>CM066313.1:76023983-77302524 GCA_033807775.1 Saussurea involucrata | reverse complement strand
ACCACTAGGCTAAAGGCCATTTGGTATAGTATTAGGTTGAAATATGTCGTATTATGCGGCAACAAGTCATATTGTGTTGTTACATCTTATTGGATTGTATTAGGTTATATTGTAATGCATTAATCTATATTATTTATGTAAAACTCTTAAAATGACTTATTAAGCATTAGGTATTGATTAGTAATAGGGGTGCTCAATTTCCGACCAACCCAACCCGACAGGTGTAGAAAGTCTGCCGGCAAAAATGTAAGTGATTTATTATTAACAATATAAAGTAACTTTTACCGGAGGATTTCATCTAAGTCGCCGGCAAAAAGTACTTTTATCGACGGGTTTCCCAAAGTGTAGTTTCTTGTATATGTACTACTACTAATTCACAGGTAGTAGATGAACCATTCACACACACACAAGGATTTTATTGAAAGGGCATATATGTAGGCTTGTGGTCCTTGTCGTAATCCTGCAAAAAGTAATTCAAAAGAGAAAAAGAAGAAGGAAAAGGAAGAAAGAGTCCAAACAAATATGCACTCAGTGTGCTTCAACTTCCATACACATATACATATCATACACTAAGTGTCTAAACGGCACTAGGTATAACGTATCTAGCCGCAATATCCAACCTTGTCGTGTTAAGTAGATCTGGCAAAAACTGACACGACACGTTAACTCGATACGAATTCGTACGAAATAAATGGATTTGGGTAATACATTTCAACATGTTTATACGACACGACACGAAAATTAAACGGGTAAGGTCAGGGTCAAAATTTCAATTCGAAAATGACCCCAATAACCCATATATATATATATGATAATAAGTTTTCTTTTTAATGTTTTGGATTTGGTTACAATTTATAAGTTTGAATTATAAAATCTGGATTTCTAATACTTTCATTTGAATTTTGGATTTGTAAATTTTTGTGTAATTTTTATTTTTTTATTTTTCATTTTATAAATGTTAAACGGGTGAAACGGGTTATCAGGTTAGCAAGTTTAATAGGTTAAGAGGATAAACGGATTAGACGTGTCGTGTTCGGGTTGGGATTTTCTGAACCGTTTAATAAACGTGCCGGGTTAGGGTTAGACACTCTCAACCCGTGTAACTTTGAACCCGACCAGGTCTAGTGCTAAGTGAATACGTTGAGGTGCGGCTTAAAAGAGCAAAAGTGTAACAACCCAATTTCACTAAAATAAAACTTGTAACAATACAACCAAAATTGGTCCCAAAGTATACAATTAATGCTACTTATACCCTAAGTTCGCAGCGGATAACACACCCACAACTGAGATGCTACAGGAAGCCCGACGAATTCTACAGTCTTCGCTAGACTCTAGCTCTTCTACAACGCCACACCCTTCCACGTCGCCAGATGAAATCCCAAACACGACTATCACCTGAAAATGGTTTTAGTTTTTGAAAAGCGAGGGTTAGACCATGAGGTCTAGTGAATTCCCTCAAAAACAGTTTCATGCAAGCCAAGTATAAAATCATGTCATTCTATAACGTAATAACGTTCCAAGTCATGCATTCAACAAAGGTATAGCACAGTGGGCTCGACTTTCTTCACCCTACAAAGTCGGGCACGACAATTCGGTTTCAACACCATACAAAGCCGGGCACGGCAATTTGGTTTCAACACCCTACAAAGTCGGGCACGACAATTTGGTTTCAACACCCTACAAAGCCGGGCACGGCAATTTCTGTCTCATCACCCTACTGTGCAACCCGACTCCATACGTGGCAATAACCGTCACAAAACATGCAATCAACATATCATATAGTTAAGCGTATAAACAACTTGCATGCATTAGTAAGCATTTCCATGTCATGTGAAATAAAACCTTTCAAAACATTTAGTCATGCCATCATGCTCGTAACCATAATCAGTTAAGAAAACATTTCGCAAACATTTCATTTACACAAATAGGGTAAGGGAACTCACCTTAGCCTTAGCACATTGACACACGCTCCGGAACACACTTTAGCTCAACCGAACACCTGAATTGGGGTTAAATATGGTGGTATTAGATTCCCTAATTATGCCCCAAAACATCTCCTATAATTTCCTAAGACCATCCCCTAAACAACGCCTCGATTCCAGGCCCGAACGACAAACGAAGCAAAACGGAGGTGCACTCAACAGGGAGATGCGCGACTTTTCCCGCGGCTTACAAACCGCGTGGAAAACCGCATAAACCCCTGTTCGAGGCCCCCTCCTCTCTGCACAACCAGACCAGTCCGAAAAATCACCCAAACTTCCAAAAATGCTCTCCAATGCTTGATACTTTTCCAAAAACGAAGATTAACACCATATAAACTCTAAAGGGATCAATACCCACTCCAAAACGTTCAATTCCTCAACCAAAAATCCCATGGATCATCTCTTTTCAACAAAACACTCCCAATAATGAACAAAACCTAGAAACCTCTATTGGAAGAGTGAAATCTCATCAAGATTCCACAATTTCTCCAAGAGATTCATTAATCCCACCCTTCCAAGTGGTTTCTCCACAAAATACTTCTAAGAAAAGAATGCATTAAGGAAAATGCATCTAAAACCTCTATTCTAGCAACAAAACAAAGAGACAAAGAAGATGGTATACCTTGACAGAAATTCTTTCAATCTTCTGCTGAAAACTCCCTTCTCTAATCATCTATTGTGACCTCTTGTGACCCCTTTCCTTCTCTACACTTCTCAGCCGACACTATGAACAAATGAATGAAAATGAGGGTTTTCATCTTAACACTTCTTCTATTCACCCTCTTGACACACAAGTTTTCAAGTTTCACACAAAGTCCCCCAAACTCTTATTTATTCACAACAACTACAAGAAGATAAAATATGGGGTGTTACATCACCTCCCCCTTATTAGAATTCCGTCCTTGGAATTCCATTGCCGGACACATGCTGAAAGTTGGAGTCAACTTCTGATTTCCAATACTCATAATACCCAACAATTTCTTAAGGAGTTGCACTCACCTCTCTATAAGACCAGTCTTGATGCCTTTCAAATTCTCAACCATCCAGCCCCAAAGAGTGTTTTCTAGCAGTACCACAAAATCCTACTCCTCCATTATTCGCATTGATTGCGAAAATACAACATATTTTCTTTCGACCAGCACTCCCTAAACAAGGATCAAGTCACACCAAGAATGTTCCATACTTCCCGAGTACCTTTAATTCATTCATTAACTCTTAAATTCTTTCTATGTCTGCTATTACTTCGTCACCATGTGACCCAACTCACATTCTTCTTGAAGCACACTACTCCAATTCCCTGGGAATGTTTTCCCCGACTTGAGACTGCAATTACTCATAGCTTTCAATCCAATCGTTCTAGTCCCATTCACTTAGCCATCCCTTTCTGATCATAACCGACAATGCACAACATTCTTAGACAATGCTCCTCGGCCAACTACCACATCCTCAGATCGGTAACGTGTCGAACCATACACAATTGCAATCTCTTTGATCAATCACACTACTCACACCGAATTACTATCTTTAAAGGAAAACTACCCCACCGGAGTCAACACCGATCACACATGCCCCAACAGTTACAAATCAACGGTCCAAACTCACAACAATCACTAAGCCATAATTCAATTCTATACACAAATGATATTCCTCTCTAAATCCACCGAACGGTTCCACTAAATAGGAACTACCACCAAAAGCACTTGCCCTCCACGAGGAGGAGTGACCAAGCTCACTCAAACTATCTCACTTAATTGAACACTGAACAACACGCTCATGTGAAACATTCTCCTCGACAATACTGAATCTAATCCAAAGGTCTCTCAACCAGGGCACTACATCCGACCACTTGTTTCCATCCTAACTTGATACCTTAAAGATGCCTCAAAAGAATGACTCGCCAATATGAGTCAGCTTTTAGACCGGTCGCGCGAACTTCGCTTTCTCAACTTTTTAACCATGACATACACAACGATTTCTTTTCTTACGCCCTTCAAATAACAGTTCTTTAATTATAGTCCGCCTATTCAGTGTCTCACGACATCTTCTTACCGCGAGTCTGTCTATACTCGATCTGTCATACCGTCATCATCTTTTCTCATGCTTACACAGACTTCCCATCACACATCGCTACAGTCTAAGTGAACGACTTCTCCAAAATTATCAGTCAAGACCTTTAGCCAAGTTCTCATAAGGTACTTATGTAACATCCCTTATATCCCAACATACAAGTTTCATATAATTCACCACAAAGTAACATATCATAATTCAAATACGGTCCCTTAAGTTCTACAATTAGGTCTTTCAGTACAAACTTTATCGAATAAAGTAAAATACATAACAACTACTAATTATAACTGAAATCTTCATAATCATTCAACGTCCACAAAAGCTAACATGATAATCCTATCATTGTCTCTTGTTTGCTCCATGACCTGGAATACATATTTTTAAAACAAAAATGAGGGTTAGACCTTGAGGTCTAGTGAGAAAATCCCCGTTAGTTAAAGAAAACATTTGCACATATTCATACATATTATTCACATAAGAATACCAATTATGACTCATGTAATCCTTCCATCTCTTTCTCTTTTCTTTTCCTTGGCCATATTAATTGGTAGCAAGTCAATTAATTAATTTACACCGCTGTACTAAATACAGCCAACACCACTGTCCCTTTGTACAGCCAACTTTCACCGGTCCTAAGCCCGGCCAACTAGTACTCATACAATGCAATATTCATATAAACATTATATGCACCATATTACATTTAATCACACATATATGTATTCCATTTGAAAATATTTCAAATAAAAACTCACCTCTTGTTTTGATCGCAAAAACCCTTCCAAGATAATTCAAGTAGGTCAATCCTTCACAGAATCTGAAATCAGATAAAATACCGAATATCTCCTTTAATACTTAAACTTACAAAATCCTTAACCCAAGTCGCAACCCAAAATATATGAAATCAAAATCAACAGTACAAGTCGCAACCGTAATGAACAGTACCAACTCGCAATCTCCTATTGCGATTCCACCCTGAAGTCGCAACCCCTTATTGCGATTTCACCCCGAAGTCGCAACCCCTTATTGCGATTCCACCCTGGAGTCGCAACACACTATTGCGATTCCACCTTGGAGTCGCAACGCACTATTGCGATTCCACCTTGGAGTCGCAATCAACAACTGCGATTCCAAACTTGAATCGCAACCAACTACTGCGATTTCAAGCCAAGTCGCAAACGACCATTGCGACTTCAATGCCAAGTCGCAACCAACTGTTGCGACTTCGTTGAATGTCGCAGTCGTCTATTGCGACTTCGATGAATGTTAGTCTACTGCGATTCCGATGAATATCTCAGCCTATTGTTTCATCCTAAAACCCAGATTTTTGCAGATTTATACTATGCATGTTTATGTAACTTTGCAGGTATGTTTTATACTACTATTAGAACACTATTCCAAACCCAGAATTCATATACCTTCTAAAAATAACATAACCCACCAAGAACTTAAATATAAACCTCAAGAACACTTTAGAGAATTAAAACACATAAAAGGTATGGATTGTTTACCTGAATCACAACAACAAACTTCTTAAATCTTTTCCCTTCTTCTTCCCTTCAAACTCTCTCGGTTTCTCTCTCTCTCTCTCTAACCGAACTCACACTCACACACTAACACTTGAATATAGTTTGAATATCTAAAAGTGAAGACATCATTTTCCTTTTCCCTTGCTGGAAGTCGGTTGTGGTATACAAGGTTAGCAAAAAGACCAAACTAACCCTAAACTTCTCTCAATTGTCGAAACACACCCCCAACTTTCTATAAAAATTTAAATCTTATCTCTTAACTTTTAATTTCTCAAAATACTAACATAAGGACTTATAAAATTCTAAATTTAACTTAGATAAAAATACCTGGTTATTACAACATCTCCCCCTTAAAAGAATTCCGTCCCGGAATTCGATTAAGCGAACAGATGAGGGTATTTGGCTCTCATCTCGGACTCTGATTCCCATGTAGCATCCTGACCTCGATGATGTTTCCACTGAACCTTTACCTGCCTGATTTCCTTATTCCTTAATACTTTAACTTTGTGATCCACTATAGCTTCCGGTTCTTCCACGTAGTTCAGCTTTTCATCAACCTGGATATCCGGTAGAGAGACTGCCTGGTCCGGTGTAACTAAACATTTCCGAAAATTCGACACATGAAATGCGTTGTGAATCCTGCTCAACTCCAACGGAAGATCCAATCTGTATGCTACTTCACCAATTCTTTCTGTAATTTTAAATGGCCCAATATACCGCGGACTGAGTTTACCTTGTTTCCCAAAACGTATGACTCCTTTCCAAGGTGAAACTTTTAACATCACAAATTCCCCAACCTGAAATTCTAACGGTTTCCGGCGTCGATCTGCATAACTTTTCTGTCTGTCTTGTGCCGTTTTCAATCTATCCCGGATCTGAGTAATCTTATCTGCTGTTAACTGTACTATTTCTGGCCTGCTAACTGCTTTTCCCCCACTTCATTCCAACACAAAGGCGTTCGGCATTTCCTACCACACAATACTTCAAACGGTGCCGCCTGAATACTAGAATGATAACTGTTGTTGTAAGCGAACTCTATCAAAGGCAAATGTTTATCCCATGATCCTCCAAAATCAACTATACAAGCCCGAAGCATATCTTCTAACGTCTGAATTGTTCTTTCGCTTTGTCCATCAGTTTGAGGATGATATGTTGTACTTAACTTTATCTGCGTTCCCATCTATTTTTGAAAGCTCCTCCAAAATCTAGAAGTAAAACGACTATCTCGATCAGAAATAATCGAAATTGGTACTCCATGTCGAGTTACTATTTCATTAATGTACAGTTTGGCCAAACGTTCCAAAGAATCGGTTTCTTTTATTGGCAAGAAATGAGCAGACTTCGTCAACCTATCCACAATCACCCAAATAGAATCGAATCCCTTTGAAGTTCTTGGTAACTTGGTAATGAAATCAGTTGTGATCTGATCCCATTTCCACACTGGAATTTCTAATCGTTGCAGTTGACCAAACGGTTTTTGATGTTCAATCTTCACCTTCTTGCAAGTAGTACATTCCTCCACATACTTTGCAATGCTTCTTTTCATCCCCGGCCACCAGTAAAATGGCTTCAGGTCTCTATACATCTTATTTGTACCTGGATGAATGGAGAATCGAGATTGATGAGCTTCTTGTAGTACACGATCACGTAATCCACCCAAACGAGGTACCCAAATCCTATTCTCCAAACACAACAACCCACGGTTATCTTTCCCAAGCAATGCTGATATCCCAACCAACCGTTCAGGTTTCAAACTTTCTTCTTGATAAGCATCTAATTGGCACTTCAGTAATTCGACAAAAATGTTTGGAAGCAGTTCCGCTCTTAAAGATATCGCCTTTATCGTTCCACTTCTTTCTTGTCGACTTAGTGCATCTGCCACCACGTTCGCTTTTCCTGGGTGATAAAGGATTTCACAATCATAATCATTCACTAACTCTAGCCACCTTCTTTTCCTCATATTCAGTTCTTTTTGATCAAAAAGATGTTGAAGACTCTTATGATCAGTAAAAATTTGACATTTGGAACCATACAGATAATGTCTCCAAATCTTCAATGCAAAGACAACCGCTGCAAGTTCCATATCGTGGGTAGGATATTGCCTTTCATGGTCCTTTAATTGACGAGAAGCATAGGCAATTACTTTTCCACGTTGCATGAGTACACATCCCAAACCTAACTTAGAAGCATCGTTGTAGACCACAAAATCATCCGAACCTTCTGGCAATGCTAAAATCGGCGCGCTGCAGAGTTTCTCCTTTAATATCCTGAATGCCTCGTCCTGTTCTGCCTTCCATTCGAACTTCAGATTCTTCTGAGTCAGCTTCGTCAATGGTGTGGCAATACGAGAGAAATCTTTTATGAACTTTCGGTAGTAGCCGGCCAAACCCAGAAAACTTCGTACTTCTGTTGCTGTCTTTGGTGGTTCCCACTTTTCAACTGCTTCCACTTTCATCGGATCGACTTGTATACCCTTTTCCGAAACTATATGCCCCAAAAACTGAACTTCCCTTAACCAGAATTCACACTTTGAAAATTTCGCATACAACTTTTCTTTCTTCAATAGTTCTAAAATCAAACGAAGGTGTTGCGCGTGCTCTTCCTTAGATCGGGAATAGATAAGTATATCATCAATAAACACAATAACGAATTTATCAAGATACGGCTTACATACCCGATTCATTAAATCCATGAAAGCAGCTGGAGCATTCGTCAATCCAAATGGCATTACTAGAAACTCATAGTGACCGTACCTGGTGCGAAAAGCAGTTTTCAAAACGTCTTCTTCCTTGACCTTCAACTGATGATAACCGGATCTTAAATCAATCTTGGAGAAACAACAAGCTCCGACTAATTGATCGAAGAGGTCATCAATTCTAGGTAGGGGATACTTATTTTTGATCGTGCGCTTATTCAATTCTCTGTAGTCGATACACATTCTCATCGAACCATCTTTCTTCTTCACAAACAAAACTGGTGCTCCCCATGGCGAAGTACTTGGTCTGATGAAACCCTTATCGGATAGATCTTGCAGTTGTGCCATCATTTCTTTCATTTCCGGAGGCGCCAAACGATACGGTGCACGGGCTATAGGGTTGGCTCCAGGAATTAGATCTATACCGAATTCTACCTGTCTAACGGGCGGAAGACTGTTCAAGTCTTCAGGAAACACTTCTGGAAAATCACTAACAATTGGGATGTCTTCTAACTTACTCTTCTCTAGCTTAGTATCTATTACGTAAGCTAAGTAACTCTGACAACCTTTATTAACACACTTACGGGCTTTTATCATAGAAATAAGATTATACTGGTGATTCCTACGATCGCCATAGATCACTACCGGGCCTTTTTCAGGTAACACAACGTTTATTAACTTCTTATCACAATTTATATTAGCTTGATTCTCGGCTAACCAGTCCATTCCTACTACCACATCAAACTCAACCAGGGCTATTGGAAATAACTGAATCGGTACCCCGCACCCTTCTATATCTATCACACAACCATCAAATACTTCTTTAACTGATACTTGATTTTCATTTGCCGTATCTACCATTAAAGCATGATCTAACACTTTCGGCTTTAAACGCATATGAGTAGCAAATAAAGGAGACACAAACGATCGGTTTGCACCGGAATCAAATAACACCTTAGCACGTGTAGAATTTATTAAGAATGTACCTGTAACCACGTCCGGAGTTTCCTCCGCTTCTTTTGCTGTCATCTGAAATGAACGGCCTCTTGCTCTTGTTGGCTCTGACCTCGGTACTGTTGGTCTAACACCCGTTGCTCTTGTCGACGTGCCTCCCGATGGTATTCTTCCCAGTGGACAATCCGATTGAAGATGATCCGGAGAATTGCATGAATAACAAAATCTAACCACCCGACAATCTTTAGCAATGTGACCAAACTTCCCGCACTTATAACAGTTTCTAGGATCTACTTGACAGCTTCCCTGGTGGAAACGGTGGCACTTTGGGCAAGGTCTTTCAGCTGCTCGAAAAGGTGGACGATTATCAGATCTCTGAAACCCAGACTTCTTCATATCATGTGGCGGTCCTTCCCATTTTCTCTTTCCCGCACTTTTATCCCCAACGTCCCTCTTATTGTCTCGCTCCACATTTTCCGCAGCATTGACTGCTTCTGAAAACGTATTAGGTCTCGCTGCAGTTACCAACTTTCCGATCTCCGAATTCAATTTGAATACATACCTTTCCATCTTCATCTTTTCGGTGGCAACATAATATTCTCCGAAACGCGACTTTTCCAAGAAACGAGCAGTGTAGTCTCTTACCGATAAATTTCCTTGCTGTAGGCTCAGGAATTCCTCTTCCAACTATCTAACTGCGGCTTGCGGGCAAAACTGTTCCTTAAATGCTCTCGAGAATTCGCCCCAAGTAAAAGTTGAATATACCTCAGGTCCTTCAGAGTCAATAAGGGCCTCCCACCAATACAAGGCGTCCGCTTTCAACATTGATGTTCCATATAACACTTTATCTTCTTCCGCGCATTTACTGGTCTTAAATACAGCTTCAACTTCCTTCAGCCATCTCATTGCTTTTACTGGATCTCTGTCCCCTCCATACGTGGGTGGTTTACAGCTTAAAAACATTTTATAATCACACTTTCTTGGTACTGATGTGACAATAGGCGCGATAGGTACTTCGTTTCCAAGGGTAGGGTCTGGTATTTCTGTTTCCGAATGATGAGTCTGGTTAAACATGGCTTGAATATTTGCCTGAAGTCTTCCCATTTCAACCGCTAGATCGTCTCTTGTAACAAACTATGTGCCTCGCCCCTGTACACTGCTCCCTGTCCTACCTCTGCCTCTTTCTCCCCCTCTTCCCCTTCCTCCGGCTGTTTGTCTCGTTCCACTTGCCATTCTGTTGATTCAAACAAGGTTAATATACACATAAGCACATACCCCATATAATAAAGTATTCTGGTTCAAACATGTACCTGTAAGATCATAATTACACTGGCCAGGTGTAATCTGAAATTACCTTACATGATGTTCCTTCTACCTTTTTATATTTATCATCCCAAGGTTCTAAAATAACAAGGACATCCTACTTCGCATGCAGTTTAAGTCTAGGTACAGATACTAATACCTAAATCTCTTAAACTAAGGCTCTGATACCATTTGTAACATCCCTTATATCCCAACATACAAGTTTCATATAATTCACCACAAAGTAACATATCATAATTCAAATACGGTCCCTTAAGTTCTACAATTAGGTCTTTCAGTACAAACTTTATCGAATAAAGTAAAATACATAACAACTACTAATTATAACTGAAATCTTCATAATCATTCAACGTCCACAAAAGCTAACATGATAATCCTATCATTGTCTCTTGTTTTCTCCATGACCTGGAATACATATTTTTAAAACAAAAATGAGGGTTAGACCTTGAGGTCTAGTGAGAAAATCCCCGTTAGTTAAAGAAAACATTTGCACATATTCATACATATTATTCACATAAGAATACCAATTATGACTCATGTAATCCTTCCATCTCTTTCTCTTTTCTTTTCCTTGGCCATATTAATTGGTAGCAAGCCAATTAATTAATTTACACCGCTGTACTAAATACAGCCAACACCACTGTCCCTTTGTACAGCCAACTTTCACCGGTCCTAAGCCCGGCCAACTAGTACTCATACAATGCAATATTCATATAAACATTATATGCACCATATTACATTTAATCACACATATATGTATTCCATTTGAAAATATTTCAAATAAAAACTCACCTCTTGTTTTGATCGCAAAAACCCTTCCAAGATAATTCAAGTAGGTCAATCCTTCACAGAATCTGAAATCAGATAAAATACCGAATATCTCCTTTAATACTTAAACTTACAAAATCCTTAACCCAAGTCGCAACCCAAAATATATGAAATCAAAATCAACAGTACAAGTCGCAACCGTAATGAACAGTACCAACTCGCAATCTCCTATTGCGATTCCACCCTGAAGTCGCAACCCCTTATTGCGATTTCACCCCGAAGTCGCAACCCCTTATTGCGATTCCACCCTGGAGTCGCAACACACTATTGCGATTCCACCTTGGAGTCGCAACGCACTATTGCGATTCCACCTTGGAGTCGCAATCAACAACTGCGATTCCAAACTTGAATCGCAACCAACTACTGCGATTTCAAGCCAAGTCGCAAACGACCATTGCGACTTCAATGCCAAGTCGCAACCAACTGTTGCGACTTCGTTGAATGTCGCAGTCGTCTATTGCGACTTCGATGAATGTTAGTCTACTGCGATTCCGATGAATATCTCAGCCTACTGTTTCATCCTAAAACCCAGATTTTTGCAGATTTATACTATGCATGTTTATGTAACTTTGCAGGTATGTTTTATACTACTATTAGAACACTATTCCAAACCCAGAATTCATATACCTTCTAAAAATAACATAACCCACCAAGAACTTAAATATAAACCTCAAGAACACTTTAGAGAATTAAAACACATAAAAGGTATGGATTGTTTACCTGAATCACAGCAACAAACTTCTTAAATCTTTTCCCTTCTTCTTCCCTTCAAACTCTCTCGATTTCTCTCTCTCTCTCTCTCTCTAACCGAACTCACACTCACACACTAACACTTGAATATAGTTTGAATATCTAAAAGTGAAGACATCATTTTCCTTTTCCCTTGCTGGAAGTCGGTTGTGGTATACAAGGTTAGCAAAAAGACCAAACTAACCCTAAACTTCTCTCAATTGTCGAAACACACCCCCAACTTTCTATAAAAATTTAAATCTTATCTCTTAACTTTTAATTTCTCAAAATACTAACATAAGGACTTATAAAATTCTAAATTTAACTTAGATAAAAATACATGGTTATTACAACTTAACACCAAGAACTACCAAGAGTTCCTAACTCTCCAACACCGCCGACCCGCTCATTGTATTACATTACATCCACGGAATACTCCAACGCTCCTGACAAACTTCACGACGAAGCACTACAGCTTAACGGGTACAATATCCTGATCAACAATCAAGTGAAGTATGAAAACTCACCCAAAATCCAATGAGATCGAGAAGAACAAGGGTTCTCATTTCATCCCGTTACCAACCGCAACTCAATCTCTTGATCTCAACCTAGTATTAACGTATACCGCCCGCAAAACCACACACTTCAACCAAGCATACTCACCACCTTTGACTACTCCATTATTACGGCAATTCATCATTACATCTAAGACTTACACGTTTCTTCGGTTCCAAATGCTACCACTTCCTCACGCCACTATCGCACCCCGCGACTACATTGCAACAAGCTAACATGATGCCTTTACATACGCAGAAGATGTTACTTCCTTCATGCCAACCATTACACAATTTCATTTGAAGCAAAATGTTTCCTGACTTTGCCTTTCCCGGGTCTCGACGAATCACATGCCAAGATCATCTAATTAAAGCACACCCGCTTCGATTACCTTATCCTTTCGTTCTTATATGGATCATCATCCCCATAAAATCACTTATGCCACTACGACCTTTCACTTTTGCAACACTCACACAAGGTGGTCCAGCGTCATGTCGGATACATACCTTCCTCCAAACAACTTCCTACATCCTTGCAAGAAAACTCAACAAGATAAACACACTATAGTTATTTCTCCAATACCATCCTCCCGACAACTATCCAACAGAACGGTCACCGATTCAACTTCGACAATCGACATGCAATTGTCCGTTCGCCTCACGACGGACAAGGATTCCCGAAGAAATCTACTTCTCCTAACTCCCGAACAAGTTCTCGTTTCTCGTCAACTCTACGTGATCTATCCCCGCAGTGCTAGACACCTTACGCATAAGCTAATCATCAAAACCTCAAAGGGCATCACAGCCACACTGGTGATCTTTCGTTCTCCCAATGCCCTCACTAGGTGTTCCTATACCATACCATTTACACAATTCGAACGACCTCACCCGTTCACACCCACCGGGTTCATTCTCACGTTTTAATCTCCTGGCATCACCCCTAACTTGAGACATGCTAAGCAGTTGAAAACCTCCACACATATGGACTACATGACGATGATTCCATTCCTTCCTGTCAATCTAGGATTCCTAACAGAACCCACTTCGTCCTATGCATTATAACCAACTTATACCCCACCGTTCTCACTTGAGAGAAAGCTGACACAAGATCTTTCCTAGCGCAAGTTCTAATTACCAACCCATCTCAGTACTCCAGCTCAAAGCCGAAAACTTTACATCAAGTAACGTAATGCTACTGATTACTATTCCACCCACAGAAACACTTTGACCATTTCAACTTCACCGCGATTAAACTATTCTCACATAAACAAGCAATAGTTCAAACTACCCTCATACCAACATTCCGAATTCACTGCCCAAGACTCCCGGTATTCACCCACTTCCTCTAACGGAAACACTAAGGTCACAACCCGACCACATCTTATTCAATTGACAATTCCACTCCCCAAAGCCTTTCCTCAACCTCAATCGTAATACCCTTCCCGACCTAACGAGTTCATAGCCTTCATGCACAGTGACAACGTTTAAAAATCATTTTGCACTCTTTTAAAAAAAACGCGATAGATATAAAATCATAAAACAAGCTTGAGTATGCATGAAACAACATCACTCAAGATGAATAGTGAAACACAACGATCGCAAGGATCGCTCACAGGCACTCTTACGATGATTCGTAACCTCGTCCATCTGAATCGATGCCGACACAACGGTTGTCTCCAATGAAATCCTTTCACATACGACTGGAAAAATTTTCGAACGAAATCACTTACCCAAAGTGGGTCTGTCAACTCCAATACTCGTTCATATAATAATAACAAGTCAATACTCATTTTGTTTATAAAACAAAACCTCGTAATAAAACATTTTTAATATTTTCGAAACGAAGATTTTCTTCCACAAATAAAAGCGTGAAATAATCCGTAGATCACTAAGTTCAAAGCTTTATCGTATAATGAAAACAAGTTTGTCTTTTACTTTAAAGAAAACACACGCTCGCACGCGTCAACTCATTTTCCAAACAAGAAACCTGTCATGCACGTACATGCTTTTAACATGAAAGAACTCGGGTAATACGTTTAATGACAGAATGCATGAAATTCAATATGCAATTGAAGGCTATTCACTCTAACCAAGTCAACTGTTGCACTCACTTCAACTCTTCACTGATACCATACTATGACCAACAACCGATTTCTTACTTATGCTACAACTTGTAGTACAAGTGCTTCACAACCCTCTTGATCAATCGCTCAACATGGTTTACCAAACTAACCAGTCATCTCACTTCCTACTCGTATGCATACCTCAAAACAACACTGGTCTCCTTCATTCATTAACCTTGCCACTAAACCGTTTGACTAAGGAATCCAAGACTAGATTCCCTCACTCGATCTTGAATTGAAGGTTTTCAAGATGCCAACATACTTCTCACTTCCTATCCCAGAGAGTTTACCTCTAGACAGCTCATCAACATTCTAGACAACACTCCTTCTAGAAGTTACAAACACCACATCACAAGGGATCTCCCATGACACATCAACTCTTTGCTATCAAGCACAAGGTTAGAACCTTCTACATACTGCCACCCTCACCACCCATCCCGACAATAGAGATTGATTACACCCATGCACCTGTAAATCCATAATAGCATTGGCCAGATGCTACTTGAATTTACCTTACATGAGGGTTCCCACTACCATTGTCAAGATATTCTATGTTTACGGTCATTCCTAATGGCTTCCTATATCTCAGTTGTGTCTCACTCTACACCACAGTTTAAGTTTAGGCCCATCCGGTCACCTAAATCCCTTAAACTATGGCTCTGATACCATTTGTAACAACCCAATTTCACTAAAATAAAACTTGTAACAATACAACCAAAATTGGTCCCAAAGTATACAATTAATGCTACTTATACCCTAAGTTCGCAGCGGATAACACACCCACAACTGAGATGCTACAGGAAGCCCGACGAATTCTACAGTCTTCGCTAGACTCTAGCTCTTCTACAACGCCACACCCTTCCACGTCGCCAGATGAAATCCCAAACACGACTATCACCTGAAAATGGTTTTAGTTTTTGAAAAGCGAGGGTTAGACCATGAGGTCTAGTGAATTCCCTCAAAAACAGTTTCATGCAAACCAAGTATAAAATCATGTCATTCTATAACGTAATAACGTTCCAAGTCATGCATTCAACAAAGGTATAGCACAGTGGGCTCGACTTTCTTCACCCTACAAAGTCGGGCACGACAATTCGGTTTCAACACCCTACAAAGTCGGGCACGGCAATTTGGTTTCAACACCCTACAAAGCCGGGCACGGCAATTTGGTTTCAACACCCTACAAAGCCGGGCATGGCAATTTCTGTCTCATCACCCTACTGTGCAACCCGACTCCATACGTGGCAATAACCGTCACAAAACATGCAATCAACATATCGTATAGTTAAGCGTATAAACAACTTGCATGCATTAGTAAGCATTTCCATGTCATGTGAAATAAAACCTTTCAAAACATTTAGTCATGCCATCATGCTCGTAACCATAATCAGTTAAGAAAACATTTCGCAAACATTTCATTTACACAAATAGGGTAAGGGAACTCACCTTAGCCTTAGCACATTGACACACGCTCCGGAACACACTTTAGCTCAACCGAACACCTGAAATGGGGTTAAATATGGTGGTATTAGATTCCCTAATTAAGCCCCAAAACATCTCCTATAATTTCCTAAGACCAGCCCCTAAACAACGCCTCGATTCCAGGCCCGAACGACAAACGAAGCAAAACGGAGGTGCACTCAACAGGGAGATGCGCGACTTTTCCCGCGGCTTACAAACCGCGTGGAAAACCGCGTAAACCCCTGTTCGAGGCCCCCTCCTCTCTGCACAACCAGATCAGTCCGAAAAATCACCCAAACTTCCAAAAATGCTCTCCAATGCTTGATACTTTTCCAAAAACGAAGATTAACACCATATAAACTCTAAAGGGATCAATACCCACTCCAAAACATTCAATTCCTCAACCAAAAATCCCATGGATCATCTCTTTTCAACAAAACACTCCCAATAATGAACAAAACCTAGAAACCTCCATTGGAAGAGTGAAATCTCATCAAGATTCCACAATTTCCCCAAGAGATTCATCAATCCCACCCTTCCAAGTGGTTTCTCCACAAAATACTTCTAAGAAAAGAATGCATTAAGGAAAATGCATCTAAAACCTCTATTCTAGCAACAAAACAAAGAGACAAAGAAGATGGTATACCTTGACAGAAATTCTTTCAATCTCTTGCTGAAAACTCCCTTCTCTAATCATCAATTGTGACCTCTTGTGACCCCTTTCCTTCTCTACACTTCTCAGCCGACACTATGAACAAATGAATGAAAATGAGGGTTTTCATCTTAACACTTCTTCTATTCACCCTCTTGACACACAAGTTTTCAAGTTTCACACAAAGGCCCCCAAACTCTTATTTATTCACAACAACTACAAGAAGCGTATATTATATATATATATATATAGTCATAGGTTAAAAAGAGAAGTGCAAATATTTTGAGAAATAGAGAAGTGATCTTGGCCATTCATTCGGTCAAGATCGGTTATAATTGGTCAAAAGTTGCGGCTTTGACCGGTCAAAAGTTGCGGCTTTGACTGGTCAAAAGTTGCGGCTGTTCCAAAAATAGAAGGGCAATTTCGTAACTTTTACAAAAAAACACGGGCTGAGTTCATATATGAATCTGTGTGATTCACATATGAACTATACGTTCATATATGAACCTTTGTAATTCACATATGAATTCTTTATAACTAATTCGTATATGAATCTTGTGATTCATATATGAAACTAATTAACTGTAGGTTCATATATGAATCAGTTGAACCAATTAACTGATTCATGTATGAATCTTTGTGTTGATATATGAATCTTTGTAATTTACATATAAACCTTTTTTAACTAATTCATATATGAACCTTTGTGTTCATATATGAACCTTTGTGATTTATATATGAATTTTTTTTTAACTAATTCTCATATGAACAAATTAACTGATTCATATATGAATCACAAAGATTCATATATGAATCACAAAGGTTCATATATGAATTAGTTAAAAATATTTTATATGTGAATTACAAAGTGTTAATCCCAGATCTAATCAAGATAGAGAAGATATGAATTCGTCATCCATTTCACTCAAGAACACATTACAAGATTAGGAGTTATGTACAAGTGTTTCTCTCTCTAGAATATAAGAATGTGAGTTAAGTATGTCTAGAGTCCTTCTAAACTAACACACAACAAAACCTATTTATACTAAACACAATACAAGGTGTAAACAACACAATACAACTCAATACATTGACTTTGACTTTGACCTTTCTATATTTAAACCTTGAAGACATATTGCACTAACAATCTCCCCATTGGATTCAAGGTTTAAACAAATGCGATCAGCAAGCTTTAGCTTTCTTGAATCTTCGGACTTCATCAAAGCTTGTCAAAGTCAAAACGTCATCCAATTTTCAAACGTCAAATAACGAACGTCTTTCTTCGAACAGGAGAATATGAATCTTCACACAAAGATTTTTAATACAAATAAGCACAAGTTCAAGAAAAAGAGATCACAGAATGATCAATCGATTTTCCTCAAACTCTTGAAGAATTCTCCCCATTTCCATTGACTTGAGAATTTCATTCTTCAGTGTCGATCTTCATAAACGCGCGAGTTCAAAAGAAAGAGATCACTGAAATGATCAATCGATTTCTTAAAAACTCTTGAAGAATAAAACTCCCCCTATCATTTCTTGAAACGACGTCTTCTTTCTACAAATCTCCCCGTTGACATTAAAACGAATCTTTGATTTTAAACTTTCTTTGACATGAAATTGATGTAGACATTCTCCCCCTTTTTCGATGAAAGTGAGCATCACGAGCATCGAAAATCTTTTCAATTTCAGTCACGGACAATCTCCCTCTTCAAAAACATTTCTTCCCCTTGAAAAACACGAACAATCTCCCCATAAGCGAAAGATCTTGCCCCCCCTAAAAATAAGAATTGTAGAGCAAGTTGATTTTCTCCCCCTGAAAATTTGCATAAAAAGCATATAAGCGCACATTTTAACAAACTTATATAAAGAAAATAGAATTCATTGAACAACATTTTATTACTACTAACATTTAATCATTTGAATACCAAACAAAAGAAATTCAACTTTATGAAATGTAACAAATATTTCCATCAAGTGAAATCAAATGCATGTGTTTGGATTCAAAAACAAGACATCATCGCATATCGAGTTACAAAAGTTCAATTTCAACCCCTTTATAAAATCTATTTGGTGAACTAGCATGCGAAATATGATTAGCAACAAGCAAATGCACCTCTAAAACCTATAAGAATACTTTGCTCTTACTCACACTATTTGTCCAAAAACAGAATTTTCACAAATTTACAGGTTTATCGCGACTTTGTATTTTCCCCAAGTTTCAAGAGATGTGTGCTCTTAGGCATCTTTTCATATTGTGCACATTGGCAACTTTTATTATGTGCTCATTGGCATCTTTTATAATCAAACAGTTTATTAAGACTAAGATACACCGTAAACGTAACTTTCTAACTGGTCCTATAGCAGGATTTGGGTCAGCCGATCCCAGACCAGTTGGCCTTAGGGGCTAGGTGTCGAGCACCCCTTGGGACTTACTTTCCCGAACCAGAAAGGCTACATCGATATACCTTAATCCCATCTGTACCAGTAGAACATGGCTTTCTACCTGGTTCTATAGCAGGATTTGGGTCAGCCAATCCCAGATCAGTTGATCTTAGGGGCTAGGTAACGAGTACCCCTTGGGACTTAATCTTCCAAACCAGATAGGCCACAGGCACAGACTATCAAACTGAATGATTTTATTATATATATATATAATTTTTTTTTAATATAGCATCTCAATCACTTGGTTCAAAAACGTAGTACTTCTCCCATATTTTCGTTTCCATTCATGTTTAAAACGAATAGGCTTTGTGAGCATTGTATTCTAATTAAGTCTAGATTTACACAATTTTGCACTTATACCAAAATCTCAAACATGTTTCGCTGACCTTTCGACTTATTTTAGAAGCGAAAGTAGAAACAAATATAACTCCGATGATACAAAAATGCTCGTAAAATCATCCTTAACACACATTTTATTCATTGAATGAAAAATTGAAGAATTTCACTTCATTGAATTAAATTTGTGAAGGTTCAAACTTTCAACGTTAGTAGAAATAAAATATAACACAATGTTACCTTTAAGCACATGTCCTAAAAATAGAAAGATATGACAGTGAAAGGATATCACCTGATAAGTACGAGTTCTAAACTGATATGTTTAGAAGTCATAGCCTTTGAAGTACGGGTCCTGAATTGATGTATTCAGAAGCCATTACTGTTGAAGTGCGGGTTTTGAACTGATGTGTTCAAAAGCCATTACCGTTGAAGTACGGGTTTTGAACTGATTTGTTCAAAAGCCATTACCGTTGAAGTGCGGGTTTTGAACTGATTTGTTCAAAAGCCATTATCTTTTATCTTTCTCCCCCTACAAAATACCAAAAAATTTGTCATTAATCACATGTATATAAAAATAATAATAAACTCCCTGAAAATATGTGATGTTCAATATCTTCTTGAATGCACAAGTACTTCATCTTCCGAGAGTTCAACACTTGTCTCTAAATCTGCAAAACAGATTAAGTAGATTTTGGTACCCAACGAGTCTTGGGTCCTGACACGTTAAGCGGAGCTCTATAAGAAGGAAAATGGTAAGTACCATACCAATATTGAACATAATTATTATTAACAAAATCATTATTTCCGCAATAAGAATTAACAAAAGAATTAACTTTCGTTGTAAAATTCTTATTTGGAAATGATGATTTTGGTACATCTTTTCCAGGAAATTTACCTTTTACCTTCCATTGCATGTTGACTCTTTTGTAGGAAGGAAGATCAGCATAGTATTTGGAAGACTTATCCACCGAATGATCGTAGAAAAGATTGGAAGATCGAATCGGACATTCAGAATAGCTTCCGGATTTGTTGAACGACCTCACTTTGTCTTTTAAGGCATTTTGTTCCTTTGTCATCAACTCGAGCTTCTTCCGAATATCACAATTCACCCTCTTTTCCTTCATGATATCTGTAGATAAACCCGCCAATTTTTTCGTGAGTTTCTAAATTTCTTGCTGAAATATCTTCCTCTCTTTAGAAAAATCGTCTTTAATGCACCTGGCCTGAAAATCAGCTTTCTTCATCTTTTCAAGCTCTTCTCTTTCTAAATCCAACTCCTCTTGAAGTTCAGAAATTTTCTTTGACAACTTCCCATTCTTAGCATCAAAATCTTTCCTTTTACCTTCAAACTCAACTCTTTCCTTTTCCAACTTTTCTTTCTCTAGAAATAAGATTTTCTGAAAATCTGAGTTCTGCTTGGAAAGTTTTAGACATTTGAGTTCAACATCTTTCTTGTCATCAATTTCTTTAGTCTTTGACTTCAACGCCATTTCAAGTTCCGAAACCCTTTTAGCAAGACCCATTCTTTCTTTCTTGAAATCTTCTCTTTCCATATTCAAAAAATTTTCCATTTCTTGCAACTTCTTTGTAAGCTCGATAATCTTCTCTTTATCATCTTCCCTTTCAACTTTCTTCTCTTCTTTTCTCTTGAATTCAACCTTTGATCCATGCATAAGCTTCGTTAATTCATTCCACGTCTGCAAAGGGTAATTTTTATACACTTCAACCTGTTTGTAGATGTGAGGCGAAATTTTGAGAATAGCAAAGAGTAAGTTTGACGAAGCATCCTTGTCTGCTTTCTTCCGTTTAATCTCATCTTCAGTAAAATCTTCCGCCCTTTTATGTATGATCAACGGACCTTCGGTGAAAGATTTTATCATATAATCTCCGTTTTCTCTCCTCGAAATAAAATCAATAAAAGAAATCGTCCATTGATCAAAATCTGAATCTTTGATTAGCACCGGAGGACAATTAACTGAAACTTGATAAGCCATCGTGATAAAAAAAATGAACTGTAAGAAGCGAGAAGTATAAAACGCGCAATCAAGGGTTGCGAAAAGCTGAGAAATTCACTTGGAAGAAAAAAAATGAAACTCTGAAACTTTTCTGAAAAAAGCGTAATTAGTTAGTAATCAAGCAAGCAAGTAGCTTAAACTAATTAAGCAAGCAAGCAACTAGGTGAAACTAATTCAAAGCAAGCAAACATGTAGGTGAAAATTAATTGAAGCAAGCAATCATGTAGCTGAAATTAACTAAGTCAGGAATTCGCAACAGACACTTGCGAAAATTCGTAAGAAGCAAGCATTCATGTAGCTTGCGCAAATCTCATTCAGCAGCTTGCGCATTTCTAATTTAGTTGCTTGCGAATTATATGGAAACACACACATAGACACCTCTTGCGATTAATTTTCTGCAAAATCACAAACTCAACCAACAAAATTAATATCACCAATTAATGATCAAACTAAGCAACAAACAACTTTTATCAACATCTCATTAACAGAAACGGATCAAAAACTCATATCTGAATCATTTTATCAAGAACACCTCAAGAACATGAAGAACACCAAAAATTCAAATTTTCTAAATATGAGATCTAGACATCAAGACTTGAATTTTATGGATGATTCATGTCCAAAAAAAATTTTTAGGAAGGATTTTGCACAAAAACGAATCAAAACACCAACAAATTGCAAAATCACTCTTCAAAAAAAATTAACAGACAAGATTTCTCAAGAACACAAAATTTTCTAAATCTTCAAATTGACTCTCAAAAACTTGAAATTAATCAACCAAAAGTTGAAGATATGTTATAAAACAAGTTTCTAACACAAAGATGTAATCCAATTTCGCTGAAAATCACTGAATCAAAATCTGATAAACTGATCAGATTGAAAATGACGAACTGATCAGAATTCTTGAAATCCTTCAAATCGATCCTCAAAACGATGAAATTAGCCTTCGATCCTTGAACGAAAAGTGTTCCTCTATCAAAAACAAATCCAACGAACTAAATCTTGATCAAATTCGACCAAGAATCACACAAATTTGACAAAAATCCAAGAAAACGAGATTTTCTTGAAAAATCAAGAAAAGCGATCAAATTTCCTTGAGAATTCTGCAAATATGATGTGTTAGATCAGTAGAAATTCTCCTCTAAATCTTGAACTTGCTCTGATACCAATTGTTAATCCAAGATCTTCAATAACGTGCTCTGATACCAATTGTTAATCCAAGATCTAATCAAGATAGAGAAGATATGAATTCGTCATCCATTTCACTCAAGAACACATTACAAGATTAGGAGTTCTGTACAAGTGTTTCTCTCTCTAGAATATAAGAATGTGAGTTAAGTATGTCTAGAGTCCTTCTAAACTAACACACAACAAAACCTATTTATACTAAACACAATACAAGGTGTAAACAACACAATACAACTCAATACATTGACTTTGACTTTGACCTTTCTATATTTAAACCTTGAAGACATATTGCACTAACACAAAGGTTCATATATGAATCACACAAATTCATATATGAACCTGTCCCGCGTATTTTTTACGAAACTACCCCTCTATCTTGTGCAGACCACGCACAGACCACGCGAGGAATTATCCTCTGCTTCTCGGTCAAAGCCGTCGATGTTGACCGAATGCATGGCCAAGATCACTTCTCTATTTCTCAAAAAATTTGCACTTCTCTTTTGAACCTCTCCCTATATATATATAAATATATATATATATATATATATATATATATATATATATATATAGGGAAGGGTTCAATAGAGAAGTCCAAATATTTAGAGAAATAGAGAAGTGATCTTGACCATGCATTCGGTCAAGATCGGCGGCTTTGACCGAGAAGCAGAGGATAATTCCTCGCGTGGTATTCGCGTAGTCTGCACAAGATAGAAGGGTAGTTTCGTAAAAAAATACGCGGGACAGGTTCATATATGAATTTGTGTGATTCATATATTAACCTTTGTGTTCATATATGAACCTTTGTAATTCAGATATAAAATATTTTTAACTAATTCATATATGAACCTTTGTGATTCATATATGAATCAGTTAATTTGTTCATATGAGAATTAGTTAAAAAAATTCATATATAAATCACAAAGGTTCATATATGAACACAAAGGTTCATATATGAATTAGTTAAAAAAGTTTATATGTAAATTACAAAGGTTCATATATGAACACAAAAATTCATATATGAATCAGTTAATTGGTTCAACTAATTCATATATGAACCTACAGTTAATTAGTTTCATATATGAAACACAAAGGTTCATATATGAATCACAAGATTCATATATGAATTAGTTATAAATAGTTCATATGTGAATTACAAAGCTTCATATATGAACGTATAGTTCATATGTGAATCATACAGATTCATATATGAACTCAGCCCGTGTTTTTTGTAAAAGTTACGAAATTGCCCTTCTATTTTTGGAACAGTCGCAAGTTTTGACCAGTCAAAGCCGCAACTTTTGACCGGTCAAAGCCGCAACTTTTGACCAATTATAACCGATCTTGACCGAATGAATGGTCAAAATCACTTCTCTATTTCTCTAAATATTTGGACTTCTCTATTGAACCTATGGCTATATATATATATATAAATAAAAATATAGTGGTGTAATAATTTGTAAACCATCTTTATCGTGTAAACTTTGTAAACTTTCGATTTCATAGTTTTTCTTGGTGAAATTGTTTCATGAAATTGTTTATTTTGATGAAAGTGTTTCATATCATTCATTTCTTGATGAAATTGTTTCATATATTTGTGTTTTTTTATGTAAAAACGAAAAAAGTTTCATCAAACTGAGAAAATATATGAAACAGTTTTTTAAGAATGAAAAAAAATACTTGAAAGTACATAAAAACACAAATATGTGAAACAATTTCATCAAGAAATGAATGATATGAAACAATTTCATCAAGAAAACCTATGAAATCCACGGTTTACAATGTTTACACGATAAGGACGGTTTACAAAATAGTGGACCTATATATATATATATATATATATATATATATATATATATATATATATATATATATATATATATATATATATATATCGAGAGAAAGAGAGAGAGAGAGGCTCCGTAAAATGCAAACCTTGCATTTGTTGCACACCTTACAAACCACAGTATGCATATGTGCAGAACCAGTGTGCATATGTGAACAATGTGCATATGCATACGTGCAAGAATATACATATGATGGACATACATTTATATGGGATAATGCATATATGCATCTCAGATTATGCATATATGCACATTGGTTTGTAAGGTGTGCAACAAATACATGGTTTGTATTTGATTTGTATCATATATATATAGCCACAAGTTCAAATGAGAAATGCTAAATATATGAGAAGTAGAGAAGTAATCTTGGTCATTTATTCGGTCAAGATCGGTTTTAATTAGTCAAAAGTTGCGACTGTTCCAAAAATAGAAGGGCAATTTCGTAACTTTTACAAAAACACGGGACGAGTTCATATATGAACCTGTGTGATTTACATATGAACTATATGTTCATATATGAACTCATGTAATTCACATATGAACTCTTTTTAACTAATTCATATATGAACTTTTGTGTTTCATATATGAAACTAATTAACTGTAGGTTCATATATGAATCAGTGAACCAATTAACTGATTCATATATGAACATTTGTGTTTCATATATGAAACTAATTAACTGTAGGTTCATATATGAATCAGTTAAAAAGAGTTCATATGTGAATTACAAAGGTTCATATATGAACGTATAGTTCATATGTGAATTACAAAGGTTCATATATGAACGTATAGTTCATATGTGAATCACACAGATTCATATATGAACTCGTCCCACGTATTTTTTATGAAACTACCCCTCTATCTTGTGCAGACCATGCGAGGAATTATCCGTTGCTTCTCGGTCAAAGCCGTTGATCTTGACTAAATGAATGGCTAAGATCACTTCTTTACTTCTCATATATTTAGCACTTCTTAATTGAACCTCTCCCTATATATATATATATATATATATATATATATATATATATATATATATAAATGTTCAACGAGAACACTAACTATTTAATAAAACAAAAAGACAACGAACCATGCCGCAAAATCATATGTGATTCGGCATTAGAGGCCAAAAAACTGGACACGGGTGACTTTGCCCGCAACTTAAGTCGCCAGCAAAATCGCGTGAATCATATATGATTTTGTACGTGAATCATATATGAATTTGTATGTACTCGGTCGTTCTCGTGTTTTTTAAATACATATTGTTCTCGTATGAACTCACCTTTATATATACATGAGGTTGGGTTCAATACTAAACAACAGAGCTTTTTCGGCGATAAAATTTGTCGAAAATTCGGGAGATCTGGCGGCAGAATAACAGGCGCCACAAACTCAATTTTCCGGCAGAGTTTTCGGCGGATTTACCTTTCCGACGGATATTGGCCGCCGGAAATCCGCTAGTAATTTTTTCTGATTTTAGTTAATTAAATTAGTAATTAAGGTTAATATTCTGGCAGAATATTCCGCCGGTAATTTAATAATATTTTGAAAAATCAAGCTTATGAAATTGAATTAAATAAACAAATTAAATTTTCGGCGGAATATTCCACCGGTTATATTTAATTTATTTAAATTAATATTAAAAACATTTTTAATTGTTACAGGCAGAATTTTTCACCGGTAATCCGTCGAAAATTAAACCAGACCAGAAAAAACTTGTTTTTTATAATTTAAAAACCTGTAAATCCTGTGAATATGAAAAAAATAAATTGCTAAAAACATAACATACTACAAAATATAATACATAAATTTAATGTCCAATACAATTGTCCGGACGAAAATAGCACACAATTGTTCCAAGCAAAAATAAAAATCTTCTAAAAACAATTTCAATTGTTCCACAACAAATGAATACTCAAAAAAGTCTGGCGACGGTTACAGCGGTTATGACGGACACTGCTGACATTGACTGAGTTGCCTGACCAAAGTCGTCATATCCTCATATTTTTCCTGTCATCTCTCATCTTTCACATGTCGTCTCTTATCATCCACCTGTTGTCTCTCATCTTCCTCCCGACGTCTCTCATCTCGATCCAACAAATTTTGAACTTGTGACCTTAAGGCGTTAATTTCCTACAAAATAAAGAAAACGTTAGAATAATTAATATAAATTATAAATGAATTTGATAAACATCATCAAATGAAAAGTGGTACACACCCTCCTTTTCTTGACAATCCCACCATTAGATTTGATCATCAAAACATGTTTTCGCTTGGTTAATTCCAACTTGGAATTATATTCCTCTCAGCAGGTTTAAACATGTCGTGAAGCTTTGTGAGAGTTTTATCTATACCATTCATATTATATTTCATAGTGAACTGGTCCTATGATTTAGGTACGGAATTGAGAACCAAATCGATTGTCAATTCTTGACCTAGTGCGAAGGCAAGGCGGGCCAGTCTGTCAACATACCCTTTCATTTTTCAAAACATATGTACCGGCTGACGAGCCCTTAATTATCTAGTGTTGGGAACTGAAGATATGCTAAGTATGGTTAGTACTGCCAGAACAACATTACTACTGCCAGATCAAGTTAGTACTGCTAGTTCAAGAGTTAGTGCTGCCAGAACAAAGATACTACTGCTAGTTCAATGTTAGTGCTGCCAGAACAAAGATACTACTGCTAGTTCAAGGTTAGTACTGCTGAGATATTAATACTGCTGGAACATTATTAATACTGCTTATGTGAGGTTAGCACTGCTAGACAAGTTACTACTGCTGGTACATGGTTAATACTGTTGAACAAAGTTAATACTGCTGGTATATTACTACTGCTGGAGATTGTTAGTACTGCTCATGAAGAATGAAGGTTAATACTGCTGAGTTTGTTAAGATTGGTATGCGATACTTTTGGAGACAAAGAAGGAATTGATCAAGATATGTTTAACGAAGATTTAGAAGATCGAGTTACTTTTGATAGTTATCTTGTAATTATTTTTGTATAAATAGTATTGATAGATAGCTATTAGAATACACATGATAGACGAGTGAATATACATGATATACGTGTGAAAAAGAATTCGATTGTTTTCAGAGAGATTTAACCTCAAGGTGTAAGAACCCTATTTCTAGAGAAGTAGAAGTCGTCTTGATTGAGCCTGTTCAACAAGATTGAGGTTTGGTTGTTAATATTGTGATGCGAAACAGTGAATACAAAAAGTGGTGAATTTTCTGTTACATTGTTCTTGATTGTGAGAATTAAAGTTCTATTCCGCAGATTCTTTAATTCTGAATTCTAAGTATTAATTATCTTGTTAAGATTCGATCCTGACAAGTGGTATCAGAGCAAGTGTTTCTTAGAATTCTACAGTCATTATGGAAAATTCTATTGAATCAAACAGTACTTTTGATTGGAGTGATCAAGCAGAAGAGGCAATACAGAATCATGCACTCATGGCAGAAGTCTCAGATATTCCTACAGAGGTAAAATCTAATCTCTGTTCTCAATCTTGTATAGACACTGTTAAAAGGTATAGAGATCACAATCAGGGTATGTGTGATGACCTTAAGAGATTAGAAAAGGACATAAGAGATTATGTATTGATTGTTGAGAGGTTTGAAGAACAAATTAAGGCTTTTCAAGCCAATGAACTTCAACACTCATATGATACAAACTACTGGAAGTGGGAAAAGGGTGGTCTGGAGTTCCAACTAAAAGAGTCTAGGGAAGAGTGTGAGAAACTAAAAGGAGAGCTTGAGAAAGTTAAACTTGATGTAGAAAAGTTTACTTGTGCCTCCAAAGTCATGGACAACATAATCAACTCTCAAATCCATAGTAAGTTGAAACCAGGAATAGGGTACAATGCCACACCCCCACCCTACAATAACAACTACATCCCTCCTAAGTCAGACCTATTAGAAACCAAGGATAGGAAAGACATACCTAAAGGAGCCACTGAAGTAGATCCATTAGATAAAGTAGTTGTTGAGGATGAGACTGACAAAGTAGGATCTGATGAGGAATGTGAAAGTCCATGTGTCAAGAACAATGAGATGAAAAGGACTGAAAAGGGAAAAGGAGTTCACTATACTCAGACCACTGTTGTGAACTCTAAAACTTGTGAACATTGTTCTTGCAAGAAATCTCAAGAGAATAAACCCCAAAGACATGATAAAAAGAGGGGAAATCAAAGAAATTGGAATAACCAGTGGGCACAAAAGCAAGGAGTTGATCTGCAAAGGATTAACAGACCAAAACCTTGTTTCATCTGTGGCAGATTGAATCATCTTGCCAAACACTGTTATTTCAATCCTATTAACCAAAGGATGAATTTTCAAAGACCTTTTTATAAATCCAATGGTTATAGGAAGCCTGCAAGGAACCATGTGGCTAAGAAACAAGCTAAAGCCACAAGCCACATGAAGAAAAAGCCTCAAAAAGAATGTGTCACAATGTGGGTTCCTAAAAGTACTGCAGCCTCAGATAATGCTGCTAGCAGTGTTAGTGCTGCTAACACTGTTAGTACTTCTTCAAAAATTAGTGCTGCTAGCAGTGTTAGTGCTGCTAACTCAGTTAGTGCTGCTAACTCTGTTAGTACTGCTAACTCTGTTAGTGCTGCTAACTCTGTTAGTGCTGCTAACGATACTGCTGCTCCCAGTGTTAGTACTGCTAGCACTGTTAGTACTTCTGAGGTTAATACTGCTTCTAGTGCTGCTAAACCAATCATATTGACAAAGTACTCCAGTACTGCAGTACCTAAGGTTGAAAATCTCATCAAAACCAAGTGCAAGTACTTTGATGAGCAAGGGAGACCCAAGACCACTTCGGCTTGGGTTCCCAATAAAAACTAATTGATTTATCAGATGTGCAGGGCAACCAACAGCTCAAGGGAAAGAGCATCTGGCATGTTGATAGTGGTTGCTCCAGGCACATGACAGGTAACATGGCCTGCCTCAAGAATTTCAAAAGAATTGATGGAGGACATGTTGCTTTTGAAAATAATCCTGCAGGAGGTAAGATAAGTGGTAAAAGTAAAGGTGATGTCAGAAGGTAAGATGACATTTGAGGATTTGACTAGTGCTGCAAAGTGCAAGTATAGTTACTACTGCCAGTGCAGAATTACTACTGCTAGTGCAGAGTTACTACTGCTAGTGCAGAGTTACTACTGCCAGTGCAGAGTTACTACTGCTAGTGCAGAGTTACTACTGCCAGTGTTCTAGTAGTTAATACTGCTAAGTAGTTAATACTGCCCTTGCAGTTAATACTGCTAAGTAGTTAATACTGCCCTTGCAGTTAATACTGCTTTGTAGTTAATACTGCAGGTGTGGTTAATACTGCTTTGTAGTTAATACTGCTTTGCAGTTAATACTGCTCAGTAGTTAATACTGCTAATGCACAGTTAATACTGCCAATGAGTAGTTAATACTGCTTAGCAGTTAATACTGCTTGTGTAGTTAATACTGCTCAGCAGTTAATACTGCTTGTGTAGTTAATACTGCTCAGTCGTTAATACTGCTTATGTCGTTAATACTGCTTTTGATAATCTAGGGCAAATACTGCTATAAATACCCCTGTTTGCCCGCCAAAGTTCATAACGACTCTTCGCATTAACTTCTTCTCTCTCTCGTTCTAACCTCCTCTCCCTAGAATCTCTGTGTTTTCTTTACAAATCCTCAGGAAGCACAACGATTATGGAGTTTGTCGACGAGCATAATGAGATTGCAATGCTTCAAAAGCCGAAGCAGTCCGAAGGATTTCATGAAATTGTGGATTTTCTCAAGTCCACTCATATTTCGTATGCCCTAACGGTGATTCCGACAATATACATCGAGCATCAGACGCAATTCTGGGCCAATGCCACCGTGGAATCCGAAGATGGGCAGAAAGTCATTCAAACAAGGGTATGTGACAAACCCTTGAAAGTTTCAGAAGAACTCATTCGCATCACTCTTCGACTAGATGATGCCTCAGGTATATCTTCTATTCCCAATGAAGAACTCTTCTCAACTTTACAAAGAATGGGGTATGCAGGTCCCATTGGAGTTTTTAAATTCTACAAGTCAAAGTTTTTTACTCAATGGAGATTCTTTGTTCATACCCTAATGCATTGTATTTCAAAGAAAACTACTGGATGGAGTGAGTTTAGCAGTACTATTGCTTATGCTCTAGTCTGCTTAGCCACTAACAGGAAGTTTAATTTTTCTCAAATGCTTTTCAATGATCTTGTAGCAAACCTGGAATCCAAAAAGCGTTTTTATATGTATCCAAGGTTTGTTCAAGAAGTGATAACTAAGGAATTGACGGATATACCTCTATTTGATGAGGTATATGTGCCAAAATCCCCTAAAGGGAAGGTTTTCTCAAATATGAGGAGACTTCCTAGGGACTCGGAAGGAGTTGACACACCATTGTTCTCTACAATGATGGTTGTGTCCCACACATTTGAAGGTATGGCATCAGGGTCAAGGCCCTCATTAGACACACCCACTGAGGACCAATCCCAACCTTCCATCACAAAAGACATCCCTCAGTCCATTCTTGAAAGACCCACTCCCACAATAACCAAAAAGTTTGAAAGAAGAAAGGTACACAAGGTTCCTTCCCTTGCTGTATCTCCTAAGAGCCCGAAGCCTTTAAGCCCTCTGTTGGAGCATTCTCCAATGGAGAATATCGAAAGGGAAACCACAGGGGTGTCTCCCAACCCCAAGAAGGTGCTCACTAAGGAGAAGGTTGAGCATGTGAGTCGCAAGGCTGCCACTACTTCTGCTAGCAAAGAGAAGGCCAGTGGTAAAATAACTAAGCCCTTCCTCACGGCAACTCAGGGTGAGAAATCATCCAGAGGTCCCAGGTGCCAAGAAACCAAGGGGGTAGGTAGTGCTTTTGCTAGGCAAGAGACACCTGCTAAAACTTCCAATGATCCTTTACGGGAGGTAAAAACTCCTAAACAGGGTGAGGATAGATATACGTACGAGGAATTGATGGAAACTATTGCAAATATCAACATTGAGGTCATGGATCAGAAAATGGAGATTGATGAACTCAAGAAAGTGGTCCTCTTTCAAAACTCACAGCTTGAGAAGCAAAGGAAGATGATCACTAAGTTGATGCACAGAAAGAAGAAAGCTCAGTTTGTCCTTAGGAGAAGAAACCCTACCAATGATGCTTCCAAAAAGGGGGAGTCAGACTCAGATCTAAACATGGAGGATGCAAACATTGAGGGGGAGTATGAGTATAAGGTTGAGGGGGAGACTGAGGAGGCTGCTGATATTACAAAGGAAGCAGAAACAGAAACAGCAGCAAAAACCGTTACTGCTGCTGATCTTACAAAGGAAGCAGAAACAGAACCAGCAGCAGAAACGGTTACTGCTGCTGAAGTTGCAAAAGAAGCTGAAAGTGAGAAGAAAGCAGAATCTGTTCCTACAGTAACTAAAGCAGAGATTGATGAAGAGATATATGGGATTGTGAAGGACAGTGTCGAAGCAGCATTATTAAAAGTCATAAAAGAAGCAGTAACAGCTATAGCAGTAGAAATGGTTACTGCTGCTGAAAAACAAAAGGCAACAGAAACTGTTAGTGCTGCTAAGAGCCACAAAGAAGAAACAGCTGAAACCACTCTTGAAGCTGTTAAATCTTTCAAAAGAACAAAGAGGCCAAGAACAAAGTCAATAGCCTCAAAGAAGAAAGATATAAAGAAGCCAAGGGTGGATCCAACTGTAGAAGAAGCACAGGAGGAAGCAGTTAAAGAGAAATCTAATCCAAAAGTTGCTGAAGAAGAAGTGGCAACTTCATCAGGTCAACCAAGCAATGTACAATCACAATCAAATGCTCAATGTGATTTGTATATTACTGTGGTTGATACTAATCCAATCAAGACTACACCATTGTCTTCCATGCCTCCTGAGATCATCTTCTGGGACACATTGAAGGATGGAAGAAAGGAGTTCATCAGAATCAAAAGGGCAGATGGAAAGTTTGAAGTTTGTCCTACTTGGGGAAAACTTATAAGAACATGCTCTAGATCTGACCTGGAAGAGATGTTCAAGGTGGGAATGAGGCTATATGGAAACATGCTGACAGAGCAAGGTATGTCTATCACAAAGATGGTTCTTGAATACTTGTGCTTAATGTTCAAACCAGAAGCAGTTCAGCATTTGATGGCAAGGAATTTTCAAATCATCACCAACTGGATGCTCATTGAGAATTGTGGAGTGTATGTCATCTCTCTTGACAATACATTTCATGAATATTATTTAGTGGATGTTGTATACAAGCACAGCATGAAAAAGTTGAATGGAATGCTGCATGCTAAGTTGGTGAGTAACAAAGACTCTAAGATGGCAAGATACCTTGTAAAAAGGATCCTCAATCAAAGTCTGGGATTGGATCCAAATTTATGCGTTGATGACTAGGTTTTGGAAGCATCATCTGAAGAACTTAACTGCTCATCCTGAAAAGTCAAGTTAGGGGGAGATTGTTGGGAACTGAAGATATGCTAAGTATGGTTAGTACTGCCAGAACAACATTACTACTGCCAGATCAAGTTAGTACTGCTAGTTCAAGAGTTAGTGCTGCCAGAACAAAGATACTACTGCTAGTTCAATGTTAGTGCTGCCAGAACAAAGATACTACTGCTAGTTCAAGGTTAGTACTGCTGAGATATTAATACTGCTGGAACATTATTAATACTGCTTATGTGAGGTTAGCACTGCTAGACAAGTTACTACTGCTGGTACATGGTTAATACTGCTGAACAAAGTTAATACTGCTGGTATATTACTACTGCTGGAGATTGTTAGTACTGCTCATGAAGAATGAAGGTTAATACTGCTGAGTTTGTTAAGATTGGTATGCGATACTTTTGGAGACAAAGAAGGAATTGATCAAGATATGTTTAACGAAGATTTAGAAGATCAAGTTACTTTTGATAGTTATCTTGTAATTATTTTTGTATAAATAGTATTGATAGATAGCTATTAGAATACACATGATAGACGAGTGAATATACATGATATACGTGTGAAAAAGAATTCGATTGTTTTTAGAGAGATTTAACCTCAAGGTGTAAGAACCCTATTTCTAGAGAAGTAGAAGTCGTCTTGATTGAGCCTGTTCAACAAGATTGAGGTTTGGTTGTTAATATTGTGAGTCGAAACAGTGAATACAAAAAGTGGTGAATTTTCTGTTACATTGTTCTTGATTGTGAGAATTAAAGTTCTATTCCGCAGATTCTTTAATTCTGAATTCTAAGTATTAATTATCTTGTTAAGATTCGATCCTGACATCTAGCAAGCATATAAAGTTTTGACTGTATCAAACCTCCTCTACCTAGCTTGTAACTGAAACATAGTCTTCAGTGATGATATCATATCCCAAGCAGCCATGTATTCATGATCCCGCAATAACTAGGGAGTCGTGGAGGCAAAAATCAGGTAGCCATCATCCAGTGAGTCATTGACACACTTATCAAAAGCAACCCATATTACAGCTAAAGCGGTTCTAGCATGAATTTGTGGGATATAATCATTGCCTTTGGCTAATTGATTTCTGGGTAAGAAATGGGTTTATGGATTTTATACATTAAATAATATTTTGTTTGTTACTTTATGGATTTTGTATATTAATATTAAATTAAATATATTTAATTTATATATATATATATATATATATATACCGGGTACCGGGCGGGTCGGCGGTGTGTTACCTGGCCCCGGCCCCAGCCCCGGTTTGAGCTTACCGGGTTTCCCCGACCCCGGCCCCCGGACCTGCAAAAGCGGGGAATACCCGGCCCCGGCCGGGTCGGGTGGACCGGGTTCCCCGCTGAGTCGGGGCAAATCACCATCCCTAGTCTCATGAGCAGTAAGATGTAATTCCAAAATGCTTATTTGTGGATTTGGAGTGACCTAATGTATAGACCTGGAGTGGTTGAAATTGGGGGCTCACAAGTTATAGACCTTTCGGGGTTGCGCTTGTTTCCATCTTATTGATGTTATGTGATTATTACTACTAACGATTATGTGGCTACCTTGTATTATGCAATTGCTTTTGGTTAACAAGTTTTCCATCAACACTTGAAGCGTTGGATGTCAAGTGACTTCTACCTTGGGGTTCATTATGTTTTCTATTGTACCTCAATTTAATCTTATTATTATAAATTGTTGGTTCTTACTCACATCGTGTTAGACTAACACTTCTTCTCTTGGGTGTGCGCTTAGAGCTTTCAAGCGGTGGGGCTCCTCGGGCTTGAGTGAAGAGATGTGAAGGAGGATAGCATTTTTAGAAGTATATAAAGGCGTACATAATAGATGCTCAATATCGAATTTTTGGTAGCAATTAGACAACACCCGAATGTAATCTAATACTTGTTGGTTTAGATTATTAGGTTGTTGAACCGTTAATTGCTCATTCCTTTGAATTGTAAACGCCATACTTTATTTCCCCATTATTGGGTGATTTCTCTATGATTAGCCATACATTTTCCGTGATTCCGCAGGTTTAAAATTTTTCCGATTTTAGGATGTTACATCTTGTAATTAACATAATTACGTTTCAACACATATTTCGAGTTTCTATAAATGGAAGCAAAAACATTCTTTGTATGCGACCTTATAGGTTTGTATATTCCCTGACAGTATACGTGTATGATATGTATCGTGGGCGTGTAATAACTTACACTAATATATATGTGATTTATTTTTATATAATGTAATTTTTTAATATTGTATCTCATTGAATAATAAATGTAGATATATATGTATTTATCTAATTATTTTCTTGAGCAATCCAGTATGCCTCTGCTCACCCTTGGAATCGCATATTAAGTTGGGAAATTAATTAAAATACCCAAATTGACTTTGACTTATCAAAATACCCATTTTTTTCAACTTTTGCCAAAATACTCATTTTTCCCACTATTGGTCCCGCGATCGCGGGATAGGGTATAAAATGAAAATAGCGGGACCAAGAACGGGATCAATATTTTCATTTTATACCCCTATCCCGCGATAGCGGGACCAATAGCGGGAAAAATGTTTTCATTTTATACCCTATCCCGCGATAGCGGGACCAATAGCGGGAAAAATGAGTATTTTGGCAAAAGTTGAAAAAAATGGGTATTTTGATAAGTCAAAGTCAAACTTTGGGTATTAAATTCCCTATTAAGTTAGACATATAAATTTATGTCACGCCTTAAGTTAGCAATATGTCAAGGATAATGCTTGAGGCTAGAAATCCCGTCATGGCTCACGTCATTTAGAATATTAGCAACAATTATTAAAAAGAAAAAGTGTAAGAGTTCGTTTACCAACACAAACAGGGTAAGCGCTTATCGGGTAAAAGTCTCCACCTTCACTTGCCTTACCCGATAAGATTCTCAGTCATCCAAATAGCATAATATAATCATCTTTTACCCGGTAAGAGGCATACTCTATAAGATTCGGTAAGTGTTTAATAAACGACTCTAATTCAAGTATACGTATTTTAATCCCCGATATGATCTAGAACGGGGTGTGGACATCGAGCAATTAGTTCGGATCGTATACAACACTAACGAAAATGATACATGATCATAACGTAGCTATTGATCATGTATACACGAACGTATAATAATACATATAAACACAGTATTTCAATAACAGTGTACCACTATAACGACACAAGTTTCATGTATTAATCACCCATATCGTATGTCGTATAACTTAAACTAATCGTCATCGGGATCCGCAGAGTAGTCGGGTTCTTCGGGCTTCTGTAACTTGATCAATTCAACGTCCTTCGTCTTCAGTATTCCTCTCCTCGTGTTTGTCGCAAATCTCGAGGCTAAAATTGTCACGTTGAGACTTTGCATGGCCGAGTTCGGATTGTAAGAAACCGCCTCCTCAGAAAGTTCAGTTCCATGACTTTTTTCATCATCATCATCATCATCATCATCATCATCATCATCATCATCGGGTCGATATGATGATTCACTCATGCTAAGGTTCCACGCCATTCTCCGCTTCTTGATTCGCCGCCAAGCCGCCTGAATAAAACACGCGGCCCACGTCCGCCAGTGATACGAATAAAACCGAAACGTGTGTTGCAGTTTCTTGCTGTGTAAACGTCGGAATTGGTTAGCGACGAATTTGAGATCTTCGGCACCTAAAGCGAACGCTTCGACTTCGTTTAACGCTTTCACGGTTCTTGTGGAAGACGGAAGGTTGAGGGTGGATTTCGGTAGTAGGGCCCACGCGAGCAACTCTTCGCCACAAAAGTCACCGGGACGCAAAGTAATCGAGTTGAAGAAACCCGTTCGACCTCCGTTAGTCGTGGAGCTATCGAGTCTTCCACGGATTATAAAAAGCATCTCGGAAACGGGATCACCTTCACGTACAATGTACGTGCCTTGGGTACTTAGAGACGACACCAAACGCTCGCATATAGCATCAAGTAGTTGATCATCCATTTGAGAGAAAAAGGGAACCTACAAACAAACAATTACCACCTTAATCGTGCAAAAAGTTACCTGATCCAATTAGAACCAACTGATCATAACTGGATATCTAATTGTAACCGGGTTGAATCCTGTATTTCAACATCTAAATTGGATCCGTCGTTTTTTGGATGGCAGTCCCGAATCCAATAAAACCGAACCAATCCAATCCAAATTACCCATCAAGGCATGAAATCATGTGAGAAGTGCCATTATTGGTGAGAATCGTGAGAAGTACTTTTAAACCGTTTGATCACTTTTAATCAAAAACCCTCCCATGAATTGCGGCTTAAAAGGGAATTGATCCGGTGCATCTCATCCTAATGTTTGTCCTTTTCTCATCCAACGGTTGATAACCACTTCTCACGCTTCTCACCAAATTTGACACTTCTCACCGATCCCATCCCTTACCAAGTTACCATCAAATCACCCATCCAACAACCATCTATTTTTAATAAAAGAGTAAATTACATTTTTAGTCCCTATGGTTTGTTGAAATTTTCTATTTTCGTTCTTATGGTTTCGAAATTGCGATTTTCATCCCGATGGTTTATTTCTCTATCACCTTTTTCGTCCTTATGATTTAAATTTTATTGCTATTTTCATCCATATGGTTTAAAATTCATTTCTATTTTAGTCCTTCATACTTAAAAGTAGTGTTTTGGCCTCAAGGATGAAAATAGAAATGAATTGCAAACCATAGGGACGAAAACCGAAATTTCGAAACCACATGGACAAAATCCACATTTTTTAGCAAACCACAGGGATGAATAACGTAATTTACTCTAATTAAAAATATTTTACGAAATCGTTTTTAGTTGATGGTGTATGTAATGTTTTATAAGAAATTAGGAAAATACAGGAATAATGTGATGAAATGGTGGAATAATTGGTTGAAAACTGAATCAAAATATTGGATGGATTCAATCTGATCCGATGGATAATCAGTAGTAATTTTATCCATAGAATGGAACAGATAGAATCTAAACATCCATTGGATTGGATCTGATGGCAAAATCCAATATCCAATGGATAATTCGATCAAGTTGGACCACCTAAATCCATTGGATTTCAACCAATGAACACCCCTATTACAAACTATAAATCCGACACAGTAATCCAAAAATCCAAGAAACTGGTGCCGATCTTACCCGTCGAACGAGATCAAGACACAAGTGGCATTGGATATCTCGACGTAGATCCGTAGGCAAAGCATGCAAAATAGCTTCTTCGTCAACTCCGCGAGTTGCAAGCCATTTATACTGAACGAACTTGCGTACACGTTCTTGCAAGTCGTTAGGCAGTTGTCGATGTCTCATCCATTCTTCAGTATCTCGCCGCCTAAGCCTCCATTCCTCGAGCCTAACAGTGATCGATTGCAGATAGGTCTACAAGAACGTAAACATAGTTACAAATATCATGTAACAAACAGAATTAAATGAATTAAATTGAGAAAAATGTGTATATTCTACATACCTGCATATTACCAATTAAATGAGCAAATAAAACAAGTCCCATGATGGCGATGAGTATGGCAAACGATGTTTCTCCAATAAACGTGCTTGTGGACAAATTCTGTCCATATGAACTGCATGTAGTAAAGAACGATGATCAACTTGCTTGTTAACCTTTTGGTTATGAAATCTTGATATAAAGTTATATAGAAATAACATAGAAGCGTACCTCAAATTTTGTAATCCCCACCACAAGCAGTAGAAGTACTTTTCGAAGAAGTTTGAGGAGACGACGCCTTTTGCGACAGCGTCTCCAAATATCCCATACTTGAAACCCGTATTATTGTCAGGATCACAAATACCAAAAAGATTTGTCCCATTGGCCCATTTTATTCGGTCATCGTTGTTTGAAGAACCACAATCCAAATAACGAAGTGAACAAATCATTGGATCAACATCACTTCGGCAAGTAGATTTCCAACATGTTGCATGCCGTTCAAATGACAACAAGTACCATGATGCCCCTAAAACCTACCAAAATAATATGCCTCATGATTTAGCCAAAAACGATGCTGAAATTTTGAAACTTGTAACTGAAAGAAGTAAGATAAAATAAAATAAAAAAGGTTCAAAGATTAAGAAAGGTTGCATACATGACTAGCTAACATGTATAACACAAGATTATATGCGGCCCCAGCCCATGCGGTCTTGGTGACGACTCCTGTAGCTTTGATGATTTGAGAGCTTAACGGAAAAATCAGATAGAATCTGGGAACGTACTGAAGGAGGACAATTAGTACTAGCGCATTGGTGGTGTGATCAGCATTGGGGGTTCTAATTGCCGGAATAATGAACCATATCACAATCTGAGTAAAATTCAGAAAGAACATTATGTGAGTTCAAAGTTTAATATTACATAACCTTGCACCCAAAAAAATGAGAACTAATATGGGTTAACAAGCCTAAATTTTAGGTGTACAAACCCCAAATGCACGAACATTATGTTCTGAGTTGTTTCCGTTGGTAATTTCTTGTAGGTAAGAACCGTAAATATTGTGAGAACCTGGGAACCAACTACTCATTCTTTATTCATGATGGTAGAGACATATTTGATGGCCGTGACATTTAATCATGATGAATATTATTCATGATGAAAATACATGATTATTCAAGGTTATTAATCAAGAATAATAGATGGAATAGTTGGTTCTTAAGTTCTTAAAATATTTATAGTATTCATTTGAACTTTTCTTCAAAGCCGGATCCAATATGAACCATAGAAAGAATATGATCAACCAAATGAACTTAAAACTTCAATTTATACATTCTGCTCCCTCAATCCCATCAAAATAGCATTGATTTCATGTGGCAAAAAGATTGCAGTATTTCCCTTTTCTGGGCACATTTTCAAGTTAAGTTTACTTATTTGCAGGTACCTACAATTGCAGATTCGATACAAAATTTCCCTATCTTGTATTTCATTATCAATTAGAGGGTGTTTTAGACATATGATCAATAATCAAACACTTGATAAGCTACACTAAATGAAGTAGCTGAAAACATGATAAACTAAAAGAAGAGAAAACAAAGTGAAACCTGAGGAAGAGGCAATGTTGCAACAAGATCAATAAAGAAATCCGACTTCAAATACCTCCACGCAATCTTCTCAGGATCCATAACAAGTTCACCTCTGCCTAACACCCTAGAACTTGGCGAAATATACGCTGTCCTGAATTTAATAGATATATGTAACATATAAAATATATCCGCAATTGTGCGTAAACAGGTAACAACAATCCCCAAATTCAAGTCAGACAGCATACATGAAGAACCATCCTCCTTTTGTACAGAAGGGAGGTAAAAGAATAAAGGATCCACAAAAAGTGCCACTAAACAAGAGAAAAGAAATATTCTATTCCATTGCAATATAACTTCACTTCCAGGATCCAGAATCCTTCTTCCCTTTGAATCATTATTTTCTTCAGGGTGAACTCTGGATTTCCCCAATTTAATTGGCATTGTTCTACCTTTAACACCATTCATCAACAATGGGGCTGATGACAGCTTGTGTTCAGGAAATTGTTTTTCAGGAATTTGCCATGAATGTTGGAAGTTCGATTTCCCAATTTCTCCGTTGTAAAACCTATTTGATTCACTTAAAATTTTCAATAAATGTTTGCTAGAATTTCACAAGATGAATGTGGAACATGCATAGATAGCTAAACTAAGAGTAAATTGGAAGATGTTTACCTGACTTGCTTCTCTTTTTTGAAGTCCATGATGGTGAATTAGGGCCAGAAATTAGAGTCTTAAAGCCAGATGGAAATCTTGCATTTTCTCTCCAGAAATTGAGCTTCTTCTTCTTGTGCCTGCTAAAATTAAAAGCTAAAACCCTAATATGATGTAAAAAGAGAGATGAAATTATACATGAATTGATCAATCACAATGCAGGAAACCCACAAGATTTTGGAAATCTAGAAATTGGGTGTGAGAGAGAGAGAGAGATGATCTTGCAGGAATTGAATGAGCTGAAACTGTGTTTTGGAAGGAAAATAGTACACTACAACAATGGTCCCAAAACTATACGATTTTAGCAGTTTTGGTCCCTTAACTTTACAATTTTTACTTTTCGAAACATTTAATGTGCTGTCCCTGAAGCCAGTTAAGTTGCCGTTAAGTTTGGAAAACATTTGTGTCTATTTACCATCTTTTATCACCATTATCATCATACATGAAGTTATTTATTTGAAACTGAGATTCATAAATTCATAATAGAAACAAAATTAAACCCTACTTTTATGCAAAATGTTTGTTAAAATCAAAATCCTTAAAAGGGATGTCAACGATTCGAGCATTTAAAGAACTACTAAAACATGAAATAGAGTTCCTCTAAGTTAACGACTTGAGAAATATCGACTCGGATCATTTGAAAGTTGATTATATCCTTTAAGTAAAGTCGAGTCATATGAGCATAAATTTTTCAAACCGAATATGTTCATATATTCTTAAATCACAAAATCTAAATATGAAAGTAGAAATAAAAACTTTTTGCTATCCCTGGCCTTTGAGCTCGAGCCAAAAAAACAAGTTAATCAATCTCAACTTCAAGCATTTAAAATAAGTTTATAAAGTTTGAATTTTAGGTCATTATGTATAATTTTCAGAGCTATTTTAGAGTAAAGTGTCTTATTTACATGACACTTTTGTGAAGTATCCTATAAACCCCCATATTTTTATACGACACGTGTATTTATTAGGCACTTTTTCAAATAATGCCGTATAAAATAGTTAATACGATACTTTATTTCAAAAACGTCATAAAAACTAGTTAAAACGTCTAAAACCATCCTATAAACCTATTGTAACATTTTAGATGGAACGATTTTTGGTTTGCTTATAAATTTAAGTTCTATAAAGTATTTGATTAGAACGCTTAGACATTTTAGTCGGCTTATCAAATTAACTTTGTATAATGACCCAAACAAAATATTCATCAGCTTGACTCGTTACAATCATAATCCCCGGTTGTAGATTGATCAATACTAAAGTTTGATTTTTTTCGGATAAAGATGGTTTTAATTATGAGTTATATTAAAAGTTTGATTTTATTACGTGGTTTAAACGTTTTATTTGTTATTTTAATTTTATAATTTATTAAATTGATTTTTTTTATTGGAAGGGTGCCATAGACATAGACTAATCCATTGGCAAATAATGACCGTAAGATATCAGCCCTGATTAAACCTTAGTGGCCACAAGTTGCGTACATCTGGATTCGAACCCTGGGCAGATGAGATATTCCACCACATCCCCAGAGCTTAACCAGTACGCCACAGCCCTTGTGGTTAAATTTATTAAACTGTTTGTATTATGAGTGTGTGGATTTCAGTTTTAAAATGAATACAAAAATGAGTTAAATACAAAGATGGTGAACGAATAAATATGTCTGTCACTTAACGGTTTTGGATTTGGGATAACCTGTTAGTTGCAAAGACTCGAATGGAAACAAATTCAACAATTTATGCAAAAAAAAAACAGCAACAACTTTTGATGAACTAAAATTGCAAGATGATATATAGTTTAGGGGCTATTTTGTAATTTTCTCTAAGAAAAATAGTCTATCCCGAGTGGGTAGTTGACTTTAAGTCGTGAATGTAGAAAAAAATTAACAAACATACATAAATTCCCTTCAACTATCCATGATTAACAGTTTTAGTCCTCATATCATATCTACACTCATACGTCCCACTACTTGCCCAAAAAAAGAGTACCTAATAGTAACCGGTAAGTTTACCAATGGATAAATTCACATGTTATGATTGCATGTAATCTTGAGTACCCAATGTTATCTACGAAAGCAATAAATACTGATATAATAAGATATTGAAGGGTACTCAAATACTGTAACCTTGGATAATGGATACATCATTATAAAGCCAAAGCAAACGAACTCAGTGTATCCACTCAGGAGATGAATGTCCACAAACATGTCCTTTACCCCTAATAATAGAGTGATTGAGTACTCACGGGTTGCAAAGAAGTGTGGCTGCATCATCACATACTTGATTTTAGTTATGTAATTTACCTAACTTGTAGTTGCATGCAATTCGATTTCCAAATGAACTTTTATGCTATGTCAAGCAAGTTAGAAGATTGGCATTGGTACACCTTTTGGATGATTTGGCTACCATGAAATGAGTTAGTTTGCAGTGACAATGTTATATGGTGCTTAATTAGTGGTTTGAGAACAAATTCCTTTGAATTTGGCTCTCGAAGGCAAGTTATAATTGATGAGATTTAGGAACTCAAATACGTATTTATAAGTACAAAATTAGTTGTAAGGTCGCGTAAGTATACACTACCTTGTACTATCATCTTAAACAAATAATGGTAAGAACTAAGTATCGTATTTCATATGGATAGGTTTTCAAAATTGTAAGATATCAAGATAAAATCCAATTTCAAATGACAAAGTCGAATATTAATTTTCGAGTTTGATTTTAAAAATGTAAAGCAAACAAGGTAGCGTCGTAGCGAGCAGTATATTGTTGCATAGCAATGTTACAACATCATATAGTCTCGCCTGATTATGTCAGCATGTAGAGATACTTTTTCAAGTTTTAAGAGATTCTCATTCATACGTGTGTTCTCATATTTATATGCATAATATATAACATTTAGACATAACACAACCTTAATCTTTTAAATCCATACGAAACACGTACAAATTACTTTTCACTTTGATAAACCCTGGTTTGTCTTAGTTGCTCATTCATGAGGTTTAGCGACAACTAAACCCTTTGACAAGTGATTATAAACCTAAAATGTTAGCATTGAGTGTACTGATGAAAATAATTTTATAATATCAATCAATTACAAGAAAAGTGAATTTCAGCGATGCATCCTTTTAGCGACAACATGTTTCATCCATAAGCTATTGTGACGGCATATCTTCTCTATAAACCCTTTGACGATAAGTGGACTTTAACGACGCCAAAAGTCGTTGCTAAAACACATGTTTTCAAGGTTACGAGTCACTCATACGGTGATTACCAATTCCAATTATCCAATTTGACACACACAAAAAATGCAAGGTAATTGATATTAGAAGTCCCTCAACTATCAATTAGTTGCATGTTTAGTACTAGAAATACTTGTTATGTTACGACATCTTTGAATTTGATTGGTTTTGTATTTTGCAACAATAACTTGAATACAACTTTTATTGTTTCCAAAGTGTATGGACTAAATCTGCTAATGATGAAATTAAAAGGGGTCGATATGTAAGTTTATGTAAACATGAAACGAAAACGAAAGACAGCTCACGGTGTTGACAAGGAAGAGGAGGTGAGAGAGGTCGTGGATGGCACAACCTGTGCCGCCCTTTCCTGCAAAACGACAAAACTGTGTCCAGATTTAAAAAATAATAAAACAATTTAATTTGATAAATAAATCAATTAATAAAACGTTTTAATTTAATAATATGTTTAATTTTACAAATAAAGAATTATCTAAATTGGTATTATTAGTTTATGATTATATAATTCAAAAAATAAATAAGTGTTCAAAAATTTATTATTTCATCTGTTTCAAAAGAAAAAATCAACACATTTTATATTTTTTATCGCTAAAATTAGGGATGTCAATTTTGTACCGAGATAAACGAACCAATTCTCGTACCAACCGTACCAGCCTAATTGGTTGGTATATCATACCAACTATTTAAACTTGGTTGTACGTGATATTAGAAGTCATGTACCACGGTAATATCGTACCGTACCGACTTATTTTTTTAATTATTTATTAATTAAAGTTTAATCAATAATACAACATATTTTGATTTATAAAATTTTAAATTATCTTGTTTTACATTTTGTTAAATTATAATACAAATTGATATATAGAACTTGATTAAATTCATTCGTTCATCCTTAACAACTTTGATAACTTGCCTACACCTTCACTCTTCATAGTTCATTCTCACTTCTTAATTGTCGCTTGTATTAGACTATTAGTGAATGTTTGTGTTATATGAAGATTATTTGAATGTTTGTATAGGTAATGATAAATGGTACAACGCATATCAACATGCTATTAATGCTCGACGTGTTTAGTGCATTTAGATCTAGTTGGTAAAGATGTGAGATGTCAATCTAATTAATTCATAATTCAACTTTTGAGATGGTACAAAACCGTATCAACATGTATCAACCGAAAAAAGTTGGTACCAATTTAGTTGGTACCAAGTATAATTGGTTGGTACATGGTATAAGATTTTGGGGAAATTGACTCAAATAGCCAAAGGGATAAAGGGTATAGCCAAAACCTCTCCCGGATCACCGAAATAGCCAATGGGTCCGCACTCAAACCCGACCCGGTGAGTACGGACCGCAATCAAACACGTGTCAATCTCTTATTACCCCTAGAAAGACGATTTTCCTTAAAAAAATTATTTTTTAACCCAGGTCCGTTCCGCACAATAAAAAAATTAAAGAAAAACTGTCAGTGCGAGTGAAGACCTAGGAGTGCGAGTGCGGACCTAGGAGTGCGGAGTGCGGACCTATTGGCTATTTGTGCAAAACCCGGAGAGAAATGGCTAGGAGGTCAATTTCCAATTTACCTTTGGCTATTTGAGTCAATTTCCCTAAGATTTTTTGTACCAATTGTAATTGGTTGGTAGTACATGGTATATGGAAACAAAACATGGTACCGTATCATGTTCACCCCTAGCTAAAATAGAGAAATTGTTTTACGAAAATCCAGTTAGAACGTGCATAATTTAAAATTTATATATATATGTATGTATATAGGGAGGTTCAGGGGAAAACCTTAAAAAATAAAAATCTGTTGAACACCCTAGTAGCCTTTCATCTAGACGGTATCAACTTGTGCATACGAATAAATTAAATTGTTTTTTGGTTTTTATGCACTTGTGCATATTATGCATAAATGCATACCGTCTACGCAATAGATATTTTTTCATTGTACATACTCTGATACTCTTATATACATATTTTTTTAGTTACATATTCTTAATATGTTCTGTTGGAGTAATATTCATGATTTGTAATCGATAATGGAAATAAGATGGTAAGAAATCATACCCGATGATCCTGAGGATCCAGTGAAAGCGTTAAACATATTCGCCATTGATTGTCGGGTTCCCAGAACGAGGTGATCGTATAATGATGGGATGATGATGATCGATCCTTGAGAGAGTCGATCTTAGGGGCGCACGGCTGGATGTTTATCAGTTGATTAGGGTTTTAGTCATTAGGTTAAAAGTAGGATTAGGGTACTCTATTTATAATAAGAGTATCTTACACTTTTAACCCCTGGTGTTTATTATGTGCGGTATAATCCCCTATAGTTCCAATCACCTAATGGGAAACCCTATAGTATGTCAATAATAGTAAATACGCCCATCATATATTTACTAGACATAGGGATTTCAGTTATTGTCAATTATCATATCAGGAATGATAAACGATCAGTGACGGTCACTTTTAAGGTGGTTCCAACATTCTCCCACTTGACCAAGCGATCTTTTATCTATGAGTACCAATAAGTCCGGCCGGGATAATACTCATTTTGTTTTAAACTGAAATCATAGCTAATAAGTACAGCCGTAGAGAAGAATATCAACTCAGGACCCCCACTAGTCAAACTATGACTCAAATTTAAAACTGAATAAGCAATGATCAATTGACTGAGACAGATTTCGTTATAATAATGTCCATACACCATTATGAGCTCAGAATATCCTACTACTTCTAAGTTGTCACTTCTTCTATAAGTCAATTTGTAGTCTTTGGTCCCTTGCAGATATCGAAGAACCTTTTTAGCCGCTTTCCAGTGTGCTATTCCGGGATTAGATAAGTAACGTCCCAGCATACCAGCGATATAAGCGATATCTGGTCGAGTACAGACCTGAGCATACATAATGCTCCCTACTACAGACGAATAAGGTATCATCCTCATTTCTTCCTTTTCAGTCTCAGTGCTCGAAGCTTGGAAAGAACCAAATACGTCCCCTTTAACTACTGGAGCTACAGTGGGTGTACAGTGCTGCATGTTATAGCGTTTTAAGATACGGTCAATGTAAGCCTTTTGAGAAAGACCTAAAACGCCATTTTGCCTATCTCGATGTATTTCGATACCAATGACATAAGAGGCATCACCGAGATCTTTCATGTCGAAATTCTGCGAAAGCATCCGCTTCGACTCATGCAGCATATCCAAGTTGTTACTTGCAAGTAGGATATCATCTACGTACAAAACAAGGATTATAAAGTTACTCCCACTGATCTTGAGATAGGTGCATTGATCCACTTGGTTCTTTATAAAATCTTGCCCTTTCACGATTTTATCGAACTTGAGGTACCATTGTCGTGATGCTTGCTTCAACCCGTAAATGGATTTCTTCAACTTGCAGACCATGTGCTCTTTACCTTCTGGAATGAATCCTTCAGGTTGCCGCATGTATACATCTTCTTGCAAGTCTCCATTTAGGAAAGCGGTCTTGACATCCATCTGATGTAACTCTAAATCATAATGAGCTACAAGTGCCATGACGATCCTTAAAGAATCTTTACGAGAGACAGGAGAGAAGGTCTCTTGATAATCGATTCCTTCCTTTTGAGTAAAGCCTTTTGCAACCAGTCTGGCCTTATAGCGTTCGATGTTTCCTTTCGGGTCTAATTTGGTTTTGAAGACCCATTTACAACCGATGGTTTTGGATCCTTCAGGAAGTTCAACCAAGTCCCAAACATCATTATGCTGCATGGAATTAAGCTCTTCAATCATGGCTTCATTCCACTGAGTGGCCTGATCACTGTCAACGGCTTCTCTATAAGAGGTAGGATCAGTAAGCTTTCCAATGTTCTCAACTTCAGTTACAAAGGTTACGAAATCATCAAAATTTGTGGCCCTGCGTGCCCTAGATGATCTCCTGAGTTGATTTTCAGGTTCAGTAACAGGAGGAGTGGGATCAGCGACAACAGTCGGAGTGGGATCAATATGAGGCGATGATGATGTTCCCTCAGCTTCTTGGTTAGGAGGAGTTGGATCACTTAGATCAGTGATATTAGGAGCAGCGTTGGGTACAAGAGGAATTATCGGAGGAATGAAAATTTCGGAATGATGGTTTCCCCCCGCTTCTTGTACTTCTTGCAAATCTGAATCATGATTTGACGTGCTCCCACTGACCTTTGAGTTCTCAAGAAATGTGGCATGCTGCGTGTCAATGATTCTCGTAGTGTGGGAAGGACAGTAAAATCGATAACCTTTTGAGTTATCAGGATAACCGATAAAGAAACATGTAAGGGTTTTAGGATCCAGTTTCTTTAAGTTAGGGTTATAGACTTTTGCTTCGGCAGGACAGCCCCATACTTTCATATATTTTAGACTTGGTTTCCTACCTGTCCAGATCTCATAAGGAGTTTTAGGGACAGATTTTGATGGAACCCTATTGAGTATATGAACAGTTGTTTTTAATGCCTCAGTCCAAAGGAAAGTAGGTAAGTTAGTGTCAGCAAGCATACTTCTTACCATGTCCATTAAGGTTCTGTTTCTCCTTTCAGCAACACCATTTTGTTGAGGAGAACCAGGCATGGTGTACTGGTTAATTATGCCATGTTCCTTGCAAAAATTATAGAAAGGACCAGGAGCTTGACCAATATCAGTATGTCTACCATAATACTCACCTCCTCTATCTGATCTCACAACTTTTATTTTATGATCAAGTTGGTTTTCAACCAAAGTTTTAAAATCAATAAAAGTTTGTAAGGATTCAGATTTTTCCTTAATCAGATATAGGTGCATATAACGCGAATAATCGTCAATGAATGTAATAAATGATGTATGTCCTGTGATTGATGCGGGATAAGGACCACTAATATCAGTGTGAATTATTTCCAACAAGTTGGAACTTCTAGTAGCTCCTTTCTTATTCCCTTTCGCCATTTTGCCTTTGAGGCACTTAATACATGTTTCAAAATCACTAAAATCAAGAGAATGTAAGATTCCATCCTTTACGAGTCGAGTCATTCGATCTCGTGAGATGTGGCCAAGACGTTTATGCCACAACATGGAGGAATTCTCTAATTGTTTAGGTGATTTTGTTGTTTTAGTTACGTCATCAATATTAAGTGACAACAAAGACTGTGAGAAATTATGATCTAGTTCCAATTTATACAGTAATCCATCCAAGAAACCTCGACCAAGTAATTCATTATTATGAGTAATAGCAATCTTGCCGCAACCATGAATTATTACATAACCTTCAAGGTCTAGTCTAGATATGGATACAAGGTTCCGAGTAATTCTCGGTACATATAAGGTATCCACTAGTCTAATACACTTTCCGGTACTCATATGCAAATTTAAAGTTCCCATGGCTTCGACATCTAAGAGATCACCACTTCCAACTCTAAGTTTTCTTTGGCCCTTTGATAGCTTCTGGATTGTAAGGAATCCCTGCATTGAGTTTGTCACATGGACCATAGAACCAGAGTCACCCCACCATGTATTAATAGGGACATCAGTAGTAAAGGAATCAAATATTACATAAAGAATGTTACCTTTCTTAGCTAGCCATTCCTTGAACTTAGGGCAATCTTTCTGTCCGTGCCCTTTGGCACGACAGAATTTGCAGCTAGGTTTGTTAGACAAGGATTTAGAGCCAGAGGCAACAGCACCATGATTATTATCCTTTTGAACTTTATTTATAGTCTGATTACCTTGATTACCCTTCCTTTTCTTGGAATTAGCAGTAGTTGTCAGGTGAACAGCTTCAGGTTGAGTCAGCTTTAGGCGATCCTCCTCTTGCACACACATTGCTATCAGTTCACTTATCGACCATTTATCCTTCATTGCGTTATAGTTGACTTTGAAGGTGTCGAACCGAGCAGGCAAAGAGGTCATTATGAAATGCACAAGAAAATTATCAGAGACCTCCATTTCAAGACTCTTAAGCTTGTGAGCCATATCAATCATCTTCATGATGTGTTCACGGACACTGCTATTTCCTTCATACTTCAGAGTGAGCATTTGTAGCATTAAGCTACTCGCATGTGCCTTAGAAGATCCCTTGAAGTGATCCTCAACAGATTTGAGGTAGATTTTGACTTTATCAGAATCAGGAATAGCTCCTCGGATACTGGGGTTGATGGAGTTCTTGGCCATCATTAGTGACAAGCGATTTGACCTTTCCCACTTTTCAAACTGAGCTGCAGAAGACTCATCAGTAACAGCAGCGGGTTCATCATGGCGAATGGCATAGTCAAGGTTCAACATCCCCAGAGTAAGAAGTAGTTGATCCCTCCATGAAGCAAAGTTCGCACCAGTGAGAGGCTCAATGCCAAAGTTAGGTACTGATTTGGAAAAGAGGATATAAGTTATAGAAGATTAAAGTAGTGACGTAGTTAGCTATAAAAGGCAGACTAAGTGATTTCTCCTAAAGTAATGGAACTAAAGTAATGTCAAAGTATGAAGGCCCAACAGTAATATTCCTTAGAGAAATTAGCCTATGACCATTATAGTGAAGAAGCTAGTGATAAGTAGACTTATTGTAAACACCCTAAACAAGAAGTCAAAGTAAGGCTCTACTTAGATGTTACATCACCTTTGGGCAGAAATAACTAATATCTAAGCAAATATGAGCATGTACAGTAGCGAAATAGAAATTCAATTAAATCATGTTCAATTTTTTATGCGGTTTGCTCTTAAAAATACACTGTTTAACTTAAACTTAAAAGACATTTAGGTAATGTTTGTTTTTTAAGAGGTCTGAAGTCTGAAATCTGATTTTACATCTAAAAAGTAAGAGGTGGTGCTGAAGTCTGAAATCTGAAATATTAAGACTGTTTGTTTTTATTAAATGATAAACATCTTAATTGACTAAAAATATTATGTTTTAAAATTCCAAGTTGATAGAGACCACTATTTGATAACACACACATTCATACCCATCAACCATGTGTGCAATTGAAGTTGAGGTAGAAAGAACTGAACCCTTAAAAAAATAAGAGGAATTAAGTAGATGGTGCACCTCTAAAATTTCAGAGGACATTAAGAGGTTTTCAGACTTTTTTCTAAAAATAAAACAAACGGTCTTAAATCTGAAAACCTCTAAATTTTCAGACTTAAAGAGGTTATAAGAGGTATTTTTTTTAAAACAAACAACCCCTTAATTTCTAGGTACATTCCACATGGAATTGTCATTGCTTGTCGTTTCAAAAGTCTACATCTTATTGTTCATGGACGTTATTTCGACCCCTTTAAATCATACTATACGTGTAATCGGTACTAAAAACGTTTCAATATATTTCTCTCTTTATTATGGGCCCACACATAGTTAAACTGGATGATCCTCATATGGATCTCAATCCCTATGTAATCCGTCTTCATGAGAAAAATCATGGTAAAAAAAATCACGAGTGGTAACTTTTAAGTACATGAAAATGAAATTGTTAAAAACTTCAATATTCTTTTTCGATTTTAATATTTAATTATCTTTGAGGCGCTACAAATTTTATAGAAAGATGCCAACAAATTCACTTAATCGATACTAGTAACCCGTCCATGTGTAACCGGTATGTTCCCCCATAAATTGGTTTAACCGGTTCGGACCGACCAAGCATAACTAGCTTTTCTAATCGGTCACCGTCTTGAACCAGTCCCTTTAACATGACGTTTTCGTACATCTCTATTTGATGCCACACATACTTGGCCCCAACTAACTATGAACGACTAAATTGTTTTCATTCTTTCTTTGTCGTCAATGTCAAACAAACTTGATAGAAACATATATTACGCGTGAGGATTTCGTAACTCTTTGTGCATCTCTACCCGACAACGATAAAGTTGACGAGCGTCAGATTCCGAATCCAAACAACTATAAACCATTGGATACATCCCAACAACATTAGAATTAGGGATTGTTTATTGACCTCTTAATAATTCCATCAAAAGGCAACCTGATCGCCAAGAGGTAAATCTTGTTTGGCAAAAAAAAAATATTGTCTTTTAGAGGTTGTAAAATCCTCTGATTGATTTTGTATCTTCGGCCTTCCTTAACCATTCAGCGCTCTAATTTCATTCTAAACAATTACCAAACAACCATATTTTATTTTGCACTATATCATAAAAGTTTAATCATTCTAACTACTTAATCATCATAAACCAGACTAACCAACAACTACAAAACATCCCCTATATCCATATGATAAATAGTTCTTATTCACTTTATAAATGCAAAAGGACCATAAGACTTTTTGTCCCTTCAAGAATACAACCAAATAATAACTAGTCAAAAGAATGCACCACCTCCATAACACCCCCACTACTTTTATATTTCTGCTCCTAACTTAACCCTCCATCCCTGCCCCATGAGACACTTATATTTCCAAATTTTCTCAAACACAGAAACAGTTCGGTTCTGTCCTGTCCAGTCTTGTCGTTGCTACCGATCATTAGACTACATTAGTCTACCAGTTTATTGAACCAAAGACCCTTTGGAGCCTCCGTTTGGGAGCACACATGATTCGCTATTTGATTTCGCCATATCGGATGATAATAAGGAACCGTTATTCTTCAAACACGGTTTTTCTTGATCACTCGTGTTTTCATGAGGTTTCAAATCACCGTTAACCTGTTTGGTTTCAACCAAGACTTCTGCAGTTTTCTTGGTGCTTAGAATTTTCCGTGGTCGTTTTCCAAGGAATCCAGGAGAGATGAGCGGCTTCAATTTTGCTCCGGAAGAACTTGCGTTTACTGGTTTGGCGGAAGCTTCTTCCAGAGCGGTAATGGTGGGCTCGCTTTTCTCGTGCTTACATCCCAAATCTACATAATCCATCCCATTAGCTTCTTCGCCATTGCTTGAACCAATATCACCACTACGAATCTGAACGGAATCAGGTTTGTTTGTTATAATATCAGTTCCGTTATCGGTTTCACTATCGCGCATAGACAACGAGACTTCAGTATGTTGTGGAGTAGATGCTTCAGTATCGGTAGACGAACAGAATGTATCTTCAACTGGCAAGGTGGGTCCCACACTGGCGGCGTTATGATTGCCATGATCTCCGCCGTCCATTAAAACAGAAGAACAAGAAGCGGCATTTGAATCTGGTGTATCCATGTCCATGGTTGACTTTTGAGATGCAAAAATGTTCGACTTCAAAGGATTAGCGCACATAGCAGTAGCATCAACCGACTCTGCAGGCAACGAGCAGTCAACAGGTTGACTTGTAATAGGGATCGTTTCTTGGGATACATTTGATGCTTCAACCTCCTCTTTTTTAGAAGTTTGCTTAATAGGATTTAAGCACGATCGTCTGGCAGAGACCCTGAAAAGAATTAACAACAAATTATAATGTTTTAGGTTTTTACTCTTTTAGCCAATTTGGCAATTCCCAATTCCAGCTCTCAACTGATGTCTATTTTAAGTGAATTTCATATGTTAGTATGTTACTTTGTGATTTTAACACATTTTAGTTGTTTTAATTTGTTAGACTTAATATAATATATGGTAAGTTCGTTTTATTTATTACTTGTCCTGTTGATCTATTCCATTGGTACAGGTGTAACAACTAACAAGGTCTCCAAAAAGATTGGAACTATAGAGATTTGGTGTTATCTCTTCCTATTCCTTTGCCCTTTCTGTTTCCTTGTTTAGCCGTTTTTTCTAGGCTTTTATAAACCTTTTGTTTGCTTTGTTATTTTTCAATCAATAAGAAGATATAAACAAATTCTCTTGACACCATCGAATTCTAGATGGTATCAGAGCGGTTCTAAGACTTCGATTCTCGCCATCCCTATTACGATGGCCGGAGACGAAACACCAAAACCCACCGGAGAAAACGCCATCGATCACAATTCACCCTACTATCTTCATCCGTCGGACTACCCAAAACAACTTCACGTCAACGACGTCCTCACAGACAGCAATTATGCCGACTGGTCGCAGGAGATGACCAACTTTCTCCTCGCCAAAAACAAAATAGAGTTTGTCGATGGAACAATCGAGAAGCCGAAAAAAACGTCCTCGAAGCATATGCCATGGCTGCGATGTGATGCGATGATAAAGGGGTGGCTCGCCACCGCCATGGAAAAGAACATCCGAAACAGCGTAAAATATGCAGACACATCTGCAGAAATATGGGCAGATCTCCTCGAAAGGTTTGGCAAAGAAAGTGCTCCGAGAGCGTATGAACTAAAACAACAAATCGCTACCACTCGACAAGATGGATCTTCGGTATCAACATATTACACCCGTCTGCGTTCTCTTTGGGATGAAGCTCAGTCCGTACAACCTTTTCCTCGTTGCTGCTGTAACCTATGCACCTGCGACCTTGGAAAGAAGACTACGAACCATCTTGAGAAGGAGCGTCTCTATGAATTCCTCATGGGCTTAGATAACGACTTCAATGTTATCAAAACCCAGATCCTTGCAACAAAACCCACTCCTAACCTAGGCGTTGCTTATCACATGGTGGCGGAGGATGAGAGACAAAGGGCCATCTCGAACGAAAAAAGGACAACGAATGATTCCGCTGCGTTCAAGGCATTCCAGAAACGTGATTTCACTTCTCACCAATCTAAAGAAAGACCCGCTGCCAAACCAGGGAAGGAAGGAAAAGATAATGAACATTGCACCTTCTGCGGACGAGATGGGCACAAGCGAGACGGATGTTTCAAGTTGGTTGGCTACCCAGATTGGTGGCTCGGGAAGAAAGGAGAAAAGGTTAAAACCAAAGCATCATGCGTTGAGACCGGGTCAAGCGCTATTCCTGGTTTGACCGATGAGCAGTACCGAATGTTCGTCAAGCATTTTTCTGGATCCGGTGACAACGCTGAAAAAAAGCCTGTGGCCTACATGACAGGTAAAAGGGACGAGGATGATGACTGGGTTGTAGATTCGGGTTGCACCGAACATATAACTCATCGTCCCGATCTTCTTGAAAATAAAAGGAAAACCAACATCGAAGCACCGGTGATTATACCAAACGGTGATGCCATTCCTGTTGAAGGAAGAGGCGAGTATACCCTTCCAGGGGGAGTTAAAATAAATGGGGTTCTTTATGTACCAAATTTTAAGTGTAATCTCCTTTCCGTTAGCCGATTGAGCAAAGACTTGCAATGTGCCATAACCTTTTTTCCCGACTTTTGTGTCATGCAGGGGTTATTCACGAGGAGCTTGATTGGAGCGGGTAGATGCCAAGGGGGGTTGTACCGGATGAGCGTCATCAAAGAAGATAGAAGAGCTATGATGACTACATCTGAAATTTGGCACAAGAGGTTGGGTCACGCATCAAAGGGAAAGTTATCAAATGTAGATTATCTTAAAGGTAATTCTGTTGAATCTAGTAGTAGTGTTTGTGATTCTTGTGCAAAGGCGAAACATGCCCGAACGCCTTTTCCAGTTAGCATAATAAAAACTTGCAATCCCTTTGAGTTAATTCACTATGATATTTGGGGTGGTTACCGAGTACCATCTTACACACGGGCAAAAAATTTCCTCACCATAGTAGACGATTACAGTAGATCGGTATGGGTCTTCTTAATTAAACACAAAAGTGATGCTAGCGAGTGTTTAATAAATTTTCATAAAATGGTCGAAGTGCAATTCGGAAAACAAATCAAAAGAGTGAGATGCGACAATGGTGGCGAGTTTACGTCTAACTCTATGATCGACTTTTATAATAAAAAGGGGATCCTATTAGAAACAACCTGTCCACACACCCCACAACAAAATGGGGTCGTGGAAAGGAAACATAGACACCTCCTTGAAACAGCCCGGGCATTGAGATTTGAAGCAAACCTTCCAAAGAAATTTTGGGGAGAGTGCATTTTAACCGCTGCGTACATTATAAACCGTCTCCCTTCCAAGGTTATCAAGAACAAAACGCCTTTTGAGCTGGTTTGGAATCAAAAGCCGAAGTATGAACACATGAGAATCTTCGGTTGTTTAGCCTACTACAAAAACACCAACACCAATGGAGACAAATTTGAAGAGAAAGGCAAACCAGGGGTATTCTTAGGCTACCCCCAAGGAACTAAGGGATATAAAGTCTATGACATTGAAAGCAAGAAAGTTGTGGTGAGCAGAGATGTTCACTTCTGTGAAGACAATTTTTCCTTTCAAGAAATTCGAGCAAATTAGTGAGACCAATGATGGGCCTGAGCCCATTAAACTTCCTGCCAACCCAATATTTGATGATCCGGTCATAACTCAAGTTAGCAAACCCAATGTGAGAACTGAGGAACATGAAGATCATAATGTCACAGAGGGTGTGCATGCCACCAACCAAGAAACCGATCCGGTTATTGAGCCAAATATCACCAACCTGAGTTCCCAACAAGAAGAAAGTGAGTCAGTGGAACAACCCATTCTTACCGAGTCAAGGAGCAAAAGAACTCGGTCTCAACCAACACGGTTCAAAGATTTTATTGTGAAGCTCCCCCCTTCGGTCGATCACTCACAATCCGTTTCCAATCACGCTGCCTCGACGGTACACCCCATCTCTCATTTTGTTTCATATGATAATTTTTCTGATTCACATAAAGCCTTCTTAACGGCCATCAGTTCACATGATGAGCCGAAGTGTTTCCAACAAGCTGCACAGGATAAACGGTGGAGAGAAGCCATGCAAAATGAGATTAAAGCTCTTGAGAAAAATGGAACGTGGACACTTGAATCCTTACCCGACGGGAAACGAGCCATAGACTCTAAATGGGTTTATAAGACAAAGTACAAGTCGAATGGCGAGGTCGAGAGATATAAAGCGAGACTTGTCGCCAAAGGTTTTACACAAATGGAAGGCGTAGATTATCATGACACTTTCGCTCCGGTCGCTAAATTGGTGACCGTTCGAACCTTATTATCTGTTGCCGCCAAGAAAAATTGGATTATTCACCAACTAGATGTGAATAATGCCTTCTTACATGGAGATTTAGATGAGGAAATATACATGAAGATCCCTCAAGGTTTCTCCAAAGAAAATGAGACTAGAGTTTGTTGCCTCCGCAAATCTCTCTACAGTCTCAAGCAGGCATCAAGAAACTGGTACCAAAAATTCACCAAATTTCTAATCGGTCTGGGTTTCCGACAGTCAAAAGCTGATCATTCCTTGTTCACTCATCAAAGGAAAGACTCCTATGTTGCCATTCTAATTTACGTGGACGATGTTATCATCGTCTGGAATGATCGTGTGAAAATTGAAGATACAAAGAAGCACCTCGACAATGAGTTCAGCATCAAGAATCTAGGACCCTTAAAATACTTCCTTGGCATCGAGGTTGCAAAAACAGCCGATGGTTTGGTTTTGAGCCAACGGAAATATACTCTAGATATTCTTGATGATAGTGGAATGTTGGGATGTCGCCCTAGTGCCTTTCCTTTTGAACAAGGATTGAAACTTGATAAGGGAGAACAGGAAGAACCGGTTGATGCCAGCCAATATAGGCGTCTGATTGGCAGACTGTTATATCTCCAAGCCACTCGACCCGATATCACTTATGCGGTCAACGTTTTGAGCCAATTTGTCGCCGATCCCAGACATAATCACTTGGAGGCAGCACACCGTGTTCTGCGGTATTTAAAAGGAACACCAGGACAGGGTATCCTTCTACCGAACAAAGGAGAACCTGTCTTGACTGCTTACTGTGACTCCGACTGGCTCGGTTGCCCCTACACGCGACGTTCCAGAACTGGGTATATTCTCCTCTTAGGTGGTGCTCCCATTTCATGGAAGACCAAGAAACAGTCGGTTGTCTCCCGGTCCTCAGCGGAGGCCGAATATAGGGCCATGGCCTCCACGGTTAGCGAGGTTCTATGGGTTCGTTGGTTGCTCAAAGACCTACAGGTTTACATTACTTCTCCTACAGCTTTGTTCTGTGACAACCAGGCGGCGAGGCATATTGCCAATAATCCCGTATTTCATGAACGAACGAAACATGTTGAAATGGACTGTTTCTTTGTTCGCGAAAGGGTTGATTCAAAAGAGGTTGTGACTATGCCAATTGACAGCAAGATGCAGCTTGCGGACCTGCTTACTAAAGGACTCGGAACTCAACAGCTACACTCGTTACTTGGCAAGATGGGCATTCAAGATTTACATGCTCCATCTTGAGGGGGAGTATAGAGATTTGGTGTTATCTCTTCCTATTCCTTTGCCCTTTCTGTTTCCTTGTTTAGCCGTTTTTTCTAGGCTTTTATAAACCTTTTGTTTGCTTTGTTATTTTTCAATCAATAAGAAGATATAAACAAATTCTCTTGACACCATCGAATTCTAGAGGAACGACCCTGTTAATCTAATGAAACCAACTTGTCAATCGGATGATAAAAGACACATATACTAAAACAAAATGACAAAGTTAGGGAATCTTGATAAATGCTTAAGTTAGAGAGCATGAACCTGCTATACAGAAGCATATAAGCTCCCTGTGAGAGCACTTCCTCCAGTTCAACTGCATCGACCTGCAAGCAAGTGTGAGCCAGTTTAGAAACAAATGCAATGTGTGTGTGTGTGTGAGAGAGAGAGAGAGAGAGATCGCACCTTGCAGTCATCGATTCTATACCAATTTCCAGAGAAGTCCTTGGTATAGCAAATGTAATGGCCAAAATATGATGCATTCAACATGTCCACATGAACAACAACTGCATATAGTTTGTACTTATCATTGCCATCTGCAGCTTCACTCATGTAGGGACTAAGATCTAAAGTCTCTGGGAATGTCACCCTCTTATTAAGTTTCCCAAATCTCCCACTCTGCACAGGAAATAAGATGTTAAGAAGACCAACTAATAAAAAACCGAAGATTCACTATGCATGCATCTTTTCAAAAAGTATTAATTTCATGATAAAGGTCACAACAGTATAGATTCATTTACATCAGTAATGATAATAAATGACCCCATATCAATTGTCAATGTCTTTCGTTTTTCCAAAGTGTATTTGCAGATAGATAACTCTAGTTGCACGAACCTGAAACCTCTTCAACGCAATAGTAAGAATATTTGGAGCCATATGAATGTTTAGTCGTTTCCATGCCAAGACATAGTCATTACAACTGCAGAAAAATTCAACACTACAGTAAGCTGACAATATCATGCATTGACTACTAGCAAAACGAATAAACACAAAATTATAATTAGTTACTGCTGTTGTTGATTGTGATGATGATGAAGAGATTGTTTCCATAATTTTCAATACAAGGTCAAAAGATACCAAATCTTATGCTGTGATACCAAAATGTATATCAAGCTTATTTAGAAGTCAAAAAAGATTTTTTTTTTAAAGAACAGTTCATTTGCACTTTGTTAATAATAGTGAGCAACATCACAATTATATAGAGTGAAAAAGTTGCAACTGAATCTCATATATAGGTAATCGATGAATAAAGCAAAAGAATGAAAAGAAAGGAAATTACCCATCGCATTTGTACTTATTATCTCCATCAAGCCATTCTTTGGCTGTAAATTGGTCTAAGCATTCCTCAAGAGATGCAGCATCCCCTTGGATTTCAACAGTCAAATCCATCATATTTTCAAACTGATTCGAAACATTATTGCATTTTGTGCAGATCACCTAAAGCATTATGGACAAGCTTACTATTAGATCAATGTAGGTCTTTAGCCAAAATAAATAAATGAGTTCTTTGTTGGAATAAACAACGGACAAGAGAAAAACATGAGTCGATCACTAGCGATGGCATGCAAATGATTTTGTTAATTTGCTATACAAATCATATGTTCTACCTCAATACCTCATAGGTACAATTGAAAACAATATATAATTTCTTAAAATCTACCATGAATATATAGAATCAGCACACCTGAAAAAGCCAAAACGGTGCAATTGATTACATGCCAAAGTATTGATGTAAATTTCTGGTCATAACTTGTCAATAATTGACATATATCAATAATAGGTGGTGTTTGTTTTTTAAGAGGTGCTGAAGTCTGTAAGTCTCATTTCACTTCTGATTGATAAGAGGTGATGCTGAAGTCTGAAATTTGAATAAATAAAACTGTTTGTTTTTGTAAACTGATAAATGTCTGAATTTGTTTAAATTGTCTATTTTACCCATCAGAATATTATAGTGCTAAATTTATATATAAATTTATACAATTTCACATATTTATTCAGCAAATCATTACGAAATTTACATCTAAATTATAAAATTAACATTCATTTAAACGAAAAATATATGTCATTGACAGTATTTAACACATTTAAATACATCAATTGATCCAAACACGATGAAAAATATGAACAAGTTTTGTAGCAACTAAGGGCATCTCCAACAGATTTTCCAAAATGGAGAATCAAGTGCCAAAATCTTTAAAGAAATTGCATTCAACTCCAACAGATTCTCCATTTTGGAGATTACATCATTACTTATATTATTAAATATTACATATAACCAATAAAATATTACTTCTCACTCCTAAATATTTCATTTCAAGATTTCTTATAGGTGGAATATAATAAAAAAATCATTTCTCTCTCATAGTAATCATTTTTGGAGAGTTCTCCAAATTTGGAGAAATTTACACTCTCTCTCCTACTTTCTCCATTTTGGAGAAAGTTTTAGAGAATCTGTTGGAGCAAAAAAAGCCCAAAATCCCCATTTTCTCCATTTTGAAGAAGTTGTTGGAGATGCTCTACAATCCTTATCAGCGGGTTACCTCATCAAACTTCAAATGTGAAATGTGGACTCTTTTACGGCACATACTCCGTATTATAAATTACTAATATTAGGAGCACAAAACCATCCAATAAGAGACAAATAAGGGGTTGGTTTACCTCTTACCATATAAGAGAAAGGTAAGACATAAGTGGCTCGAAAAATATGGAAAAAACAAACAGTCGGAACATGATAAGTTGCTTAATGCCTTAATCAATAAGTGCATTGTGTCTAGCTTGTGTAATCTGATTGGTGAAAAGAGAAAAGACTGACTCACACCTCTAACCATGCATGGCATAGTTTTAAGTCGGCAAGGTTAAGTGTTCAGTAAAACAAGCTAAAAAGGTAACATAGGTATGGTTGAAGTTGAATCGACTGAATTGCCAAAAAAGACCAAACATTTGCCGAGTAAAGCAGAGAGCTTAATAAGCATAACAAGATGGATTAAGGTTCGAAACAGACTAAAATGTAAAGAACAATAGAGTAAAAGAAAAGGCATGTGTTTTTCAAGTGGCTCTATAAATAGTTTTACATCTACTCTCCTTCCATTACTCCACATGAGAACTATAACAAATACAGAGCTAACACATCCTTGTAAAACCTCAACAAATGAGGGGCTTCAACATACTCATCATGTGAGTATTTTAGCCAGTTACCTATAAGTTCATAAAACTTCTTGTTCCATGCAGAATGTTGATATACTTCTCATGAAATTTATCTAATTATTGGCTCTATGTAATTATAAAAACAATTGGGTTGGGTGGTTTATATATGTATTTTTTATAAATATTTATCTATTAGTTTATGTTTGAATATTAAATTGTTATTTCTATTTTCCATCATTTTGTGGGTTCCTGAAAGTAGTCTCCAAAGTTGGCAACCAAACCATCATGCCCCATTCGGCCACACACGTTACCCACATTCATAATTTGAATCTTCTGCCAACCCCACCAAATCTTATTTCTTTTCCGTAGAGTATGTATAGATCCCATATTTTATATGTTTTTTCAACTAAAGCCACATAAGCAAGTCAACGGAAAGCTCTTTATCGACTTTAAGTAAAATGAGTTATACTGATATGGGTCACATGGATCTGCAGAAGGCTATTATTTATTGCAATAAATTAGTATTACTAAAAATAATAGGAAGTTCAAAGATTTTGCACCTTTTAATCTGAGAAGCATTTCTTGACATGAGCGAACCACACATTTTGCAGTATTCCACCTTTTATAAGAATGTGAACCACACTTGTCGTGAATTTTCTATTCACCAGGTGACTTAGATCTTGATTAAGCCCTTTTAAGGTCTCACTCGTTTGGTCATGTTGGACATCTATGCACCAACTTGAGAATTACTAAACACTTAAACAGTAAGACCTTTATTTAACTATTTTATGTTCAGGCCCATTATTTGCTCCTTGAACAATGGAACAATCTTTCCTCGCGTTATACAGCACACATAAACACATCAAAACAACATATATGAAACCAAAGAAAAAGAAGAGAAAATCAGATTTATATAAAGACACCTGAGATTGGAGGCGGCCCCCAAATATATGTTGAATAAGAGTTGTCTCCTGAGAACTAGGATGCACAGCTCTTTCTCCACCATATTCATCAAGGCAAACTGATTGCATAGTATCAATCACAAACCTAGTATACTTAAACGTTATTCAATCAGTAAATATTCCATAAACAAAATTTCAAATTCTTCAGATTTGCAATATATGCATATGTAATTAGTCGGATATGAAGTGATAGAAACCTCATGAACTCGTGGGCATCCTCCTGTTTTCCATAGCCAAGATTTCCACCAATATTAGGCAATCTTGACAAGATGTTGATTGGTGAAAAAGCTTGGTTACTGTGGCTGGCTCTTTCCACATGAGCTTGAAGTTCACACAGAAAGCACCAATCATTTCGCCGGCCTGAAACCAAATACATGAAAAGTAGGTGTCACACAAGTTTTTCTGACAAAGTATATATATATATAGAGAGAGAGAGAGAGGGGGGGCGCAGAGAGTGTAGCAATTACATCCCCTCCGGTGGCCTTTCTCCAGCAAATAGGCAGCAAGTGGTCGAGTGTACGCTAAGCATTGTAAAACTACATTGGCAAAGCAGCTGCTAAAAGAAACACACCATTAAAACTCCTAAAAACCATAGAACAATATTCTATATGGAAGCAGCCCAACATGAACATAAGAAAACTAATGGGTGCAGTACAGTAGCCATAAACATAACCTGTTTCCACAATTCAGAAGCCCACAAGGAGGAAAGCCTTGCTGCTGCCAGTTAAAGAGCTCCACAAATTTTTCATAGGGAAAAAGAATCTAAAACAGAAATAGTCAACTAAATATTAGTGACTATATATTGAACTCAATCTGGACAAGAAACATGGACAGCATATTTGGACCTTTTTTAACTGCGTAGAAACCCCAGTGCCAGGAGCTAATGCAACTGCAGTGGAATTTCTCCTTCCTTGCAAACTTGATTTGTTGGACAACCGAAACTCTTCACATTTGTCCTTGTGCCCAGATAGCCAATGAGATTTTTGACATGATTCTGAGCTGAAAGATGGAACAAAAGAAATCACAACTAAAGATATAACTATAAGAACATAATACAAATTAACTAAAAGGTCTGAAGCATTCAAGGATCCAAAAACTAAAGAGTAGCAATCTGTGAACCAGACTTCATAGAACTTCAGAATATCATATGGGAAGAAGTGAAGATCTCTGGCAAAAAGGCAGACAATATATTACTAAGAAGCCTCAAACATTTATCTTCAGGAGTAAAATCTTGCATCATCCAATGACATAGCAAAATAAATTGCATAAAAAACATGTTGCTTATGGAGATCATGATCAATTTCAAAGAAAAAAATATTCTTTATCCCAAAAATAGATTCTTAATCCCTAAGTTATATTATCAAATCCCTTATACCGCTCAACTGAAAACACAACATTATCAACAACCCATGAAGTACGATTGTACCCACGATATGCACACTTCAGTAGGCCGTGCCAAAAGAAAAACTCAACAAACTTCCATTTTTTGTTGAAAAGGGTTCTAAGAAACTGGTATGAGCTTGACACAGATCCAAAACTAATAGAAGGCTTAAAAGATTGATTGGGTTAAATATTCTTTTAGAGAAAAATGTTGGGACTTGTTTGGCAACGCCTCACTTATTATGAGCATCCTACCAGTGGCCCACACGGGCCACATCTGGTTCACAATTTCAGTTTTGAGGCCACAAACCAAAACTGGATTTCCTTTCGGTTCCAGTTTCTCTCTGTGCCATTTATGTGTATCTCCACCGACCACCGTCATATCATCAAGCTTACGCGTCAACCACTTCATAGCAATCTACCCGCATTCCAAATCCTACTACCACACCCCTCACATTGCTGCCTCCAAGAACATTATTCAACAAACTCTGGCATGTACACACAGATTGTGAACCAATGAGGAATTTTGTTGATTGGTGATGTTCTCAACCATGTCAATCAAATTAAAAATATTATCAGTTAACCATGCCGCAACTAGATTTTTGAACAAAATATATAGATAGATAACTTACAAACGCAACAATTTTTTCAATGAAAAATTGGGTCTTTGGTACATTCACCACTTCATAAACATTGTCACCAAGAAACTGCCATAGGCCATAATTCTTAAGGAATTATATATCATCGGATAAGCAAACTACATATCTATTTGTTTGGCATTAATTTAACTGACTTGAACTACCTAACATAAAAGCAACCCTTTATATAATTATATTCCAATACCATGTCATCCGAATTCAGGAAAACAGACAAAATCATAAGATCGAATCAACGGTAATGATGGACGATGGTGTTAATTAATAAATAAAAACCAAGAGCAACAACAGTGCGAATGTACCAGTATCGAACCACTTTGCATCGCGAACAATATTTCTTCGTCAAGCTGCCGCAGACAACGCAGGAATCACTGGTCGCGACGAGACCCGGCATCGACGACGACGAAGGGGATACAACAGTGTCTGATGGAGAAGAAGAGGAACGAGATTGAGAATGGGAATCGAAACGGGGGTCGTCGTCTCCTTCAACAAAAAAGTACTTGGAAGCAGTGTTCTTCACTAGGTAAATCAATCCAAAGAAAACAGCGAAAGCTGTGATGCCGAGCTGAAGATACCAATTGAGATCCAGAGAATTATATTCATGCATCGACGACGACTCTGCTGATTCTTATTAGAATTATTAGGGTTTTTCATCGATGATTCATTAGAAATTCCGACCCGAAACCAGCAGACCCTGGTACTAGTAGCCTAGTGGCGATCGATTTCGATGAGAATTGGGGAATTGTGAGGGGTTTTCTTCTGACGATCGTTCGTTTTGTCGAATAAGCTCCGGAGATTCCTTCCGATTATCATGGAATGTCTGCATTGCCAAACCCAAAATAAAGGGGTTGATAAACCAGAAAATAATTAATCAAACGGCGTCGTATATGTCCGGCTAATTAATTGGTTCTGTACCCAATTTTTTTATATTAAAATGTCTAATTAAATTTATCGGATAAAATTTTATTGCTTACCTGAATTGATCGTTTGAACGATAGAAAATTAGAAATGACCGATTTACCCTTTAAACAAAATATGTTGTTATTTACAACATGTTTCACCAATTTTTGTTTACATCGATTCTATCGAAATCAAACCTAAAGATATATTGTCCATCAAACCAAAAAACTATCATTCATCAAACTATTTGAACATCAAGTTATCATGACGTAATAATCAACTTATTTAAACATCAAAAAAGTTATTGTTTACATCAACTGAATCAAAATCAAAACAAATAAGCTATTGATTATTCTTCAAACCAAAAACCAACCTACTTAAAGAATTCACTCAAACACAATAATATGCTTGGAATTGACACATGAGAACAATAAATAGCTTGGAATCGATAGAAAAACCAAAAAACACCTACCCTTTTCGTGGACTCGATACCTGATCCCAGCGAAGGTCCTATGAATAATAGATGATGTATTAACCATCATATTCTGATAAGCACAAGAAATAACCATAAGAAATGGTCACATACAGCTAGACATACGAAACGTACTTTACCGATCATTAGTCACTGTGACAATTTAGAAACAAGTATGCTCGTGTAACACATATTCATAATAACAGTAGCTAATTGGAATTGTGAACATACTTTACATGAGAATTCTCGTTGCCATTGCTACAGTACTAATTTCACGTATTTCTATTGACTCTAAGACTATCCCGTCTTAGTACTTCTACCCCTTTCTCACATATCATAACTTAATTCATCTCAGCTTAAGTCTAGGTATCTCTCTAGCATACCTAGTTCACTTAAACTAATGCTCTGATACCATATTGTAACACCCTAAAAATCAGGGCCGATTTAAACTTTAATTGTAACCAGTTATGACAAAATAACATCCAAACTTTATATAAAAGAGGAGGAATAACTATGAAGTTTCATATTTACAATGTGGAGTTCTTCTAATAACTTATTAATCTAACCATGTCCACTACAATTAGATTAACTAAGTTATTTAAGTAAATCCACCAAAATCTTCGGGCATTAGCTAACTCATCTGCTTATCTCTTTAAGTTGGATGCATCAAAAGCTCTCGGCCCACATCCCGTTTACTTCCCTGAGCCTGTACCTGGTAAGAACATTTAATTTGAAAGATTAGGCTTACGCCTAGTGAGAACATTCAATTTCAAATTAAAGACATATAAACAAACATGTTCTCCACCATTCTTACCATACCTATGCTCACCTCAACAACAGGATCATACCCGACCCTATGAATATGACTCACCTCAACAACAGGATCATACCCGATCCTATGAATATGACTCACATTCAGTAGGTCATATTATCAAAACCAGAACCCACTACGAATCTTTACAAGTTCTAGATTCATGCTCTTATCCAAGAAATTACAAGTTACTTTATGCCTAATTCTTGGACCGGAAATAGAGATTACAAGATACTTTATGCCCGTCTCTCTTTCCTATGTGAAAGGGAATTACAAGTTGCTTTATGCCTATTCCTCATTTCACCTCACACTATGAAATAGAAATTACAAGTTCCTTTATGCCTATTTCTTATTTCATAACACCTTTACGAAATGGGAATTACAAATTACTTTATGCCTATTCCACATTTCAGGTCAACGGGAATAATCCACGTTAATAATCACCTCTCAAAATGGGAATTACAATTTACTTTATGCCTATTCCACATTATAGGTTATCGCCTCTCAAAATGGGATTAAAAATCCACATTATAGGCCAACGGGAATTACAAATTGCTTTATGCCTATTCCACGTTACAAACAATGCCTATGGATCCATTACACTTACTACACACCTGCCTAGTATCAAACTAGAACAGTCATTAAACCTAACAACCTACCATTCAACTGTAATTATGTTCAAGCTACTAGAATTGCATTTCAATTCCTAACTCGTATCTGTTTAGAAGTCAGCAAATCCTAATGTTACTGAGTACTCCAGAAGTGACCGGACAACACTGGTTTCCGGACACCTCAAAAATTATCCGAACAACACCAGTTTTCCGGATACCCGTGACTTTCCGGATACATCATCTTTCCGGATACTCCATCTTTCCGGATACATCATCTTACCGGGTACTTCACTAATCCGGATGACATCCGGAAACCAAGGTAATCCGGATATCATCCGGTAACTTATTTCATCCGGAAACTATACGCAATTTAAGACTTACCGGATACTTCGTCTTGTCCGGGATCATTCATATCAGAGGTTTCCGGATAATATCATTTTATCCGAAAACTTCGACCTGCAGCCTAAAAATTCATCCCAGGGCCATGTCTGTTCCATTCAGCTTGTTTTAAACACAACCATACAGTCCCAAAACAGTTTATACATGTATCTTAACATTTAATTTGACAGAAAGCATGTATTTAATCAAAAGTGAATGAACTCACCTCATAGGTCAAAACCCACTTTCCTGCACAATTTGATTTCAATCCCAAACAGCACCTAGACGAATTCAGTTTATGTTATGAGTATCATCTTGCTATTGGAAATCAAACTTACAAAATTTCTTTGTACACTTACCAAGAATTTCTAGCTTGATTTCTCCTTCTTTCTCTCTTCAAGATACTCCTTCTTTCTCTCTTCCTTTCTCTTGACCGACCTCAGCCCAAAATATCAGATATTTCGCCCAATTCAGCCTCTTAACCACACACACACTATCCCTAAATGACTCCACGCACCTTCTACTTTGTAAAATATCAAAGTTAGCTCAAATTTTGACTTTTCATGCTTTTAACCTCATAACTTTATATTTTAGCAAATATAGTACAAACTTACAACATACTTACAAAACAACTTTCCTTATAATAAAATATAATATAACAAAATGTCGGGATGTTACAATACTCCCCAACTTGAAACTGATTTCGTCCCCGCAATCAAAGCTAGGCAAACAAGTGAGGATATCTAATCTTAATATCCTCCTCCGACTCTAACGTCACGTTAGTGTCGCGATGATGCCTCCACTGTACCTTTAACATAGCCACTTCTTTACCACTACTTAACATTCTAACCGACCTTTCCAAAATTGCCTCTGGTTCTTCCACACATCGGCTCTTTTCGTCCACCCTTACATCAGTAAGTGGAATCACATCGTCCTCTTCGGCCAAACATTTCCGAAGGTGTTGGGAACTGAAGATATGCTAAGTATGGTTAGTACTGCCAAGACTACATTACTACTGCCAGTTCTTCGTTACTACTGCTAGACAAGGTTAGTACTGCTAGACCAAATTACTACTGCGCATACATGGTTAGTACTGCTAGACCAAATTACTACTGCGTATACATGGTTAGTACTGCTGAGCTGAGATACTACTGCTAGAAGACTGTGAAGGTTAATACTGCTGAAGGTTCGTTAATGCTGCTGAGTCAAATCATTGTTAATACTGCTGACTTGATAAGTTTGGTATGCGATACTTTTGGAGACAAAGAAGGAATTGATCAAGATATGTTTAACGAAGATTCAGAAGATCAATTTACTTTTGATAGTTATCTTGTAATTACTTTTGTATAAATAGTATTGATAGCTATTAAGATAAAGAAGAAACACGAGAAAATATACAAGATACACGATATAGAGAACAATTATTCAAAAAGTTGTTTAGCCATTCAGAGAGAATTAACCTCAAGATCATAGATCCTATTTCTAGAGAAGTAGAAGTCGTCTTGGTGAGATTTGTTCATCAAGATTGAGGTTTGGTGTAAAGCTTGTGAGTAATACAGTTTGATATATACAGTGTGTTGAATTCTATTGATTGTTCTTTAATTGATTTAGAGTTCTATTCCGCAAGATTCTCTAAATTCTGTTTCTAAGAAGTTTAATTCTTGTTAAGAATCGATCCTGACAAGTGGTATCAGAGCATTGGTATCTTAGAAGCTATGGACAATTCAATGGATTCTCACAGTACTCTTGTTTCAAAGGTTCCCATGCTCAAACCCAATGAATTTGACATGTGGAAACTGAGAATCAAGCAGTACATTCTTCTTACTGATTATGCAATATGGGACATCATAGAAAATGGCCCATGTAATGAAGGAAAGATTGGAGCAGATGGAAAGAGACCTCCTCCCAAGACAGATGCTGAAAAGAAAGTCAGACAAACAGAGATGAAGGCCTTAAGCACTCTGCTTTTGGCTATTCCTAATGAGTACCAACATCAATTCCAACACTGCACAGATGCACAGATGTTGTGGAATGCTCTGGAGAAAAGATTTACTGGCACAAAGAGCACAAAGAGAAATCAAAAGGCTATTCTCAGGCAACAATATGAGAACTTCATGTCTGCAAAGAATGAGTCTATGACTCAAACTTTTGACAGATTTAACAAGTTGATTGGAGAATTAGCAACTGTGGGTGTACACATGGATGCTGATGATGTCAATAGAAAGTTCCTTAGATCATTGGGAGAAGAATGGACCATGTACACAGTCTCATTCAGACAGAATGACCAATTGGAGGACAAAGAGCTAGATGACCTCTACAATGATCTGAGAGTATTTGAGGCTGAAGTTGAAGCCAAGAAAAGGCCATCTGGATTTGTTTATAATGCTGCTTTATTATCTTCATCCTCTGATAATGCTGCTAATCCTGATTCTGTTAATACTGCAGGTTCTGTTAATGCTGCTGGTGGAACTAATCAAGAGAAGACTACAGATTCTGTACTAGAAGCATTCTTTTCTAGTCATGTTCACTCTTCTCTAATCAATGATGATTTAGAGCAGATTAATGCTGATGATCTGGAAGAGATGGACATCAAGTGGCAGATGGCTATGCTATCAATGAGGGTGAAGAAATTCATCAAAAGGACTGGGAGAAACAACTTTTCCCAGAGAAGAGAAGATGGTGCAGGCTTTGACAAGTCCAAGGTTGAGTGTTATAAGTGTCACAAGATGGGACACTTTGCCAGAGAATGCAGAAGTGGAGGATCACATCAATAGGCTCCAAATGGAAACCAAAACAGAAGCTCATCTCAAGCCCTTGTTTCTCAACAAGGAATGGGATTTGATTGGAGTGATCAAGCTGAGGAAGCCTGTCAGAATCAAGCTCTTATGGCAGAAGTATCTGATATTCCCACTGAGGTACAATCTAAACTCTGTTCTCAAGCTTGCATTGATGCTGTTAAAAGATACAGGGATCACAATCAGGGTATGTGTGATAACCTTAAGAGGCTAGAGAAAGATGTGAAAGATTATGTTAGGATTGTAGAAAGGTTTGAGGAACAGATTAGAGCTTTTCAAGCTAATGAACTTCAACACCACTATGATACTAACTATTGGAAGTGGGAGAAGAATGAGTATGAGATTAAGCTGAAAGTGTCTGGGGAGGAGAATGAGAAATTAAAAGAAGAGCTTAAGAAGGTTAAACTTGATGTTGAAAAGTTTACATGTGCTTCTAAAACCATGGATACCATCATTAAGGCTCAAATCCATGACAAGATGAAAGTAGGGATAGGGTACAATGCCACACCTCCACCCTACAATAACAACTACATACCTCCTAAGTCTGATTTGTTAGAGACCAAGGATAGGAAGGATCATGAATTAAAGATTAATATAGATCCTTGTGAAGAAACAGTAGTTGTTGAGGATGAGACTGACAAAGTAGACTCTGATGAGGAATCTGAAAGTCCATGTGTTAAGAACACTGAGATCAAAAGGACTGAAAAGGAAAAGGGAGTTCATTCCACACAGCCCAAAGTTGTGAACTCTAATACTTGTAAACAGTGTTCTTGCAGGAAATCTAAAGAGAACAAACCCCAAAAACATGATAATCAGAGGGGAAATCAAAGGAACTGGAATAACCAGTGGGCTATGAGACAAGGAGTTGATCTGAACAGAATTAACAGGCCAAAACCTTGTTTCATCTGTGGTAAGCTAAATCATTTGGCCAAACACTGTTATTTCAATCCTGTTAACCAAAGGTTTAATGCTCAAAGATTTTTTCAAAAACCTGGTGGTTACAGAAAGAATGGTGGCTATAAAAAGTCTGTGAGGAAAGTTGTGGCAAAGAAACAAGTTAAAACCAAAAGCCACATGAAAAAGGCAGAAACAGAAAGTGTTAGAGTATGGATGCCTAAAGGTACTAATGATAATACTGCCAACTCAGTTAGTACTGCTAACAATGTTAGTACTGCAGGAAGCAATAAGGTTGCTAGCAGTGTTAGTACTGCTAACACAGTTAGTACCTCTTCAACAATTAATACTGCTTCTAGTGTTAGTACTGCTAAGTTAGTTAATACTGCTGAGAAGGCTAGTACTTCTGGAAGCAATGTTAGTGCTGCTAACAAAGTTAGTACTTCTGCATCAGTTAGTACTGCTTCTAGACCTATCATCAAAACAAAGTACTCAAGCACTGATGTTCCTCACTTTGACAAGCTCATCAAAACAGAATGTAAGTATTTTGATGATCAAGGGAGACCCAAGACCACTATGGCTTGGGTCCCTAATAAAAACTAATTGATTTATCAGATGTGCAGGGCAACCAACAGCTCAAGGGGAAGAGCATCTGGCATGTTGATAGTGGTTGCTCCAGGCACATGACAGGTAACATGGCCTGCCTCAAGAATTTCAAATAAATTGATGGAGGACATGTTACTTTTGGAAATAATCCTGCAGAAGGTAAGAGAAGTGGTAAAGGTGATGTGTCAGAAGGTAAGATGACATTTGAGGATTTGGCTAGTAATGCTAGTGAAGAGTTACTACTGCTAGTGCAGAGTTAATACTGCCTTTGCAGTTAATACTGCTTGGCAGTTAATACTGCTCAGCAGTTAATACTGCTTGTGTAGTTAATACTGCTCAGCAGTTAATACTGCTTGTGCAGTTAATACTGCTTGTGTAGTTAATACTGCTTTGCAGTTAATACTGCTTTGCAGTTAATACTGCTCAGCAGTTAATACTGCTTATGTAGTTAATACTGCTTGGTAGTTAATGCTGCTAGGAAGTTAATACTGCTAGGTAGTTAATACTGCTTGGTAGTTAATACTGCTTGGTAGTTAATACTGCTCGGTAGTTAATACTGCTGTGTCGTTAATACTGCCTTGCAGTTAATACTGCTCAGTAGTTAATACTGCTTATGTCGTTAATACTGCTTTTGTTAATTCTAGGGTTAATACTGCGTATAAATACCCTGTTTGCCCGCCAAAGCTCATAACGACTCTTCGCATTAACTTCTTCTCTCTCGTTCTAACCTATTCTCCCCAGAATCTTTGTGCTTTTCTTTCAAGAATCCTCAGGAATCATGGAGTTTGTTGATGAGCACAATGAAATAGCCATGCTTCAGAAGCCGAAACAAGCTGCGGGATTCCACGATATAGTCGATTTTCTTAAATCCTCGCACATCTCTTATGCCCTAACGGTGAGCCCAACCATCTATATCGAACATCAGACGCAATTTTGGGAGAATGCCACTGTTAGTTTCGAAGAAGGGCAGAAAACCATTCGAACAAGGGTTTGTGATAAACCCTTGAAAGTCACAGAGGAGGTTATTCGCATCTCTCTTCACTTAGATGATGCCTCAGGTATAACCTCTCTATCTTCTGATGACCTATATTTGACTTTACAAAGAATGGGGTATGAAGGTCCCATTGGTGTTTTTAAATTCTACAAGTCAAAATTTTTCAACCAATGGAGATTTCTTGTTCATACCCTGATGCACTGTATTTCCAAGAAAACTACTGGATGGAGTGAGTTCAGCAGTCCCATTGCATATGCCTTGGTCTGCTTATCCACTGCCAGAAAGTACAATTTTTCAGCTATGATCTTTAATGATCTTGTATCAAACCTGGAATCCAAAAAGAGCTTCTACATGTATCCAAGGTTTGTGCAAGAAGTTATTAACAAGGAATTGATGGACTTACCTCAGTTTACTGAGGTATATGTACCCAAATCCCCTAAAGGGAAGGTTTTTTCAAATATGAAAAGACTTCCTAGGGACTCGGAAGGAGTTGACACACCATTGTTCTCTACAATGATGGTTGTGTCCCACCCCTCTGAAGGTATGGCATCAGGATCAAGGCCCTCATTAGATCATCCCACTGATGGCCAAACCCCACCTTCACTCACTATAAATATCCCTCAGCACATACTTCAAAAGCCCACTCCTGTGTTATCCAACAAGTTTCAAAGAAGAAAGGTGCACAAGGTTCCTTCCCTTAATGTACCTACTCAGAGCCCTAAGCCTTTAAGCCCTCAGTTGGAGCATTCTCCAATTGAGAATATCAACAGGGAAACCACAGGGGTGTCTCCCAACCCCAAGAAGGTGCTCTCTAAGGAGAAGGATGAGCATATGGGTGTTAAGGCTGCCACTACTTCTGCTAGCACAGAGAAGGACAGTGGTAACATAAATAAGACCTTCCCCATGGCAACTCTAAATGAGAAATCATTAGGAGGACCCAGGTGCCAAGAAACCAAGGGGGCAGTTAGTGCTTCTGCTAGGCAGAAGGCTTCTGCTAAAACTTCCAAGGATCCCTTAAAGAAGGTAAAAACTTCTAAAAAGGGTGAGGATAGATATAACTATGTTGAATTGATGGAAACCATTGGAAATGTCAACTTGGATGTTATGGCACAGAAGAAGGAGATTGAGCAACTGAAGACTGTGGTCACCTACCAACAGTCTCAAATTGAGAAGCTCAAGAAGATGGTCACCAAGTTGTTGCACAGAAAGAAAAAGGCAAGATTTGTGCTGAGAAGAAGAATTCCAACTGATGATGCTCCCAAAAAGGGGGAGTCAGAGTCAGAATCAGAAGCAGAACTGAATATGAAGGGTCTACAAGTTGAGGGGGAGACAGTTCAGATGGAGACTGAGATGGAAATTGATAATGCACAGTTTAAGGGGGAGTCCAGTGCACAGAATAAGGGGGAGACAGAAAAAGTGGAAGAGCTTGTTAAAGAAGCAGAAACTGTAAAGGCAGCAGTAACTGAAGTTCCAAAAGAAGCAGTAACTGAAGTAGAAGCAGAAACTACAATAGCAGCAGAAACGACAGCAGCAGAAACTACAACAGCAGCAGAAACGACAGCAGCAGAAACCACAGCAGCAGAAACTGTCAATGCAGCAGCAGAAACTACAACAGCAGCAGAAACTGTTAATGCTGCTGAGTTTGAACAAGCAGCAGAAACAGTTAATGCTGCTGAAGGCCAAACAGAAAAAGCAGCAGTAACAGAGAAAGAGCCTGAAACTGAAGTAGCAGCAGAAACTGTTAATGCTGCTGACTCTAAGCAAGCAGCAGAAACAGTTAATGCTGCTCAATCTACAAAGAAAGCAGTAACAGAGACAGAAGCTGAAACAGTAACAGAGAAGCTTACAGCAGAAGAAGTGGAGGTTGCAGAGGATTTAATCAAAGCCAAACATGATACACCTCCAACTGCCAAGAAACAGGAAGAACCTAAGGAAGCAAAGATGGTTTTCAGCAGAAAGAGAACAAAGTCTGTGGCTATTAAAAAGAAGTGTGTAAAGAAGCACAAAGTAGAACCTGTTGAGAAACCAGTGGTAGAAGAGAAAGAAAAGGAAGAAGTTGCCAAGGATGAAGGACAAGGAGATAGTAAGACAGGTCAATCCAGTAAGGCACAATCACTTAGCAATGAACAATGTGACTTGTACATCACTATGGTTGATACTGAACCAATCAAAGTGACTCCATTAGATTCAAAACCTCCTGAAATCAGTCACTGGGATACATTGATAGATGAGAGAAAGGAGTATATCAGACTCAAGAGAGCTGATGGGCAGTTTGAAGTCTACAGAACATGGGGACAAGTCATAAGAAGATGCTCAAGATCTGACCTGGAAGAGATGTTCAAAGTAGGCATGCAGATCTATGGTAACATGTTGACAGAAAGAGGTATGTCTATCACAAAGATGGTGTTAGAATACCTATGCCTAATGTTCAGACCAGAAGTAGTTCAGCACATAACAGCAAGACCTTTTCAAGCAGTAACCAACTGGATGCTCTATGAAAATTGTGGAGTGTATGTTATATCAATTGACAACACATATCAGGAGTATTATCTGGTGGATGAAATATACAATCACAGCATGAAAAGACTGAAAGGGATGTTACATGTAAAATTGGTCTGCAACAAAGATTCTGCTATGGGAAGATTCTTGGTAAGAAGGATTGTAAATCAGAGTCTAGGTGTAAGTCCTGATCTATGCTTATATGATGACTAAGTTTTGGAAGCATCATCTGAAGAACTTGACTTCTTTTCCTAAAAGTCAAGTTAGGGGGAGATTGTTGGGAACTGAAGATATGCTAAGTATGGTTAGTACTGCCAAGACTACATTACTACTGCCAGTTCTTCGTTACTACTGCTAGACAAGGTTAGTACTGCTAGACCAAATTACTACTGCGCATACATGGTTAGTACTGCTAGACCAAATTACTACTGCGTATACATGGTTAGTACTGCTGAGCTGAGATACTACTGCTAGAAGACTGTGAAGGTTAATACTGCTGAAGGTTCGTTAATGCTGCTGAGTCAAATCATTGTTAATACTGCTGACTTGATAAGTTTGGTATGCGATACTTTTGGAGACAAAGAAGGAATTGATCAAGATATGTTTAACGAAGATTCAGAAGATCAATTTACTTTTGATAGTTATCTTGTAATTACTTTTGTATAAATAGTATTGATAGCTATTAAGATAAAGAAGAAACACGAGAAAATATACAAGATACACGATATAGAGAACAATTATTCAAAAAGTTGTTTAGCCATTCAGAGAGAATTAACCTCAAGATCATAGATCCTATTTCTAGAGAAGTAGAAGTCGTCTTGGTGAGATTTGTTCATCAAGATTGAGGTTTGGTGTAAAGCTTGTGAGTAATACAGTTTGATATATACAATGTGTTGAATTCTATTGATTGTTCTTTAATTGATTTAGAGTTCTATTCCGCAAGATTCTCTAAATTCTGTTTCTAAGAAGTTTAATTCTTGTTAAGAATCGATCCTGACAGAAGGTAACAAACATGGAAGGTATTATGGATCCCTTCCAATTCTGGTGGAAGATCCAACTGATATGCTTGCAATCCAACTCTCTTAGTAATAGTGAAAGGTCCTAGAAAACGAGGACTCAACTTCCCACGTTTGCCAAACCTTATCACGCCTTTTCACGGGGATACCTTAAGCATTATTCGCTCCCCAACTTGGAACTTACAAATCTCCTTAGAGTAACTGTTATCATCAAATCTTTATCCGACTATTAATTGATCTACCATACCGTCATCATTTTCTCTCATGCCTACACCGAACATCCATTACACATAGCCACAGTCTAAAAGAACAGTTTCTCTAAGATTATCAGCCAAAACCTTTAGCCAAGTCCTCATAATGCTTAAGTTCTCTAAAAGAACAGTCAATCCATTCATTACACTTCTTTACATCCATGTAATATTCCAACACTCTCGACTAAAATTCATAACGAAACACCATAGCTTAACAGTTACAGTATCCTCTTCGACAATCAAGTGAAGTATGGAAACTTTCCTAAAAGTCCAATGGGATCGTGAAGAACAAAGATTATCTTTTCATCCTGTCACCAACCGCAACTAAACCTCCAGATTTCAAAATAACATCAACGTATATTTCCTAAAAACCCACATACTTTAAATCGAGCATACTCACCACTTTTGTATACTTCAATAATTATGGCACACTATCGTTACATCATGACTTACACATTTCTTCGGTACAAAGTGCTACCACTTTCTCACACCATTATCGCACCACACGACTATATTGCAACCAAGCACTATTGTGTTGTATATCAAAGGTGATATTTCCATTGAACCTGTAGCATGACTACATTCTTAGGTCCGATCTTTCTATCATTGCTTCCCCTTGTTAGTGTGGAGTACTACTCTCCAAACATTACTTGTCTTTTTCTCCCAAATAGTTGCACCAAAATTCTAACTTAAAGCATTCAATCCAGACACCTTGAAACTACAACATCGATCGAAGTTACTGCATATTCCTTGATATTCAACTGATACTTTCTTGGACAATTTCTTTCATATATAAGAAGCAACTCCCATTCCTTAAGGATTTTGTATCTACTACACCACACTTTGATTAGCACACTCATCATCTTCATTAAACTTCCAATGTTTCAAAAAAAAACATAAACTTACTTAGCGACTCATACAACCAAAATCACTTTGGATAAACACCCACTACCGCTCCGACATTCTATTCTGATATTAGCCATATCGCCACGTCATCCTCCAAACTACATACTCTAACAACTTTATTGCCAAATAGTACACTTCATCCAAAATCTCCGAAAAGACTTCCATCTAATGCTTCCTTATAAACCATCCACATCGTAAGTAGAACACTTATCTAAAACAATAGTCTTTCACTATCCAAACACCCCTACAAGGCGATCTTTCAACTTTTAATCTTCTGATTCAAAACTTAACATTCATACATGACCTCAAAAGAATAATCAATACATCCACTTCATGTAAACTTCAATTATAATACAATTCATGCAATTCCAACCCCAAACCTACATCGAGCTTATTAAACCGGGCGAATGCCCTCAAGACTCAACCGAGTCTAAAACCGAGCCATCTGCTCAAAGGATCTAATGATCATTTATCAATATCAACTTATGCAATTAAAATACATCTAATTCAAATCGTGCAACACACACTCCGAGGCGTGATAATCTCACAATCCCTTCATTGCTACCTTCCTAATGAAGTTAATTCATATATGTATCTATATGTACACGTATATGCAACTCTTTTATACTCAACAAAGTATATAGCTCACCAAGGTCCATTAGTCCCAAAGGTACTAAGGATACAAGATCATCAAACGGTCCTCACACCTAAGACCAATATTTAAACCGATACTTATTTAAATAAAAAGAAATTAAACACATAACACATCATAATTATTGCATAACCACAATAACTCTAAAAGCGTAGTTTGTCCACATAGCTTCCACTTATGAAATAAATTAACCAAAACCTCTTTCACTCGTGATTTATTTGTCAATCACTACAAATCCCCAAATGTGGTTGAATGTATACCATCCGACGCCACCATTCTGTAACATCCCCAGTCCACCGTACATAATATTGTCCGCTTTGCGGATACCCTCTGCATAACAGCATGCTGGCACCGCTCACGGTTTTGTTCCTGCCCGCACAGGCATACGCGGGACGCACCCAGACCGCACCCAGTGACAGGCAAAAGGCCTCATATACCTTACACAACTGCCGGCTTCAACGTCAACAGTCGTCCTATCGACACTTCCTTAACCTTTACCTCAATGAGGTTCCCTAATTGAACCTAATCCTTCCAACACATCATAATCCAATTCTTATCCATTGTCTTCATCTCATACTTACGCGTGTAACGTTAATATCACAAGATCATCTTAAAATTCTTATTTGACGTCGAGGATATTTCATCCCTACTTCACCATACTACTTAACACAAGTTGCTAAAACCAACACATTGATGACTTCTATTCCTCCCTTTTTCTCCTCTTGAACTTTCTTGTATACTTTCCAATCACCTAAAGTCTTCTGACTCTCAGGTTCAGGGAATAAACAATATCCAAATAGTCTTACCAATTGGTATACGTTCAACTAACGAAATAAGTAGATAATATTTAATTTATCCTACTTTCACTCAGAAATCTACAAAGATAAAAAAATCTTTCACTTGTTAGATCGATTTACAAAGCATCTTCCCAAACATAATAACTGATATAGCTAACTTTTAACAAAAGATTGTAGTCCAAAAGACCAGTTAATACTACCATTACATAACATACACACTTATATATTATTAACCAGGAATGTATCATAAACTACACCCACTCATTCCTTAGCATCCTCAACCGTAAAATGTTTATCCTGATTATCTTGAAATGTTGGATTTCTTCTTTTGATTTCCGCTATTTTTCCACTTTGGACAATCCCTCCGATAATGACCAGGTTTCTTGCATTCATAGCAAGTTGACCCTTGAATATGACAATTTTCAATCTTGTGGCCAACTTCCCCGCACTTAAAGCATTTCACATACAATTTGGTTTCTTGACGGGATTCAATACCATAACTCTTAACAACAGTTTCCGACTTCTGGCAATGTTCTGATCTATCCTTCCACTTTCTTTTCTCTCCCACTTGAGTTATTTCAACCCTATTTCCAGAATACACTTCTTCTATTCTATCATCAGTATTCGACACTGGATTAACAGGTGGAATTACAACACCGGTACTCACCTCTGGTCGTTGTAACTCATCGATACGATCATTCAACATTTTTTTTGTAAACATCTCCTGTTGTTGAGTCAATGCAACATTCATGACTCGCATCACGTTTTCCATTATACGGAACTCCATATTAGATTCTGTTGTCACTGAATCAGGAATACCGATATTAAGTCGATAAGTTTGACTTTCTTCTCCTCCCTTAATAATAACCTTGATGGATTTGCATTAACTTCATCTCTTTTAGGTTGACCTTCCACAATTTCATTTGCCACACAACCCTCCAAAGAAGTAGAAGGCTCAAATGGTGTATTAACCATCATATTCTGATAAGCACAAGAAATAACCATAAGAAATGGTCACATACAGCTAGACATACGAAACATACTTTACCGATCATTAGTCACTGTGACAATTTAGAAACAAGTATGCTCGTGTAACACATATTCATAATAACAGTAGCTAATTGGAATTGTGAACATACTTTACATGAGAATTCTCGTTGCCATTGCTACAGTACTAATTTCACGTATTTCTGTTGACTCTAAGACTATCCCGTCTTAGTACTTCTACCCCTTTCTCACATATCATAACTTAATTCATCTCAGCTTAAGTCTAGGTATCTCTCTAGCATACCTAGTTCACTTAAACTAATGCTCTGATACCATATTGTAACACCCTAAAAATCAGGGCCAATTTAAACTTTAATTGTAACCAGTTATGACAAAATAACATCCAAACTTTATATAAAAGAGGAGGAATAACTATGAAGTTTCATATTTACAATGTGGAGTTCTTCTAATAACTTATTAATCTAACCGTGTCCACTACAATTAGATTAACTAAGTTATCTAAGTAAATCCACCAAAATCTCCGGGCATTAGCTAACTCCTCTGCTTATCTCTTTAAGTTGGATGCATCAAAAGCTCTCGGCCCACATCCCGTTTACTTCCCTGAGCCTGTACCTGGTAAGAACATTTAATTTGAAAGATTAGGCTTACGCCTAGAGAGAACATTCAATTTCAAATTAAAGACATATAAACAAACCTGTTCTCCACCATTCTTACCATACCTATGCTCACCTCAACAACAGGATCATACCCGACCCTATGAATATGACTCACCTCAACAACAGGATCATACCCGATCCTATGAATATGACTCACATTCAGTAGGTCATATTATCAAAACCAGAACCCACTACGAATCTTTACAAGTTCTAGATTCATGCTCTTATCCAAGAAATTACAAGTTACTTTATGCCTAATTCTTGGACCGGAAATAGAGATTACAAGATACTTTATGCCTATCTCTCTTTCCTATGTGAAAGGGAATTACAAGTTGCTTTATGCCTATTCCTCATTTCACCTCACACTATGAAATAGAAATTACAAGTTCCTTTATGCCTATTTCTTATTTCATAACACCTTTACGAAATGAGAATTACAAATTACTTTATGCCTATTCCACATTTCAGGTCAACGGGAATAATCCACGTTAATAATCACCTCTCAAAATGGGAATTACAATTTACTTTATGCCTATTCCACATTATAGGTTATCGCCTCTCGAAATGGGATTAAAAATCCACATTATAGGCCAACGGGAATTACAAATTGCTTTATGCCTATTCCACGTTACAAACAATGCCTATGGATCCATTTGTAAAGCCCGTATCCCGGTATGTAATTTATTAGTCTTAATTATTTTCTTTTAAGTTCGAGTATTGTGGTTTCCGTAGGCGGGGTTAGTCGAGTTGGGTCAAATCGTTAAGTATCGGAATTTTTGGTTAGGAGTGAGAGGCTTGCAAGTTGAAGGGCCATTTGTGACAAAGGCCAAAAACCCATATTGGGTTTCGGCCCATGCAGTTTATTGTAGAAATCCTTATATTTTTTTGTGTGGTGCCGTGAATTAGAAAGAAGTATAGAAACCAAGAAAACCCTACTCGCAATCCTTTTTCTTTCTTCTTCATTCATTCCTTGCGCCGTGAACCACCAAGCACCACCACTCTTCTTTCCTTCCTAGCTGCTGCCGTGAACCACCAGCACCACCATCAGCGCCGTCGTGATCGTTGCCGGCGAGGGAGAGAGAGAGACAGCAGCAAGAGAGAGAGTAGCGAGAGTGGTAGGGAGCAGTCGGTGATCGGGATTTCCGTACGTTAGCTGCTGAGTTCCGTCGTAGGGTAAGTTCCCTTTCGTTTGCTTCTTTTCGTCGCCACCGGAACCGCCATCGCCGCCGCAGCCTTGGCTGCCGGCGGTGTGGCCGTCGTCATGCGCCACCGCAAGTGGCGGCAGTTTGCGCGTAGTATGCTGGAGGTCGGGATAGGGTAAGGGTTTCGTTTCATTTGTTATCGCCGAATTCGTAAACCTTAATCGTCGCCGCCGGCCGCCGCCAGAGACCACCACTGCCGGAGGTGGCAGTGGGTGGTGCGCGGTCGAGTCCAGACCCTAGTCACCATGAAACTATAACCCGTGACCTGGTCGCGCAAACCCGAATCGATTAAGCCTTGAACCGTTTTTATAAATCGTGATTTTTATGTAAATTCTAAGTGTGCTGTCCAGTTTTCGTTTGATCATAACTTTTCCGTCGTAACTCCGTTTGAGCCGAAACTGGCGCCCACGGTTCAAGTTCGGGGTCGGGCACGTTTTCCATGTTTTAGCGGAAAACTGATTCGGCCTCTAGCTAGATGAAAAAGTGGTCGTAAGTTCAGTGATTCGTCATTTCATGTGAAAAATTCTGGAATCTGCCATTGCCTTGTGAAAGCCATAACTCTTTGCTCGTAACTCGTATCTGGGTGAGACCAGCGCCAAAAGTTCCCTTTTTGAGTCTATGAACTTTTCTGTGTTTTGTGCGAAGCCCAGTTCGGGACGTAGCATTGGTCAAAATGTCTTTTTATACTGAAAGGTACTGATTTTCGCTGTTCGGGGAACTGTTTTTGTAAAATCCATAATAAATGGTAGAAAAATCGTTAGGAGGCGTATAATATATCCTTGGAACCCTAACTCATAGTACTTTCTGACCATGTAATAATATTGAGGATTTACTGGGTTTAAGGAGGTCGAAACAGGTCCCGAACAGACCTGTTTGGCGAGACCGGGAAGTAGTTTTAGTGACGGTTTAAGCGGGTGTCGTGTCGTAGGGTCCGGGTCTCGTATTGATACGTTTTAACGTGCGTTTAGGTGCTGGGAAGTGACCGTAATTGGGAAGCTTGAATTTGTATTGTTGAGCTAGGCGCGCATTCGAGGTGAGTTCTCTCACTATAACTAATGTCGGTTATTTTTACATTACGTTGTGTATGTATGTGGTAGTTCTATTTGCTTTTGATGCGGGGTTAAATAGTGGGGTGTCTAGTCGGACCTTTATTGTTGTGACTACGCGGGTGGCGTAGGAGTTCGGCGGGGCCGAGGATCACATACGCGAGTGGCGTAGTAATTCGGTGGGACCGAAGGTTGTATACGCGGGTGGCGTATGAACCCGGGGGTGCCGGGTTGCGTTTACACGATGGTCGTGTGGTCGGTGGGACCGACGTATGCCTATTAGGTGGGTTGGTGTGAGTATGCAGGTTTATGATTTGTTCGTAGACTTGAATGCTGTTTATGTGCAAATATCTGTTTATGGTGGTGTGGAAATAACTATGTTACTTATGGTGTAGAATTCACTAAGCTTCGTGCTTACCCTTTCCCAATAGATTGTGGTTTCAGGTACGGGCGGCTCCAAGGCGTGACGAGTACACACTGGCGCGCGAGGAGAGCTGGTTGCTTTATGGTGTTTAATAATTAAACGTTTATTCCGCTGGTTTTTATTATGAATATATTAATTATGAGTTTGCAAACGAAACGTTGGGATAATTTAATGAGTTGTTATAAATGAAATGTTTATTTAAAAATTTAAATTTGCTTGTAATTTTTGGGACGTTACAACTTGGTATCAGAGCACGGCTTGAGTGAATCAAACGCATTTCGGTGTGTTTGATCTCAAGTTTGCGGCTATAAAATTTTCTTTAAAGTTTTTGGGAAATAAAAAGAAGGAAAAATCCGTTTGAGGAACGGTGATCGAGGGCGCAGTGTGTACAGTCAGTCGGAGCCAAGGGGGAAAGGTACATTGCTTAGTGTTGTATTGCTTTCTAGGCATAGGGTATGCATGCTAGATTGCCTGTTGTTGACACTATGCTGTATGTGGTACTACTTGCTATTAGGAATCCATGCTAATTATGATAGGTTACTAAGTGGATGCCCTCTAGGTTGTATGCAGTAAGAGATTTATAGACTTAGGATATTAGATTTGGTTCTATTGCGCAGCTCTTGTTTGAGTCCAACCGTTCTAGGATAGAGTTTTGTATTCGAACGTCTATTTATTTCGCACTGCATATAATCGGGTATTTGCGAGGCCACTCGTTATGATTAGTAGGGATTCGGTAGTAGCAAGGGTAGTGGGAGGAGATGGAATTCCTAGAGAGCTAGGAAGGGTGTTTACGTATGAGTATGTGTGCTAGAGTGCTTTCTAGAACATAAGGGTATGTATGTTAAATTGCTTGGTGCTTATTACACTGTGTTGCATGTTTGTTGCTTGCTAATAGGAGTTTATGCTAGCCTTGATAGGTTGTTAAGTGAATGCACTATGAGTTGTATGCGGTAGGAACCGAATAGCCTTAGAATGTTGGATTTAGTTCTATTGCGCAGCTCTTGTTTGAGTCCAACCGTTGTAGGATGGAATCTTATATTCAAATGACTATCTGGTTTTCCACTGTATGCGACTGTGCATTCGTGAGGCGACTCGTCAGGACTAGTGGGAACTTCGTCTTGGCGAGGGTAGTGGAATTGGGTGAAACTCCTAGGGAACTAGGAAGAGTGTGTACGTATGCCGGTGCGGGCATATGCGTTTAGTTTCGACGAGGAACTACTTGAACCCCTTGGGATGGGACTCGGAACGGGCGATGATAGGTGGGGATGGTAGTAGTAGAGCTCCTACTACCGGAAGCACAAGATCAATGCTCGAGTCGGGGAAAGTCACGAGGAATCCGAGGAGTTGAGCGTGAGTGTTGTTAGTGTGAGTTATTATGTGCTATTAACGCGTTGTGTTATCTACCCAGAATGGCCATCATTAGGAGAAACAACCATATTAAATCTAATAGTACAGGTGTGTACTTGATTTGCTTAGATGAAATGATCGTTGAGGGTAGTGGCGAAGGATCTAATCAAGTAGTCATTAGAATAGAAGGGCGATTCTAGTATTAGTCACTTGGAGTGACGATAAGGATGATGTTTGTTTCGGGCCAAGATGGATGATTGTGCTAGAATCATAGGCTTATAGAGCCGACTTTGATTTGAGGAAAAATCGCAGGGATTATTTGGCGTAATTTCCCAACTTGCCTAAGAGGTTTAAATGTCCGGATGACGTAGTGGATCGGAGAGATTTGGAGGAGTAGGAGTCGAGGCGTAGAATGCCGACTGAGTCATGCACAAAGTTTGATTTTGAAATAGATTGCATTAACAAATTCTTGTGTTTCAAATCATTTTTATGGATGGTGTTTTGAAATTTTGGGAAGTGTTTAGCACACGCACAATATTCTGAAATATGGTTTTGAAAATGTATGAAATCGTTTTATTACGGGGGTGCAAACTTTGTTAGAATTTGTCTCATTTCTTTATTTTTCCAACGGTTCTTACGGGTAAGATGATATCCGTGTTTTGTGGTGTTTAAAATGTTGGGCAAGTAGCTACGGCTTGTGACTTTAACATTGGAACTCCTCCACATATGTTAGAGTTGAGGCGGAAAGTTACATTCCATGATGTCTGTATAAAGCTATTTGAGTGAGTTGGTTAAGATAAGTTCTGTTTTACGGCATGTTGAGTCGTGTGGGTTTAATTTCTCGTGGTGCATATCTTATTTGTTTATGTGACCATTTGGGGAAATCTTGGAAATCAATTTAAAGAACCCCACCTTTCGAGATTTTATGAGGTTTTAGTCGATATTTTCAAATGGTGGAAACGGATTGGTTTTTATCTTAAGTTTGAAACTTACACGAGACAGTTGTGTTTTAACAAAAATATATTTGTAAACCGTTTTATCGTTTGTATGACTAGCCGACGTGCGTAAGATTTGTTAGTGAACCCTGTGCCACGACATTTTATGTTGAAAAAGAGGAATTTTGGGGTCAGACGTCGTGGGACTGATTTTGAAACTATGTGCACGCTTTTGTCGCACCCGGTGTAAGGTCGAGCGGTTACTTTAAATACATGTCATGAGTCAATTCATACTAGAACCGTGACGGTTCATTTTCAAAGAAATTATTTATTTCGCTTACGTTTTGTGAGTAAATTAAGCTGCAATGAGATGATTTTCAACATGATTTTCATATGTGGGACGAGCGTGTCCATTTTTGCGTAATTACCGACCTGGTAATAGTAGTTTTATTGCTTACGGTCTTTTTGAAATGAAAAATCTTGACGTTGAGAATATTTTGTAAATGATTTTGTAAACCATTTGGGAAGTGCGTTTATAAGTGTTATGTGTCATTTTGAGAATTTTAAGGGTGTGAGTCCTTTTGGAAAACGCTTTTGTTTAACTCGTGTCGAGTTTGGGACTAATGTTATTTAAGAGTATTGCTTGCTTAAACTTTATTTAAACGCGTTTTTGACCGACTTATGGGTCTAGCAAGCGTGGAGCATTTTGCTCGGTTTTGACTTGGAGTTAGTCATGGGCTAATGGCCCGGTTTTAATGACTCGAGGTGGAGTCTTGTTGATGAATTGTTTTGTCGCACCGTTTGGCATTCATTGCACGTCGAGTATTTACACGTTTGGGTGAGGGAGACAATCCGAGATAGGCACTTGTGGGTAGGCTGTTTTGTTTTGGATCCTTAGGCACGTTAGTCAGTCGCTGGTAGTGGTCGGTTGGGTATCTCGGGGTGAGGCCCCGGTGTTCAGGTGTTATAGCCTAGGCTTTCTAGTAGGTGCTAGGAGGATATAGTTGTGGGCACTTACCTGGGAGGTAATTCCGATGTGAGGGGCCCTGAGGCGTTACCTGAGAGGTAGGCGTCAGGGTGTATCCTCGGTTCAGATAAATTAGCTTTGTAGAGCGAGTGTGGGGGATACGTCGACGGTGGGAGGTTGGGTATTCCACGCGTGTTGGTAATGTAGGCCGGGTAGTATCGGTTAAGGGAATGACCTACGTGTGTGTTACTTGACTTGATTGTGGGGGATATCTATTAGTGTTAGTGTCTAGGATAATACCACGCTTATGTGTTATTGTAATCGGTTGGACCGATGATCGGCGGGTGGCCGATGTTTGTTATTGTAATCGGTTGGACCGATGTTCGGCGGGTGGCCGATGTTTGTTATTGTAATCGGTTGGACCGATGTTCGGCGGGTGGCCGATGTTTGTCATTGTAATCGGTTGGACCGATGTTCGGCGGGTGGCCGATGTTTGTTATTGTAATCGGTTGGACCGATGTTCGGCGGGTGGCCGATGTTTGTTATTGTAATCGGTTGGACCGATGTTCGGCGGGTGGCCGATGTTTGTCATTGTAATCGGTTGGACCGATGTTCGGCGGGTGGCCGATGTTTGTCATTGTAATCGGTTGGACCGATGTTCGGCGGGTGGCCGATGTTTGTTATTGTAATCGGTTGGACCGATGTTCGGCGGGTGGCCGATGTTTGTTATTGTAATCGGTTGGACCGATGTTCGGCAGGGGGTCGATGTTTTGTTAATATAATTTATTGAAAATCTTTGGAGTCTATTAGAATTCGTAGAAGTTAATCGTCAATTAATGATACGAGGGATCGTAGTCGAGTATCCTGTAGGGGATACTGTGAGCAGCTTTAGAATGGTTAAAGCTTGAAAGTGGATTGAGTTTGGGATATCATCAAATGCGAGAGAATTATTAAGAGCTGTTTGCAGACGTAGACTTCGGGGACGAAGTCTAATCCAAGTGGGGGAGAGTTGTAAAGCCCGTATCCCGGTATGTAATTTATTAGTCTTAATTATTTTCTTTTAAGTTCGAGTATTGTGGTTTCCGTAGGCGGGGTTAGTCGAGTTGGGTCAAATCGTTAAGTATCGGAATTTTTGGTTAGGAGTGAGAGGCTTGCAAGTTGAAGGGCCATTTGTGACAAAGGCCAAAAACCCATATTGGGTTTCGGCCCATGCAGTTTATTGTAGAAATCCTTATATTTTTTTGTGTGGTGCCGTGAATTAGAAAGAAGTATAGAAACCAAGAAAACCCTACTCGCAATCCTTTTTCTTTCTTCTTCATTCATTCCTTGCGCCGTGAACCACCAAGCACCACCTCTCTTCTTTCCTTCCTAGCTGCTGCCGTGAACCACCAGCACCACCATCAGCGCCGTCGTGATCGTTGCCGGCGAGGGAGAGAGAGAGACATCAGCAAGAGAGAGAGTAGCGAGAGTGGTAGGGAGCAGCCGGTGATCGGGATTTCCGTACGTTAGCTGCTGAGTTCCGTCGTAGGGTAAGTTCCCTTTCGTTTGCTTCTTTTCGTCGCCACCGGAACCGCCATCGCCGCCGCAGCCTTGGCTGCCGGCGGTGTGGCCGTCGTCATGCGCCACCGCAAGTGGCGGCAGTTTGCGCGTAGTATGCTGGAGGTCGGGATAGGGTAAGGGTTTCGTTTCATTTGTTATCGCCGAATTCGTAAACCTTAATCGTCGCCGCCGGCCGCCGCCGGAGACCACCACTGCCGGAGGTGGCAATGGGTGGTGCGCGGTCGAGTCCAGACCCTAGTCACCATGAAACTATAACCCGTGACCTGGTCGCGCAAACCCGAATCGATTAAGCCTTGAACCGTTTTTATAAATCGTGATTTTTATGTAAATTCTAAGTGTGCTGTCCAGTTTTCGTTTGATCATAACTTTTCCGTCGTAACTCCGTTTGAGCCGAAACTGGCGCCCACGGTTCAAGTTCGGGGTCGGGCACGTTTTCCGTGTTTTAGCGGAAAACTGATTCGGCCTCTAGCTAGATGAAAAAGTGGTCGTAAGTTCAGTGATTCGTCATTTCATGTGAAAAATTCTGGAATCTGCCATTGCCTTGTGAAAGCCATAACGTTTTGCTCGTAACTCGTATCTGGGTGAGACCAGCGCCAAAAGTTCCCTTTTTGAGTCTATGAACTTTTCTATGTTTTGTGCGAAGCCCAGTTCGGGACGTAGCATTGGTCAAAATGTCTTTTTATACTGAAAGGTACTGATTTTCGCTGTTCGGGGAACTGTTTTTGTAAAATCCATAATAAATGGTAGAAAAATCGTTAGGAGGCGTATAATATATCCTTGGAACCCTAACTCATAGTACTTTCTGACCATGTAATAATATTGAGGATTTACTGGGTTTAAGGAGGTCGAAACAGGTCCCGAACAGACCTGTTTGGCGAGACCGGGAAGTAGTTTTAGTGACGGTTTAAGCGGGTGTCGTGTCGTAGGGTCCGGGTCTCGTATTGATACGTTTTAACGTGCGTTTAGGTGCTGGGAAGTGACCGTAATTGGGAAGCTTGAATTTGTATTGTTGAGCTAGGCGCGCATTCGAGGTGAGTTCTCTCACTATAACTAATGTCGGTTATTTTTACATTACGTTGTGTATGTATGTGGTAGTTCTATTTGCTTTTGATGCGGGGTTAAATAGTGGGGTGTCTAGTCGGACCTTTATTGTTGTGACTACGCGGGTGGCGTAGGAGTTCGGCGGGGCCGAGGATCACATACGCGAGTGGCGTAGTAATTCGGTGGGACCGAAGGTTGTATACGCGGGTGGCGTATGAACCCGGGGGTGCCGGGTTGCGTTTACACGATGGTCGTGTGGTCGGTGGGACCGACGTATGCCTATTAGGTGGGTTGGTGTGAGTATGCAGGTTTATGATTTGTTCGTAGACTTGAATGCTGTTTATGTGCAAATATCTGTTTATGGTGGTGTGGAAATAACTATGTTACTTATGGTGTAGAATTCACTAAGCTTCGTGCTTACCCTTTCCCAATAGATTGTGGTTTCAGGTACGGGCGGCTCCAAGGCGTGACGAGTACACACTGGCGCGCGAGGAGAGCTGGTTGCTTTATGGTATTTAATAATTAAACGTTTATTCCGCTGGTTTTTATTATGAATATATTAATTATGAGTTTGCAAACGAAACGTTGGGATCATTTAATGAGTTGTTATAAATGAAATGTTTATTTAAAAATTTAAATTTGCTTGTAATTTTTGGGACGTTACACCATTACACTTACTACACACCTGCCTAATATCAAACTAGAACAGTCATTAAACCTAACAACCTACCATTCAACTGTAATTATGTTCAAGCTACTAGAATTGCATTTCAATTCCTAACTCGTATCTGTTTAGAAGTCAGCAAATCCTAATGTTACTGAGTACTCCAGAAGTGACCGGACAACACTGGTTTCCGGACATCTCAAAAATTATCCGAACAACACCAGTTTTTCGGATACCCATGACTTTCCGGATACATCATCTTTCCGGATACTCCATCTTTCCGGATACATCATCTTACCGGGTACTTCACTAATCCGGATGACATCCGGAAACCAAGGTAATCCGGATATCATCCGGTAACTTATTTCATCCGAAAACTATACGCAATTTAAGACTTACCGGATACTTCGTCTTGTCTGGGATCATTCATATCAGAGGTTTTCGGATAATATCATTTTATCCGAAAACTTCGACCTGCAGCCTAAGAATTCATCCCAGGGCCATGTCTGTTCCATTCAGCTTGTTTTAAACACAACCATACAGTCCCAAAACAGTTTATACATGTATCTTAACATTTAATTTGACAGAAAGCATGTATTTAATCAAAAGTGAATGAACTCACCTCATAGGTCAAAACCCACTTTCCTGCACAATTTGATGTCAATCCCAAACAGCACCTAGCCGAATTCAGTTTATGTTATGAGTATCATCTTGCTATTGGAAATCAAACTTACAAAATTTCTTTGTACACTTACCAAGAATTTCTAGCTTGATTTCTCCTTCTTTCTCTTTTCTTTTCTCCTTCTTTCTCTCTTCAAGATACTCCTTCTTTCTCTCTTCCTTTCTCTTGACCGACCTCAGCCCAAAATATCAGATATTTCACCCAATTCAGCCTCTTAACCACACACACACTATCCCTAAATGACTCCACGCACCTTCTACTTTGTAAAATATCAAAGTTAGCTCAAATTTTGACTTTTCATGCTTTTAACCTCATAACTTTATATTTTAGCAAATATAGTACAAACTTACAACATACTTACAAAACAACTTTCCTTATAATAAAATATAATATAACAAAATGTCGGGATGTTACATTAGGAGCATTTATTGTGAAGATCCAAGTGTATTCCCCAACTTCTCATCTCAAGACTTGTCTTCTCCAACATTTTCTAGGGTTTCTACCATTTTCTAGGTTTTGGTTCTAAAAACCTAGATAGTGAGTTTTCTAACCTTTTTCAAACTAAATACATGTTATTTACTTGTTGTTATGCTCTTTACTGTACTTTATTTTCATGAAAACCCTATTTTCTCAAGGAAATGTCACTTGGTTTATTTGAAGTATTTGTGGTGTTGAGGATGGAAAATACCTCCCCAATATTTCTATGTTTGTCAGTATGAGATGCTACAAATGATGCTAGGTTGTGGTTAAATTCCATGAAGTGGTAAGTTAGGGTTTTAAACCCAATAGCTACATGCTTGTTCAAATACCGGTGAAATGTATTATTGGTTAAGTATGGCTTAATTTGCTTGATTTAATGAGTATGATGATTCTAAGTGAAGTTATATGCATTTGTAAGTACCAAACATGTATGTGGGTGGCTATGAGTTCCATGGTAGGTAATGAGGAACTCTCTTATGTAAATGCTCATTTATATTCGTACGGTGCGTAAGATGACAATGGTCTTGGATTATATTTACCTATGTGTCTTATTTCCAAAATGAGCTTTTGAATGGATCAAGTTAAGTGTTCACTAAGAGGACATAGTCTTGGGCACCACCGTGTGGGTATGTGCCTAGACCACCGCCATTTGGGGCAATGCCTTCGTTGCACCCCCGAATGTGTCGGGCCTTTGGTGTCGCTTTTATGCGGTTGACACTAAGGTATCTCGAATTTTTGGGTGAAACTTCTTGGTGCTATGGGTCTCCCACATTGACTTCAAATCTAACGCTGGAATGTGGATAAAATGCCTTACTTGTACATGTTCATTTTATATGTTATTAATTGTTCAACTCACTAGGCTTTTTGGCCTAACACTTGTTTGGTGTCAGAATGTATCTCAGGTTCTAGCGGAGCCTCGTTAAGAAGGTTTAGGCGGGAGCGTGTGAGCTTGGGGAGATACTTTTTGGGATGCCAACGTTAGAAGACTTTACGAGACTAGAGATGACACCCCTTTTGTAATCTTATTTCTACAACTAGAAAATAGATTAGTTGGTTGTCATTTATTTTCCGTTATTATACAATTGTCATTATACAGGCATTTGTGAAGGTTTTTGTTTGCCCCTATTTCACGATGTTACAAAAGTCGAAGATCGTCGGAGAGAGGCCAATGTGCAAAGTCGACAATCACCAAAGAGATACCAAGGTGCAAAGTCGTAAGGCATCCAGAGATGGAACAGAGCAAAGGCGGACGCTTTTTCTAAGGTTGGAGGTGTGTATATTTTTTCTTGAATGAGGCCTGTTTTTGCATTAACGGGTAAGACCGTCATTTTTTGGCTTAATGGGGACCACACACCCCTACCTTATTGTGCAAATAAGCCAAGTGTTTCCAGATTAAGTCAAAAGTAAACACCTTTATATAGTTGTGCGAATAAGCTAATGAAAGCTATTAAGTCCAATAAGTCAAACGTAAATGTTACCAATGTTGCTCTAGTTTGAAAAAATCTCACCCAACCCAACTTAAACCGTACGGGTTGGAGGGTTGATAGTTTAGTACATCAAAATACTCTAGTAACCTTAAATATGTTGTTTTATCTACCCATAATTCATTTGTCATCATCAATCATTTGGTACAAGTTATCCTCCTTAAATCTTATGTATATTACATTCAACTATTTTTTTTCAATTTTCATATACATGTTCACAGTTACTGAACATAATTACGAAAGAGTTATATAGATATAGAGGAGAGATTGAAAATATATGTATATGAAAAAGGTATGTGATGTTGTAGTTATCAAAAGGGTATGTGATGTTGAAGATTTTACAACTCGATTAAACATCGGGTTGGGTTATTTTGCGTTGGGTTGGGTTGGTCGGGTTTTTGACCACCCCTGGCCAAAACCCAAACTAATCCAGTTTTTATTTTGGAATTCGAGTAATCGAGTTTGATGAAAGCTCTACTTTTTATCATTCGGACAATTTATTTATAAAATCTATAAAATAATAAATTTTCATGTTGCATCGAAAAAAAAATAAGGGTTGTTTGGTAGTTGTTGAATGATTTGATACAGAGTGATGAAATGGTCATAACTATTAATAGACTATACGTAGGTTATTATATGCCCATGACACATGTCACACATGGATACTACTGAGGAGTATGTAAACCTATAGGGTCGCACACAAATGATGTGTTTGTTTCCATTTCTAGGAACCCGGATTAAATCAAGTTGATTAAGGAAATACTTATTCTTGAATAATAATTATAAAAGATGTGTTAAACTGTAATTATGATAATTACATGGTGAAAACATAATTATGTTAATCACGGGGTGTAACACCCTCAAATTTGAAAAGGGCAACTAAATAAAAACTTCGATAAAATAACCGAACAAATAATAAAATCCTTTCTACAACAACATCCTTGGGGATATCTCAACTTTAAGACATAAAATTTGTACAAACATTCAATAATTTAAGTCCCATACTAAGACTAAAGAGGTCGGGTGTTACTCAAACCAATATACATTGTTATTCCCAATTTAAATGCGGAAGACTTCACCAAGCTAATTCTTTCTTGTGCATACAACTAGCTCCCACCCCTTCACGGTGTCACTAGAACTATTCCTCAGTCGGAACTTGTTGCACATGTCGGACAAATAAAAAGGTTAGGTTAATGCTTAGTGAGTTCAAGAGTTTTCATCATGTTTATATAAATCGTTAAAAAGAACGGGTGCAACTTAAATCGTGAAATTCAAAATAATTTACTTTAAATATGAGAACGACCCGTTTTCCGAAAAAAATAATTTTAGGTGATGGCAAGACCAAAATAGACGTTTTCCAGTACGCACCATTTTAAAGACGAAACCCCAATACAAAATATTCATTCGTAAAGTAAACTCACCCAAAACTCACGCAGACGTGAATAGTAAATGAACTCCCAAATTATGAAATCGTGTGCAAATAATCAACTCATAACTTTTAGATAATAATCTTTAAATATGAAACATCACCGAAAACATTGATAATAAAACTCAATACTCAAAACAACACCTTTCGGTGACGGGGGAGACCCAATTACATTGCACGTGACGGAACACAAAAGTAGGTCACATATCTATGTAATAAAACAAAACGTATATATTGGATGTCGAACTCAACTACTTAAAGCTTATGCTCGTGGAATATCAACTTCAACCTCTCTAGGTCTGTACCTTGAGTTATCCAAATCCAATAAAACAATTAGCACATTGGAATTACACATTACTACTCATGAGACAATGACTGACCATATAGGCCCACACCTTACTTATCATGAAACTTGATGCCTATTCCATGCTATAATGAGGGAAACTAGCGTCCCAGCATTGAACGTAAAACTCAAGTGTCTATCGATCCATAGTAATAAGGTCTAAAACATTACATGTCTCCAAACGAATGAACTAGCGCATCCAAAACATGTAATTCTCAAATAAATATAAAAATCATGACCAAAGCTCTACGTTGAGCTATCAATCTGGACAATTGTCCCCACAACATAACCAAATACCGAGACACAAGCTCAACAAATCAAAAGACCTTTTGTTAAAAGTCATAAAATGAAATAAAACGTAAATACCCCCGTTTATGCGAAACATGCTCCATAAACATAAATAACTACACACAACTCTAGGTTAATACAAATCATTTTTCAAAACACTCATCAAGGTGCATTTATACCAAAAGACTTGCACTCGTAAGATAAATCGTTAAAATATATCAATTCCTAAGATTTACTCATCGAAATACTTAAAATACATTGATAAGGTTATTTATTTAACCCTATTTAGACGTTTAATTCCAATTTTGGAGCTAATTTTAGTTAACCCATTGAGTCGTTTTGATCATTTTTAGTGGTTATTTAATGAAATAAAAGTTTAATACGTTCGGGTATTAAATTGGTTCAAATTGCACGAAAATCACACCAAAAATCTAATTTTATAATTTGTGTATTTTTAGGTTGCGGAAGATGGTCGTTTGGAGTATAATATGATTAAGAAGAATGCGGATTGCAACTTTTGGACGGAAAAGAATACTCCAATTTTTGAAGATCGTGCTTACGGAATTTTGAGGAAATCTAGCTTTTGGGCTGGCCGAAGCTTCATGGGTCGATAATCACTTGGATTTGTTTGCAAACTATTGGGCTAAGATACATTAATATTTTGATGGGCTTTTGTATTTTGGATCTTGAGCCCATGGATAATACTTGGTGATCAAGTATTTAGTTAGCTATATATATGTATGTAAGTTTGTTGTTTTAGAGCATCCATCCATTAGTAGTAGTTAGGATGATGAACACCAAGTAGAACATCATTTGGATGGCTTAATTAGTAGTAGTAGGTTATATATAGTAAGATATAAGCTTTAGGTTCTTAAAACCGTAGCTTGAGCTCACGGTTCATACCACTTAGGTTCAACCAACTTTTGTTTACGAAATACATCAATCGTTGCATTACCGAAGTATCTTGTGTTACTTAGTTGTTACATACTCGTTTTCTACTCTCAAATCTCAAGGTTTTTACATCTCTTTGATACTTACGGTTTAATTAGTTGTCATCGATTTCTTCTTAAACACTTACGATTTTTAGATAACAAAGTCTCTCGGTTTTAATTACCTGTGCTACTTTCGATTTTCATGCTCTCAACAACCATCGATTTTTCTCCCTTGCAATCTCCAACGGTTTTTGTCTTAAACTCATGATTTCTATATAATTGGTTCTAGTTCAATTTCGTTGCTATCATTAACCGGAAGTCCGACTAATCATTTCGGGTCTCCAATCTCAATTGGTTCACGGTTAATTATGGTTAATGTCTTTGTTTGAACATCCAATAAATAGAAATCCACTTTCTTGTTACTTTAAGCTTTTTACTATAATTCAAGTGTTAATTGTTTCTCACAAACCAATCGTTTTCAAGTAATTAAATATTCGTTAATTAATCAATGAGCTTTTTAAGTAACCAAATCCATAGCTTAACGATTGAAATTATATTTCAGTCGTAACCGGTGGTGGTTCACTTAAGGATTCCATTTGCATAATTTTAGCAATTCTCATCTTAATTCTACATTTGAAACAAGATTTTCCTCGTAAGTTAATAATTTCATCGTTAAATTCTAGTTTTATAATTCATGCTAAAATCCATCTTAAGATATTAATTGCGATTAAACTTATGCTCTTTATTTGTTACCATATAATTATTGCATTGTTCTAACTTTAGTGTTTCTTTCAGGACTTGGGTACTTGTGCAACAAGTTGCGATTTTTCAAAAGAAGTGATTGTAATTTGTTTAAAGCATTGTCCATCTCCATTATTTGTTTTTAAAATGCATACATCCTTTATAGTTAGAAACCGAACGATGATGGGCTAAGCGTCCTAGTTCGGGGTATAAAGTGAAGTTGGGACCGAGATCGATGACTAAATAAAGAGGTGTATTGTATGGCATGATTGTGCGACGTTATTTAAATCAATGTTATATTTTGTGGTGAATCGCAATTAATCAATTGACAACTGGTTCATTGTATCATAAAATATCGGACTCTTGAGATAACGAAAGAATGTCGTCTCACCTATTTATCTAATTATTTAATTCATCCCAACGGATCTTTATACCTTGTGCTTCTCTTTATAATTGATTTTTCATTAGTTGTTAACCAAACCTCCAACAAAAGATTATCTTCGAATTCGCCATCTGAAACTCGATTTTACAAACTAGACTTTTAAAGAGAAACTTTCCACGCTTCCTTGTGGGATCGATATTCGGTACTTTGTACCGTTATTACTTGTTTTAAGACGATAATAGATTGAGATGTATACTTGCGTCATGGTCTTTTTATAAACACTTTAAAGGGTGTAGTCAAACAAACAACATACATATTTCCCCAAAATTAAAAAAAGGTTTTCAATTTCCAAATGTTCGCAAGTTCGGAAATTACCAAAATCCAATGACCCATGCATTGGTATTTTCAAAACACCCCATAACACAACTATGCATATTTCCAACAAACACCAAAATGCATTTTTATCAAATAACCTCCATTTATACAATAAATCATCAAAACATTTTCATTTATGATTCATTTATCAAATTACCCAAAACCCTCAAATATGGGTACTTTGCAATGTTTATAAAGGTAAATGCTTCAATTGATCAAAACTCACTAAATAACTCATCAATTGATAATTTTATGTAAAACACATAAATACTTGGAAAAGAACACTTTTGGCATGTACAACATTTTCACAAATCAACTTGAACTCACCTTGCTAGATTTAGACTAAATCTAGATTTTCCCCAACTTGAGCTCCTTTGAAGAAATTTGAATCCTCAAGCCAAATCTTCGAAAAACCTAGATCCATAAGTTTCCAACCGTAAGTATTCATATCCAACCATTTAGAATCATTCCCCAGACATTTTATACCAACATCTCCACTTTGACCCAAAACCCTAATTTTGACCTAACTTTCTCAAAATCGTCGAAACCGAAATTGGAGAAATAAAACACTAGGAAATCATCCATGGAGAACTTATAGCCCATAAATAAGCTTGGATAAAGGGAAAGATAAACTCACCACTTAGCTTGGAGCAAACTTAGGAAGTTGAAGAGGTCGAGATGAGAACACAAGCATCTTGCTAGAAATCTTCACCAAGGCTCTTCGATGGTGGTTTGATTGTGGGATGAAAGCTCCAACCAACAACTAGCTTTGAAGTGAAAGGGGAGAGGGTTTTGAGAGAGGAAAATCGCCTTTAATGCTTCAAAAATCGGGGTCTAGAAGAGTTTTGAGAGAATGAGAACACAAGGTACCAAAATGTCACATTTACATGCCCAGGTAGCCGCGAGCGACTATGCCCCGTGGCAATGTCACGGGCATTGTCGCCGTGACTAGCCCCCTTTCGGTACCAACCCCGCGATTATGCTCTTACGATAGTGACACTGTCTCAGTCGCACGACACTCTCGCCCAAGATGTACCGCACCTCAAATCTTCGTTTTCCACCCGAAACTCTTCCGCCACTGAGGAGGGTCCTATGTGGGTCTTTCCACACTCTAAGTCTACTTCGCCAAACGTCAAACGACCTCGATGCCACTTTTATTTTCCTGAAAATACGGGTGTTACACAAGGTGTTATCTATAATTGTATATAACTATATTTAAAGTTTAAAGATAAATATATATTTGAATTTAAATTTGAATATAACAGATAATTACTAAACCTTATTTAAAATTTATTTGAATTATAGTCTATCTATAATTCTTCTGGTATAAATAGGGCGTTAGGCTAAACCATTATGGATTTGATGGAAAATAGAATTAGCCTTTCAGAGAAATACGGAAAAGATACATTTTCTTTTCTGTAAAACACATATAGATCTAGGGTTCTTGGGCTAGCACCCGGTGGAGACGTATTAACATGCTCGTGTGTGGACTACTGATAGAGGAAACATGCGTTGGTTTCTTGGTGCTCCAATCCTGTCCCGACTGATCTACAAAAAGGTGCTAATTCTAAACACCGTATGGTGTGATATTATTTTTGATTAAATGCATCCCCGAATCCGGCTTTGGGTTTTAAGTGTTTCGGAAAAGTTTTCTACAATTGTAACCATGATTTATTTGATTTTGCGCTGCGTTAAACAATTACAATTTTTATTAAAACCCTACAGTGGTATCAGAGCCACTTTGATTGCATCTAATTAAAAAGGGGAACAAAAGATATTATATGGCAATAAAATTACAATATATATGTTTATATGTTAGACCCATCCTAATAAATAGAGTGAATTGTGGATTTGGTCCATGTGGTTTTGTGTTTTCTTTGACTATGGTCATCATTCTATGTTTATTATGGATATGGTCCTTGTGGTATGCAATATATTGTGACTAGGGTCACTCAACACTAACACCGTTAATTTTGAAAGGTTAAAGGCATCATGTGCCTTGGCACATGATGGGTTTAAACTATAACTTTGGTCCTGTGGTTTATAGAAATCTTTGAGGGTAGCCCATGTTAGAGGTGGCCAAATTGACCCGACCCGACGGGCTGACCCGACCCGAAACCGGCCAAGAACCGGTTCTGGCCCGACCCGGTCAAGAACCGGTTTCAAGCCCAAGAGCCGGTACCGGTTCGTGTATATAGGAATTTTCTCGGCCCGACCCGGGACCGGTTCGTGGCCCGACCCGATTTTTTTTCAAAAAATTATAGCCGTTAACTAGCCGTTTGTGACCGTTGGGAACCAATTTTTGACCGTTTTTTGGCTCAAAAAACTCCCCTCCAACCCCATATAAATACTAGGGGTGTTATGGAGTGATCACCACCTTACAATTGCTTACAAAACGCAAAAAACGCTTACAATTCTCATTTCTCGGCTCTCGTTATATTCGTTTCTCGCAAAAAACGCATACAATTCTCATTTCTCGGCTCTCGCTATTATCGTTTCTCGCAAAAAACACATACAATTCTCTAGTCTCTACTCTCTAGTCTCTACTATCAAAAAAATGGCCGAACAAAATTACACCGTTGTTGCCGATCATTCACGAAAAGCAGCGGTTTGGGATAATTTCAACTTGGTAAAATTTCCCGACGATACAAAAAAAGCGCAATGCAAACGGTGTGGAGATTTCCTAAAACCCGGATCAAATAGCACGTTAAAGCGCCACTTCGAGGAAAGATGCAAGAGGTTGAAATCGGGTCCCGATCCAACTCAACCCATACTTGACAATTCCGGTCAAGTATGGTCGTATGATAATGATCTCGCCCGAGAAATGCAAATGAAATGTGTCATTCAAATGGCGTTGCCGTTCGGACATTTCGACAATCCTCACATTACAAACATGATCAAAAATGGGCTCCAACCACGCTACAATGGTTCGGTAAGTCGTCAAACTCTTAAGCGTGATGCTTTAAAATATTGGAATAAGGTTCAAAAAATTATGCGAGAAATGTTTTTAAACTTACCCAACAAAGTTTCTTTAACTTGTGATGTATGGAGCGCACCATGCGGATTGCCAGATTCTTATATATGCATAACGGCACATTGGATTGTGCCGGGATCGTGGCAATTATGCAAACGTGTAATCACGTTTGAGCTCTTTGGTTCACCACATTCGGGTGAGCGTCAGTTTTCTATAATTATGAGATGTCTTCAATATTATAATTTAAAAAATAAAGTTATTAGTACTTCGTTTGATAATGCTAGTAATAATACGGCATGCGTAGACCGATTACGTTTGGCTTTATCCCCTATTTTAGAGGAAAAATTATTTCATACACGTTGTTGCGCGCACATAATAAACTTAGCCGTTCGGCTTAAGTAAACTTAATGAGCCTTTAACTAAGTTTAGGCTTATGTTACGCCGAATTTTCACAAGAAATAAAAAAATGCAAAACTTATATAGAGATTATTGCAAACAAGTCGGTTTTAAAGCTTTGGGACCGGCGCACGATATGCCGGTTCGATGGAATTCGACTTGGAAAATGATGGATAATTTATTAAGACAACAACAATATATTCAAGCATTTTATAACATTCATTACCCGGATAACACGATAACTCAGGATGATTGGACAAGGATTCATGGCTTTCACGATATTTTGGGCGATTTCAAAACTGCAACAACTATGTTATCCGGTGTTTATTATCCAACGAGCCCTTTACTTTTAAATCAACTTTATATTTTGGCAAGTAAAATTGCTCAATACGAACAGGATTTGCACTTTCACGACGTGGTGAAACCAATGAAAGAAAAATTGGTAAAATATTTTAAAAAGATCCCCTTCACTTTTCTTTGTGCCGCGGCATTAAACCCGTTTTTAAATGTTACGGGTGTCGAAGTTTTAATACAAGCAATATGTGTATCGTTTGGTTTGGATTCTCTTACAAATTCTAGCTTTTCAAGGAAACGCATACAACAATTAATACTGATTTTCATCAATTATATGAGATTTATAGAGTTAATTATGGGGGAGGAAGCCAACAAACCCCTACACCTCAAATGTTTTCACCGGGTTCTAGTAGCAGTCGTGGCCGAAACCGAGAAGACTTAATGCAAACTTTAATGCAATCGGTTGTCATGGAATCTTCTAAAAAAGCTAGATATGATGGGGATAATTTGGGTGAATTCAATCAATACGTACGTACTAATTTTATAACGACATCCTTCACAAACGTCGTAGATGTTGAATCCCTAGATTTATTAGAATGGTGGAAAAGTAAACAATCAAGTTTCCCAATTATGGCCACTATTGCACTTGATATACTAACAATCCAAGCTAGTACTGTAGCTTCGGAGTCGGCCTTTTCTCTTAGTGGCAGGATCATATCGGAGCGTCGGACAAAATTAACCCCAAAATCGGTGGAGTGCTGCGTATGTCTGAAGGATTACTTGGATGGAGAAGACCGCATTCAAAATCGAACGAACCTGGAGGATGATATAGAAGGCGTGGAAGAAAACTTATTCGAAAACGACACGGATGAACTACTAAGTACGCCGTCCGTAACCGATACTTCTGATGTTAGTAGTGTCGTAGATGACGAAGATGTAGACACCGACCGCCTTGACGATCAGACGGCTATTACACGACTGATGCAGTACAATACTCTTGAAGACTACAATCCAGATCAGAATCCATACTACGCTTCATACAATCCATTCAATTATAATCCATTCAATTACTATCCGGGTGATGGGAATGGAAGTTCGGGAGCGGGACCTTCGAATGTTTAGAATTTATGTATTGTAACTTGTAACTTGTAAGTTTGTAACTTAAAATTATATATAAATTATAAAACGTAAAAGTGTATTTTAGTGATATATATTATAAATAAAACGTATTTTTAAAGTGTATTTTACTTATCCAATGATTCCAATCCAATTTTTCTTTGTTAAAGTTTAGTAATTAATTATTATACAAAGAAAGCAGTTAAAAAACAAAAAAATCGCAGGCCCAACTCCGAACCGGTTCTTGGCTCGGCCCGGCCCGGTTTTATGAAAACCGGTTCTACATACCATTAAACGGGTCAGGGGATTTCGGTTTAAACCCGGACCGACCCGGCCCGGTTCTCACCTGACCCGGTTCTCACGGTTACTGTGTGGAACCGGTTTGTCCCCCGACCCGGCCCGAACCCGATTTTTGGCCACCTCTAGTCCATGTGGTTTATTATTATTTTTACATTTTTCCTTTAAAAACTAATAAAAATATAATTAGATATATATATTATTAAAAAAATAAAAATATATTATCTCATTCATATTTATATTTATATATATTAATATAAAAATTTTATAATTTTTATAATTTTATCATAATATTTTTATATATGTATAATTAATATTTTATTTTCTTGATCGATCTCGCCAATATTTTCATATTTAAAATATATAAATAATATATAGTTATTAAATTTATATAATTCATAAACTTAATGTTTAAATTTAATGTTTAAAATTTAAAGTTTGACATGAAACATTAAACTTAAACATTATATAATTTTAATAAGTATATATTATATATACTTTTAATAAGAAAGTGTTGATGAGGTCGATAAGAAAATAAAATATTAATTATGTATATGAAAATATTAAAAATTATAATATTTTTAATAAATATATATTAATATATATAAATATGAATTAGATAATATACTTTTATTTTTTTAATAATATTTATATATATATATATATATAATTATACTTTATTAATAAATAAGTTTTTATATTTTTAATATATATATATATATATAATATTTATATATATAATTATATTTTTATTAGTTTTTAAAGGAAAAATGTAAAAATAATAATAAACTACACGAACCACTTTCAAAGATTTCTATAAACCACAGGACCAAAATTAGAGTTTAAACCCATCATGTGCAAAGAACATAATGCATTTAACCTTTCACATTTAACGGTGTTAGTGTTGAGGGACCCTAGCCACAATATATTGCATACCACAAGACCATATCCATAATAAACATAGAATGAGGACCATAGTCAAATAAAACACAAAACCATAGGGACCAAATCCATAATTCACTCTAATAAGGTGGTGATAAATTTTTGTAGTTTTGATATGACTTGATCTTGAGTTTGTTTAATCTTGATCAATCTCATCCTATCTTCCATTGTGAAAGGTATCAGATTTGAGTTAGAGAAGGTTTGATCGACTAATGTAGAAAGTAACTTCTTTTGATCATCAATTCAAGTGTGAAGTTGTTTGAAGGTGGAAACAAAATAACAAACCGAGGCCATTTATTTTTTAAGATCATGGCAATCATCTAGTTGTTTTTCCGTTTTGAGAGTGTTGTAAATCATCCCATTGTTGTTTCATGACATAAAGTTGATTGGTTATGGGAGTGGTGGTTGGAGGTAGTACCGAGAAATGGTTAATGGGAGGATGATGATGTATGTATGGATTGATGTTTTCTTGAAGAAATGTAGAATGAATTGGGCTTGAAATTCAATCTTCAATGCGTAGGACTCCTGATAAGTCTGAGTCTATACTAACTATATTTTGAGACATAGTAGTGGAGAGGTGGTTAGGATTCGGGTGATCAACAATGTCCTTTTAAGAGGGCATTGAGGAGTTGGTTAAGGGTTCATTTGTCATGGGTCAGGTATGGGAAGAGTATGCTTGTAAAATTGTATTTACGATGGAATGAAGTTCATCCCGATGTTATCTGTAATACTTACTGAAGGATCGCAGTGGGCTAAGAGTCCAAAGTCTTGTTCCATTTTGTGATCGGATGGTAGTGGATTTAGGTATATGCCAATGGTTCTGTTGGCATCATTATCTCATAAGAGAAGAGAGGATCAAGACTTTGACGTATAAAGGTAAGATCTTGATTTGACAAGGACTAAATTTGATAGTCGGTTTCAAAGTTGTCCAAACACTGATCTTGACCTTATTAAGATTTTGAAGAAGTTAAGGATGATGAGGTTCTTTGAGAAATGTCATTTAGTGAGGCAAGTTTGGCTTGGAGAAAAACTCCTAGTTTCTTCTCTAGTTTCATGAGAAAATTGTTACTTAGGGCAAAAATAGCCATACCTAGGGGGAGAACTGAATCCGAATATGGCACCCTTGATAGTGCTGGAAAGGATACGTGTGATGAATATATATATATATATATATCCATCACACATATCCTTTCTAGCACTATTCTCCAAGTGGTTGATCTTAGCTTAGTGTGCTAGCCGCTGCTTCATTTCGTATAGTGATAACGCTTTCTCCTTTTTAGCTCTCCCCCCCCCCCCTTTGTATAGTAAGGGGAACTTTGGTTGCACGACTTTCTCATATACTTATAGGGGTCTATTTTCTCTGACTTGACTCAGCTTGACCTACTTGACTCAGCGGTTAGAGTATCGCTTTCATACGGCGAGAGTCATTGGTTCAAATCCAATAGTAGGGGTGCCATATATATATATATATCAAACTTCACGTTGAATGAGCTTAAAGGTTCCAGTTTATATCCAATAATCATGGATATAAATCGGATATATGGGATTTGACACTGCTTCTTCTTTCCACTTATTTTTCTTACAAGATCATTGAAGAAATATGCTCCAAAGTTAATGTAAATATATATATTATAGATGAAATTAATTGATAATGAAAGTATAAAAAACAAATGGTCTGAATTTTAAAATGTCTGACCGAATCAAACATAAATGATAACTAGGGTTCGGTACCCTGCGTTGCGCGGTAGTGATAATTTCTTTAGAAAATATTGAAGTTAAATGGACCGATGATTATATATATCAAAATAATAAGAAATCAATATTACACTTCATATGAAGTTGTTCATAATTCATAGTTATTTCTTTTGATATATATAATTAAACAATAGCGAATAAGTTTTACATCATCATACTTTGTAATTGACTCAAAATGATAAAAGAAGTTAGCGAGACTATTGATTATAATAATGAGGTGTATAATTAGTATTGTTTTGTCATAACTCGTAATATATCGATTTATCACTAACATATATTCCCTTAAAATAATTATATTCACCATGCAACCATAATATTGCTACGTAGTTTTGTTTAATTGTAGGACATTTTGGTAAATTGCTTACATTTGTTATAATGTACTTGTTGCAACTTCGGCTAAAAGTTCTCCATGAAGTCCCCGTTCCCAACCTATCGTTGGACGAAAGAGTAACAAAAGTCGTCAGTATTGTGACCACTCAGAGTTCATGCAAGCCTGATTTATTAATTATTCTCTGTTCAAGGTTTTTTTAATTTGCTTGAGAGTGTTTCTTCCTAACTTAGTTTCTTAGTAGATAATCTTGAAAAAAGAGTTTTAGTCATATTATGTAAAATGAAACATATTATATCAATTCTAATTTCATTTTTACACATAGTTTGATTGCAATTTAAATTAAAAAATGCAATTGAAATAATTATATATTGATGATTGTAATAAGTTGTTCTTTATAGTTTTATATATTTGGTTATTATGATATATATATATATAGAGAGAGAGAGAGAGGGAGAGAGAGAGAGAGAGAAAGAGAGAGTTAATAAAATGTAAACCTCTAAATTGGTATAAACTATGTAAACTAATCCTAGCCCTTGATTGCTAATATTGATTAATCTATCTAAAAGGGTAATTGTGTCATTTTAATAACTGATCTATTTTTGGTAGTTATCTATGAATTAAAAAAATCCGTTTTTTAAGGAATTGATTTATCCCAATCTTTTTTTTGATTAAAACTGATCTCTTTGATTCATCATCGTCTCCTTTGTTAAAACCGATTTCATAATATTGATTAAGTCGAGCATATGAACCAATATGTCCAAGACGAAGAAGAAATTCCATAGTCCATCGATTTCTGCAGTTATGTCGTACAACGAAGAAGAAGAAGAAAATGACATCGAACAAACACTGCATGATCAATTGGAGGTCGACCATGACATAGCCGATTTTGTTATCCCACTTGAGTCAGACGAAGAACGCCAGGACGAAGATGTTGAGGAAGATTTTCTCCAGGGTGTTGATGATGCAATGGACGTGACACCAATTAAGAAAGGTAAGATTTGTAACGTTTTTCATAATTTTTATACGAAATATGAAAAAAAACGTTAACAAACAGGGGAAATTTCATTGTCCCTATTCAATCCCTCTCGATTTTATGCGTATTGTGTTCATAATAATATGCCCTCCATTGTTTAAGTTAGTATGAAAATAGGAGCAACTGTTATTATGAAAAATATGAAAAACGTGTGAGCAATTAAAACAATTCAATATGAAACTTATGAAAAACATACAGTTATTATGAAAAGCCTATGAGCCATTAAAACAATACATATGGACTGTCTTATTTTTAAACAAATCGTGTATTTGTATCATATGAAAAAAAATCCGATGTAATGTGTCATGATAATATGAATATATGCAAAACATAGTTTTTCCTATATCATGTGAAAAAAGTATGAATAAAACCCAAATCAATATGTTATTATAAAACTTATGAAAAATATGTGTTATTTGTAGCATATGAAAACTCGATGGAACATGTTTTTTTTTACAGAGTTCAGTCCCATGATTTTTCCTTATTATTTTTAATTTGTTTTGTTAATACTTTTGTTGTAGTACATCATGAGACCTTTGTTTCTCCCGCTGGTACGAAATATTGGATACCAGTTGTCGATGAGACTTTAAAGATAGGACTAGGAGATGAATTTAGGTCTATTGAGCTTGCCGATAGTGCGTATATGAAATATGCCGAAGAAGCCGGCTTTGATGTTCGACAGTCCAATAAGAAGAAAAACAAGTTTGATCAAGTGCAATGTCGTTATCTACTATGTAGTAAGCAAGGCATCCCGGCTAGGAAAGATGTCGAGAGAATGGTTAGGAGTTCTAACGTGAAACGCACTAATTGTAGAGCATGTATTAAGTTTCGTCTTAGGAAGGAAACTGGTTCATATGTTGTTTATAAGTTTGAAGAAAGGCACAACCATGCTCTATACAACTTAGCTGACAAGGGGATGTCACGTTCCAAAAGACGTCTGCAATACACGGATTGTAGGAATGTGTACAATGGTTCATCATCGTGTGTTGGCGGTGCAAAGTCTTATAATATTCAGGCGGCGCTTAGAGGTGGTTACGAACATGTTAGTCAGACTCAAGTTGACTACCAGAACGCTAGGACTGCGATGGGCACATTTGTGGGAAAGAAAGACGCGCAAATGCTGGTTGATTTGTTGTGTAAACGTAGAACAGTTGTTTCTGACTATTTTTTCGATATATTGGTCACTGACGGTGAGTTGCAGGCTGTTTTTTGGGCTGATGAAATCACTAGATTAAATTATAAAGAGTTTGGCGACACCATATCATTTGATGCAACATACCGTACGAATCGGTATGTATGATATTAGGTTCCTTTATTTGTTGCGTGATTAATTATAATGTTATATGTATTAAGTGATGAAACTTTTTATTTTACACAGACATGCTATGAATTTTGTTCCGTTTATAGCTATCGACAACCATAAGAGATCAGTTGTTGTTGGGTCTGCATTGATAAGCCACGAGAACGTTGAAAATTTCAAGTGGGTGTTGTCTGCATTTCTTAAAGCGCGTGTGAAACAACCTACTTTTGTTATAACTGATCAATGTACGGCTATGAAACAAGCAGTTCCAGCTGTGTTCACAGAATCGAAACATCGTTTGTGCATGTGGCACATTATGAAGAAACTTTCCGGAAAGGTTTGTTTTGTATGTTATATACTGAATAATATAATAGTCGTAGCCATTCAACCATTTTGAACTATTCTTTTTTTTAGATAACATCTTATCTTGATGCAAATATATCATTCAAAAGGAGATTTAATAAGCTGGTATGGAATAGTCATATGAGTCCGGATGAATTTGAGTTGGAGTGGTGTAGTATAATTGACGATTATGAACTCCACGAGAACGGTTGGCTATCAGAGATGTTCCAAATTAGGCAATCATGGATATCTGCGTATTATAGAGATGTCCCCATGTCTGGGTTAATGAGGACAACATCACGATCCGAGAGTGCGCACACCTTTTTCCGAACATATGCATATTATCGCAATGATCTGGTGAAGTTTATACATGCATTTGACGGTGCTATCGAAAAGCAAAGGAACAAGCATCGCATTCTTGAGTTCATCACAAGAAACACTTTCCCTCGATGTGCTACCCCATTAGTGATTGAAAGGCATGCTTCGGAGATATATACACGTACTGTTTTTAAAGAAGTTCAAAAAGAGATTAAGAAAGCTGCCTATCATTGCGGTGTCGTGTATCTTGGGGAAGATGGTGATATCAGAAAGTAAAATGTTTTACACAAAAATATAAAGGGTATTACAAAGTATTCTTATCAGGTATGTTTAATTATATCTGTTATATTTACAATTTCGTCTATTTACACCAATTTTGTATGAAATGTTTTAATTATAATTCATTCTTTAACGTGTTTCACAGGTTTCACACAACATTTTGACGAACATGATGGAATGCGAATGCAACTTCTTCCCCCGACATGGTACCCCGTGTCGCCACATGTTCAAGATTCTTCTTAACTTTGACTTTCTTGAGATACCTGATATTCTCATACCTCGGCGATGAACCAAATCGTTCTTTGGTCCCTGTTGAAGTTCAGGCTGCCCGTGCACGTTATGGTGAGGTCGACGTAGAGAAGGAGTGGTTGATCAACGGTTAATATTCGAGGCTTGATTTGTTGGTTAGCCGAATTAGAAATGATAAAAGCAAGTTGAATGTGCTAACGGAAATGATGGATAATATGAAAATTTAGTTCCAAGTTGATGACATAATTCCATCCGCGTTCGCTGATAGAGCCGAAGCACTTAGGGAATGCTATGGTGTAGACGCTCCCAAGGAGGTTAAGGTATTACCACCTGCTGGTATACGTAACAAAGGCTGCGGAACCGGAAAACGTTTGGTAGGTGCTTTGGAGAAAGCGGTTAACAAGTCTAAGAAGCAGAAACGTTTATGTAGGGGGTGTAACAGTCTGGCTGAACATGATTTAAGGAATTGTCCAACGCGAAAAAACAAAGGGTAGGGATGATTTTTTCATAAGATTGTCAATGAATATTAGTTTTTTTGTTGATGCAAAATAATTTTTATTTTGTGTATGGAACATGATTTCTTTATTATTGTTTAATAGATTTTAGTATTTAATGATATTATTTGATCTAACTTTTTTTTATTGTGATCCGAGTTGTTTATTGTTGTATTTTTTTTTTTTCATATTATGTTTTTAGAGTTTAATTATTCAATTTATTTATACCATCTTAAATCAATCCTCAAATATTTATGAAAAGATATGTGATAAGTAATGACATATAGGCTTAGGCTTGTGTGTTGTAGCTTGCATGATGATGTTTCTAATATGACAAAACCCTTTATCATCTTCTATATAATAAGGCATTCTTCTATTCTTTTATATGCAAGAAAAATACTTACACAGCCTCTCATAAACAATGGCACAAAACAACCCACCAAACCAAAATGGAGTTAACCCTATTGCTTCTCAATCAAACCAAGTTATTGTTACTGATGCTTTAGTTCGAGACTGCCGGGTTATCAGGGAGGAGCTAAGTCGTTTGTAAGAGAAAAATGAAGATACCGTTCATCATATGGAGTGGGTTAAAAATCAACTCGACTATAGCTGCAAAGTTTGCATTGTGATGTAACTCCTATTGTAGTGTCTTTTCTTTATGTTAAGTATCATTTTATGTGTGTTATGTAGTATGTGTTGTGTTTTCACGGTGTTTTCATAGTCCAGTTTGAAATTTGTATGGTGTTTGTAACTATATGAAATGGTAGGTTATATGGATGTGAAATGTTAAGTTTTATGAAATGTTGTTTCTTTTAATGATACCAAATGTTAAGTAATTTCATGGATTTTTTATTTATTTATTTTCTACCAGTTGAATCCCATTTTTCATATGTCGTCATCTAAAATCCAATATTTTAGATGTATGAAAAAAAGAGGTTCATAAAAAAATATGAGAGATTCAAAGCATATGTAATATATGAACACAGTATATTCATAAAAAGAACCTAAAATAAGTATATGAAACACCAAATGTGGTAATCCATACGTAATAAAATCTAATTCAAACAAAACAACAAATGTGATAATCCATGGTTTCCTACTGTTAATAATTGAAAACAATAAAAAACACCTAAAAATTAATGCTTGTTCATAACATAAATCCAGTAACCGGCTCAGATTTTACTCAAACGATCGTAACGTGTTGCATTTGCACTACGTAGAATGTGTGCTTGACTTGCTTTATCCAGTTTATAGAATCCTGATACCTCCCCTTCCACATACCCTTTTCTTGTGTTCCCTTCACTCAATAGTATCTTTGTTGTGTATTTTTTCCTAAGACCGTCTAGTTGCTTCGCTTGCCCCGGTCCTTCTTTGTCTAGTTGCGTCAGCAAACCTCGGATACCCCCGCCCATATAGCACTCCATGTGCCTCATCAAGAAAACCCCGCAGTCTACATAATTCTCCTTGGTTTGCCATGGCATATGAACTCTAATTTTTGAGAATTGTCTGATAAGTCTTCCTGATGGGTGACGTATATCCGTAAGGTATGTGGCCATCATGTTTTGCTGTTAATATTATATATTTTTTATGTTTTAAATATGAATGAAAAAAAAATTACATTGTATAATATTAAACATTAATAAATACCAATAAACTGACGTCCGCATCGCATTCTTCGTCTATTTCGCTCCCGTTACTTTTGATCATGTTGTCGAGTATTTCGATCACATTACACTTGAGGTTGAAAACCACACAATAGTAATGTCGATCTCGTATCATTGGGAAGAATACCTGACATTAGTGAAATGAAATTGTTAATTATTACAATAAGATTATAAAATATAGCAAAAATATTTTTACTTAACCAATTACTGTTTTTTCATACCAGATCAAAGTTTCTCATGTTCACGCTCTCAGGCTGGTTGCGCGTTGCTTCAGATATGGTATCGAGGAACCATTTGTAATGCATGTTTTGCTGGTGCAGATGTGTCATCAATACGCCTCCACCCTGTATTTTCTAATGCAATTTATAATAATATATCATGTAGTTTTAGTTAGTGTATGAAAAAATTTATAATACGTACCAGAACAAAAGTTTTAAAGAAGAAACGTCTTGGTGAGTACACGTTTCTGTATTTCTCTGCATCGTTTAAGATGTCCACCCATCCGTCTATCACGTGGGTGAATATATGTTCACTCCCAGCAAGGCTCTCCATGGCCGCTCGTAAAATCGTTTGACCCGTGTTCGACTGGTACAACATGTCACTACATCGGTGAACATTTAATTCAATACATTAGTAGCAGTTAAAGCTAATTTTATACATGAATCTATTAAATCAAAGTTTAAAAATAAAAATATTCGTATGATTTTTTACGTACTCTGGTCCGCCATATGCTGCCAAACAAAGCTCGTGAACTTTTTTCTCGTCATTTGTCACAGCCATACGCAGCTCCACGTTCCTCTTTACGTAAGGTGATCTCATTTGATCTCCAAGCTTTGTTTCTCGTTGACTAGCCCTTCGTTGAACCACATCCTCCGGAATTGCACTTTTTCTCTTATCGTCGGCCGTGTAACGAACTATTTGACCACCCTCCAAATAAGCAGGTTTGTCCCCAGATCTTTGTTGTATTTCCTTGTCAATTTGATTCAATGACTGCGTGCACCATTCCTGTGAAATCGCAGTCGGTGTAAGTTGGAAGTCTAACCTCGTTGGCGTTACCTCTTTTGGTCCGTGCACATCCATTTCATTCGTAACCGGGAAATCCTTCAGATGATCATCGCCTCTCTCTGCGCCAACACTATCACTGTCTTCATCCTCATCCGTCATATCATCAGCCATGAAGATGTTATCAAACTTCTCCTGATAATCATCGAAGTTGCTATCTTCCGGGAACAGCTCCATCGCCTCTTTGATAAGCTTGCTTACGTCATATTTTGCACAGCAAATTTGATCCAGTGACGCATCTATCTTCTCCATGTATTCCTGGTTTTCACACATTAAGATATTCTAAGTCATGCATTTACAAAAATTATGGAACAATTCATATGTGAATATGTTGTTTTCTTATATCATTTTAATAATGTACGAAAATTGAATGTTAATGAATATAGTAGATTTAAAATCATATTTATTAATTCGTATTTTAATATTGACCCCGTTACGTTGCTACCTTTCGAAGTTCCTCTTCGTCCTCAAAATCATCTCCACCGTCACTCTCTTCAACAAAATCAGATTCTGGCTTGCGTTTTTCGCCAGCGACACCAGATTCACAAACCACTATTGATTCACCAACTATTGTATTGATTGACGTTATCACCTTATTCACTGCCTCAAAAGCCAATTCAACTTCTTCATCGTTTATCCCATAACAACCATCTTCATCATCCTTGTTTTCATCGATTTTCTGCACAAACACAGATAATTGTTGTTGGATTACACACATATGTTATTTGTGCTAAGATTAAAGATACATTAACATGAACTATGCATTTTTTAAATCCCAGATACCTTTTCTTTTGAACTGCTGTTTCCAATTGTATCCTTTTCCTTCTCGATTGGTGCATCCATCGATGACAATTTAATCTACGCAAATGACATTGCAGTATTATTTTTTTTTAACACTACAAGACTTACAATATGGTGCCCAAGTCAAAGATTATATGAAAAATAATGTATGCTATTAAAAAATTTTGAAAATTAAATTTTAACGAATGGTATTTCATACATTTTCGATAGTGTCTATGACCTCATTACGTGCTTCATCAACTACTTCGTTTTCTTTCTCCATGAACGTATCCCCCTTTAATAGTAGTCACATTCAGTCAAATCCAGTCTCAATACAAAGCACTATTTTATAGACTAATATATTATCACCTTTTATTATGTCACATGAAAATACTTTTCATCAAATAGATTTTAATACCTTTTCTATCGTGCGTATCTCTGCGACCCGTTCTTCATCCTTATTTGTTTTTTCTGTCGCCACGAGGTCACCATCCTATAATAATTTCATCATTTTTTATCATATGAAATAAAATACAATAGTCAATAATATATGCCAAATTTAAATATTGATTTGTTACCATATCTTTTGGAACGGTTGATTCATCCTTGCTTAAACAAACATTTCCATGCCCCGATGTGTCCGATGTGGCCATATTCTATGAAGTTGGCACCACACAATTAATTTTCGGAATATCAAATTAAATTTTAGAATATCAAATTAAGTTATTACCTTTTTTTTCACATCTGACTTGACATATTTTGCCCCTTTTCTACTTCTTGAAGTAGTCTTTACCACTGCTTGATTGTCTGATGGAATTGCCTTTTGCAATCCTCCATCCTTAAACCCGATTTTGGTCTTGTCGCGAAGTTTTTCCATTGTCCATGCATGCAATGACAGAATCTTTCTGTTAATCTTAACAGATGGGCACGTTGTCATATGAACAAAAAGTAGCTGCATAACAAGTTATACAATTGTTTCATTATTTACAAAGTTTAAGAGTATTAATAACAATTGCAGAACAATAAAGCAATACCGTTAAGAATGTGAGTGGTCCCGCGTAGAAGCTGTCGTACGTGTCTCGCCTCCATTTTCGTTTGCTTCGTCGGACCGACTCCAAAATGTATCGACACCAATTTATCTTTGGAATCATGTCTGTACTGCTAATTTTGTTCAAGAACACCGTGTGACAATTCCCTGACGGACTGCACTCTGCCATGGTATTCACAAATAGGACCAAAAAATCTAGCTGGAACATTTCACCCGTCTCACGTTTGTCGATTATTCTGTTTGACACGTCGCAAGGTCGCGGTCTATCCTTTTTGTATGAACTTGACCACCTTTTTGCCAACTCCATATTAGTTGGGTCAACCTCCATCTCATCTAGGTTTATTCCTTCGCATGGGAGCCCTAGTATTTTGTGAACTACTTGATCGCTTATGCTAATTGACCATCCTTCCAAATGCAGCTCCAACTTCTCCGTATCCAAGTTGTCAACAACGTAGTACCCCAGTTTAGAAGGGATCCCATTAACCGTCAAACTCAAAAGAGAACCCATACCCATTTTTTCCACTGCCTTCTTTTGTTCATTTCCTAAAACTGAACACGTGACATTTAACGTTATGGGGGATGTCCGTGTTCTAATCCCGTTAACCTTGGATGACATTTTATGCTTTACTTCCACTTGTTTCCCTTTACTTTTCTTCTTCCCATCATGTGCACTCGTATGCTTGATTGCTGCAATTTCTGAAACATTAACATTTGTTATAATCTAATCAAAAGTTCATATACTCCCATTATTTAATTTATTTTTGTAATACTTACCATCTTTCGTCAGCTTCACACGTGGTATGCAAAAGTCATCATCGTACAAGTAAGACATAACTGGTTTTCTGTGTGGACTGTTACAATTACAAATCTGCCATTTTAAATTAACTATATTACGTCTTGATTCATATTGTACAATAACAATGTTCATACCTTTTTTTTACGAGTCTGAACTGAACTTGTCACTTCAATAGTGCTTGCTGGTTCCTTTTCTTCAGGTTTTTTACGGCCTGATTGTTTTTTCATTGCAACAACAACAATTGTGCTTTTAGATCTAAATAAAAAATGTTTGGTTCAACTAAATTGGTTTCAAAGTTTCATACCTCTCTTTTTTGACTTACTAGATATCGTACGTCCGTGGCTTGGGATGGCAGTAATCTCCTTGCTGTTTCTTTCCATGGGTGTTGTGGTTTCTACTTTTCACCAAAGGTTTGCCCACAAATTAAAAAACCAAAAAATAGTATATGAGTTCATTCAAACATTACAATCAAATATTCATACCATACTCAAACTTTTAACAACCAATAAACATTATTTTTTAACCCATTGAACCAAGTGAACCCCATTAACACACAATTTTCATACATGTGGTTTTCCCTTTTTCATATTTCACTGTTTTTATAAATTTTATGTTCATATACTTTGGTTTTCATATAATAACTTTTTCATACCAGATTGAACCAATTGAAACCCACTAACACACACTTTTCATACATGGTTTTTTCCCTTTTTTTATTTCACTGTTTTCTGAAACAGATTGACCCAATTGAAACCAAAGAACAGACAGTGAACAAACATGGTGTTTTCACTTTTTCATATTTTACCTTTTTTCATAGCTTATAATGTTCTGAAACTTTGTTTTCCATATACCCAATTTTTTCATACATTCTTGGGTTTTAATATACCCATTCAATTTCGCAACCTCTTCCATAAAAACAATCGTTTCATAAACCCTAACCCGTATGTTTTTCATAGTTTCTGCAAACTACATTTCATTCTCAAATTAAATTTCACACACTCAATTTCGACTATCCCACACTATCACAAAAACATCCCCCATTGTTCATACTAAACATAAGTCAATGGTAGGAAATTTTTCATACCTGGGTCGTGGTTCGAACTTGCAGGAACGGCTTCAATATCTATTTCAACTGGATTTTCCCTTGTGTTTTTGAAATTAGAGAACGATGTTTTCACCTTTATTCGTTCACTCTTTCTCCTTACTGCGTATAACGACAACAATTTTCATAATGTTCATCAAATCCGCAAAAATTTCATAATATGAAAAGGGGCAACTTTCATGAACCCTAACCTCGCTGTCGCCTTGGTTCTTGCTCCATCTTCTCCAAGCCGATTTTGATTTTGATGCGTGTATGAATTTACAGACTCGCTTTCACAGAATACTTGCCTCAAAAACACCAAATTTTCACTGATTATTTGATTTTTCTTTTCGTATAATGCGGTTATGGATTTGCATGTAATCCCTTGATTCACGGTTTCCTTTTGCAGATAATCCCTGATGCGAATCTTTCTTCCAAAATTGCCCCTGTTCATACTTTGAATAACCCCTTCATGCCACCGATTTCATACAATATTACCAAAATGCCACTCCCTTAATCTCCACCTTTAATTACTATGATCAATGGTCTAGATTAGTTTACATAGTTTACATATTTTTCATTGTTTACATTTTAGTGAGCCTCTATATATATATATATAGAGAGAGAGAGAGAGAGGTGAGTTCAAACGGGAATGGATGGTGTTTAAAAGAATAAAGGAATAACTCTCAACCATTCATTTTTAAAAACAATTCCAAAAATAATAATTTCCAAAAATCAGACTAAAAGGGTATTAAGGTCATTTTATGATATGAATTAATTTAGGATAGTGTTGACTTCCAAAAAATAAGGAGTCACAATATCTCACCGAAATCAAAAGCATATATATCAAATAAAGTTCATGTATTTGAGTGTTCATCTCGTTTTGTTCGGTTGTTCAAGCAAATCGTGAATATGCAGCCCAAAATCACAAATGATTTACTGTAAAGAAAATTGGATAAATTGTTTAAGTGTAATATCACTCATGATTAACAATATGAAAACACAAAATATGTTTTTTTTTTGGGTAGGGTTCCTGGGCCTTCGGCCCAGTACATCCCTGGCAAACACACCGACCGCGAAGTAATGCAGCCCTGAGATAATCCCCAGTGGCCACAAGTGCTGCGTGTGGGACTCGAACCCGGGCAAGCGCTATGAACTCCCCAGGCCCTTACCACCACACCACAACCCTTGTGGTTACACAAAATATGTTATAGAATATCACTTGTGATAATCAATAGAGAAACAACAATCACATAATATCACTTGTGATTAACAATAGAGAAACCTAAATTCTGTTATAGAGAAACCTAAAATCACATAATATCACTTGTGATTAACAATAGATAAATCTAAAATGACTTGTTATTAACAATAGAGAAACCTAAAATCACATAATATCACATAATCCAAGCCTAAATCACTTGTGATTAACAATAGAGAAACATAAAATCACTTGTGATTAACAATAGAGAAACATAAAATCACTTGTGATTAACAATAGAGAAACCTAAAATCACATAATATCATAAAAGAGAGAGAGAGAGAGAGAGAGATCGGCAGCGGTGGTTGCGCCACAGGTAAACAGAAGAACGGGATGAAGAGAGCGCCGGCGTCTGGTGGTGGCGGCGTTCGATGGTCGAGAAGAAGTAGCGGCCGGCGGTTTGCGATTGGTTTAGATTGAGAGATGGAGAGAAATCGAGATGGAGACTGCGGTTGACGGAGACGACGGCGAAGGGCGGTCGTGCGACGGGAAATCGAGAAGAGGGAGCGCATCGAGCAGGTGCAGCGGCGGAGGTGAGAAGAAGGTCGCCGATGGTGGTTGTGCTCGTCGCCGGCAGACGAGCAGGTGCAGCGGCGGCGACGATGAGCAGGTGCAGCGGCGGAGGTGAGAAGAAGGTCGTCGATGGTGGTTGTGCTCGTCGCCGGCAGACGAGCAAGTGCAGCGGAGGCGACGATGAGTAGGTGCAGCGGCGGCAAAGAACCCAAAACAACTTTTTTTCAATAAACCCTAGATAAAGAAAAATAAGGGGAGGGAGGGGATCAACGTCCAGAGAGAGAGAGAGAGAGAGAGAGAGAGAGAGAGAGAGAGGTGTGAATGAGAGAAATAATGGAATTTAAAATATTCCAAAAATAATCAGTAAAATAGTTTGACATATTTGCCCTTTTAGTCTAATTTTTGGAAATTAGTAATTTTGGAATTGTTTTTAAAAATGAATGGTTGAGAGCTATTCTTTTAAATCGTTATCATTCTCGTATGATCCTGTCTCTCTCTCTCTCTCTATATATATATATATATATGTGTGTGTGTGTGTGTGTGTGTGTGTGTTTCTATTGTTTTTTGTACATATTGATATATTGATAATAATAAGTTTTAGTTTTGATTATAATTTTGACTATATATATATATATATATACATACATACATTGATTCATAATAATTTTTATTTTATGTTTTGATTTTAAAAGTGATATTAAATGTAATAAGTATTGATTTAATTAGTGAACTTAAATGTAATAAGTGTATTGTTTATTAATAAGAGAGTTAGTAATAAGTATTTTATTATAAATTAAATTTATTTAATGATATTAAATGTAATAAGTATTTCATTTATTAAAGAAGGGGTTAATAATAAGTATTTAATTGTATATTGATTCTAATTATATTCATATATATTGATTCTAATGTCATGTATATATTATATATTGATTTCAATAAGACTTTAAATAATAACTTTTTTTTAATTTTATGTATTGATTACTTTATATACTAACTCAAATTTTAGATATTTAATTTTATTTGAAAATAATACATATATACATATTGTAGTAAAAATCGTGTGGTATGTCATTTAAATATATTGTTTTTAAAATAATGTATATAAAGAGCGTTATGTAAAATAATATAACCGACAATGATCATAAGGTATTATATTGATGTGAATAATAGTCATCTTCAATTACTTATTATATTGATGTGAATAACTAGTTTGTCACGCAAGACTTTATAATTTTCAAATACAAAATTTATTCTTTTATTATACATACCATCATTTTTCAATCTATCATCCATCCTTTAATATGCACACCACCATTTGTCAATCAAGCATTTCTTCTTCGAAGTGGAACCGATCCCAACATAATAATTTAAGACTTTTTAGCGTACTGAAAATTTATGGTATCACCTCATCTGCTTGAATTTTCATTTTAGATATATTGTTTTTGAAAAATTGGGTCAGACAAATAAAAATCAACTCACGAAGTTGCAAAAATCATTTTAATTCTATAAGACATCCCTACTCATTTGACATACTTATCTCCTTCTCTCAAGCTATCATCTCCACACCATAACCAGACCAACACCACAATTCAAAATTTTAGAATACTAAAAAATTATGGTTTCAAGTCATTATTCTTAGTTTGTTTCTTTTTGTAACAACCCAAAACATTCAACAGACATAACTGTAACAACCGGGTTTTTTATTTTTAGCCGATAAATAAAATTGGTGGCAGAAGTTAAAAATTTGGAAGTTTTGTGGGTTAGTGAGAAATAGAAATAAAGTGGGGTTTGTTGTGAGAAGTATAAAAAGGGTAAAACCCTAGGGATTTGATCATTCTCATCTATCAGAGTGCGGCTAGTGTGTGAGAGGGCGATTTTACTGTGTGAGATGTGGAAATCGATTGGAGCTTGCAAGAGGTAAAATCACAGCTTTGGAGTGGAATTGGTATCTTGCTGGAGGTAATCTTCTTCTCTTATTACCTATTATTTTAATTAAAAGAGTTGGGAGTGTTAGGGTTAAGCTGTATTAAACAATCGGTGAGAAATGGAAGAACTGTTGTGTGCAATCTTCATGTTAGAGTAAATGAAAGGTGTTAGCAATCAACTAATAAATGCTAGTATTTTCTTATTGATTATTGGCTTAATAATAAGATTGATTCGATTTTAGAATGGTCTGTTCTATTGAAAACCTTAAGTTCGAAGTTAACCCGCTATCGGACTGGTACCGGAACCCAATTGGGAACCGGAACTATCAAATTAAGATTTCCGGAACTGGTTAGTAGATGATCCGGAACTTAGTAAAATAGGATCCGGAATTTTTGGAATATGGAACCAGAATGGTTTTATCGAAACAAAAGTTCCGGAACTTTAAATTGTTGGACTTAAGCAACTAGATCCGGAACATCATTTTTATTAGGATCCGGAGTTGAGAGTTTTAAAAAGGGATCCGGAATCTCTTGTGGACACAGATCCGGAGTTCACCAAGCCACGTGATACCCAACACCTTTGATTATATGTTTGAATATATGAAGATATGTTTTCAATTGAATTAATTTGATGGGCCACGTTGACAAGCAAACCGACTGTTTTGGGTGTTCTTTAACTTGAATGGGCCACGTAAGGTGGACCTTGAATTAAAATGGATTTTGGCTAAGGCCATCCGTACCCCAGGTTCACAACCTGTTGAACCCTCAGCGCCACATCAGCGCCACATCAGCTTTCCACTTTGAACCCTCTTGAACCTTTTTGAACCCATAAATCCCGTACCCCAACCTTTTGAACCTCTTGAACCCACATGCCACCTCATCTAATTTTTTAATAAAAAATCATAACATTCATAAAAATAAAATTAAAATTACAAAATAAAATTAAAAATTACAAAATAAAATTAAAAATTACAAAATAAAATTAAAAATTACAAATTAAAATTAAAAATTACAAAATAAAATTAAAAATTACAAAACCGCCGTCTAAACAAATCCGGATTATACACCGGGTGTAAAATACGGATACACTCCCGATAAATCTTGAACTATCCGTTCGAATAGTTGCCTGGTCATCCTAAACCGTCGTCTAAACAAATCCGGATTATACACCGGGTTTTCGCCAAAGTAGTCCCGCAAAAGCCGGTCGTTAGCATCTACCCGACCTCTTTCTATGTTCCCGGACCTCGGTCTTCTTGACGATGAGGCGGTGCTACCATACCGTCTATCTACAACTTCTTGCAACAAATCTGCATAACGATCAAATAGTTGACCGAATTCCTCGTCGGTGTCAATGGATGATGAAGAACCGGACGATGAACCGGGTGGCGAATCCATAAAGTTTATATCGGATTGAAAGAAATGAAAGAAAATATTTAAGGATTGAGGTGAGTGTTTAAATTTTGGTGTGAAAAATGGATGAGATTTGAGGTTGATTTATAGTGTTTAAATTGAAAAAAAAAATTAATTGCAAAATAGCCATTGAATATGTTACCGTTAGAATTAAAAAAAATTGATAAACTCTTCGGGTAGGAGCGGGGTGGGGAACCCGATCGCCGAGCCCGCACCCCGAACCCGCTGAACCCGTCCCCGGCGTACCCGAACCCGCTGAACCCGCGGGCGCCACCTGGCCTTACCCGCTGGGGTACGCATGGCCTAAGTAATGGATTGGATTTCAATATCCACCAATTTGGAAATTAATTGGATCTATAGTAAAAGAAATCGGTATTGATATGGTTGGGCCGTGGGATTTTTCTTATTGGACCGTAGGTGCTTTTCGCTAGTTGTGGATTTGGTATTTTATTGGAACCGGTTATGGACTTATCAAATTAAGATCCGATATATTTTTAATAATAAAAATTGAGATCCGGTATTAAGTAAGGTGGGCTGTAAATCCGAAATCTTTTGGGTCAGGATAGGATAAAGATCCAAGAGAGTTGTTGAGGGTGGTTCTAGTCTATCTCGAGACTTATTATTATTTCCTATTTTTAACGTATTAGGTGTTGCCCCTAAAATCTAAAGTTTTCAAGAAAGGAAATAGCTAACGCGCTAGGTGAGTTTTTCTGATCCTAAAACTTTTAAGTGTGAAACTTTATGCATGTTCTTATTGACAAATGCTCATACATTTTCTTTAAACTATGCATGAAAAGTGTGATTTAACTGTGTGGATATAAATTGCTTATGTGTAGATATGCTATGGGGGTGTGTCCCATAAAAATTTAATATATGAATTCGTTTCATATATGGGCGGTGTGTACCCTGTTGCGCTGTCACGATGTGTGTGACTATAGCGTGTGTGCTCTCTTACGCTGTCACGGTGTGTGTGACCATAGCGTGTGCCATTAGCATGTCATATTGTGTGGATTATATACGTGTGCATTATGATGAATTTTGTAATAACAATTCTTACTGAAAAGCTTTTATAAACTCTATTATAATTTTTGGTGTGGCTTTTGAGGGAACTCACTAGACCTCATGATCTAACCCTTGCTTTCAAAACTAAAAACCTTTTCAGGTAAGCAGGAGATAGGAAGCACGTATAAGGGAAAGGGGAAGATGTGAGCTGGAGCTTACATCTTAAAGATTAGAAGACCTCCAATTATTATTATTATAGACTTTACACTCAGCTGTATTTAGGGTTGTATTCCGCAAACCTATTACTAAATTTTGTTAATTTGTGGTGAAGGCCAGATTTTGACAGTTTTGAATTATCTATTGAATCGTGTTTGGTTATTTTTGTTTGGGTTGTTACAATAACGTAGATAATAAATCCCAAAACGGGTCCCAATTACATAAAATTTCATTAAACAAACATTAAAGTCTGAACTATTCAAAATTTGCAGCGGAAAGGCATTCTATCCACAACCGAGAGTTTTATCTAAGCGATTCATTAATAGAACTATAGGGTCCTTTGCTAAAGCCTCCATCTCCTAGCTCAAGCCGTCTCCTTACCCTTGCTCGAAGCACCACTAGTGCGCTTCCGTGAAAATGGTTTAGTTTTGAAAAGCGAGGGTTAGACCAAACGGCTTAGTGAATTCCCTTCAAAAGCAGTTATAGCAACAAATATATATATATATATATATAGGGAAAGGTTCAATAGAGAAGTGAAAATATTTAGAGAAATAGAGAAGTAAAAAACACGGGACCGTTCATATATAAACAGTCATGTATGAACGTTCATATAACAGTCATGTATGAACGTTCATATAACAGTCATATATGAACGTTCATATATGAACGTTCATATATGAACGTTCATATATAAACAGTCATATATGAACGTTCATATAACAGTCATATCTGAACGTTCATATGAACGTTCATATATGAACGGTCCCGTGTTTTTTTACTTCTCTATTTCTCTAAATATTTGCACTTCTCTATTGAACCTAAGGCTATATATATATATATATATATATATATCATTTCTTTAATAAAGCATACATCTCTATATAAACTCCATACATAGGTACCTGCACAGTGTTCAAGGATCGTACCAACCAGAACCATGATCGGGGCCCAAGCAGACTTTCCATTACCCGAATAGGAAGGAAACGAATTCCATCCTACCGGTTCATAACAAACTCCCAAGGGATCATCGGATCCCGAGGTACACTGGTCCCACTTTGCAACCCGACTCCACATAGCATATACACATAACTAATAATGAATCACAAAGCGTGAAATCTTTGTAAATCGTTCAATAAGTCTTTCCAAAACATGCTTTCATGAAAGAATTTATAAAAGTTCGTAAACAAATCATACTTGTAAACACACCATGATCACTAAAGCATTTGACATTTCATTTCATGTAAAAAGGGTTAAGGGAACTCACCTGATTAAAGTGATTTCCTACACGTACGTCACTCTCCTGAACAAGTCTATACAACCCGAACACCTAAAGCACATCGACAAACCTTAGTATACTAGCTATCCAAACATAACCTGGACACATACTATCCGAAACTGACACTTCCCGGATCCCCCAAGAATTACCCGGACACTTATGCTATCCGGATCAACTATCCGGAGAAGCTATCCGGTCGCGGCAACCCAGAAACCCCTATCCGGTCATCTACTATCCATACACCTTTATCCGGTCACCTTTATCCATACACCTCTATCCGGTCTCTGGCTACCCGGACACGATTGTCCGGACACTCACACTATTCGGATACCAAAATTTCCCGGACACTCACACTGTCCGGACGGGGCGATTCTCGGACAGTCGCACTGCTAAGTCCCCAAGTCCCCAAAAATCGGTTTGTGGGTGCGATTGAGTCTCAACTAGGGCTGTAAACGAACCGAACGAGCACGAACGGAGGCTTGTTCGTGTTCGTTCGTTTAACTTAACCAAACAAACGAACGAACACGAACGGTAAACGAACAAAAGTTTTTGTGTTCATGTTCGTTCGTTAAGAAATTTTATTTGTTCGTGTTCGTTTATGTTCATTCATTAAGCGTTAAATGAACATAAACGAACGAACTTAAACGAACGTAAACTGTTGATCCCGATATTGACTCAATAATGATATTTATCTCTATAGTTCGAACAAATATGTATGCGGAAGCGTTTTAAAAGAGCTAAAGAGATATGCTTCGGTAGAAAATACACACATAATCAACTAAGTGAAACAGTAAATAACACAAGAGTTTAGCTCAATGATTCACATTCTATTGATTAATCAAAAACACCAAGAACACCTTTGAGTGTGTGATACAGATTCTATGCTATAATCAGGTGTGTGTGTGTATTGTGCAAAAGTTACTAGAAAAGCTCTACAAGAGCCTTCTATTTATACTACTTTACAGGGGACACGTGTAACACCCGGAAAATCCTTGTAAGTAATAATAGTCCTAATATTCCTTTATATTTTAACTTTTTAGATTATAATTGATTTCCTAAGTAATTTCCGTGATTGTCACTTGTTATTTGATAACTTCCGATAGAAATCAGTAAGTTTATTTCTTAAGGAAATTAATGAAAAATAATGATAAAGTTAAATATTAGATTTTATGGATTAATTGGATGGGTAATTTGAATACGAGTCCAACGGTACTTTCCGGGGTAAAAACGGAGCTTTAACGAAGAAGTTACGGCTAAATCAGTGGGAATTGAGAAGACTAGCAAACAGAAGCCGGCGCCGATGGTTTGGCGCCGATGCATCGGCGCGGGTGATCGGCGTCGAGCACCTGACGTGTTGAAAGGGGGTTAAAACCCACCCCTTGGTTCTTAATCAGTATTCTCTCATTTTAGAACTCTCAAGTCCGATTATTTTGCTCTGCTTCATACGAATTCTTCATCTAAACCTAAGGTAAATCCACTTCTCTTATTCCAAATCCAATTTAAGCAATTAGTAGATGAATCTTACCAATTAATTCCATTTAGGGCAACATATCTTCATTTCATCTTGTTGGAAGTGATTGGGTTCAAGTCTTCAAGTCTTCAAGTTAGGGTTATAAAGATTTGAAGATTTAAGGTGAGTAACTTGTATCTACTTGATTGTATTATACTTTACTACCATACTTCATCTTGATTTTGGTATTGATAATGAGAAATTTTGATTAATAAGCTCTTAATGGTTAAGAGGGAAACAAGAAGAGTTCAAGTAAGTTATGGTGGATTAATTGTGTTTATTACTTAGTATGCCATGTTAAATGTTGGTGCTAAGAGTTTGGCTTTGATTATATATCAATAGTATGTGATCTTGATGATGGCTTAATATATGTCTTAATGAAGTAATGATGGCTTAATGGTCAAAATGGACTTATTATTGAATTGTAAACATGGATGTTTATTATTAATGTCATATAGAATATGATGTGATACATATGGATGTATATGAACTACATGGAAGTAGTATTGAATATGTTAAATGGTTGGACCATTGTTAAGTGTTAAATATGCTTTGAATGTTATTTGGATTAACATATTTGGTATTCACATAATTGGAGGAGCACCTAGTAGGCATTGGAGGGTATATTCTTACACACCGTGGGGTAAGTGTAATTGATTCATACCTTCGGATACCGTGGGGTTTTCCGTTGTGTTATGCCTTGTGACAATACCGTGGGGTACCGATCAAGGTATATCTTCGATTATGATGTAACTGGGTAGTGATATGGACCTTCTCCATGGAATCCAATTTGTGAATGTATCGAATTGTTATTCCTACATGCTATGATTATGCTCTATGTGCTATGTGTAAATCTCACTTAGGCTTTAAAAGCCTAACACTTGTTATGTGTTTTATGTATTACAGATTTTAGTGGTTCCGGACACAAGAAGGTCTAGAACGGGGTTGTGAGCATGGGATCATTGTTAGAGAGATAAAGATTGGAAGATTGATGATAGAACTTTCCGACATCCTTTTGATATTTGATTGTTATAGAAGTGATCAAATAAGCTAGTGGTCCAATAGTAGTTATAATTAACTAAATCTTTGTATTAATGATTATGTAGTGTTAATTAGGTATACTTTTACTTTAGTAATGTGTACCACTCTTCCGTTTTATGGAAGTTTTTGTTAACCCCTGTTTTGGGGTGTTACAACAAGCAATAGACAAGAAGTACTAAGGTACAAAGACATTATCGTGGGACTGAGTTCAGGTACAACATTAACGTAGTGCACCGCCTACTGGAAAGGCTGTAACCCATCAGAGGTTGACACATAGAGTTTGCAGGACACGCCTTGTACGAACGATCTTCAGGCTCTTTGTACAGTAGAGGCACGATTGTCTTTGTCTTCATCTTTAAGAAACTTCATTCTTCAAGTCTTCATATCATAGAGGCTCTGTCAAGGGTGACAGAGACTCTGTGGCCTTGTCCTCTGAGAAGTCTTCTGCTGAATGATCTTCACTTGGTGTCTTGGCAGAGGCTCTGTCGATGATCTTAACTTAGCCTATTTTTCAATATTTCTTTAAACATAGAAGTTGGAGCTAACAATCTCCCCCTAAGTATTGAAAATGAAAATTTGGAAGTTGCATGGTTTTCTAAGCTAAGAATACAACGAGAGGTGAACATTTGACCTCTGTAAAAGATTTTACTTTTCATATAAGGTTATGCCAGAGGCACTTACATTCATTTACATTTGCAGAACATGAAAAGTAAGCAGAGGTAAGATCGCGGTGGATGTCAGACTCTGGCGTTTGGGAAGTCTTTGATTTTCCTGGTGAGTCCACCATCTCTGAGTTTACAGAACATTTTGATGCAGAGGTTTCTGAAGTTGATGACAGAGTCGATGACCTCTATTAATCTGTTGGCGTGGGATAGATCCATGAACTCTGGTCCTCTGTGTTTCAGGAGATTGGCTCGGAACAGCTTCAATTTACCAGCAGGATCACGAAAGACATACCCAACCTTTGGACTTGTGATGATGGAGTTCGATCTGATGTCCGCAGAGGAGGGGCATTGGTCTTCTGGTGGTAGGAGATTTATTCTACGTACTCCAAGGTCGAGTCCCACTTGGAAGTCTGTCAGGATATATAACAGAAGCCTTTCACGCATAGCCTTATTGATTTCATCGTAAGCTCTTTGGACTTCAAGTCTGCGTGCATAATTTTGCCTTGCCCAGCTCAGAAGCTCTGGTAGGTCATAGGGGCTTAGATTTCTCAAATCTGCATCTGAGAACTTGTTCTCGGATCTGTCAGCCCTTTTGACGTGGTAGAGGTTGTAGTAGATTTGTGTGCCTCTGGTGTACGAAAGCTTGCAGTAGATGACTTTGTCGATCTTTGAGTTTGAGAAGACTTCATGGACAGGTTTTGCTTTATCTCGGTAGAAGTCTTCTCGCATCTGCTTAAGCATGTCAGGTTTCAGAATGGATAGTGGCAGAGGGTCGTTGACGACTCTGCTGTAGAGGAACTTATACACCACCTCCTCCATTTGTCTTTGAGGAACGGGGGGTGGTGGCATGGGTTTCCGCAGAGCCTCAAGATTGTTGATCAATTGGGCCACCCGATCTTCTGTTGGCTTCGCCTTTGGATCTATGATGGGCTTGGTTGACAAAGGAGTGATTCCGAAGGCCCAGTCTTCTTCTTCTGGTTTAGGAGTAACAAAGGCATCAAAAGAGCTCTTTAGCAGTTTTTCAGTTGGTTGATGTTTTTGCTTCTTGGGTTTCGGTTCCTCTGTAAGGATGGACTTTCCTTTGTCCTTGGCCTTAGGTTGTTGATCTTCTGCTTGTTTTGGTTGGGATGCCTCGGCTGGTTTTGACGGTTGAGCCTCTGAGGTCTTTGTTGGAGGTGCCTCTGTTGGTTTGACAGGGGACTTGGTTGGTGATGTGGTTTTGGTTTGGGGTTTGGTTGGGGATGCTTCTGTGGTTTTGCTCAGATATTTTCTGTGTTTTTGAGCAAGTGTTTTTGTTCTGGGTTTCGATTTGGGCTCTTCTGTTGTTTTGGGTGTAGGGGATGGCAGCTTTTCTTCAGTTGGTTTAGGTGTTGGGGAAGGAAGCTTGGTTTCTTCTGTTGGTTTTGGTGTTGGGGAAGGGAGGTCTTCTTCAGAAGAAGTAAGGATCTGGAATTGCTCTGGGGCCGTCTTTGGTTTGGGTGAGGGAAGGTTCTCCTGTTGAGATGTTTCCACAGAGGTGGGTATTTCCTCTGTGGTCTTTCTCTGTTGTTGATCTTCAGGGGTTGGAGGTACTTGAGTAAGTGGTTCGGCAATAAGTGGTGGTGCTGGCAGACCTCTGTTAGCAGCTCTCTCTGACCTCTTCTCCCCCTCAGGATGATCTGATGGCCCTTCTAAATCATCATCAAAATCATCATGTCCTCTGTTCGCTGTACCTTCTGCTTGGCATGACGAAGATGGCTTCTTTGGTTGGCTTTCCCCTGCTACGATCATTTTTGCACAGAGGTCGTCACAGATGCCAAGCAGATATGCAACCTCTGCTTCCAAGTTAAACCTTAGCTTTCCCACGCTTGCCTGAAAGTCTTTCACGTAGTTGTCATTGGCGGTAGTGAAGGCCTTGATGAACTCTGTCATCTCGTTGAGTATCCCCTGGCCAAGTTCTGTAATTTGAGCTCTGGTCATGTAGTCAGAGGGCTTCATGGCTTGAGTCTCTCTGGTGGTTTGTTCTTGGATTTGCTCTAGGGCCCTTTTAAGATCTTCTGGTGTAAGGCCCGTAGAAGTAGGGGTTTATTCTTTCTTCAGCTGCTTTGTGAGTTCTTTGGCAGAGGCCTCGAGTGTAGAAGTTGAAGCTTTTTCAGATGCAGAGGCGGCTTTGGCAGATGTTGTTGCAGTGTTTTGCATTTGAGCGCTGACAATTTTCACCTCTGTTGACAGGTTGTCAACTTTGGTGGTCAGATTGGTTAGTACCCTTGAGGTTGATTATGCAAAAGAGTCAAAAGAGCTTTTCAACTCTTTCAACGAGTTGGTCATAGAGGTGACAAGGGTTTGGAACTCATCCCTTGCGACATATGAACCAGGTGTAACCTCTGGGGGAACACATTCTTCCCCAAAGTGTGTCTCTGTTCCTGACACGCCTTCTTTCACTCTTGTTTTGACGGTGAGAGTGGAAGGACTTCCCTCTAATCCTCGAGCAGAGGCTTTTTGGGCCTCAGACTCTATAGAGGTTCAGGCAGAGACCTGATGCTGATCCACTTCAGAGGTGGGGACATCAGTATCTCCGAGTTTGCTCGGGGACTTGTCTAGAGTCCCTTGGCCAATGTGCTCTATAGGCTCCTCTGAAGAGCCGATTGGTCCTAGGTGTGTGCGTGTGATAGAGGAAACGAATTCCTCTACGGGGATGTCAGATGTGATCTGGGGCAATTGATCATGAAAGAGAGGAGAGTCCTTTGGAGAGGACTCCCTCTGAATAGGTTCCCCGGATGTCAATAACACAGAGGAGGAAAGAGGTTCCTCAGTTCGGTTTGCAGGGGTTGGGGTCGAGCTGTGCTGCTCTTTTTTAATGACTCCTTCTGTCACTAGACTGACGGAGTCAGAAGTGTGGGTTGCACTGGGAGGTGGTTGAGGTTGTGTGCCTCTTCACTCTACGGCATATTTTAAGGCTTCTTCCTCTGTCATGCACCCTATCATAGGAGATTCGAACCTAGACTCTATTTCTACCCGAGTGCCTTCGGCTTCTACCATTTCTTCTGTACTCTGTAGTAGTGAGTCATAGCAGGGATGAAAGGCATGTAAGGTTTGTAGTTCTGGGTTCAGAAGTCCTTCTGGGGTGTTTGCCTAAATACCCTCAGGGGTTCTGTCACCTTCCTCCATATCAGAATCAGCCTCTGAGACGACGACAGTTGGGTTTGTGGTGTTCCACTCTGGGATGGCTTCTGCGGTCCACCCAGAAGTGTCCAAGGATTCGGCTATGTCAGGGCGCTCAAGGAAGGCATAGAAGTCAGTATGCTCTGCGTGGTGAATGGGAGTGGGGGATTGCAGAGGTTGTTCAGGGTCTTCTGCTGCATTTTCTGCTTCCTCTGCGATGCTCTGCAGAGGTGTTTTGGGTTTCTTGGTTTTCTTTCGTTTGGGTTTGGGGGCTCCCTCCTCAGAAGATTTAGTCTTGCTTTTCTTCTTCTTTTCCTTAGGAGGAAAAGGTGCAGAGGATCCAACCATTGTTTCTTCTGGTTGTGATTATTGGGGAGGTTCAATACTTGTAGAGGTTCCCTCTGTTGGTTTCTTGGCTCTGGTAGCCTTCTGTGTTTTGGAGGGGGTTTATGAGGATTTGCTCTTTGATGCAGAAGTTCCAATTTGGCTTCTCAGAAGACGGAACTTTTCTTGTCTAAGCTCATGTTTTGCGAATGCTGCTGCCCACTCCTCATCTTCCATTCTAACTACTACTAGAGATCCTACAGGGGCTCCTAAACGCGGGGGTGTCACATGACTCGGTTCTGGAGTTCTGTGATCGCGTATGTATGCTAACCTAAGGTCTTCATCTGTTACATACGTTAGAAGTTTGGATGACAGAGGTCGGCAGAAAGGTATCCGTCTATGTGCCTAGTGAGGGTCATTTTGTTCAGAGGGTAGGTTTTTACAACTGGCCCTTCCATTGGCCAATCTTCCAGTATAAGCAGAGGTTCTAGAATTACTCCTAGAGTCCTCTGAAATTGTAGAGCAGGAAGTTCTTTGCTTCTGGGCCCCTTTGCCTTCTGCGTGGAGATTCTGTGGTCAATGGTATTCACAATCTCCTGCATCATGAGTGTGGCGTAGTCTAGAGGCAGATCATAGTACACCCCGTACATGATTTCCAGAATCTGGTGAGAGGTTTGGTCAGGGCTGCCCACTTTGCCCGTTAGGCATCTGTTCAGGATGGAGAATAGAGTGTTCCGCAGAGGAGGGAAGCGGTTCCTCTTGAATTCATTCCTTTTGTTTAGGTGAGTGTTGTAACCTAGCATCTCTGCGAAATCACATAGCTCTCTGTCAAAAGGAGTCTCTGTGTAATCCTTTATGCCTAGAAGTCCTCTGGTAGGTAGGCCAAACTCCAGTGTGAGCATGGTTTTGTTGAACTTTAGTTCAATGTTTTTTGATCTGTCAGGCTTGGATATGTAGCCGTTGATTTGTCTGTTTTCTTCATCGTAATAGCAGCTATGCCAGAACTGGTTCAGGTATCTGGCAAGGATCTTTATGACATTCTTGGTTAGTAGTGAGTTTAGGGGGCGGTTTTGCCAGGATGTTTAATAATATGGCATGTTCATCCCCAAAAGCAGTTCTTGAGGGAACCAAGTAATGGTTATTTGGTTTAAGGGGAAGGACATTTTCGAACTGATCATGGTCCAAAAAATTTTGGAGGTGGGTTGTCGGAGCAAAGTCCACAGAGTCTCCACTGTGTTCTTGCTCAAGGGTCCTTGCTGAGCAGGGGAGTTCGCCGGAGAGTTGGAGGTTGCCATTGCTTATGAACTTGAAGAAGTGAGTAGAAAATGAGAAGTTGCAGGTTTTGCCAGGTTCGCCGGAGATAATGAGAAGAGTAAATTCGTAAAGGAAGAAGAGAGGGGTAAATGGGGTTATATAGTCGAGGGTAGAAACGGATAGAATTCCACAGTAAGAAGTGAATTTAATGAATTTTGGGGTCCGCACTTGAGTTTTTACAGCTGTAGCCACGCTTTTGAAACGTCGTTTGACTGACACGGCCAATAGAGGCGTGCCACGTCAGAAGTGTCAGAGCACAACGACCATTAATCCTGAGCGTGTGAGCGTCTCTATTCACAGATGACTGTCACTGCAGAAAATAACCCGCACCTACAGAACCCGTTTCTGTGCACAAATCGACAGAAGCTCTGCGGTGGAATGAGCTTTGTGATCTGAAACCCTTTCTCGTTACCTCTGGCTTGCACCTTTACCAAAGACATTTGAAAAGACAGTGGAAGTGATCGATAGAGTTTCCGAACAAAATTTTCAGTCACAAAGGCTCTTGCTTACAGAGGCTCTGTTGAGCTCAACAGAGGCTCTATGACCGAAAATTTCTAATAACGGACAGCTCATAAAACTTTTTTGTCATCCAGAGTTTTGACAGTTTTAAACTGTGTTTTTAGGACATATTTGGAAATTAGTGTCCTAGAAAACTATTTTGGAAGAAGGTTTTGTGTGAGATACTCACTTTTCGATTCTCCTTTGCTCGGCATAGTCCTTGACTTCTGTTGATTTGGTTGACCAATACTCTTCTTTGGCTCCCCCTTGAATTATCAACTTCTGTAGATCAATTCAAGGTCTCCTTCTGCTCCCCCTTGACCTATGCTTGGAACATATGTGATAAGTAAAGCACAAAACATAGGCCCTGACCAATTCCACAAATGCTCTATTGGGTACAGAACTTTCAAAGATGAAGAATTTACATACGAAAGAATTGAAATATATACATATTTACAGGAAGATCAAGTCTCACTTACAGAGGGATCAACTCATGTTTAGCATACCTAACTTACCCACCAAGAAAAGGAATCTTTTCTCATCGAGTGCCTTGGTGAATAAGTCCGCAAGTTGAAATTCTGTTGACACAAAGTACATCTCTATTGTGCCTTGTTCAACATGATGCTTTAGAAAGTGGTACCAGATATCAATATGCTTCGTCTTAGAATGTTGTACGAGATTGGCAGAGATCGCAATGGCACTCTTTGAGTCATAGAGGATGGGGATCTTTTGAATATCAAGACCATAGTCCTTTAGCTGAGTTCTGTAACGTCCCAAAAATTACAAGGAATTTTAAATTTTAAAAAATAATGCCTTCCATTATAAACAAACCATAAATTAGCAAATCCCATTACAAACCATAAATTAGGTCCCACCGAGCCCTCGGTCCCACCGAGCCCTCGGTCCCACCGAGTACACATTATATGATGTCCATACTAGCTCAGTCCCACCGAGCCCTCGGTCCCACCGAGCCCTCGGTCCCACCGAGCCCACATTATATGATATTCTTACTAGCTCAGTCCCACCGAGCCATCGGTCCCACCGAGCCCCTCAGTCCCACCGAGGTGTACACAAAACACACCATTCACATAATAAATAATTTACAACTAGCTATCACACCACAACTAGTTCACGTAAGCATACAATAACACGCTAGAGCAAACGCAACACATATGTAACTCCTAGTCTACGCAGTGAGAGAACTCACCTTAAAGCAACGCAAGTATCCGCAACCGCAACACAAGCCGGCTAACTTCACTCACCTTTTCCCACCTAATTACGTGTTAACAAAAGTCAAAGTGAAACCCCAACCCAAAACCCCGACTACTAAATTATAAATTACATAATCCAGTTTTTACTCTAAAAACACAGGTCTGTTCGAGACCTGTTTAACCCCTTATAAACTAATAAATCCAGAAATATTATTCCATAATCACAAAGTCCCATGTCTTAAGGTTCCAGGGACATATCGTACGCGCTCTAACGATTTTTCTACAATTTAATATGGATTTTACAAAATCAGGACACGAAGCTGTCATGTGCAGACCTGCTGTGAAAACAGCCATTTTACGCCTAGTTAAAGGCCGAACCAGACTTCCGCTAAAACACGAAAAGTGTGCCCGGTACAGAATGTGAACCGTGGGCCCCGGATTCGCCTCAATCCGAGCTACGACGGAAAATTTATGGCCGTCGTAAAACAGTGACAGATTCATACTTCCACATAAAATGACGATTTTATAAAAACGGTTTAAACGATTCGAGTTTGCAACTAGGGTTCACCCGATCAGGGTTTTAGGTTACAAGGGCTGGACTCAAACACGTACCACCCACTGCCACCTCCGGCAGTGGTGGTCGCCGGCGGCGGCGACGATGGTTTACAACTTCGACGATAACAAGAGACGGAAATTAACCCGACTACTCTATCCCGTCCCACACACACACACCCACACACACACAGCCGCACGTGCATATCCGCTGCTGTCCACGCGGCGGTGCACGGCGGCGGCCGCACCGCCGGCAGCCAAGGCCGACGACGGCGGCGGTGGTTATGGGTTTTTCGCAGCGGTTTAACGGTGACGAAAAGGAAAAACGGAGGCTAAGAAACTTACCTCTCGACGACAACGGTTCTTCCCTTTTCTCGCGCTATCTCCCTCTCGCTGAACCTCTCTCTCGATCGCCGGCAAAAGAATGGCGACGGCGCTGGTGGTTTCCGGCAGCAGCGACGGCGTCTCTCCCTCTCTCCGACGTCACTCTCTCTTCTCCGGCGAACTCTCTCTGCAGTTTCTCTCTCTCGGCAGCTTCTCTCTCTCTCAGCAGTGTCTCTCTCTCGCTACTCTCTCTCTCTCTCGCCGGCGAACAACAGCGCCGGCTGCACTTTCCGGCGGCAGCAGCAAGGGGCGGGGATGGGTTTCTGCGGTGATGAAGAAAAACGAGAGGGGAGGGGGTTTTGCAGCCGTGAGCCAAAAAAAAGAATGGTAGGGTTTTTGGGGTGTTTGATTGCGACGAGAACCAAAAGAGAAAGAGGGGAAGGGGTCGGCTCAATATGGGCCGAACCCCATGCAAGACTTTTACAAATTACAGCTTTGGCCCCTGCAGTTAAAGTAGTTTCACATAAAGCCCCCAAAACCCAAACTTTTAACAAATAAGATCCTTGCCGCCTAACCCGTTAAATTTCGATTAGAGGAATTTATAAAATAACCAAATAGAAATGATTAAATAAAATCCATACCGAGACACGGGCTTTACAACTCTCCCCCACTTGAATCAGACTTCGTCCTCGAAGTCTATGCCCGTGAATAGCTATAGATAGTTCTCCCACATCTCAACCTCAGGTTCCCAAGTTCACTCGGAACCCTTTCGGTGTTTCCACTGGACCTTCACTAACTGGAATCTAAAATTTCTCACACCGTCTAAAAATTCCTCGAATACTTTTCTTACTAACAAAACTCCTTCAAGGACACTGAAAATAACACTCCAACCACTGGATTCATTCCTAGTCAAACGACTTCGGTTGCCTCCCAACCTTAGATGTTCCATACATCCCGATTCAACTTTCAAGCTCTAACCATTCTAAAGGTGCTCACCAATATACCCTACAGGATACTCGAATCCGATCATTCCTACCATTACTGCCAATTAACTTCCACGAGTTCTAGTAAACTCCCAAAACTTATTTCACACGGATCATCAAACCAGTAAACTTATAATCACCCACGAAGGCCATTCCACCATAACCATTCATCACTATTAAGCATCTCAGGGTTACTACTACCATCACCATAATTATTTTAAAATCGGCTACAAATCTCCGATTACACTAAAGGTGTTTGGCCTCAAGCCCAAAAGTCGACACCTAAATATACTACTTACTTCAAAAAGGTTACTGCGCATTTATTCTCTTAATTACAAAGGGCATCATTCCCTTAACCGACACTATTCGGTCTACACTAACAACACGTGTGGAATACCCAATCTTCCACCGTCTACTTATCCTCCACGCTCGCTCTAGGAAACCTAGTTACACCGTATCAAGATACACCTTAACGCCTACCTCCCAGGTACGTCTCAAGGCCCGGCATATCGGAACTACCTCTCAGGTAAGTGCCCAAGACTATATCCTCTTAGTGCCTACTGGAAAGTCAAGGTCATAACACATGAATACCGGGGTCTCACCCCGAGATACCCAACCGACCGTTACCAACGACTGACTGACATGACCAAGGATCTAATGCAAACAGTCTACCAACAACATGCCTATTCCGGAATGACTCACTCTCCCAAACATGTAAATACTCAAAATAACACATAACACTTAAAAGCGCCTTTCCCAAATGGTATACAAAATCATTTACAAAATATTTTCAACGTCAAGATTTTTCACTTCAGAAAGATCGTATGCAATAAAACTACTATTACCGGTCGGTAGTTACGCAAAAATGGACACGCTCGTCTCACATAGTAAAATCATGTTGAAAATCATTCCATTGCCGTTCAGTTTACTTACAAAATCCAAATGATATGGAACGAAGTTTACCAATCAAAATTTGTGCGCGTCAGTTATTTATACAAAACAAGGAAACGATTTATTGACAATAAAACATTTAGCTGACTAAAAAGCGCACCAAACAACTCATGATAAAATGCTACCAAAAATATTCTCCCAAAATTCTACAACACAATCCATATAAGGATTGGAAACGCAAGAATTAGATAATGCAATTTTATTTTCAAAATCAAACTTTGTGCATGACTTAGTCGGCATTCTACGTCTCGACTCATACTACTACAAATCTCTCCGGTCCACTATCGTCATCCAGACATTTAAACCTCTTAGGGCAAGTTGAAATTCACGTCAAATCATCTTACGGCTTTTCCTCAAAACAAAGTCGGCTCAAAAGCCTATAATTCTAGCTCAATCATCAAACTTGATCCGAAACGGTCTACTTAAAACAAATATCACGTCAGCAACCTCAACCACAAGTGGACAGCCTAGCCGTCCTATACTACGGCCCAAACGCTCACTACAAGTGCGAGGCACGAAATAATGGGTAGCCCCGCTATCAAACATCACTACAGCAGACACCGAGTTAACTAAGAACGTACTTAATCACACAGCTTAAGCAAAAAGCAACTACATACCATCTCCAATAAAAGAAAACAAGTGATGAAATATACCTGTCACCATTTTAGGCGTAGCCTGTGCCTCCTCCACCGTCAGTTGATGAACTCCACCTCGGCCGCCTCGGGTCCAGCCTGACCCACACGACCATCGGTAATACGCAAGGGAGCAACCACAGGGGCTTCTTGTGCCCCACTCCCAACAGAAATCCTCGGATTCTGGCAGTTGATCTTCACGTGGCCCGTCTGTTTGCAGTTAAAAACAGACCACCAGTGGTGCCCTGCAATCCCGACCGTAGTGTCCTACCTGACCACACTTGAAACATTTGTCATTTCTCCTTCCGCTACTATCCTTGGTTTTAAACCCACCACTCCTTTGATTCAAAAGTGAGTCCGAAAACCTCGTTTTCTTTGGGACTGCGGATTCTGATGCAACGGCCTACGCTATTTTCCTCTTCTTGGCCTGTTCCTCTAACTCGAGTCCCTGTCCTCGAGCAGCCTCCAACATCATTACTACCTCATCACGAACGGCGGTAATAATCCCAGGGATTGCCTCCCTAATAGCATGCTTTACTTCAGCCGCGATCAACTCCCGCATCTGCTCACTAGTGAGTACAATACTCGCATTCGGTTCAACATCGTTGTTCCTCCTTGTGATGGTCATCCTAGGTAATTAATACCACGAGCTATTAGCACATAATAACTCATACTAACAACGCTCACACTCAACTCCTCGGATTCCTCGTGACTTTCCCCGACTCGAACATTGATCTTGTGCTTCCGGTAGTAGGAGCTCTACTACTACCATCTACACCTATCACTGTTCGCTCCGAGTCCCATCCCGAGTACCCAAGTAGTTGCTCGTCCAAACAAAAACCATACACGTATGCCTATACTGACGCATGTACACACTCTTCCTAGCTCCCTAGGAATAATCATAATACCCCACTATCCTTGCTAGGGCGGAACCCCCACTAACCCTGATGAGTCGCCTCGTAAACGCACGGTCGTATACAGTGGAAACCAGATAGACATTCGAATATAAGATTCTATCTTACAACGGTTGGACTCAAACAAGAGTTGCGCAATAGAACTAAATCCAACATTCTAAGGCTATTCGGTTCCTACCGCATACAACCTATAGTGCATTCACTTAACACCCTATCAAGGTTGGCATAAACTCCTATTAGCAAGCAACAATCATGCAGTACAGTGTAATAAGCACCAAGCAATCTAGCATACATACTCCTATGTTCTAGAAAGCAATCTAGCATACATACTCATATGTAAACACTCTTCCCAGCTCACTAGGAATTTCATCTCATCCTACTACCCTTGCTACAACGGAATCCCTATTAGCCATAACGAGTTGCCTCGCGAATACCCAGTCGCATGCAGCGTGAATCAAATAGACATTCGAATACAAGATTCTATCCTAGAACGGTTGGACTCAAACAAGAGCTGCGCAATAGAACTAAATCAAATATTCTAAGGCTATATGATTCTTACTGCATACAACCTATAGGGCCTTCACTTAACAACCTACTATAACTAGCATTGATTCCTACTAGCAAGCAATCATCATACAGTACAGTGTAAACCACATAAGCAGTCTAGCATACATACCCTATGATCTAGAAAACGATAAATACACTAAGTACTGTACCTTCCCACTTAGCGTCGGCTGACTGTACACACTGCGCCCTCGATCACCGTTTCCCAAACGGGTTTTCCTTTTTCCTTTATTCTAAAAGATTTTAGTAAAAGAATTTAAAATTTCATAGCCGCAACTTGAGACCAAACACACCGAGATGTGTTTGATTCACTCAAGTTGTGCTCTGATACCAAGTTGTAACGTCCCAAAAATTACAAGGAATTTTAAATTTTTAAAAATAATGCCTTCCATTATAAACAAACCATAAATTAGCAAATCCCATTACAAATAAAGATAACGTCGTTAATTTGAACCGTCAAATAATATTTATGCAGCGGAAAAATTATTAAATTAAATCTCGACATTTAAAAATGAAACTCGATCAGCCTTCGCCTTGCGCTAGTGTATACCGTCACGCTCGACTGCTACTCGCACCTGAAAACATAAGATATTGGGAAGGGGTAAGCACGAAGCTTAGTGAATTCTACCACCTACGCAGGTAGCAATCACACATATATCGCCCCTACTCGCAAGTAGGCAAACAACACCACAATTACAAGTATAATAACATATCAAGATTTAAACATGTAATCACACACCTCGGTCCCACCGAGTACACATTATATGATGTCCATACTAGCTCAGTCTCATCGAGCCCTCGGTCCCACCGAGTACACATTAAACGATATCCATACTAACTCAGTCCCACCGAGCCCTCGGTCCCACCGAGCCCACATTATATGATATTCTTACTAGCTCAGTCCCACCGAGCCCCTCAGTCCCACCGAGGTGTACACAAAACACACCATTCACATAATAAATAATTTACAACTAGCTATCACACCACAACTAGTTCACGTAAGCATACAATAACACGCTAGAGCAAACGCAACACATATGTAACTCCTAGTCTACGCAGTGAGAGAACTCACCTTAAAGCAACGCAAGTATCCGCAACCGCAACACAAGCCGGCTAACTTCACTCACCTTTTCCCACCTAATTACGTGTTAACAAAAGTCAAAGTGAAACCCCAACCCAAAACCACGACTACTAAATTATAAATTACATAATCCAGCTTTTACTCTAAAAACACAGGTCTGTTCGAGACCTGTTTAACCCCTTATAAACTAATAAATCCAGAAATATTATTCCATAATCACAAAGTCCCATGTCTTAAGGTTCCAGGGACATATCGTACGCGCTCTAACGATTTTTCTACAATTTAATATGGATTTTACAAAATCAGGACACGAAGCTGTCATGTGCAGACCTGCTGTGAAAACAGCCATTTTACGCCTAGTTAGAGGCCGAACCAGACTTCCGCTAAAACACGAAAAGTGTGCCCGGCACAGAATGTGAACCGTGGGCACCGGATTCGCCTCAATCCGAGCTACGACGGAAAAGTTATGGCCGTCGCAAAACAGTGACAGATTCATACTTCCACATAAAATGACGATTTTATAAAAACGGTTTAAACGATTCGAGTTTGCAACTAGGGTTCACCCGATCAGGGTTTTAGGTTACAAGGGCTGGACTCAAACACGCACCACCCACTGCCACCTCTGGCAGTGGTGGTCGCCGGCGGCGGCGACGATGGTTTACAACTTCGACGATAACAAGAGATGGAAATTAACCCGACTACTCTATCCCGTCCCACACACACACACCCACACACACACAGCCGCACGTGCATATCCGCTGCTGTCCACGCGGCGGTGCACGGCGGCGGCCGCACCGCCGGCAGCCAAGGCCGACGGCGGCGGCGGTGGTTATGGGTTTTTCGCAGCGGTTTAACGGTGACGAAAAGGAAAAACGGAGGCTAAGAAACTTACCTCTCGACGACAACGGTTCTTCCCTTTTCTCGCGCTATCTCCCTCTCGCTGAACCTCTCTCTCGATCGCCGGCAAAAGAATGGCGACGGCGCTGGTGGTTTCCGGCAGCAGCGGCGGCGTCTCTCCCTCTCTCCGGCGTCACTCTCTCTTCTCCGGCGAACTCTCTCTGCAGTTTCTCTCTCTCGGCAGCTTCTCTCTCTCTCGGCAGTGTCTCTCTCTCGCTACTCTCTCTCTCTCGCCGGCGAACAGCAGCGCCGGCTGCACTTTCCGGCGGCAGCAGCAAGGGGCGGGGATGGGTGTCTGCGGTGATGAAGAAAAACGAGAGGGGAGGGGGTTTTGCAGCCGTGAGCCAAAAAAAAATGGTAGGGTTTTTGGGGTGTTTGATTGCGACGAGAACCAAAAGAGAAAGAGGGGAAGGGGTCGGCTCAATATGGGCCGAACCCCATGCAAGACTTTTACAAATTACAGCTTTGGCCCCTGCAGTTAAAGTAGTTTCACATAAAGCCCCCAAAACCCAAACTTTTAACAAATAAGATCCTTGCCGCCTAACCCGTTAAATTTCGATTAGAGGAATTTATAAAATAACCAAATAGAAATGATTAAATAAAATCCATACCGAGACACGGGCTTTACAAGTTCGTATCCACAGAACCTGGGAGCAACAACTAACAGCAGCAACGTATTCGGCTTCTGCTGTAGATGTCGACACACAATTCTGCTTCTTTGAAGTCCAGTTGACTAATTTTCCACCCAGGAATTGGCAACTCCCAGAGGTACTTTTTCGGTCAAGCTTACATCCTCCGTAGTCTGAATCTGTATAGGCCATGAGGTCAAAGCCAGAGTTCTTCGGATACCAGAGGCCAAGATTTTTGGTTCCCTTTAGGTATCTGAAGATCCTCTTTACAGCAAGAAGGTGGGATTCTTTAGGGTTAGCTTGATATCTTCCACAGAGGCATGTGACATACATTATATTTGGTCTACTGTTATTAAGTATAAAAGAGACCCAATCTTGCCTCTGTAGAGCTTGCACTCTACAGATTTTCCTTCTAGATCTGAGTGTAACTTAGATCCAGTGGCCATAGGGGGTCTTCATGACAGAGGCATCAGAGAGTTTGAATTTTGAAAGAATGTCAGAGATATATTTTGCTTGATTTATAAAAATTCCCTCTGATGATTGCTTGATTTGGAGTCCTAGGAAGAAGTTTAGTTCTCCCATCATACTCATTTCAAACTCGCTCTGCATGAGTTTCTCGAATTCTGTGCAATGTTGTGCATTTGTAGAGCCAAAGATAATATCGTCCACATATATTTGCACAAGCAGAATCTCCTCACCTTTTCTCTTATAAAACAAAGTAGTATCTGTGGTACCTCTTTCGAAATCGTTACCAAGGAGAAAGGTTGAAAGGCGTTCGTACCATGCTCTTGGAGCCTGTTTCAGTCCATACAGAGCTTTATCAAGGTAATAGACATGGTTTGGGTACTTGGCGCTTTCGAAACCCTGGTGGCTGTTGGACATATACTTCCTCTTGTATCTGACCGTTCAGAAAGGCGGATTTGACATCCATTTGAAAAACCTTAAAACCTCCGTGGGCTGCGAAGGCTAAGAAGATTCTTATGGCTTCGAGCCGTGCAACAAGGGTAAAAGTCTCATCATAGTCTATTCCTTCTGCTTGGCAGTATCCCTTGGCCACCAATCTCTCCTTGTTTCTGATGACCACCCCATCCTCGTCCTTTTTGTTTCTAAAGACCCATTTTGTCCCTATAGCTTGTTTCCCTCTTGGCAGAGGAACTAAGGTCCATACTTTGTTTCTCTCAAACTGGAGAAGCTCTTCTTGCATAGCTTCAACCCAATTTGGATCATCTAGGGCTTCACAAACACGTTTGGATTCGATCACACTGATAAAGTTTGTAAAGAAACAAAAATTAGCAGTGGCTGATCTTGTCTTGACCTTTTCAGAAGGATCGCCAATAATTTGGCTCTGAGGATGGCTCTTCGTCCATTTTGTCATCTTTGGGAGATGGTCATTTGCATCATCTAGTTGAACCTTTGTGGTTGCACTTGTTGGTTCTAGTGCAACCTCTGTTGTAGATGGTACATCTGTACTGGAACATGGTTCTTCAGCTTGTCGAGGTATTTCAATAAGAGTTGGAATTGATTCCTCTGAGGATATTGAGACTGAATCCTCATTTTCCTCTGGTATTGCTTCCTCTGTTGTTGCTGGAGTTGGTATTTCCAGTGCCTCTGTGGTAGTATTCTTGCTTGCATCATCTTCTGCTTGCTCCCCCTCGACACTTGCATCTGCATTATTAATGGAAGAGGGTGAAGTATTTGAGGGACCAGTCAGAGATATACCTGAATCAGTCTGGTCGGCAGAGGATGTTTCTCCAGAGGCTCTGATGACTCCAGCAGATGGATCAATATCGTCATGGAACATCTCTTCAAATAGCAGATTCAGTTCTGCTTCTCTTGTCTTTGAGATGCCAGAGGATTCCTTTTTCAGTCCGAGTTCTGAACTGATTTGTTCAGAAGTCTTCTGAAAAGAATCGTCAAAAGAGACATTGATACTCTCCACAATTGTTCGGGACCACAGAAGGTAAACTCTGTAGGCCTTAGAAGTGGCAGAGTACCCGATGAACTTCCCTTCGTCTGCTTTCACATCAAACTTTCCTCTAGACTCTTTGTCGTTTAAGACAAAGCACTTGCATCCAAATACATGGAAGAACTTGATATTTGGTCGCCTTTGGTTGATCAAATGGTACGGTGTTTTGATGTGTCTTTTTACTATCGTTGATCGATTTTGGGTAAAACAAGCGGTTGACACAGCTTCTGCCCAGAAAGAAGTGGGCAATCCAGATGCTGTCAGCATTGTTCTTGCAGCCTCCACAAGCGTGCGGTTTTTGCGTTCGACCACGCCGTTCTGTTGTGGGGTGCGTGCAACAGAGAAGTTCTGAGATATACCTTCTTCTGTGAGGTAAGCTTCAATGACAGAGTTTTTGAATTCTGTACCATTGTCGCTTCTTAACTTTTGAATCCTACACTCATAAAGAACTTGGATTCTTTTCATTAGATTGATCAGAATATTTGGAACATCTGATTTTTTTCTGACAAATTCCACCCACGTCTATCTCGAGTATTCATCAATCAACACTAGCATATACTTCTTGCCACCTAGGCTCTGTGTAGCGATTGGACCGCAGAGGTCGATGTGAAGCATGTACAGAGGCCTAGGGCAAGACACATCAGTCTTGCCTTTATGGGAAGCTCTCTTGAGTTTTCCCATTTCGCAAGCAGAACACAAATGATCTTTACTAAATTTTACATTTGGCAGACCTTTAACTAGATCAAGTTTAACAAGCTTATCTAGAGTGTGAAAGTTTAGATGGCAGAACCTGTTATGCCATAACCAATCTTCTTCGTTCTTACACGCAACAAGGCAGAGCTTGTCCTTTTTGTTCTTGACACTGAAGTTTATGAGGTACAGATCACCCTTTCATTCAGCTCGCATAAGTTCAACTCCTGTATCTTCCCCTTGCAGAGAGCAGAAGGTTCTTTTGAACATGACATCGAAACCCGTATCGCAAAGTTGGCTAACACTGAGAAGATTGTGCTTAAGGCCATCCACATATGCAACTTTGCATACGGTTATATTTTCCTTCTTAATGACTCCATAGCCTTTTATATACCCCTTCTTATTATCGCCAAAGGTCACCGATCCTCCTCCAAGTTTATCTTTATATGAGGATAGTAGACCTCTGTCGCCAGTCATATGCCTTGAGCACCCGGAGTCTAGGTACCATATTGGCACATACTGCTTCTGCAACATATTCAGAGATTTTTAGGTACCCATTTCCAAATGGGTCCAGGTTTGTTAGGGGTCTTTAAGGTTGCCTTAGCATCCTTAGTTTTGGTTTTAACCTCTTTCGAAGAACCATCTGGTTTCTTCGTACCCTTGAATTTTGCATTCTTTTTGGGTCTAGAGAAGAAACAGTGGGCTTGAGAAGTGTTGGTTCAGTTGATGCATAAGATCGAAGCAATGACAATAATTAACATGTGAAGAAACTTGCTTGAACTTTTCATTAAAAACACTGAATATGGGTATAGAGGCTTTATTATTACAATCTTTCCTAGCATTAGACTTCCTATTACAAGAAGACCTATCTAGGCTAGATTGATGTTTTGAAAATTCTCTCTTGATAGTAGCCTTCTGTTGAGCCAATCCTCTGTGGTGAACTTCAGCTGGTTTCACTATCACAGAAGCAAAAGACTTGTTATTTTCAACCCATTTACCTTTTTGTTGCCAAGTTAATTTTTCTTGAAAAGGCCTCAAAGGTTTTGGAGCTTTTGAACTTGTTGGATTTTGAGAAGACTTTTCCTTTTGTTGTTTAATTTTCTCAAGCTCAATGGAGGTTTTGGCTTGTATACACATGTCCAAAAAATCTGGGCAGATAGGAACACTTGTGATTTTCTCCTTTGGAGGAATGGTTCTGTTAAGAATTCCAGAGGGAAGTTCAAATCTCTATGATTCACAAGGAACTATCTCTGACTCAATTGAGTCAGTCTCAGATTCGTCAGAGGATGAATCGTCCTCGTATACAGAGGTTGAGTCACTGAGATCTCTGCCGACAGAGGCAGGATTTTCTGAGCATGTGCCATACTCGCTTTCTTCCTTTCTTTCGGGAATATCTTCCAAGTCAACAGAAGCATACATCAAGATTTCCTCAGAGGAATTTTGTTCAACAGAGGTTTTCATAAAAATTGTTTTTGCCAATATCCATTAACTTATTTTCATAAATGTGTTTCAGTTTTTCTTCTGAAGAAGCAGGCATAAACTCAGGTACCTCTGCCGATAGTTTCGTTTCAGAATCTATAGTGCAGACAAAAGCAACCTATAGAGAAGACAGGGACTTGTCTCTTTTGGTTTTCTTGTTATAAAGAGTAAATTAGGAAAACCTGGTTTTCTTGTACAAGAAAACCAGGTTTTCCTAATTTACTCTCTATAACAGGAAGTACAAGAAAACCAGGTTTTCCTAACCGCTTATAGAGAGTAAATTAGGAAAACCTGGTTTTCTTGTACTTCCAATACAAAATAGAGAAGACAAGGACTTGTCTCTTTTGGTTCCAGTATAGGGATCTATATCACAGAAGCCAATTCCCTTCTTCCTATTTGTGTATTAACCTTTTCGTATACCTTCTGTGCATCTTGATATTTCTTAATTAAAAGGTCTCTGCTGAGTAGGTCTTGATGAAAGACTTCTCTTTCTCTTTGAAAGAAGTTCTTAAGAGCAAGAATATTCATTCTGTCACTCTCATTGTCTAAAAGTTCCTTTGTTTTAGCTTTAAGGGCAGAATTGAGATCTGAAATCTTTTCTTTTAAAGGATTTAGATTTTTATACCAATTAGTCTCAATCTCTTCCTTTTCTAAGGATATTTTTGCCTTTTCTTGAGTGAGAAGTCTGGCTTCTCTCTCATTTAACCTCTGTTATCACAAGTCTTTTTCAGTTCAGAGTAATCTTCTGTCAATTTAAGCAAGTTAGCTTTAGTTTCATTAGAGTAAGAGTCAGAAGTGGATACCTCACTGTCAGAATCTGAGGAGCTGACTTCTGCCATTCCGCATAACAGGGTGTTCTTCTTCTCACCTTCGTCAGAGGATTCGTCTGACTGCCAGTTTTCTTGCTCCACCATGAGCGACTTCTGAGCATAGTATTCTGCCTTCTTTTTATAGAAAGCAGAGTCCCTCTGAGGGCGATTTGGTTTTCTCCTGTAGTCTGCAGCATAGTGGTCTGGCTTGCCACAGTTGAAACATCCCTGGTTCTGTGGAGCATTTCCAGCTCCGTCACCTGACCTCTGTTGGTCACCACCTCTGTCACCTCTGTCATTTCTGTCATTTAACCTCTGTTGGTCATTCGAGCTTTCTCTTCCCTGATTCCTCGAATTATACTTCTCACCCCGATCATCTTTCCCATCACGTTCATACCCGGTCTTCTTCCGGTAACCTCTGTTGCCAAACTCTCTTGTCAATAAAGCTAAAGATTTAGCTATCGAGGCCATAGTTGCCTCCTCTTCATCCACCAGCTCATCCTCTTCACTATCAACAACCAAAACCTTCTTCTTTTTCTCCTTCTTCTCTTCCACAGCTTTCTCCTTCTTAGGCTTTTCTTTTGCCTCTGTAGCCTTGCCGACCAGCGCAAGGGGTCCACCAGTCTGGACTTTTGACTGAGCAATCTGAGGTTCTTGAGCAGCCAATGTTCCGTAGAGATCTGACAGAGTCCAGGTGTCCAAGTCCTGATTTGTTTGAAGGGACATGGATAGCTGGAGCCATTCTTCGTTTAGGCTCTTTAGGAACATGACGTTGTTCTCCTCAGAGGTTCTGTGGATCCCGAATTTCTTGCACTTGTTGATCAGCGAGTTGAATCTGTCGTATGTGGTCTGCAGAGTCTCTGACGGCAGAGCTTTGAAAGCATAGTACTCATTGATACATTGAGCCTTACTATTTTTTGAGTCTTAGCTCCACCTTCTAATTGTTTCTCTAGTTCTTTCCACAGATCGTGGGCAGATTCACATGCGTCCAGAGATTGGAAGAGGTCATTTGGAACGGTTATTATCAGAAGTCTCTTGGCCTTTTGTGCGAACTCATACTTTTCCCAGTCCTGTGGAGACCAATTGTCAACAAATTTTGGTTTGTCATATTCGGGGACTTCTGAAGTGTCTCCTGTGGCTGGTACACGTGGTACTGTGACCATAGGAACGAAAGGAGGGTTATGGATGTAATGGAAAAGTTCTTTGTCAGTACCCTCAAAGAAATGAATCATTCGTATCTTACATTGGGGGTACTCATCTCTTGGCAGAGTAGGGGGTTTGGTTAGAGAACCAGCAGAAAAGTAGTTGGCAGTGTTCGCCATTTTGAACAGTTTTGAGAAATAGCAGAAAATAGAGTATGAACAGAAAGTTTTCAAATGATGGAACATGCTCTTCGAAATGAGTTTAGAGCTTTAAAACCTTGAACAATGCACTTAATGGAAAGATTTAACCGAAGAAACAGTGCCTGTCAGTTTACTAAATTCGAATAAATCGAGAATAGCAGAAAAACAGGGGCTGTTTTGAGATGAATGATAAACAGGTCAAAATCAGTCCAAATTGCGGGTCGAGATCATTGTTAGAGTGGATCCTTTGATATTGAAAATCAAAGTTTGCTCTGATACCAATTGTTGATCCCGATATTGACTCAACAATGATATTTATCTCTATAGTTCGAACAAATATGTATACGGAAGCGTTTTAAAAGAGCTAAAGAGATATGCTTTGGTAGAAAATACACACAGAATCAACTAAGTGAAACAGTAAATAACACAAGAGTTTAGCCCAATGATTCACTTTCTATTGATTAATCAAAAACACCAAGAACACCTTTGAGTGTGTGATACAAATTTTATGCTCTAATCAGGTGTGTGTGTATTGTGCAAAAGTTACTAGAAAAGCTCTACAAGAGCCTTCTATTTATACTACTTTACAGGGGACAAGCAATAGACAAGAAATACTAAGATACAAAGACATTATCGTGGGACTGAGTTCAGGTACAACATTAACGTAGTGCGCCGCCTACTGGAAAGGTTGTAACCTATCAGAGGTTGACACGTAGAGTTTGCAGGACACGCCTTGTACGAACGATCTTCGGGATCTTCGTACAACAGAGGCACGATCGTCTTTGTCTTCGTCTTTAAGAAACTTCATTCTTCAAGTCTTCATATCACAGAAGCTCTGTCAAGGGTGACAGAGGCTCTGTGGCCTTGTCCTCTGAGAAGTCTTCTGTTGAATGATCTTCACTTGGTGTCTTGGCAGAGGCTCTGTCGATGATCTTAACTTAGCCTATTTTTCAATACTTCTTTAAACATAGAAGTTGTAGCTAACACAAACGAATGAACTTAAATGAACGTAAACGAACGAACTTAAATGAAAAAAAAACGAACATAAATGAACGAACGCAAATGAACAAAAAATAACCACCGTTACTCATCATTTCTTTCATAAAAATATCATAAGAAAATGAAAAATCGGGTTAACTTAGGAGGCATAAAAAAGAATTCTTAAGAATTAATTACTTAATGAATATACATATTAACGTCATACTACATAAACATATTTATATATATAAACAAATGTAAACGAACGTAAACGAACATTAACGAACGTAAACGAACGAACATAAATGAACGAATGTTCACGAACGTAAATGAATGAACGAGACCATTGTTCATGTTCGTTCATTTAACTAAACGAACAAGAAATTGTGTTCATGTTCGTTCATTTATTAAATAAACGAACATAAACGAACTTCCCGCCAAACGGTTCGCTGAACGTTCAGTTCGTTTACAGCCCTAGTCTCAACCCTTGTTAGATACTAGATTATGGTTACATTCTTGACTTAAAACATCTAATTAACAAGTCTTTTACCTCTTTTAATGGTCCAATTTCACCCAAACCCCACAAAGCTTAATCAGGAGAGAAAACACAGCATTCAACCACTAAAACACCCAAATCCGTTAGAAGACATACACTAAACAAAACAAAGGAAGGAATTATGGCTTACCAATTTGAGCTCTCTTGATCGAAGTTGTTTCCAATTGATGCTTCCTTCTCCCTTTCTCGTTTCTCTTCTCAGCCGCCAACCACAAGACTAAATGGAATAATGGGAGGTGACCTAGGGATTTGCTCCCTTATATACCCTCCCTAAATTGCAAATTGGTCCCTCCCTAACTTACTCCCCTTTTTCACTTTGGCCACAAACTTTCCACTTATTAACATAAATAACCGGTTATTACACTTTTACATATATAAAGATATAAGGATAAAGTTTAATTTCTAAACGGATATAGTTTTTGCTAAAAGTGAGTCGGCCAAAAAACGTTAACTATTTATGTTGACATTAACCTTTTCAATTTTGTAAGACTTCTCTACTCCTTCATATACTTATATTTTCACACCTCAAACCAATACCACGATTAAATATTTTAGAATACTAAAGAATTATGGAGCCGTCTCATTCTTCTTGTTTTTTTTCTTTTAAATGTATAAAGATGTTTAACAAAATATTATATCATTAATTATGAAGAAATTTTATATAAACTAAAATTAACTATTTAAGCCAAAATGTATTAAAGTAGCTTAAAAAATATAAAAAAAAGTTGACATTCATCTACTTTTAAATTCATGTTTCAATATATAATCTTTATATCAATGTCGGATGCTGAAAGATAAGTACAATTCAATATTTTAGAATTCTTAATCCACATTTTAACATGTCATTTCTCTTGGGTCTTACTTTTATGTATATAAAGAGGAAATAAATAAATAACATTAAATGAAATAAATGTATCTTGTTAATTGTAATCAAAATGCAATATCTATTCAACATGAACAAATTTGTAACTAAAATTAACTCTTTTATTCAAAATGGATTAAAGCAAGTCGTAAATCATGTAAAAGAAGTTGGTATCATTCTCTTTGTATAATCAACTTCATGTTCCAACATTTCATCTTTTTATCAATGTGAGATGGTCAAAGTTAATCACAATTCAACATTAAGAATTCTCAATTCACATTGTGTCATTTCATTTCTCTTGGGTTTTTCTTTTATATATATATATATATATATATATATATATATATATATATATATATATATATATATATATATATATATACACACACACATATTATATAGAGGTGGCAAAAACTGACACGACACGCTAACCCGACACGAACCCAACACGAAATAAACGGGTTTGGGTAATACATTTCAACCCGTTTAAGTAAACGGGTTGACACGACACGACACGAAAATTAAACGGGTAAGGTTAGGGTTAAAAAATTCAACTCGAAATTGACCCGTTTCACCCGTTTAAATTAGGCAATTCTTTGAACAATTAAATATGGGCTTTGACTATTATCTATTTATGTATGGACAATTAAATATGGGCTTTGACAATTAAATATGGGCTTAGACAATCAAATTTTTAGTTTTAAAGTTTCTGCCATGTTATTAGAAAATTCATAGAAAATCAACCGTTGGTCCAAATGAGGTGTACGATATACCGTTAGAAAGATTAGAATGTCCTTAAGAACTGTTATGAAGAGTTAAAGTCCTAATTATGAGTTTAAATGTGTCAAAACACTGAGTTTTCACATTCTACACAAGAACATGCGCACTGTTTTTGTAAAGGTTGTAGCGGTCTGCTTATAGCTCCGAATTGCATGAATCTAGTTTCTGTGGAATCCCAATATATCAATGAACAACTTTCATTTAGATGATAGTGTCCAATTTGGCTTCTAAATGGAAGAAATATATCGTAACTTATGGCATATAGGAGCTGTCAAAATCTGTATGTTTCACAAGGAAGTGAGATTTCCTCCCATCCCACATTGGTGGGAAACAAAAACCTTATGCTCTATGCCCACTATAAATATGATCTCACCCCTTGTATTTTCATTTGCATCACCCCCCTTGACCCTAGCTTGGTGGTTTGAGTCCGTTGGCTTGGACCCTTTAAGTTGGTGCACCCTATTATGTTGGAGCACCCTATTAAAAATTTTATATTTATAAATGTTAAACGGGTTAAATGGGTTAGTGGGTTAAACGGGTTAGCGGGTCGTGTCGGGTTAGACGGGTTAAATCAGGTCGTGTTCAGGTTGAGATTTTCTGACCCGTTTATTAAACGTGTCGTGTTCGGGTTAGACACTCTCAACCCGTTTAACCCGTGAACCCGACACGAACCCGACACGACACGACCCGTTTACCAGGTGTAATATTATATATTATATATAAAGATATAGGTATAGATAAATATATTGATTATCAAAGTAAATGTTTTATTGAAATAATGATAGGTTTCTTCAATTAATGAGAGAAATAATCCAAAATGTGTTTCAACACAATATTAGGAGTTTTGGTTACATATTTGTCACCGAAATAAAAATAAAAAAATAAAAAAATTGATTATTTTGTAATGTAAAATGAAAAATGAAAAATGAAAGGTTTAAAAATTAATGTATTGAGTTTACTTCAAAAATAAATTAAAATGTCAAAAAATATATATGTAATTGAACATTCTCATTAATTTCTTTTATTGTGTATATTGAAATGTATTAAATTGTCATAACTATTTCATATATTAAAAGAAGTATATGAAAAGTTAGGTTAATTAATGAGGTTTATTGATATACAATAATTACAAATATACATGAAATATTTAATCATTTGTTGAAATATAAATATATAGGTTTAAAAAACTAAAAATTGGATAAATAATAAAAACAGTAATTCAAACATTCTCAAAATTTCAACATAATTTCATTTAGCATTTTTTGTAATAATATATTTGTTATTGTCTAAATAAAAAATGAATAATATTAAAATGTAATAAATTTTCATAACTATTTCATTTATGTGTATTGGTTCATAATAATTAAGTGAAGAATATACAACATTAGATCAATTTATGAGGTACACATTAATATATAATAATTAATTAAAAAAATACAGAAATATTTAAACAATTAATGAGGTATAAATACTCATTTAAAAAAATGAAAATTGGATAAAAAAAAATAGAGCATTCTCAAAATGTCAATATACATTCTTTGACCTATTTCATAATAGTATATTAACATTGATATATTAATTGTTACGTAAATAAAAAATAATAGTAAATAAATCTAAAAGATTTTATTTATATTAATTGTTAAACTAATACAATAAAATGTAAATAAATAGACTCATGTAAAATAAAAAAAAAATCATTATGATTGTTTTGTAAATAAAAAATAATGATAAATAAATATCAAATGTTAAACTATTAGAATGGAAGACAATAAAACAAACAATTCATATTGAACTGTTATGTAAATAAAAAATGAAACCCTAGAAATAAAAAAATCTTTTAGCTTGTTACAAAACAAATTACTAAAACTTTCAACAAAATATATTTCGACGTTTGATCATGAAAAAAGTTTTTCCTCAAATTAGATCATGAAAAGAGTTTTTCGAATAAGATTTGATGATGATTTTTTGGCAATGAAGTCATAGACACCATAAATTCTCACAACAATGACAATAGTTATACAAAATAATATTTATTTATTTAAATACTGATATTTATTTATTTATTGGCAAAAAAATAGTTATACAAATAATATGATCGCTTGTTACAAAGTATGACCTCCTCCGTTCATATGCACACTTTCTTCTTTCAATCATCATCTTCTCACCAATGTGATACACATACATAAACAAATTTCAAGATTTTAGGAATTCTTAAAATGTCTTGCTACAGAAAATGACCTTCTCCTTTCATATACATATTTTCTTCTTTCTTCTCACCAACGTGCGATAAACAAACTTAACCACATTTTGAGATTTAAGAAAAAAACTCAAATCTCATCATGACTTGCTATAGAAAATTACTTCTTTTAATATACACATTTTCTTCTTTCAATCTTCTTTATCTCATCAATGTGGGATACAAAAAATTCAATCACAATTCAAGAATTAAAAATTCTTAATTCTTAGGATTCTACTACAGTTCTAGGGTTTTCCTTTTAGATGTATATAAATATATATTTTAAACTTTTAGTTGGCCAAAATTAGCCAACATATTGTTTTGGAAGGTCGGCCAAAAAAGGCCAACAACATTGGTTTAGAGGATTAACCAAAATGAGCCAACCCCATGAGTTACCACAAATAGGGGTGTACAAAAAACCGTCAACCCGTGAAACCCGACCAACCCAACCCGCTAACAACCCAACTCGCCGAACCACCGAGCCGTCGAGCCGCCAAACCGCTAATTATAAGGGTTGAAATTGGGTTAGGAAAACTCAACACAACCCAAACCGCCAACCTGTCGCTAATATTTTTTATTTTAATGAAAAATAGTATATATATATATATACACACACACGATACTTGAAGGTGCAGCCCAAATTAGAAAAAAATTAATAATTGTTAACTAGTATAATTCATGAGGCCCAAATTACTTTATAATAACAATCCAAAATACTTACCATTGAACAAGGGTTGCATCTTAGGATCATAATTGTTAGATAGTAAAAGAATTGGTACAAGTTTTTGTGGAATCACTTAATAAACCAATGTAAGAAGTATTTGGATAGTGTGTGCGGTAAGAAACAAAAATTGCTTAGCTTTCAGTGTCGTTTAATAAAAAGAGATACCGAAAAGTCATGGCTAGGTTTGTGGTTAAGGACGAACAACTTACGATTTTGAATTGGATGCTACAATTTATGCTTTTGAAGTTTAAGACTTAAGAATTTTAATATCTATTTGGATGCTTGTAATAACTGATAACTTTGTTGGTATATTTTTAGCTTAATTTGTCGTATTTTAATCGTGAACTTTATGTATACTACCAAACCGCTCAACCCGCCCAACCCGCAAGGGTTGGGTTGGGTTATACTTTTGAATGGGTTGGGTTGGGTTGGGTTGAGATTTTCCAAACCGCCATAATTGGGTTGGGTTGTAAAAATGTCAAAAACCGCCCAACCCAACCCGCGTACACACCTAACCACAAACGCATCTCAACTTCCATTTATATATCCACAATTCATTTTCAACCTTTTGTCTCTTTATCAATGTGGGATACCTTAAAAACAACCATGAGGAATTCTCAATTCTTGGGATGTCACCTCATCTTATGTGGATTTTCCTTTAAAATATATATATAGATATAGATATACATACATTTTAATAATATAAAACATCTACTAATATCACCTCCTCAAATATTATATAAACAAAAATAGATCTAGTTACCAAATAGGCATCATTCTCAAACTTTTATTGGCAAAAAGAAAGCGTTAATTCGTTTAAACCAATAATATGGCCGTGTTGGGTCATCAAGATTTGAAGATGACCTCATGATCTCCTTTTATATTTTGAAAAACATTTTATACTTAGAGAAATTTTGGATGCATGGTTCTTTGTAATGGCTTGTACAAGATAGCAAATGTTTGGTGAAATCAAAGATCAACCAAAGTCAAGATTAAAGATTCTCTCATTGTGGAAGTGAAAGATCTTTTCTCAACACATACAAGTCATTGTCCACCGATGGTGTTCTCACACATCGGTGGATCTCAAAGAAGTCTCAAAGATGCTTTCTCCAAAGATGATGTCACATATCCCAAAGATGATGTCACATATCTCAAAGATGTGTCACATATCTCAAAGCTATCATCGGTGGGATCTCAAAGAAGTTTCAAAGATGCTTTCTCCAAAGATGATGTCACATATCCCAAAGATGATGTCACATATCTCAAAGATGATGTCACATATCTCAGGTTGCCTTCGGTGGTGTAATCTTTAGAAGACAAATTGAGAAGATATTTTCTACATGGATAAAGTGACATTTTGTCTTATTATCCATTATCATATAAAGTTATTTTCTCATGCATGGGTCCTATTTCCAGTACCTAGAAAAAGGTAACAAGGACATCTCAACTTTTCAGAAGTCAACATCCTCAACAAGTATGAAGATGACAAGTGTCCCAAGCATTCAATGCTTGCACACTCCTTGTCTCTATAAAAGGAAGGACCTCTCCATGCAGAAATAATGAACATCTTGAGAGACTTGAAGATTACTGTGTGCTCCTAAATATTCTACGCAAACTGGAAGATTTCTCTAAGTGCAAGAATTTCCAGTTTGCTTGAAAAACTTTATAGCTTTGTTCTAAGTGTTCTTAGTTATTTTGTTAGTATACTTTGTGTAAGATTGTTAGAATAGTTATCTGTTCTTTTCCGCAACAGTCTTTAGTTTTCTATGTGTAATTCTTGTTGAAAGATTTTCAATATAAAGAATTAAAATTGTGAAAAATCTGAGTATTGTATTCAACCCCCCCTTCTACAATACTTGTTGAGCCATTTTGGGACCAACAAGTGGTATCAGAGCGGAAAGTTTAATTCATAAACTTGATCCGCAATGGCTGCCTCATCTTCATCCCTAACTGTTGAAAACACTGGTCAAAACAATTTTGTTGAAAATGGTTCCATTTCAAAACCTCCCAAGTTTAACCCTAACAACTTTTCTTTGTGGAAAAGTCGGATGATGCTTTTCATGGAAGGAATAGATAGTAGATATCCAACCATTCTAAGTGAGGGACCCTTTGTTCCTAGAGTCTGGTCTCGCTATGAAAGCAAAAAATCTGGTAAGGAAGTTGTTGGCAAAGATGATTCTGATGATTCGTCTGATGAAGAGAAATCTGCTGCTACTGGTCGTTACATTCTTAAAAATCCTAAGAAATACTCTGATGAGGAAAAACGGCTTGTATCTCTTGATTCTAAAGTTAGAATTATCATTGCTCTCTCTCTTCCTGATGAAGTGTACCACTCTCTGGTAAATCTCTCTACTACCAAAGAGATGTGGTCCACTCTGTGTGTTTTGTACGAAGGTACAACTTAAGTTAAAAAGAGCAGAAAAATTGGTCTTGTTAGAAAATATGAACTCTTTTCTTATGAGAAAGGAGAATCTCTCTCCAACTACTATAATCGCTTTAACAGTCTTCTTAATGACTTAAAGCTGTTAGGTAGAGTGTATGACAATGAGGAAGTCCTGTGCAAATTTATGGATTGTCTTCCTGATTTTTGGGAAAATATCTGTACTTGTATAAAGACAACCAAGGATCTTGATCATATGCCTCTTACTGTTCTTTATGGAATTCTTTTCAACTATGAGCAGACGAAACTGCATAGGTTTATAAAGAACTCTTCTCTAGCTCTCCTAAGTGACTCTTCCAAAAGGACTAAGTGTATTCCTAGAATCACCTACCCATCTGACTCTGATCATGATAGTCAAGAAGATCCCAATGATCATTCGGAGGCATATCTTAGTGATGCTGAGGATGAATGTGAGGAAACTTCAATTGATAAATTATCTGATGAAATGGCCATGTTGGATGGGTATTCTAAATCCAAATCCTACCACCCTTCTAGAAAATCTAAGCCTCTCTCCAAACACTCTTCTTTGGACAAATCTAATGAGGAATGTTTTAACTGTGGTAAAAAGGGTCATTTTGCTTCTGAGTGTAAAAGTAAACATTTTGAAAGACCCAGAACTGCTTCCTTAGGCCGATTCTCCTCAAAATCGGGAAGATCCAAATATGATTCCCAAAAGTTCAACCAATCTTTCTCTTCTGCAGATTCTGACAGGGCTGAAAGATACAAGAAGAAATACAAGAGAGAAAAGGAAAGAAATGAAAAACTTGTCAGAAAAGCAAAGGGTCTGCCTGCTAAAACTCAAAATTTGGCAGATGAACCCACATTTGAAAGCGAATGACTCCTCAACTGCTCTTGTATCAGCTAAGTGCTTTTCCTACTCTTCACAGGTACATAACATGTGTTTCATCTATCTTTTATGAATCCTCCTATTTCAAATTCTTTTGGATATGTGTCCATGAATTCTGCCGACACATCTGAAGACTTAAAATATGGAATATTTTTTAAAGGCTAGTCTCTGGGTGCTGATTCTTTCTTGAAAATAAATTCTTCAAATCTTTCTAAAAACTACCTGTGTGACTCCCTCTACCGATTTTCTTCCTAGATCTGTGTGTCTCAAAATGTCCAATTCAAGGGAAAAGATTTTGGTCCTCCCAAAATTTGAAAAAGGAATTTTAGGTGCTGCACCCCAAATCTTTGATTCCTCATCAAATTCTTTGAGGACATTTTTTTAAAAGGAAAAATAAGGAAAAATATCACAATTCTAAAAAGATCTTTCTTTATAGAAAATGATATCTGTGGTGATGTTTCTCATTTTGCCAAAGACTGTCTGAAAGAAAGAATTGATCTAAATGACTCCAATTCTTTTCCTTCTAACCCAAAAGGACCCACCATAAAATGGGTACCTAGAAAATAAATTCTTTGTGATTGCAGATTTTGAGATGGACAGATGGATCTATGTGCAAGAATATCAAAGTGAGAAATTTGAAGAAATCTTCAAGATTATCATGAAACATAATAAGTCATCTTGGCATGTGCAATAATCAATAACTATGTGTCCTAAGTTTCCACCGAATTCTCATTGGTGGACACTATTCTTCTCTCACAAATCTCCTTTCCTATGTATCTAGATAGGAAAGAACCCCTCTAAATGATGTCACCCCCATGCATGGTAGACACCTTTCCTTTTAATGATGTCATCACCATGATCTCATCTCACCAATCTACCTCTCACCAGAACCAACTTTCTATGTGTCATCTCCTCATCCCATCCCTTCTTCCATCATTTTTCACTCTTGGTTTGCAACCCATCTCTCCTTTCATAAAATCCACCCACTACAAACTCTTCTTCTGATGTCACCCCAAATCCTCAAACTCAATCTTTTTTGGTCATCAAAAATTGGAAGATGAAATTCCAATCTTTTCTTCTCTTTGAAGATTTTCTCCATAAAGCCTTAGAAGACTTTCTCCACACTCTGCTGAAGATGTCTTAGAAGATTTCCTTCAACCTCTTCAAAGAATTCCACCGAATTTTTGTCTAACTCTTGCAAATTTTCGGTGGGAATGTTTTTTTCTCAAAAAGAAAAAAAAACTGCAGCTTTTCCTACCGAAAATCCTACCGAAAATAGCCAATTTTCGGTGGAATCTCCTTAATTTTCGGTGGGAAAGCAAAAAAAAAAACTGCAGCTTTTCCTACCGAAAATCCTACCGAAAATAGCCAATTTTCGGTGGAATCTCCTTAATTTTCGGTGGGAAAGCAAAAAAAAAAGTCTTGGTTATGGCCGATTTTCATTTTCTCTTGGTGTTTTTTTCTGCGTCGGCCGCTGAGGGGGAGAATTCATCTGAGGGGGAGCAACATCAACCCTCAGTACTCATATCCAGCGACCAACTTAAAAAAAATGAGGAAATCGACGGACCGGTCAAGCGGGAGCATATCAGTCCGGGCGGATCTAATTGAGGGGGAGTAACACAAAGACCGACTGATCTAACTAAGGGGGAGCAAATAAAAGACAGGTTGATGATGCTAAACAGGAAAGGCTGAAGATGCCAAGATGCAACAGATGGGCAGAAGCATCCTAAGGCTGTTGATCAAAATGAAGAATCCTCAATCCAGACACAAGTTTCAACTCGCCCCTCCAAAGATGCAAGTAATATTCATTCTGTTCATATTGTTTATACTTCTTTCATTTTCCTTTCAATTATTTGTACAGCTATACCTTTTTATTTTTCTCATATGTAAATATCATATATACATACACACACAAAAATAAAATAAAAATAAAATAAAAAAAATGGACTGTGTGAAAAAGAACCCAAAAGAGTAAAGAAGGGTCAACATGCATTATTCATTGTCTTACTCATGTTTTTCTAAGTATGGATGTCATCATCAAATATGGGGAGATTGTTGGGTCATCAAGATTTGAAGATGACCTCATGATCTCCTTTTATACTTTGAAAAACATTTTATACTTAGAGAAATTTTGGACGCATGGTTCTTTGTAATGACTTGTACAAGATAGCAAATGTTTGGTGAAGTCAAAGATCAACCAGAGTCAAGATTAAAGATTCTCTCATTGTGGAAGTGAAAGATCTTTTCTCAACACATACAAGTCATTGTCCACCGATGGTGTTCTCACACAACGGTGGACATATCTCCACCGAAATCTCTCTTTGTTTCGGCCAAAGAATCCCACCAATGGAAGTCCAATTTCGGTGGGATCTCAAAGAAGTCTCAAAAATGCTTTCTCCAAAGATGATGTCACATATCCCAAAGATGATGTCACATATCTCAAAGATGTGTCACATATCTCAAAGCTATCATCGGCGGGATCTCAAAGAAGTCTCAAAGATGCTTTCTCCAAAGATGATGTCACATATCCCAAAGATGATGTCACATATCTCAAAGATGTGTCACATATCTCAAAGCTATCATCGGTGGGATCTCAAAGAAGTCTCAAAGATGCTTTCTCCAAAGATGATGTCACATATCCCAAAGATGATGTCACATATCTCAAAGATGTGTCACATATCTCAAAGCTATCATCGGTGGGATCTCAAAGAAGTTTCAAAGATGCTTATCCCAAAGATGATGTCACATATCCCAAAGATGATGTCACATATCTCAAAGATAATGTCACATATCTCAGGTTGCCTTCGGTGGTGTAATCTTTAGAAGACAAATTGAGAAGATATTTTCTACATGGATAAAGTGACATTTTGTCTTATTATCCATTACCATATAAAGTTATTTTCTCATGCATGGGTCCTATTTCCAGTACCTAGTAAAAGGTAACAAGGACATCTCAACTTTTCAGAAGTCAACATCCTCAACAAGTATGAAGATGACAAGTGTCCCAAGCATTCAATGCTTGCACACTCCTTGTCTCTATAAAAGGAAGGACCTCTCCATGCAGAAATGACACACATCTGGAGAGACTTGAAGATTACTGTGTGCTCTTGATATTCTACGCAAACTGGAAGATTTCTCTAAGTGCAAGAATTTCCAGTTTGCTTGAAAAACTTTATAGCTTTGTTCTAAGTGTTCTTAGTTATTTTGTTAGTATACTTTGTGTAAGATTGTTAGAATAGTTATCTGTTCTTTTCCGCAACAGTCTTAAGGTTTCTATGTGTAATTCTTGTTGAAAGATTTTCAATATAAAGAATTAAAATTGTGAAAATTTTGAGTATTGTATTCAACCCCCCCCCCCCCCCTTCTACAATACTTGGTTAGCCATCTAGGACTAACAGGCCGCTTGTTACAAAGTATGATCTCCTTTCAAATGCACACGTTCGTCATTCAATCTTCTTTCTCTCATCAATGTGAGATAAAAAATTCAACCACAATTCAAGAATGAAAAGTTCTCAATTCTTAGGATGCCACCTCATCTTTTGTGGATTTTCCTTTTAGATATATATAGATTTAAACTTTTAGGTTAGCCAAAATGAGCCAACATATTATTTGGAGGGTCGGCCAAAGACGCCAAAAACATTGGTTTAGAGGATCAGCTAAAATGAGCCAACCCCATGAGTTACCACAAAGACATCTCAACCTCCATTTATATATCCACAATTCATTGCCAATCTTTTGTCTCTCTATCAACGTGGGATACCTTAGAAGCAACCACAATTCAAGAAATCAGGAAATCTAAATTCTTAGGATGCCACCCAATATTTTGTGGATTTTCTTTTTAGATATATATTTATATATATATATATATAGATATAGATATAGATATAGATTTAAACTTTTAGGTTGGCCAAAATGAGCCAACATATTGTTTGGAGGGTCGGCCAAAAAAGGCAAACAACATTAGTTTAGAGGATCGACCAAAATGAGTCAACCCCATGAGTTACCACAACACACATCTCAACCTTCATTTATATATCCACAATTCATTGCCAATCTTTTGTTTCTCTATCAATATGGGATACCTTAGAAGCAACCACAATTCAAGAAACGAGAAATTCTCAATTCTTAGGATGCCACATCATCTTTTATGGTTTTCTCTTTTATATTTATATATATATATATAGATTTAAACTTTTAGTTTGGCCAAAATGAGCCAACATATTGTTTAGAGGGTCGGCCAAAAAAGGTCAACAACATTGGTTTAGAGAATCAGTCAAAATGAGCCAACCCCATGAGTTACCACAGACACATCTCAACCTCCATCTATATATCGACAGTTTATTGCCAATCTTTTGTATCTCTATCAATGTGGGATGCCTTAGAAGCAACCACAATTCAAGAAATGAGGAATTCTTAATTCTTAGGATGTTACCTCATCTTTTGTGAATTTTTCTTTATATATATATATATATATATATATATCCATAATTCATTGTCAATCTTTTGTCTCTCTATCAATGTGGGATACCTTAGAAGCAACCACATTTTAAGAAATGAGGAATTCTAAATTCTTAGGATGTCACCCAATCTTTTGTGGATTTTCCTATTAGATATATAGGGAAAAGTTCAATAGAGAAGTGCAAATATTTAGAGAAATAGAGAAGTAAAAAACACGGGACCGTTCATATATGAACGTTCATATATAAACAGTCATATATGAACGTTCATATATGAACGGTCCCGTGTTTTTTTACTTCTCTATTTCTCTAAATATTTGCACTTCTCTATTGAACCTAAGACTAGATATATAATATATATATATATATATATATATAGAGAGAGAGATAGATAGATAGATAGATAGATAGATATAGATTTAAACTTTTAGGTTGGCCAAAATTAGCCAACACATTATTTGGAGGGTCGGCTAAAGACGTCATAAACGCCAAAAACATTGTTTAGACGATCAGCTAAACTGAGCTAACCCCATGAGTTACCACAAATAGGGGTGTACGCGGGTTGGGTTGGGCGGTTTTTGACATTTTTACAACCCAACCTAATTATGGCGGTTTGGAAAAATCTCAACCAATTCAAAAGTATAACCCAACCCAACCCTTGCGGGTTGAGGCGGGTTGGGCGGGTTGAGTTGTTTGATAGTATACATAAAGTTCACGATTGAAATACGACAAATTAAACTAAAAATATACCCAACAAAGTTAATAGTTATTACAAGCATCCAAATAGATATTAAAATTCTTTAGTCTTAAACTTCAAAAGCTTAAATTGTAGCATCCAATTCAAAACGTAAGTTGTTCGTCTTTAACCACAAAGCTAGCCACGACTTTTCGGTATCTCTCTTAATTAAACGACACCGAAAGCTAAGCAGTTTTTTTTTGGGAAGGGTATCCGAGGACATTGCCCCGACTAATCCCGGCAAGGTGAGGCAATTGCCCCAGCTGCTAAAGCGTGCAGCCTTGAGTTTATCCCCAGTGGCCACAAGTTGGAAGCGCCTGGATTCAAACTTGGTGTAGATGGGTTACTAGCCATATCCCCCACAAGCCTTAACCAGTACGCCACAAGCCTTGTGGTTCAGTTTTTATTTCTTATCACACACACTATCCAAATACTTCTTAGATTGGTTTATTAAGTGATTCCACAAAAACTTGTACCAATTCTTTTACCATCTAACAATTATGATCCTAAGATGCAACCCTTGTTCAATGGTAAGTATTTTGGATTGTTATTATAAAGTAATTTGGGCCTCATGAATTATACTAGTTAACAATTATTAATTTTTTTTAAATTTGGGTTGCACCTTCAAATATTGTGTGTGTATATATATATATAATAATTTTTATTAAAATAAAAAATATTAGTGGCGGGTTGGGTTGGGTTGAGTTTTCCTAACCCAATTTCAACCCTTATAATTAGCGGTTTGGCGGCTCGGCGGGCTGGGTTTAATTGGGTTGTTAGCGGGTTGGGTTGGTCGGGTTTCGCGGGTTGACGGGTTTTTGTACACCCCTAACCACAAAGACATCTCCATTTATATATCCACAATTAATTGTCAATCTTTTGTCTCTCTAACAATGTGGGATACCTTAGAAACAACCACATTTCAAGAAATGAGGAATTCTCAATTCTTAGGATGTCATCCAATCTTTTGTGGATTTTCCGTTTAGATAATGAAGCATTCTAATCCTATATTGTGCCACATCATTCTATGTGGTAATTGCTTTTATATATATAAATGATATAGATAGATATAGATTTAAACTTTTTAGGTTGGCCAAAATGAGCCAACATATTGTTTGGAGGGTCGGCCAAAAAAGGCCAATAGCATTGGTTTAGATGATCAACCAAAATGAGCCAACCCCATGAGTTACCACAAAGACATCTCAACCTCCATCTATATATCCACAATTTATTGCCATTCTTTTGTATCTCTATCAATGTGGGATACCTTAGAAGCAACCACAATTCAAGAAATGAGGAAATCTCAATTCTTAGGATACCACCCAATATTTTGTGGATTTTCCTTTTAGAGATATATATATATATATATATATATATATATATAGAGAGAGAGAGAGAGAGAGAGAGAGAGAGGGAGAGAGAGAGAGAGAGATTTAAACTTTTAGGTTGGCCAAAATGAGCCAACATATTGTTTGGATAGTCAGCCAAAAAAGGCCAACAACATTGGTTTAGAGGATCGGCCAAAATGAGTCAATCCATGAGTTACCACAAACACATCTCAACCTCCATTTATATATCCACAATTCATTGTCAATCTTTTGTCTCTCTATCAATGTGGGATAACTTAGAAGCAACCACAATTCAAGAAATGAGGATGCCACATCATCTTTTGTGGTTTTCTCTTTAATATATAATTTGGAATTACCAAAGAAACCTTCATGAAATATAGGGATAGAATGGTCATTTATAAGAAGCTTTTTATTTAAAAAATCAAAATTATGAGAAAATAGAGAAATGTGAATGAAGGCTTCTCATGATGCCACATAAGCAACTCCCCGTCTTACTTATATATAGATATATACACACACACACACACATATATATATATATATATATATATATATAAATATATAAATATAGAGATATAGATATAGATATAGATATAGATAGAGGGAAATTAATTAAAATGGACCAAGTTCGTTTTTCACTTACAAAAATACCCCATATCTCTCCCGGTTTACAAAAATACCCATTTATCCCGCGATTTTACCCTCTATCGCGGATTCCCACATTTTTCCCGCGATTTCTTCCCTTTATCGCGGACTCCCTCAATTTGGGTGAGTAGACCTTATTTCATTTCTATATTTATTATGCTTATCTTATGGAAGTGGAGTGCATACCTATCGCATCGCGGAAGTGGAGTGCATACCTATCCAAATACCCATTATATATCCAAATACCCATTTGTTCCCTCGATCGCAGATTTGTTCCCATTATATATCCAAATACCCATTTGTTCCCTCGATCGCAAATTTGTTCCCTCGATCGCATATAATTCTTTTCTTAACAAAGTTGTACATTAATAATTTTTACACTTCGAGGGAACAATTCGAGGATTTTTTTTGATTTTTTAATTTTAATTTGCGATCGAGGGTCAAATCGCGGGAGAAAGGGGTATTTTTGTAAACCGGGAGAGAGATGAGGTATTTTTGTAACACAATTACGAACCTGCCTCCACATTCATTCACATAAAAAAAACCAAGTCTATCTCACTACTTTGTTTTTCCAAAACCATTACAAGATCACCTTAAAACTCTTATTCGACGTCGAGGATATTTCATTTCTGCCTCACCACACCACTCATAACGAGTTGCTAAAACCAACATCTTGATGACTTCTAGTCCTTCCTCCGGACACAACCGTCCCTTGGCAACTGTATTTCCAGTCACCGAACAAGGGTACAGACCCTTATACAACTGACACCAAGTCCGCTTCCGACTCTTCTACTGTTCACCTCTCTTCTTGAACACACATACCAAAACTATAAACATTCTCCCCCGGTTTATCCAACACCTCTCAACTCTCGGAATTCTCCCTTAACTCAAAATGTAATACTCTACGACCTAGTGAGTTCATAGCCTTCATGCACGACAACGCGATAAATAAATCGTTTCACACTTTTATCATTTTAAAGAACAACACTTGGAAACAACTTGGGTACACATGACCCCAACATTCTCATAACTCCAATGCCCTGCACAACGATCTCGAGAATCGTTTGCATGCAACTTTCCGTAAAACTTAATCTTACTCAACTAAAACGATGTTGTTACGACAGTAATATATTGAATGAAAATCTTTTCATACGACGAAATTCTGAAAGAAATTACCGACACGAAGTAAACCAGTCGGTTCTCACACTCATTTATATGATATCAACATGTCAATACTCATTTTGGTTATAAAAGATTTGCAGGCAATCTTTTTCTTGCAACAATTTAACTTATCATGAAAAGAGGGGAATATTTTGCAAATTGCTAAACTCAAAATTTCATTGTGTGACGTAAATGGGATCGCCTTTTCGTTAAACATACGCTGACTCATTTTCGATCAAAATTGATATTTACACGTTTACTTTAATCGTGAAACTTTCATGTAACACATATAAGAACATTATGCACGAGACTCTGCTAGCAATTGAAGGCTACTCACTCTAACAAGGTCAACCGCTTTACTCACACAACTTATCATTGGCACTCTACTTTCGACCAGTGGTCGCCCTCTCGGCCTTACAACAACTTGCTGAACATGTGCTCCACGGCCCACTTACTCAACCACCTCATACTATTTTCGTCTTGATCAATTACCTCACATTCTACCTCTACATGTTTTCAATCCTCTACTGATATCTCCTTTCATTGATCCTGCCATTGAAAAGCTCGACTAAGAAGTCAGGGCTCTAATCCTCTACCCGCTCTTGAATTGACACTTTCAAGATCTCGACACTGTCCTTCCTTACCATCCCGACTAATCTATCCCACGATTTCTAGAACTAGGACTCTCCAGAAACAGGAGCCTTACTCAAAATCAATCACTCATCCTCTTCGAACCCACGAATATCTACCTCTAGACGGCTCATAACATTCCAAGCAATATTTCTTCTCTACGATGTATACATACATCACATCATAAATGATCTCTCACGATACTTCCCCAACAATGGGTCTCAGTCTACCCCTCAGGGATCTTGCTGACCTTCTAAATTACTGGAACACGACATATAAACTAGCTTAAGACTACAACTTCGGAATAATAAGGCAGATTAAGCACATACATGTACCTGTTTTGCAATTTCACTGGCCAGGTGTAATCCCAAACTTACCTTACATGACTGTCCTCAGTACCCTATTAGTCCCATCTCTACAAAAGTGCCCTCCTAACGCATTTCCTGATTCTCAGTTGTGATTTCTACTCCCAAAGTTTAAGTTTAGGCCCGTCCGGTCACCTAAATCCCTTAAACTATGGCTCTGATACCAATTGTAACAACCCAGTCTAAAATAGAACATGCATAGCATTAAATCATAAGCCTTACAAAACTGGTTCCCAAAATTTCATTACATATGATTCACAATTTAGGTTGGCGGAAACAACCTATACACAACTGAGAATAACTAACTACTAAAAGTGTGAGTGGCACGACTTCTATCTGCATTTATTCTCTAGTCTTGCCCTGCTCACTTGCCAGAGCCTCCTACTACACGCTTACCTGAAAATGGTTTAGTTTTTTGAAAAGTGAGGGTTAGACCAAAAGGTCTAGTGAATTCCCTCCGAAAAACATCTTTTAACAACATTATATAAAAATCATTTCATAAGTTCATTAATATCCTCCACATAAAGCATAAATCATGGTAACTGCACAGTGTTCAAGGATTGTACAAACTAACCACGGTCGGGGCCCAAGCAGACTCCCCTCTCGCCTCATTTCGGGGCCCAAGCAGACTCCCCTTTATCCGAGTACAAAGGAAACGAATTCCATCCTACTCGCTCATCACAACTGCCCAAGGGATCATCGGATCCCGAGGTACTCTGATCCCACTGTGCAGACCGACTCCACATAGCATACACATAGCTCACATTAAATCACGGAACGTGAAATCTTTATAAATCATTTCTTTCATGCTAAATAATCTTTCAAACGAAACATACCTTTCATGGAAAAGTTCGTAAAAGCTTGTAAACAAATCATACTCGTAAATACACCATAATCAGTAAAACATTTAACTTTCATTCCACGTAAAAAGGATTAAGGGAACTCACCTGGCTTTCTCGCTTCAAGACTTCTCACTTAAGCTTTCGATCTCTAAGTGAAACACCTATCATTTTTAGGGACACATAGCATTAATCTAACAATTGTTACTCGAGTTTACTTCCGAACATAACCCAAAACTATCTAAGTTTGGTATGTTACGCTTTTAGACTCAATCGGTTCTGGACTCTGCTTACTTACGGTCCAATTAAATTAACTCCAGATCCAAATTGTATTTCGGACTTACGGCCCAATATAATGAATTCCGAATCCCTTAAATTAATACCGGACTCTCTAAGCCCAACTACAATTTCTGGATCCTAATTATTTAAGCCCATTCCGGATTTAATAAATAGCCACTTCCGGTTATTAAATGTTAGCCTATCAACACCGGATTTACATTAAATCTCGTTACCGGACCCATCTTAAAATATACTGGATTGTGTGGTTGGGCCCAAGAATTACAAAATTTCGGATCGCATGACGTGGCCTAAATGGAAAACACAGTTCCGGATCTTTTAATTAGATACCGGATCACTTTAATCTACCTCCCAGATTCCATTTGAAAACAAACAACTCCGGAACCCTTTTAAAAATAATTCCGGATTCCCTTGCTAATTCACTTCCGGATTCTTTATAATTTAGGCCCAATCCGGTGAGTTTTGGATCCATTAAATTGGATTCCGGATCTACTCCAAACTCAACCTCACTCCAGGTCTTACTAGCTTCCGGATCCGTTTGGTTTATGGCCCAAATTCCGGATCACAATACTTTTAAATTTCGGATCCAGACCATGAATAATTAAATTCCGGTTCTCGATAAATAATACCGGACTCTCTTAAAATCAAACATCGGATATCTTTGTGAGTTCCGGATCTATTTAGTTCCGGACTGAACATACTCCGAAAACAGTACTGGACATTTTGGCGATGCGATTCTGATAAACAATGGTATCGAAAGTTAAACCATTTCGATCGATTAACAAGTCCAATTTCAAGCATAATAATTATTCCAACTCTATGAATCCCCTTATTGAGATTATTAAGCTGTGAACAGTACCCTTAAATAAGGAAACCCTTGTTGATCCAAACCCTCAGTGATTTGATAATGACTCTCCAAGAATCACTTAGTGAAAATTGTAAGTAGACAATATGTATTAATGTTTTGTCATCCAAGAAAATACTAAGTTTGTTTAGTATCGCTGATAAAACATATGCTTTAATTTACATATTCAGCGAACACTGTTCATCAATAAAGCTCTGAGCCTGTTCAGTCTTGTTGATGATCGCTGATGATTTTAGTTGTTTACTTATGATCCCTGAAGACAAGTTTCACGTCAATTATGTTCTACGCTGAAGTCGAAGATCAAGCCAAAGAACCAGCGACAAGTCTACTAATGAACTGATGCGGTATCAGCGAAACCAAGATTTGTCCACTCAACGTGAAGTTTCAAGTAGAAGACTTCAGCGAACGCTGAACTTTATCACTCGCTGATAAAGATCTATTTAGCGAACGCTGATCATGAAGTCTTCCTCTACAAGTTACTTTTGTCTTACCCCCTTGCACGCCTCTGTACGAAAATGTCAGAAAAGACACCCCTTTTGTCTAGAATCGTACAACCAACTCTGATTCTACACTGTACATCATGCGGCTACTAGGTTGTCTACCAAGGTCAAACCATGCAACCAATCAGCTGCTGCCACGTGTAAAGTTATACTGTTGTGCATTAAATGCATGCAGTATATAAGAAGAACCCTACTTCAGAAATGAAGTGCTCGACCATCTTCTTCTCTCTACTACTTTGTGTTAGAATATTTCTCTTTAATATTCTTATCTCCTTTCTGTCTTAATTCTAGTGCAAGAAACTTAGTGTTTCTCATAACTTGTTTAGATTAGGTTTAATCCTTAATCTTGTTCCGCAACAAGTTGTAAATTGTTTGATACATATCAATAAACAATTTAGAAAAGTAAAATTTGTGTGTTTGTATTCAACCCCCCCCCCCCCCCTTCTACAAACTTATATAACCCTCCAGGACCAACAAGTGGTATCAGAGCAGATTGTTTAATCTCATAAACAAGATATTGCTTATACTAATCTTTTCTCTTCCTTGCTATTTCTCATAATGGCTACCAACACAAACACAAACTATATTGACAATGGTTCTCTTGCAAAACCCCCTAGATTTTCCAGAGATAACTTTAATCTGTGGAAAAATAGGATGATATTCTTCTTAGAAGGTGTAGACCCTACTATGCCTTATTACATCGAAAATGACCCATATATTCCTGTTAGGATTGATCCTGAAGCTACAGGCACTACAACTAGAGCTGCCATTCCTGAAAGAATCATTCCTAAGGAACCTCATAATTGGTCTGATGAAGATAAGAAGAAAGTGGCTATCGACACAAAAGGCAGATCCATTCTTTCCATGGCTCTTCCTAACGAAGTCTACCATTCCATCATGAACCTGAAAACCTCCAAAGCCATGTGGGATACAATATGTGTTCAGTATGAAGGTACGTCTGAAGTCCAGGACTCAAGAAAGATCAACCTGGTAAGACAGTATGAAAGCTTCATTTGTGGTAAGAATGAATCTCTCTCTGAAGTACATCAGCGGTTTAACTGTTTGATTATAGATCTGGAAACCGTTGGTAAGGAATATTCTAACTTTGAAATTCTGACAAAGTTCTTAGAATGTTTACCTGAAAGCTGGGACAGTTATTCAATGTGTCTCAAGCTATCAAAGGATCTAAAATCTATGACTCTTTCTAACTTGTATAGCACTATGATCAATCATGAGCAGTCGTGTCATCTTAATAAGAATCTTGTAAAAGATTCCAAAAGCACACATGTTGCTTTACTCTCAGAGTCACCTTCCACTCAGCGATCTACTATCACTGTCACTGAGGTGGAAACTAACTATGAATGCTCATCAGATGCTGACTCTTCAGATCTTGATGAATCTCTAGCTCTCCTAGCTAATAAGTTCAGGAGATTCGCTAGAAAGAGTAACTTCAGAAGGAACAAACCCCTTGCACTCACTGACAAGCCAAATCATCAACCCCTGTTGATAAGGCTACTGCTACCTGCTTTAACTGTGAGAAAGTAGGACACTTTGCTAGTGAATGCAGATCAAATACAGTCTATAAACCCTCAGCTTTCTCCAAGAAATCCTCTAACCCCTGGGCTAGAGATGACAAGTATCAAAAGCTGAAAGAAAAATATGCAAGGCTGAGAAGCTTTAAGAAGAAAGGCAAAGGCCTGATGGCTGACTTTGACTGGGCTGCCTCTGATGAAGAAGAATCATCTGACTCTGAAGATGATGATGAAGCCAACCTCTGCCTCATGGCAAAAATAGAAGAAGAGGAAGAACAAACTGAACTCCCCCTGCTTCATCCTCTACCTCTAAGGTATCAACTTCTTTCTTTACTAATATTTCAGATATTGATGAAGCTGATAGTCTTCGGAAAATCGATCTCTTGACTATGAACTGTTAATCCCAAATCAATCAAGCAACCATGAAATCCATACAAGATCTAGAGAGAGAGTAGAGAGAGAAAATGTAATCTGATTAAGTCGGCTCTCTAAGTTTACAAGATATGAGTTATGCCCTAATTGTTCTCTCAATTGTTACATGATTAGACTAAACAAAAGCTATTTATACCTAAGGACTAAATAAGGCAAATAAGCAACTTTGACTTTCTCACAAGACTTAATACATTGACTTTGACTTTGACAATAATATTAAATCTTGAAGACATATTTAGACCTAACAATCTCCCCCTTGGATTCAAGATTTAAACATTTGAGAACAGCAGTCTTCGGCTTCTTGAATCTTCAAAACTTCGGTCTTTATCAAGGTTGTCAAAGTCAAATCGTCACAAAATCTTCAGACGGAGATTTTCTTTCTTTGATATGGAGAATTTGTTTCTTCACACAAGGCATTTTGATACAATGTAGCGCAAATCTAAGAAAAAGAGATCTTCTTGAGAAACCAAGATGATCAATCGATTTTTCCTAAACTCTTGAAGAATTCTTCCCCTTTTCTTTCTTCGATTTGAGAAATTCTTGCTTTAGTAATGGTATTCACAATGTAGCACAAGTTTAAGAAAAAGAGATCACAGGATAATCAATCGATTTTTCTTAAACCCTTGAAGAAGAACTCTCCCCCTTTTACTATCTTGAGACGGAATCTTCTTGAAAGCTCTTTGACATGAAATTGAAATAAACATTTCTCCCCTTTTTTCGATGAAAGTGAGCATCATGATCATCGAAAACCTTCTTCAATTTCAGTCGCGTCTCTGATTATCACTAACAATCTCCTCCTTAAAGAATAACCTTGCTCCCCCTCAAAATAAGAATTCTGGAGCATGTTGTATTCTCCCCCTGAAAATATGCATATATTTCATTAACGCACAGTATTTGAAATTTTATACAATGAAAATAAAATTCATTGAACTACTTTTTATAACTACTACCATTTGATCATTTGAAAACTTTACAAAAGAAATCCAACTTAATGAAATTTAACAGATTTTGCAATCAAATGAAATCAAATGCATGTGTTTGGATTCAAATACAAGACATCATTGCATATCAAGTTAAAAATGTTCAGTTTCAACCCCTTTATTAAATCTATTTGGTGTGCAAGAATGCGAAATATGATTAGCACCAAGCATATGCAATTCTAAAACATATAAGAATACTTTGCTCTACTTACACTATTTGTCCAAAATCAGGATTTTCACAAATTTACAGGTTTATTGCGACTTTGTATTTTCCCCAAGTATCAAGAGATGTGTGCTCATTGGCATCTTTTCTTTTGTGCTCATTGGCATCTTTTGATTTTGTCATCATTGACATCTTTTGATTTTGTGCTCATTGGCATCTTTTAATAAAAAAGTTTAGTAGGAATAAGATACACCGTTAAACATGGCTTTCTATCTGGTTCTATAGCAGGATTTGGGTCAGCGGATCCCAGACCAGTTGGCCTTAGGTGCTAGGTGTCGAGCACCCCTTAGAACTTACTTTCCCAAACCAGAAAGGCCACATCGATATATCGTAAACCCATTTGTACCAGTAGAACATGGCTTTCTATCTGGTTCTATAGAAGGATTTGGGTCAGCCGATCCCAGACCAGTTGGCCTTAGGGACTAGGCGTCAAGCACCCTTTTGGACTTAATCTCCCAAACCAGAAAGGCCACAGGCACAAACTTTCAAACTAAATGATTAGATTTAAAACTTAGAGCATCTCAGTCACTTGGTTCTAAAACATAGTGCTTCCCCCATGTTTTCGTTTCCATCCATCATTCTGACATCTAGGCTTTTTGAGCATTATATTCTATATAAGTCCAGAAATCCATAATTTTGAGCATTCAGCATAATTTCATTCATGTTTTGCTGACCTTTCGATTTATTTCAGAAGTGAAAGATGAAACAGATGTAACTCAGATAATACAAAAATACTTGTAAAATCATCTTTTAGCACACATTTAATTCATTGAATGAAAATTGAAAATTTCATCTCATTGAATTAAATTTGTAAAGATTGAAATTTTCAAAGCAGTAGAAACAAAGTATAATACAATGTTACCTTTTACCACTTGTTCCTTGAAATAGAAAGATGTGACAGTTAAGGATATCACCTGAGAAGTATGAATAGCGGTAAAAGATTTAACCTGATAAGTACGAGTTCTAAACTGATTTGTTTAGAAGTCTTAGCTATTGAAGTACGGGTCATGAACTGATTTGTCCAGAAGCCATAGTCGTTGAAGCACGGGTTTTGAACTGATATGTTCAAAAGCCAACAACATTGAAGCACGGGTCCTGAACTGATGTATTCAGAAACCATTTACGTTAAATGCACGGATACATCTTCTTCCGAGAGTTCAACGCTTTGCTTCTAAATCTGCAAAAACAGATTAAGTAGATTTTGGTACCCAACGCGTCTTGGGTCCTGACTTGTTAAGCGAAGCTCTATAGGAAGGAAAATGATAAGTGCCATACCAAAATTGCGCATCATTATTTTTAACAAAATCATTAGTTCCACAATAAGAACAACAAATATTCTTTTGTGCAAACCTGATTAAATTATTTGTGGAATATAATGAACCAGGTTTAGCAAAAGATTTACCTTTCAGGTTAGTGTTCTTGTTGGGAACAGATGATTTTGGTACATCTTTTTGAGGAATCGTACCTTTCACTCTCCATTGCATGTTGACTTTCTTATATGAAGGAAGATCGGCAGATTGATACTTGGAAGAATTATCCACTAAATGATCATAGAAGAGATTAGAAGGTCGAATCGGACTTTCTGAATAGCTTTTGGATTTGTTAAATGACTTCACTTTGTAAGCTAAGTCATTCCGTTCTTTGGTCACAAAATCAAGCTTCTTCAGAATATCACACTTAACCCTCTTTTCTATCATGATATCAGTTGATAACACAGCCAAATTCCTTGTCAGCTTACGTATTTCTTGCTGAAATATCTTCCGTTCAACAGAAAATTCATCTTTAACGCTCCTAGCTTGAAATTCATCTTTCTTCCTCTTTTCTAGCTCTTGTCTTTCTTCATCTAATTCCTTTTGAAGCTCAGAAATTTGCTTTGACAATTTCTCATTGTTCGCTTCAAAGACTTTCCTTTTATTTTCAAATTCAAGCCTTTCCTTCTCCAATTTCTCCTTTTCAAGAAATAAAACCTTCTCAAAGTCTGAATTTTGCTTCGAAAGTTTTATGCATCGGAGTTCAAGAGCTTTCTTTTCTTCATTTTCTTTCTTCTCAGAAATTGAAGTCTTTTCAAGTTCAGAAATTTTCTGAGAAAAAGAAAGAATTTGCTTTGCATAGCAATTTTTGTCATTTAAACGATTAGCTCTTTCTTTTCTGAAATCCTCTCTTTCTACTTTGAGCAGCTTTTCCATGTCAGATAACTTCTTTGTAAGCTCAATGACCTTTTCCTTAAGATCTTTATTTTCAGCTTCCGACATGTTCTGTTCCTTGTCCTCTTTCTCGACTTTCTTTTCTTCTTCCTTTCTCTTTGTAAATGCAACTTCAGATCCATGCATTTGCTTAAATAACGCATTCCACATCTGCATTGGGTTGTGTTTGAAACATTCAACGTGTTTGTAAATGTGTTGCGGAAGTTGATTCAGTGCAAAGATTAAGCTGGATGAAGCTTCCTTGTCAGCTTTCTTTCTTTTAATCTCTTCTTCTGTAAAATCATTCTCCATTTTATATTTGATCATTGGACCTTCGGAGAAAGATTTTATCATATTCTCTCCATTTTCTCTACTCGCAATAAAGTCGATGAACGAAACACTCCATCGTTCAAAATCAGATTCTTTGATCAGCACTGGAAGTCGGTTCATGTTCGCTTGACGATTAAAAGATCTTTATAATGAAAAATCTATTGAATCTGCGGAAAATGAACAATCAGAAAAAAATTATATAAAACTTTTTTCTTGAAAAACGTTTAAAGTGTATGAAATACACTATAGAAAAAATTTCAGTATAAAAAATTTTCTCAATTTTTTTAATACTCCTCGCAAGTGGCGCAAAGTGAGGTTTGCGCGAGACGAGGGTGGCGCAAAGTAGAGGCTGGCGCAGAGTGAAGTTTGCGCTAAACGTTGGTGGCGCAAAGTGGAGTTTGCGCTACACGTTGATGGCGCAAAGTGAAGTTTGCGCTACCCGTTGGTGGCACAAAGTAGACTTGGACAGAATCTTGAAATTTTCAGATGAACTGGCGCAAACTTTGAATCTGGCGCAAACTTCAAAAATTCATCAAAAACTGATCAAAACTCCGAATTAATCAACCAAAATCTGCAAGGTTGTTAGATAATCAGTTTCTAACATGATTAGGTGAACCAATTTCGCTGAAAACCACTTAATCGATGTCTGAATGATCGAACAGACTGAAATGATCGAACCGAACAGAAACTTCCAATTTCTTCAAATTGACCTCTAAAAACTTGAAATTAGCCCGATTCTTGAATAAGAATTGTTGCAAATGTGATTTCTAACACCAAGAACTCAATATCCAGTCGAATCAAACTCAAAAATTGTAAGAATTTGAGAAAAAGAGATTTTCTTGAAAAAATCAAGAAAATCAATCGATTTTCCTCAAAAATCCAACAATTTTGATCTCAAATCGTGCAAATTCTTCAGCAGATCTTCATTAACTTGCTCTGATACCAATTGTTAATCCCAAATCAATCAAGCAACCATGAAATCCATACAAGATCTAGAGAGAGAGTAGAGAGAGAAAATGTAATCTGATTAAGTCGGCTCTCTAAGTTTACAAGATATGAGTTATGCCCTAATTGTTCTCTCAATTGTTACATGATTAGACTAAACAAAAGCTATTTATACGTAAGGACTAAATAAGGCAAATAATCAACTTTGACTTTCTCACAAGACTTAATACATTGACTTTGACTTTGACAATAATATTAAATCTTGAAGACATATTTAGACCTAACATGAACCTATATGATGCCATGAATGGCAAAGCTGTAGCTGAAAATCAAAACCTTGATCTAGCTGAACAACTTAAAAATTGTCACCTTAAAATAGAAAAGCTTTCTAAAATTGAAGAAGATTTAAAAGATCAGGTTCATATAAATCAGCTAGTCAAAATCGAACGAGAAGAAGCTATCGCTGCATTAAAAGCTGAAAAAGCTACTGTTGAAGGATGGTGTAAATCCTCAACAACGATCACTGAGATAATCAAGTCTCAGATTCCCTTGACTGACAAACGTGGCCTTGGTTACAAAGCTGATACTCTAGAACCAACCACTGATCATTTCATGCTTAAGTTTGGAATGTTTATGTCCTCTATCCCTGACACTTCCTCATCTCAGTGTTCCTCTTTTAAAACTCCTATCCCTGAGGAAAAACCTACCTTAATCTTTAAAGGTAAAGGAAAAGAAAAGGTTTTCAACCAAAAACCTCAGAAGGGTACCTTTGTACCTAAGATGAATGCTTCTAAAGCATCAGTGACTTATCCCTCTACTTCTAAGAACAAGATCCCTGGATTCATTCAGCGATCTACTCCTAGAATTAGAGTGGATGTAATTGGTAAGAAATCTGAAGAACTGATCGTTCCTCCAATTTCCAATGCCAAAGGTATACTTGGTGCTGGCCCTGCTCATTTAAAATTAACGGCTCAGCATGCAAAAGGTTCTAAAGCTACTTTTAGTTATAGGAAATGTTATCACTGTGGACTTACAAATCATATTGCTAGTAAGTGCCCCACAGCCACCAAAGCTGAAAAATTAGCTAAGGTGAAGATCAATGCCCCCAAGGCAAAGAAGACCACTGACGTTAAGAAATTAACCAAAGTGAAGAATAATTCTGAAGCTTAATCTTCAAATACTGCGAAGATTGCTGAACCTTCCACTTCCTCTACCACCACTGACAAGTGTGGGCCCATAGTAAAATGGGTGCCCAAGTCAAACTAATCTTCCTTTGTTTGCAGGTTAAGAAGGGTATCTGGTATCTCGATAGCGGATGCTCTAGACATATGACTGGAAATAAAAACATGCTCACTGAATACAAGGAAGAGAAGGGTCCCTCAGTGACCTTCGGTGGAAACGGAAAAGGCCATACCCGAGGGTTTGGTGTACTCTCTAATGGTACAACAACCTTCAGAAGAGTCGCATATGTTGAAGGGCTGAAGCATAATCTTCTAAGCATAAGTCAGCTATGTGACAAGGATAACAAAGTGATTTTCACTAAGGAATCCTGCTTTGTCACTGACAAAAAGGAGAAGATAGCTCTCAGCGGATACCGTATGGAAAATGTTTACGTTATAAACATGGACTCTACAACCACTGAGAACTCCTGTTTCTTCTCAAAAGCCTCATCTGATGTCAATTGGCTATGGCATAAGAGGCTCTCTCATCTCAACTTCAAGACACTGAATACTCTTTCTTCAAAAGAGTTGGTTACTGGTCTACCTCAACAATCATACGCTAAGGAGTCTTTACTCAAACAAACAAAAGCTAGTTTCAAATCTAAGCAAGTTTCCTCAGTGTCATCTCCTCTACAACTTCTCCATATGGGTTTGTTTGGCCTTGTTAACAAACAATCCATCGTTGTAAAGAAATATACATTGGTCATAGTTGATGAATTCTCTCGCTATACCTGGGTAATGTTTCTCCGTTCTAAGAGTGACACCCCTGAAGAACTCATCACTTTTGTCAGGAAAATGGAAGTCCTGAATAACATGACCGTTCGCTCAATAAGGAGTGATCATGGGACTGAATTCAAAAACAGTTCCCTTGGTTCCTTCTTTGAAAGTAAGGGTATTTCTCACAACTTTTCCTCAGTGAGAACACCGCAACAAAATGGAGTCGCTGAAAGAAGAAATCGAACTATCATCGAAGTTGCACGTTCCATGCTCAGCGATTCTCATCTACCTACTCAGTTTTGGACAGAAGCTGTCAACACTGCTTGTTTTACTCAAAACAAACCCAAAAAACAAGAAATGAATACACAGAATATCTATGATTAACATTAATCCATTGAAAGTACTTCATCCCTCAAATAATTACTCAAAATCCCAAAACATCAACTGATAGAAGATAAAGGAGAATATGGACTAGGTTATTACCTTGAAACTCGCAGAACTGGTAATCCACAACCCGACACTCTCCTTGATTTCCTTTCAAAGTCACCGAGGTAGCTTGATTTCTTCTCTCTGATTTTCTCATCCGCACACGGCCGCTCTCAATGAAATTACCTAGGGTTTTGGTGTCCAACATTGAGGGTTTTATACCCTCTCCCACAGTTACACTTTGGTCCCTCAAGAATAAGATTTCGCTTTTCTCCCATCCAACTTGGGTTTCTTTAAAATGCAACTTAGGTATTACATATTAAGCTGTCACGGTGTGTGTGACCATAGCGTGTGCCAGTAGCATGTGTCGTTGTGCGCCTATCATGTTAAGGGTGATTCGTCATGATTTTGTATAAACTCTTTCGTAACTATTTTATAAATTGTGATATTCATGGTGTGGCCTGGTGTTGAGGGAACTCACTAGACCTCATGATCTAACTCTCGCTTTTCAAAACTAAAACCGTTTCAAGTAAGCAGGTAGTCGAGAGCTTGTTTAGAGGATTGGCAAGACGTGAGTCGGAGCTTGCGTATAGAAGGATTAGAAGACTTTCCCTTTTATTTTGTAGTCATGTTCTCAGCTGTAGTTAGGGTTATTTCCGCGAACCCAGTTTTGTAATGTCGATAATGTGACTTTGTTGGGCCATTTTGGCGTTTTAAATTAAAGGGGTAGTTTTCGGCATGCTTGTTTGGAGTGGGTTGTTACACCAACATCAGAATTTGTCACCAACAAGGTACAATATTATGATAACTAACATTTAGGTTTATTAATACTTACGGGTACAAGTGAAAGTTATAACAAAATATAATAATTTCAGGTGTCCATATCTTGATCAAATCCCGAGTTTATTTCGTCCATACATCACACAAATACAAGATGTACTGGCGATGGAAATTGTGGATTTCGAACCATATCTACTTGTTTGGGTGGTCATGAAGACGCATGGGACAATATCCGCAAAGAGTTAATGGTTGAACTAACTGAGTATCAACAGTATTACTCTTATGTGATTGGCAACGAGTGCCTAAGAATTTACGAAGCGTTGAATTTTTTCCAGAACGACGTCTTTGCACCAGCTACGCATTGGATCGCTATGCCTGAAATGGGAATTCTAACCGCTTCAAGGTTCAATGTCATACTACATGTTCTCATTATGGCAGGTAGTGTGACATACTTACCATTCAGGACACAACCACCGTCATCATCCCAACACGTGTCAATTGCAATGGTGCATGTTAATGGTAATCATTACATAAAAGTGGTATTAAACGGAGAATACCCAATGCCCACACTCATACACCATTGGACACATTATCGACTTCAAGATGCAAGTACATGGATCGTCCCATACAAACGTAGATTAAATGTGTATGAAGAATATATAGAACGCACTTGTACTCGTGGATATATTGATTTAAATGAATAATCAAAGTTAGAAGTTGTTGATTTAAATGAATAAAGAATATGTCTTAACATATCATATTAACATACATAATCAATACGTATCATTGGATTTAATTATTTTATTATATATCAACAACGTACAGTATATGACATATAATTAAATAATTAAATAAAAAATATTCAATATTGGGCTCATTTCGAAGGTAACGATGAGACGATTATAATGGTGTAACTTGTTAAAATTAAAAAGTATTTTAACGTATTTTAGTTGATATACGATTATATGTGTTAATATAATGAAAGTGAAATGATAAATAGAAAACTAAAAGGCATAAAGTAAATTAACTAAATAAGTATAAGAGTGTGAAATGTAACTTTCGAATAAAAAAAATAAAAAATTGAGCAACTGTGAGGGGAGGGGGTATAGAAATGTGCAGGGGTATGTTTAGAATAAGCCTTTAATTAATTTCCCATAGATAGATTGATAGATTAAGTGGAAAAACCAGTGTTAAAAAAGGCACGCCATGGCGTGCACTAGGGGGTGTTCAAAAAAACCGTTGGACCGCTTAAACCGGCCGAACCAAGTCAAACAGGACCGTTTTTGGCGGTTTAAGCAGTTTGGCGGTCCAATTTGGTTTGAAAATTTGTCAAACCGGGCGGTCCGATCTGCGGTTTGAAGGTATTTTTGGGCGGTTTGGACCAAACCGACCGCCATATATATATAGAGAGAGAGAGAGAGAGAGAGAGAGAGAGGAAGGTTCAAACGAGGAGCGTACCAATTTAAGAGAACGTGAGGAGCACTCCCATGCTTCTGATCACATATGATTTACAACGCTAAAAAATCGGACATAATCGAATTTTCGCGCAAAAGTAGCGCGACTTGGTTCGCGACGCGTGCAAGTCGCGGATCATTAATGATCCACAACTGCCAATCACATGTGATCCATAACTGTCGATTCTCATCCAGATCAGTTGTGAATCACATGTGATCCACAACTGCCAATCACATGTGATTCATAACTATCAATTGCTCCTCACGTTCTCTTAAATTGGTACGCTCCTCGTTTGAACCCGCCTCTATATATATATATAATTTTTTTAATTTTTAATTTTTAATTTTGTATATATATTATTTAGAGTTTTAGACATTTTCTTATGGCCTAATTTTCTCATACACCCAAACCCAAATATTTTGAAAGCCCTAGTCATCTTCAACATCCTAAATCGAATAATATATTTAATTGTTAATCAGTTGAACCAATTCGGTGGAACAAATGTTAAGAATACACAAAATTACAAATGACATAAAATTCAAAATACCAAGTTACCAATATATATATATATATATAGGGATGGTATTTTTTACAAACCATTGCATTGTTAGAAACTCTAGAACCACCTTAATCATCATCCATTAAATTAATCAATGGTCTAGATTAGATTAGTGGCAATTATGGTAATTAGTGGTAATTAATGAATTAATTTCATAACAAAACCCCATGTGCAAGGGTATATTGGTCAAAATAAACTTCAATTCATTTAATCCCTTTCTCTCTCTCCATAACTCACAGATTCTCTACCAAAAAACCATTTCTCTCTCTCTCTCTCTCCTCTACCAAAAAACCATCCATAGATTTCATGATTTCTCTCTCTCCTCTACCAAAAACCATCCACATATTTCATGAGACACAACACCGTCGAATGGGTTTCCGGCGCCGGTAACAGGCACCACCACCGTCGTATGGGTTTCCGGCAACAGGCACCAACACCGTCGAATGGGTTTCTGGCGCCGGCAACGGCCCTTTCTCTCTCTTCTAGTCTTCTCTACCAAACCTCCTTTTGAAGATGATGTTCTCCAACAAGATGATGTTCTTCTTCAACCAGGTGATGTAGGTGATGTTCTTCAGGGCAGCATCCGATCAAATCCACCGCCGCCGCCGCCGCCGGATACATGCACCACCACCGCCGCTGTCCACCACAGTCACCACCACCACCGCCGTCCACCACAAGCATAGTCACCACCACCGCCGCCGTCCACCACAAGCACCACCACCATGATTCAAGATTCAAGATTTATGGGTTTATGATTCAAAGATTTCTGGGTTTATGATTCAAGATTCAAGATTTCTGGGTTTATGATTCAAGATTCATGATTTTTTGGGTATTGTCTTCATGATTCTTGTGTTCATGATTTTTGGGTTTTGCTAGATTCATGATTCAAGATTTCAAGGTTTTGTGTTCATGATTCAAGATTTCTGGGTTTGTGTTCATGATTCAAGATTTATGGGTTTTGTGTTCATGATTCAAGATTTCTAGGTTTTTTTTATGATTTATGGGTTGAAATATCATGGTTGTTGATGGTGTATGAATTAAAAAATAAAATCCCTACAAAAAAGGGATTACCATAATTAAACGTGATATATTAAAAATAATTAAAAAATCGAATTACAAAATTACTTAAGAGCCCTTCAGTTAATATATTAATTAATAATTAATTTTAATTAAATTAAATGAAATGATTGGTTAAGAAGTGGTTTCTATAGTTTCTACAAATGCATTGGTTTGTAAAAGAAACCTCTCCTATATATATATATATAGGACGATAATCAAATGAGAACCACAAAAAAGTTGAAGACCGTGAGAACCGATCTAAACCATTATCTAGTTTTGATTATATGGTTTTAATTGAAAGTTGTTTCACCACATGAAAAGAGCATAATGGTCATTTTGGTAACAAGATTCACCATATGAAACACATATTCACCATCCCATTTCACCTCATGAAGTAAAGTACAATTTTCATTTATTTTCTATTCACCACATGAATCCAACATAATTATCATATTTCACCACATGAATCCAACATAGATGAATCCAACATAATTTTCATATTTCACCATATGAATCCAACATATTTTCATATTTCACCATATGAATCCAATATAATTTTCATATTTCACCACATGAATCCAGCACAATTCTCTTCTATGTGTTATTTCACCACATGAATCAAACACAAATCTGGAAAACAAAAAACCCCTAAATTTGTTACTTTACTATGGAATCGACTATGAGTTCGATTTCACCATACGAAACCAAACACAAATTTGGGAAACAAAAACATCAAATCTGTTACAAAGCTAACTTATCGATTTATGTAGTAAACAAAAAAAGGATATGAACAAACCCTAGATGAAAAGTAAAATCAACTCACACATAACTTCCTGCTACTTCATTATATCAGTATCACTAAACAAAATCAAAACACTTAAACCAAATCGTCTCTGAAGTTCAGATCTAAGGAAACCAGATCTCGGCTTGGGTTGAAATCGATGATTACTCGGAAGAAACGGAACAATGTCGAAAAGCTTCGATAATAACTCGTCATCGTTCAAATCACCGTTCTTTTAGCTAGAACTGATGCTTTTTCCGGTGTTGTCGATGGAGATGGTCGTCGGTGATGGAGATGGTCGTCGACAATGGAGATGGTTCTTGGTCCTAGGATGTGTGAGTATGGGGGAGAAGATGAAGAGATGAAGGATAAGAGGAGACCTTGTGAAAGAGACTTGTAAATACAAGTTTACCCTGGAATTTTTTAATTAGATGTGGGATTAGACCCCATTTTCACAAATATTACAAAAACTGCCACCATGTTTAATAGCCTTTGATTAAAACCCTTTGATGCTTGAGATTGGTCCTTACGGTTCTCAATCTTTTTTTGGTCCTTACATGATTTAACCCCTATATATATAATAACAATAATAATAATAATATCCCATTTTTTAGCTCTAAGAAGAATTAGAGGAACATTACTAGTAGATTTTTTAGCAAGTTTAATCGAGATGTCTATTAACTTATGTACTTAACAATATGCGTGTTTATGTTTTAAAGCCCATAAAAGGCCCAAACCGCCTAAAGCGCGGTCCGGTTTGATCGGTCTGGGCACTTGATGTCAAACCGCTCGGTTTGAGAATTTACCAAACCGCCACTTGTGGTTTGATTTGTGGTTTGAGGGGTTAAACCGTCCAAACCGGACTGCGAACACCCCTAGCGTGCACCATGACGCGATATGACGTAAGACGTGTCTCCGCCGTTACGAAATGGCCCATGACGTTTCTATATGGCGTGACTCACACCATGACGTCTTAAGGCGCGCCATGACGTGAGTTTTTTCTAAGACATGATATTTTCACAAAAAAAATATTTTTTATTTTTATTTTTTTATCTTTTGTGTTTTTACATTTTTAACTTTATATTTTCCACCTTTATAGATTTATCTAATCACGACACTCACAGTTTCAAAAATTCATAAACGTTATGAAATTACGATTAAAACGAAGTTGTAAATTTACCTTTATAATATGAATGTATTTTTCTTAATATCATTATCTTATTAGAATAATATATAAAAAACAAATATGTATATATAGAATTATATATTTGACATACAAATTTGCCGCCTTATGTCACGACTTGAAAAACGCCGCATCCTCGCCGTGGCGTGTAAGGCTTGAGGCTTGACCTCACCGCCACACCACGCCTTACGCCATTTTGAACCATGGGAAAAACTAAAAAAACAAAGAAACCCTAAAACTTATTTCGATAATAATAGCTTCTTAGACCATCTCCAATGGGGTCACTAAATCTTACACTAAACACTAAATTTGGTGTAAATGACACTATTCACATCTCCAATGGAGTCTCTATTTTCCACACTAAATTTAGTGTGATAAACAGTATTACACTATATTTGTTGTAACACTATTCATTTACATTACTTTTATCACTTTTAAAAAATAGTGTTATTCATTGAAGAAGATTTACTATTAACACTAAAATTTACACTATTTTTTATACTATTTTTAAAATTTAGTTTAAAATATAGTGTGATATTTTGGAGATGCGGTGACCCACCAAGAGCAAAGTAAACAAATACAAAACCATAATCAAATTATCCTCTAAATCATACCCCCTATATTTCCGGATTATAAATCAAAGAGGAGAGAGAAGTTTATGGAGTCTTCATAGCCTAAAAACTAGACCGACGAACCAAAGCATACACCAGACCCAGAGAGGGCGGTTTCTGGACTACTTTCTCTGCTTTCCATAGGGTTTTTCTTCAATCAACTGTCATCAATCTCTCTCTGTAACTTCAGATACTCAACTCAAATGTATAGTGGTTCAAGTGACGGTGAAGGCCACGATGCATCATCTGTGGCGTCTAGGAAGATTCCGCCGGCCTCTTCCATGTTGTGGGTCCGCAATCTTCGCCGTTACATCGGATCCGGTGCTGGTCTTGGCTCAGAAGCGTTGATGGGTAATTTCGCCCAAATCTCCCTAGTTAATTGCTATCTGGTTTTGGAAAACCTTTTTGTGCTTGCATATGTGTAGAATGCTTTCGAGATTTTGCATGTATTTTGTAGTTCGTGGTTGTGTACTCTGTGATTAATCAATTAATTTCTGTGTTTTTTTCTTTGGCATTCACTTGGCCTGACTAATGTGACTGGATTGAAGTCGTATCTAGGAGTGATGATATTTACGGTCTATATGCTCCACAATCGTATCCACTTATAAGATTTGAGTATACATGTTATTGTGAGTGGTAAACTTGAGGACATTGTCATTTTAGTCTACTTAGGGGCTGTTTACCAAAATTTTCATTAAGTCCTGTATGGATAAATGTGTCTGTCTGGTTAAATTTTTCTGTCTGGATAAATTGTTGTTGATGTTTACTTTTTTATCTGAATCAACAGACCGATTTACCCCCAGAAGAAAAAAACACATAAATCAATAGCATCAATCTGTTACTTTTTTAAAATAACATACAATCATAGCAACATCAAATAGAATCTGTTAAAATAGCATACAATAACATCACACTAGAAGAATCACAACAAGAAATCATGTTGGAATCAACAGCAAAAATAGCTCAAAGAATCTGTTACTAGAAGAAAGGGAAAAACTAGAAAAATAGCTCAAAGAATCTGTTACAACATCAAATAGCACATTAGAACAACAGGGAAAATAAAACATCAAATAAAGAATCATAACAACATCAAATACTTTTTTTAAAATAAAATAAAGAATCTGGGAAAAACTCTTGGAATCAGCAGCAAAAAAAGGAGAAGAAAGGGGAAAATCATGTTGGAGTCAGCAACAACTCATGTTGGAACAACAACGTCGCGCCGTCGCCGGAGAATACAGCAGCAGCCGTCGCCGGAGAGTTCTGGAGTGGGAGAGACTAGAGAGAGTGCAGCCGTCGCCGGAGAGTTCTGGAGTGGGAGAGACTAGAGAGAGTGGAGGCAATAGAATTTTTGAGGAATGTAGGGTTTATCACAAAGAAGCCGTTCTTTTTTCTATAAGGGTAGGATGGTCATTTTTTCATCTTAATGGGGACAACAGCCATAAACTTACTGTGCGAATAAGCCAGCTGCTGTCCCATTAAGTCGTAAGTAAACACCCAATATTGTCTGCGCGAATAAGCCATTTTCTCCAATAAGCCCAATAAGCCATAAGTAAACACACCCTTAGACTCTTAATTTTGTAATAATGAACTTCTGCAAGGTAGGGGTCCAGTTTTATTAGTTGGAAGTATTATTCAAGTGTTGCTAAGTCTGCATTTCATACTATTGCACAAATATAGAGTAAATCTTTGAACTAGTGTGTGAAGGGGTAGACTCTTTGATCTTATGTTAGGGCTAGAGAGAGCATGTTTAGATATCATATAGAACTCTGCTTGGATTATCTTAATGACTAAAGGAGTAAGGATCCATTTATAGTTATTACGTAATTGCTGAATCTTGAATTTTGGAATAGTTAAAAGGGCAGTGTCTATGTTTAAATGTCCATATGAAGAGTGGTTGATGATTTAACTGAAAAGTTTTAGGTTATAAAAAACAATTACCGCAGCATAATTTAGGAAAATAGTTTGTTACTACAAGTTGTACGTGCTGCATTATAGCTAAACTCCAACTCCATAATTAGTCTAAATTGTTTCCCATTTTATTCAATCTTTTTTTTTGTTAATTTCAAGCCGATGTTAATATTTGGTAAAAGTTAAGTCTTGATTTAACTTTAAGTGTATATTTGGGAATTTTTGATTATTGAGTTTAGTTTTGTCCAATAACTTTATAAAGGATATCAATAAAAAACATCAGCAGCGCAACGGCCGTTTTATTAAGTGCCATACAACCATGAAACTCTTGATGGAGCTTCAAACATAGATGAGTGTCCAACCCTTATGAGAGATAAGTCAAACAAGACGCCAAAGCTAAGGAGCGTACATTTGTATTTGTATTTAGATTTTCTAAATACTTTCTAGGATTTTATATTGTAGGCTGAAAGCTGTATTTGTGAGTGATGGAGAAATTCCCTTTGAATAGTTAGAAGAGTAAACATATAAGGATGAACCATAATTACTAGATAAAGATAAACATGAGCAATTTGGAGTTTTTGGACTTGAGTAGCACACCTCAAGTTGGAGAATAGATGTTGCTAAGTTAGTCATGTGTAAGCCCCATATGAAACGCTTTTCGAGTCTCCGGCATGGTTTAATGAGAATATTTATTCATGTCTTGTGCACCAATATGAATAAGCTAAGTAGACGGTTGAAGTATCCATAATGTGATTCCTCACAACATGGAAATTGACCTTACTGATTTGGCTTCCTCGTAGAAATGATTCCATAACAATCCTTTGTATTTCTCTGAGTGTATGGATGAACCATAATTACTAGATAAAGATAAACATAAGCAATTTGGACTTGAGTAGCACACCTCAAGTTGGAGAATAGATGTTGCTATGTTAGTCATGTGTAAGCCCCATATGAAACGCTTTTCGAGTCTCCGGCATGGTTTAATGAGAATATTTGTTCATGTCTTGTGCACCAATATGAATAAGCTAAGTAGACGGTTGAAGTATCCATAATGTGATTCCTCACAACATGGAAATTGACCTTACTGATTTGGCTTCCTCGTAGAAATGATCCATAACAATCCTTTGTATTTCTCTGAGTGTATAGAAGCTTTATCTTCTTTTGTAACTACAACTTTATGATTTTTTTGTAACAGTTTCCCATTGGAAGCCATAGTTGAGTCTACTAGTTTTCTATTTGGTCTTTTTTTCTTTATTTCTAGGTCGCTCAGTATCCATTTTCTTGTAAAGAGGGAGTTACACACCATGTCTTTTTTTAGTAACCATCAATTTGCTTGTGCTAGGTATGTCAAGAGAGCCATCCCACCTCATCCCTTATGGGGCGGATATTGAGGTGTCCAAAAACATGTGCAGGGTGGGTGGGGGTGATTTCATAAACTTTATTCGGATTTGGGGTGGTTACATGGTGTAGTTTGTCATTCTTTATGTTGTTTTATATGCTATTTTTCTATTTTTGTTTTTACCCAATATATTTCGTTTAAAGTTTACACTTGATATAAATTGTATTTGACTGTCAGAAACGAAGTCAATAAAACATATACTAAAAAACAAATCCCTAAGGGATATATAAGAAAAAAATGAGTAAAAATCACAAGTTGCCTTTTATTAATATTCAATGAAGAAAGAAAAATGGCCAATAAAGCATGTGCAAACTAAGCAGTTATCACGGTCTTAAACTGGAATCGTGGTTAGGCCCGTTATTTAACATATCGAAAATAGCGGTAGTATAGCGGAGATGCAACAGAAAATATCAACATATATATGTAGTATTTAATGTTTGTATTATGTAATAATATCTAATAGTAATCTTCAATATAAGTTTCAAATATTATGTAGTTTACTCTAATGAATATAAAATTTAAACTCAAATATAAAATTTATTTTATTTAAGTATAATTTTAGATATTATACCATTTAAATATAAAATTTAAACACTAGTAATTAAGTTTAAAAGACCTAACCCTAAACTCCCGTCTCTTTGCCCCACTTCATCTCGCATCTCTTTCCTTCACTCCATCTCGCCTCTCTTTCCTCTCCTTCTGCCCTTCTTGTCGATTAAAGAGGACCAAGGGTGATGGTGGCGTAATGAAGCAAGATCAGAAGATGAAGCAAGTAACAGGTAAGTCTGTAAGTTTCTTCTGCTCTTCTGTCTGTGAATTGCGGGTCACAACCAACTTCAAACCCTAATAGTCTAAATATATTCGTTAAAAGCTCTAAACTAAATTGGTTTTCACGCCGCTATTTCAGTTGCAAAATGCGGTCGAAAAGCAGTAAATAGCGCCACTATTAGCGGGACCATGATTTTCAACCGCGAAATGCACACTGCGATATGTCAAAGGTCTGCGAACTGTGTTACCACCACTATAGCGGCACGATTAACTGGCCAGTGTGCAAGAGACTTATGATTGGAAAGCTGAGGCTGAAACATGGCTGGCTTATCTTGAGAAAAAATAAAGCACACACTGAATATAAATCACAGAAATAGATGGGCATCTAAAAGATGATTGGGAGTGGGTTACCTATGCCTTTGTAACATACATAGATGGAGGAAGAGGCTATGAAGCTAAAGGGGTGCGATTAAGCATGGGCAAAATGGTCTTTGAAGCACATGGTGCAACTATCACATGGTTGTACCAAGTGCTTGGGTGCAATACAAAGCTCACCGCCACCTGGTGCAGTGAGTCTGAACCATAATACGGCAACACATTCACTGCTTAACCATTCAGACTACTGTTATGCAATCAAACAACAAGACCATTGAGCCAATACGAGAACCAAAGGGCGCATCTGGGTTATTAAAAAGGTGTTAAAAAGTGTGTCCCTAGACAAATGGGGGACATTACAAGGAATTAACAGTCTTTGAACTTAAATAACCAATGGCGATTCTTCCAATCAGCATAATTGTGTTGCAGTGCTCAAGGACATAATTTTGTCCTTTGATTAGTGGCTATGCTCCTCTCTGGGGAGTTACCATTTCATTTCTTGGACAGATGCTTGGTTAGTATATTGAAATGATTCTATGGGTTCACTTTAAATAAGGGAGTGCCTCTCATTCAAAATTCTATATTATCCTTTTAAAATCATCTCAAACTATGATTTTCTTGATGTACGTTTGTTTTTATTTTTTAATAAATTTTGAAATAGCGAACTTCTGAACTAGCAGTTACTTGTTGATACTCCCAATAATCATAATGCTATTAAATCGCCGTAGTTTCAGAAACATCTGTCAGCTCGACTCCCCCCTCCATTAGTCCAAAGTATGGATGAAATCAGTACCTCCTTGGCTCCTTCCATTCCAAAAAAAGTGTGATTTTTCGTATTGCATTTGGTTGGTTTTGGAGATTGAAGTTCTCATTGTTTAACTTGTCAACATAAAATTTCATGCAAACACCTCATAATGGATACCATCATTTAGTAGTTGGTAATAGAGCTGGGTATGAACCGGTGTCGATTTGGCAGACTACGGACTGATTAAGGACTGGCAGTTCGGACTGGTCTGGGACAGCTCCGGTCTTGGTCTGGTCTGTTTTATCTGATATTTTTTATTTGATAAAATAAAATATACTATATACATTATTAATTTAATACATTATTCATTTGTTATACAAATATAGTGTAACTTTGATCACTAATATGCTATTATGTTATGAGATATAATTGAGATTACAAATGGTATTCTCATGAATTCATGAAAAAAATAAATTTTTATGTAATCCATGTAAGAGGGTATTTTTTTACAATCTACTCTACTCCTGTTTATTAATACGTTGTCCTTATAGTGTGTAGCGTTCTGTTCTAAGAATTTTTTAGTTTGTTAATATGCTATACTCTTACTAATTTGATTTTATTAAACATCTGAAAAAAATAAAACATCATGGACACATCCGGGTCAGGGCTAAGCTTTTATCTGGTCCGTGTTGTATTCGGCCTAACAAAGATTGTTCCGCCTCAAAAGATTTCGGCCCAATTACAGACCAACAACCTGGAGTTGTCTGGCCGGGAACCGGTCTAGACTGAAAAGACCGTATTTTTGTCCATCTCTAGTTGGGAAAAGGACAATGAAATTATTTCATGTAGCCAAAATCCTTTATACTTGGCAGAGTATTGGTTTGCAAAAATTAATGTGCGAACTGCGAAGTGATTTGTGCAAGAATTTAGAGCATACGTGCTTTGTTTTTAAGAAACAAGCTGCACCATATTTAAGGCGCCACCCTATATTTTGCAGCTGAAGAACCTAATATAAAAAAACTACAAATAATGTTATTGATTAATTTAGATCGGTATAGTTTGATTTACAAAATATTTCCTATACAGACCCTTGCAGTATAATTATTTATATCACTCTCAAACATAGAACACATACCTATTCTTTTGTCTGAAGATTTGTATCTTCATCTTCTACATGCATCATTTACATGTTATGCCCTTGAAAGTGGGTCATATGATTACGTAGTGGACTTTCCTTCTCTAGCTATCTAACTTGTATTCAAAAAACTTGTATGCACATACCTTGTTTGCAGAGCTTGAAACAAAAAGAATATTGCTTGATATATTTAAAGAGAAGCAACAAAAGAGTGCTGAAGCTGGCACAATCCCAAGTTTCTACAAAAAGGTATGATGATGTTTGTTTTCCTTGTTGAATATATTTGATCTTTAGTTATGACAATTAAGCATTGAAATGATGACTTTGAAATTTGTCATTTTATGAGCAAAACACAAGGCTTTCTCCTTGCCCCAAAAAACGACAAAAAGAAAGCTTGTGTACCAAACTCATAGTTACAAAAATCGAGTAATTATTACTAATGGGCAAAAATGTAAATTTGGACTGAAAGTACTTAAAAAGGAAATGCTGCATTTCCTCTGGACATAGGAATGTTGTAGATGTGATTGATTTCCTACAGAAATATTCATCTGGCATGGAAAGAGTCCTCAATTTTCGATTTGAAGTTTCTAACCATCCTCTGTAATTTGTATCTGAACAGAAACCCGAGGATGGTTCCATCAGCCATAGGGTCCAAAGGTTGGCAAAATATCGTTTCTTAAAGGTACCCATCTCCGCTTTTCTGCAATTACTTATGTATGTTGCTTTCATGGGATCCAGGCCCAGATTATAATGTAACTCCATAACCCTTTCGGATTCTTTTTTTCCTTACCGAGTTCTGTGTTTTTTCTATTCATATAGTAAATATGTACTTAAAGTTTAAAGTCATGGTTTGTGATGCAGAAGCAATCTGATCTTTTGCTGAATGCTGACGATCTGGATGCTATGTGGGTTTGCTTGAGAGAAAATTGTGTTATCGATGATGCCACTGGTGCAGAAAAGGTATTCACCTGGTCAAATGTCTCTTATATATCTTATATCTATACCATATTATAAAGCATTTGGGAGAAACTCTTAATTTTTTTTATGCATCAAATACTGTTTATTGATGCATATTACTTAAAATTCAAGATTACAAGTAAATGATGCATGAGTACAAATTTTTAGAACTGCATGTTTGAATTTATAACTAATTGATAAATATAATCAAATACACAATAAACATCTCATTCTAAATTTAAAGAATCTAAAATATAATTAGAATAATCATTGAATTCTAACAGAATACTTAATTATTTTTTTTATTAAAAACATTATATTATTAAACCTAAAATAAATTACATCATTTATAAACCTAAATTAAATAAAAAATAAAAAATTAAATTAAACAACTTTATAAGAAAACATCGTTGCTTTTTTCTCAAAACCACATAAAACTGTATTATAAAATCGACAAAGACAAAATATAAAAAGAAACATTAAAATCGAGATGTATCGTGCTGCATTTGCCTGAGTACACTTCTAGTGTGTGTATATATATGGGTGGTTTCATTTGCAAACCGCCCTAATTTGTGCAAATGGTGCAAACTCAAGGCAACCAATTTTTTTTTTACTTTTTCTTATTTACGAGGGTTTAATCAAAGAATACATGAAACAAGTTTCATCAGAATGAGAAAATACATGAAACAATAACCAATGAAATTGACGGTTTGCACAAATTAGGGTGGTTTGCATTTGATCCCAACCCTATATATATATTTTTTCTCGTGTGCTGTTAGATTAATAATCAGCCTTTTATACTGCTGTCTTAGCATTAATCAGGAGACTGGAGAATACTATTCATATCTCTTTCCCATTTTAAGCTTTGGTTACCATGTTGTATTCTCATTTGGGTCTCTGTTGTAGTCTATCATAATTAGTCTGGGATAAATGTTTTTTGTTGTATCATAAATGTTTTGGGTCTTTTGATCTATCATGTTCAATTTCAATCATTGCCATTAATATCTTAGCTTCTACGCTCTTTGTTTCTTTATCCATGATTATGCTGATCTCTCTCATGACCTTTTGTAGATGAACTATGAAGACTTCTGCCACATTGCTTCTGTATGTACGGAACAGATAGGCCCAAAATGCCGTCGTTTTTTCAGCCCTTCAAATTTTATGAAGTTCGAAAAAGATGAATCAGGAAGAATTGCCATTCTGCCATTTTATCTCTATGTAATGCGCACGGTGAGTTTTCCTCTACACTTTCTCACTGTTTATATCTCTTCAAATTATACTTGATTCCCATTGGTATTCACCTAGTCCCTTGTATAATATAGCTAACCAACTCTTTATCTGTTAGTTCTACTTGTTATATTTAATACAAATAAATTAAGGGGAAACTGTCCGCTATGGTGATCTATAGTCTTCCTGTTTCAGGTTTCTCTTACTCAGGCCAGAATCGATATGAGTGAGCTTGATGAGGATTCTGATGGTTTTCTTCAACCTGATGTATGTATCTTGCTATCTTAAGCCTCAATTTGTACAAAATGAGTTGCATTTTGTACACTTAAATTGCATTTCACCTGAGACGGGAGTAGATAAGACAAGGTCTTTTCCATGTCTCGCATGGCATAGCTTGAGGGGGGATGAAGTGGAAAATGTTTTAACATTTTTTACCCCACCGCAAAAGGTGGGAACTAAATTGACCAAAAGGAACTGTTTTTACAAAATCTAAACTTATATTCAGACTTATATGCTTTTTTATGCTGTTGAATCTTGAATGAGATGATAAAAATATGATATATATCAAAATATTATGGATAAATGTTTTTAGTTAAATCGATAAATTGTTTACATATTTACTCGACATGTCTCGTTTAAATTATTATATGGTAAATGTATTTTAATAAAATTATTTTAATATTTACTTGTTTTGTCATGTTCAAGTCTTACTAAACACTATACAGACAACGAGTCCAGTCAGATCCAGTTTCGTCCTGTCGTGTATGTGTACCAAACTAAGTTATGGTTGTTTTGCTGGAATATATTTACATTCAACACTTCTTTCTCCCTGAAAATCTAGTATTCAAACCTTTGTATTTTCTTTCTAATATTCAAACCTGTAACAGGAAATGGAATCTTATATTCGAGGTCTCATTCCTAATTTGGCTCAACTACGTGATATGCTTGGAACTTTTGTTCAAATGTATTGCCGCATAGCTGCTCACAAATTCTTCTTCTTTTGTGATCCCAATAGACGAGGTCTGTTGTATTCTAATAAATTTTTATGATTCTATGGCATACATTTACAAATTGGGGGATGATTTTTGTTTCTATGGCTTCTTCAGTTTTCATATTTAATTTATTGTTTTGCAGGGAAGGCATGCATAAAGAAGGTGTTGCTTAGTAACTGTCTTCAAGAACTAATGGAACTGCACCAGGTAATACGTCAGCTGTAAGGCATCAAATCAATAATAGAACGCCAACTTGATCATTTTCAGAGTTTTGGAAGACATGTGCGTTGCAAAGAAAATAATAATTAGAAATAGAGAGAGTGTAACAACATCCAATTCAAAAACTACAGTTAACACGCATTGCATATTAAGAAACATATTAGATCGTATGAAATTGATGTTTTGCACCTCGATACCATGGAATATATGTGGAGTAAATGTGTGTCAAACTGAATGAATAAAAATGGAACATGTGAATGCTTTATATAGGCATGATTAGAGTTCTCAAAGAGTTTGAATAAGATAAGACTTTCATCTATGATATTTGGATAGAGTTTGGGAGGCTATGGACTCTGGTGTGTGCATACTTATGCGCACAGATGCATACGCTAAATGTTAATGCTTTTTTTCTTACTGACTGCATTTTTGCATTGTCGACCATAATAGGAAAGTGAGGAAGAAGTTACTGATACCGAACAGGCTGAAAACTGGTTTTCCCTGACATCTGCACATCGTACAGTTGGTAAGCAACATATCTAATCTGTAATTGGATACCTGTAACATTCATGGTTACCTTTTTCTGTTTTCCCTATCGTGCTTGGGGTTGGTATGATCTCTATATACAATAACTATTTTCTGTAACTTAATTACATTTAGCATTATATAAGAACTATGCTGTTGTCTCTGGCTTAAGCTACTTGTACATTATGTACAGATATGTTCCTTGCGCTTGATAAAGATAACAACGGTACATTGAGCAAGCAGGAGCTTCGAGAATATGCAGATGGGACACTCACAGATATTTTTATTGAGAGGGGTAAGAACTGTTAACAGAAGCAGTTTTTCCGTGCTTTATGTAAAATTACATTCTGATTTACCTTTTGCATACTCGATCTGCAACGTGGTATTTCATTATTACAGTATAGTTTATATACTTGAAAAATGTTGTTGACCCATGATTTTTAATTTTCTTTTAATAGCTTTTGATGAATATGTCCGCCGTGGTAAAACCGGAAGTAGTGGAAATGGGCGGGAGATGGACTTTGAGAGTTTTCTCGACTTTGTTCTAGCCTTGGAGAACAAAGATACTCCAGAGGGTATAACATACTTATTCCGATGTCTAGATCTTCATGGAAGGGGATTTCTTACAACCGCTGATATTCACACGCTATTCAGGTAATATTTATTGCATCTGTACTTTTTAGTTTGAGTCGGGTCCCATATTTGTTTTCTTAGGATTCTTCATTTTATGCATCTTCCATTTAATGAAGCTCAATAGAAATCCGAATGGAAGTAAAGAAGGGGAGCATTTAAAGTTGAAATGTTGCCTGATATACCCTTCCTACAAGAAAATAATCTCTACTTTCCTGCTTGTTGTATGCTAGTCATGTTCACAAGCCTCTTGAATGAGATACATATTGACAATATAAAACTACCAACCGAGCCTTGGACCAGAATCACTAGATTCTTGACGAACATCATTTTAGAAATTGACAATTTTACCCTTGTTAATAGAGGGAATAATGAATTTTTCTGTCACAGTTAAGGGTAGAATTGGAAAGTAAACACATACTATAACAAAAATGTGGACCCTTGTATTGGGACAGAGGGAATAGATGAATCTTATTGCCTTTTTGACAACATTTGGTTTTTTAATCCTCGTGATTGTGATGTTTTTTGTTTCATCCAACTCAGAGACGTGCATCAGAAATGGATCGAGGGTGGAAATTACGAGTTATGCATAGAGGACGTGCGGGATGAAATCTGGGACATGGTGAAGCCAGCTGATCCTTTAAGGATCACACTTTCGGATTTGTTATCCTGCAAACAGGGTGGTACAGTTGCCAGCATGCTTATAGACGTACGTGGTTTCTGGGCCCACGACAACAGAGAGAACCTTCTACAAGAAGAGGAAGAACCAGAAGAAGAGTAACCAACCAACCGTACAACATATATCATTAACATCTTTCCAATGTGTGTATGCTATGTATGTATGTATGTATGTAAAGATAGATTAAAACTTGTAGTAGTTACAGGCTTTGCGCACTTCTACAGTTTGGAAATTGTTGTGTTATTACATCATGCAAAAATGTTTATGTTGCTGAGACTGGTTTTAATAACCAAATTTAGTTAATTTTTGCTTGATTATTGGTTAATCCTACTACTCTTATCTAAAAACGAAAATATTTGATGAATTGATATAGATATCATATTTGACTGTGTGTGTGTGTGTGTGTGTGTGCATGTGTATACTGATTTTGCTAAACGAAGCCAAACAAAATGTGCCCATAAATCCCACTTGGAGGTGGGGTATGCAAAGGGTAAGATGTACTACACAAGTACTTGCATCGCATTTGTCTTGTCTTGTTGCAGATTTACAATTGCTTCTGGATTCATGTCTTGATCATTTACTTGGTCTGAGATCCACCTCCTTTCAGAGGATATGCTAACCACATCATCTTCATGTTCTGCTAATGCTTTCATGGTTACTATCTGTTGGATTTTACCATTTCACATATTCAACTACTGTGTCGTATGTTTCCATGTTGAATGGGCTTTCTGCAAAACATCTGTACGCCAACATATATAAACACCAAATAGCTAATCTTAGAATTCATAGCAAGATGTAATTCGGTATTACACAAGAAAACTGGTAAATATAAGTACCATTTTCAGACATGTACAAGAGTAAATTGGTCATTTGCACATACTAACCCGGTATTAATGACTCCAAATAAGTACCAACTTTTCATACACTCTAATGTGAAGAAGAGGGAATGGCTCTATATTTGGTAGAATCACCTCGGTTCGTAAAACTCAAACTTGTCAATCAATGTTATTTTTAGAAAATCAAACTATCCGCTTTGGTTTAGATTTATTAGCCCAAAATCATTCCTGTTAAGGCAGTTCACTTATAATTGACCAGGTTCTGCAACTATAGTAGACCATTTTCCAAAAGCCCTAGCTCCAGATTCTACCTCTAGTAAACTTAGCTGCAAGAAGTCCAACTTTAGCTTAGCATTTTAGAACCAAGGTCAAAACAGAAATTTGCAATAGGAATTTAAAAAAAATTGAAGTTAAAAGTAGGAAGCACTCCAAAATCACATGGATCAGGGTTATGGTGGCTTGATGTCAGTCTCAGTAGTAAGATCAATGCCATGACAACTGCCATAACAGGTGCAGCATGCAAGAGACAGAGGCATTCATCAACTAAGGCAACATGACAAAATGGAGCAAATATGAAGCTTTCCAATCAATAGTTCCACCATATGTAAAATCCTCATAATATAAGAAAATCTTGGAATTCTCCTTATTCATCCACTTTTGTAATTGACTTTATAGAAATGATGAGAACATCCAAGTAAATCTCACGCCCCTTCATTGCTTTGATTGGAGCTTCTATGTGTTTCTGAAGAATGCAACCACATAGTTGCCAGTGCCTCTTGGTTGTGTTACCACAACAGATCTAAAAATTGGCCCCTGAACTTTCAATTGTTCAACTACGGTTTACTTGACTTTGCTACTCAATTAAGTCATCAATGGATATATCTATTTCATACTTTAACAACACACCTTGTTTTAACAGTTACACTTTAACCTCAAAGCTTGGGTCAAGGTTCTATCTCATCACAAAGGTAACCAAAACTTTCATCGTAGTCGCAAATGTTGTTCAATTTATGCATGGGCAAACAAATTTCATATTTGCTTCTTTGTCCACATGAAAAGCTTCTATGTCTTTTCCCTTAACGAGTTGTATCTTTCCCACTTCCCCTGGATTACTTCTTTTAACCTCCCTTTTGCATACGTGCCCGTCATGAAGCTTTGTTTTCTTGCATTTTGGCCACACAATTCTATAGACATCCCATTTTTGGTCTCCAAAACTTTCAAGATGTAACCCCATACGTCTGTGGTTAAGGAGAAGGCTTCCAAGGTTAATCAGTTAGGTGTGTTTGTTATGCGGGACATGACAAGACGATACAAAAACTTGTTGTCACACATTTGGCATGGTGTTAGGCTAGGAGAAGACAAAAAATGCATTTTTTGAACATATATCTAAAAGATGGGACAAGATTAGTAAATTACTAAACTACTCATGTCAGATTAAAACCCTAAAACCTTCCACAATTCTTTGAGTATAGTCCACTCCCATCCTGCCTGCGTCCCAAATGCACCCTTAAGGAGGTCTCATACGGTCATGCAAGCTACATGGGTTTGGTTTTTGCAAATTTCTCAAAATAAAGAAATGTTGGGAGATTTGAGCCTTAAGGCATATTCTTGGGTTAAAAGAACATTTGAATGACGCTGGTAGGCTTGATTGTTTACTTAGAAGATGCTTCGGTGAATCCAGGTGCAAAGCTTTATGCGGGTGATGGGTGAGCTCTTTAATGATCGAGGAGATAAAGTAGACTACTTGAAAACCGAACTGTGTAAGAACAGAAACCCTAGATGGACACACATTCAGTAAGAAATCTAGGATTTACCTATTTTATACCTATCCATTCAATCTTAATTCTACATAAACCATATCACAGAACTTGAAGAGTAATACAAAATCGACGCTAGCTACTAACAACATACCTGAGTTCATGCCAGAATGTACTAGCCCGTTCAAACAGAAAAGGTTGCAACGGTTGAAGATAGTTGTTTTCTACACCAGAAGGTCGTGAAGGAACCTTATGTGTTTCTTCAAGGCTTGAGAGAAAGAGTGAGGTCACCAAATGGACAAGTATGGCTGGATCTGGATCATCAAGAACAGCATGGAGTTCCCTGTGTATCCATGGTTCTATTCTTTGTAATAACCTTTCCCTGTTGCTGTTTCTTCCCATGACACCCTAAAAGTATAAAAAAAGCGTGAACATAAATTCACATTCCGGTTACAAATGCAAGTTGTGAATTCTCAAAAGTATAGCAGAAGCTAGAAAAGCCGATACTCCCTCCCATTATAAAAATAAATGAGCTTCTTCCCGATTTGAATGGACTATGAAGATTGTCCCCGACTTTAATATCATAGGCGAAAATGGGTACATGTGTTTGATGGGCATACGTAAATTATTTTAACTGTTATCGATGTTTATTTCATTAACTATATTGTAATTTGATCAAATTAAGATTAAAAACATTTGTATTACTGATATTCATTTATATATATAATTTTTATCTTGTTTAACGGATAAAAAATAAATGTACATGGGAATTGGGATTGAAGAGATGAATGCATATCAAAATTACAATGAAATGACAGATTCTGGAGCTGAGAGAAAGACAAATGAGGAAATATTTGGTGCTAACAGTTGTAGCTAACAGTGCTAATAGTTTTTCTAAAAAAATTATATAAGCCAACGGAATTTAAAAAAAAAGAGTAGCCTATTCCTCCCTGTAACTAGAAGCCTAAAACAAGTAGAAGAAAAATAAATGCAAATCTTATAGTCTTATCCTGACTCCTAGCTAAAAAATAGAACAAAAACCATAGATCATTCTATTAGTATTTCCCGACACCAAGAAATCACATAACAGTCCTCCAATTTTTTATCAATTAGGATCATTTTTGGCAAACAGAAAAAGAGGAAAAACAATTCGTCTTTCAATGAAGAACAAGTTTGTGGCTTAACATTTAGTTGATGAATCAAGTGGTGAAGATGATATAAGAACCTAAAAAGAAAATCAGAATCAGTCTAAGCCAAGATTGTGACATCAATTTAAGAGGATTGCAAAAACAGTTCTCCGATGAACTGACAATTAGGAAGCATAAGCAGAATAAATCCAATAGCTGCAAAACAGTGGACATACAAAGAATTGTAGACAAACTTTCCAGAGTTCATACACTCACACCTGTTGTGATGTTTTGTTGCCACAGCCAGAGAGAACAATGAAATTATATGTGATGCACTTCTCAAGAAATGGAAAAAAGAAAAATAAAATATGAAGATAAGTACCGGATTGCACATGAAAAGCAAGTTTTCATCTTTACCTAAAAAGATCTACTTAGCTAAAGAGAGTAGTTGGTAACAAAATTAAGTGTGTTTCAAAATACTTCTTTTACTAAGTGCAATCCATTTCTAGTGCTAACATAGTTACATATATTGTCTGAATGTATATACATCTTAGATTAAGCCCATGCATATCACCTTGATGGTTAGGCCATGATGCCCTAAACGTCTATGTGTGATAGATGGGCTCATGTAACCATAGCATCTTTTCTATTTGCTTACTTAAAATAAATTCTTTATATAAAAACAAGATTTTTTTTGCCTACTATTACATCCGATCACCGTTAGAATTGCTGGTGGTGGGTCCTTCCCAATAGTGATTTAGGATGAAATAATGTAACTCCTAACTTACCTTTACATTTTCTTTTATATGTTACTATCTTTCCAAAAGTTCTTATATATTTTAACAAAATACTCCCTCCGTCCCAAAATAAGTGTCTACATTACTATTTTTGTTTGTCCCAAAATTAGTGTCCACTTTCAAAATTCCTCTCTCTATAATTAAGAGTAAAATTGTACTTTGGTTAAGTAAAAAATGTAATAATTACGTACTCCTAAAATTGTGTGCATTTTTCATTGTGGACATTTATTTTGAGATGGAGGGAGTAACTAAGTAGGTAAGGGTTCTATAACCTTTGTTCCCATTTACTGTGTTTCTAGGAACAAATGAGTGACTTCATCAATTGGCACCATATATAATTTTCTAGGGCTGGTCAAATACTTCAAGGAACGAAATGCGCTATGTTAGTGACGCCGGTATCAACAATGCTCGAGTCATTCTCAGTGGGCATTGCCCTTACTTACAAACAAGACAATACGTTTTAAAATATCCTATGTGGATTGTTAGGCAGGAGTTTCTGGCGAAAGTCTCTCCGTTAGAATTACAATCTTCTTGTTTATATTTAGAGTAATAATATTTGTTCACAAAGAAGTGACTAATTCCATCAATAGTTTCAAATTGAATGTACAAAGCCATGCAAAAACAACAGAGCATGACCAGGTTATTTGAACTATTTCCATTTTTCGACTCTACTCATAAAACTAGAATACAATAAAATTAGACGAAAAATGATATTGTGAGTTATAACACTAATAATATGATAACAATAGAAGTTTAATTATTGCTTGTGAATTGACTGAGACATTAATGGTTATGACTCTTCTTTAGCTGTATACCTGTTCAAGTGACCCTCTGCTAGGACAAGGTACAGCTCGCAAGTTTTGCTCATATATGCTGCAAGTACAAATTCATAAAAGCACATCATCAAAACAATTAAAAGGCATAAAGAGCTGTTTCATTTGGAAAATATGCTTGCTCTATATAACATACCTTGCACGCCACTGTAGAATTTTCTCTTTGTCAACACCAGAGGCGAATGACCTCCGCCTGGGTAATGGCCTTGTTCTTCTGTTAACAACATTTAGTTCTTCTCTTGATATCCCAATTACCCTGAGAATCAAAAGATGAAGGTTAAAATGAAATTTTCTACATAGATAGAAGATAAAAGTTTAGGCCACTGAAGACAGATAACATATATCGTCAAATCCAATTTACTTTCTACTTCAAAATAGAAATGATGATAACTTCAAATTTATGGTCCATGATAACATATTGATGGATAAATTTATTTCCAAAAAGCAAAGACAGTCCACAGATTTCTAGCGTTGGATGTAATCATATTGAAAGAGAACCTTTTTGTCTATACGTTCTTCACCAAGGTCAAAGTTGGAAACTTCATGGCAAGCCACCAAGTCATGAATGGACATCAAGATGGGTGCAAAAGAAGTTAAAGTATAAGCAAATTCAAGAAATAGAAACATCCCTTACACTTTGAATATTAAGAACAATTCTTATTCTTCCTCGATTACTATCACAAGAAATGGAGTTAATCACATTGAAACAGGGATCTTGTTAAATATGTGCTTTACCAAAAGAGAGTGCTCTGTTGCAGGGTGGAAAGTGATCTGTCACAACACACTATATGGCTTTGTAGTTAAGTAACATATTCTGTAAATAAGTTTTTGCTACACACCAGCATTACAAGTAGTTTATTAGCTTATTTTTACATTATTGGTACAATGATCAGGCCTAATACCAGATTTTGAGTTTTAAGAGGAGGAAGTATATTAGTTTAGTTATGATGTTTTAGCATCCAAAATCCAATAGAGGAAAATAATCACTTTTACACTATGTTACACACCTTATCATCACTCTTCCGAAAAGCCAATTACTCATTATATATATAATTCATAATCTTGTATCAAATAAAACATAGCAGTAATACGATAGGAGGAACAAACATTATGACACCAATCCAGAAAAGGTTCACTGGAGTTGATCGACAAAGAATCATTTTAGCACCTCTTTTGTGAAGAACAAACAGGATAAGTAATTTTAACTACATAAAAGGATCGAAACAATAACATTTTGTGAAGTATCAATGTATCATACAATCAAATCAATGAAAATGACCCAGTAGAGTACGGTGCATATAAGGTATAATGGTATATAGCTTCAAAAAGGTTCACCTTCTTTGAGCCACGAAATCTCTTCGCCTGCCATTTGAATTCCCAATATTGTTGTTGAATTTTCCACCAGATTCTCTGAGAGGTGATAAATGTTTCGTACGGAAGGTTCTAGAATTAAGATCGATTCTTACGAACAACGAAGCGAAGGGTGCATTACAAAGCGGACACTTCCTCTTCAGATTACTCCATTTACGAATGCAATTGGTGCAGTAGGCGTGCAAACACACCGTAATCAAAGCTGCTTCTTGGATTCGGCTCAAACATATTGGACATGCTTTGCCCATAATTGCTGGCTCTAAGTGCTTATGTAGAAAGCGTTCACGATTACCATATGATGATCGCCTGCAACGGCTAGATGATGACTCCATCTTCCTGTATCTATCGAATTGATCAAGATAGCAACTGATTGGCAATGGCGGCTTGTTTATGGTGAACAAAATCAACGAAGGTAGATCCATACCCGGTTTGAATGATCAGTGTCGGTTTATGGAGAAAACCCGATTTAAATGTGGACCCGATTCACATATACAATATCTATTCTATCTTATTAAAAGAATAATAGACGGTTATTTTCAAGATTCAAAAGAAGTTTTTTTCTTAGCCACGACTTCTCCCTTCCCCGGATTCTTCTCCTTACCCACATTTTACGTCCTCCTTCCCTGCAACCTCTCTCAAGAACCCATTCGTTTTACCCAGAATTTGATTCCTCACAGACCCAGTTGCATGCTAATAGTTTTCCTCTCATGAATGGCATTCGTATCAGGAACCCGATAATTAAGAACCCTAATTGGGTTTTTGAAAGAATTGGGTGGTGGATTTTGCCGATTGTTACTTCAGTTTTGAATGCGATAAATTCCACCATGGATTCCACTAAAGTAAAGAATCTCCGACATTCCTGTGGATTGAATCCGATTTTGATTCGTTACCAAACACTACTTAACTTCTCTCTCCCCTCATTGCAAAGGTCTTGGTTTATAAAAGACTCCCAAGAATGTTCCAGATCCATCACCTCCACCGCACCTCTCGCCTTCGGCTCCACCATTCAAGAGGTAAACCTAAAAAAGTATATCCGATTTACAGAGGCTCTAGATTCTTCTTCTTCTGAGAATTGACACGCCTTCTATTATTTCCAGTTTCAATTGTTTATAGATGGTTTTATAAATGAATTTTGCAGTGTGTTGAAGTGAAAGCCACTATTTGAGTTTGATAAGACTCGGTTGTTCCAATCAGGTCTTGTTGGGTTTGCTGTCCATGGATCCCTTTCTCATTTCTATTACCAATTCTGTGTTCTGTTACACGTTTTATCAAATTGGGTTGATTACATAAAATAATCGACATATTAGCAGTCATTCATCAATTCACACACATCCATATATTTAAAACAGAATGAACCCTTTCAAAATTCATATTAGAGTGGGTGTCTTTGTGTGTGTGTGTATTTCTTTTTTAAAGATTCATTCATTAGACTTGTTTGGGTTGATGTGAAGACTTATGTTGCATCGAAAGAGTATTTTAAATATGGTGTTGATTATGTTTGTTGTAGGATCTTATTCCTTGGAAAGATTGGTGGGTAGTTCCTGCTAGAATTGCATTTGACCAAAAACTTGGGCAGCAGTGTGGAACAACGTCTTTTGTGGCGTTGGGGTTATTGTGCTTGGAGTCTCGTGCAAATATATTCAATGAACTCAAACCATTAACCAACATTCTTGCCAATGTTGACAGTAAGAGACCCTCTTTACCATTTGATAGTACTGTAGATGGAATAATCTAGCTAAAAATTGTTTTGGACTCACATTCTTCAGCTTTTATGGGTGGTTACTGATGGACCTCGCCTTTGTTTATTCTTATCGTTGCTTCTGAATCCTTATTACCTCTGTTTTGATGTACAACCATCGACTATCTATCTGCCATCATCTCTGTCTTCTTCAATGAGAGGCGATTTCTCTCTTCTTCTGTTTGTGTTGTTCTGCAGTCTTTGAACTAACAGAAAATTGGTTTTTGTTGAAGGATTCCTAGCCACGGGTGTCGGAAATACCGAAATATCATCTGAATCCAATCGAAAAATTCCTCATCAGCAACGAACCAAGGCAAGCTCTTCGATTTACTTTAGGTTATCATTTTGATGTTGTCCCTTCTTTAAATGTATGCCAGTGCTTCAAATTACTATCTTTTGTATCAGTTTAAGAGTTTGGTTTTGTATTTGCTGAAATGTCATGTGGAGAACAAGGATATCCGTAAGTTTCTTCACAATATTTATGTGAGTGACAATGCTATCTTTTCTTTTTGGTTCTTATGCAATATTTTCTTTCTGGTCTAATGTTTGCAGTAATATTTTTGGTAGGAAGTATGTTATCCAATTCAATATTTGGAAATTTATGTTTTATTTGGCGCAGACTGTAGTTCCTTTTCCAATGCTATATTCATAATTAACTCTGGAAAAGATATTTGCTGAGTAGCTATGTTATTTTAATGAAAATACTTGTCCTAAAAATAGTTGTAAAAAAGAGTTGAAAAGCATGACTGATCTAAACAACATAATCATGTCTATATTTATACAAACAAATACAAGATGTGTAAATAGCCATATAAATACGAAAAGCCCTTTGAAAGTACATGAGATTTATAATAATTTTCTTTTTGTGTATTCAATAAAGTAACGTGTTTATTTTGTAACCTTTAGAAAACTTGACATTTATAAAGGAAGAAAAAGAAGAATTTGATATGAATAAATAAAGTTTCAAGTGGATAAATGAGGTTTGAGACTATATTAAGTTTTATTTTTGAAGATTGAGGGAGAGCCAATGCCACTTCTGGCTCCAAGGTGGCTTTGCCCATGCTTACACCTATTAGGATACCTCTGTTTGTTTTAAAGACCCTGCTTGGTGGGATTGGAAATTTGAATGGGTGGATGACACATAAATGGATTGAAGTTTTAAAAGCCTTTTGTCTGATAATGTAGAATGGTGTAATTGCTAGATAAATTCTTGACTTTTTATTTATTTGGTCATTTGATTTCTTAATTAGCATGTCAGGTCACATATTTAGAATGAAGTATATTTGTTTCATCACTTGCCTAAGGTTGAAATCTTAACTCTCTTGTACATGCATGTTCCACCCTTTTAAATGGAACTTACCGACTGTATACTTGTTATTTTGTTACCTTTTTATAGGGTTGTGAATTTGTTTTCCATTGTACAGGAGCAACTTGTGTGTGGGATCACAAAATGAGCTAAAAGGTATAGACAAAGTGTCTAGCTTTTCAATTTTTTAAATAGTTGGTGTATATAGAGCTATTTTTGTGCTCTTTAGTCTATGTGGTGCACATTCGACGGACAGTCAAAATAATGGTCCTATTAGTCAAGTTTTTTATAAGCTAAAAAGTTAAGTCTTGACTTCTAAAGAAATTAAAAAACACTAACTTATGGTTGCAAATATCGCCTTAGTTTTATGGTTTCCTCTATTTTCTGTTCATGGAACACTTTTAGTTGATGCTAAGTAGAATCATTCATTCTATAATCGTTTATGAGAATAACTTTTGGGTATTCTAGGTTCATAACCGGCAAGGTGCGTGGGATGTGATGTTCTTTGGTGAAGCCAACTTATGGTCCGGTCATCCTCTTCGGTACGTTTTTATTCGCTGTCATCATATGTTTATTTAATAAAGTTTCGAATTGCCACACAAGGATTTTGCATTATAAAAATTTTAGATACTACAATTTAGGAATTATCCATACGAAGTTCATTTAGCTTTCTCTTCAATATGGTTGTGTTGAGAGCTAAAATGTGGCCACTCAAAATTGCCATTTTTGATGCTTTAGAATATACACATTTTTCAACAACTATAATGGGATTTATGGACGAAGAAATGAGCACCATTGAAATTCTGGAGCTCAAAAGATAATGTAATTGTATTGTTAAAGAGGGAAAATAAGAGCCATGGATTTCTTCCGGTCAGGTATAGTACCATTCCCTTTTCATTTAATTTGTTCTTTGATTTCAGCTTTAGATATTGTTTAAGTGTTGTTCTTGATCAACGATTAAAGGTGTACGTAACCACATACATGTAAATTTGATCCCTCCTGATTTTTCGAGAACTAAACTTGTATATGTATATTAGGATTTTGCTCTAGCAGCCTAATGCAAGACATATCGTGAGCAGTCAAATAGTGGCAAAAGTATCGCAGTGCGTTGAGAGCATGGATGGTGTCAAAGAAGAAAAATGAGCTACATTTAGCTTCTACAGATCCAGTCGTAAAGGTAATCTTTGTGAAAAATAAAACTACTTACCATCACAATGATACCCCCCCAAACACTACGCGGTAATACTTGAGGTTGTTGGTTTGAATGGGTTTGTTGCTGATCTCCTCTGTTTCTGTGTGGCTTCTGCTTCTGACCAACTCCATCCATGATAGTTTTGTGCAACCTTTTGCCGCATATGGTATTGTTTCATCAATGGGGGAGAATGGGAATGAAGCTGAAGATGATGTTTTGTGGATAATGTAAAAGAACTTGCTGAATTGTATGATAAGTTGCAAATCATGGATTCAGATTCTGCCAAAGCCCAAGCCTCAAAGATTCAGGTTTACAGGTTTTACGACAGACACGCGGTGCAGTTTCATTTTCCTAAACCTACCGATTAATTGACACCACCATTGTTGTAGCTTATTGAAGTGACATTTAGTTATCTAGGAACATAGGTCTTCAAGTTATCTAATGTGGACGTTGGGATAGTATGGGTAAACGTGTTCTTATTGAACCTTCTTGCTTTAGTGATACATTTTTTGTATTGCTTTTAGATTTGGAATGTTTTGCGCCGTATTAGAGCTAGCATGTCAGTGGCATATTGTTTTACCCATTTGCTACTTATTCAAGATTTGATTACCTAAACGTTCATATTCAATTAAATGATAAATTGTGATGTATTGTTTCATGGCAGTCATGTAGTAGTAGTTACAATATTACTTCTGAATTGTTTTTGTCCATAAGATGATTCTGATTTGAAGATAGAGTTCAATGGAAGGGTTATTCAGACGTCGTATTAGCATTCAATCATCATTACTAATATTTTATGTAACATTGAAGACTTCAACTCTTGTGATATGTGACACAAGGAAGTATAGCTTGAATACTTTATTGTCGTGAATTAAATGGTCAACAAAACTTACAAAGGTCTAGAATATAAACAGTTAATGATTTATTAATAGGAAAATAACAAAATATTTATCTGTGTTCTAGAAATTGGCAATAAAATAAGCATATTAACCTTTAATTTAGCTAATAACTATATTAACCTTTAATTTAAACCCCACACAAAACCATAAAATTAGCACTAAAAATACGGACAACCGAATACTCGTTAAACATGATTGTCATTGGGTTTAAAAAAGCGATATATTCGCGGAACATCGCGTGCAAGTAAGATTATCGACCATTGTCACTTTCACCTGGTAAAGTAAATGACCCGATAGGTGCAAGATTGATAAGAAATAATACAAAGCAGGTAGCAATATTGAGGATTTAAGTATTTGGTTTCATAATCGAATTGCATCCCGCTGCATCGCGCGGGTACGATGACCAGTATAACCTTAAAACAATGTTGTCAATTAAATAAGAGTAAATTACATATTTGGTCCCTGTGGTATAGTGGTTTTAACACTCTGGGTTCCTAAAATGAAATAATTACACTGAGCATCCTTGTGGTTTGCACTTTATAACGTGTTGGGTCCCTAAAATGAACGCCGTCCAAAATTGCTCCGTTAAACCACCCATGTGCACGGCACATGATGGGCATTTTGGTCATTTTATGTATTTTCCTCAATTTTACATTTAAAAATAAAAACAATTAAAGCAAGCACCCATTGCATACTGCCATGTGTCACTCTTCATCTCCTTCTTCAATTATCATCCTAAAAATCAAGAACACCATGAACTCAAACCCAAACTCAAACCACCACCCACTCCTGTCATCTTCTCCGATGAACCCAAAAAATGTTAACAAAATTATGGATGTATAACCCCAGATCCAAAATAAATAAATAAAGAAATCATGGTATTAAAACAACCTCAAATTCCAAAAATAAAAACACAAACCAAACTCTGATTCCAAAATAAACATGATTATGAACCATATCCACATCCAAATCGAAAACTAGATCGAATCCCAAATGAAAACCAATTGTAAAAACTAGATCGAATCCCATATCAAAACCAGAACTAAATGTTCAAAATATAGATTTTCAGACCCATTTTGCACTCGTTAAAGACCCAGACCAGATTCAGAAGAAGAAAACCCACCAGCGCCTCATTCATCATCTTCTTCCCCAAAACCTACACCAGATCAGAAGAAAAAACCCCACACCAGATGTACAATTTTTGAAATCGAAGGGGATGAAGACATAATGGGGGTGGGGTTGTATAATTTACCTCCATAAACAGGTTTGCACAAAATCGAAATCCCTGGTTGGGATTCCTCAACTCGAGAAACGATTCTTTAGTAATCCTAATTGAAATCGAAACCAGTCAAAGCAGGTATACAGAAAATCGAAAAAAACCCAGGTTTACCCGCAAACACAGCTAAACCCGTCTTCTCGTCGTCGTCGAATCTCGATCGGGAATCAGATATCATCGTCCCAACACAGATCTCATCCTCACTCTCTATGGATCCATGAATCTCGATTGGGTTTTGATATGGGATTTGCCGAATATTCGAATCTGTTGCAACGACGGAGATATGAAGAAGAAGGAGATGACCGACAGTGGGAACTGGTCTCTTCCAGTCTCCATCTCTCTCTGGAGGTGGCGATGGTGATGTAGAGGGGGAGGGGGGGGGGGGCGTTGGGGGGTTCTCTTTTGATTGGTGGGTCGTCTCCGTCTATGGCGATGGTGCAGGTGGTGATAGTGGCGGTGGGGGAGACGTGGAGAAGAAGAGGGAGAGGGGGAGGCGTTGGGGGATGGTGGTTTGTTTTAATTGTTTTTAATTAAAAATGAGGAAAATAAATGAAATGACCAAAGTACCCATCATGTGCCTTGCACATGATCACTTTAACGGAACAATTTTGGACGACGTTCATTTTAGGGACCCAACACTTTATAAAGTGCAAACCACAAGGATGCTCAGTGTAATTATTTCATTTTAGGGACCCAAAGTGTTAAAACCACTATACCACAGGGACCAAATATGTAATTTACTCATTAAATAATGTAGTAAATAAATACATTTTTTTTGTTAAAAGTTAAAATATAAAACACATGGAGTATTATGATATATTGGTAAAACTTTATATTTATCATGTCTTTTGGTGATAGGGTCGGAAGGGTTTTAAAAGGCATGTTATGCGTTGTGCCGTAAGATGCGTCCCTAATGTCATGTTAAGCCCTATAACGTCTTTGCATTTACGTTATTTAAGGGTGTTATTCGGTTTCTGACATTTTTCAAACTACCTGATAACAAAAAATTGAACTGAATAAGGACTTATAACCAAATGGAAAAAATATAAAACACATGGAGTATTATGATATATTGGTAAAACTTTATATTTATCATGTCTTTTGGTGATAGGGTCGGAAGGGTTTTAAAAGGCATGTTATGCGTTGTGCCGTAAGATGCGTCCCTAATGTCATGTTAAGCCCTATAACGTCTTTGCATTTACGTTATTTAAGGGTGTTATTCGGTTTCTGACATTTTTCAAACTACCTGATAACAAAAAATTGAACTGAATAAGGACTTGTAACCAAATGGAAAAAAGCAAAAACAAACAACCAGAATCGTTGAACGCGGACAAAAAATAGGGGGGGTTAATCGATGATTAGAATATAAGCTTTTAATTATTGGGCTAATTCTTTTATCGGTGTATGTTATGGAAGTATGTAACTACTTGAACATATTTGTAGAGTCAAACCTTATTTTTATTGGGGGTCAAAATAATAGATATATTTAAAAGGGAAATTAATTAAAATGCCACACGTTTGACCCAAACTTACCAAAATGCCACAAATCTCGCCCATCTTATCGAAATGCCACAAAAAACCGTGGTGGGCCCCGCGATCGCGGGCCCCAGGCCCACGTGTCACCAAAGTTTGCCCACTTTGCCCGCGTTGGTCCCTCAAGAATGCCCGCGACCCACCTTTCCCCCCTCAAGAATGCCCGTGTTGGCAGTTTTAGTCCCTGCCCGCGTTGAGAGCCCACGATCGCGGGCTAATTTTTCGAATTTACTGTTTGGTCCCTGAAGTTTGTTGCAAATTTAAAAAAAACATTAATGGTCCCTATAGTTTTTAGGTTATCATTTTATGTGGTTTTTAATGTATTGTTTCCTTTCCATTTTAATGTTTTTAATATAAAAATTCACTTAAGTTATTTAACAAGGAAATAAATTAACAACATCATATAAAAATTATTGCAAATCATCTTCCCAACCGAAACGAATACAGTGCATGTAAACTGTTAGCTTCAATCTTCCTAATCATAGAAGTATTTAGAAGTAGTGAAAAATAGGCTAAGTGAAGAAAGCCTCTTACAGAGGCTCTGTCAACATTACCGAGAAATCAAGGTCAAGAAGCTACATAAGCAGCAGAGGCTTCCTACAGAAGCTCTGTCATACGCACAAAGAAGACCAAAGACTCGGAATCCGGCGAAGACTGCTCCACAGAGGACCAGACCGCAGAACCTCTGTAATTCATTACAGAGCCTCTGTGGTCCTCAATGAAGACTTGGAAGATATTACTGGATACGTTCATCAACTTGCATGGAAAAGTACTATCAAAACACGTGTCAAGCTCTGAGTGGACTCAATAGGGCAAGGTACAAAATAGACGTCTGCGCCATTTAATGCATTTACCAAAAGTACATCTGCTCCATTAAATGCGCATGGCTCAAACAACTGCTCACACCATCCAGTCCACTGTTCACACCATCCAGTTTACTATTCATGCCGTAAAAGGAGCAGTGACCTACTTCATAATCTTCTAAGAGTAGTATAAAAGGAAGTCTCATGTTGAGATCTTCCTAAGGACGAAAACACAAGGAATCACTAATACTCTCCAGCTTTATTGTCAAATATCTGAGTGTTATATTCTCACACACACCAACAGTTCTTAATCTGTTCTTCGTGTTGTTATTATATATTGAATAACAGTAACTGTTCAAGAAATCCTTTTCATTCGTTACTGTTTTCTTTATATATGTGCGTTCTAATATCTATCAAACATATCTGTTAGTTTAATACGCTTCCGCATCAAACTCTAAACTCCACTAATAGATTGTTAATCTTGATTAAGTGTATCTGGGAACCAACAATTGGTATTAGAGCCTTCCTTGATTTTCAATATCAAGTGATCCACTTATCATGATTCGTGATAGATATTATTGAGATTTAAAATTGTGTCTGGAAACTGCTTAAACCCAGAAAATCTTCAAGCTCATCGAAGTAACTCTTTAGTCATACTTTCTTTCTAAAATCTTCAAATGACAAATACAAATAATTTCTTTACTACTGGTTCTCTCACTAAACCTCCTACTCTCCTTCGAGATGAGTATCCTCAGTGGAAAATAAGAATGGTCCATTTTTTCGAGGGCACTGAAAAAAATCAAGTACAATATCTGTACAATCCTCCTCCTATTCCCATGACAGTAGTACCTCGTATACCTGCTACTGCTGAATCTGCCGAAATCCCCGAACATCAAAAACCAAAGCCAAAAGGGGAGTGGTCAACCGAAGATAAAACAGAAGATGAAGTTGCTCAGAAAACCAAGAGGACATTAATTATGGCAATACCCAACGAACTCTTTCAATCCTTGGATTCATGTGAAACAGCGCATGATCTGTGGAAAGAACTGGAAAGACAGTTGGAAGGAGGTGCTAAAACACAAAAAAACCGAAGAGCACAGTACATCAATGAATATCATGCATTCAGAGCCTCTGCAACAGAATCTCTGCAAACAACATACGACAGATTCAACTCTCTAATCAACAAGTGCAGAAAATCAGGCATTGACAGAACTTCTGAAGAAAACAATGTCATGTTTTTAAAAAGTCTAAATGAAGAATGGCTCCAGCTGTCTATGTCCCTACAGACAAATCAGGATCTAGACACCTGGACTCTCTCTGATCTTTACGGAACATTAGCCGCACAAGAACCTCAGATAGCACAGGCTAAAACACTAACCATTGCACCATATGCATTGGTTAGTAAAACTAAAGAGGATGCACAGAGACCAAGAAATGATAAAGCCACAGAGGAGAAGAAGAAGGAGAAGAAGAAGATGGTGATAATTGACAGTGAAGAAGAAGAGCAAGCAGAAAAGGAAATAACTCTTGCGTCACTAGCTAAATCTTTAGCTCTATTGACAAAAGAGTTCAGAGGAAACAGAAGAGGTTCCGGAAATGAAAGATATGATAGAGACAACCAGGATGACAGAAGAGACAACAGAAGAGATGACAGAAGAGGAGAAGAATCAAGTGGCCGACAGAGGTCAAGCGATAGAAATTACAGAGGGAATGACCGACAGAGGTCAGATGACTCGGTAAGCCACACGCAGCAAGAATGCTACAAGTGCGGCAAACCTGGTCACTATGCAAATGAATGTAGATCAGAGAAAGGCGGAGACCTACAGAAGTCCAATGATCGAACAGGAAACACTCCTCAAGGGTGTTTTAACTGCGGAAAACCAGGCCATTTTGCGAATGAATGCAGAAGCAGATCAAATCGCCCACAGAGGGACTCTGCTTTCTACAAAAAGAAAGCCGAATATTATGCTCAAAAATCCTTAATGGCAAAAGGACATTCTGAGGAGAACACAGAAGACTTCCAGTCAGACTCTACTTCTGACGATGAACATACCGCCAATGCCCTCTTCTGTGGCATGGCAGAAGTCGACTCCTGCACTGACTCTGAGGTATCTACTTCAAATTCCAACTCTTGTATTACCTCTGTAGATGATAATACACTTAGAATTAACATTGAATTAATTGAACTGAAAGAGATAAATCAAAGTATTCAGAAAAGACTCACTTTCAATGAGAGAGAAGTACGGCTTCTCACTCAAGAAAAAGCAAAGATTTTTGAGGAAAAAGAGAGAATAGAAAAGAATTGGAACAAAACTCTAGATCCTTTAAAAAAACAAATTTCTGAATTAACCAATACTTTAAAAGATAAAACAAAAGAACTTTCAGTTTCAAGGAGCGAAACTACTGACATAAGAGCTCTTAAAGAATACTTTCAAAGAGAAAGAGAGGTATTATGGCAAGATTTACTCAGAAGAGAAGTTTTGCTTAAAAACTATAAAGATGCACAGAAAGTTTATGAAAAAATAAACTCACAAATAGGGAGACGAGGTATAGGGTATGATGATATCACCCTAGGTGTTGAAGGCAAAAGAAACAAACCTCTGTCCTCGTTATTTGTGATTGGAAAAACAAACAAACCAGATTTTCCAAATCTAATCTCTGTAAGCAAACGGGCGAAAATCTCTGTGGATCCTTACTTGAAGAAACATAAGAAGATGATTAACGTGTGCTTTGAAAACACAAACTCATCATCTTCAACCTCTGTCAATAGAGGTATCAAACCAAAGAAATATCTGAAAACACAAGATCAGATTGGTATCTTCAAATTTGGTAAACCAGAGACCCAAACACATGTTGCTTTTGTCTATTTGATAAACGTTGAAAAGAAATTATCAGCAGAAGCTCCTGAGTTTAAACCCATTTTTTCAGAAGAAAACTTTAAAAATTTAATTGAAAAAGAAATTTTGGAAATATGGAAATCAAGCGTTTTAGAAAATTTCTGTACATCTTCTATAGATAAAACTCTCACTGAAGAAATCTTATTAGAAACCTCTGCAATCTATGAAAACTATTCTACAGAGGAAGAAAGCTCGTACGATACATGCTCAGAAAATCCAGCCTCTATTGAAAGAATTGACTCAACCTCTGTATACGAGGACGATTCATCCTCTGACAACTCAGAGACTGATTTCAAATCAGGGATAATTCAATGTGACACAGAGGATGTCAAATTCTCCTCTGAAGTCCCTCACAGAACTATTTCTCCAAAAGAGAAACTCACAGAGATTCCAATCTGCCAAGATTTTCTAAATTTGAATCTACATATCAAAACCTCTGCTGAGCTTAAAATGTTACAGAAGACCTCTATTGATCCTATAAGTTCTAGATTTTCAAAACCCAAGGTTGATAAATCTTTTTCTTCTGTGACAGTGATGAAAGAAGTTCACCACAGAAGCAACCCACAGAAGGCAGGTCCTAAACAGAGCTTTTGCAAACAACATTCGAGTATTCATAGATCTTCTAGTAATAGGAAATCTAATGTAAAGAAAGAATGTAATGCCTCTGTGGCTGAGTTTAAAAAGTTCAATGAAAAGTTCAAGCAAATTACATCTCATATTCAATACTGTCATTGCTTTGATCTTATGTCTAAACTTAATAATCATTTTTCAAGTCAAGTCTGTTTACTCTCTACGACAATTCAAAAGTCAAATCCCACAAAGAAACAATCTGACTCTTCTGCAGAGAACAAAATGTATTTCAAGAATGCCAAGGCAAACTTGAAAAACTCTAACAAAATTGGACCCATATGGATATGGGTACCTAAATCTCTGTGATTGTCCTGCAGAAGAAGTATGTGCCAATCTGGTATCTAGACTCCGGATGCTCAAGGCACATGACTGGTGACAGAAGTGCACTATCCACGTACAAAGAAACACAAGATGGTGGATCTGTGACTTTTGGAGACAACAAGAAAGGACACATAAAAGGCTATGGAGTCATAAGGAAAGAAGACGTTTCTGTATACAAAGTTGCATATGTGGATGGCCTTAAGCACAACCTACTCAGTGTAAGTCAACTTTGTGATACAGGATTCAATGTGTTGTTCAAAAGAACTTTCTGCTCTCTACAAAGTGAAGAAACAAGTATGGAACTTCTGCGAGCTGAAAGAATAGGTGATCTATATCTAATGAACTTCAACTCAAAGAACAAAGACAAAGTTTGCCTTGTTGCCTGCAAAAGTGAAGAAGCCTGGTTATGGCACAACAGGTTCTGTCACTTGAATTTTCACACATTGGAAAAACTGGTCAAACTTGATCTAGTTAAAGGTTTGCCAAATGTTAAATTCAATAAGGATCATTTATGTTCTGCCTGTGAGATGGGAAAACTCAAAAGAGCTTCCCACAAAGGCAAAACAGATGTATCTTGCACTAGACCTCTGTACATGCTTCATGTCGACCTCTGCGGTCCCATTGCCATACAGAGCCTAGGTGGCAAGAAATACATACTTGTCCTAATTGATGAGTATTCGCGTTTCACATGGGTTGAATTCGTTAGAAAGAAATCAGATGTTCCAAATATATTGATAAATCTAATGAAAAGAATCCAAGTTCTTTATAATTGCAGAATACAGAAGTTAAGAAGTGACAATGGCACAGAATTTAAAAACTCTGTCATTGAAGCCTATCTTTCAACAGAAGGAATATCACAGAACTTCTCTGCAGCTCGCACTCCACAACAGAACGGTGTTGTCGAAAGAAAGAATCGAACACTTGTGGAAGCCGCAAGAACTATGATGTCAGCATGCGGATTATCAATGAACTTTTGGGCAGAAGCAATTTCTACTGCGTGTTATACTCAAAATCGATCAACCATTGTGAAAAGACACCTCAAGACGCCTTACGAATTGCTTAACAAACGGCGGCAAAACATCAAATTTTTCCATGTATTCGGATGCAAATGCTTCGTCTTAAACGACAGAGATTCAAGAGGAAAGTTTGATGTAAAAGCAGATGAAGACAAATTCATTGGATACTCTGCCACTTCCAAAGCCTACAGAACATTCCTTACAAAGTCTCACAAGATTGTAGAAAGCATCAATGTTTCTTTTGATGATTCATTCCAAATGACTTCTGAGCAAATAAGTTCAGAACTCGGAATTAAAGGGAAATTCTCTGACATCTCAAGAACAAAAGAAGATTTGAATCTTCTATTTTTGGAGATGTTCCACAATGACATTGATCCTTCTGTCGGAACCATCAGAGTTTCTGAAGAACCATCCTCTGTCGGACAAAATCCTACAGGTATGACTCTAACTGGTCCAAATAATGCTTCATCTTCTTCTATAAATACTACAGATGCAATTGCCGAAGCAGAAGAAAGTGCAGAAGATGAAACATCAAGAAAAACGACCATAGAAGCTGCACAAACCACAGAAGAACCAATTACAGAGGAGATCGAGGACCAAGACTATACATCCTCAGAGGAACAAACTCCACCACCACTCGTACCAATCATTCCACAAACGGTAGAATCAACTACCAAGGCACGAAGAACATCAGAGGCTGCACAAGAAGAAACACAAGAAGCCTCTGAAGAAAGTTTTGATGACATTGATGATCATCTTCCACGCACAACTCAGTGGACAAAAAGCCATCCTCCAAACCAAATAATTGGAGAACCTTCTGACTCAGTAAAAACAAGGTCTGCCACTGCAAATTTTTGTTTCTTTACAAATTTTATTAGTGTTATAGAACCAAAGAAGATTTCTGAAGCCCTAGATGACCCAAACTGGGTAGACGCCATGCAAGAAGAACTTCTGCAATTTGAGCGTAACAGAGTATGGACTTTAGTACCTCTGCCAAGAGGGAAACAGGCCATTGGGACTAAATGGGTCTACAGAAACAAGAAGGATGAAGATGGAGTGGTCGTCAGAAACAAAGCAAGATTAGTAGCAAAAGGATATAGACAAGAAGAAGGCATAGACTACGATGAGACTTTTGCCCCTGTCGCACGTCTCGAAGCAATAAGAATATTCTTAGCCTTCGCAGCCCACAGAGGTTTTAAAGTCTATCAGATGGACGTAAAATCAGCTTTTCTAAACGGTGAAATCCAAGAAGAGGTTTACGTAAATCAGCCACCAGGTTTTGAAAGTTCAAAGTTTCCAAGGCATGTATACTACCTTGAAAAGGCTCTATACGGACTGAAACAGGCTCCAAGAGCATGGTACGAACGACTTTCTACTTTCCTTCTAGTCAATGGCTACAACAGAGGTACAACAGATACTACCTTATTCTATAAACGCAAAAATAGTGAGATAATGCTTGTACAAATATACGTAGATGACATAATTTTTGGGTCTACAAATTCAGAAGAGTTCAAATTTTTTGAAAAACTCATGCAGAGTGAGTTTGAAATGAGTATGATGGGAGAATTAACATTCTTCCTCGGACTTCAAGTCAAACAATCTTCAGAGGTAATTTTTATAAATCAAGCCAAATATGTCTCTGACATACTTTTAAAATATAATCTCTCTGATACCTCTGCAATGAAGACTCCAATGGCCACTGGAAATAAGTTGTTCTTAGATCCAAATGGTATTTCTGTAGAATGTACTATCTACAGAGGCATGATTGGATATCTGTTATACTTAACAACAAGCAGACCTGACATTATGCATGCCACATGTCTTTGTGCACGTTATCAAGTTAATCCAAAGAAATCACATTATGATGCTGTAAAAAGAATCTTGAGATACCTGAAGGGGACCAACAATCTTGGTCTCTGGTATCCACAGAACTCTGGTTTTAGTCTTAAAGCTTATACAGATTCAGACTATGGAGGATGCATGCTCGACAGAAAGAGTACCTCTGGGAGTTGTCAATTCCTAGGTGGTAAACTAGTCAGTTGGACCTCCAAGAAGCAGAATTGTGTCTCCACATCCACTGCAGAAGCTGAATACGTTGCTGCCGCTAGCTGTTGTTCTCAGGTTCTATGGATGAAGACTCAGCTAAAAGACTACGGCCACATTCTGTTCAAAATACCCATCTTCTGTGATTCCAAAAGTGCTATTGCTATCTCTGCCAACCCTGTGCAACACTCAAAAACCAAGCATATCGATATAAGGTATCATTTCTTGAAACATCATGTTGAATACGGTACAATCGAAATGCATTTCGTGCCCACAGAATATCAACTCGCTGACTTATTCACCAAAGCCTTAGACGAGAAAAGATTCAACTTCTTGGTGGGTAAGTTAGGAATGATTAACATGGTGTGAAAATCCTCTGTAAGTATAGTTTTATCTTCTGTAAATAATAAGTAAATACATTGCTTAATTTATTGCTTTGATTGATTCTACTTTTGTATGTAAATTCTTAAAACCTTAAATAGTTCTTAAAATCACAGAGCTTCTGTAAGTCAACTCAGAACCTCTGACGACCCCTACAGAACCTCCAAAAAAAAACATGACCTATGTTCTATGCAAAACTTATCATTCTTTGATCCAAGCATAGGTCAAGGGGGAGCAAAAGGAAATTACTTGATCTACAGAGGTGATTAGGTCAAGGGGGAGCAAAAGGAAATTACTTGATCTACAGAGGTGATTAGATCAAGGGGGAGCAGAAGGGAACCCTGAAATGATCTAAAGAGATAAAACTTTCAAGGGAAAGCCAAAGAAAAATGTCGATGACTCCATATCGACAGAAGTCAGATATCACTGCCGAGAAAAGAAGAACCAAAAGGTATGTCTCTCGCACAAAAGGTTTTTGGAAAACAATTTTCTAGGACAAGAATTGTCAAATATGTCCTAAATATACTGTGAATAACATTTCAAAAATCAAAAGCTCAAAAAGTTTCACAAAATTCGAATTAGGAGAAATTTAAGGTCATAGAGCTTCTGCTGTGCTCAACAGAGCTTCTGCAGGAAATATGCTCTGTGATCACAAATTAACCTTCTGTCGATCTTTTGGAATGTTATCTCGGAAACCGAAAACGCAGACCATGACCTTCTCGAACAAACCCTTTTTTAACAGTTTTCTCGGACACAAACTTTCAAATATGTCCGAAAAACATCTCTTAAACCAAATCAAAAATTGGATGATCAAAAATACTAATAAAATTTTTGTTATGAGATTTTTTCTCTCATAGAGCTTCTGCTGGCCCTCACAGAACTTCTGCAAGTTCCAACAGAGCCACAAAACCTCTGCGAAGCAAATTTCTTCACAAAAATCCGATTTTATCCTCTCCAATGCCTTTACAAATGTTTTGGTTAAAGAAGAACCCCACAGAAGTCATGATAACAATGAGATATATGAAAAAGGGATAAACATCAAAGATTTTCAAGATCACAGAGCCTCTGTAAACTACAGAAGCTCTGTCAATCTGATTTCTTGGGCATCTCTGTAGTAATAACGGTTACTTTTACTGCGAGTGAAACTCATATGGCTAAAATCAACCTCACGCGCCTAGCATTAATGGGCCGCGCACGACGTCCTGTCATATTCTGACAAGGCCTACGTGTCCCATTTTCATTGGGCGTACATGGAACGTTTTATTTGGAAAGTTGAACCCGCCGCTCAAACTCGAGTGCGGATTCCAAAATTTAATCCATTGCCATATATTTTACTCTTTCGAATTCTACCGTTTTACCATCCTATAAAAACAAAGCTTACCCTCTCATAAAACCTTTTACAAACTCTCATCTTCTTCTCCGGCGAAACCCTGCAAAAAGCTTGCAAAAATCTTATTCTTAAAATCAAATGGCTTCATCTTCTCGAGCTACATCCTCTGAACTCTCTCCGGCGAACTCACCGGAACACTCCCCTGCACATTCAAAACATTCTGAAAACCCCAGCCTTGCAAGAAATATTGAACAACAAGATTCCGGGGACTCAGCAGACTTTGCTCCGACGACTCACTTGCAAAACTTTATAGCAAAGGATCATTTCGAAGCCATTCTTCCTATCAAATCCAACAACTGCTATTTGGTCCCCTCACCCACTACTTTCGGCGAAGCCCATGCCATACTTCTGAACATCATGGAGAATCATGTCCTCTTCCCTCTACTATCAAGAACCCCGAACAAAATTCCAGTCCGCTATTTGAACCAATTTTGGCAAAGCTGCCGATTTGATAAAGACGATTCTCTTATCAAAGGGTACATTTCAAGACCTGATAAATCTGAGCATCTTGAAATCAAGTTCAACAGAACAATGTTCTCACTTGAATTCAACCTACCAACAAGGGGTCTTCTGGGATTGAAGAGTTATGCAGAGCAACCAACAGACGAAGAGCTCTGTCGATTCGTGGAAATGCTTGGGTACAACACCCAACTACGGAAGAGAAATGACTTCCACAGAGGCCGATTACCACCTCTGTGGAACACTTTGTTCTCGATTCTTAACAGATGCCTGACAGGAAAGATAGGCAGTATTGACCAGAGCTCACATCAAATATTGAGCATCATGTATGGGGTTTACTATGATCTTCCACTAGATTATGCGACCATAATGATGCAAGAGATCATAAACACCATCGACAGAAAGAACAACTCGAAAAGGGTCAAAGAGAACGATCCCAACTTTCTACCACCTCTGCAATTCCAAAGAATATTAGGAGTACTGTTCGAACCACTGCTGCTAATCCAAAATTGGCCAATGGAAGGGCCAACTCCCAAACAGTTCCCGATGAACAAGAATACCCCCACTGATCATGCTGATGGCTACTCACACTGCAGACCTCTGTCAAAGAAGCTTCTGCAATACGCATCGAATAAATCCCTTAAGAAAGAGTATATACGCGATCATAGAACTCCTAAACCGAGTCCTATGACACCCCCGCGTTTAGGTGTCCCCCTAGGAACAATGATAGCAAAACCTCTTTCCACTCAAAAAGAAAAGGATCAGAAGTTAGCAAAGCACATGGCTATTCAACTCAGCTTTATAGCCAAACGTGCAGAACTAATGGGAAAGAAGTCTTCATCAAGAACCTCTGCATTTACTCCAAAAGCTAAGAAGAGGAAAACTGCAGAAGGCACCTCCACAAGCGCTGCAGAAGATCAACCCTCACCTCCTCATGCCACAGAAATTGGCTCCTCTGCTCCTCCCTCTCCAAAAATGAAGAAGAAAAGATCAAAATCAACAGAAGAAGGGGCACCAAATCCTAAGAGGAGGAAAACCAAAAAGAGGCATGGTAAATCACTTACAAAGTTGGTAACCATTGCAGAAGAGGAAACTGCTGAAGAAGAAGTTGCAGAAGAAGAAGTTGCAGAAGAAGAAATGGCTACAGAAAGGTATCAATCACCCTATCAATCTCCAGATAGATTTGCTCACCAAGGAGACCTGAACGACTTCTTACAGAACCCTGAAATTGCCAACACCCTAAATACAGCAGGGTGGACGGCACAACCTCTCGACCACCACTCTCCAGAAGAAGATTTCTTCATTTCTGGCATCGACACATATCTGCAAGAAGATGACACAACACCCAGAAATCAACCAGCCGAAACCCCTGATATTTTACAAAACCCTTTCATTCAAGGATTGGATGTCCACAGAAGAAGTCCAAACCCAGCTTCAGAAGAAATAGAACAAACTGAAGCTGAATGGAACAGAGGTGAAACCACAGAGGCTTCTGAGAACATGATGGAAGAAGAGAAAGAAAAAGGGGCCGAAGTTGTACAAAAAGAGGGATTAGCAACAACGGAGACATAAATAGAGATCTTAGAGACAGATTCAGATGAAGAAGAAGCTGTCTGGATACGTAAGGGTCTTTATCATCCTCATGTCATGAGATTATTTGGATCTCATCAAGTGTATGACCAATTACGACCAGAGCAAGAAACTTCCACAGAACTTAGGGAAGAAGCAAGAAAAGATGCCTGGATAAATAGAGGCACACAACCAAAACCAACTCCCAGTGCAACCCACATTTCTGACACCGCAGGTCTAGCTGCAGAAGGTGTCATTGAAAAAGAGCAGCACAGCTCGAACCTAACCCAACCCATCCAGCCAGAGGTTACTCTTTCAACCTCTGTGCCCACAGAAACCGAGGAATCCATTCCTAGGGAGTCTCCTCAAAGAGACTCACCTATAGTTCGTGATCAATTGCCCAGATCACAGAAGAACGCCCAACAGAGGAATTTGTTTCCTCTGCCACGCACTTATTAAGACCCACACTTCTTTCAGAGAGAAGTAGAGAGCACAAAGACAAAGAGACTCTAGACAAGTCTCCTAGTCAACAAAAGGATATTCCAATACCCACCTCTGGAGTGGATTTGGACAATGTTCTTCTCAGAACTTCTGTAGGGATTGAAACTCATGTTTCTTCTCAAGGATCAGAAGGAAATCCTTCCATTCTCAACGTACAAACAGGAATGAAAGAAGGTATCCCAGGAACAGGGATTCACTCTGGAGACGAATGTGTTCCTCCAGAGGTTACCACCGGAACACAAGTTACAAGGGATGAGTTCCAAACCCTTGAAACCTCTGTGAACCAAACCTTGAAAGAGTTGCAAAGCTCTTTCAAATCTTTTACAGAGACAACATCACTGGCACTGCTAAATCTGAACACCAAAATGGACAACCTGTCCACAGAGGTGAAAACTGCCATCTCACAGATGAAGTCTGCTGCTACTGCATCCACCACTTCTGCCGCAACAACTACTCCTTCGATTGAGAACTCCATCAACAAGTTCCTTGATCAATTGAACAAACAGACTTCAGTGTCAACGGGCATCACTCCTACAGATCTACAGAAGGCCCTACAAAAAGTTCAAGAAGAAGCCATGCGAAATACCATGCTGATGCAACCCAAAGACTACATGACAAGAGCACAGCTGACAGAGCTTGGGCAGAACGTGATTAATCAAGTGACAGAAGTCATCCTTTCCTTCACCACTGCCAATGCTAACTTCGTCAAAGATTTCAGAGAAAGTGTAGGAAGGATGAGATTCAAAACAGAGGCAGAGCTAGCAACTCTTCTTGGCCTCTGTGATGATGTCTGTGCGAAACTGATCGCTGCTGGAGCCACAATGCCAAAGAAACCCGATGCTTCCTACAGAGCAGAGGGTACATCAGACAAGGGTCAGGATGACTCTGATGATGATGACCATCCTGGTCCATCAGATCATCCTGAGGGGGAGAAAACTACAGAGAAAACTGCAAGCAGAGGACTTACAGGTCCACCAATAGCCGCAGAACCTCTGAGTCAAGCACCTCCAGAACAAACCCGACAACAACAAACCCAAAAGACCACAGAGACAACACCCATCTCTGTGGAATCATCTCCTGACGAAACCAAAACTCCAGAAGCAGAACAGCAAGCCACAGAGGCAACAACCGCCCCTGAGGTAATCATTTTGGAAGAAACAGATGAACCAACCACAGAGAAAACACCCACCTCTGTGGAAACACCCCAAACCATACCCAGAAGAAAGTCGATTGCCACCAAACCAAAAAGATCAACGACCTCTGCTTCTGACGTTCTGAAAAGGATGCACACAACAATGAGTGATCGTATGGCGAAGAGAGAAGAAGAAAGGCACAGGTTCACTTTAGCTTTCAGAATGGCAAGAAGATTCGATGTCAATACTTCATCAACAGAAACTGAGCTCGCAGAAGAAGTCATCAAACAACCTCCAACAGAGGTTACAGAGCAAGTCAAGCCAACAGAATCATCGCCACAAAAGTCCTCTAAATCACAATCGTCAAAATCCACAGAGGCAACCTTCATCAAACCAACAGAAGTGCCAACCTCAAAACCCACAGAAGCAACAGGTTCTGCCACGACAATAGCAAAAGATAAGGGCAAAGGGATACTGACAGAAGAGACAAAGAAGAAGAAAACATTGCCAAAGCCAACAGAAAAACTAATGAAGAGTGCGTTTGACGCCTTTCAAACCCCAAAACCCGAAGAAGTTGACTGGGCACATGGATTGAAGCCTCTGTCAGAAATTCCTCTAACTGGTAGAGCTGCAGAAGTTGTTCAACAGATGGAGAGTCTCAGAAGACAAATTCCACGACCTGGTCCAACACATGAAGAGATGGAAGAAGTGGTATACAAATACCTCTACAAACAATCCTATCAGACAAATCATCCAGTAGATCATGTGACAGATCCAAGGATCAGAGAAGAATTTGAAAACATCTTCACAAGAACAAAGCCAAGAGCCAAAGCAGATGTTTTCTCAATTCACAAAATCAAAAAGGTAATCTTCTGCAGATTCTCATTCACAAGAACCTATCCAAGGGTCAGGTACAATCTTTACAAAGTCAGAAGAGAGAACAATTCAGAATCTACCTTCGCTGATGCTGACTTAAGAAACATCAATCCTTACGATCTACCTGACCTTCTGCAATGGACAAAAGACAACTACAACACAAAGCCTAATACCAGAGCCTATCAAGTGTTGAGAAAAGCGATGAGGGAAAAGCTTCTGCTATACAGCATGATAGATTTTCAGCTGGGAAAGGATCTTGGTCTCAAACATCTAGATCTACGACCACCAGAAGATCGCTGCCCACCAGACGCTGTGCCCAACTCAATCATCAGAGAACCAAGATTTGGGTTAGTATTTCAAAACCCACAACACCAGGTTAAACTTTTTGTACTCATGGATTGTCAGAAGTACGCAACCAGTACTCTGAGCAAATTCAGAGCAAGCCTTGTAAAATACAGAGGTACAGAGCAAATGGATAGAGATGATGCAGATACTTTCATCAGAGAAATAGACTCAACAATCCGCCTAAGAGAACTCTGCATCAGATTCTACAAAGAGATCAGAAAAGTCGGCAGAGACAACAGAAGCTACAACGATTTCAAAGATGCCAAAATCTGATTCTCAGACCTCCAATATCTACAAACAAAGTTTTATCTTTCATTGCACTCAAATGTAAAATGCCTCTGGCATATTTCTAAATGAAAGAAATTTTGAGGTATTGTTTAACCTCTGTCTTATCTAACTTAGCCAAACTTAACTCAAGTTCAAATTTTTTATTTTTCACTACTTAGGGGGAGATTGTTAGCTTCAATCTTCCTAATCATAGAAGTATTTAGAAGTAGTGAAAAATAGGCTAAGTGAAGAAAGCCTCTTACAGAGGCTCTGTCAACATTACCGAGAAATCAAGGTCAAGAAGCTACAGAAGCAGCAGAGGCTTCCTACAGAAGCTCTGTCATACGCACAAAGAAGACCAAAGACTCGGAATCCGGCGAAGACTGCTCCACAGAGGACCAGACCGCAGAACCTCTGTAATTCATTACAGAGCCTCTGTGGTCCTCAATGAAGACTTGGAAGATATTACTGGATACGTTCATCAACTTGCATGGAAAAGTACTATCAAAACACGTGTCAAGCTCTGAGTGGACTCAATAGGGCAAGGTACAAAATAGACGTCTGCGCCATTTAATGCATTTACCAAAAGTACATCTGCTCCATTAAATGCGCATGGCTCAAACAACTGCTCACACCATCCAGTCCACTGTTCACACCATCCAGTTTACTATTCATGCCGTAAAAGGAACAGTGACCTACTTCATAGTCTTCTAAGAGTAGTATAAAAGGAAGTCTCATGTTGATATCTTCCTAAGGACGAAAACACAAGGAATCACTAATACTCTCCATCTTTATTGTCAAATATCTGAGTGTTATATTCTCACACACACCAACAGTTCTTAATCTGTTCTTCGTGTTGTTATTATATATTGAATAACAGTAACTGTTCAAGAAATCCTTTTCATTCGTTACTGTTTTCTTTATATATGTGCGTTCTAATATCTATCAAACATATCTGTTAGTTTAATACGCTTCCGCATCAAACTCTAAACTCCACTAATAGATTGTTAATCTTGATTAAGTGTATCTGGGAACCAACATAAACAAAGAAATCTATTACTGGAAGGCGTCCTGGAGTCCAGTGATCAAGTTAACCTTTTCCTTGATCACGTCCTCCATTCCCATGTAGTCCGATTCGAGTTCTTCTAGTTCCTCTTCAGCTTCCTTAATCTCTCGTTGCAGTTGCCGAACGTGAGCCCTAGCCATGGCCAGTTCTCGTTTCTTCCCCGCTAGATATTCCATTTTCCCCTGCTGAATCCCCCTGTTATGGTTCCACATACCCTTTACCTTTTCGATATCGGCGTTCGCCCCATGAATGGCTTTTTGCACCGCGGGAGTAATTTGTTGACTTTGTCGAAGACCCGTCGGCATAAAATCATACATTGGTGGGGTTCTCATGCCATTATCGAAGTAGTAATTGTCGGATGCCATCTCCCAGTCTACTTCCTCCTCAGGCGTGAATGGAAAATCGGCCGCAGTTCGCCTATAGTTTCTCCACTCCTCGTCTGTTTTCGGTACCTTCCAGGTACTCCGGCGAGATCCATCGTTCAGTGGTTGGTAGGCTCCCGAACGTGAAGTTCCAGCCACATTCGCCGACCTGTTCCCCCTTGATCTTGAACCTCCAGCCATGGTGTTAAGAAAAGCGAGAGTGTGTTTGTAAACGGTGAGGAGAATGTCTAAAAGATAGATAGGAAGTTGTGAATTACTACTTCATCATGCCATCTACTTATAGCCGTGAAAATGTATGTTCTTCATCAGATATGGTCAAAGATTTCGTCTGAAAAAGTTGCCTGCATGATTCGTCTGAATAGTTCACTACAAGATTCGTTTGAAAAGAGCCTGTAAGATTCGACTGAAAAAGTAACTGCAATATTCGTCTACTCTTGAATAAAGGTCTTTCATTAGGCATTAATTTTTGCATCCAATAATCTATGTATTAGGATTATCGCAAGTTTCATAAACCTACTTACTAGGTGTTGGAAAATTTTGGTAAAAATATGGGTTTTACTAAACTTTGGACGCTTTTAAATATATATATACGTGTTATATATAACTGACTTTTAGTAGGTTTATGTTCTCCTATATGAGAGCATCGAAACGATACATAATGCGTCCAAATTGGAGTATGTGTGAAAGAGATATCGATACTCAAAGTTGATTAATTGGATGAAATTAGCATAAACCAAATGAAGTAAAGAGTAAGTCAATCATAATACTTTAACAAAATAAGTTAATAGTAAAAATAACAATTATTTAATGTTACATAAACAACCTAACTAATTAGACAATGCGCATAAATTGACTCCGCCATATGTCGGCGGAAATTCATGGCCTCATCGTCGGTTTCGTTAGGGGGTACCCATATCTCCTCGTTATTTATCAACTTTTGGACATTACGGCATACCCATACACCGCAATCCGCATATAACCCGGTCTGCTGGGGTACTTGGCCAGCCATCTTTGTGCGAAAGATACTTGACACTTCGCGACGTCTATGATCCCCTATCAATGAAAAGAACGTATATAGTTTTGTTTTAAACGATTGCATCTGCTCTGTCAATTGTTGTTTGCAGAGACCGTCCTTGTCGCTGTCATATAGGGTCATGACCATAGTGTCTAGTTCAAACACTCCAAGCAGCCAATGTCTGGGATGCAAGCATATGGGGATGTACACCTGAAATATTACAATATATGTCATATATGTTATTAAATAAAATAACAGTAAAACGATTTACATACCCTATCGAGGAGAGTCCAAGAGGTCCCTTCCGAGCCATTGCATATTTCGATCACGGAGGCGGGACCTTGATGGTCCATCAGTATGCACTGAAAGAACATAGTGTGCATGATGGTCCACCTCGTGTCTACGCCACGATGTTTTTGCAACAGGGTAACCCAAGAATCGACGTGCTATGCATAAAAAATAGATGGTTAGACATGTAATATAAATATATTTGATTATATATGACTATAATTTAACTTCATACTAACCGTATCGTCTAAGTCAGAGTTCACAGGGTCATCCGCAAGCAATGTTTCAAAAAACGAGGGGTTGATTTCTAAGCCCCCGTAAGGGGTGAATGTCAAGTTGGGGAGTCTTGCACATCCTCAATATTTCTGGTCCCTCAAGAGGCTCCAGTAAAGGCTCCTTTCCCTTTTTGTTCTTTCGTCCCTTCTTTCCCCCCGCTTTCTTTGCTTGCTTTTTAGCGGCCGGTGGTGTCGTAGATCCTTGTTGCCCAAACAGGAAACGAAGAAATTGAGAAATGAAGTGCGGCCGCTTTTTAGGGAGCGGGGTCACCTGTGGTGGTGGATCTACAACATCCATCGGGTCATCTTTCGGATCCGGCTCCGAGAAGTGCTCCTCGACAATCTGAAAATTAAGTTATTAGATGTTTTAAGTACAATTTAGGAAATGTTCACAATTAAACCAAAATAACTTACAGTATGCCTGTGCACTGGAGGTGTGACGTACGACGACGGCCCCGACATTTCCGGCCGGTAATACTCTCCGGACGGAGCGCCAAAGATGTCCGTGAATGCCCCCGACATCCCGGCCCCCGACATCCCGGCATGTGTGACATTGATCATTATAAGAGTTACAAAATTAGGAACTAACATATAACTATAATGGTTACTCAGTGTGACTTACACTCTCCGGGATAGTAGAATAGGATGCCGTGCCAAACGGCGGCATCTGGGAGGTGTATGCCCCGACATCCCGGCCCCCGACATCGCGGCCCCCAACATCGCGGCCTGCGTGACATTGATCATTAAAATAGTTAGAAACTTAGGAACTAACATATAACTATAACTAACATATAACTATAATGCCATAAATAAGTGTGACTTACACTCTCCGGGAATGACGGAAATGATGTGGTGCCAAACGTCGCCTGTGCCCCCTGTCCGAACGAAGCGGGGATCGGTGTCGTACTCGACAGCTAAAACAAATTTATAGCGTAATATTAATATACAAACTAAATAAACGTGGCCAACAAATTAAGTTAAACACTAACATGGACAGCGCCAAATTGTCTCAAGACTCCCTCCAGAAACTCTACACGTGACTCTAGCGGCCCGTGGACGTAGTCCCACAGGTTGTCATGACTGCCACGATGTGACCCATAGGAAGGGGCGCCTGATATGGATCGTAAGGGGGCGGCCGGTAGGAGGAGGAAGGGGGTCACGGATTGGAGGAGGAAGGGGGCCGCGGATAGGAGGAGGTAGGGGGCCGCGGAGAGGAGGAGGAAGGGGGCTGCTGCTGATATCCACCGGAAGGGGGCCTGTCGTCGTCTTCCTCATCTTCGTCAGATGTGGAAGGAGAGGGACGTCGAGCCCTTGCCGCCTCTGCGTCAATAAAGGCCACGCTGTCTCTGTACCAATCCGTGTCCATCTCGTCGGCAGTAGGCTGAAGGCGAGCGAAAGGCAAGAGCGGCGGCTAAATATATGATAAAACATAAAAAAATTTAATAAGCGGGACTAACGTATGCAAATTGTAAATATAGTAAAAGAACTTACATTTCTAGATTGATTGAAGAACTGAACCCAAAGCGACCTACTTAGGGTAACACGCTTGTCCCAACGGGTTCCCCTAAGTACTCTGTCGTCGCGCTTGACGAAATATTGGACTGATGAGGGAAACATCTCCAAGATCCATATCTGGAATTAGCCAAGAAGAGCAAGTACGTAAAAAGAAAAGCCAGCCAAACAGTTTGTATGTATTATTAACAATTGTTATACTACGTATCTAACCTTGAAGGCGTATGTAAAACCACAAAGGTTCATCTTTCCATGTCGAATGGAGTCGCGTCTGGCTATGGCTCGGTGCAAGATTGAGTAGCAATGTGTCCAGATATGGCTACCTCACGGGTAGCTGTTAAACAATTCAAGGTCCTCGACGACCCTAAGGACCGTCTCGGAAGCATACTGGCTATACTCACGGCCCATGAAGCCCATATCCACGATCACCACCAAGCATACACGGACAGCATCGGCGTCGCTTAGGGCACTAAGGCCCTCTTTCATCATGTCCCGGGCTGCCTTCAGCTTCAAACGAGATGCTGAAATGCCCCAAACCCTAGGAACAAAGGAGCAGTCTGCTAAGGGAGGAAGGGGGAGCCTCTCCAAAACGTAGTCCTGTAATTAGACAGAACTCATGACGCCCAAAATGCAATCGCTCGCCGAAGAAATCAAAATGCATCTCCTCCGGCTCAGCGTTGGCGTCCTCGACCTCCAACTGTAGAAACATGTGTACTAGCGTAGGGTCGCCAGCAGAGTAAGACACATCCATCCATGGCCCGAACGGTGTCCCTCTAAAGATGGCCTCAAGGGTATCCGCGCGACCACCTAATCCCCTAAAGCACGCTCCTAACCCCTCGATGTAGGAAACTTTGCACTTTAGCGTCAAGTCGATGTAAAAGAAATCCCTCTACATAGTCATTCACAGATGTTATAGTTAGTGTTATATATAGATGCTTTTGCTTGTTTGGTTTATTGTGTTGATAATTATTCGTTTGTTTTAGTTTTAGAAAAGAAACCACTCAATCTATTGGACTTCCAGGTAGCAGGGGAATCACAAGGATTGCTTAAATCCCGATATACCTTAGGGCTATTTACACCCGTTTGACAAAATCCAAATAGATATGTTGCGGTTTATTTTATTTCAACATATAATAGTGTTATAAATAGATAAAGTGCGGTTTATTTTATTTCAACGTATAATATTGTTATATATAGATGTTGCGGTTTATTTTATTTCAACGTATAATATTGTTATATATAGATGTTGCGATTCTTAAAATGAATTTAAGTGTGGCATGTGAAGTTTAGGGACCTAATTGGCATTCTTAAAAGTTTAGGGACCCTAGTTGTCATTCTTAAATGTTTAGGGACCTAATTGGCATTCTTAAAAGTTTAGGGACCTAAATTGTCATTCTTAAAAGTGTAGGGACCTAAGTTGTCATTCTTAAAACCGTAGGGACCTAATTGGCATTCTTAAAAGTTTAGGGACCTAAGTTGTCATTCTTAAAACCGTAGGGACCTAAGTTGTCATTCTTAAAACCGTAGGGACCTAAGTTGTCATTCTTAACAATTTTTTTATAAAAACACATTGTTAACAATTTTTTTTATAAAAACACACTCTTAACAATTTTTTTTATAAAAAAACACATTGTTAACATTTTTTTATAAAATCACACTTTTAAGAATTATTTTTATAAAAAAACACATTTTTAACAATTTTTTATAAAAACACACTCTTAACAATTTTTTTATAAAAACACACTCTTAACAATTTTTTTATAAAAAAACACATTGTTAACATTTTTTTATAAAAGCACAATTTTAAGAATTATTTTTATAAAAAAACACATTTTTAACAATTTTTTATAAAAACACACTCTTAACAATTTTTTTATAAAAACACTCTTAACAATTTTTTTATAAAAAAACACATTGTTAACATTTTTTTTATAAAAGCACACTTTTAAGAATTATTTTTATAAAAAAACACATTTTTAACAATTTTTTTATAAAAACACACTCTTAACAAATTTTTTATAAAAACACACTCTTAACAATTTTTTTATAAAAAAAACACATTGTTAACATTTTTTTATAAAAGCACACTTTTAAGAATTATTTTTATAAAAAAACACATTTTTAACAATTTTTTTTATAAAAACACATTCTTAAAACTGTGCCGACGCGTGGCGGGTTAGCTCGCGATCGCGGGCAGGGACTAAAACTGCCAACACGGACATTCTTGAGGGGGGAAAGGTGGGCCGTGGGCATTCTTGAGGGACCAACGCGGGCAAAGTGGGCAAACTTTGGTGACACGTGGGCCTGGGGCCCGCGATCGCGGGGCCCACCGCGGTTTTTTGTGGCATTTCGGTGAGATGGGCGAGATTTGTGGCATTTTGGTAAGTTTGGGTCAAACTTATGATATTTTAATTAATTTCCCTATTTAAAATACATATTATTTATAAATAAATATAATTTGTTTGAAAAATTATGGGGGTCAATTTTACCAAAACATGCATCCCTCCCTGTATTTGAACATATTTATCGGCTGGTCATCAATTAGTAATATGTAGTTTAAATATGAAACTTTAAGAAATTACACGTATATATTAATAAGCGGTAAATTTGAATATTAAGATATGTTAAAGAATTTTAGGTAAATGTATTATAATATAGTAAAAATATAACAATATTCAATAATGAAGGAAATGGTATTTAAACATTTGTCGGACACAAACAACACAACCAGTCTCTTAACGAATCCATAACCAATCCATAGGTAGTTTCAGTCATATGAGAAAAAAAGTTTCACCTATAAACCATTCAACTTCAAATCATTACACCAAATATTGTCTTAGACAACAAATGCTAATTGTCTTGTTCCTTAAGATAAGTTTAGGCAACAAATACTATTATATGTTGCCTAAGTTTCCTCTTAGGCAAAATGTGGTTCTACGTTGCCTAGGTATGACCTTAGGCAACGTATAAATGATGATATGTTGCCTCAAACTATCTTAAGCAACGTCTTAGCCTACGTTGCCTTAGTTAAAAGTCGACCGCTCATACTTTTTTAAAAATGAGTCAAAGTTAACTTAAGCAACATATAATCAATATCCTTGGTTGCATAAGATCTTTCATTGGCAACATACTTTTCTTATGTCTATGTTGTCTGATGTCAAAAATATTAATAAATATAGGTAGTTGAAAGATTTAAGATTGGTCACTGACAGTCTGACACCCTATTAAAGATTGGTCAAAGTTAACTTAGGCAACATATAATGTATTTCATTGGTTGTCTAAGATCTGTCTTAATTAACATACTTTTTTGTTTCTATGTTGCCTAAGGTAAAAAAACGTAATAACTATGGATAGTAGAAGGTTTTAATGTTGACAACTGACATTGTACTATAAATCAATCAAAGTTTACTTAGGCAACGTAAAATCTATTGTGTTTTTTGCCTAAGATTTGTCTTAGGCAACATATATTCTTGTTTCTATGTTGCCTAAGATCAAAACCAATAATAAATATTGATAGTTCCCCATTTCCAACATTTTCGTTTATGAGGGTTCAGGACACGATTTGGAGCGATTTTGGTGACTTTTGGCATCCAACAAGCGTTGTTTTCATCATCAAAAGGCATTTAGAGATTCTGAGGTAATTATTATCTTATTTTCTCTAATTTTGTAGTTATTTTATGTTTATCTCATGTAAATTTGGATTACTACTTGTCTAAAAATACGTTTAGCTCTTACTATATGTATGTATTTATTTCTCACATACATATATGATATAATATATGGACAAAAGTTGGATGAATTTAAGAAGATTCGAGGAAAAATATATTTTGGAAATATATACATTTTTGGAATTCGCTAAAAAGAATTCAGCGAGTTGGAATGGTTATTACAAATGCCCATGTATAGACTGTGGCAACATGTTATTTCAAAATGAGTCGGATATAATTTTTCATTTGAAAAATGTTGGTATAATGAAAAATTATACTGTGTGGGATCAACACGAAGAGGTTACAAATATACCTACTGCATCGCAATGAAGGTTGAATATGATACGCGATCGAGCGTCTTCGAGTATGGGTAGCTTGGCGGTTCGAGCTGTAAGGATGAGAGGTCTGACGAAGGGAGCCTCTAAACCGATATCTTCGGTTAACAAAGAGGATTTGCGGCGACAACTTGTCGAGCGCGATGAGGAGATTCGCTTGCTAAAAGAGGCACAAAATGAGGCAAAAAAGGAAGCCGCCAAGCAAAGAGAGATGATAGAATCGTTGAAGAGTATGTTCGGTGCTAGTGATACAAGCTCCAACTCAACAACCCCAACGTCTCACGCTTTAGGTTAATTTTTTATTTTTGTGTTATCGAACTTGTTCTGTCATGTTGTTTTTCCTATAACACGTTATCAGCACGTAAGCTCATAATTCATTGTCTTTATCGTCCGCCGCTAAAGAACTACTATGTGGCTTGCTTCCCGGTTCCACTACTTCAATTCAAGTAAGCATTTTTATGTCTTCATCTTTGTATTTATGAAAAGATTACGCTGCTTGCGTTTTTGCTTCGTTATTCATCGTTTGTCGCCACATTTATCATATATTATCGTACGTTTTATGTCAACTCATTGTTCATATGAGTATTCTAAGACCATATTAAAAGAAACATGCAGTTTGTTATATTGATCAATAGAATTATTTTGTTATAATTTTGTTGTTGATACCAATTAAACTATTAAAAGAAAATAAGAATTAAAACCAAATCAAGATGATTATTTAAGGGAAATTAATTAAAATGCCACAATTTTAACTTTGCTTTACCAAAATACCCTAAATCTCTTTCAGTTTGCAAAAATGCCACAAATTTCCGCGGTGGGCCCCGCGATCGCGGGCCCACACCCACGTGTCACAAAGTTTCGGCCTGGCCCGTGGTGGTTCCCCGCGATGGGCCCGCGATAGGCCAAAATTGTCACCGCGGGTAGGGACCAAACTTGTCACCGCGGCCATAGTTGGGGGGCTCTGCGGGACATTTTGCCCAAACCTGGGTGACACGTAGGCTGGGCCTGCGATCGCGGGGCCCACCGCGGAAATTTAGGGCATTTTGGTAAGAAGGGGTTAAACTTAGGGTATTTTAATTAATTTCCCATTATTTAACTTCCATTAAAATAATAAAAAAATTGATACTCAGGTAGAAAAAAGGAATTATATTAAAAAAAGGTCTTTGTTTAAATTCATATTTGATTTGTTTGTAATTATAAATTAAAGCATTATATAGTTTTGTTTTGAATTCTTTTAGCTATATAAGGAAGTTTAAAAAAATCAATTTAAATTTTGGTGGATTATAGAGAATATACGAAAAAAAATATCAATTAACATTTGTATTTCACATGACATTTTTTTAATTAATTTTTTATTTTTCTTAATTTCAATTATTGGTATGAATGTGAATTAATTGTTATTAATATTGGGACATTGTTATATGGCAGTTATCTTATTTTAAATTAGATCAATTTAATTTGTGAAAGTTACAAAAAAAATGTATTTGTATGCTTATTATTAATTATTATGGTATCATTATATACTTTAAAATTCAATATTGTTGTGATTAATATGTGTGTATAATTATTTGTATATTTTAGTTATCACACTGATTATTACATATTATGATTATTTACATGTGTTGTAAACGATATGCATATATTACCGTTGAAGTAATATAGACATTTTTTTTGTGATATTAACAATATATAGCTAACATATGTGAACTATTCATTTAATTGTACTATTATGCTTTCTTATGCATAAAATATTGTTGTGTTGTACTCTATTAGTATAATGACCATATTTAGTTTGTATGTATTCATTAATTGATTTATGTATGCTAATTCACTATTAGTATGTTAATATGTTATTGAGGCATAATTGTCTTGAAATATTTAATTAACTCATTCCAACGATTCATAAGATGGTTATTTGAATATTGAATTACTTTGCGCAAATGTTTATTAGTTTAGCTATGGATTTAGTTTTAAAGTTGATATCTCCAAATAATATTCAAATCATTACCTTAAATCGTGACCTTATAAATAAATTTTGGAAGTTACACTTTCACCCCCATATATTTTGATCTTTTACCAAAAGTTTCAAAAATATATTATTAAGATGTTAAAAGTTTGACTTTATGTCAAAACCAAGGTTTATTTGTCTAAATGACAAAATGTCTTAAAATATTATTAAGGTATTAAAACATTGAAATTGGCTTCATATGCCAAACTCATATTCATTTTGGCCTCATGCCAAAAGTTCTATAAAATGTTATCTTCAAATTAAATAAATCGCAATATATTGATTGGATTTTGTCAAACGGGTGTAAATAGCCCTAAGGTTTGCAGGGACTTAAGTAATCCATGTGATTCCCCTACTACCTCGAAATCCAATAAATTGAGTGATTTCTTTTCGCAAATTGAAATATTGATGAAATATTATCAACAAAAATATGCCAACATGCAAAAATCTAATTGTTATGATAATGAAATTTCGTGCATAACATAATGATTATAAACCATAATTCAACGTTTTAGAAAATCATATATTCTCCATTTTTTTACCGACATCTTGAACTCAGAAGGACTTGAGTACCATAAGATAGGTTCGAAAAACAAACAAATTTGACCCTAAAAGTTGAATGTTTAGGTACAAGTAAATACCTTGAAATTTTTAGATGACACACCAGTCACAACCTTAAGAGGGAATACCATTAACTAGAAATCCCCAAGAACCGCGGGACATCCCAAAAAGAAAATTCGGGAATATTCATTACCATGTATTTCTCAAACTAATCATACAGTGGAATGAAGCCTACTTACTTGATTACAAGAAGGTAACTGATTTTGACAAAGAAATGTCATGTCTCAAAATGCATCTCAATCTTTGTGGCAAGGAACTCATAAAGGATTATGCGAATCATAACATCTTACCTATATCACCAATCATACTAATGAAACAGTATAAGTTGCAATATAACCTTTAACAAACTCATTAACTTAATGCAAGTGGCTAAGAGATGTAACAATGTTTTTTTTAACCAACCCTAGACAATACTCAGATAAAGAAAATTCTTGAGGTTAACAAGGTAAGTGTTTGAGGTGGAAAGAACTCTAATTATAGCGAGTTAAACATATTGATCCACACACACATGCCAATTATGTACCATATGGACAAGGTTGTGGAAATGGTCAAGTTCATGGCAAGAGTCGGGAAATAATTCATAGTAGAAAATGGAACAAGTATAAAATGAACTATGAATATAAGTTTATTTGAATGAATTTTAACTATCATATTAATTGCATTTGCATATAAACACCTGGTCTTATAACCATTATAGATGTGAAGAAACACATCAAAAACAAAACTTTCAACGTTCTTCGTTCCATGTAGGAATGTATCGAGGAGAACTTGATTGTTTTGTGGCATCTCATACAATCCTAAGAAACAATTTATTTTCATTGAATTAATTATTTTAATTCCTCCAAACACTTAGACGATGGACTGTCACTTGTTGCTTAATGACGCAAGATCAATCACTAAAACACTATATTAATAGGAACCTTGTTAAGATATTCGTATCAATGAGAAATCATATTATAAGAATGGAAATGGGTATATGTACATCAACTCTAATTATATGAAAGCAACATACATTAGAGAAATTAATGTATCAAATTAATAGATTATCTATGTCATTAAAACATATTTTGTCACCAATAAAGAACTTTGGGACAATGACACATATATGTTTCGGCATGACTACGTGGGACACCATGGTCATGACATAATGATCTATGTATTGGAAATACACATAGACACATTCTTTTTCGAGTGAAAGACAAAACGAGGGAATTAATCAAATTGCAACTGTTGACTTCTACTGCACAAGAAGCAACACCACCATCATAATATGCCCTCTCCAATACCTCGAACTTTTGTATACCCTGATTCTTAGCCAAGACAGGAATGAAATCATCCTAAAGCTAAGGACATAATATAAAAATATTTCATTCTTACAACGAATACAAGGTGATATTTATGGACATGAACATCTAGAATGCGGACAATTAAAGTACTTTATGGTTCTTGTTTTGACACGATGAACACGTGTAATATTATTGTCCACATGAAATGTTGCACTCCTAGCACTAGTTATACGTTTAAGGACTACCAACCCTGATTTTCTCATCAAGTCTGCATGACTTAGAATGCCGGAGAGTTTACATCATAAGGATTTGATGATTATTGTATATGTATAGAGATTAATGTAGAGTTTCCTATACCCCATGTGTATATATAAAATGGTCTTGTAGAATGATAAAAGTTGTCATCAAAAGAATATAGATGATGGCTAGCGCATTGGTTATGCGCACCAATTTATCCAGTTCTACATGGGGTTATGCAATATTACATGAAACTTTAATTATTCGTGTTGAGACCCACAACCAACCAACCAATCTTATGCGCACGAGTTGGTAACTGGATATAAGGCTGATGTTTTACATTTACGTATGTTTGGTTTTATTGTATATGTGCCAATTATGCCCCCACAGCGTACCAAAATGGGTCTTAAAGACGATTCATCAAATGTTGGATATGAATTCCCAACAACTATCCGCTAATTAGAACCCTTGACGAGTGATCCCTTTACCGCTAGATTTGCGGGTTGTCACTTTGATGAGACAACCTTCCTGTCGTTAGGGGGAGATAGGAAAAAGGATTTTCCATGGGAACGACAGGAAGTGTCATTGAATATTTCAACTGCGTCTCATTTTGATCCCCAAAAAAACTTCACAATGTAAAGTTGAAGTCAAACGAATCAGACTCGATACCTGATACGTTTAATATTATCTAGAGTGACAAGATCACATATACGAGCTGCAAATATACTCGCAAGGTCAAAAGTCCCCAAACAAGGGCACAACATCGCTGGAAGTACGTTGCAATCACACATGGTGGAGGTGTGGTTAAGGTCGTAACTCCCAAAAGGAAATTGTAACATCTCGAATTTTCATAAGTATTGATGACGGGTTTTATTAATTAATTGAGTATAAATAATTGATAAGTTATGATTAATTATTTGATAAACTAATTTTAGAGTTTAACCCCGAATAAGTTACGTTGAATCATTTTTATGGATTAATAAGTTAGGGGTAAACCTTAATTTTTATTTATAAGTTTGAGGGTGAAAGTTGTCAATAGCTGGAAGTTTAGGGGTGAGAAGTGAAACTCCCACCCTACTCACCGCCTCTTTTGCTAGAAAAGAGAAATGAAGATATTTTTCTTCATTTGGTGTGTCTTGTTTGTGTGTGGCCATTTCGGTAACGAGAGAGAGAGATAGAACCGAGAGTTGGAGATAGCAAGAACAAGAAGAAGAGCAAGATTTCAGCTGGAAAAGAGGAATCAACTAAGTAAACTGTGGTGGTGAAGACAGAAGTCCTTACGTTTTTATAAGAATTAAAAAGAAGAGTGACTTCATACCAGGTGAGTTTATTTAACTCTCTTTAAAGTTCAGCAATTAATATTGAAATAGATATGTAATATGTATGTCTAAACATGATAAATAAAGGACTCGTCTTAATCAGTAAAGAGTCCAGTTAGATGATTTAAAAGTTATGCTATGTTGGTCCCCGTGCTAAATTGCAAAGAGGGGATAGCCAAGAAGTCGAGGTACTAGAATTATTAAGATTCTTTATAAATACATATGAAGAATGTATTACATTGTGTGTTATGCATATACACTGATAAGAGTTATAATACTTATGTATTATGTTGTAATTACTAAAAGTAGGCATCCGGTCATCGGGGGCACCTGGGTATGGTCTAATGGGAACCGAATACTTGCCATTGACCAAAGGGATGTACTTTTTAGTAATTGAGTGTACCTTGAATCATCGGGGGTCCCGGTTGTTTATCGCGATATAATAATCCCATTGGGACCATTGATTCTGAGGTGAGGAAAATATGAAATGTGGAATAGGCAGATTTTGATTTGTAATTCCTATTTCAAATGGAAGATCGGAGATTTCCATTGTTACAGGGAAGATCAGAGATTTCCCAATTATGAAAAGAGGAATAAGAAATAGGCAGGCTTTGACTTGTAATTTCTTAGATAAGAGTTTTGACTTTGAATCTGGGATGATTTATAGTAGACTCTTGGTAGTGTGGTTATGGCTAGACGAATTAGTCATAAGTATGGGAGTGGGGTAGATTCCCAGTATTGAAAGGAGTTATTGTATGGTAAGATGAGCGAGAACAGGTTTGATGTATCTGTTGAGATTTTAATTGTTTAACTTTAATTTGATTTGAATATTCTCACTAGGCGAAAGCCTAATGTTTCAAGTTGAATTTTCTTACCAGGTACAAGCTCCGGGAAGTAAGCGGGAAAGTGTGATGAGGATTTTTGGAAAGACTCAAACTTAGAGATAACGGAGGATCTAGTTAATTTGGACGCTTTTGGGACAAAGGATTAGATAACTTAATTAATCTGATTATGATGTATGATTAGATTAATAGGTTATTTGAATTAGACATACTGTATATAAAACCTTTACATTTGATCCTCAGGTTATAGAAGTTTGAAGTTTTATGATCATAACTTGTGGCAATTTTTAAGTTTTAAATTGGCCCTGTTTTTAGGGTGTTACAGAAATGGGGGAAGCTACTTGGTTCGATAGATACTCATCTAAAGGAAGAGAAGAGCAAGGCACAACTATATATCATCAATACATGAGATCATCTCTGATTAAATCTATGTCTATGAATCATTACTGGAGGACGCTCCGAAGTTAATATTGATTCCAGATATCAAAGAAATCTCAAATGAATATGAGTCGATGGACAGATCATACATACTCAATGATGATATATTTGCATATACCGTTGCTTATGAGATAATAGAGCACGATGTCATCGAACCATGCTCAGTTGAAGAATGTCAACAAAGAGCAAATTGGCCTAAATGAAAAGAAGCAATCCAGGATAATTATTTGACAAATGAACAGGTATTTGGTTCGGTAGTGCTAACCGACCACGTGTAAAGCCTGTAGGACATAGATAAATCATTTGTCAGGGAAACGTAATGAGAATAATTAAGTCATAATATATAAGGCTCTCCTTTGGCGCAAGGTTTCTCACAACGCACTGGATTGACCACAATAAGACTTACTCTCTCGTGATGGATAACATTTTGCTAATTAAATTAGCCAAGTAGTTTCTGAAGGACTAGAAATTGCAGCTCAACGATGTAGTTACTATATATCTCTATGTTGATATAAATTCAGAGATATAAAAGTGCTTGATGGCATTATACCAATATCAAGTAACTTTAAACTATGAAATGCGTTTACAATAAATATGAAACACTCACTTTATAGATTAAAGCAATCTATGCGGATGTGGTATACCCGCCTGTGAATACTTGATTGGAAAACGAGATATAAGAACGATGAACTGTGCCCTTGCATATTTGTTTAAGAAAAAAGTTCCAGATTTTCATAGTAGCTCTATATGTCGATGTTATGAACATAATAGACACTCTTGATGAAATAAGAGAAAACACAAGCTATTTGAAATCTAATTTTGAGATGAAAGATCTTGGAAAAACTTGGTATTATCTAGATACTTGAGCTAGGACACCGAGTTTGTGGAATATTAATCCACCGATCCGCATATGTTCAAAAAATGATCAGGCAATTAAATATGGAAAAACGCATCCGACTAGCACTCCCATGATCAGTCAAAGTGTTGGATATAAGGAAAGATCCATTTCATCTAAAGGATGAGGACGAAGAGGTGTTGGGAGCTGGAATTCCATACCTAAGTACAATAAGCGCATTATTGTACCCATCACAATACACTTGACCGTATATTGTATCTCTCAGTGAACTTGTTAGCTAGATTTAGCTCAGCGCCAACGCAACGTCATTGGAACAATATCAAAGTAATCTTCTAGAAACATTGACGTGGTCTTATACTTTCCCCACGAAGAAAAACATGGATTGATAATGAAACTTCAATACCTACTTAGATAGTGAGCGACAAAAGAACTAGCCCTTGTAGAAACATACCAATTAATGTATTGGTATGTATTTGTTGATATTATGTATATGTCTGACCCATACGAATGTCATTCCCAAACTGGATAAGGAATTACCATGGGAACACACTAATTACTTGGAAGTAAAACTAAGCAAACCCTTGTATCAACCTCCTCGAACTATTCTAAGAATATTACTCTACATTATTCAAGAGTGTATATGGTTAACGATTATAATTATACATATTAGAGGAACTAGTGGTTTGAGTTCAACCACTATCCTACCTGCATATATGGAAATAATGCATCATGTATCAAATAAATGAAAGTAAGATACATCAAGGGTTATAACACAAATCATATTTCGCTTAAGTTTCTATAAAATCAGCAACAATAAACTCTCCTCAAGATTCAAGTGAATCAAGTAAGGTATGAGGAAAATGTGGAAGATTTGCTTTCCAAATGGTTGCCTAAGGTTACATTTGAGAAACATGTAGAAAGCATTAAGATAGGGATATTTTCTAAGCTCTCTTGATTGATGTACGAATCAGGGGAGTAATAGACAAAAGGAGGTGTCTACTAAACATGTACTATTAGTGGGTTGTGCTCTTTCCTTCGCCCAAGGTTTTATTTTTCCCATTGGGTTTTGTTCCTTGGTGCAAGGTTTTAGCGAGGCAACATTTTATACATCATATTGATTTATATATCTCTTGATTGATGTACGAATCAAGAAAGGTGGTAAACTAAAGGAATTGTTTATTGGTGCCTTGTACTCTTTCCTTCGTCTAAAGTTTTTATTTTTCCCACTGGGTTTTATTTCTTTGGCATAAGATTTTAATGAGGCAAGAACTATTCACCATCACTCCTTTTGATTCGGCACAAGGGGGAGTGTTGAAGGCATATGTGCCATCATCAAAAGGAATTGATTGAGAGAATATTTCCCTAGTATTAGAATTTACCATAATGAATGTTTCCTTTTCTTTGTAAACTCATCCCTATTTAAAGGGCTTATGATTAATGAGAAAAATAGATTCATTCTCTCTATTTACTGTTGTTCTGTCATGTTGTTTTTCCTATAACAATCTTTCAATTGTTGGACTTATTTGTTTTGTTTGATTATGGGAGTTGTTTGTAGAAAACATGTTTGTTTGCTTGTTTATGAGATTTATTTGTAGAAATGATGTAAGTAAAAAACTCCAGCATAGTGCACAAAACAAGCAATATTTTTTTTTGTAAAACTTCTTAGGAAACTTATAAACAATATAAGTGTTACTAAAGAGAAATATTATATTATTTTAATTACAATTCAAATGCAACATATCTAAATAGATTAAGTTGTCTTAAGTGTGTGTAAGGCAACATATGCAACTAGAGTATGTTGTCCAAGCTGATACCTTAGGCAACACATGCATAAATCTAATGTTACCTTAGAGTTTGTTTAATGCAACATATGTTTTTTTCCCATAAGCAACATAACCTTTTGCGTGTTTCCTAATGAGTCAGCTTTAGGCAACGTATGATGTTTTCCTTTGTTGCGTAGGTTCTTATGCAACATTGAGAAGGCAACACCGCTTAGACGACACATAAACCCCACTTACGCAACATTTTTCGTTTGTTGCGTAAGTGGCATTTTGAGGTAGTGAACTGAATGACACTTTCAGTCAAAACCAATGGGTTCGTTAGATTTTATTTATTTTTTTCTTCTGGAAACGAGTGATCCTAGACTTCATCCGGACTAATCACATGGAAAAATCAGGAAGAAATGTTTAGGTCGTAACATCTCAACCTGAACCATGTTTTTATCAAGATGTTGTTAAGCACAATTAGTGGTGAGATGCTGTGTTTGCGATGGAAATCTGTAACACTTTGAACATTGTTCCTATTCCACAAGACAAATGTACAATGTTTTTTTCTTGGTGATTTCATAATTTCATGTCACTCCAGAAAACTATCTTGACATATCTAGAATCTAGATCGTCTACTGAATCATAATATCAAGCAATTGCCTACCACTTGTGAGCTAATTTGGTTGCAACATCTTTTATCTGTTTGGCGCACCTTGCTCTTCCCTATATTGTTTGTCGATTTGTGATAACACATGTGCCATTCAGATATCCCATATATTGTCTAATCCTATATATATATATATATATATATATATAGAGAGAGAGAGAGAGAGAGACTTTGGATCATGTGAGACCAACATGTTTTCGTGAGACCGGTGAGACCAAGTTTTTACACTTGAAACTTCACAGCAAAACACTGTGAAGGTAACCTTCAACCTTCACAGTGTTTTTGCTGTGAAGTTTCAAGTGTAAAAACTTGGTCTCACGAAAACATGTTGGTCTCACATGATAAACCTATGAAATCGACGGTTTACACGAAAATGATGGTTTACAATTTCATAGGTTTTTTTGATGAAATTTTTGATGGAATTGTTTATTTTGATGAAATTGTTTCACATCATTCATTTCTTGATGAATTTTTTTTATGAATTTTGTAGTTTCATAGGGTTTTTTTTTTCATTTTTATGAAACTGTTTCATATATTTTCGTTTTCACCTATGAAACTACAAATTTCATAAAAAATTCCATCAAGAAATGAATGATATGAAACAATTTTATCAAAATAAACAATTCTATAAAAAAATTTCATCAAAAAAACCAATGAAATCGAGGGTTTACACGGTTTACACGAATATGATGGTTTACAATTTCTTATCCCTATCTCGCTCTCTCTCTCTCTCTCTCTCTCTCTATATATATATATATATATATATATATAGAGAGAGAGAGAGAGAGAGAGAGAGAGAGAGAAAGTTCAAATGAAAACTCAATTTTCATTGTGCACGTGAGAATGAATCTCGACCACTCCATCTCTATTGATCCAACAACTCATATTAAATAGAGTTTTTAATTATAATTATTAATTAAGGTGATTAGGGATAAAAAAGTAAGATAATTTAAACTCACGCCTACTATCTTTGACCTTTTATTTTCTTTTTTAATTAAAAACTTTTACCCTCCTTAAAGTTTAAAATAAATTATCTTAAAAATTACTAATACTTTAATCAAACAAATTACATCAAAAATCGAGAATTCCGTGCTCTTCGATATGACATCCATCTCGATATAGTTTTGTTGTTGTTGTTTTAACCATTTTTTACGTGAAATGCTATATATGTGTTATATTCATTATGAATATTTATGTACGTTCAAGTGTGTACAACACATCGACACCGTAAGTCCGTAACTCAACATCGTCATCTTCAACACTTTTTTCAACGTCGTAAGGCATCACTTTTATTCATCACCATAACCCAACACCCGTCGACACGAATGGAGAACCTATCGAGTTTCGGGTGTGAACCGGGAAACAAAAAAGAGCGCGCCACGTCTTCACACCTTCACGGGTCATTCATGTATTATTCATCATGAATAATGTATCATTCAAAATGAATAATACATCATCCAGGGCGAAAAATATACACGATTCATGAATTTGTATATTATTCATCCTGAGTGCTCTATAATTCATCCTGAATATTGTATTATTCATCATGAATAGTGCATGAACGTCCACCTTTGTTATTCATACTGAATGTGGACAACCGGGGATGTGCATACATATTCATATTGAATAAAACCAAGTTTCGGTTATGAATCCGGGAACAAAATAGAATGGTCTATGTGTCCACACCTTCACGAGTTCACGGTTCATTCATATATTATTTATCATGAATAATGTATCATTCATAGTGAATAATACAACATTCATGGTGAATAATACACGATTCATGATGAATAATACATGAATAATGAATTAGTGTATTATTCATCATGAATGTTGTATAATCATCTTGAATGGTGAATGAACGTTCACATTTGTTATTCATACTGAATGTGGACACCCGAGGACGTGCATACATATTCATAATGAATATAACACATATATAGCATTTCACGTAAAAACGGTTAAAACAACAAAAAACTATATCGAGATGGATGTCATATCGAAGAGCACGAAATTCTCGTTTTTTATGTAATTTGTTTGATTAAAATATTAGTAATTTTTAAGATACTTTATTTTAAACTTTAAGGGGGTAAAAGTTTTTTAATTAAAAAAGAAAATACAAAGTCAAAGATGGTAGGCGTTGATTCAAATTTCCAGTTTTGTCCCTAATCACTTCTCAATTAATGTTATTATGTTTTAACCATTGATTAGTTTTCTAAATCTTGATTAATGGCTAAAATTGGTCCTCATGTGCACAATGAAAAATGAGTTTTCATTTGAACCTACCCCTCTCTCTCTCTCTCTCTATATATATATATATATATATATATATATATATATATATATATATAGGGTCAGGTTCAAGGGAAACCCTAAATAACCGGAAAACCGAAAAACCACGAAAATACGGAGGAAAACGTATATCAATATGGATGTCAAATTAATAAGAAAAATATGATCATTTATTTGGTGTAATTTATTTCGTTCGAATTTTGTTTATTTTTCGTCTTTTTTCAAATAAAAAATAGGGGGGTGAGGTTTTTTTATTTAATTAATATTGTTGTAACCGCCCGTCTAATCACATCCATCAGATCATCTGATCTAACGGTTGATAAAGTGTTTTTTAGTTTTCCATTTATTTGAGGTTTTCCCCTGAACCTCCCTCTATATATATATAGGACAGTAATTAAATGAGAACCGGAAAAAGGTCGAGAACCTTGAGAACCAATCACAATTATTAATTGGATTTAATCAACGTTTATTAAAGGTGATGCCATTTTTATGATATTTTCGAAAATTGGAAAGTTTAGAGGGGCATTTATGTCATTTGACATCCAATCCAACACCATTTCTTATATCTCTTGCAGCCGCAAATTGAAACCCAATGGCGTAGTCCATTTCGTTTTTCTCCGACGACGAACCCCCCACCTTCATCTCCTTCTCTGGCAAAACCCAACCCCTCCCTCTCGTTCTACGGTCCTCGTGCATCGATGAACGCCGATGAAAACCCTCGCATGTTCTTCCGATGAACGCCGATGAAAACCCCCGCATGTTCTACCGATGAGTGTCGCTCGATTTCTTTTGTTCAAGCCAAGAACCAAATCTGAATTAGGGTTTTCTATTTTTTTGGTAAGAACACCAAGCAGATGAAATCAATACTTTCATGACTGTTACATCTTCATTTTTTTTCCTATTATCTTCTAATAAACTTCAATTTTCGGATTCGAAATTAGAAGTTTCGGTTCATGGGTTCAATCCGTTATCCGATTTTAATGTCAGAAACGCTACTGTAACTAAAAAGTTGATAATCCAAGTTGTGACTGATTTGGTTTTTTTTTTGTTTCTAAATCTAGATCGGGTCATCTTTCACGGATTCAGATAACCTTTGTCATATACAAACTATTCCCCCCCTTTTTTTACCCTAATCGTCTTCTTCTTTCACCGTTGCACATCAAACCCTAATATAATCTTCAATTTCCAAGCATTTCGCCCAATTTCTGACATCTTTGCTGTTTCAATTTTGAAAAAAATCGTTCAATTTATACCCAAATTTGCTTCCCCTGTTGATTCTCTCTCTAACCCAGTGATCTCTAATGTGTATCCTAACTAAACAATCATAACCTTGGTTTTTGCTCGACACGATCCCCCCTAGATGAACCATCCTCATCGCCGATCCATTGCGATGGCGAAATCAAGGACTGTGCCTGGACTGTTTTTACTGATAATTGATCTTCATAGCATTGTGAAGATGGGATTTCGAGAGAATTGTAATAATCAAACATCTGAGATGAAAAATTTATTTGATTTCATTAGGTGAAAATATATTATAAATGAATTTTGGTTTGATTTCATGTGGTGAATTAAGATATGAATGAACTTGTGTTTGAATTTCATTAGACGAAATAGCATATTTATGAAAATTGCGATTCATTTCATGTGGTGAAATAAGGTTAGTATGCGTTTCATATGGTGAATCTTTGTGTTTCATATGGTGAATTGTGTGTTAAGTGTTTCATTTGGATTTCATTAGATGAAATAACATATTTATGAAAATTGTGATTTATTTCATGTGGTGAAATAAGGTTAGTATGTGTTTCATATGGTGAATCGTGTGTTTCGTGTTTCAATTGATGAATGAATAAATTTGTATGTTTCATCCGGTGAATCTTGTTACAAAAATGACGATTATGCCATTTTCATGTGGTGAAACAATTTTTAATTAAAACCATTGGATTAAAACCAATTTACGGCTTAGATCAGTTCTCACGGTTCTCAATCTTTTTTTGGTTCTCACATGATTTAACCCCTATATATACATATATATATATATATAGAGAGAGAGAGAGTGAGGTTCTTTTATACGTTTTGGAATGGCTAAGGGCTGTTTTTTTTTAATATTTTCAGAACTTATTTACCTTGAAGAAAACTGCAACTTTATTTATTTGAAACAAACTATTACAACTAGAATGAAAACTCTCTTATCTACAAGAACTAAAAAATAAGAAAACCCTAGTTTATGACTAGAAAACTAGAGAGAAAGATAACTAGAGAGAGAGAGAGAGAATAAAGTTGTAATGTGTAAAAAATAAACTGATTGAATTGAATCAGATCGTCCCACACGACTTCATATATATGTAATCCAAATGTGCAGCTTCGGTCCCTCAAGTTTGTAAGAAGAGCTCCGCTAACCTTGAACTTCCAATAATAGTGAGGCGTAGTCCACTTCTTTCAACATTTATCCAAACAACCCCTTCTCCTTTCCTTTTACACTTTTAACCCTACAAAAGTACAAACAGTTCAAGTTAGACAAAGAGCACAATTATGTCAAGATTGCAAGAGCTAAATGATATTTTAACACCCGCCCTCAATCTTGACACCTAAAAAAATCAGTCATTTTTAATTTTGAGCACAAATAGTCATGACGACATACACTAAGAGACTTCGTAAAGATATCAGCAGTTTGTTCCAAAGTATCAATTTTTACAGTTTTGATAACTCCGGAAGAAATCTTATTTCGAACTTGATGAATATCAATTTCTATATGTTTAGTTTTTTCATGAAAAACGGGATTGTTTGCAATTTGTATTGCTGACTTATTATCACAGAAAATATTCACCGGAAGCAAATCAGTAATATTTAAGAATTCCAAAATAGTTAAAATCTAGACAATTTCACAAAGCACAACGGCCATTCAGCAAAAAACCTGGACACTGTAGTTTGTTTCTTACTTTTCCATGAAATTAAACTAATTCCTAAAAAAAGACAGTAACTGAGCTTTGAGACGATAGACATTTTCCCCAGTCGGCATCCACATACGCATCTAATTTAAACGATTCAGAACGAGAAAAAGAAATACCCTTACCTGGAGACTTCTTCAAATATCAAAGAATTCTAAGAGCAAGATTAAGATGAGAGCGGAGTGGAGCATGCATAAACTGGCTTAAAGAATGCACAACAAATGCAATATCAGGCCTAGTTGCAAGTAAATAGATCAACCTTCCAACTAACCTTTGAAACCCAAAAATATCTTCCAATGGAGGATCATCAGAAGAATTTCTAATAGAATCAGTCACAATAAAATTCATATCTATGGGAGTGTTTATAGGTTTACACCCCAAGTAACCAAAATCGTTTAACAATTCTAAGAAATATTTGCGCTGACTCATGCACAAACCAGTTTCAGACTTTAAGACCTCAATGCCTAAGAAAAACTGAAGATTACCCAAATCTTTAATCATAAAGTTTGTTTTCAAATGTTGTTTGACCCTATGAATTTCACTTTTATTATTTCGTGTCAACACTATATCATCTACATATACAAGTAAAACAAGAAAAACAAGAAAAACATTACCAGAAGATAACGTGAATAAGGAATAATCATTAGTACATTGAATGAAACCAAAATCAAACAAACATTTAGACAATTTTTCATACCATTGTCTTGGAGCCTGCTTTAACCCATATAACGACTTAACAAGTTTACATACCCTATTATCAGTACTAGAAAAATATCCTTCAGGTAATTTCATATACACATCCTCGTTAAGATCACCATACAAAAATGCATTATTAACATCCAATTGATATAAAGGCCAGTCATTTTGAACAGAAAGTGCAATCACACATCTAACTGTAACCATTTTAACAACAGGAGAAAAAAATTCTTCATAATCTAAACATTCCCTCTGACTGTACCCCTTAGCAACTAAACGTGCCTTATATATCTAAATTTCTCCTGAAGACTTATACTTAATCTTGTATATCCATTTGCATCCTATGGGTTTTCTATCTGGTGGAAGATCAATCACTACCCAAGTTCCATTCCTATATAATGCCTCCATCTCATTGTTCATAACAGTAATCCAATTAAGATCTTTACTAGCCTCAACATAACTGGTAGGTTCTATAGACTTATTTAAATTCGAGACAAAACAAAAATTTTCTTTAGAAAGAGAAGAGTAATTTACAACTCTTCCTAAGCCATATTTAACCTTTCCTTCGACTACAAAGTCATCAAATCTACGGGGTAAATTGGATTTTCTAGTGGACTTTCTTAATGAAGAAATAAAATCAGAAGGTTGGTTTTCGGAAACATGACCCTCAGGAGGGAACTGTAACACGATCATCTTGATTGATTTTAGAATTCCTCACAACACTCGGACTCCCGACAAACAAATCAGTATTGGTCTGGGAAGGATCAGTACTGTTCTGACCACCCAGGGAGCTAGGGCCATGAGGAGGAGATGAACTTGCGGTTACATGTCTATCTCTAATATCATCATCGGGCAAAGAGTCAAAAGAATCATCAGTAGGAACATAATCATTATCAAAGAAATTTAAGAAATTCAGACTTTGAGAGTTTGATTCGGATTTTTCACTCATTTTAAATGGAAAAACATTTTCATAAAAAGTTACATCTCTAGAAACCAAAATTTATTTTGACTCAAGGCTATAAAGCCTATAGCCCTTTTTTTAGTGACAATAATCAAGTAAAACACATTTTCAGCTCTAGAGCTGAACTTATCAGGCACATTAGGTTTCACAGAGAAACAAAGACACCCAAAGTTTCGTAAATGAGTGAGAACCGGAACAAACCCGTATATTAACTCATAAGGACATTTACCATTTAGTACAGACGAAGGAGTTCGGTTTATGAGATAAGTGGCAGTAAGAATGCACTCACTCCCATGTTTAATGGGACTCCTCCCTGAAACATCAAAGCTCTTGCTACATTAAGTAAATGTCTATGCTTGCGTTCTACCACCCCATTTTGTTGGGGTGTGTAGACACAAGAAGTCTGATGAATAATCCTACATGACTTAAAATATTCATTCACTCTTTGATTTAAAAACCCTGTCCCATTATCACTTCAAAAAACTTTTACAGCTTTACCAAATTGAGTTTGAAGCAAATTACAAAACACAACAATATTTTCAAAAACTTCATCCTTTGTTTTCAACAGATATACCCAAACTGCTCTTGAAAAATCATCCACAATAGTGAAAAAATACCGATATCCATCCCTACTGGTAATCTTGTAGGGACCCCATAGATCAAGATGCACTAAGTCACCAATATGCTTAGATTTTCTTTCACTTAGACCAAATTTAGTGCGAGACTGTTTTGCCTTATGACAAATCTCGCAAGGAGAAGAGGTCTCATTTCCTATGTTCAACCTACCTTTTAGGACTTTTAAGACAAGATCAGCTGGGTGACCTAGTCTACTATGCCACAATTGATATGAAACATGACAACACTTAGAAACATTGCAAATTGTCTTATTCTTAGAATCTATATCAAAATAGTAAAGCCCTCTTTTCTCAATACCAGTCCCCAGAAGTTTCGTGCGATGAGAGTCCTGAACATATCATTTATTTTCATCAAATCCAACAAATAGTTTATTGTCACGAGCAAGTTTATGAACGGACAATAAATCAACATTAACATCTGGGACAACTAAGACATCAAGTAAGACAAGATTGTTGGTTATGTTCATGTTTCCAATCTTTTTAATTATGGCTTTAGAACCATTTGGGTGATTTACAATTAGATTCAAATAAGAAATATCAACAACATTCTCAAGGTTAGAAATATAAGAAGTCATATGTTAGGTTTCCTTTGAATCAATGATCCAGTTGGAGCTACACAAAATGGACATACCTGCCATATTAGCGGATGCTTCATGTGTAGTGCGTTGTTCGAGTAAGGCAAGGAGTTTAGAGATCTGATCTTGAGTTAGAACACCCGAATAGGAAGAAGATTGGGACCCTTGACTGGAAGTGGTGTGATTCGAAGAACTGACATTGTTGCTAGATGGTTTGAAATTTTGATTAAAATGTTGTTTTCTTGGAAAGTCTTTGGGAAAACCATTTAGCTTGAAACATCTCTCTATGGTATGGCCAATGACACCACAGTGTTTGCACATAAGGTTTGGATTGGGAGGTCTCATAAACTTTTTCTTATTGTCGGGAACTTTGCTAAAGAAAGCGAAGTTCTGACTCTTGGTTGAAGAAGTACCAAAAACTCCTCGATGGGATTCATCCCTAGAAATAATGGAGAAGGCAGATTTCACAGAGGGTAGAGGATCTGAAGTTAGGATGGAGCTTCTAATGGGCTGATAATAGGGGTGAGCAAAACCCGATTAACCTGAAAAACCCGACCGACCCGTTACCCGATCAACCCGAACTTCACTTACCCGATGAACCGAAACCTGATTTGGCCCGAACCCGTAATTATATATCGGGTATTACGGTTCGGGTTGGGTTGGGTTTTTCCAAACCCGAACCCGTCCGAAACCCGAAATTTTAAAAAAATATTTTTTTTATTTAATAAATCCTAAATATATATTTTTAATTTCTAATTTCTATTTCTATCTTTAAAAATACTTGTTTATTTAATTTTAAGCTATATTAGATTATTGTTGCATGTTGCTTTACCGAAAAACAGGGTCGAAATCTGGGCTGAAAAACACGAAAAGGGGCTAAAAACATGGCCGAAAAACTGGGCTGAAAATGGGCTTGGATCAGGCCCAACCCGATGAACCCGACCGGAATACCCGAAACCCGATTAAACCCGAAGTCCGAAACCCGAACTTTACTTAGGACGGGGTTCGGGGCCTGTTTTGTCCACCCGAAACCTGATCGGGTTGGGGGTTTTCAACCCGACCCGACCCGACCGATGCTCACCCCTAGCTGATAAACATCATCAAGACCCATTAGGAATTGCATGAGTTTCAAAAGCTGGTTATGTTTAGAGAATTCGTGCGAGGCATTGCAGGTATAGGATGGGAGTTTAACCAAAACATCAAACTGTTTCCAAAAAGAGTATAATTTGTGGTAGTAATCGGAAACAAAGGATCCATTTTCAGTCATAGAGTTAATTTTCTTGTGAAGATTAAATGTTACAGAACCATCAACTTTGTCATAGGTTTCTTTTAACTCTAATCAAACCAGCGATGCTATTTTTTAAAACACTTGGCCCAGAAACAATTTTTCAGTTACAGAACTTAGAATCCAAGACAAAACCACCGAATTACATCTATCCCATTGTTTATCAAGGACAAGATCATTATTTGGTCTAGGGCAAGAACCGTCAATAAAGCCAACTTTGTTTTTTAGTCTCAATGGCAACGTGTAACACCCTAAAAATCAGGGCAAATTTAAACCTAAAATAAAAGGGTTTACGCATCCAATATCCATAACATAAACATTCTATATGAGTGTAAATAGTAACAAGAGTCAATTTACATCAACTTGTAGCCACTATAAACTCTTCGCTCGTCCCATTACTTCCTTGAGTGAACCTGATAAGAAAATGTTATTTGAAACGATTAGGCTAACGCCTAGTGAGAACATTCAGTTTCAAAATAATACTTTTAAATCAATGTAAACAAGGTTTATCAAACTTGACTTACACTCGTTCTTACCGTACTCATACTTGTCTCATAATAACATAATCATACTCAATCTCATGAGTATAACTACCATTCATAAAATCATATCACCATATTCAATAGCCTACAACGAATCATCACAGATTCTAGTTTATCGATAAATCCTACAGACTTACATTCAAACATCATACATTCTTCTTGAAATGGATACAGAAATAGCACTTATATATCGCCTATTTTTAATCCGCTGAAAACACATGAAAACAATACTTACTCTTCGTCTAATTCATAATTCCACATCTTAAATACGAATAACAACTCTGCTTTGTCTATTCAATCAATTAACTTGAATAGCAGTTATGCTTTTGCCTATTCAACCGTTCCTATATGAATAGTATATCTATATTACCTATTCAATCATTCCATATGAATAGTAATTCTACTTGCCTATTCATTTCATTCCTAGTTAACGGAAATATGACTAACACTAAGTCAGTCATGATATCATGTTCCAGAGCTGCACTACGAATCTCCACGGATTCTAGATTAATGCTCATATCATATTCCAGAGCCGCACTACGAATCTCCACGGATTCTAGATTAATCCTCATATCATATTCCATAGCCGCACTACGAATCTCCACGGATTCTAGATTAATCCTCATATCCAAGAAATCGCAATTACACATGACCATTTCTTGGAAAGGAAGTAGATATTTCAATTACACATGCCAATCTATCCTCTTCCTTAGAAATCGGGAATTACGATTAATCCACACGCCAATTCCACGATTTCTCACACACACTGGAATTACGATTAATCCACACGCCAATTCCATGTGTTCATAACAACTAGTGCATATGGATCCATTACACTTAACCGTACTCATGTAGGTTATTACTTAATATGTATTCCTCATAGCATTCAGTATGAGCAAATCATATTTATACCACATAGATTCCTCATATCATCTAGTATTTATAAATCTCCTTTATAAATCTCTCATATTATTTAGTATAAGCAAATCACATTTAATATGTCAATTTCTTATAACATAAGTCTAATCATCAATATCATCACTCACGGTCCTTGATATAAATATTATTGTAACCCACTTGCCCATCAAATCCAATAGTTAAAACTCGTATAATCGCCGATCCGAAATTCATTCAAAACAGTTCATTATAAAAATGCACCTTACCATAATTTAAAACATTATAAAAAGGGTAAGGTAAGAATGAACTCACCTGATAGTAGTCGCGTCACTAAAGTACTGGTATTAAACTACTGTACAGAACCCTTAAAGACTAAGAATCCTAAATATCCAAAATTCTCGACTCTTATCGCAACTCACTAGCTGCGATAACCCTTGTCGCAACACACAGTACTTATCGCAACCCACTGTCGCAACACACAGTACTTAAAGTCGTAAGAATTTCTGTCACCAACTTCACCAAGATCTGAAATACCCAAATACACATTGTACTGGTATTAAACTACTGTACAGAACCCTTAAAGACTAAGAATCCTAAATATCCAAAATTCTCGACTCTTATCGCAACTCACTAGTTGCGATAACCCTTGTCGCAACACACAGTACTTATCGCAACCCACTGTTGCGACATCCTCTTCTTATCGTAACAAACTGTTGCGACAAGCATCTTATCGCAACCATCTTGTTGCGATACACATCTTATCGCAACCAACTGTTGCGATACAAACCTACTTGTCGCAACCCAAGGTTGCGACATTCATACTTATCACAATCTATCATAACTATAGCAACTTACTACTGCGACATTCATAACTATCTTAACTAACTGAAATCATATTCAGCCCAGAAATTTATAGTTTTAAGCCATGAATAATTCTGTAATCATGCAGATATGCTTAAGACTATTAACAGAACATAATCATTTACTCAGATTCCTCATATCCTTCCAAAATCATCAAGACCCATTTTAAAACCATGTAGAAAAACTTTTAACTATAATGGAGGAAAGATTTATGTGAGATATACCTGTGTTTTCCTTGAATTGCCCCTAAGTTCCAGCTGATAAATCTGCTTATCTTCTTCTTCTTCCTTCCTTTCTTGGTTCTCTCTTTTTCTATCTCTCTTTCACCGTACACAACACACACACACATACTTAATACATAAAAGAAGAAATATATTTTATCTAATTGATATACATGAGGCGGTGGTGGTTGATTTAACTTTAATCAACTTAACCAAACAGCCCCTCATACTTTCCTTACTTAACAAAATCCACCCTCCAACTTATAAATTAAAATTTAAGTTTACTCCCTTAACTTATAACTCCACAAAACAATTAACGTAACTTAATCGGGGATAAACTCTAAAATTAATCTATCAAATAACCAATTATAACTTATCAAATAATTATACTCAAATTATTTAATAAACCAAACGTAATCCTTTATAAAAATCGAGATGTTACAATACTCCCCAACTTGAAAATGATTTCGTCCTCGAAATCAAAGCTAGGCAAACAAGTGAGGATATCAAATTTTCATATTCTCTTCCGACTCTAACGTCACATTAGCACCTCGATGATGTTTCTATTGTACCTTTAACATAATCACATTCTTAGATCGTAATTTCTTAACCGATCTCTCTAGAATCGCTTCCAGTTCCTCCATATAACGACTCTTCTCATCTATTCTTACTTCAGTAAATGGAATCACATCATACCAACATAAAATATGTCATATATCCCTTTCAATTTCTAATCTTACATACTTAATCACAGTTAAAAGTCCAAGAAGAACAAGGACTCAACTTTCCACATCTTCTGGATCTTATATCCTTCAACATTACCCACTCCCCAACTTAAAATTTTGCGAATCTCTTTGGGGTAACTATATAATTATCAAATCTTTTATCCAACTAAAACTTGATCTTATTTTAACCCTTTCAATCATTAAAGCATCTTTCAACAACAACAACTAGTACAACTAACTTTTAATACCGACCAAAATACAAAAGATAAGTTAGCATTACTTACATAATACACATACACCTATGCGTGAAATAAACAAGGACAATATCAAAAACTTATCCATACATTCCTTAACATCTTTCATCGTCACATGAAAAGTTTCAATCCTTTGTTGTTGAGATGTTGGGTTTCTTCCCTTTATTCCCGCTATCTTTCAGCGTTGGGCAATCCCTTCGATAATGACCAGGCTTCTTACATTCATAGCAAGTTGGTCCTTGGATGGGACTAGGGGTGTCAAAAATAACCGAAACCGAATAACCCACCCGAACCGAATGAAATTTGGGTTAAACGGTTTCGGGTTATTCGGTTTTCGGGTTAAACGGTTCGGTTAACCGAATAAGAATCCTTATTCGGTTCGGTTTTCGGTTAATTTTTTCTTAATTCGGTTAAACCGAATAACCCGAATAATACATTCTACTAATATTTTATATATTTCATGGTCATAAAATATAAACCAAATACATGCTATACTATTATTATTGTATATATTTTATTGCTAAATAATATTTTTTATTGATGGTAGATAAGGTTTTTTTATTAGATTACGTTTTTTCTTTGATTTACAACGGCACATTGAAAAAAATATTGTCATTTGGTAGATATTTGTTGATAGATGGTGTTTTTTACTTAATACAAGTCAATTGTTGAGTATTCTTGTATGACACAATTACATATTAAAAGTAACAAACAATTAATTTGAGAAAATTATTTGAACAAGTGTCCAACGAAAAAATATAAATCCTTATTCGGTTTAACCGGTTACCGAACCGAATAACCCAAAACCGAATAAACCGAAACCGATTAAACCGAACCTTATTTGGTTTGGTTATCGGTTAATTTTATAAACACTTGAAAACCGATTTAACCGAACCGAATAAACCGAAAACCGATTTAACCGACCGAATAACACCCCTAGATGGGACAACTCTCTATTTGATGACCACTCTTTCCACATTTAAAACATTCCCTTGATATCACCCGACACGGCCCAAAATGTTTACTCTTACATTTCTAACACCAATTAGACTCTGGTCGAGTCTCATTTTGAGTGTCCTTAATAAGGGACTTCAGTCCTTGTGAAGGTTCCGATCGACTTTCAATTTTTTTCTTCCCATTTGAGCCTTCTCCGCTTTGTCCTTTGCATAAACTTCTTCTACAACCTTTGCTTCCTCGATCGTTTCCCTTAATGTTGAAGCTTTTGAACTCCTAACTCGGGACATCATATCAGCTGGCAAACCCTTCAGGTAAGCCTTAATCTTTTCCTTCTCAGTTGGAGCCACATGCCCACTAAGTTCAGTTTCTCCATAAAGGATTCGGTATACTTCCTAACAGATGAAGTACCTTTCTTAAGAGTCCGAAACTGTTCTTCAATCCTATCCATCTCGTTTTCATTAAAGTATTCTTCCAAAATCTTTTTCTTGAATGACTCCCAATTCATAGCAGTCAAAACTGGAGCAGTGATTGTAGCCGTCACTACGTTCCACCAAGTCAGCGCATTACCTCTTAACATTTGAGATGCAAATCTGACCTTTGACTTCTCATCACATTCACAAGCTCGGAAAGCCTGTTCCATTTCTCTTAGCCAATTCATGCAAGCTACTGGATTATCTACTCCAATAAACTCTGGCGGTTTACAGCTTAAAAACGTTTTATATGAGCAGACTCTTTCCACCCTCCTTTCTGTCTCTATCACCGGGTTACGAATTGGATTTATTACTCCAGTATTAGTCTCGATTCGTCGTAACTCCGAACTCCGATCATTTAATGCTTTCATAAACATCTCAGATTGTTGTGCTAGTGTCGTATTCATCATTTGCATCATGTTCTCCATTATGCGAGATTCCATCGTCGATTCCGGCGTTTCCGGGTTAGCTGTACTGGTACTCGTTCGATGTACCCGACTGTCCGCTCCCCCTATAGAAGGTACCCTCGGTGGACTCTCATGAGTTTCACCTATTTCAGGATGTTTTTCTCCCCAGTCTAATACCGCTCTTTCTCCCGAAGAATTAGGGGACCTTGGTGGTGTATTCACCATCGTTCTGATATAACACCAACAAGATAACCATAAGAAATGGTTACACATATCTAGACATACGAAACATACTTTACTGATCATTAGTCACTGTAACAATTTATAAACAAGTATACTTGTGTAGTAATATATTCATAATAACAGTAGCTAATTGAGATTGTGAATATATTATACATGAGAATCCTCGTTACCATCGTTACAGTACCAATTTCACGTATTTCCATCGACTTTAAGACTATCCCGTCTTAGTACTTCTACCCATATCTCACGAATCATAACTTAATTCATCTCAGCTTAAGTCTAAGTATCTCATTAGCATACTTAGTTCACTTAAACTAATGCTCTGATACCATATTGTAACACCCTAAAAATCAGGGAAAATTTAAACTTGAAATAAAAGGGTTTACGCATCCAATATCCATAACATAAACATTCTATATGATTTTAAATAGTAACAAGAGTCAATTTACATCAACTTGTAGCCACTATAAACTCTCCGCTCGTCCCATTACTTCCCTGAGCTCATACCTGATAAGAAAATGTTATTTGAAACGATTAGGCTAACACCTAGTGAGAACATTCAGTTTCAAAATAATACTTTTAAATCAATGTAAACAAGGTTTATCAAACTTGACTTACACTCGTTCTTACCGTACTCATACTTGTCTCATAATAACATAATCATACTCAATCTCATGAGTATAACTACCATTCATAAAATCATATCACCATATTCAATAGCCTACAACGAATCATCACAGATTCTAGTTTATCGATAAATCCTACAGACTTACATTCAAACATCATACATTCTTCTTGAAATGGATACAGAAATAGCACTTATATATCGCCTATTTTTAATCCGCTGAAAACACATGAAAACAATACTTACTCTTCGTCTAATTCATAATTCCACATCTTAAATACGAATAACAACTCTGCTTTGTCTATTCAATCAATTAACTTGAATAGCAGTTATGCTTTTGCCTATTCAACCGTTCCTATATGAATAGTATATCTATATTACCTATTCAATCATTCCGTATGAATAGTAATTCTACTTGCCTATTCATTTCATTCCTAGTTAACGGAAATATGACTAACACTAAGTCAGTCAGGATATCATGTTCCAGAGCCGCACTACGAATCTCCACGGATTCTAGATTAATGCTCATATCATATTCCAGAGCCGCACTACGAATCTCCACGGATTCTAGATTAATCCTCATATCATATTCCATAGCCACACTACGAATCTCCACAGATCATATTTATACCACATAGATTCCTCATATCATCTAGTATGAGCAAATCTCCTTTATAAATCTCTCATATTATTTAGTATAAGAAAATCACATTTAATATGTCAATTTCTTATAACATAAGTCTAATCATCAATATCATCACTCACGGTCCTTGATATAAATATTATTGTAACCCACTTGCCCATCAAATCCAATAGTTAAAACTCGTATAATCGCCGATCCGAAATTCATTCAAAACAGTTCATTATAAAAATGCACCTTACCATAATTTAAAACATTATTAAAAGGGTAAGATTAGAATGAACTCACCTGATAGTAGTCGCGTCACTCTTACTTTATTTTCTTAAAGTCGTAAGAATTTCTGTCACCAACTTCACCAAGATCTGAAATACCCAAATACACATTGTACTGGTATTAAACTACTGTACAGAACCCTTAAAGACTAAGAATCCTAAATATCCAAAATTCTCGACTCTTATCGCAACTCACTAGATGCGATAACCCTTGTCGCAACACACAGTACTTGTCGCAACCCACTGTTGCGACATCCTCTTCTTATCGTAACCAACTGTTGCGACAAACATCTTATCACAACCATCTTGTTGCGATACACATCTTATCGCAACCAACTGTTGCGATACAAACCTACTTGTCGCAACCCAAGGTTGCGACATTCATACTTATCGCAATCTATCATAACTATCGCAACTTACTACTGCGACATTCATAACTATCTCAACTAACTGAAATCATATTCAGGCCAGAAATTTATAGTTTTAAAACATGAATAATTCTGTAAATATGCAGACATGCTTAAGACTATTAACAGAACATAATCATTTACTCAGATTTCTCATATCCTTCCAAAAATCATCAAGATCCATTTCTAAACCATTTAGAAAAACTTTTAACTATAATAGAGGAAAGATTTATGTGAGATATACCTGTGTTTTCCTTGAATTGCACCTAAGTTCCAGCTGATAAATCTGCTTATCTTCTTCTTCCTTCCTTCCTTTCTTGGTTCTCTCTTTTTCTCTCTCTCTCTCTTTCACCGTACACAACACACACACACATACTTAATACATAAAAGAAGAAATATCTTTTATCTAATTGATATACATGAGGCGGTGGTGGTTGATTTAACTTTAATCAGCTTAACCAAACAGCCCCTCATACTTTCCTTACTTAACAAAATCCACCCTCCAACTTATAAATTAAAATTAAAGTTTACCCCTTAACTTATAACTCCACAAAACAATTAACGTAACTTAATCGGGGATAAACTCTAAAATTAATCTATCAAATAACCAATCATAACTTATCAAATAATTATACTCAAATTATTTAATAAACCAAACGTAATCCTTTATAAAAATCGAGATGTTACACAATGATCATGGCACATGACCACACCTTGTAATTTTCAGTTCCACTCAGCTTAAAATTCAAGATAGCCACCCCACTAGTGTCACTGGGATGCAGGTATAAAGTCAAGTTTGGCGATCTGAAACTGAATAGTGGAACTAGAGGGAGAGATTACCTCAGCTTCACACATACTGAAAAAACAAGGAAGATACTGAGATAATATATGGCATGATTCCTAAAACACTCAATGGTGCTAGGTCAAGCCTTACCTCAGAATCTTAGACAGAAAAAGGGACAACAGTAATACAACAATACAACGATACAACGGAAGCAGTAAGAGAAAGAGAAACCAGAGATCACACCTGAACAGAACAAACAAGGACCAGGTCTGAGAAAGGGACTAGAACTGAGAAAGTACATAAATAAAGAAGGACCAAGTCTGAGATCAAGGATCAGAACCGGAGACACAGATATGTACTGGTACACAGATATTAAGACTATGCTAACATAGATGTCGAACTAATAAGAACAAGTCTCAACAAGATAACGGCGATCCTCGTTAATGACTCGCGGACAACAGCTGCGATAGTCAAGAAACTCCAGCCGAGAACAAGAACCTTAGATCTAAAAGTAATACTAAGAAAACAAAAAAAGGATGAAAAAGGAACAATTTGAACACCACAGATGATCTGGTGCGAAACTGAACCACACCTAGAGAAACGACCAAGTAAAAAAAACTATACAAAAGCAGCTCGAGACTTAGATAGGCAGATATATAGATCTGCTATCTAAGTGAGCAAGGATCAAGGTAAACAGCAAAGAAAAAAGAGGAAAACTAGACAAGGAGCCGAGTACCGATGAAGGATCGACACAAGGTCACGATGCTAGTCTTCGAGTCACTTAACTACAAAAAAATGCACGACAAACACCACGTCGACCTTGAGATATTAAAATCTCATATCTGAGCGTGGATTTTAACAGAAACAGCCGACAAACCGATCTAACACCAAACCGACTCAGACCTTGAGATATATAAAATCTCAGATCTGAATCGAAGAAAGAAGGAACCACTGCCGGCGAATAGATCAAGAACAAAGGATACTCGGACCTCAGATATCTATATGATCTCAGATATGAGCAAGAGAAAAAACAGAAAAGAAGAAGAGACAGACACATATCTTCCTTCTTCAGATATAGATTCAACAACTATGAAGGCAACTCTTGACAATCACCGCTGTTGTTTTGGCTACAGCCCCTGTCGAACAGATCTGATACCATGCAATAGAAAAAAACGAGATCTGTTTGAAAAAGACCAAGATCTGTTTGAAATAAGCCGAGATCTGATTGAAATGGCCACCGACGATCAGTGCAGTCAGCAGTGATTAAACCGCTCCTGTCGATGCACAAAAAATGCCACAACACACAAATTCAACAAAAAATCGCACACTTACCAATCTGATGTGACGACGAAACAACAAAGAATAGAGATCTATTTGGAGTGGCGACCAACGATCAATGCAGTGGTTACCACTGCTCCTGTCGATGCTCAAAACAAGCCACAACCACATATTCGAAGCCAAACAAAATGAAGAAACGGTTTCTGAAGAAGAAACTGTACCAGAATTATAAACCGAAAACACATGGATCGAGCCAAGGCTCTGATACCATGAAGAAATCTACAACTTTATTTATTTGAAACAAACTATTACAACTAGAATGAAAACTCTCTTAACTACATGAACTAAAAAATAAGAAAACCCTAGTTTATGAATAGAAAACTAGAGAGAAAGATAACTAGAGAGAGAGAATAAAGTTGTAATGTGTAAAAAATAAACTGATTGAATTGAATCAGATCGTCCCACACGACTTCATATATATGTAATCCAAATGTGCAACTTCAGTCCCTTAAGTTTGAATGAAGAGCTCCGCTAACCTTGAACTTCCAATAATAGTGAGGCGTAGTCCACTTCTTTCAACATTATCCAAACAGCCCCTTCTCCTTTCCTTTTACACTTTTAACCCTACAAAACTACAAACAGTTCAAGTTAGACAAAGAGCACAATTATGTCAAGATTGCAAGAGCTAAATGATATTTTAACATACTTATTAACACTTTTTCGATCAGACGGTTTCAAAATAAGATTGTTTTTTTTTCTATTGAGACCCACTTATTACTTAAATGTATCTGCAACTAAGAGGGGTAACCTAATCACTTTTTTCTACTTATTTCTTATCACAGTCGCTCGCTCCATGCCTCAACCAAAACGACATGTCGACCCAAATCAATCTTTAAGCTGCTCGACTCTAAAATCAATCTCCAAGCCCGTCGATCACCAAGGTATGTCACTCCAGACTACGATCCTTGTGTTCTCAACTTTTTTCTATCTCTGTTGACTCTCGGTCTGTTTCTGTCAACTCCAAATTTCTATGTTTGATTTTCTATGTTAGATTTTCTGGGTTGGACTCCAGATTTTCAACTTTTTTGTTCGATCCCTGTGTTCGATTTTCTGTTGCCGTGAGAGAACTTATGTGGTTCAATCCATATATATTTTGAAACTACAATAAAGTCATAAGTTTTCCTTGGTAGAGTTGGTTATGAAGAATTTTATTCCAGTGTAGACTCGGGTTCTAGTCTTGTTAGTCATTTTTGTAGTTTTTTAGATTTTTAATTTAATATTTATTATGTTTCTAAAAAAATTGCAACAATAGGAGTCAAACTTGAGACCTCAAAAGCAAATGACTAACTACCAGACCAATATTAGTTTTGAGAAAAATATTTCTATATTTGTTTGTTATAGTCAAATGGTGTCCCGTTTGAAAAAAATTATGGGTCCGCCCATGCTTTGTTGTTCAATCCATGTTAGTAGAGTGTAATTGCTTTGATGTTCAATCCATGTTTGTAGAATGTAATTGCTTTGTTGTTCAATCCATCTTCAATCCATCTACTTGACAGACACTTGAAGCTCTTAACATAAAATATGTAGTGTTCCAATCCATCTTTAATTACTGTAAAGAAAATGTTTTGACAGATTTTAACACATAATCCATCTACAATCCATGTTTTCTAGCACATAATAGTAAAACATAACCAACATTCACTACAAGAAATAGGGTTTTTAGAGAAGGAAGTTTTAGAGAAGGATTTGAAAGCGTATCTAAAGGTACTTTTTAGAGAAGGAACTACACGACAAAAGTGAGAAGTGTAACTGAATGTAAGACGATTTTCAAAGAAGGATTTGAAACCAAATTATTCGCTGCAGAAACCGTCTCTAAAGCTTTTAGAGACGCTTTTTAAGAAAACCTTCTCTGAAAATCAAGTCAACAACTTTAGCGACGCTTTTCAAAGCGTCTCTAAAAATAAATTATTTTTATTTTTATTTCTAAATTAATAAATAATTTTCAGTTACACTTTTATAAAAAATTTAAGCGCATCCGAAGGGTTTTTGTTTTTAAAATAAGTCAAAATTATATAATAACTTATTATTAGAATTATGCTATTCCACATCTCTTTGATTTCGCTATTGATTCTCGCTGCTGGTCTCCAATATCGACTTCGAATTCGATTTGTCTTCAACCTTCGAGTTAGGGCTTGAACAAAATTATAGATTCATCTACAATCTTCGAATTCGATTCTCGGCTGCTGGTCTCCACACCCTAACACTCTTAAATCGCTCAATTCGAACGGAGATTGGTTCTTACTTGCTCTCTGTTTAGGTCGTCTGATCGGATCTAGGGTTCTGATATCAATAACCGCTTTCTTGATGAAACCGCTTTCTCGATCAAACCGCTTAGTTTTATCTCTAACAATGGTGAGGTTACTTGATTCACATTTCTCTTCTTTTTAATTTGGATCCGTTTGCTGTATTCCCATTTTGATTGATCCAAGTGTTGTATATACAAAGTTATTGTTTTGATTTATTAGTTATCCAAAAAGAGCATATTGTATAGGTGCATCTAGATGCTACTACATAAGCATTTCAATTACTGGTAATTGATTTGAATTTGTTGTTATTTGAGTATTTTATAAATTTTATGTTTTGTATAAACAGGACTTGGTATCAATTTGTCAAATTGTGGAGACACGGAGCAATTATACAACAATTTTCAACTTTTCATCACCCAAGAAATCACATACGTGTAATGTACCATGTTGATTTCATCTTAATTCTAGTTGAAACATGAGATTAAAAATATTCATATTTCTTGCCATCTAGGTTGATATATTTAACGATGCACACCAAGTGTTTGATGAAACTCTCACCTCTTAAAGTTGCATTTGCTGATGCTTGGCTTTAATTTCTCATTATAACCCAATTTGTACTCCTACTTGAGTGATTGAGTCTCGTGATTTAATTTCTCACTTGGCAGTGAAATTGATGTATACAGGCTGGGTTATATAGCTTATCAGGTACGATTGAATGCAAATTGCCACCTTGTTGATGCTTTAGATATGTTTTGCTTGATAAATTTTGTTTGAAGGTGGGAAAAAGAATTGGTTGAGCCTGAAGCTGATCCGGAAAGGGACCAAAGGACTGTTTTTGCTTACCAGGTATATGGATTATATCTAATGTTTATGTTGCCAAATGAATTTTATCTTTTTGCTCTTATGCCTTCTCATTTTCCGTAGGTCTTTTTATGTTGCTATTTCATCGTCGTTTCTATTCGATTTTTGTAACTTATAACCTATTTAGATTGTATTTTTCTCTAATTTCAAGTCAACGGTGAATTTTTTTTGCAATACTACCTATTTTGAATGTCCTATACTCATCGTAACGCTATATTTTGAGATATTTAGTTAACAATCAGCATAATATTGTGTTTCTCTCCATATAATTAAGCATCTGCAATATTTTATGGAGGTTATCTTTAATGGATATCTGTAATGCATATGATATGGTATTGTTTTCAGATTTATGTATGATCCAAGATGCAGAGCTTTTGTGCATGTGTAGCATAATAAGCAAACAACTCTTAGCTCTGTTGGGATTATCCAAGTTGTTGGAACTTTCTCATAACCCAGAGGTCATAAGTGCAATTCTTACCGTTGGTAGTGTTGATTCACCAAGGGGTTTGGGGGGGTTGGTAATTGTGGCCTGTGGAGATTACATGATTATTACAACAACTCTATGAACTATCTTTTTTTTTGGAAGAAATTGTGTTGAAAGGGAAAAATGTGTGATCAAGGGAGAGAACTAGTATCAACTTTTCCTTAATTTTCTTTTGTCCATCCCTTTATTACCATTTTGCTCTTAGTTGACCAAACAAAGGTTTTCAATGAATTCGGTTTTAAAATTGTATGCTTGTTGCAGGTACTACAATCGTGTATGTTTATAGATACCATATATTGATTATGTGATGATGGGAAAAAGATCTTCATGTTGCCTGTCAAGTACAATCCTGGAGAAATTGAACGTATGTCTTATTTGTGTTTTGATGACTTGTGCTCCATCCTTTTCCAGGTAACAAGACAACATAATGAGGATTGTAAAAAACTTCTAAGGCTTATAGGAGTGCCTGTCATTAAGGTAACTTTGTCTTAAATATTAACGTAACTTTGTCTTAAATAGGAGTTTAGGTGCTCAACATTTGTTTCTGTTTTTGTTACTTACATAAACTTGTTTTTACTTACTTGCCTGCGGATTTTTGTAGCCTCCATCTGAAGTAGAAGCACAATGTGCCGTGCTTTGCAAAGCTGACAAGGTATGTACCTTCGTGTATATGCCAAATAATTCTCTTGGATTACTATTACATCCATTTGTAATATCTTCAACTTAAGTTTCTTTATGTGAGATAGTTATTTAAGTAAATAACTCCAAAACTGACCTATTGCTTTGAATAATGCATACTAGAAATATCTATCTAATTACCTAATTACGCAAAAATGGATGTAATTTGTTGCATAATTTTGGCTGTACATATTCTTTTATAATAGAAAACGACCGAATAAATAACTCATTTATTGAAGTGTGTGGTACGTCTTTTAATTCTGGCTAGCTTGGTCATCATTATGTTTTTGCAAAGCTAATCAAGCAATTATTTATTTATTTTAAAGGTCTTCTTGATGATGTTAATTTGGGTGCTTTCATTCTCTAAACCTTACAAAGCCCAAAGAGGTCTCACTTGTAGCCGTTTTTTCGGATCAGGTGTGGGATTTGCGGTGAGTATTCTTGAATTGTGATTGTTGAAATTTGCTTGCTGGCTGTCTTATAGGTGCATTTTTTTACTTTTAAATCTAGTTGAAATGTTGAATATTAGTAGCAAATACCTCAATCTCGTCTGTTTTGAACTGGTCTACATGCACTAAGGTTTAGGCAATCCATGATTTTCTTATCACTGTTTGCTAATTGGGGTTCTCTTTCTTATGTGACTATAAAATATGTGGCTCTTCCCCCTTCCCTTTGAATTTAAATTCCACTCCTAATTGGGAATATATACATGTCTATTTTATCCCATCAATGATTAATATACAAGCAGGACCTACATGAGTGTAAAATGTACGCCTTTTCCCTTTATCTAAGTGCCTTGAAGTCTAAAGCTTAGATAAGATAGTCTAAAACTTACATAAGATAGTCTAAAACAATAGATTGGAAAATAAAAGCATAGATCTACAAATGTGTTGGCACTTTTGGGCAAAGTGGCTACTTATGCGTTGAACCTAACAGGTTTCTTCTATAAGTAAACCCAATTTCAAAGTCTCAAAAGTTACTGGAGCGTTATGAGTAAGTTAACTCTGAACTTATTCCTTATTTTAGCATAGACTCTTTATGTTTTCCTGATTTCTATCATAATGCTAATAGATTCATTGTTTACTGGCGTTGAGCCTCAAACAAGTGGTTTTTGGGCTTCTTTTCTAGTAGCTTATAGTTCAATCAATAAACGAAGCACAACTCACAACCGCTAATAGAATTATTTAAAAAGGTAAAAGGGTATCATAGCTCTCTCTATATATAATAAGCCATTTTGGTTTTTATCATTCCTCTCTTAACTCACATATGTGTCATTATGTTGACAGCTCTCTTTAAAATTTGAATCCGAGACTGAAATTATATCCTCATCAAACCACCTTGTATAAGCAAGGTTAGTTTGGTATATAAGATGTTAGCAAAATATTTTGTACAATATATATATATATATATATAATTAAATGTAATGCGGATGCTGTTTTTTTGTGTGTGTGTAGGCATTGAATGAGAATGCCTAGACCTTTCCAGCAACAGGAGTGAAGGGTATATTATTGAAGCAAATATGTGTGATCATCACATGTTGTAGCATAAGTTTTGCATTGAATTTGATTATTATTTGGTGTACAGAGGTGTGGTGGGAAGCCAAATCAGTGTGGAAGCGATTACATGATCACTGAAGTTAAACGCAACCCAATAGGTACCCAAACAAACTTTATATTATGGCTCTGGTTTTGAATTCAGTAGGAGTGTGGATATCTGTTTAAGATATGTCATATTACTTATCTGGAATAGTCTTTGTGATTCAAGTATGCTTAATGATTCAGCTTATTGAATAATTTCTATAGTTTCGTAAGATATATTGGTTTTTATCTTTTTGACACTATGTTTGTTGTGCATTTATCCGGTTTGTTTCTCTTAGCCGATGAACTAGTGGTGTTTGGTACAAACTAACCGATAAGCTAGACGACGATGGCCGATAAGCTAGCTGTTAGCTTATGAACTAGTTGTGTTTGGTAAAAACCAAATGATAAGTTAGAGAGCAATGTTAAATGACCTAAAAGGGTGATAAATTACTCAATGTGAACCATGGTATATGACATCTCCTAAAAGCTTACTGAATAAGCCAATTTCTATATCATTAAGCCACTACAAAACTGTCATATATAGCTGATTCGAATAACCTGTGCGTCCCACTAAGCTCATTAACAAACGGGCCCTTAATATTGTTATTTCATTAAGCTGGTCTTAATGAAATTGATTTTCTCAACTTTAATGCAAACTTTGGGTACATGAAGCTTAAAACTCTAGTTTTATGGTTTATCAGGTCTCGAAGCTGGTAAATACAGATTGCATAACAGATCTGCATATGCAAGTGCTCGATAATCTGCTAAAGAAATGACATGAAGATGCTTTGATGGCTTAATGGAGATAAAAGAGAGGAATTGGTACATCAGAGATCTTGGATTGTTGCAGTATGATTTAGGATTTATTTTTTTGATAGATTTGAACAAATGTGTGGAATATGGATTCATTGAAACATTATGGTTGGCTTTAAAAAATTGTTGTATTTTATGAAAATATATAAAATTTGTGTTTTAGGATTTTGTTGTTTTTCTATTTAGTATTGTTATTTCATTATATATATATATATATATATAGCTGAAATATGGACTATATATGTGTATATATATGCACCTTTTAGAGAAGGTTTACAAAGTGCCTCTCTAAAACTTTAACTTTTAGAGAAGGACTAGATTATATGTATCTAAAAATAGCATTCAGAGAAGGTTTGGAAAGAGTGATTAAAGGATACCTTTAGAGAAGGTTTATAGAAAGTGTCACTAAAACCTAAACTTTTAGAGAAGGTTTTCCATTTCCTTCTCTGAAAGTGTGTTTTTAGTTGCTCTTCCAATCTGTCATAAAAGCTTGAAAAGCGTCACAAATAATAACTTTTAGAGAAGCTTTTTGAGAAAATTTGACTAATCTTTAGCGAAGCTTTGAAAGTGTATCTAAAGCCTTAGAAAAGCATCTCTAAAGGCAACATCTTTAGAGAAACTTTAAAAGTGTATCTAAAACCTTTACCTACAGTTGCATAGAGAAGTTTTTTGACGGAAGTGAAAAGCTTCTCTAAAAGCTTTAGAGAAGCTTTGAAGGCTTTTAAGTACAAAACAAAACCTTCCCTGAAGGTCATTTCTCTTGTAGCGATTCCTGTTAAGATTTTACAGATTTTTGGTGTATGTGATATGGTATTACTCATGTAGTTATCTCTTTGGTACAAAATTTGGATGGCATTTTTTATTTACGAAAGAATTGTTAAATATTAGTTGTATCAATATGGCTACTGTTTTGTGTTTTATTTATCTCCATTGCCATGGAAATGATTGTATCCAAGAAATGGTTCTATGTGTATATAAAGAGGCTATAGAAACATTATTGATTTGTACGTGTTCATTCACGTTTTTCAATATTGAAAAGAATGACACCGTTTTCATTTGAGGTTCAAAGAGACGTTATTGCATGTTTTGTGGTTCACAACTTCATTCGAAAGGAACGTTTAAGTGATGAATTATTTTCTGAATATGATCAAATCAATGAGCAAGGGGACGATGGCGGTGATGAGGCTGAAGAAGCTCAATCTCATGGGAGTACCGTTGACGAACATATGCGACTAGTTTTAGAGAAAAAATTGCGACACAATTAATGCAAAACGGAGATTGATTTTAGTTGTTATGAGACTTTTTTCAAAATTTCTATTGTATTTGAATCAATTGACGTATTTAAGTTGAGTTTAGTTGTTATGAAAATTGGTTTTACTAGTATAATTTAATTAAAATGAGTTTATGTTTTTATTAAACTCAACTAGACAATTATACATATTTAGACGTTTGTTAGCCTACAAAAACAAACAATCTTTTTATTCAAATTTCAGACCTAACACCAACTCTTAAAAATCAGAAGTGAAATCAGACTTCAGATTTCAGCACATCTTAAAAAACAAACCTCACCTAATTATTTTATAAATGTAAGAATTTATTCATTACAAGGATGTATTTAACACGTTTCAAAAAGTACAAAGATTTATTTAAAATGTTTCAGAAAGTCAATTGATTTATTTGTTTCAAAAAATTGTCCAAAAACTCAATCATTCTAAACATCAAAGTCCATTGAGTTTTTAGACTTTTTCTTATAGAAATTAATTGTTTTAGCCATTTAATAAAAATGGTTAACCTTCTAGACACTTTATCCCTAAAATTACTGAAATAACCAACACATCGCAAATACGGGTTAGAAGGTTTATCCACTTCCTTACTTCCTCAAAAAAAAGGGGAGACAGGTTTTAGAACCAGCAAACCCTAGAAGTCAAAATAAGGTTAGGTTCTAAAGCAGCTATCCCGAAGTAAGAGTCCGAGTCAGTCTCGTTCTGGTGCAAGGTTCTCTTTTAAGCAATTATTGAGGATAGCACTCTATTTAAGTAAGCTCTTCACTCTATCAAGACTCATTCATTCAGACCACCCATATTTTAAATTTGTGAAAACCCATTAATTCTTACAAACTCCTTACTCATTAAGTTTTTATAAACTCATTATATTTTGACCAACTCGATCATTAATTTTTACGAACTTATTAAGAGATAAGACATCAAAATTAATAATTAAAAAAATTACTAAAACATTAATGAGTTCGTAATTTTTTTTATGTTCGTGAACTCATTAAGAGATAAGACATAGAAATTAATAATTTTAAGAATTATTAATTAAAAAAAATTACTAAAACATTAATGAGTTCCTAAATATTTTTGATGTTTTCACCAATTTTGAGTTCGTAATTTTTTTTGATGTTGGTAAAAAAAAATTAAGAATCATACTTTGATGTTTTCACAAATTAATGAGTTCGTAAAAAAAATAATGAGTTCGTAAAAATTAATATCATGCAACCTGGCTTTTCACGAACCTAGACTGGAAATGTAAAGAATGGATGGTCTGATGAATGAGTTTGCATATGCGATATGCTTTGACAAAAATGTTGACTATTTCAGTAATTTTAGAAAGAAAATGGTTAGAAGGTTAAACCATTTTTACAAAATGAAACACAATTAATTTTCCTTTCCTTTCCTTTATACACGGCGAGATTAATATTTTCTTTTTCAATTTAATTTTAGTTCATAAGTTCTTTTTTATTTTATTTTTATAAAAGAACACCTTATATATTCAATTAATAACATAATCAAATGCTTTATTTATCTTACTTGCCAATATTTCATTTACCATTAACATTTAAAAGAAAGAGTAAATTACATGATTGGTCCTGTGTTATATTGAAAATTGTACTGTGCGTCCCTAAAATGAAATAATTACGGAAAACGTCATTGTGGTTTACGCTTTCACACGTTTTAGTCCCTAAACCCTAACACCGTTAAAAAGATCCGGTAAAATAATTAATTGAAAGGGTATTTTAGTCATTTTACTCTTTTTCATATTTTATTAAACTCTTTAAGAAAACCACATGGACCAATCGTGTAATTTACTCATATAATCTTCATCCTCCAAACCCCCAATCGTCTTCATCTTCCAAACCTCCTCACTCGTTCGATCACAATCTCATTCAAACACAATCCCTCCACCATGGTTGCTTTTAGCTTCATAGTTTCAATATATTTAACTATTCTGAACTTCAATGCTATAATGATTTATTTCTAATCTACAATCAAAAGAGATATCAAGAAGTTACTGGAGGCCAAGCAATTGAAATCCCTAAATTTTGGGGAGTAACGAAGTAAATTGATACTCTAGCTTTTGCCAATGAAGCCCCACCCAGATCCCCCATATGAATCTCACTTCCTTCAGTATTGTTGGTCCGAAGGGGTTACACAAGTAAACAGTTTGTAGAAGCAAGGAGAGGGGGGGGGGGGGGGGGGTTGAATACAAACACAAAGTTTGGTTTTCTAAATTGTTTATTGATAAATCAAATACAATTTACAGTTTATTGCGGAATAAGATTAAGTAAAACCTAATTTAAACAAACTTTAGAATCACTAAGTGTTCTTGCACAAGAATAGAAGAAAAAGGAGGTATAGAAAATTCAGAGAGATTTTCTATGCACTAAGTAGTTCAGGGAAGACCACCTTCAAACTGAAGGGGCATTCCTTCTATTTATACCCACTTCATTAAATGCATGGCAGGAGGACTTTACACGTGTCAGCATATGGTTGGATACATGCTTCTGACTTTTAGCAAGACATGCTTTGGGCCGTAATGTTGAACAGTGTAGTGGCAGAGTGGTTGTATGATCTTGAACAAAGGCATGTCCCTTCTGACAAACCGTATGATGTGTGCAATGGGATAAGACAAACATATCTTGAAGTAGAAGCTTCATGATCAGCGATTGCTGAGTAGGTCTTCCATCAGGGAAGAGTTGATGTAAGTCAACTATCGCTGAAGTCTTCTTCTTGATACGTCGCGTGTGTGGACTTGTCTTGGTTTCACTAATGTCCGCATCAGATCATTAGTAGACTTGTCACTTGTTCATCAGCTTTGTCTTTGATGTCAGAGATGAACTCTTTGTCGCGAAACTTGTCTTCAGGGATTACAAACAACATTGTTTACATTTGAAACTATCAGCGATCATCAGTGATAAGTGAACAGACTCAAGTTATCATTGATGGAACATTTATCACCGAAGGCATAAAATTAAAACAGTGGATACCATCAGCGATACTGAACAGACTCAGTATGTTATCGCTGATGGTGAAACACTTATACATACAGATGTTAATTGTAATTTTCACTAAGTTATTCTAAGGGCCATCATCAAATCACTGAGAGAGTTTGGATCAACAAGTATCCTTCATAATAGCAACATAATCTGGGTGGGGCTTCATCGGTTGTAAGATGAAGAGACGATTCGGGGTTCAAGGTGGAAATGGTGGACACTCGAGTGATTTGAGTGCAATTAGATACAATGGTGGTATTGATGCATTTAGGAAAATTATTCAAAGTGATGGTGTTAGTAGATTATACAGGGGATTTGTGATTTCGATTCTGACATACGCCCCATCTAATGCTATGTGGTGGGCGGCTTACTCCATGGCTCATAGGGTGGTTTGGGGCGGGATTGCTTGTTATTGTTTGAAGAAAGAGGGAAATGGGGGAGTTGGGTTTACGCCGGATTCAAAGGCGGTGGTGGCGGTACAGGGGGTGAGTGCCGCCATGGCTAGTGGGTTTTGAGCGGTGGTTACAATTGGGGGTTTGGAAGATGAAGACGATTGGGGGTTTGGAGGATGAAGATTATATGAGTAAATTACACGATTGGTCCCTATGGTTTTCTTAAAAAGTTCAATTAAAATATGAAAAGAGTAAAATGACTAAAATACCCTCTCAATTAATTATTTTAACAAATCTTTCTAATGGTGTTAGGGCTTAGGGACTAAAGGTGTATGGAAATGTTAACCACAAAGACATTTTCCATAATTATTCTATTTTAGGGACGCACAATGCAATTTTCAACATAACATAGGACCAATCATGTAATTTACTCTAAAAGAAATAATATTTTTAACTTATTTAGTTATAAAAAGAAGAGTAAATTACAGATTTGGTCCCTATGGTTATGTGAAAATCATGGTTTAAGTCCTCCAAATGAATTAATTATAGATATTGTTACTGTGGTTTCAATTTTGTTGCAGATCCGGTCCCTCGACCAAACTCCGTTAACCTTTGGTCTGTTATAAATCAGGGTATAGTGATCATTTTTATCTTTTCTCATTTTATATGGGAAAAAAGTTAATAATATATATAACAAGATCACTCTTCCCTTACAGCTGCATCAACGAGACTTCCTTCCCTCGTCGGGCCCCGTCATCCTCCGCCGTCTCCGGCGCACCCCCTTCTCCGATGAAACCCCCGAACATATCTGATTTCTTCTCCCTCGCTTCTCCGGCCCATCCCCCCTTCTTTTCTTTTCTCTGATGAATCTCAAGTAACCATCACCACTACCGACCACCGTATCTCCACCACCCTCGTTCCCCCTTTGTCACCATAGGAGCAGGAGGTGAAACCTTCTAAACCCATCGAACTCGGTCTGACGGTCTTCATACTACAAATACAACATTTGTCAAACTGATTTCCCATAAACCCCGCTTCATACCCTCTTCAAATTCAACCCAATACCCTTCACAGAAACTATGCTTAGAAGCAACGAAAAAACCCTTGGAAGCAAGTTTGTGAAGGAATCTTACTATGGTAATGGTTACCGGGTGACGGTTGAGTTTGATTTTGATTGCTTGAGTTTTATAGGTCAAAATTTCTTTAGAAATACATGAAGTAACCTAGTTTCTTGGGTCCAAAACTGGGAATAGGAGGCACAATAGAAAAATTTATGGTTCAATAAAACGTTTGATAGATCTAATGTGTGTAAGAACCAACCCTGATGAAGAAATCGAACCTAGATGTTTGTGAGACGAAATCGTCGGAGTTGCACGATTGTAGTGGTGATATGGTTTTGCCAGGGTTATGGTGTGAAGAACTGATGGTTTGCCGGAAATCTTAGTGTGTGTGTGGGGTGTGGGGGGAGGGACAGACGGGGAAATGTCACCAAACGCTACCCGTCCCGTCTCATCCAGTCTGCGTACCAAACGCTACCTAATGGTTGAAGGAGGAAGATATCGACAACATAAATTTAATAAGGAAAATAATATTATTTGTTGAAATAAAAATAAAAGGACTAAAATACCCTCAATCTAACAATGTTAAGGTTAACAGCGTTAGAGCAAGGGATCCAATCCATAACGAAAGTAAAACCATAATAACCATATATGTAATTATATTTCATTTAGAGGACCCAATTCAAATTTTCATGAAACCACATGAACCAAATCTGTAATTTACTCTAAAAAGAACTAATAAAATTATTAAATGCCAGACTTTGGATTCGTAGTATTCTTATTGTTGTCTCTCCTTCCTTGATTCTTAAACCTGTCATCTTCCCCATAACTCCATCTTCTTCATACACATAGACATACATACACTATCTATATAAATACACACACACACACACACGATATATACTCACAAATTAACCACCGGCAATAAACACCTCTAGATCACCAATGGACACCCTCCTGCTAGTTTCTTCCATTCTTTTGCCCACCATCACCATCTTCTTTCTGCACCATTTTCTCACCCAAAAATCAAGCATTCCAGGCAACTATGGCTGGCCACTCATCGGTGAAAGCATCGATTACTTCAAAAAGCTCCGCAGCGGCACCAACGAGAAGTTCGTCATGCAACGAAAAAAGCTATTCGGGAACGTTTTCAAAACATCCATCCTTGGCGAGAAAATGGCCTTCTTCTGTGGCCCTGAAGGCAACAAGTTCTTGTTCTCTAATGAAAACAAGCTGGTTGAAGTATGGTGGCCGAGTTCCGTCGAGAGTATCATCAAGAAATCCAATAACAAGTCGGTTACAGCCGAATCCGCCAAGGTCCGACAGCTGTTGCCGCCGTTCTTGAGAGCTCATGCTGTTAAGAATTATATTGCCGATATGGATTCCGAGTTGAGACAGCATTTGGAGGATTACTGGAGCGGCCACGACCAGGTTTGGCTTTCGAACACTTGTTTCTTGTGTCGTTGTGGTTATGTTCGGCAAACCAGCTGATAAACTAACTGTTTGTTACTTCATTTGTGTCAAAATAAGTGTCTACGTTACTATTTTTGTTTGTCCCAAAACAAATGTCCACTTTCAAAAGTAAAATATCTACTTTACCATTCTACCCGAGAAAATTTCTCTCTCTCTCTCTCTATAATTAAGGGTAAAATTTGTATTCGGTTAATTAAAAAATGTAATAATCACATACTCCTAAAACTGTGTCCCTTTTTACATAAGCTTCTGATAAGGTAGTTACATTTGCTAAAAATATAGCTGATAAACTAGCTGATAATAAATCAATTACGTTTGATAAAATCTAGCTGATAAATTAGATAACAATATAAATGACATAAATGGAAATTATAAGCGAAATAATTGGAAAAACGTGAAAAAAAGATCCCAAATATGCTTATGATTTACCAAATAGGACTTTTTCAATACGCAACGAAGTTGTCTTTGAGCACAAAATCATTCTTCTTTACATTATTTTTCGTAATGCTAAATATCGATATCATTTATACGGATTCCTAAACCAGGTCGAGGTTTGTCCGTTTGTCGCAAAGTACACGTTTGCGTTGGCGGTAAAGTTGCTTTTGGGCGTGCGAGACGGGACAGAGTTAGAGAAGCTCGCAAAGCCATTTGTGGAGGCTGCGGGTGGAATCATAGCGATTCCTATTAACATTCCGGGAACAAGGTTCAACCGCGGAGTTAAAGCATCGAATCAAATTAGGGAAGTCATTGGCGGAATAATCGCACAACGGAGGAAAGACCTTGCAGACGGAACCGCAACTTCGTCTCAGGATCTGCTTTCCTACATGATCTCCGAAGTCGACAAACGGAATGAGGACTCCGCCAATGCTCCAACCACCGACGGTGACATGTCTAGCGACCTGCTAGGGTTGCTCATCGGCGGCTACGATACCATCAACACCACGGTCGTGTTCATTATGATGATGCTCGTTGACCACCCCGATGTGTACCAAGAAGTCCTAAAAGGTAAAACTAACAATATATATAATCTCTGCGCTACTAAACTTAGGGGCAATTCCGACGGATTTTTCCGCCGGCAAATTACCGGTGGCTTTCCGACGAATACCAAAAAGTCAACTTTTGGTTTTGTTGACTTCCGCCGTTTTTTTTAAAATTAATTTCGATTTTTTTTCAGGCGGACTTAATCTTACTATTTTAACTAATTATGTTAAGAAAATTGAAAAAAAATTACTAGCGGATTTCCGGCGGTCAGTATCCCCTGAAGGCGGAAACGGTCAATTCGCCGGAAAATGTGTTTTCCGGGGCCCTATTTCCGGCCATCAAATCCGTCGGAAAACACGATTTCCAACGGATTTTTCCGCCGAAAAAAGTCTTTTGTTTAGTAGTGTATGACCTAAAATAAATGTCCATAATAAAAAAACACTGTTTTAGAAATATATAATTATTACATTTTTTAAATAATAAAATAACAATTTACCTTTAATAATATATATATATATATATATATATATATATATATGCATCTCATCGTCATCAAGGGTGAATTGGAAAATAGACACTTCAATTTGAATCTGGACACTTATGTGTTCGTAAACATCTATTTTTGGACGAAAGAAGTATTTTTTTAGCGGTCAAAAAACTAATGCATTGTTCCTGTTTTGTTATATAATTAAAATAGAGCAAATGGAGATAGCGAAGGCGAAACCAACGGGCGAACTGTTGAACTGGGACGACCTTCGTAAAATGAAATACTCATGGAACGTTGCGTGTGAAGTGTTGAGGATGCGGCCACCGACCGTTGGTGCTTTCCGAGTTGCGAAAACTGATTTCACGTATGCTGGTTTCACAATTCCGAAAGGATGGAAGGTAATTAGCAATCTTTAAACCGTCGTCAAACCTTAATTAAACTCAATGATTAATTTCTAACACACCATATCTATCTATCTGTTCGTTGTACGTTTTTCTAGCTACATTACATCCCACATTTCACTCAACGAAACCCGGAGTACTTTCCGCATCCAGAGAAATTCGACCCGTCAAGATTTGAAGGAGCGGGACCCGCACCTTACACATTTGTGCCATTTGGAGGTGGTGCGAGGATGTGTCCTGGCAACGAGTATGCGAGGGCAGAAATACTGGTGTTTATGTACAACATAATCACCAGATACAATTGGCAGAGGTTAATTCCAGATGAAAAAGTGGTCATAGACCCACTTCCAAGGCCAGTTCATGGACTCCCAATAAAGCTCATTCCTCATAACACCAAAGCATAAGTTTTATGTCATCTTGATTTGCACCATAATATAAGTATTGCATTTTAACTTTTGTTGGTTGTATGAAAGAAAATGTATAATAAGAGGAAAATAAAATTGGTTATAATAACATTTTTTTATGTACATGTTTTCCTTTGATATTTTCAAGTCTGATATATAATAAGATTCTAATGTTTTATTGTTGTAATTACATATAATAACGATCGAGACGAGTTGGGCGTATGTTTAGGGTTATATATACTTGTTTGATATATGATATAATGGATAACCAAATGAAACATACCCTGTATATCCCACTCTAAAATAAAGTATATCCCACTCTAAAATAAAGTATAGAAACAGTCAAATGTAATGTTAGAACCAAAGATTAACCGAGAAGAAATTCACAAAATTACGTATATGTTTGTGTACAAAATTATTACAACGAATCCACAAAATACAACGTATATGTATATATGTAATATGTACAAATCGAAATTCTTATCAAAACGTAAATAACGACTAACTTGGAATCGACGTTTGTGTGATAATCAGATAGAGGCCTGCGAAGCAGTGTCCTTAAACAGAATTTCGCCCCTACTCGTGCGTAGTCCGAGCGTCCGTTTAGAGGATTCAACTATCTATTCGCGTTCTTGCACGAGAACGAGAATCTGTCGAGTTTCCTTTATGTGTCCATGGATCGTATAGAGAGAAAACGAGTGAAAAGGGGATGAAAGTGATGAAATTTTCGTTGTTGAAACTGGAGAAAAGAAGGGTATTTATAGATTATCCTTCCCAACCGAAACAAACTGCCAGAAACCACCCAGAGTTCCGCGCGGATGCTGGCGCGGATTGACCCGCGCGGAGAACCGCGCCGAGCACTGTTCGTTTATCAAACAGACTCTCGCGCCAGCCATGGCGCGGATGGAGTCGCGCCGTGATGTGCGCCGGCCTCTGTTCCACAAGCCTTCCAGTGTCTCGCGCCCGTTGTGCCGCGGATGAAGTCGCGCCGAGAACCGCGCCGACTTCTGTTTGCTTCGATTGATAAATCTCGACCCCAAGAGCCCCATGGCCCAAGGCCCAATCTTTGACATTTAATATATATAGATTTATGTCAAGGAGAACCCACTAAGAACACCACATTCCAAGCCCAAGCAATTAAATTATTCATTTAATGCTCTATGGTTGGAGTTTATTAGGTGTTCTAATTATTGTCTTGGCTCCTATGTGAGACAATGGTTCTAGTAAACTTTACAAATATCCAACATATAAAATATGGTATAATGGAGTTTATTTTGCTCTAAGTGAGGATTGTGATATCCTTAACACGTCCCCCAAGACGGACGATAGATGGGACAATTTCAATCTTGGAGAGTAGAAAGTGTCAACGGAACGAGCACAAGCAAAGGTTTGGTAAGAATATCCACTAGCTGATCATAACCGGAAATATGAGAGATTCATATTGAAGTATAACCAAGTTCAAACAACAAGAACTTTAGCCATAAGACCTCGGCTATATATAGTGTCTGCAACAGCCTGAAATTCAGCTTCGGTAGAGGATTCATTGTACCATGCTTGAGAGGCTTGTTTTAGTCCGTAAATGACCTTTTCAAGGTTGCACACATGATTGGGGTAAGTACGGTCAATGAAACCATGTGGTTGAGCCATATGATCTTAATAGTACCTTGTATGGCATTATTGATATCAAGTTGCTGCAACGATCAACCATGGGAGACAACAAAAGATATAATGAGTCGGAAAATGGTAGGTTTAATGAGCGGACTAAAGGTATCAGAATAGTCAATCTCAGGCCGTTGATGAAAACCTTTAACGACCACTCAAGATTTTAAACATTCAAACCAAACACCATTTTTCATTCTATTTCCATTTCTTAATAGTCAGTGATTATCATTTCCATTCATTACCTTCTAATACCCCCAATCAAACACCCTTTTAATACCTCAAACCAAACACCATTTTTCATTTTATCGACACTTTTACAGAAGATGCACTGTTTGTTTAGATTGTTATCACTGTGGCTTCACATGATTACGTTTTGTCTACTATACCAGAGGTAAATTTATGGTGCGTATCCCTAATACCGAAGAAATTGAGTTCAAAAGTACTTGATCATCACTAAAGATAAAAGGGAAACAAACTTACAAATAATTTCTACCCAATCATAAAGGAAGAGATTCTACAAGGGTTTAAACTGAATGCGTTGCACAATAAACGCATTAGGCGACCAAGCAGTAAGACCACAACCCAACAACTCAAAGTGCATCGAAATTGTTTCAATATCTGTTCGAAATGCCCATACTTGAACTTCCATCCACCCATCGTTCCTCAGTTTTGGGATGCCTTTGAACTTGGTTATATCCGAGTCGTTGAAGAAGTAAATTGATAAACCAGAAACTAGCCAAATGATGATCATTTAAACCGTAATTTTTATCCATGACTTTCATAAGAGGGTCAAAATCAATGTGTTTTTTTCTGTTATTTTGTAGACAAGGTAGCATGCATAACTTGTTTGAGGCGACAATATTAGGGTTTTGATTTTGCAGATAATACTAAAGTGGTCACGAAAATATTTGGGCATAGTCACCCCACCCATTTGCAAATTAAATGCCACTTCTTTAAATCTGCAAAAAGAAAAAAAAGAACACATTTCGTGTAATAGTTAGAATTGGACAAGATGGAAGCCATCTCTTGCGTTACATTCTAATTGTTATCATGAGGATGTGTTGAAGTTTTCTAAAAGAGAAAAAAAACTACTATTAGATCTTTCTCATCTTGAGCCGGAATAGAGACACACAGACGTTATCAAAACCATAAGTGATGCTTATAACCTTTAAAGTCAAAACACATATGGGAGTCTATTGTGCATACAACATTACAACAAAATCGGGTTTATAGGACGCTTAAAGCGTTTAGGTGTCCTAATAGAGTATTTTATAGGACTTAAGTTTATAAGACCAAAAAATAAAGCGTCATATACAAAAAGTGTTTACAATATGTTTATAAGACACTTTTGGCATCGTCACAAGTTTTTCAGGAACTTTTTAAAATAAAGTGTCATAGGGCACTTTCGAGAAAGTGTCCTATAAACTTATCTTTTTATAGGACACTTGTGTGTTTATAGGACACTTTTTCCAGTAGTGTATATAGTATAACTAATACAACACTTCATTTAAAGTATGTCCTAAAAATATGCCCAAAAGCATCCTGTAAACTTATTGTAACACTTTTAGATAGAACACTTCATTATTTTGGGTCATACAAGTCACTCTATTAGGACACAAACACTTTAGGCGTCCTATAAACTTAATCTTATAGTAGTGTGGGCAGGGCACACAATTTTGTGAAATGAACATCAAGAATAGTTAATTCCTGGGTTGTTATGTATGAACCTAATTGGATCCAATCATTCAATGAATTGGATTAGATTCGATCAAATGTCCAATGTCAATTGGACTGGATTGAATTGGATGACAAAATCTCACATTGTTACAGTAAGCTTAATAAGCTACTGTAATTCCTTGTCAATGGCGACGTGAAGAAGAACATAGAAGAAGAACATATTCGTGATTTAGAGAGATAAAAAGTAGAGAGAAGGTAGAGAGAGAGAAGATTACTTTGTTATTCATTTTCTATCTACCTCACACTCTAACAGGAGCTATTTATAACCCTATTATTACAAGATTCCCAATTAACTATTTCCCACTAATCACTCTAACAGACTACGCTCCCCTTCAACTACACTAACAGACTCCCTGTTACATTCCTTCCCCCTTATAACGATCTTGACCTCAAGATTAGACAATAGAGTTTGAAGGAGAAAGGCTAATTCTTCAATCTCAACTTTGTCAGCCCATCCCCTTTGGATTCATTCCTTTATACACATAATGGGATGACCCCAAATCAAACTCCATGATAAGCTTCTTGAAATCCCTTGTTATAATACCCAAAATTACTGAGCCATTGAACACCTAAAACTGCCCTAGGGAATCAACAACACGTCTGACTTAAATTCTGCATTTTGTAATGGCCACGTAAAACCCTTGCATATAAACTGGCAACCTAGTTGATTCCCATACGCAACTGTTACTATTACTGGTTGAGTGGCAACAGATTCCATTTACAGTCTTAACTTCTTCGCTACATCAAGATCTAAGAAGTTATGTGTACTTCCCGGCTCAATTAAAATGTGAAGTGGTTTATCGCCATAATAACCACCCACCCTCATTGTATGAAAATTATGCTTTCCATTCAAAGCATTGGAAGAAACACAAAGTTCTATGTTAGCAACTTCAAAACTGTAACACCCTAAAATTTAGGGTAAATTTAAGCCTGAATAATTTGCGGAAATGAGCTAAGTGACATAGACAAATCACCCAAAAAGGGAAGTAATACTGTGGCGTTTACATTACAAATAATCGAACGGAATTAAGTTCAACAACCTACTAATCTAGACTTTAGAAAAGTTCAGATTATAAACGGGTGTTGCTATCTCGCTCTCAAAAGTATATCATTCTATACACCAAAAGTCGCCTCTATGTCCATCCAGAAATGCTATCTCTCTTCTCCACTCTTCCCTCAACCCCGAGAAGTACCACCGCTAAGAGGGCCTGCTTAAACACAACACACATCAAAGAAGTGTTAGTCAAAAGCCTAGCCAAAATAGCAATTCCACAATAAAGAATTATCTACACAATATATGTATAAGGTGTATCGTCATCCGTTACCGATCCATCACACGTTACATCATTTCATCATAAGGCATCAACCAAAGCTAGGTCTTTAGCCCATTAAGACATCAACTAAAACTAGGTCTTTAGCCCATTAAGACATCAACCAAAACTAGGCCTTTAGCCCATTAAGACATCAACCAAAACTAGGTCTTTAGTCCATTAAGACATCAACCAAAACTAGGTCTTTAGTCCATTAAGACATCTCCACAAGTACCAAGTCCTCATTCAATTAGATAACCAATATTAGAAATAACCATGGTTATAAAACATCATTATACACATGAAAGCTTCATATTATTACCAATATCAAAACTCTAAATCTTTCATACCCTTTACAAGCTTCATATTTTGGGAAGGTTAGATCACATATTATAAGAGTAAGAAAGAACAAGTAATTAAGCAAGTAAATCAAGGAAATGTAAATACACAACCATTTATAAAGTTAGTGAGTCAAGAAAACTCACCTAGGAGGTTTGTAAAGTGAAAACCTCAAGAAGTGGAAGAAACCCTAGTTATAGCTCGGTTCATGGCCGCTATCATTCGGTCCATCATCCTGGTTTCAGCTGTTTCCTCCTCTAAGATGGGATCAGACGTCTCCAAGTTCCGTCGAGGTATGTGCTCGGTTCCACCACCAAATAAGTTAGTATTAAGTAGAGGTCCCTTCGCCGCGGTCACCCTTGGTTGATCGGTCGTGGAAACTGTAGCTTCAAGGCCATCCGGGCTACCGCGAGTGTTAACCATGAATTGTCTGCCACACATTCAAGATGGAGGTAAGTAACATGGTATAAAATTCATACAACTGAACATACCAATGTATCCATCAATTTTCGCAACTATAGCCATTCCAAGCATGCTTATGTATCAACGAATTCATAATAGCAGTAGCTTATTGAAATTATGAACAAGTTACACATAAGAATCCCCATTACCACAATCGAAATTCTCAATTAATGCATTGACATTAACTCTATGACCGCCTTATCTTACGAGTTCTACCCACCTCACAGCTCACCGCTTAAGTCAATCCAGTTTAAGTCTAGGCATCTCACATTAATACCTAGTTCACTTAAACCACGACTCTGATTCCAACTTGTAACACCCTAAAATTTGGGGTAAATTTAAGCCTAAATAATTTGCGGAAATGAGCTAAGTGACATAGACAAATCACCCAAAAAGGGAAGTAATACTGTGGCGTTTACATTACAAATAATCGAACGGAATTAAGTTCAACAACCTACTAATCTAGACTTTAGAAAAGTTCAGATTATAAACGGGTGTTGCTATATCGCTCTCAAAAGTATATCATTCTATACACCAAAAGTCGCCTCTATGTCCATCCACAAGTACCAAGTCCTCATTCAATTAAATAACCAATATTAGAATTAACCATGGTTATAAAACATCATTATACACATGAAAGCTTCATATTATTACCAATATCAAAACTCTAAATCTTTCATACCCTTTACAAGCTTCATATTTTGGGAAGGTTAGATCACATATTATAAGAGTAAGAAAGAACAAGTAATTAAGCAAGTAAATCAAGGAAATGTAAATACACAACCATTTATAAAGTTAGTGAGTCAAGAAAACTCACCTAGGAGGTTTGTAAAGTGAAAACCTCAAGAAGTGGAAGAAACCCTAGTTATAACAAGAATTAAATGATTAGTTTCTAGTGTTGATGCAATACATGACCCATTAAAGAGATTAATAGGTTAAGACACCTTACTTAAGGAAGTTGAGGAGAAACCCTAGGTTTTAGAAACCCTAGCTTTTTCCTTGAGGAAGCTTGGACTTTGGCTAGCCAACTTAGAGACCCACTTGCAAATATGTAGAAATGTAGTGGCTAAAAACTAGAGAATCACCATTGAATGCGATTAGGGTTAGGATGGAGAAATGAATGAGAAGAGTGGTGAAAGTGGTTGAGAATCGTCCCTAAGAGAGAGAACTATCGGCTGGAACAAAAGAAATAAGGATCCTCTCTAACATTTCAGCGATGATTCCTTATAAGACCCTGCCCCTCGCCAGCGAAAGTGACCCAGCGAGAGTGACCACGGCATAACCGCCGGTCACTTTCGCGGCAGATGTACCGAGACTTCACAAAAACGAACTTGTTGATGTTTAGCGAGATTGACCACTGCGAGAGTGCCCCCGGCATAATCGCCGGGCACTCTCGCTCGAGATGTACCGCAGGTCCATCGAATTCTGCTGCGGAGCTTCCATGCGAGTTTGATACCGCGAGAGTGACCACGACACTCCCGCCGGGCACTCTCACCCAAAAGGTACCGCCGGCCAATTTGGTGGTTTTCCACGTCCCACATGCATGCAGTCTAAAGATTGTGAAGAGAGGTTCATGTGATCACGTGAAATGCATGAATGTACACTAAGCTTGAAATTAAAAGAGGATCTAATCTAATGTGCTGGCTTTAACTTGGAATACACAACGATAAGGAATTAAATAATTGTTTCATGCCAAGCGGAAATCATGGGAAGGATGCTTACTAGAAGATTTTCGGGGTGTTACAATCCTCCCCTCCTTGAAGAAAATTTCGTCCTCGAAATTTAACGTTAATTGAAAAGGTGAGGATACTTCCTCTTCATTTCCTCTTCCGGTTCCCACGTGACATTTTCTCCTCGATGGTGCTTCCATTGCACTTTGACCTTGACTACTTCTTTGTGGCGAAGCTTCGTGACCGCTCTATCCAAAATAGCTTCGGGTTCCTCGATACAACGGTTGTCATCCACCCGGATCTCCGATAACGGTATTACACTCTCTCCTTCCGCTAAGCACTTTCGTAGATAACATACATGGAAAGTGGGATGTCTTCCATCCATTTCCGATGGCAAGTCCAACTTGTAGGATTGTGAACCCACATGTTCTAGAATGGTGAACGGTCCAAGGAAACGGGGACTCAATTTCCCACGCTTCCCAAAACGAATCAATCCCTTCCAAGGGGATACTTTCAACATTACCCTTTCTCCCACTTGGAACTCTACCGGTCTCCTTTTCTTGTCGGCGTAGCTCTTCTGTCGATCTTGGGCCGCTTTTAAACGTTCTCTAATGGTCTTGACTTTATCAGCCGTTTCTTGTACGATTTCCGGTCTGGCAAATTGTTTTTCTCCCGCCTCTAGCCAACACGCGGGAGTCCTACACTTCCTCCCATACAAGGCCTCAAACGGTTCCGCCTTCAAACTCGAGTGATAGCTATTGTTGTAAGCAAATTCCACTAACGGTAAATGAGTGTCCCAATTGCCCCCAAAATCAATCACGCAAGCCCTCAACATATCCTCCAAGGTTTGGATAGTCCTTTCACTTTGTCCATCCGTTTGTGGGTGATACGCCGTGCTCAAATTTACCCTCATGCCAAGCTCTTCTTGTAATGCTTGCCAAAACCTTGATGTGAACCGACTATCCCGATCGGAAACTATGGACACATGCACGCCATGCTTCGAGACTACTTCGTCGATATAGAGTTTTGCCAATTTATCCATTGGTAGCGTTTCCCGCATAGCCAAGAAATGTGCACTTTTCATTATCACCCAAATGGTGTCGTGACCCCTCAAGGTCCTTGGCAACTTGGTCACAAAATCCATTGTGATTTTCTCCCACTTCCACTCGGGGATTTCCAACAATCGCAAACTTCCATAAGGTAATTGACGTTGAGCCTCCACTTGTGAGCAAGTCGTACACTGTTCCACATAGCGTGCCACATCCAACTTCATGACTGGCCACCAATAATATAGTTTCAAGTCCCGATACATTTTGGTACTTCGGGGATGAATGGAGTATTTGGACTTGTGGACCTCATCCATGAGTAGCTCCCGATTTCCACCGATCTTGGGTACCCACACTCGCCCGTTGAACAACTTTACTCCACGGTTATCTTCCGTCAAAAGTTGCTTCTGCTTCACTATTACCTCATCTTTGAGGTTTTCTTCCTTCAAGGCTTCGGTTTGCGCCGCTCTAACCCGCTCCACCAAGCTTGACACTATGTCAATTCTTAAAAGATTAGTGCGCAAGCTCCCGCTATACTCCTTCCGACTCAATGCATCGGCAACCACGTTGGCCTTACCCGGATGGTAAAGCAATTCACAGTCATAGTCTTTTAGTAGCTCCAACCACCTCCGCTGCCTCATATTTAATTCATTTTGATCGAACACGTACTTCAAGCTCTTGTGATCCGTGTACAATGTACACTTCATGCCGTAAAGATAATGACGCCACAACTTTAACGCGAACACGACTGTGGCCAATTCCAGGTCGTGTATAGGGTAGTTTATTTTGTGTACCTTAAGTTGTCTCGAGGCATAAGCGATCACCTTTCCTCTTTGCATTAATACGCACCCCAAGCCCATCTTGGATGCGTCGCTATAGACCACAAAATCTTCCGATCCTTCGGGTAAGGATAAAATTGGTGCTTCACATAGTTTCTTTTGGAGAGTACGAAACGCTTCCTCTTGCTTTGCAGTCCATACATACTTTACATTTTTCCGAGTCAGAGCCGTCAACGAAGAAGCTGTTGGTCCCGAAGGCCTATACAAGTTTGTAGAAGGGGGGGGGGGGGGTTGAATACAAACACACAGATTTTACTTTTCTAAATTGTTTATTGATAAATCATTAACAATTTACAGCTTGTTGCGGAAACAAGATTAAGGATAAACCTAAATCTAAACAAGTTGGAACACTAAGGTTTCTTGCACTAAGAGATATAAGGAAATTACTAATAATAACCTATCTTGAGATAAGAGATTGAACTTGTCCAGAGTTAGCAAGTTACTTCAAATAAAGTGGGTTCATCTCTTTATATACTGCATGCATTTAATGCAAGTCAGTATACACTTTACACGTGTCATCAGCTGGTTGGTTGCATGTCATTGACCTTGGTTGACAACCTTAGTAGCCGCATGGATGAACAATGTAGTATCAGAGTGGTTGTACGATTTCAGACAGTCGGAGGTTCTTTTCTGACATTTCGTACGGAGTCGTGCAAGGGAGGTTAAGACAAAAGTACTTTGTACGGAGGACTTCATGATCAGCTTTCGTTGATTCAGCGATCTATCATTTCATATCAGCGAATGATAGAGTTCAGCGATAGCTGAAGTCTTGTACTTGATACTTCACGTTGAGTGGACAAATCTGAGTCTTCGCTGATCCGCATCAGTTCATTAGGAGACTTGTCGCTGGTTCTTGAGCTTGATCTTCGACTTCAGCGTAGAACCTTTGTTGACGTGAAACTTGTCTTCAGGGATCATAAGTAAACAACTAACTTATCAGCGATCATCATAATGACTGAACAGACTCAGAGCATTATGGTGAACAGTTTCGCTGAATGTTTAATTTAAAGAGCGAGAGTTCCTATCAGCGGTACTGTAAGATCTTAGTACTTATCAGCGATAGTGAAACTCTGATACATATTGTTTACTTACAATTTTCACTAAGTATATAAGAGAGGGTCATTATCAAATCACTGAGGGTTTGGATCAACAATCCCCCCCTAATTGATTATGACATAGCAACAAAGAAAATTGCTATTTAATGAAAACATAAGGATAAAAAGAACTCATAAAATATTTGTCCCTTTTACTGTTTTCTGGGATCTTTTCAGTACTGATGGAGTAAAGTACATTCGCTGAAATCTTTCTTTAAAACTTTGAATCAGGTTACAAAGAGAAATGGAAAGATTACAAGTACGAGCGAAATAAATTACAAGTACAGAAGAATAACTGATACAATAGAGAAAAAGGTGATCATATCAGCTTATAAAGGTTCTTTCTTAATGAGAAGTTCATCAAGGGTCTTTGATGTGGGGATCATCCAGTCAGGGACATCTTCTCCTTGATTCTTTTTCTTCAGAGTTGCTTCAAAAATCAAGGGCTTCAGGTGTCTAGCTTTGATGTTGCGTCTGACTTCACACCAATATACGAGATCTCTGAGTTGTTCGATGGGAGCGATGTATAGCTCAGAGATACGTTGAAAGTGATGATTTCCATAGTAGTCTAAAAAGAATATACCATAGGGATCACTTACAACTGTGCCAGGAATGAATGTTTCTCCAGGTGGTAGAGAGGTGTCAAGCATTGAGAGATCGGCATCAGGGCCAACAATTTCAGCACGAGAGAAACCAATGCCCGTTTCATTCCGAATATGAGGACCTGAATCAGAGGCTTTCTTTTTCTTATCAGGGACTTTTCTTGGTTGAGGAAGAGTAGGAGGAATATCCACAGCAGATGAAAGCAGGTCGATCTGTTTGTTTAAGATCTTCTCGACATGGCTTTTGAACTTTGAGCACGATCCCTGAATGGCTAATTTTGTTTCTAACCATTCAGAGAGACCAAACTTTTCTAAGGTAGCAGCATAGAAAGTTTGCTTGGTTTCGTCATCTCTGTAGACGTCCACTTCAACAACAGGAACTTCAGCGTACAGTCTTCCTCTGATGTTTGCCTTGACGATTTTGGATGGTCTAGATCGATAAGTCAGCATTTGTTTAGCCCATTCCAAAGTCGTATCAGAGACCTTAGTCTTTTCTCTAACGATCTCTTGAGCATCATCCCATAGCTGACGTTGAACATCAATGGGAACTCTTTTCAGCTTGGGGTCTTTTATTGATCGTTGAGTAAGTTTGATGGCGTATTCTCTGTCTTTTTCTTCAGCTTCCTTTCTTTCAGCGAGTAGGCGTTCAGCTCTGAGGTGTTCCTGGTATTCAGCTTTGGAAATTCTGAACTTTGGAGGAACTGAAGGAAGTTGATCACGCCTCAGAATGATTCGCTGATCCTCGAAGCGCTTTATTATCTCCTCTCTTCTTTTCTGATCCTCTTCACTTAGCTTTTGAGGAGCTAAGGAAGGTCTGCCTCTGTGCGAGAGTAACTGTTCTTCTGGTTCATCAGTCTCAGAGATTAAATCTAAGACTGGGATTATTTCTTCAGCAGCAGCTGGTATTATTGAAGTCGCAATTGTGGAGCCTTCAGCGATATCCTCAAACAGGGGAGAGGACTAGCTGAAACACAGCGATCTTACGAGTAAGAACTTGGGTAGAATCAGATAGAGAGAATTGGTTCAAGTGTATAGGCTTGGGTAGTAGAACTGATAGGTATGATAGAGGGATGGAGTGAGATGTTTAGCATACCTGACAAACCGGCTTTTCAAGCAAGATCATCAGATTGTCATCTTCAGCGACGCTTTTGCCTTTGCCTTTCTCAGCTCCAGAGGCTGAGGGCTTTGTCTTTGTCCGCTCCCCTGAAGGTTTATTTATCGAGATTCCCTTAAGAGCTTTGATCTTTTGAGCAGGTTTGACGATAAAGAAGTCATCGTCATCTTCGTCATCATCATCATCATTCTTTGGAGAAGAAGATGGTTCATCATCAGGGATGTCGACGGCTTCATCATCTTCTGCTTCAGATTCAGTTTTCTCAGCTTCTTCTTCGAGCTGCTCCCCCTCAGATACAGAGGCGAGCTTCTCGGTTTCCTCAGGGTTTTCATCTCCCTGAGGTTCAGCGGTGGTTTCTTCAGCATCCGTCTTCTCTCCCCTGATAGATTCATCATGGGAAAGGTCAGCGCTCTTCTCCCCCTCTTTTTCATGATGACTGGGGGAGGAATGGCTTGATTCAGCAGCGTTGGTAGGTTCTCTGTCTTCTTGGCCAGAGAGACCTACACAAACTTCAATCTTTGCTAATCTGTCTTCAAGGCCAGAAATAGCAGGATTGATCTTTCCGAGCTCAATGCGATCTGCCGCTGTAAAATGTTTAGATTCAGGGACAGGGGCAGGAGCAGGAGCAGGAGTATTCACCTTGTGCAGCAGCTGTTCGATCATAGTCTTCATCGAACCAACGTCAGTCTTTACAGAGCTTAAGTCAGTCGTCAGAGTGTTGACATTTGTCTTCACAGCAGACATATCTCCCTCTAGTGTTCCAACCGATGTCTTCAGCGTTGTTACCTCCCTGGACATGGATGAAACTGACTTTTTGAGAGAGGTGTAGTCTGTGTAGATATCAGCGAGCACCTTGGCGAAGTCGCTGAGAGTCTTATCAAGTTGCTTCATGTCATCTGTGGAAGCCTTCTTCTCCACCACCGTTGTCAGTTTGTTCAGATTCTCTCCAGCGTTTGTTACAGCTGTAGAGTTATTGGAGAGAGTAGTGGTGAGACCTGTCAGCTTTGTCTCCACGGACTTCAGAGAGGCGTTGATATCTCCCAAATTAGGACCTGTAACATATAAAAACTTGTGAACAAAGGAAAGCTCAGAAGTTTGGGGTTTAGTCACAGTGTTTATGGGTTGTTGTTTACCTGCAGGAGGATTGGTGAATTCATCGAAATCACGGGTTCCTGAGTAAAGTTCCATGTCATCTTCAAAAGTGCCCATGAATTTTTCTGCAGGTCATGTGTTCATCATTCCTGGAGAATCAGCTTTATGTTCCGAGGAAATGATGGCAACTCCAGTTAGATCTGGAGTAGAGACCAAATGAGTGGAGGGAGGAGCGAAGGATAAGAGTGGGAGTTGGGTTATGAGTTCAGCGTTGGATTCGCTGACAATCACTTCATCAGTCTTTTGAGAGACTGAAGGAGGTTGGGTCGGTTCCAAGTTTGTAACCTCAGCGTTTAGAGACGCTGAAGTTTGGATAAAAGGGATGGCTTGTTCAGGTGTGGCAGAGCGTACCACTGAACGTTCCTTCAGCTCTGCAGAAAGAGCTGAGGAGTCTTCAGCATGAGATTGCTGGGGTTGCTCCTTTGTTTTCTTGATCCTTTTAGAATCAAGTGGGGTAGATGAATGTTTCCTTTTCTTAGAAGGAGAGGATTTTGTGGCCAGGGTATCAGCGATGGGTATTGTCGCTGAAGGAGCCACAGAAGTAGAAGAAGAAGGGTTGAGAAGAGTTAAGAGGGTAGAAAGACGTACCTCATTTTCAACAGGTTTGAAGTCGAGTACCTTAGGGCCAATCTGAGAGAGTTTTAGATCGCCCTCTTGCGGGTAGCTGTCCTTCAGGCCATATTGAAAGATAGCGCTGATGAATCGGGGGTAGGGAACCCAAGCAGGCCTGTCAGCGGCAGAGTCTACTCTTTGCAGCAAGTCATCATAGATGAGAGATGCCCAGTCAATGTGTAGACCTTTCAGCAGAGCGTATCCCATAGCTTGCTGAGGTTGAGCGGCTTGATCAGAAGAGCCGGTCTTGGCAGTCATGCAGCTGATAAGGTGAGCGAAGATGAAGTTCATCTCTCTGGGCATTTTCGATTTCTTCAGCAGTATTAGCTTCTTCTCAGGCTTCTTGTCTCTGCCCATTTCCCATACATAGCCCATTGCATCAAAAAATGCAATAAAAGCTTCTTTGTCAGCGATCTTCTTATGGTCAGGGAAAGGAACAAAAGGTTTTTCCTTTGTAGCGATGGGAAAGTTCAGAGCTTTGCGAATGATGGCAGGTGTGATCTTTATCGTGCCATATTCTGTATCGCAGAGGATACAATCAACTGTTTTGGAGGGATCTTTGGCGGATGGTAGCTGAGAGTGTCTGGCAGAGTACCAGAACTGAGATAGTAGCAGCTGACTTGCAGGGGGTGAAATGGTCAGGGGTGTTGAAATGCAGCAATTCTTCAGGAAATTCACAGCATCTGTCAGATGTGTGACTTGCTTTCGAGGAGGAAACTCGAGAAGCGCATAAAGGTTGTTTATTTTAGTCCAGTCTAGTTGATCAAGTTTGAACTTGACTTGTGGAGCCTTGAGGATTTCCACTTCCTCAGAGTCAGCGGAGATGTTCTCAGCGGTAGCAGGAATGTCAGACGAGGCCATTTCTCTGTATTAACAGTTCAACCAAAGATGTTAACAAATAAGAATAATCTTAACGTGGAAAGAATTTCCAATAAGATGTTTCGAATTTTATCCATTTCATTCAGACAAAATGTCTTAATGAAGATTAGGGTTTTTCTTGATTTTGAAACGAAATGTAAAACCCATTTTCTTGTTTTCCAGTTTTCTATGAAGAAATAGATTCTGGAAACGAATGAAGAACAAGTTTAAGATTTTGCATTTAAACTTGAAGAACAACCATGAAATGGTTGTGTTCATAAAACCACGAAAGAAAATGATTTCATTTTACGAAGTTCTTTCGTTTGATCTTGTTAAAACAATGAGAAGATCGGAAACAAGTTATACGCATTCGGTAATAAATAAGAACATATTAACCTTGATGTTTGATGAAGAAGATGATGAACAGTTCTTGAAGTTTTTGAAATCACAAATGCAACAGTGAATTCTTTCTTGCGGAGGAAGATTGATCGCGTAAAAGAAAAATATAAACAAAGAATTTGTTTATATAGAGATTTTAGAAAGAGAAAATCTTGAGCGGGAAAAGATTTTCATCATGACACGGACACGTGTTTGCATTTGATTGGAAGTATGAACGAGACGTGCAAACGTGTGTCAGGAAGAGAAAACGTGCTGGGGTTTATCCGTTGCAATGACGTCACAACTGTCCTTTCATATTCTTGGTTGTCTCTGAGGTTTTGAAAAACTCAGAGATACTTTTGAAAACATGAAGTACTGAATGAAAATATTCAGTGAAGGTTTTAAGAAATTTCAAAAATATCGCTGTTAAGGAAGAGATATTCAGCGATGCATTTTGTTTTGAAATCTTGCATTTTCATGCGATTGTCAGAGAGAGAACATACCTTGATATCAGTGAATCAAGTTTATTCAGAGAGAAGATGATAGAATGGGTTATACAAGTTGATTTTATCCTTTCGCTGATTAATGTGAACCGCTGAAGATTTTATCCTTCAAAGTTCAGCATTCCAAGCTCGCTGATGATAAAGTTGAATCTTGTCTCATCAAGAGGTTTGGTAAATAATTCAGCTAACTGATAATCAGTTGGGATAAAATGAAGTTCTATATCACCATTCATCACATGATCTCTGATAAAATGATATCTGATTTCTATATGTTTGGTCTTTGAATGTAGTACTGGATTGTTTGCTATAGCGATGGCACTTGTGCTGTCGCAATAGATTGGAATTTTGGAGAGCTGAAGATCATAGTCTAGTAGCTGATTTCTCATCCACAAGACTTGAGAACAACAGCTTCCAGCAGCTACATATTCAGCTTCAGCTGTGGAAGTGGACACTGAATTTTGCTTTTTACTTGTCCAACTTACCAGCTTTCCACCCAGGAGCTGACATCCTCCTGTGGTGCTTTTCCTATCCATTTTGCAACCTGCAAAATCACTATCTGAATAGGCGGTTAGATCGAATCCTGAATCTTTGGGATACCAAAGACCTAGATTCATTGTACCCTTAAGATATCGAAAGATTCGCTTTATAGCTTTCATATGAGATATCTTAGGTTCAGCTTGATATCGTGCACACAAGCATGTTGCAAACATAATATCGGGTCGGCTAGCTGTTAGATACAATAGTGAGCCGATCATCCCACGATACAGCGTGACATTGACAGGAACACCCTTAGTGTTCTTATCAAGTCTCAGCGGTGGTGCCATAGGGGTTTTCATAGCTGAACTTTCAGTTAAGTCGAATTTCTTCAGCATATCTTTAACATATTTTCCCTGATTTATGAAAGTTCCTTTCTCAGTTTGCTTAATCTGAAGACCAAGGAAATATGTTAGTTCACCCATCATGCTCATTTTATACTCATCTTTCATTCTATCAGCGAAACGAGTACAAAGCTCAGGGTTAGTAGAACCAAATATAATGTCATCAACATATATTTGAACTAGAATGATATGACCTTTCACTTTTCTAAAAAATAGAGTTTTGTCAATCTTACCTCGCTCAAATTTTTCAATATGGAGATAAGTGGAAAGAGTGTCATACCATGCACGTGGAGCTTGCTTCAAGCCATAAAGTGCCTTATCCAGTTTATAAACATAACCTGGACGCTTAGAATCTGAGAATCCTGGAGGTTGTTACACATACACTTCTTCATTCAGCTTTCCATTCAGAAACGCTGACTTAACATCCATCTGATGTACTTTGAAGTCTTGCTACAGGAGCAAATGTTTCGTCATAATCTATACCTTCCTCTTGTCTGTATCCCTGAGCAACAAGACGAGCTTTGTTGCGGGTTACAGTACCATGTTCGTCCAACTTGTTTCGATAGACCCATTTAGTGCCTATTACTGTTTTATCAGTTGGTCTCTGAACAAGTTTCCAAACTTTGTTTCTTTCGAATTCAGTCAGCTCTTCTTGCATGGCGCTGACCCAGTTTGGATCTTTAAGGGCATCATCTACTTTCTTTGGTTCAGTTAGTGAAATAAAATTTACAAATAAACAAATATTACCTGCACTTCGTCGAGTCTGAATCCCAGCGTTAGGATCACCAAGAATTTGATCAATTGGATGATTTATAGTCCATCGCTGAGCCGGAGCGTGAGACGCTGACTCAACTTGAACTGGAGGAGCTGAAGATGAAGCTTCAGCGACGTCAGGAGTGTCAGCCAAGAGAGGAATGGATGCAGTTGTCATTGTATTCACTGATTGCTGAGAAGTAGATGGAATGTCTGAGACATTTGGTTCAGCGTTAGGTATAGTGTTTATAGGAACAGCTGAGACCCAAGAAGTTTCAGCTTCACTGTTCTGCATATTTAGAATGACAGGACTATCATCTTCTACTGGATGAGCATTAGTGGGAATATCTTCTGAATCACCAAGATGAGAAAACATCCATTGATTCAGTTCTTCAGTATCAGCGGACGGTCTAGAGTTCGCTGAACGGGATTCGTCAAACGTGACGTGAATAGTTTCTTCAACAGTTTGTCTTCTACGATTGAAGACTCTGAAGGCTTTGGAAACTGAGGAGTATCCAAGAAAGATTCCATCATCAGCCTTAGGATCAAACTTTCCAAGAGCATCTCTGTTGTTCAGTATAAAACACTGACATCCAAAGATGTGAAGAAAGTTGATTGAAGGCTTTCTCCCATGAAAGAGTTCATAGGCTGTCTTTTTGAATCTTTTAACTATCAGCGACCTGTTTTGCGTAAAACAAGCAGTGTTGACAGCTTCTGCCCAAAACTGAGTAGGCAGGTGAGAATCGCTGAGCATTGAACGTGCAGCTTCAATAATTGTTCTATTTCTTCTTTCAGCGACTCCATTTTGTTGTGGTGTTCTCACTGAAGAAAAGTTGTGAGAAATACCCTTACTCTCAAGGAAGGAATCAAGAGAACTGTTTTTGAATTCAGTCCCATGATCACTCCTTATTGAGCGAACGGTCAGATTGTTCAGGGTTTCCATCTTCCGAACAAAATTGATGAGTTCTTCAGGGGTGTCACTCTTAGAACGGAGAAACATTACCCAAGTGAAGCGAGAGAATTCATCAACTATGACCAGCGTATATTTCTTTCCAGCGATGGATTGTTTGTTAATAGGGCCAAACAAATCCATATGGAGTAGTTGTAGAGGATATGACACTGAAGAAACTTGCTTTGATTTAAAGCTTGCTTTGGTCTGCTTCCCTTTTTCACACGCTGAACATAACGACTCTTTGGCGTATGAATGCTGAGGTAGACCAGTGACTAACTCTTTTGAAGAAAGAGTGTTCAGTGTCTTGAAATTTAGATGAGATAGCCTCTTATGCCATAGCCAGTTGACATCAGATGAGGCCTTTGAGAAGAAACAGGAGTTCTCAGTGGTTGTTGAGTCCATATTTATTACATAAACATTTTCCAAACGATAACCGTTGAGAGCTATCTTCTCCTTTTTGTCAGAGACAAAGCAGGATTCCTTAGTAAAGATTACTTTGTTATCCATGTCGCAAAGCTGACTGATGCTTAGAAGATTATGCTTCAGCCCTTCAACATATGAGACTCTTCTGAAGGAGGTTGTACCATTTGAAAGTACACCATACCCTCAGGTATGTCCTTTTCCATTTCCACCGAAAGTCACAGAGGGGCCCTTCTCTTCTTTGTATTCAGCGAGCAGGATTTTCTTTCCAGTCATGTGTCTAGAGCATCCGCTATCAAGATACCAGATACCCTTCTTAACCTGCAATACAAAGGAAGATTAGTTTTTCTTGGGTACCCACTTAACCATGTATACACGTTTGTCAGTGGAAGTAGTTGGAATGGAAGGTTCAGCAGTCTTCGCAGCATTTGAAGATTCATCTTTGTCTTTCTTCACTTTGGTTAATTTCTTAACCTCAGTGGTAGAATTCACCTTGACCTGATTTGCACCAGGGTTGGTCTTCTTTGCCTTGGGGGAAATCTTCACCTTAGCTATCTTTTTAGCTTTGGTGCCTGTGGGGCACTTACTAGCAATATGATCGGTAAGTCCACAGTGATAACATTTCCTATAACTAAAAGTAGTTCTAGGACCATTTGAATGCTGAGCTTTTAATTTCAAATTAGAAGTGCCAGCACCAAGTAAACTATTGGCTTTAGAAATGGGACGAACATTCAGTTCTTCAGATTTCTTACCAAGGACATCCAATCTGAGTCTAGGAGTAGATCGCTGAATAAATCCAGATATCTGCTTCCTTGATCCAGAGGGATGAGCCACTGAAGCTTTAGAAGCATTCAGTTTTGGTACAAAGGTACCCTTCTGAGGATTCTGGTAAATAACAATTCCTTTACCTTTGTCTTTAAAGACAGAGGTAGGTTTTGAATAAACCATTTTCTCCTTGCCTTTTGAGGAGGTAGGAGTTTCCTCAGGGATTGGTGTAACGGACGAGGAGCACTGAGAAGATGAAGTATCAGCGACTGAGGATACGAACGTTCCAAATTTAAGCATTGAACGCTCAGTGGTTGTTTTTGGAGTTTCATCTTTGTAACCCAAACCACGTTTATCACTCAGGGGAATCTGAGACTTTATTATCTCAGTGATCTTTGTTGAAGAATTACACCATCCTTCAACAGTAGCTTTTTCAGCCTTTAATGCAGCGATAGCTTCTGCTCGTTCGATTTTGACTAGCTGATTTAAATATACTTGATCTTTAAAATCTTCTTCAATTTTAGAAAGCTTTTCTATTTGAAGGTGGCAGTTTTTAAGCTTTTCAGCGAGATCAAGATTTTGGTTTTCAACCACAGTTTTGCCGTTCATGGCTTCGTATAAACTTCTAGTCAAGAGATCGATCTTACGGAGACTATCAGCTTCATCAATATTTGCAATATTGGTAAAGAAAGAAGGTGATACCTGAATAGCAGATGTTGAAGTGGAGGGAATGTCTGAACTTTCTTCCTCTTCTTCAATCTTGGCCATAAGACATAGATTTGCTTCATCATCTTCAGAGTCAGATGATGATGCTTCTTCATCAGAAGCAGCCCAATCATAGTCAGCCATCAGGCCTTTATTCTTCTTAAAGCTTTTCAGCTTTGCATATTTTTCTTTCAGCTTTGAATATTTGTCATCTTTATTCCTTGGAACAAAGGATTTCTTTGTAAAAGCTGAGGGTCTAGAAACTTTCTTAGATCTGCACTCGTTAGCGAAATGTCCTGTCTTTTCGCAGTTAAAACAAGTAGCAGTAGCCTTATCAACAAAAGCTGATGATCTAGGCTTGTCAGTTATGGAAAGAGGTTTGTTCTTTTTAAACATTTTCTTTTTGGCAAATCTCCTGAACTTCTTAGTTAGGAGAGCCAAAGATTCATCATTATCTGAATAATCAGAGTCTGATGACCTTTCAGAGTTACTCTCTAACTCAGTGATAGTGACCGAGGGTCGCTGAGTAGAGAGTTCTTCTGAGATTAAAGCAACATGGGTGCTTTTGGAATCTTTTACAAGATTCTTCTTAAGATGGCTTGATTGCTCATGATTCAGCAACGTGCCATATAAGGTAGCAAGGGTCATTGATTTTAGATCCTTTGACAGCTTGAGACACATAGAATAATTGTCCCAGCTTTCAGGTAAACATTCTAGAAACTTTGTCAGCACTTCAAAGTTAGAATATTCCTTACCAACAGTTTTCAGATCTATAATTAAACAATTAAAACGTTGGTGAACTTCAGAGAGAGTTTCATTCTTACCAGAAATAAAGCTTTCGTATTGTCTTACCAGGTTGATCTTTCTTGAGTCCTGGACTTCAGACGTTCCTTCATACTGAACACATATTGTGTCCCACATGGCTTTTGATGTTTTCAGATTCATGACGGAATGGTAGACTTCGTCAGGAAGAGCCATGTATAGTATGGATCTGGCTTTTGTATCTATAGCCACTTTCTTCTTATCTTCTTCATTCCATTGAAGGATTTCCTTAGGTACCAGCCTTTCTGGAATAGCAGGTCTATTCTCAGCGCCTGGAACTGCAACATCAATTCTTACAGGGATGAATGGACCATTCTCGAGATAGTAAGGCATAGTAGGGTCTACACCTTCTAAGAAGAGTGTCATCCTATTTTTCCATAAGTTGAAGTTATCTTTGGAAAATCTGGGAGGTTTAGCAAGAGAACCATTGTCTATGTAATTTGTGTTTGTGTTGGTGGCCATTTTCAGATAATAGCAAGGAAGAGAAATATCTTAGAATAGATCTTGTTTATGAGATTAAACAAATCCGCTCTGATACCACTTGTTGGTCCCGAAGGCCTATACAAGTTTGTAGAAGGGGGGGGGGGGTTGAATACAAACACACAGATTTTACTTTTCTAAATTGTTTATTGATAAATCATTAACAATTTACAGCTTGTTGCGGAAACAAGATTAAGGATAAACCTAAATCTAAACAAGTTGGAACACTAAGGTTTCTTGCACTAAGAGAGATAAGGAAATTACTAATAATAACCTATCTTGAGATAAGAGATTGAACTTGTCCAGAGTTAGCAAGTTACTTCAAATGAAGTGGGTTCATCTCTTTATATACTGCATGCATTTAATGCAAGTCAGTATACACTTTACACGTGTCATCAGCTGGTTGGTTGCATGTCATTGACCTTGGTTGACAACCTTAGTAGCCGCATGGATGAACAGTGTAGTATCAGAGTGGTTGTACGATTTCAGACAGTCGGAGGTTCTTTTCTGACATTTCGTACAGAGTCGTGCAAGGGAGGTTAAGACAAAAGTACTTTATACGGAGGACTTCATGATCAACTTTCGTTGATTCAGCGATCTATCATTTCATATCAGCGAATGATAGAGTTCAGCGATAGCTGAAGTCTTGTACTTGATACTTCACGTTGAGTGGACAAATCTGAGTCTTCGCTGATCCGCATCAGTTCATTAGGAGACTTGTCGCTGGTTCTTGAGCTTGATCTTCGACTTCAGCGTAGAACCTTTGTTGACGTGAAACTTGTCTTCAGGGATCATAAGTAAACAACTAACTTATCAGCGATCATCATAATGACTGAACAGACTCAGAGCATTATGGTGAACAGTTTCGCTGAATGTTTAATTTAAAGAGCGAGAGTTCCTATCAGCGGTACTGTAAGATCTTAGTACTTATCAGCGATAGTGAAACTCTGATACATATTGTTTACTTACAATTTTCACTAAGTATATAAGAGAGGGTCATTATCAAATCACTGAGGGTTTGGATCAACAGAAGCAAACTTGGAAAAGTCTTGAATGAATCTCTGGTAGTAACCCGCCAAACCCAAGAAGCTTCGGATCTCTCCCGGACTTTTGGGAGATTCCCAATTCATCATTGCCTCGATTTTGGAAGGGTCCACCTTCACTTCATCTCGGGTAACTATGTGACCCAAGAATTGAACCTCGCTCAACCAAAAGTCACATTTGGAGAATTTCGCGTACAACTTCTCCTTTGTTAGAACTTCTTTCACTTCCCGAAGATGTTGCTCGTGAACTACTTCGTCTTTAGAGTACACTAAAATATCGTCTATGAAAACAATCACCGACTTGTCGAGAAAGGGACGACACACTCGATTCATCAAGTCCATGAACACCGCCGATGCGTTTGTTAACCCAAACGGCATACAAGAAATTCGTAGTGCCCATAACGCGTCCGGAAGGCCGTCTTTGGAATATCATCCTCTCTAACCTTCACCTGATGATAACCCAAACGTAAGTCGATCTTTGAGAAACAGCCAGCTCCTTGGAGTTGGTCGAATAAGTCGTCGATTCTAGGAAGTGGGTACTTATTCTTCACGGTTACCTTGTTCAATTCTCGGTAGTCGATGCACATCCTCATGGTGCCATCCTTCTTCTTGACGAACAAAACCGATGCTCCCCAAGGAGATGAACTTGGCCTCACAAATCCCTTCTCCAAAATTTCTTGGAGTTGGGCCATCATTTCTTGCATTTCGGATGGGGCCAAACGGTAAGGAGCTCTAGCTATCGGAGCCGCTCCCGGTGCCAAGTCTATCTTGAACTCCACTTGGCGATCCGGTGGTAAACCCGGCAAGTCTTCCGGAAATACGTCGGGAAACTCGCGTACTACCTTCACGTCCTCAAGCTTTCTCTTTTCCATCTTAGCATCAATCACATATGCTAAGAAGGATATACACCCCTTGACCAAACACTTTCTTGCCTTCAACATGGAGATGATCGCTACATCTCCTTTTCTTCGGTCCCTGTAAACGACCACACCGTTCCCATCCGAAGAAGGTATGCGAATCAACTTCTTTGCGCATAAGATTTCGGCTTGGTTTCCGGATAACCAATCCATTCCAACCACCACATCGAATCCTCCGATTACCATTGGCATCAAGTATATCGGGAATTTATTTCATTCAACTTCCAACGTACAACCCCGCAGAATATTTCAAACCACCACCTGTCCCCCATCGGCTATTTCCACCACTATCGCTTCTTCCAAGCAACTAGTGGGCATAGACAATCTTGAAAGAAAAGAATTCAACACAAAAGAAAAGCTCGCACCCGAGTCAAACAACATACACGTAGGTACGGAGTTTAGGAGAAACGTACCCGATACTACGTCTGTCGAGGCCTTCGCCTCGTCGCCCGTCATCTGGAAGGCTCGTTACGTCGTTCTCGGAGGGTCTCCCTTCTTTCCTCCGCTTCCCCCAGTCTTTGATTTCGGGCACTCGCTTCTAATATTGCCCGACTCTTTGCATTCATAGCAAACAATTTCCATGTCCGGGCAATCGCTACGGATATACCCCGGCTTTCCACACTTGTAACAAGTTACCCCGCTCGACTTGCACTGCCCATGATGCTTGCTTCGGCACTTGGGGCACCACCGGTCCCTCGGTAGTTGCTATTGAAAGATCTCGGTTTCTTGGAGGGTGCCGAACTTCCCTCCCACTTCCTTTTCTCTGGGGCCTGATTATTCACCTCTCTGTCTCGACTGTACGCATCTTCAACCAATTAGGCTTCCTCGATTGCCTCACGAAGGGTGGAGGCCTTAGATACTCGGACCATTGTCATCATGTCAGAAGGAAGGCCCTTGATGTAAGCCTTGATTTTCTCTTTCTCATTCGGGACCAGATACCCCATCAACCCCAGCTTATCCATGAACAATTAGTTGCACTCTTTCATCGGCATGTTTCCCTTCTTCAAGTTCTAGAAACTCTCTTCAATCCGGTCCATGGCTTTCTCATTACAGTATTCCTCCAGCACTTTCTTTTTTAACGTTGCCCAACTTAGTTTGGCCAACACAGATGCCCTAATAGAAGTGGAGTAAACGTTCCACCAAGTGAAGGCCGCCCTTCTTAACATTTGCGAACAAAACTTAGCCTTCTGATTCTCTCCACACTCGCTAGTTCAGAAGCCTTGTTCCATTTCCCTTATCCAGTTCATGCACACAACCGGATCATCCGTGCCCTTAAACTCGGGCGGTTGGCAACTGAGAAAAGTTTTGAAAGAACAAGTCTTCCCCGCTTGCCCGGTTTCCAAAGTCCCCAATCCGTCGATATGATTTTCATTTCCTCCAGATCTGGTCACCAGAATGTTCTCGGCAACGGTCTCGTGCTTACGGTTGCTCGCATCCCGATCTTCTATAAACTTCATGAACTGCTCTTGCTGTTGTACCATAGCTCGGTTCATGGCCGCTATCATTCGGTCCATCATCCTGGTTTCAGCCGTTTCCTCCTCTAAGATGGGATCGGACGTCTCCAAGTTCCGTCGAGGTATGTGCTCGGTTCCACCACCAAACAAGTTAGTATTAAGTAGAGGTCCCTTCGCCGCGGTCACCCTTGGTTGATCGGTCGTGGAAACTGTAGCTTCAAGGCCATCCGGCCTACCGCGAGTGTTAACCATGAATTGTCTGCCACACATTCAAGATGGAGGTAAGTAACATGGTATAAAATTCATACAACTGAACATACCAATGTATCCATCAATTTTCGCAACTATAGCCATTCCAAGCATGCTTATGTATCAACGAATTCATAATAGCAGTAGCTTATTGAAATTATGAACAAGTTACACATAAGAATCCCCATTACCACAATCGAAATTCTCAATTAATGCATTGACATTAACTCTATGACCGCCTTATCTTACGAGTTCTACCCACCTCACAGCTCACCGCTTAAGTCAATCCAGTTTAAGTCTAGGCATCTCACATTAATACCTAGTTCACTTAAACCACGGCTCTGATTCCAACTTGTAACACCCTAAAATTTGGGGTAAATTTAAGCCTAAATAATTTGCGGAAATGAGCTAAGTGACATAGACAAATCACCCAAAAAGGGAAGTAATAATGTGGCGTTTACATTACAAATAATCGAACGGAATTAAGTTCAACAACCTACTAATCTAGACTTTAGAAAAGTTCAGATTATAAACGGGTGTTGCTATATCGCTCTCAAAAGTATATCATTCTATACAACAAAAGTCGCCTCTATGTCCATCCACAAGTACCAAGTCCTCATTCAATTAAATAACCAATATTAGAATTAACCATGGTTATAAAACATCATTATACACATGAAAGCTTCATATTATTACCAATATCAAAACTCTAAATCTTTCATACCCTTTACAAGCTTCATATTTTGGGAAGGTTAGATCACATATTATAAGAGTAAGAAAGAACAAGTAATTAAGCAAGTAAATCAAGGAAATGTAAATACATAACCATTTATAAAGTTAGTGAGTCAAGAAAACTCACCTAGGAGGTTTGTAAAGTGAAAACCTCAAGAAGTGGAAGAAACCCTAGTTATAACAAGAATTAAATGATTAGTTTCTAGTGTTGATGCAATACATGACCCATTAAAGAGATTAATAGGTTAAGACACCTTACTTAAGGAAGTTGAGGAGAAACCCTAGGTTTTAGAAACCCTAGCTTTTTCCTTGAGGAAGCTTGGACTTTGGCTAGCCAACTTAGAGACCCACTTGCAAATATGTAGAAATGTAGTGGCTAAAAACTAGAGAATCACCATTGAATGCGATTAGGGTTAGGATGGAGAAATGAATGAGAAGAGTGGTGAAAGTGGTTGAGAATCGTCCCTAAGAGAGAGAACTATCGGCTGGAACAAAAGAAATAAGGATCCTCTCTAACATTTCAGCGATGATTCCTTATAAGACCCTGCCCCTCGCCAGCGAAAGTGACCCAGCGAGAGTGACCACGGCATAACCGCCGGTCACTTTCGCGGCAGATGTACCGAGACTTCACAAAAACGAACTTGTTGATGTTTAGCGAGATTGACCACCGCGAGAGTGCCCCCGGCATAATCGTCGGGCACTCTCGCTCGAGATGTACCGCAGGTCCATTGAATTCTGTTGCGGAGCTTCCATGCGAGTTTGATACCGCGAGAGTGACCACGACACTCCCGCCGGACACTCTCACCCAAAAGGTACCGCCGACCAATTTGGTGGTTTTCCACGTCCCACATGCATGCAGTCTAAAGATTGTGAAGAGAGGTTCATGTGATCACGTGAAAAGCATGAATGTACACTAAGCTTGAAATTAAAAGATAGGATCTAATCTAATGTGCTGGCTTTAACTTGGAATACACAACGATAAGGAATTAAATAATTGTTTCATGCCAAGCGGAAATCATGGGAAGGATGCTTACTAGAAGATTTTCGGGGTGTTACAATCCTCCCCTCCTTGAAGAAAATTTCATCCTCGAAATTTAACGTTAATTGAAAAGGTGAGGATACTTCCTCTTCATTTCCTCTTCCGGTTCCCACGTGACATTTGCTCCTCGATGGTGCTTCCATTGCACTTTGACCTTAACTACTTCTTTGTGGCGAAGCTTCGTGACCGCTCTATCCAAAATAGCTTCGGGTTCCTCGATACAACGGTTGTCATCCACCCGGATCTCCGATAACGGTATTGCACCCTCTCCTTCCGCTAAGCACTTTCGTAGATAACATACATGGAAAGTGGGATGTATTCCATCCATTTCCGATGGCAAGTCCAACTTGTAGGCTTGTGAACCCACATGTTCTAGAATGGTGAACGGTCCAAGGAAACGGGGACTCAATTTCCCACGCTTCCCAAAACGAATCAATCCCTTCCAAGGGGATACTTTCAACATTACCCTTTCTCCCACTTGGAACTCTACCGGTCTCCTTTTCTTGTCGGTGTAGCTCTTCTGTCGATCTTGGGCCACTTTCAAACGTTCTCTAATGGTCTTGACTTTATCAGCCGTTTCTTGTACGATTTCCGGTCCGACAAATTGTTTTTCTCCCGCCTCTAGCCAACACGCGGGAGTCCTACACTTCCTCCCATACAAGGCCTCAAACGGTTCCGCCTTCAAACTCGAGTGATAGCTATTGTTGTAAGAAAATTCCACTAACGATAAATGAGTGTCCCAATTGCCCCCAAAATCAATCACGCAAGCCCTCAACATATCCTCCAAGGTTTGGATAGTCCTTTCACTTTTTCCATCCGTTTGTGGGTGATACGCCGTGCTCAAATTTACCCTCATGCCAAGCTCTTCTTGTAATGCTTGCCAAAACCTTGATGTGAATCGACTATCCCGATCGGAAACTATGGACACATGCACGCCATGCTTCGAGACTACTTCGTCGATATAGAGTTTTGCCAATTTATCCATTGGTAGCGTTTCCCGCATAGCCAAGAAATGTGCACTTTTCGCTATCACCCAAATGGTGTCGTGACCCCTCAAGGTCCTTGGCAACTTGGTCACAAAATCCATTATGATTTTCTCCCACTTCCACTCGGGGATTTCCAACAATCGCAAACTGCCATAAGGTAATTGACGTTGAGCCTCCACTTGTGAGCAAGTCGTACACTGTTCCACATAGCGTGCCACATCCAACTTCATGACTGGCCACCAATAATATAGTTTCAAGTCCCGATACATTTTGGTACTTCTGGGATGAATGGAGTATTTGGACTTGTGGACCTCATCCATGAGTAGCTCCCGATTTCCACCGATCTTGGGTACCCACACTCGCCCGTTGAACAACTTTACTCCACGGTTATCTTCCGTCAAAAGTTGCTTCTGCTTCACTATTACCTCATCTTTGAGGTTTTCTTCCTTCAAGGCTTCGGTTTGCGCCACTCTAACCCGCTCCACCACGCTTGACACTATGTCAATTCTCAAAAGATTAGTGCGCATGCTCCCGCTATACTCCTTCCGACTCAATGCATCGGCAACCACGTTGGCCTTATCCGGATGGTAAAGCAATTCACAGTCATAGTCTTTTAGTAGCTCCAACCACCTCCGCTGCCTCATATTTAATTCCTTTTGATCGAACACGTACTTCAAGCTCTTGTGATTCGTGTACAATGTACACTTCGTGCCGTAAAGATAATGACACCACAACTTCAACGCGAACATGACTGTGGCCAATTCCAGGTCGTGTATAGGCCAGTTCTTTTTGTGTACCTGAAGTTGTCTCGAGGCATAAGCGATCACCTTTCCTCTTTGCATTAATACGCACCCCAAGCCCATCTTGGATGCGTCGCTATAGACCACAAAATCTTCCGATCCTTCGGGTAAGGATAAAATTGGTGCTTCACATAGTTTCTTTTGGAGAGTACGAAACGCTTCCTCTTGCTTTGCATTCCATACATACTTTACATTTTTCAGAGTCAGAGCCGTCAACGAAGAAGCAATCTTGGAAAAGTCTTGAATGAATCTCCGGTAGTAACCCGCCAAACCCAAGAAGCTTCGGATCTCTCTCGGACTTTTGGGAGATTCCCAATTCATCATTGCCTCGATTTTGGAAGGGTCCACCTTCACTTCGTCTCGGGTAACTACGTGACCCAAGAATTGAACCTCGCTCAACCAAAAGTCACATTTGGAGAATTTCGCGTACAACTTCTTCTTTCTTAGAACTTCTATCACTACCCGAAGATGTTGCTCGTGAACTACTTCGTCTTTAGAGTACACTAAAATATCGTCTATGAAAACAATCACCGACTTGTCGAGAAAGGGACGACACACTCAATTCATCAAGTCCATGAACACCGCCGATGCGTTTGTTAACCCAAACGGCATTACAAGAAATTCGTAGTGCCCATAACGCATCCGGAAGGCCGTCTTTGGAATATCATCCTCTCTAACCTTCACCTGATGATAACCCAAACGTAAGTCGATCTTTGAGAAACAGCCAGCTCCTTGGAGTTGGTCGAATAAGTCGTCGATTCTAGGAAGTGGGTACTTGTTCTTCACGGTTACCTTGTTCAATTCTCGGTAGTCGATGCACATCCTCATGGTGCCATCCTTCTTCTTGACGAACAAAACCGGTGCTCCCCAAGGAGATGAACTTGGCCTCACAAATCCCTTCTCCAAAAGTTCTTGGAGTTGGGCCATCATTTCTTGCATTTCGGATGGGGCCAAACGGTAAGGAGCTCTAGCTATCGGAGCCGCTCCCGGTGCCAAGTCTATCTTGAACTCCACTTGGCGATCCGGTGGTAAACCCAGCAAGTCTTCCGGAAATACGTCGGGAAACTCGCGTACCACCTTCACGTCCTCAAGCTTTCTCTTTTCCAGCTTAGCATCAATCACATATGCTAAGAAGGACATACACCCCTTGACCAAACACTTTCTTTCCTTCAACATGGAGATGATCGCTACATCTCCTTTTCTTCGGTCCCCGTAAACGACCACACCGTTCCCATCCGAAGAAGGTATGCGAATCAACTTCTTTGCGCATAAGATTTCGGCTTGGTTTCCGGATAACCAATCCATTCCAACCACCACATCGAATCCTCCGATTACCATTGGCATCAAGTCTATCGGGAGTTTCTTTCCTTCAATTTCCAACGTACAACCCCGTAGAATATTTCGAACCACCACCTGTCCCCCATCGGCTATTTCCACCACTATCGCTTCTTCCAAGCAACTAGTGGGCATAGACAATCTTGAAAGAAAAGAATTCAACACAAAATAAAAGCTCGCACCCGAGTCAAACAACACACGCGTAGGTACGGAGTTTAGGAGAAACGTACCCGATACTACGTCTGTCGAGGCCTTCGCCTCGTCGCCCGTCATCTGGAAGGCTCGTCCCGTCGTTCTCGGAGGGTCTACCTTCTTTCCTCCGCTTCCCCCAGTCTTTGATTTCGGGCACTCGCTTCTAATATGGCCTGGCTCTTTGCATTCATAGCAAACAATTTCCATGTCCGGGCAATCGCTACGGATGTACCCTGACTTTCCACACTTGTAACAAGTTACCCCGCTCGACTTGCACTGCCCATGATGCTTGCTTCGGCACTTGGGGAACCAACTAGCTTCGTGCCTAGGGTCGGTCCCTCGGTAGTTGCTATTGAAAGATCTCGGTTTCTTGGAGGGTGCCAAACTTCCCTCCCACTTCCTTTTCTCTGGGGCCTGATTATTCACCTCTCTGTCTCGACTGTACGCATCTACAACCAATTAGGCTTCCTCGATTGCCTCACGAAGGGTGGAGGCCTTAGATACTCGGACCATTGTCATCATGTCAGAAGGAAGGCCCTTGATGTAAGCCTTGATTTTCTCTTTCTCATTCGGGACCAGATACCCCATCAACCCCAGCTTATCCATGAACAATCGGTTGCACTCTTTCACCGGCATGTTTCCCTTCTTCAAGTTCTGGAAACTCTCTTCAATCCGGTCCATGGCTTTCTCGTTACAGTATTCCTCCAGCACTTTCTTTTTTAACGTTTCCCAGCTTAGTTTGGCCAACACAGATGCCCTAATATTAGTGGAGTAAACGTTCCACCAAGTGAGGGTCGCCCTTCTTAACATTTGCGAACCAAACTTAGCCTTCTGATTCTCTCCACACTCGCTAGTTCGGAAGGCATGTTCCATTTCCCTTATCCAGTTCATGCACACAACTGGATCATCCGTGCCCTTAAACTCGGGCGGTTGGCAACTGAGAAAAGTTTTGAAAGAACAAGTCTTCCCCGCTTGCCCGGTTTCCAAAGTCCCCAATTCGTCGGTATGATTTTCATTTCCTCCAGATCCGGTCACCAGAATGTTCTCGGCAACGGTCTCGTGCTTACGGTTGCTCACATCCCGATCTTCTATAAACTTCATGAACTGCTCTTGCTGTTGTGCCATAGCTTGGTTCATGGCCGCCATCATTCGGTCCATCATCCTGATTTCAGCCGTTGCCTCCTCTAAGATGGGATCGGACGTCTCCAAGTTCCGTCGAGGTATGTGCTCGGTTCCACCACCCAACAAGTTAGTATTAAGTAGAGGTCCCTCTGCCACGGTCACCCTCCATTGATCGGTCGTGGAAACTGTAGCATCAAGGCCATCCAGTCTACCGCGAGTGTTAACCATGAATTGTCTGCCACACATTCAAGATGGAGGTAAGTAACATGGTATAAAATTCATACAACTGAACATACCAATGTATCCATCAATTTTCGCAACTATAGCAATTCCAAGCATGCTTACGTATCAACGAATTCATAATAGCAGTAGCTTATTGAAATTATGAACAAGTTACACATAAGAATCCCCATTACCACAATCGAAATTCTCAATTAATGCATTGACATTAACTCTATGACCGCCTTATCTTACGAGTTCTACCCACCTTATCTTACGAGTTCTACCCACCTCACAGCTCACCGCTTAAGTCAATCCAGTTTAAGTCTAGGCATCTCACATTAATACCTAGTTCACTTAAACCACGGCTCTGATTCCAACTTGTAACCCCCTAAAATTTAGGGTAAATTTAAGCCTGAATAATTTGCGGAAATGAGCTAAGTGACATAGACAAATCACCCAAAAAGGGAAGTAATACTGTGGTGTTTACATTACAAATAATCAACGGAATTAAGTTCAACAACCTACTAATCTAGACTTTAGAAAAGTTCAGATTATAAACGGGTGTTGCTATCTCGCTCTCAAAAGTATATCATTCTATACACCAAAAGTCGCCTCTATGTCCATCCACAAGTACCAAGTCCTCATTCAATTAAATAACCAATATTAGAATTAACCATGGTTATAAAACATCATTATACACATGAAAGCTTCATATTATTACCAATATCAAAACTCTAAATCTTTCATACCCTTTACAAGCTTCATATTTTGGGAAGGTTAGATCACATATTATAAGAGTAAGAAAGAACAAGTAATTAAGCAAGTAAATCAAGGAAATGTAAATACACAACCATTTATAAAGTTAGTGAGTCAAGAAAACTCACCTAGGAGGATTGTAAAGTGAAAACCTCAAGAAGTGGAAGAAACCCTAGTTATAACAAGAATTAAATGATTAGTTTCTAGTGTTGATGCAATACATGACCCATTAAAGAGATTAATAGGTTAAGACACCTTACTTAAGGAAGTTGAGGAGAAACCCTAGGTTTTAGAAACCCTAGGTTTTAGAAACCCTAGCTTTTTCCTTGAGGAAGCTTGGACTTTGGCTAGCCAACTTAGAGACCCACTTGCAAATTTGTAGAAATGTAGTGGCTAAAAACTAGAGAATTACCATTGAATGTGATTAGGGTTAGGATGGAAAAATGAATGAGAAGAGTGGTGAAAGTGGCTGAGAATCGTCCCTAAGAGAAAGAACTATCGGTTGGAACAAAAGAAATAAGGACCCTCTCTAACATTTCAGCGATGATTCCTTATAAGACCCTACCCCTCGCCGGCGAAAGTGACCCAGCGAGAGTGACCACGGCATAACCGCCGGTCACTTTCGCGGCAGATGTACCGAGACTTCACAAAAACGAACCTGTTGATGTTTAGCGAGATTGACCACCGCGAGAGTGCCCCCGGCATAATTGCCGGACACTCTCGCCCGAGATGTACCGCAGGTCCATCGAATTCTGCTGCGAAGCTTCCATGCGAGTTTGATACCGCGAGAGTGACCACGACACTCCCGCTGGGCACTCTCACCCAAAAGGTACCGCCGGCCAATTTGGTGGTTTTCCACGTCCCACATGCATGCAATCCAAAGATTGTGAAGAGAGGTTCATGTGATCACGTGAAATGCATGAATGTACACTAAGCTTGAAATTAAAAGATAGGATCTAATCTAATGTGCTGGCTTTAACTTGGAATACATAACGATAAGGAATTAAATAACTGTTTCATGCCAAGCGGAAATCATGGGAAGGATGCTTACTAGAAGATTTTTGGGGTGTTACAAAAACATTGATCCTCGCCATTAGTTCCTCTTCCCCCCCAGAATTTCGATAGTAAACAATTGAGTTTGTTTCAATTGGCATTTATGTCCCCGTTCATACGGGTGATCACAAAAATAACACAACCCTTTTTATTGTCTTTCTCGCTTTTCAGCCGCCAATAACGTAGTCTGCGTCTTTTGAGTCAACTTAGAGGAATTGGGTTGTGTTGGATTTAGTTTGAAAGAGGGTGGTGGGGTCGGAAGAAGACTAGGCAAAGATGATTAATTACCTGACGAAGGTTTAATAACGATTTGGCTGTAGAAGGGTTAACAACAGATTTTGAGTCGTCAACAAATGAGGACATATGATTGTAGAACAATTTTGCTGATTCTAAACTTTCCTCTTGTAGCCTTGCATATTCTATTGCTTCAGCTAGAGTTCCAGGTTAAAAAGGTGTAACAAATGGCATCAAAGTTGCTTCAAGTCCTCAATAAAACTATCAAAAAAATAAGAGTCCGGCAATACCTGATTATATTGAAGCATAAGGGATCTCATATCTTCAAACTCATCAACATATTCTTCAATGGTTCCTTTTTGCTGCAACTTGTTGAACTTTTTGACTAAATTTCTGCCCATATCATCTTTGAATCTTGCACAAAGGTCTATGATGAACTCAGACCAGTCTACATTTCTCCTTATCGCAAGATAACTGCTCACCCAATTTTTGTCTACCATGTTCAAATAGGCTAAATCCACTTTCTGATCGTCTGCAATTTTGCAAAGACTGAAGTATCTATTGCATTTCTTAATCCACATATTGGGGTTATTTCTATCAAACTTAGGAAATTCCACTTTGGGAACATATTGATAGATCATGGTTGAATTAGCTCCCAAATTGACATTCCTTTGGGGCTCTGCTCTTCGATTTGCCTCCGATTCTTTCACTTTATCAGTCAATTCCACAATAGTTTGCATCATATTCATCATATTTTCATCTTGAGCTTTCAGTTTCTGCTTCAAAAGTGATAATTCCAGGTAAATCTTGTTCTATTAAACTTCAGGAAGCTCAAATATATATACAGGGAAGAAAGGAAGTAAGCCTGATCCTCTAAACTAGATAACGATAAATTAGAGATAAGCCTCATCACGCCTTAATACAAGGGATGAATTCTAAACACTTAGCTTAATATTCCCAACACCCCCCTCAAGTTGGAGCATGAGTGTAACACCCCAAATCTTTTAATATTTGTCAAGAGGTTGATGTGAAATTTTCATGCATACAAGCTCGATCTTTTAGCCAACCTATCTCACGAGCTCGAAAAATCGGTTTCGGGATGGAAGAGAGTCGTTGGACAGCAGTTGGGGCGTGGTTAGCGATTGTGACGGGCATAGTCGCATGTGTCATTGTCGCGATGGGGGTCGAGCTGAACAAATCAAACAGAATGTGGTACATGGGTCGCGACTATGCCCCGCGACAATGCCCAGGGCATAGTTGCGAGGGCAATGTCGCGGTCGCGGTGCTGAAATCCGATTAAAACCCCTTTCAACCCCAAATCATTTCTCACTTCTCCCATTACACCCATTTCTCTCCCAAACCGAAACCCTAAGCCTCCAAAACCGATTTTAAGCTTTTGAACCCCAAGATTTGAGGTTTCAAGTGTGTTTCTTAACCTTTCATGGCTATGAGGAGCTAAAGCAAGAACCCTCTCCACTTCATCTTTTTCACCACGTTTTCTAAGGTTTTACCCAACCCTCACCTAAACCCTTCCCTTTGATGAAATGGAGAATGAAGTTCATATTGGTAACCCTAGAAGTGTTTGGTTGGTGGATTCATGTGGTGGTTGAGGTAATCTTCTCTTCTCTTCGTTTTAAAAATTAGGGTTTCGAGTTATTGGTGGTTTTGAGTGTATATGTTGGGGAAATTGATTCCAAGTGTTTAAGGATACATATTTATGGTTGGAAACTTATGAATCTAGGTTCTTGGAGATTTTAGCTTGAAGATGCAGGTTGTTTCAAAGGAGCTTACGTTTGGAGAACTCTAGATTTAGCTTAAATCTAGCAAGGTGAGTTCAAGTTACTTTGTGAAAACTTTGTACATGCCAAAATGTTATTTTTCAAGTAATTATGTGTTTACATGAAAATTATCTAGTGTTGAGTTAGTTGGTGGGTTTTAACCTTTGAAAGGTTTAACTTGGTAAATGTGGTAAAACACCCATATTTGGGATTTTGGATATTTGATGTGTATAAATCATAAATATACCTTAAAAGATTTATGGCTCAAAAGGAAGTTTATTTAATGGTGTAATCATATTAGTATAAATGATTTTATAAACCATTTGGGAGAATGCACGTTTTAGTGTCATCGGTCATTTTGAGAATTATAAGGTTATGAGCCCTTTTGGGAAAACCCTTTTGTTTAACCCGTGTCGAGTTTTGGGTTATTAATGATTTTGTGGTACTTGTTTACCTAATCGATATTTAAATGCATTTTAAGTTATGATGACCGTTATTTATGGATCTAATAAGTATTTGAGCATTTTGGCTCGGTTTTTGACTCCGTTGGGTCTTGGGGACATTTGTCCGATTTTTGATAGCTCGATGTTGGGCGTTTGATTACGTTTTGCAATTAATGCATCTTAATTGAGAATTTCATGTTTTGAATGCGCTAGTTCATTCGTTTGAGGTCATGTAAATGTTATGTTTGTATTGCAATGGATCCATAAGCATTATAGTCTTTATGCCGATGTTGGGACGCTAGTTTTCCACATCGAGGCATGGTTAGGCATCGACGGTATGGTGTAAGACCTACGTGCTAATACGTTTTTATGTCCAATGATGGAACGCTAGTTTTTCACATTGAGGCATGGTTCAGGCATCGGCGGTATAGTGTAAGTCCTGCGTGCTAGTACGTTGTATCACTGTTTAGGCATCGACGGTATGGTGTAAGTCCTACGTACTAATACATGAAATCTAGATAACATTGATAAGTGACCTAACTTTGTGTGCCCGTCACTTTCGATGGAACCGGGTCTCCCCCGTCACCGAAAGGTGTTGTTTTGGGTATTTATGTTTATCCATGTTTCGGTGACGTGTTATATTTATGAGAATTACTTTCCACGTTATATGAGTTGTGGATTATGTTTCATCCATATTTTGGGATGTTTTGGGATAATGGCAAATAATTATAAGTTTAATCGTTTTGAGTGTCAAATGCTATTTCACCTTTTCGTTGACTTTGTGAATAAGTCTATTTTTGAGAAATCATGTTATAATAAAGATTTTAACATGGGAATTGTGTGAGTTGAAAAAAATGGGTGATTTGTATTTGAAGTAAACTCTTTTGAAGTCATGACTAAAAACTACACTCCTTTTGATTTATGAATTTATATAGTCATGAGAAAATGCTTGAACTCACTAGGCGTTAGCCTAACCCTTTTTATTTGTCGGCATGTGCAACAGGCTCAGGTTGGGAGTAGCGTTAGTTACACTGTGAAGTGGCGAGTGCTAGTAGAGTGCACGAGAGACGATTTTGATTAAGTGATTCTTCCGCATTTATTGGGACTAGCAACTTGTGTTGTATTAAGTAACGCCCGTCTTAAGTTTTAGTGGTGGAAATTAAAAAGTTTAAATTCCGAGGTATTTTCAGGAATGAATTGTAGAGACGATTTATCTACTTTTGGTTATTTTATCGAAATTAAAGTTAGTTGCTCGTTCCAAATTTGAGGGTGTTACAATGAGGATCCGAAATGCCCAACTTGGAAAGGAGATTATGAAACTGTTTTTTTCCAAAGCCTTGGTAAAAATGTCAACCAGTTGGTCGTTGGTCGGAACATAAGAGGGAGTAATGAGACCTTCTTTTATAATATCGCGAACAAAGTAGTAATCAACCTCTATGTGTTTCGTACGCTCATGATAAACCAGGTTCTGAGCGATATGCAACGCAGACTGGCCATCACAAAATACTGGTATTGCCTTAGGATGATGGACACCTAAGCTTAGTAGCAGGCCCTTTAACCATTTTAACTCGCAAGTAAGGGCTGCCATGGAGCGATACTCCGCTTCAGCCGATGACAGAGAAACTGTATGTTGCTTTTTAGTCTTACAGGAAATAGGAGAATTACCAAGAAACACAAACCAACCTGTAAGGGATCGTCGAGTAAGAGGGCAGGTTGCCCAATCCGAATCGCACCAACCCGACAAGGAAAGTTCATTGTCCGAATGATAACGCTACTTTTGGGCGTTATTTTCGGTCCTAAAACCAATGAGATTGGCTTGTATTTAAGCAAAGAAGCGGAATTTTATGGTTTATTTAGTGGAATGTGCAGGTTCTTTAACAGGTAGTAATCTTCGAGAAAAGAAGCTAAAAAGAGCCCAAAAAGAGCCAAAACGAAGCCCAACGGAAGCCCGAGATCCAAGCCCAAGACTCGCGCACGAACCAGGACCCAAAGCTGACCCAAACACAACTCAGAAAACCGGGCGACTTGCCACGTGACTTGCAAGTCGCGTGACAAGTTGCGGGACCCCCTGTTCCAGACTTTAACTTTGGCGATTTTGCTGATTTTAGGTCATTCTCGACACACATCTCGCACACGACGACCGGGAGCAGCTTCGGGGCGATTTCTGGAGATTTTTCACGTCTTTTGGAGCCACGAGAGAGGATCAATCGAAGAGGAAGTCACGACACGACGCGGATTAGAGTCGGGAGAAGGGATTTTATCACTACATCTTTCATGTTCACGTTTATCATGTCTACATACAGTTTTTCATCCCCTTTTCTTGCGTTTTTGTCCCCCAACATCATGAACTAATCTTTAGATGTTGGGGGTTGGAATGAATTCGATTTAAGTGTACAAACATGTGATTAGCGACTTTTATCAGTTTTTTCTATGTTAATGAAGCATGTGATTTTGTTCTTAATGCCTTTGTGAATTTGGCCAATTCACAATTGAATTGTTGTTTCTAATTAAGTTCGAGAGAATTAATTGTAACTAGAACTAGGAATCACATGCCTAAGGTGAGAAAGGAGATAGAGATATTCCGAGTAAGCCTTAGTCCCGTTAAAATCTTGAGCTTAATGTGTTTTGAATTCCATAGGTTGAGATCGAGAGATAAACTTGTGCTTTTCAAGATAAAAACCGTGGTAGCTTGAGAAAGAGCCACGTGTTAGAATAAAACCCGTTGTTGCTTCAGAAAGAACAACGATGATTTAAAGATTGGGTATTCATTATACGGAATAATTGGTAACTGTTTTGAGTCAATTGTTTGTATGTGAAAGTCTTAGGATTTCCAACCCTCAACTGTTTTCTCTATCTGAAGTTCTTAAGCTGTTTTTGTCTTGTTTGTGATTTATTTTTGTTTGCAATTAATTAGTTATAAACCAACCATTCAAAGGATCGTTAGTTCAGTTAATAGAGTTTATAGTAATTGTGATACTTAGTTCCTAGTTCATGTGGATTCGATACTCGTACTTCCGTACGTATTACTTGATTTCGACACCGTACACTTGCGGTTAGATTTAGGGGGGGGGGTGATACCCGCCTATCAAGTTTTTGGCGCCGTTGCCGGGGAACTAGTTGCAACTGATAGCACTACCAGCTATAAGCGCTATTAGATTGAACATTTTTCTTTATTTATTTACTTTGTTCCATCACTTTCAGTTTCTGGATTACTAACTTTGTCTACTTTCTTCTCAGGTACGAATTGGTTTATGCCTAAGAAGACCCGAGAGAAGGAAATCGAGCCACTTGATCCAGAGATTGAGAAAACTGCCCGTCGGCTACTCAAGGAATCCAAAGCCCAAGAGCAATTAAAGATGGGCGACGAGAGACCATGTAACAATCCACCTCCGCCTCCTCCGGCGAGAATTCCGATGCGGTCATTTGCCAATCCAAACGTGGCAACCGCACGGATAGGCGTCCAACCGCCCGCTACTGCAGCAAACTACTTCGAGATTAAGCCGAGTACCATTGTCATGGTACAGCAGAATCAGTTCGGGGGAGCACCTACTGAAGATCCCTATGCCCACCTTCGTGCTTTTGAACGGATTTGCAATACGTTCAAGATCAATGGGATGGAGGAAAATGCCATCAAGCTAAGACTGTTCAGCTTCTCACTCAAGTGTAGAGCTGAAATTTGGATAGAAGGTTTGCCAGCGGATCAGATCACTACATGGGCAGACCTGAAAGCCGCATTCCTCCAGAAATTCTTCCCACCGGGAAGAACCGCGCAGTTAATGGCCGATATTACACACTTCGCGCAATGGGACCAAGAGACCCTATATGAGGCATAGGAGCGATATAAAGACATGTTGAAGAATGGTCCACATCACGGGTTGCACGGATGGGTCATCATCCAGGCATTCTTTAGTGGACTCCACCCGCAGTTCAAAAACGATATCACTGCCGCATCGGGTGGAGCACTAATGGATAAATCTTATGAAGAAGCATGCGAGCTGATCGAGAACTTGGCCGAACACAGTTTCTCTACTCCACGATCAGCCGTAAGAAGAGTCGCGAGCGTTTAAGAATCGGATGAGCTGAAAGAACTAAAAGCTCAACTAGCTTTTTTCACGAACCATCTTAAGGGAGGCAGTCCTCAAGAACCTGAACAGGTTCAGTTCTTACAAAATCGCAACCATCAGCCGAGGAATGATCCGTTTTCGAGCACATACAATGAGGGGTGGAAGAAGCACCCGAACTTCTCATGGAGTCAACCTCAAGGGCAACAACAATACGGTAATTCTGCTAACTTTTCTAATTCTTCTCAATCTAACAATGTTTACCGTCCTCCAGGTTATAACCAAAGGAATTTCAACGAGGGACCATCTATGGAGAAGAAGCCGGGGCTGGAAGATATGATGATGAAGTTCATGGCAAAGATGGACAGCATTGTTGGAGAGTTAATGAGCACGGTGAGCACAGTCAAGGCAGCCACTGAACAAAACACGACATCCATCAAGATCCTCGAAAGACAAATGGGGCAAATTTCGGAAGCCTTACAACACCGAGCCCCCGGTACATTTCTGAGTCAGACTGAAACGAAGAATCGGGAAGAGTGTAATGCCATTTATCTTAGAAGTGGCAAGGAGCTGAATGGAGAGCCAATATGAGAGCCTACATCAAAAGGAACCGATCCTAAAGAGAAAGAGGTCGAGATCATAGAAGTGACTGAGCTAGAAGCCGATGAGGATATGAATGATCGGGAGAAGCCAAAGGAAAAAGAGGTGACGCCTCCATCGAAGCCGGTAGTGAAGCCGTTTGTACCACCACTACCATATCCGAATAGGCTTAAAGCCCAAAGGGAGGATCTTAACTTTTCTATATTTCTTGAAGTTTTTAAGAAATTGCATATTAACATCCCTTTTGCAGATGCGTTGGCACAAATGCCCTCATACATGAAGTTCATGAAGGAGATTCTATCCAAGAAGAGGGCGATCGATCACCAGTCCACCGTTTCACTTACTGAGGAGTGCAGCGCAATTATTCAGAACAAGCTTCCCCCGAAGCTCAAAGATCCAGGGAGTTTTTCAATCCCTATTCAAATTGGGAAGTTTTCTTTTGATAAGGTATTATGTGATTTAAGAGCTAGTATTAATTTAATGCCCTTATCTGTTTTCAAGAAACTGGGATTGGGAGAAGTGCAGCCGACGTACATGACGCTCAAACTCGCGGATCGATCGATCGTGTACCCGTATGGAGTGGTAGAGAATGTGCTAATCAAGGTCGGCAAGTTCTACTTCCCGGTGGACTTCGTGGTGCTAGACGTCGATGAAGACATAGAGGTCCCGCTCATTTTGGGGAGATCATTCCTGGCCACGAGTCGAGCGTTGATAGATGTGGAGGAAGGAGAGATGACCTTAAGAGTTGGTGATGAGAAGGAGGTGTTCAAGATGTTCGAGCATGGAAAGCTTAGAGACGGAGCCGGTCAAGGAAAACCAGATGTGAAAGAATCCGCGAAGAATCGCAAGTGTGGGCGAAGCAATTCCGCGGATACCGAGCCAAGTTGAGATCCACCTAGTCGTGCCACGACTTTAACTACGGCGCTGGGTGGGAGGCAACCCACCGAGGTTAGTTTTCTATTAATTTCCAGTTTTTGAGTGTGTTCTTAGTTACGAAAAACAATAAAAAAAATTGAAAAAGTGAAAAATCAAAAAATAGATGAAACAGAGGCTTACACAACTTATGTCGTGGCTTACAAGCCGCGTGCCAAGTCGCGGGGGTCTCTAGATGGTTTTCCAAATAGTGCGTTACGCGGCTTGTGCCGCGGTTTCCAAACCGCGCGCCAAACCGCGCGGCTCCCCTGTTTTTGTTTTCGTGCTGTGTTTTCTTTTCCTGCTTTGTGTATTTCGTTGTTTTGCTTTCTGTCGTTTTTGTTTTGTTTCTTTTGTGTCTACCTTCTCTCGCTCCATTTTCTCCGATGTCTCTCGTCCGAGGTCGCTCCAGTCTTTCAAGGGAATTCTCTCCGTCCGGGCAAACAGGTATGTTCTAAACTTTGTATGTAACGAGTGATGTATGAAGTTTTGTGTCCCGATTAGTTAACGAGATGCAACAAACCTAAGTTTCACTTAGGTTTGGGGTGCCTCACTTTTTAAGCATCTACACACTCACTTTTACCCCTGTGCAAACCTCGGTTTCACCGAGGTTTGGGGTTGGCTTTGTTTGACAAACCTAGGCCACAGCCTAGGTTTGGGGTGGCCACATTTTAATGAAACTGTTCTTTTGATGCTTATGCTTTAATGTTATGCCTTACCTGTCTGTTACCTATAATAACCGCACAACGATACTTGTCTTAGTATCGCCTACGCCGACACTTGCACATTGGGGACAATGTGTGGGTAAGGTTTGGGGTTGCCCAATCGGGCCCACGTTATGCACATAGATTTCCTGCACTTCTGAGTACCTAGATCACTTTAGCTAAAAAAAATCGCGTTGAATGATTGAGACCAACCATTGTGGGGAAAATCTTGTGATAGTGACGTAACCATTAGGGAAGGACTGGGAAAGGACATGACTAGGGACATTAGTGGAGACCACCCAACAGCGAGTTTTGAGCCTAAAAGACGTTTTTCATTTCGATGGATTCATACACTTAGTTCTTATACACTTTTTCGAGTTCCTTGTCGTGAATATAGAATGATCTCGCTATATTATTGCATTGGGTAGCAAAGACAACCATCGGGATATTGGGTCAGGGTGTAGTAGACCCTATCGTGTGGACCTTAAGAGATGATTCCAGGCATTGTGTGTATGGTTAACCCTGTTTTTAGCTATCGTACCTTTTCACCCATATGTGTGTAACCATAACCCCGTTGTAGCCAAACACTCACCATGTTCATTTCTAAACCCACCTTTTAACCCAAGCCGAAAGCCTTAGCCAACCTTATCCGAAAGTGTGTCAAATCAGAAGCAGTACAGGCCAGTTATGAAAATAGATAGAAAAGAGGGCCAATGCAGCCCCAATGCAAATAAAGAGAACCAATGAAGTCCCAAAAAAATACAAAAAGAAAATAATACAGTTAGTTAGATAGCTTTACAACAGCTAAATAAGAGAGTCAAAGCGACTCCAGTAGTGATAAAGAGGGCCAAAAGATAGAATGTGAAGAAAGTTCATAATTGCTAACGTTTGACACACCGAGGATCTTTGTTCCCTTTTACCCTTCACTCTTTAGCCATAACCCTAGCCCCGTTACAACCTTTGTAAAGACCTGGATGATCTTCTGGAAAATATGATTAGGGTATACGACCACCTCTACTGGTATTCCCTATCTTGCTACTCGATTCCTTTCTGAGATCAAATTTTTTGGACATTTGTGCGTCTTTCATTAGGGTTGTCATGTAATATTTGAGTATTCTTGTACATAAATTCCCTAAACATGACAACATGTGCGACAACCTTGGTTCGAGTGAAACGAGAGAATCCCGTGAGGTAGGGTCGAGGCGAAATTTTTTCCCTAGTATGGCTGGACCTAGAACAACCTTAGTGTAATCGGAGCAGTCACGAGTTCAACTTACAATGGAAGGTCATAGATCAAACAGAAACGGAGGAGGCGAGAGTGAGATAAGCATTCAAGGGTATAGGAAATCACCAGTGCATTACATGGTACCGATTGGGAGTTGTGCAGTTATTATATTTCACTGATATGTGCTTTTATTCTGTTTTTATCGCTAATTTGCTTAAGGACAAGCAAACGCTCGGTTTGGGGTTGTTGATAACGCCACCTTTTGGCGTTATTTTCGGTCCTAAAACCAATGAGATTGGCTTGTATTTAAGCAAAGAAGCGGAATTTTATGGTTTATTTAGTGGAATGTGCAGGTTCTTTAACAGGTAGTAATCTTCGAGAAAAGAAGCTAAAAAGAGCCCAAAAAGAGCCAAAACGAAGCCCAACGAAAGCCCGAGATCCAAGCCCAAGACCCGCGCCCGAACCAGGACCCAAAGCTGGCCCAAACACAACTCAGAAAACCGGGCGACTTCCCACGCGACTTGCAAGTCGCGGAACCCCCTGTTCCAGACTTTAACTTTGGCGGTTTTGCTGATTTTAGGTCATTCTCTGTAACATCCTGAAATTTCAGTAATAGTGTTTTAATGAGAATTGGGATGTATTTGTATTTTGGTGTAACCTTGAATTATATAGAAGTTTTATAATTTATTAGAGTTAAAAATGCAAGAGGTTAAAGTTGGTGTTACTTTTGGAATTAATGAAACATGAGGGAGTGTTTTGTTAATAGGCAAATGTGTATATAATAATATCTGATTTATTGAGATTCTATCTCATTTATATAAGTGGGAGTCGGCAAAAGAGAGGGGGAAAGATAGAGAGAAGCAGGAAAAGAGGAAAAAGGGAAGAAAGCAAGATTTTCATCAAATTGGTAAGGGATTTGTTGATGTTTTCAGTTGTGATTATTGTATGTGTTAGTTTATGAACGAAATTATGTTTTGTATTTGATTTACATATCAGTAACATCAGATTTGAAGCATCAGATGGAGGATTAAAGTGGGTTTTGCAAACCTAAGGTGAGTTCATTTGTACTTTGCTTAAATCAGTGTTCTTATGTTAAATTGAACCGTGAAATAGCTGTATAAAGTGATTATGAACTGTATGGTTGTACTGGGAATGAGCTGAATCGAACAGACAAGAAGTTAGATTGAATTTTAGACTGCAGACCCGACTTTTCCGGATGAATCGCCGTATCCGGAAAACCCCGATGATGAATGTTTCCGGACGCAGGAAGTATCCGGGTAGGTTTTATGTTATTACAAGAATCCGGATGAAGTAAGTACCGGATGGTATCCGGATGACTATAGAGTCCGGATGTTGTCCAGATTTGAATGATATCCGGAAAAGTAGGAATTTACCGGAAAGGATGTGTTGTCCGGGTGTTGGGATTGTCCGGGGAAATTTATGGTATCCGGAAAATGGAAACGTCCGGATAAGATGGGTTATCCGGAAACTTTGGGTTGTCCGGACACTTTGTGCAGACTGGGCAATTTTCAGTTCTGTTAATTGTGAATCGTTGTGATTTAGTGAGTGATACATAATTAGTTTAGCATGAACATACGTACATTCGAAGGGTAGTATGTTAGGCTTGATTACTGTGCCGGTTTGATACTAGGCAGGTGTTTGGTATATGTAAAGGAGATTGGCTCATACTGAACGATATGAGGAATCTATATGGTATAAAGGTGATTTGCTCATACTGAATGATATGAGAAATCTGTATTAAGCATTTACTTGTGCGAGTAGAAATAAGTGTAATGGATCCATAGGCACTGAAGTTTGGTAATCACATGGAATAGGCGTGTGGTATTACTCGTTTAATCGTTATTCCAGTGTGTGTGGGAAATCATGGAATAGGCGTGTGGTATTAATCGTTATTCCTGATTTCTAAGGAAGAGAGTGAGATTGACATAAGTGCTTGTGATCTCTGCTTCCTTACCGATAAATGGGCGTGTGTAATCGCGATTTATTGGTGGAGAGCATTGATCTAGAATCTGAGAAGATTCGTAGTGTGGCTCTAGGGTATGAAATGCTGATAAATGGGCGTGTGTAATCGCGATTTATTGGTGGAGAGCATTGATCTAGAATCTTTGAAGATTCGTAGTGTGGCTCTGGGGTATGATATGCTGATGGATTTGATGTCAGTCATAGTCATGGGAATGGATGAAATTGTGTAATGGAATAGAGTTATACGTACGGTAAGAAAAGGAGTAACCAGGTTTGTTATAACATGTTTACATTGATTTTTGCAAATGTTATTATTGAAACGAATGTTCTCACTAGGCGTTGGCCTAATCGTTTCATATGATGTTTTCTTACCAGGTGCAGGCTCAGGCAAATAAAGGGTTGTGGGACGAGTGTTTTTGGAATAGCAGAAGTGGCAATTAACAAAGAAGAGATTTTTGAAGGATAGCTTAGATAACGCAATTAATCTGATTATAGTGTCATGGTTAGATTAATAGGTTGTTTGAAGTATCCTGTATTGTAAATACACTCCTGATGGTTAATTCCTTTGCTATCTATATAAGTTGTAATTTTATTGTCATAACCTGTTGTAACTTGAGGTTTAAATTGGCCCGGATTTTGGGGCGTTACAATATGGTATCAGAGCACTAGTTTAAGCGAACTAAGTATGCTGATAAGATACTTAGACTTAAGTTGTGATGGAGTAGGTTATGATATGTGAGATATGGGTAGAAGTGTTAAGACGGGATAGTCTTAGAGTTAACGGAAATACGTGAAATTAGTACTGTGACAATGGTAACAAGGATTCTCCTGTATGATATGTTTACAATTTCAATTAGCTACTGTTATTATGAATATGAGTTACACGAGCATACTTGTTTCTAAATTGTCACAGTGACTAATGATCGATAAAGTACGTTTTGCATGTCTATACTCGTATAACCATTTCTTATGGTTATCTCTTTATGTTTTAGTAGAATGATGGTGAATACGCCACCAAGGTCCTTTGAAGGACAGATCGGTTTTGATTGGAGGTTGGAAGGATAACCTGGAATTGGCGGGACTCATGAAAGTCCGCCAAGGCAACCTTTAGTAGGTGGATTGATATGTGTGGAGATAGAGTATGAGATGATTGATCAATATGGAAATGGTATGACATGGTGGAGTATGTGGATCGTGGAATGCCAGTATAGCAAATGTTATAAGGCCGAGGGGGCGACCACTAGTCGGAAGTAGAATGTCAATGATAAGTTACGTAAGTAAGACGATTGACCTCGTTTGAGTAAGTAGCCTTCAATTGCGAGGAAAGTTTTATGCCTGGTGTTTTAGTGTGTGTTACATGAGTTTTCATGATTTCAAACCAAATGCATAAATAACAGTTTTAGTCAAAGTTGAATTGCAGCAAGAAAGCGTTGGTCAGCAAAACGTTTAATAACTAACATGAGTATGGACCTATTAAACATCATATAAATAAGTGAGAGAACCGACTAGTTTATTTCATGTCGGTCAAACTTTTTCGAACTGTTGTCGTACAAAGAGATTTTCATTTAGTATATTACCGTCGTAACATTACTGTTTTGGTTGAGAAAGATTGAGTTTTTCGGAAATTTATTATGCAAACGATTCTCGAGATCGTTGTGCAGTACTTTGGGGTATGTGTGCCCAAGTTATTTTCCCAGTAGGGTTATTTAAAATGAGAAAATGTGCGAAATGATTTTGTCATGCATAAAGGCTATGAACTCGCTAGGTCGTAGAGTATTACGTTATAAGCTAAGAAAGAACTCCAAGAGTGGAGAGGTGTTGGATAAACCTTGGGAGAGCGTTTGTAGTTTTGGTATTTGTGTTCAAATGAGAGATGAACAGTGTGAGAGTCGAAAGTGGACTTTAGTGTCGATTGCATGAGAGTTTGTACCCTTGTTCGCTGACTAGGAATACAGTTGCGGAGGGACGGTTGTGTCCGGAGGAAGAATTAGGTTCAGTTAGGGACCTTAAAGTTAAGGAAGTGTCGACATGTCAAATATTGACTTTGAAGTTGATAGTTGTGTAAGGTGTATGAGACCTTTCGTCTGTCATTGGGTGCGGTCTGGGTACGTCCCGCGTATGCCTGTGCGGACATGAACCAAAAACCGTGAGCGGTACCGGTATGCGGTTATGCAGAGAGTATGCGCAAAGCAATTTTTATTGTGTACGACATAATTAAGGATTTTTGAGTGATTGACGAATAAATCACTAATGAAAGAAGTTTCGAGTTATTGTTGCGCAAGCGAAAGATATGTAGTCAAAACACGCTTTTAATGTTTATTGTGGATGTGCAATATTTATGATGTTTTACGTTTTAAAAATGTGAACATGTGGGTTGGGGGATTTTGGTAAATCCGACCATGTAAAGTTTTAAGAGTGGTAACCCTTTGTTTTGGGGCCGATGGCCAATTATGGGATTAAAAAGGGTAAAGATTTTGGGGTATCAATGTATTTTGGTTTACGTAATCGTGTGAGTGACACATGTTTAACCAAACGTTTATTTTGGCCTTAAAGGCTTGATTTATATTCAAATGAGTCTTTTAAATGTTTGTTAGTTTTAGTGACTCGAGATGGAGTCTCGGATGTGTTATATGCTTAACTGCTTTCTATTTGAACAAGTGTCGGTCTTAAGTGTAAAGACTGTTTGATAATTGCGCGTTCTTAATACCTTTGAAACTAATGAACCATGGCGAAGTATATACATTGTGGAGTATAAAAGAGTTGCATATACGCATATATATATATATATATATATATATATATATATATGCCTATATAAGTTGACTTCGTTGGGAAAGTAGCAATGATGGGGTCGTAGGATTATCATGCCTCGGAACGTGTGTTGCATAATGATCATTAGATCCTTTGAGTAGATGGATCGGTATTGAACTCAGTTGAATCTTAAGAGTATTGACCCGATTTGATAAGCTCGACGTAGGCTTGGGGTTGAAATTGCATGAATGATATTGTAATTGAAGTTTACTTGACGTAAATGCTTTGGTTATCCTTTTGGGGTCATGTATAAATGTTAAGTCCTGACTCAGAAGTTTAAAAGTTGAAGGACCACCTTGTGGGGATGGTAAGAACAGTGAAAGACTGTTGTTTTTAGATAAGTGTTTTTACTTATGATGTGGAAGATTTATAAAATATGAAGTACTAGAGACGAACCAAGGGAGTGTATAGAAAATGTTAATCTGTGAGGGATTGTACCATGTTTTTGTATTGGTTTGGAATCACACGGAGCTAGTATGAACGTATAAGTTCAAGTTAATTAAAAAAAATCGTGAGTGGTAGTCCAACTGAAGTTGGGGAGGGATAAAGTAGCGAAATAGACTCAGTTAAATATGCGGGAGAACATGAATATACGTTTGAATTGTGTATAATTGACCATGAGAGACCTGGTCTGTTGTGAGATGTTATGGGTAGAGAATGTACGAACGAGTAGCGGCATCAAGTGCCAAGATAAGTGTGTCAACTTATATGTAATGTGAAGTTAGAAAGAGGAAGCATCCAATTGAAGTCTTTTCGGGGATTTCAGATAAAGAGTATTATTTTATCAATAAAATTGTTGGAGTATGGGGTTTGTAAGATGGTGTAGTGATATGGCTAATATCGGAATAGAATGGCGGAAAAGTAGTGGGTGTTTATCCAAAGCGATGTTGGTTGTGTGAGTCGCTAGGTAAGTTTATGTTTTTGAATCATTGGAAGTTAACGAAGATGATGGATATGTTAGTCAAAATGTGATGTAAAAGATGCAAAATCCTTAAGGAAGATGAGTTGCTTCTTATGTGTGAAAAAATTGTCCGAGGAAGTATTAGTTGCAGATTAAAGAATGTGTAGTAACTTGGGACGGTATGTTGTTTCAAGATAACTTAGTTGATTGCCTTAAGTTAGAATTTTGGCACAACTGTTTGGTTATGTTTAGTAATGAGAAAATGTTATCAGTATGGGGAGAAAGTTGGGAGAAAGAGACAAGAAATGTTTGGAGGGTAGTACTCCATACTAACGTGGGAAGAAATGATAAAAAGATCGGACCTAAGAATGTAATTTTACTACAGGTTCAATGGGATTATCACCCTTGATATACAACACTTTAGCATTTGGTTGCAATATGGTCGCATAGTGCGATAGTGGTGTGAGGAAATGGTAGCACTTTGTACTAAAGAAACGTGTGAGTCATGGATGTAACAATGGTTTGTAGTATTTATCGAAGTATTCAAAAGTGGTGAGTATGCTCAATTTAAGGTGAGTGTAGATTTTCAAGCAGTAGATGGTAATGTTCTTTTGAGACCCGGAGATCGAGTTACGGTTAATGTCGGTAGGGTAGACCAAGAAATAGTCGGATAAAGATTTGATGATGAACAGTTACTCTAAGGAGGTTTGCAAATCCAAGTTGGGGAGCGGATACTAATGAAAGAGGTAAGGTTCAGAAAATATGAAAAGATGAATTCTTGTTCTTTCTGGACTTTTAGATTGTGATAAAGTATGTAAGACTTAAAGGGAAGAGATGTACAAAATAATTCATGTCGGTATGATGCGATTTCTTTTACTAAAGTAAGAGTGAATGAGAAGAATTGTTGTGTGGAAGAACCAGAGGCAATTTTGGAAAGATCGGTTAGAAAGCTACGTTGGCAAGGAAGTAGCTATGTTGAAAGTAAAGTGGAAACACCATCAAGGTGCTAATGTGACTTTAGAGTCGGAAGAGAATATGAAAGATAGACATCCCCATTTGTTTACCTGATCTTGATTTCGGGGACGAAATCATTTTCAAGTTGGGGAGTATTGTAACATCCTGAAATTTCAGTAATAGTGTTTTAATGAGAATTGGGATGTATTTGTATTTTGGTGTAACCTTGAATTATATAGAAGTTTTATAATTTATTAGAGTTAAAAATGCAAGAGGTTAAAGTTGGTGTTACTTTTGGAATTAATGAAACATGAGGGAGTGTTTTGTTAATAGGCAAATGTGTATATAATAATATCTGATTTATTGAGATTCTATCTCATTTATATAAGTGGGAGTCGGCAAAAGAGAGAGGGAGAGATAGAGAGAAGCAGGAAAAGAGGAAAAAGGGAAGAAAGCAAGATTTTCATCAAATTGGTAAGGGATTTGTTGATGTTTTCAGTTGTGATTATTGTATGTGTTAGTTTATGAACGAAATTATGTTTTGTATTTGATTTACATATCAGTAACATCAGATTTGAAGCATCAGATGGAGGATTAAAGTGGGTTTTGCAAACCTAAGGTGAGTTCATTTGTACTTTTCTTAAATCAGTGTTCTTATGTTAAATTGAACCGTGAAATAGATGTATAAAGTGATTATGAATTGTATGGTTGTACTGGGAATGAGCTGAATCGAATAGACAAGAAGTTAGATTGAATTTTAGACTGCAGACCCGACTTTTCCGGATGAATCGCCGTATCCGGAAAACCCCGATGATGAATGTTTCCGGACGCAGGAAGTATCCGGGTAGGTTTTATGTTATTACAAGAATCCGGATGAAGTAAGTACCGGATGGTATCTGGATGACTATAGAGTCCGGATGTTGTCCAGATTTGAATATTATCCGAAAAAGTAGGAATTTACCGGAAAGGATGTGTTGTCCGGGTGTTGGGATTGTCCGGGGAAATTTATGGTATCCGAAAAATGGAAACGTCCGGATAAGATGGGTTATCCGGAAACTTTGGGTTGTCCGGACACTTTGTGCAGACTGGGCAATTTTCAGTTCTGTTAATTGTGAATCGTTGTGATTTAGTGAGTGAGACATAATTAGTTTAGCATGAACATACGTACATTCGAAGGGTAGTATGTTAGGCTTGATGACTGTGCCGGTTTGATACTAGGCAGGTGTTTGGTATAGGTAAAGGAGATTGGCTCATACTGAATGATATGAGGAATCTATATGGTATAAAGGTGATTTGCTCATACTGAATGATATGAGAAATCTGTATTAAGCATTTACTTGTGCGAGTAGAAATAAGTGTAATGGATCCATAGGCACTGAAGTTTGGTAATCACTTGGAATAGGCGTGTGGTATTACTCGTTTAATCGTTATTCCAGTGTGTGTGGGAAATCATGGAATAGGCGTGTGGTATTAATCGTTATTCCTGATTTCTAAGGAAGAGAGTGAGATTGACATAAGTGCTTGTGATCTCTGCTTCCTTACCGATAAATGGGCGTGTGTAATCGCGATTTATTGGTGGAGAGCATTGATCTAGAATCTGAGAAGATTCGTAGTGTGGCTCTAGGGTATGAAATGTTGATAAATGGGCGTGTGTAATCGCGATTTATTGGTGGAGAGCATTGATCTAGAATCTTTGAAGATTCGTAGTGTGGCTCTGGGGTATGATATGCTGATGGATTTGTTGGCAGTCATAGTCATGGGAATGGATGAAATTGTGTAATGGAATAGAGTTATACGTACGGTAAGAAAAGGAGTAACCAGGTTTGTTATAACATGTTTACATTGATTTTTGCAAATGTTATTATTGAAACGAATGTTCTCACTAGGCGTTGGCCTAATCGTTTCATATGATGTTTTCTTACCAGGTGCAGGCTCAGGCAAATAAAGGGTTGTGGGACGAGTGTTTTTGGAATAGCAGAAGTGGCAATTAACAAAGAAGAGATTTTTGAAGGATAGCTTAGATAACGCAATTAATCTGATTATAGTGTCATGATTAGATTAATAGGTTGTTCGAAGTATCATGTATTGTAAATACACTCCTGATGGTTAATTCCTTTGCTATCTATATAAGTTGTAATTTTATTGTCATAACCTGTTGTAACTTGAGGTTTAAATTGGCCCGGATTTTGGGGCGTTAAATTCTCGACACACATCTCGCACACGACGACCGGGAGCAGCTTCGGGCGATTTCTGGAGATTTTTCACGTCTTTTGGAGCCATGAGAGAGGATCAATCGAAGAGGAAGTAACGACGCGACGCGGATTAGAGCCGGGAGAAGGGAGTTTATCACTACATCTTTCATGTTCACGTTTATCATGTCTACATATAGTTTTTCATCCCCTTTTCTTGCGTTTTTGTCCCCCAACATCATGAACTAATCTTTAGATGTTGGGGGTTGGAATGAATTCGATTTAAGTGTACAAACATGTGATTAGCGACCTTTATCAGTTTTTCCTATATTAATGAAGCATGTGATTTTGTTCTTAATGCCTTTGTGAATTTGGCCAATATACAATTGAATTGTTGTTTCTAATTAAGTTCGAGAGAATTAATTGTAACTAGAACTAGGAATCGCATGCCTAAGGTGAGAAAGGAGATAGAGATATTCCAAGTAAGCCTTAGTCCCGTTAAAATCTTGAGCTTAATGTGTTTTGAATTCCATAGGTTTAGATCGAGAGATAAACTTGTGCTTTTCAAGATAAAAACTGTGGTAGCTTGAGAAAGAGCCACGTGTTAGAATAAAACCCGTTGTTGCTTGAGAAAGAACAACGGTGATTTAAAGATTGGGTATTCATTATACGGAATAACTGGTAACTGTTTTGAGTCAATTGTTTGTATGTGAAAGTCTTAGGATTTCCAACCCTCAACTGTTTTCTCTATCTGAAGTTCTTAAGCCGTTTCTGTCTCGTTTGTGATTTATTTTTGTTTGCAATTAATTAGTTATAAACCAACCATTCAAAGGATCGTTAGTTCAGTATGTAGAATTTATAGTAATTGTGATACTTAGTTCCTAGTTCCTGTGGATTCGATACTCGTACTTCCGTACGTATTACTTGATTTCGACACCGTACACTTGCGGTTAGATTTAGGGGGGGTGATACCTGCCTATCATCGAACGTAGTAGAATTCCTTGTCCCGGGAAATTTTTCAAATACCAAACCACTCGGAGGGCGGCGTCCCAATGTTCTTGGCGTGGTGCATGGAGAAATTGGGAAAGAACATGGACTGAGTAAGCTATATCGGGGCGTGTAATGGAAAGATAAATCAACCTTCCCACCAATCGCCTATTGGGCTCAGAATCAAGCAGGAGGGAACCCTTTGCGCGTGCAAGACGGTGATTTTGTTCGATAGGGAACTCGGCTGGTTTACCTCCTAGTAGACCTGCTTCAGATATTATATCGAGGGCATATTTCCTTTAACAGAGAAATAAACATGTAGGATTACGTGCGACTTCAATACCCAAAAAATATTTTAGAACCCCAAGGTCCTTCATATGAAAACAGTCACTAAGGTAGCCTTTAAAGGCCTTCAATGTAGCGGAGTCATTTCTTGAAATGATCAAATCGTCGGCATACACTAAAACGTTAATTTGCACTGCCCCTTAGTGTATGTGAACAATGAATAATCGGAGTACGATTGTGAGAACCCATACCCCTTTAATGCAGTCACAAGCTTAGCAAACCAACATCTGGGTGCTTGCTTCAACCCATAAAGGATTTACGTAGTCGACAAACTAAACTAGGCGAGTCGGAATGAAAACCTGGTGGAAGTTTCATATACACTTGTTCATTCAAAACCCCATGGATAAAAGTGTTGTGAACGTCCATTTGATGCAACTCCCAGTTCTTTGACGCTGCAATGTCAAGGAACGTACGAACAATCACCATTTTTGCCACGGGTGCGTAAGTCTCGTTGTAGTCTATACCCTCTACCTGATGATGACCGAAAACAACTAATTGTGCCTTTAATCTCTCGATGCTTCCATCAGAGTTATATTTTATTTTAAATACCCATTTGCTTGCCAATGCTTTCTTCTCGGTTGGAAGGGTCTCCATTGTCCACGTCCCATTATCCTCCAATGCTTGTATCTCTTTTTGCATTGCGTTACGCCACTCAACATGTTCGACAACCTCTTTAAAGGTCTTAGGTTCCACACTTGTTGATACAACTGTGAGAAACGGCCGATGGGATACAGAAAATTTCGTACAGTTAACGTAGTGTGCTATAGAAAAAGGCGTACCTAAGGGAGATCGTGGAGTGGGTGGAGACGAAGATGGACTTGGTTGGATCACCGTATTTGTCATAAAATCGCGTAGTCTTGTTGAAGGAATTTTCCCCCTTTTTCCCTTACCAAATTGATCATCTGCGGGTTGTTCTGTTGTGTCGTCCAACCTTGTTGGCGGTAGAGGCTGATTTGTAGTGGGGGCGGCAGTAGAAGACGAAATTATAGTGGGGGCAACAGTAGAAGACGAAGTTGTAGTGGGGGCAACAGTAGTAGGTGGAGGTGGTGTGTTAGAGGATTGTTCTTCTTCTTCTTAATACAACCAACTGTCTCCACCTAAGGCTTGGTGCTCTAAAGGTGAAACCGAGTTTCCAGTCGTAGTTTCAGTTGTCAAAAAAGGGAAAGAGTCTTCAATAAATTTTACATCTCTTGAAACAAAAAATGACTCTTTCTCTAAGTCATATAACGACCATCCTTTCTTGCCAAACGGGTATCCCACAAACACACACTTTCGACTTTGACTAGCGAATTTATCCCCTTTCGCTTGTTGATTATGAGCAAAACATAACGATCCAAACAACCGAATGTTATCTAGGTATGGAGGTGAACCAAACAAGATACGGAGTTTTACCTTGAAGGACACTAGATGGGGTGCGGTTTATAAGATGGGTTGCCGTCAAGACACACTCGCCCCAAAAAAACATAGGCATATTCGATTGAAAACGTAGGGCACGAGCTACGTTTAAGATATGTTTGTGCTTCCTTTCTACTCGCCCATTCTGTTGGGGAGTACCCACGCAAGATGTTTGAAATAAAATGTCGTTTGCCAGGAATACAATTAAACTCCGTCCCATTGTCACTTCGCATAGTTTTAATATTTTGTGAAAATTGCCGCTCAATCATTGCGATAAAGGACATAAAAAACTTGAATACCTTCGTTTTTTTCAATTAATAAACCCATACAGCTCGGGAAAAATCGTCTACCAATGTTAGAAAATAATGTGCACCACAAGATGAAGGTGTGTTGTAAGGACCCCATACATCACAGTGAACTAACTCAAATATCCAAGTTTCTTTATTGTCACACAAAGAAAAGCTATCCATAGGTTGTTTAGCACGATGCAAGCGTCACACGCTTTATTTAATTTCTCTTTAGAGGTACTAATAAAAGGAAGTAACTTCAGTACTTTTCCCGACGGGTGCCCCATACGTCTATGCCAAAGTTCCAATGAAGAATGACCGGAAACTGAAGTCGCTCGAACGTTTGACATCTTTTGGAAGTAGTAAAGTCCATCTCATCTCTCACCCGTCCCAATCAGCTCCCTCGAATGATGGTCCTGTATAGCACACGAGTTAGACGAAACTTTTATAAAACAATTGTGCTCGTCATTAAGTTGTGAAACTGAAATCAAATTGCAGTTTAGGGAAGGAACATATAAGACTTTATTGAGACAAATCTTGTCAGATAGTCATATGATCCCTTCCTTGGTAGCATTTTTGTGGAGACCATTTGGCAAGGTGATAGGACAAGACACTTCTTTAACTTCCGTCAAGAGAGAAATATCACCCGTCACATGATTGGATGCCCCTGTGTCAATTATCCAAGCCTGATTACCGAACTTACCGTTTAAGCGATTAATGAGATTCTGTTGATTACCAAAAGCAGCAACCAAAGTTTGCCACTGTTCGGGAGTGAATCCTGGACAATTTGAAACCGATGAGTTGTTAACAGAAGGATGGGCGGGGTCTGTTGCCACTGCATTCGTATGTACACCTCCTCGCCCACGACCAACCCGCAAGTGGTGGCCTTATTTTCCCGCGACCAACGCTTGTTTCTTTAGCTTCAGATTTAGGTGAGAGTCGTACCGCTCGACCCACCAATCTGGGTTTCTGTAACAACCCGGTTTCCCCAAACATACAACAATAACATATATTTCATAACATAATTACATTCATAAAAGAAAATACACAATACATCACAAACGGTCTCTTCGGTCTCGAAACTACAAAAATACATAAAAGTCTCCTAGTCAACGACCATCAAAAGCTTCCTATTCTTATCCCATTCTTTCACCGATCCTCAACCTGGAAAAACATATTTTTGAAAACAAAATGAGAGTTAGACCAAACGGGTCTAGTGAGTTAGTTCCGGTCCTTTCCCAAAATCATTGCAAGACCTTTCAAGTAAATCCTTTGTATCCAAAATCATTTATGTAAATTCAAGTATTACACGTATATAAATACCAATTCAAACTCGTACCTCACGTACCTTTCATCCACCTTATTCCTCCACAATGGCCATAATATTGGTTGCGAGCCAATTAACACACCGGTCCAAAGCCCGGCCACGTATTATATTCCCATATAATACTTCACGTAATTATACTATCTTAACATATTATAATCACACCCGTATGACATATTCATACAAATCATCAATTAATTATTATTCACATAATATTTTCCAGTAAAAATACTTTTAAGTAAAACTCACCTGAAATGTTTATCACAAAAGCTCTTCCAAGATAATTCACGTATGTCGATCCTTCACAGAATCTGAAATCACAAAGTACCAAATATCTCTTTTAACACTAAACTTACGAAATCCTCAACTCAAGTCGCAACCCCAAAATAAATTAAAATCACAATGAACAGTACCAAGTCGCAATCTCCTGTTGCGATTCCACCCTGGAGTCGCAACCCACTAATGCGATTCCACCCTGGAGTCGCAACCCACTACTGCAATTCCACCTTGGAGTCGCAATCCACTATTGCGATCTCAAACCTAAATCGCAATCAACTACTGCGATTCCAATCCAAGTCGCAAACGACCATTGCGACTTCAAGCCCAAATCGCAATCGACCATTGCGACTTCGTTGAATGTCGCAGTCCTCTATTGCGACTTCGATGAATATCACAGTTCACTGTTTCATCCTAAAACCCAGAATTTGTACTTTTAATCTATGCATGATGCTATAAAGATGCATATATGTTTAATACTAACAACATAACCTAAACATAAGCTTAGATTCCTCAACACATCCATTTTTAACAAAACCTACTTAAGAAACTTTACTAACATCTTCAAGAACACTTTAAGGAATTAAAACACAAATAAGATATGGGTTTGTTACCTGGATTACTTCAGAATAATACTTGAATCACAACAACCTCTTAATTTCTTCCTTCTTCTTTCCTTTAACCTTTCCTTCGATCTCTCTCTCTCAACCGAATATTACACACACATACACACACTAGAACATTAAGATATTCCTTACAAATGGACACCTCATCCATAATAGAGAAAGGAAGTCGGTTGCTAGAAGGAGGTGTCACTTAAATACCAAATAAAACCTTAAACTTGTTTCACTTGTCAAAATATACCCCCAACTTCTTTTATAAAAATTAAAACCTACCCCTTAACTTCTAACTCCATAAAATACTAAAATAAAGACTTATAAAATTCCAAATTTAATTTAGATAAAATACCTGGTTATTACAACATCTCCCCCTTAAAAGAATTCCGTCCCGGAATTCGATCAAGCTTAAAAGATAAGAATACTTATGATTACTACTTCGTACTTCATCAAAACTATAGAAACTAAGTGAATAGACACTCCGCCTCTATCTATACTTCTAACACAAATAAGTAACAAAAGCACGAAAATACCAAGAATTACTTCGTACCGAAGTCATATAACACTTTAGCACGTATAGAGTTTATAGAAATATACCTGTAACCTCATCAGGACTTTCTTCCACCTCTTGTTCCGTCATCTGAAAAACACGGCCTTGAACTCTCGGTGCTCCAGATCCTTGTACCTTTCCTGATTCAACTTCCGTTAATATCGCTGTTGTACTACCCTGACGTGCTTTCCACTGTGGACATTCTGACTGAATATGATCAAGGGAATTGCAAACAAAACAGAATCGATTTGCGCGACAATTCTTAGCAATATGTCCCGTCCTTCCACACTTGTAACAGCTTCTAGGATCAACATAACAATTTCCTTGATGTACGCGGTTGCACTTTAGACATAGTTTTTCATTTTCTCTAAAAGGTATGCGACTATCGAATCTTTGAATTTCGTATTCCGTTGAATCATGCGTAATTTCTTCCGATTTTCTTTTCCCAGCACTCTTATCACTGGTATCTCTCTTAATATCCTGTTCCACATTCTCCGCGGCATTTACTGCGGCTGAGAAGGTATCAGGTCCTGTTGCAATCACTAACTTTCTGATTTCAGAATTTAACCCAAAAATAAACCTTTCCATCTTCAGCGCCTCCGTGGCAACATAGTACTTCGCAAAGCGAGACTTCTCGAGAAAGAGGGCGGTGTAATCCCTAACCGATAAACTTCTCTGATGTAGATTCATGAATTCCTCTTCCAGTTGTCTAATAGCTTCTTGAGGACAGAAATGTGTTGTGAAAGCTAACACAAATTCCTCCCATGCAAAAGTAATATAAACATCTGTTCCTCTTGATTCTATATGAGCCTCCCACCAATACAGAGCATCACCTTTCAACATCGCAGCTCCATAAAGTACTTTGTCTTCTTCAGCACATTTACAAGTCTTGAAGATGGCTTCTATTTCTTTTAGCCATCTCATTACTTTGACCGTGTCCCGATCTCCGGAATATGTAGGGGGCTTGCAACTAAGGAACATTTTATAGTCGCACCTTTTTATCACTGGTAAGATAGTAGAGGTAAGTGGTATCTCCATTTCATGTCCTGGATTTAGTCTTTCAGTTTCATTATGACGATTATGTTCGAACATAGCTTGGATATGATCCTGCAATCTTCTCATTTCAGCCATCAGATCATCCTGCGTAACAAACTCTGTACCCTGCAGTTGTGTTCTACCTCCAGTTCGACCCCCAGTTCCCCTGCCGGTTCTGCCTCTACCTCGATCTTTTCCTCTTCCCCCTCTTCCTATTGGCGGATTCTCTCCACCGGAATTCCTTCCTCCTCTCTGGTTCCTTTGTCTAGTGCCACTCGCCATTCTGTGGATTCAAACAAAGTTAATATACATATAAGCACATACCCCATATAACAAGGTATTCCAGTTCATACATGCACCTGTAAGATCATAATTACACTGGCCTGGTGTAATTTGAAATTACCTTACATGATGTTCCTTCTACCTTTTTATACTTAACATCCCCAGGTTCTAAAATAATAGGGACATCCTACTTCACATGCAGTTTAAGTCTAGGTACAGATACTAATACCTAAATCTCTTAAACTAGGGCTCTGATACCATTTGTAACAACCCGGTTTCCCCAAACATACAACAATAACATATATTTCATAACATAATTACATTCATAAAAGAAAATACACAATACATCACAAACGGTCTCTTCGGTCTCGAAACTACAAAAATACATAAAAGTCTCCTAGTCAACGACCATCAAAAGCTTCCTATTCTTATCCCATTCTTTCACCGATCCTCAACCTGGAAAAACATATTTTTGAAAACAAAATGAGAGTTAGACCAAACGGGTCTAGTGAGTTAGTTCCGGTCCTTTCTCAAAATCATTGCAAGACCTTTCAAGTAAATCCTTTGTATCCAAAATCATTTATGTAAATTCAAGTATTACACGTATATAAATACCAATTCAAACTCGTACCTCACGTACCTTTCATCCACCTTATTCCTCCACAATGGCCATAATATTGGTTACGAGCCAATTAACACACCGGTCCAAAGCCCGGCCACGTATTATATTCCCATATAATACTTCACGTAATTATACTATCTTAACATATTATAATCACACCCGTATGACATATTCATACAAATCATCAATTAATTATTATTCACGTAATATTTTCCAGTAAAAATACTTTTAAGTAAAACTCACCTGAAATGTTTATCACAAAAGCTCTTCCAAGATAATTCACGTATGTCGATCCTTCACAGAATCTGAAATCACAAAGTACCAAATATCTCTTTTAACACTAAACTTACGAAATCCTCAACTCAAGTCGCAACCCCAAAATAAATTAAAATCACAATGAACAGTACCAAGTCGCAATCTCCTGTTGCGATTCCACCCTGGAGTCGCAACCCACTATTGCGATTCCACCCTGGAGTCGCAACCCACTACTGCGATTCCACCTTGGAGTCGCAATCCACTATTGCGATCTCAAACCTAAATCGCAATCAACTACTGCGATTCCAATCCAAGTCACAAACGACCATTGCGACTTCAAGCCCAAATCGCAATCGACCATTGCGACTTCGTTGAATGTCGCAGTCCTCTATTGCGACTTCGATGAATATCACAGTTCACTGTTTCATCCTAAAACCCAGAATTTGTACTTTTAATCTATGCATGATGCTATAAAGATGCATATATGTTTAATACTAACAACATAACCTAAACATAAGCTTAGATTCCTCAACACATCCATTTTTAACAAAACCTACTTAAGAAACTTTACTAACATCTTCAAGAACACTTTAAGGAATTAAAACACAAATAAGATATGGGTTTGTTACCTGGATTACTTCAGAATAATACTTGAATCACAACAACCTCTTAATTTCTTCCTTCTTCTTTCCTTTAACCTTTCCTTCGATCTCTCTCTCTCAACCGAATATTACACACACATACACACACTAGAACATTAAGATATTCCTTACAAATGGACACCTCATCCATAATAGAGAAAGGAAGTCGGTTGCTAGAAGGAGGTGTCACTTAAATACCAAATAAAACCTTAAACTTGTTTCACTTGTCAAAATATACCCCCAACTTCTTTTATAAAAATTAAAACCTACCCCTTAACTTCTAACTCCATAAAATACTAAAATAAAGACTTATAAAATTCCAAATTTAATTTAGATAAAATACCTGGTTATTACAACATCTCCCCCTTAAAAGAATTCCGTCCCGGAATTCGATCAAGATTAAAAGATAAGAATACTTATGATTACTACTTCGTACTTCATCAAAACTATAGAAACTAAGTGAATAGACACTCCGCCTCTATCTATACTTCTAACACAAATAAGTAACAAAAGCACGAAAATACCAAGAATTATTTCGTACCGAAGTCATATAACACTTTAGCACGTATAGAGTTTATAGAAATATACCTGTAACCTCATCAGGACTTTCTTCCACCTCTTGTTCCGTCATCTGAAAAACACGGCCTTGAACTCTCGGTGCTCCAGATCCTTGTACCTTTCCTGATTCAACTTCCGTTAATATCGCTGTTGTACTACCCTGACGTGCTTTCCACTGTGGACATTCTGACTGAATATGATCAAGGGAATTGCAAACATAACAGAATCGATTTGCGCGACAATTCTTAGCAATATGTCCCGTCCTTCCACACTTGTAACAGCTTCTAGGATCAACATAACAATTTCCTTGATGTACGCGGTTGCACTTTAGACATAGTTTTTCATTTTCTCTAAAAGGTATGCGACTATCGAATCTTTGAATTTCGTATTCCGTTGAATCATGCGTCATTTCTTCCGATTTTCTTTTCCCAGCACTCTTATCACTGGTATCTCTCTTAATATCCTGTTCCACATTCTCCGCGGCATTTACTGCGGCTGAGAAGGTATCAGGTCCTGTTGCAATCACTAACTTTCTGATTTCAGAATTTAACCCAAAAATAAACCTTTCCATCTTCAGCGCCTCCGTGGCAACATAGTACTTCGCAAAGCGAGACTTCTCGAGAAAGAGGGCGGTGTAATCCCTAACCGATAAACTTCTCTGATGTAGATTCATGAATTCCTCTTCCAGTTGTCTAATAGCTTCTTGAGGACAGAAATGTGTTGTGAAAGCTAACACAAATTCCTCCCATGCAAAAGTAGTATAAACATCTGTTCCTCTTGATTCTATATGAGCCTCCCACCAATACAGAGCATCACCTTTCAACATCGCAGCTCCATAAAGTACTTTGTCTTCTTCAGCACATTTACAAGTCTTGAAGATGGCTTCTATTTCTTTTAGCCATCTCATTACTTTGACCGGGTCCCGATCTCCGGAATATGTAGGGGGCTTGCAACTAAGGAACATTTTATAGTCGCACCTTTTTATCACTGGTAAGATAGTAGAGGTAAGTGGTATCTCCATTTCATGTCCTGGATTTAGTCTTTCAGTTTCATTATGACGATTATGTTCGAACATAGCTTGGATATTATCCTGCAATCTTCTCATTTCAGCCATCAGATCATCCTGCGTAACAAACTCTGTACCCTGTGGTTGTGTTCTACCTCCAGTTCGACCCCCAGTTCCCCTGCCGGTTCTGCCTCTACCTCGATCTTTTCCTCTTCCCCCTCTTTCTATTGGCGGATTCTCTCCACCGGAATTCCTTCCTCCTCTCTGGTTCCTTTGTCTAGTGCCACTCGCCATTCTGTGGATTCAAACAAAGTTAATATACATATAAGCACATACCCCATATAACAAGGTATTCCAGTTCATACATGCACCTGTAAGATCATAATTACACTGGCCTGGTGTAATTTGAAATTACCTTACATGATGTTCCTTCTACCTTTTTATACTTAACATCCCCAGGTTCTAAAATAATAGGGACATCCTACTTCACATGCAGTTTAAGTCTAGGTACAGATACTAATACCTAAATCTCTTAAACTAGGGCTCTGATACCATTTGTAACAACCTGGTTTCCCCAAACATACAACAATAACATATATTTCATAACATAATTACATTCATAAAAGAAAATACACAATACATCACAAACGGTCTCTTCGGTCTCGAAACTACAAAAATACATAAAAGTCTCCTAGTCAACGACCATCAAAAGCTTCCTATTCTTATCCCATTCTTTCACCGATCCTCAACCTGGAAAAACATATTTTTGAAAACAAAATGAGAGTTAGACCAAACGGGTCTAGTGAGTTAGTTCCGGTCCTTTCCCAAAATCATTGCAAGACCTTTCAAGTAAATCCTTTGTATCCAAAATCATTTATGTAAATTCAAGTATTACACGTATATAAATACCAATTCAAACTCGTACCACACGTACCTTTCATCCACCTTATTCCTCCACAATGGCCATAATATTGGTTGCGAGCCAATTAACACACCGGTCCAAAGCCCGGCCACGTATTATATTCCCATATAATACTTCACGTAATTATAATATCTTAACATATTATAATCACACCCGTATGACATATTCATACAAATCATCAATTAATTATTATTCACATAATATTTTCCAGTAAAAATACTTTTAAGTAAAACTCACCTGAAATGTTTATCACAAAAGCTCTTCCAAGATAATTCACGTATGTCGATCCTTCACAGAATCTGAAATCACAAAGTACCAAATATCTCTTTTAACACTAAACTTACGAAATCCTCAACTCAAGTCGCAACCCCAAAATAAATTAAAATCACAATGAACAGTACCAAGTCGCAATCTCCTGTTGCGATTCCACCCTGGAGTCGCAACCCACTATTGCGATTCCACCCTGGAGTCGCAACCCACTACTGCGATTCCACCTTGGAGTCGCAATCCACTATTGCGATCTCAAACCTAAATCGCAATCAACTACTGCGATTCCAATCCAAGTCGCAAACGACCATTGCGACTTCAAGCCCAAATCGCAATCGACCATTGCGACTTCGTTGAATGTCGCAGTCCTCTATTGTGACTTCGATGAATATCACAGTTCACTGTTTCATCCTAAAACCCAGAATTTGTACTTTTAATCTATGCATGATGCTATAAAGATGCAGATATGTTTAATACTAACAACATAACCTAAACATAAGCTTAGATTCCTCAACACATCCATTTTTAACAAAACCTACTTAAGAAACTTTACTAACATCTTCAAGAACACTTTAAGGAATTAAAACACAAATAAGATATGGGTTTGTTACCTGGATTACTTCAGAATAATACTTGAATCACAACAACCTCTTAATTTCTTCCTTCTTCTTTCCTTTAACCTTTCCTTCGATCTCTCTCTCAACCGAATATTACACACACATACACACACTAGAACATTAAGATATTCCTTACAAATGGACACCTCATCCATAATAGAGAAAGGAAGTCGGTTGCTAGAAGGAGGTGTCACTTAAATACCAAATAAAACCTTAAACTTGTTTCACTTGTCAAAATATACCCCCAACTTCTTTTATAAAAATTAAAACCTACCCCTTAACTTCTAACTCCATAAAATACTAAAATAAAGACTTATAAAATTCCAAATTTAATTTAGATAAAATACCTGGTTATTACAGTATCCCACTACTTCGAAGCAGCCTATTGCTTCATGTCCCGAGCGCTGACAATGAGAGCACGTTAAATTGATCATATCAACCTTTTCAAGTCTTCCTCTTCCACGTCCTTCCAAGCGTACCGCAAAACCAGCAACTTCTGGCTTTTCTTCCTTAATTCGGTTAATACCTCGAACCCGTTCTTCTTGTGACACCTGCTGAAAGGCACGATTGAGAGTCGGAAGTGGGTCCTGGGATAATAAGATGGAACGGATCTGCCCATAGAACTCAGTGTATAGTCCCATTAGAAATTTATGAAGGTGCTCTTCCTCACGACGAGTCTCGAGTGCCTTTCCGAGGTTACACGTACACTTCCCACATATGCATCCAAGAATCGGTTCATGGTTGTTTAATTCGTCCCATAAGACCTTGATTTTACTGTAGTATGCCGCCACATACATGTTCCTTGGTTGTTCACAACGAGCAATTTCTGATTTGAGTTGTTGGATACGAGGGCCGTTAACCATCGAAAAATGCTCATTCAGATCTTCCCACAACAGTTTTGCATTGTCATAGTTTGATCAACATAGATTTCACCTCTGGATCGATAGTGTTCATGATCCAAGAGACAAGCATACAATGGATTACTACACAATCGTCCTTCGTACATGGTGGATTAAACTCCGTAATCGACCCATCCAAGAACCCGAACTTGCGTCCGGATGTCAAAGCCACACGAATGGCAAGGGCCCAATCATCAAAATTATCCTTCTTCAGCCTTACCGGAGTGATGAAGTCTCCTGGTCGATCGTGTGGTCCAAGAAAAACGGTGAGTTTGGTTCGATTTTGGGTGGGGTTGGTGATGGCCCAGCTTGTGTGCCAACCATGGTGATCATGGTGATGTATGGGTTGGTGGTGGCCCAGCTTCTGCGCCAACCATGGTGATGTGTGGGATAGGGTTTTTCTAAGCCTTAGAGCATCCCTCCAAGTGGGAAAATAGACCGCTTCATTAAATTGGTATGCATTGGAAGCTGTATTACGTGGCAAATTGCTCCTACTGCAAGGAGCAGTACATGCCACAAAGACCACCCAATTTTATCCATTAAAAATTGGTTTTTTATTTACATATATATAATTGAATAATTAATTTATTTAATTTATATAATTGAAAAATAATTTAATAAAAATAAATTAATTATCAACTTGAATAAATTAAGTTATTTAATTAGTAACTTTTTATATATTGTTATAACTTTTATTTACTATCTTTTATTTATTATTTTTTTGATTTTTATAATTTTAATTTATAACTATTGTCTTTTAATTATTATAATTTTTAATTATCATTATTTTTTAATTATTGTCTTTTAATTATAATAAGTAAATGTTAATTATTGTAGTTTTTTATTATATAAATCATGAACTGGTTCATGATTGGGAATAAAAGATTTATAAGATGAGTAGGAAATAGAAAACTGATGTGGCAGAGAGGGAAAACTGATTTGGCAAGGGGATGAACCTCTAAAGAGGTTCATGATTGGGGATGCTCTTACGACTCTGATACCATGATAATTCCAGGTAAATCTTGTTCTATTAAACTTCAGGAAACTCATATATATATATATATAGAGGGAGGATCATACGAGAATAACAACTATTTAAAGGAATAAAGGAACAATTATTAACCAATCAAAATTAATAAATAAATAATTTAATTATTTATTAAATTAGTCTTTTTAAAAGGTTAGTTAGGTCAATTTACAGCCCTGAATATTTTAGGATAATATTTATCTACTAAAATTAAGGGATATATTCTATGGAAATTGATCAAATCAGTTTGGCATTCTTCTTCTTCAAGCTTTCAAGCATTTCAATATTTTCTGGAGAAGACGACTCTTATTTTTTGATATCGATCAAATCAGTTTGGCATTCTTCTTCTTCAAGCTTTCAAGCATTTCAATATTTTCTGGACAAGACGACGCTTATTTTTTGATAATTGTTGATTTAATTGATCGATTGCTTGGAACATACATTCACATATTGTTCGACTTCCATGAAGGATTCAATTAATCCGATTATAAACCTGGGAAGCATCGACTCGGTGAATGTTGTTGGTTTCGATCAGGCAAATGATGTTGACATCAGTGATAAGCAAGACAAATCAGAGATGAATGTCGAGCACCTTCCCGATACTGTATTAGAAGATGTTCAAGGTAATTTTTTTATGTTTTTGTGTTAAACCATGGTATCAGTTGTTGTTCATTTGTGATAAACCTTTCCGATACTGTCGATCACCTTCCCGTTAACGTATTTGATTTTCAGAAATAAATGTTGAATCTTTTGTGTTGGATTTAATTTAAGTGGGTTTTCATTTTTCAGAAATAGATGTCGAACCAGTGTGATTTCATTTGTTGTTTGTTAATTTTTGATTTCCACATCTTCTGGGTTGATTTCATTTGTTGCAGACAATTCATATTTTACAGAATATAAAGTTGTTATCCATATGATTGTTAATTAGATCACAGATGATGTTGTACTAGATACATCCTTGATAAGTAAGCATTTTAGTTTGTCTTCAATAGTGTGTTGTAATTTGTTGTATGCTCATCTTTAAATTTAACATATTCTAGGTTGATTGAAGTTTTTGAATACAATTCATATATAGTTCCAAAATTTCAAATGGTTATACATATAACTGTTAATAGGATCACATGTGATGTTCTTTGGTACATTCTTGATAAGTAAGCATTTTAGTTTGTCTTCAATAGTGTGTTGTAATTTGTTGTATGTTCATATTTAAATTTCATGTATTATGGGTTGATTGAAGTTTTTTAATACAATTCATATATTTCCAGAATTTCAAATGGTTCGGTCAATAAAGTCAGATATTGCACCTGATGTTCCTTCGAAGAATGGTTAGTAAAGATGCTGATCGGCGGTGGTGGTGAGTGAGCTTTGTAGAATGCGCGACACAAGAGGAAGTGTAGAAGATGCAATAAATTCACAAACCATGATTCTCGGAATTGTCAAGTGAAGAAAGGCATGTCCTATAAGTACGATGGAATGTTTTTTGGATTTAGCAGGTGGTTGATTAAGTTAGACAATTGCAATTTTGTTACCGTTTATTCGAATGTTTTGTTTTTGTTTGAACTATTTGGATTCATTGAAGTTTAATTATTTGGAATGATCAATATTTCATCATTGTTTGGATTTTCGTATGTTCCTTTTTTGGTGGTTGTTATTTTTTATTATCTTTGTAACCCTAAATGGACAGGATGATAATTTATGATATTGTCCATGTAACATTGGTGATTTTATAAGCATGTTGAATTGTCAACAAATTATTAATCACCAAAATCACTTGTGATTATAGCGAATAATACTATACAATAGCTTACCTGCATGTGTTGTATAATATTATAATGTATAATATCATCAAATCACTTATGATTATGATATATAATATTCTAGATCATTTATGATTATGTATACAGAAGTGTGCAAAATGATAAGTTATATGATTATGGATAAGAATCATACGTGATTTCATATGTATGTTGATTGGTCTAGGAATTATTACTCATTAAATCACTTATGATTATGGATAAGAGTCATATGTGATTACAACATATGTTACATAGTTGAAGTGCAGAATCATAAGTGTTGGTTGAGTTTTTTGTTTAGTTTGTGTTGTGCAATATTTAAAGGAATTTAGAAAAAACTGTAAGCACAATACCCATCATATTATCATAGTTGATTTTAAGAATATTGGATTACATTGACTGCTTTTATTTCTTATCATATCTATATCATATGTGATCACATATATCTGAATCATATGTGTAAAGCCCGTGTCCCGGTATGTTTATATATATTTTAATCAATTGCTTTAATATCGTTCTTTTAGCGAATCTTTACTAACGGGGTTAGCAAGTTTGACCAAATGCGTAATAAATCTTTAAACCATTTTAATTTGTTGCCTTTAATTGTTTTTGGTTAGTGGTTTGGTGTCAAAAAGGACCAAAAATGTTAGCTTTTGTGTCTTTTGGGGTAGATTGTGAGATAAGGTGTAATGGAGGGGCTATTGTGCAAATCTTGGAAAAGTGTTGCATGGGTCTTGGCCCATGACTGATTTTCCTATCTCGTTTCTTTTCTTTTCCTTGTAAGCCAAGCCAACCAAACCATCCTTTAACCCTATTCGTCCCTTTTCTCTTTTCTTTGGTGTGATGCGGCCGAAAGAGTGAGAAACGAAGAGAGAGAGAGAGATCGCGAGAAAGAGAGAGGAGAAGGAAGAACGCAGCGGCAGCCCCTTTCGCCGCCGCTGCTGCTGTCGCCGGGAACCGCCACCACCTGCTGTCGTCGGAGGAATCGAGTGAGAGAGGTTTGGTTGTGGTGGTGAGACGTCGTCGTAAGGTAAGTAGCTCTCGTTCGCCTCGTTTCTTTTCCTTTTTCCTTTTCGTTTTCCGGCGAGACCACCACCGCCGCACGCCGTCGCTGCGGTGGCTGTGGGTGGAGGGCGGTGGCAGTGGGTGTCACTCGTAGCGTAAAACCCGAATCGCGTAAACCGTTTTATAAAATCGTCAATTTATGTTAAAAACGTCCTTCTGCCACTGTTTTGCGTCAACCATAACTTTTCTGTCGTAACTCCGATTGAGCCGAAACTGGCGCCCACGGTTCAAGTTCAGGGTCGAGCAAGTTTTCCGTGTTTTAGCAAAAAACTGGTTCGGTCTCTAGCTGGGCGAAAAAGTGGTCGCAAGTTCGGTGTTTCGTCATTTCATGTGAAAATTTCTGGAATCTGCCTTAATCTTGCGAAAACCATAACTTTCTCGTCGTAACTCGGTTTGAGGCGATTCCGGTGTCCACGGTTCGCATTCTGTGTCGGGCACGTTTTTCGTGTTTTAGCGAAAGGCTGGTTCGGTCCCTAGATAGGCGGAAAACTTCTGTTTTTACAGCAGGTCGGTAAACCGGCAGTGTTGTAATCTGCCACTGTTTTGTCATGGTCGTAACTTTCTGCTCGTAACTTGGTTTGGGGTGAAACCGGTGTCAAAAGTTCCCTTTTTGAGTCTAGAAACTTTTCTGTGTTTTGTGCAAAACCCAGTTCGGGACGTAGCATGGGTCGAATGGTCGTTTTATACTGAAAGGTGCTGAATTTTCGCTGTGCTGGAATCTGTTTTTGTAAAATCCGTAGTAAATTGTAGAAAAATCGCTAGGAGGCGTATAATATGTCCTTGGAACCCTAACTCAGAGTACTTTCTGGTCATGAAATAATATTGGGAATTTTATGGGTTTAAAAGGGTCGAAACAGGTCCCGAACAGACCTGTTTGGCGAGAGCGGAAAATGGTTTTAGTGACGGTTTAAGCGTGTGTCGTGTCATAGGGTCCGGGTCTCGTATTGACACGTTTTAACATGCGTTTAGGTGCTGGAAAGTGACCGTAATTGTGAAGCTTGGATTGTGTTATTAAGCTGGGCGCGCATTCGAGGTGAGTTCTCTCACTGTGTAGTTAGGGGTTGTATGCATGTCATAATAGTTTGTATGTACTACTGTCTTTGTGGTGTGAACTAGTTGTTTGTGGTGTGTAATATTTGATTGGGTTGAATGCTTGGTATAAATGTGTTACATTACAATTCGGTGGGACCGAGGCCTCGATGGTACTGAGGTGTTGGTTACATTACAATTCGGTGGGACCGAGGCCTCGATGGTACTGAGGTGTTGGTTACATTACAATTCGGTGGGACCGAGGCCTCGATGGTACTGAGGTGTTGGTTACATTACAATTCGGTGGGACCGAGGCCTCGATGGTACTGAGGTGTTGGTTACATTACAATTCGGTGGGACCGAGGCCTCGATGGTACTGAGGTGTTGGATACATTACAATTTAGTGGGACCGAGGCCTCGATGGTACTGAGGTGTCGGATACATAATTACTTGTAGGCGTTTACTCGTTTTACGTAACTGTGATGTTGTTGCTTATGTGCGGATAGGGGTGATGTGTATATAATTCCTATCTGCGCATGTGTTGGAATTCACTAAGCTTCGTGCTTACCCTTTCCCAATAAACTGTGGTTTCAGGTCCGAGCGGCTTCAAGGCGTAACAAGTACACACTGGCGCGCGAGAAGAGCTGGTTGCTTTATGATTTTAATAATTAAACGTTTATTCCGCTGGTTTTATTTTATAAAGATATTAATTATGTGTTTGCAAACGAAACGTTGGGATCATTTAATGAGTTGTTATCAATGAAATGTTTATTTTAAAATTTTAAATTTGCTTGTAATTTTTGGGACGTTACAACTTGGTATCAGAGCACAGCTTGAGTGAATCAAACGCACCTCGGTGTGTTTGGTCTCAAGTTGCGGCTGGGAAATTTTCAAATTCTTTATTAAATCTTTTTGGAAATAAAAGAAAAAGTAAAGACCCGTTCGAGGAACGGTGATCGGAGGCGCGGTGTGTACAGTCAGCCGGAGCCAAAGGGGAAAGGTACAGTACTTAGTGTTTTATTGCTTTCTAGATCATAGAGTATGCATGCTAGATTGCCTGTTGTGGACACTATGCTGTATGTTGAACTACTTGCTATTAGGAATTTATGCGAATTATGATAGGTTACTAAGTGGTTGCCCTCTAGGTTGTATGCAGTAAGAGATTTATAGCCTTAGAATATTCGATTTAGTTCTATTGCGCAGCTCTTGTTTGAGTCCAACCGTTCTAGGATAGAGTCTTGTATTCGACTGTCTATTTATTTCGCACTGCATATAATCGGGTATCCGCGAGGTCACTCGTCATAATTAGTAGGAATTCGGTAGTAGCAAGGGTAGTGGGATAAGAGGAAATTCCTAGGGAGCTAGGAAGGGTGGATGTATATATATGCTGGTGCGGGCATATGGTTAATTATATATTTAATTGTTGTTGTATGATCGGGGTGACCGATGGTTTATTATGTATACAATTGTGGCTGTCTGATCGGGGAGACCGATGGTCTTATATATACAGTAGTGGTATGAGTTTGCCTGTTTAGGATATGTTCTTGAACTGGCATGTGTGGATTAATTAGTTATGTTATGTGTATAGTTTCGGCGAGAAACTACTTGGACCCTCGGGATGGGACTCGGAACGAGCGATGATAGGCGTGGAAGGTAGTAGTAGAGCTCCTACTACCGGAAGCACAGGATCAATGCTCGAGTCGGGGAAGTCACGAGGAATCCAAGGAGTTGAGCGTGAGTGTTGTTAGTATGAGTTATTATGTGCTAATAACGCGTTGTATTATCTACCCTGAATAGCCGTCACGAGGGGAGACAATTATAGTAGATCCACTGGTACATGTGTGTACTTGACTTGCTTTGATGGGATGATCGTTGGGGTAGTGTCGAAGGTTCTAAACTAGTAGTCGTTGGAATAGAAAGACGATTATAGTATTAGTCACTTGGAGTGACGATAAGGATGATATTTGTTGTAAGCAGATCATTTCGGGCCAAGATGGGAGATTGTGCTAGAGCCATAGGCTTATAGAGCCGACTTGGATTTGAGGAAAAATCGTAGGGATTATTTGACGTAATTTCCCAACTTGCCCTAAGAGGTTAAATGTTCGGAGGACGATAGTGGATTGGAGAGGTTTGGAGGAGTATGAGTCGAGACGTGGAATGCCGACTGAGTCATGCACGAAGTTTATTTTGAAAATAAAATTGCATTAACTACTTCTAGTGTTTCAAATCCTTTTAGGGATGGTGTTTTGGAATTTTGGGAAATGTTTAGTACACACACAAGATTTCGAATTATGGTTTTGAAAGTGCATGAAACCTTTTTTATCACGAGAGTTGCAAACTTTGTTAAAATTGTATCATTGATTATTTCCAACGGTTCTTTCGGGCATGATGATATCCATGTTTTGTGGTGTTTAAAATGTTGGGCAAGTGACTACGGTTTGCGACTTTAACATTGGAATTCCTCCACATATGTTAGAGTTGAGACGAAAAGTTACATCCCGCGGTGTCTGTATAAGACTATTTGGGTGATTTGGTTAAAATAAGTTGGTTAAACAATGTTGTTTTATGGTTTTACCGTGGGAAGAGATTTTTGGGATTTTGGCGTCTCATTCATGTTTTTGCCTTTGGCAATTTGACTTTGGGGGCATAATGTATGGTGCTATTTTATTGACTTAGAGTCATTGAGTTCATTAGGGTCCATGAAGTTTTGTTTTACGGCATGTTGAGTCGTTTGGGTTTAATTTTGCGAGGTGCATATCTTATTTGTTTATGTGACCATTTGGGGAAATTTTGGAAATCAATTTAAAGAACCCCACCTTTTGAGATTTGGTGTGAGTTATTTGGAGCTTTTGTGTCATTGCAAGAAAATTTTAAGGAAGTGTTACAAGCTTGCACGCCTACCCCAGTTAGAGATTTTATGAGGTTTTAGTCGATATTTGCAAATGATAAAAGCAAATTGATTTCTATCTTTAAGTTTGAAAATTTCGCAAGACAATTGTGTTTTAACAAAAATATATTTGTAAACCGTTTCATCGTTTTGGATGACTAACTGACGCACGTAAAAAAAATTTGTTGGTGGACCCTGTGCCACGACATTTTATGATTTAAAAAGAGAAATTTTGGGGTCAAACGTCGTGGAACTGATTTTGAAATTTTGTGCACACCTTTGTCGCATCCTGTTTAAGGTTAAGCGGTTACTCTAAGTGCATGTCATGAGCCAATTCATACTAGAACCATGAAGGTTCATTTTCACAGAAATTATTTATTTCACTTTACTAAGCTGCAATGAAAGGATTTTTAACATGATTTTCATATGTGGGACGAGCGTGTTCATTTTTGCGTAACTACCGACCTGGTAATAGTAGTTTTATTGCTTACGGTCCTTTTTGAAATGAAAAATCTTGACGTTGAGAATATTTTGTAAATGATTTTGTAAACCATTTGGGAAGTGCGTTTATAAGTGATATGGGTCATTTTGAGAATTTTAAGGGTGTGAGTCCTTTTGTTTAGCTCGTGTCGAGTTTGGGACTAATGCTATTTAAGAGTATCGCTTGCATAAACTTTATTTAAACGCGTTTTGACCGACTTATGGGTCTAGCAAGCGTGGAGCATTTTGCTCGGTTTTGACTTGGAGTTAGTCATGGGCTAATTGCCCGGTTTTAATGACTCGAAGTGGAGTCTTGTTGACGAATTGTTTTGTCGCATCGTTTGGCATTCATTGCACGTCGAGTATTTACACGTTTGGGTGAGGGAGACAATCCGGGATAGGCACTTGTGGGTAGGCTGTTTTGCTTTGGATCCTTAGGCACGTTAGTCAGTCGTTGGTAATGGTCGGTTGGGTATCTCGGGGTGGGACCCCGGTATTCATGTGTTTAACCTAGACTTTCCAGTAGGTACTAGGAGGATATAGTTGTGGGCACTTACCTGGGAGGTAGTTCCGGTGTGCTGGGTCTTGAGGCGTTACCTGGGGGGGTAGACGTCAAGGTGTATCCTCGATACGGTGTGACTGGGCTTTGTAGAGCAAGTGTGGATGATACGTCGACGGTGGAAGGTAGGTATTCCACGCGCGTTAGTACTATAGGCCGAATAGTATCGGTTAAGGGATTGATGCCCTTGGTTATTGGGAGAATAAATGCGCATCAACCATTTTGAGGTAGTTGGTATATTTAGGTGTCGACTTTTGGGCTTGAGGCCAAACACCTTTAGTATAATCGGAGAGTTGTAACCGATTTTAAGATAATCATGGTGATGGTAGTAGTAACCCTGAAATGAGCACTTGTGATGAATGGTTATGGTGGAATGACCTACGTGTGTGTTAGTTGATTTGGTTGTGGGGGATATCTATGTGTGTTAGTGTCTAGGATAATACCACGCTTATGTATGTTATTGTAATCGGTTGGACCGATGTTCGGCGGGTGGCCGATGTGTGTTATTGTAATCGGTTGGACCGATGTTCGGCAGGGGGTCGATGTTTTGTTAATATAAGTTATTGAAAATCTTTGGAGTCTATTAGAATTCGTAGAAGTTAATCGTCAATTAATGATAGGAGGGATCGTAATCGAGTATCCTGTGTGGAGTATACTGGTGAGCAGCTTTAGAGTGGTTAGAGCTTGAGATTTGACTCGGGATGTATGGAATATCTAAGGTTGGGGGACAACCGTAGTCGCTTGGCTAGAAATGATTTCAATTGTCGGGGTGTTCTGCCGATCATGATCCCAGTGTCTTAGAAAGAGTACGTTAGTAAGAATAGTATTCGAGAAGTTAGTAGGGGTTTCAAGTGGACTTAGGAACCTGAGGTTGAGATGAGGGAGAACTATCCGGAGCTATTCGTAGGCAGAGACTTCGAGGGCGAAGTCTAATCCAAGTGGGGGAGAGTTGTAAAGCCCGTGTCCCGGTATGTTTATATATATTTTAATCAATTGCTTTAATATCGTTCTTTTAGCGAATCTTTACTAACGGGGTTAGCAAGTTTGACCAAATGCGTAATAAATCTTTAAACCATTTTAATTTGTTGCCTTTAATTGTTTTTGGTTAGTGGTTTGGTGTCAAAAAGGACCAAAAATGTTAGCTTTCGTGTCTTTTGGGGTAGATTGTGAGATAAGGTGTAATGGAGGGGCTATTGTGCAAATCTTGGAAAAGTGTTGCATGGGTCTTGGCCCATGACTGATTTTCCTATCTCGTTTCTTTTCTTTTCCTTGTAAGCCAAGCCAACCAAACCATCCTTTAACCCTATTCGTCCCTTTTCTATTTTCTTTGGTGTGATGCGGCCGAAAGAGTGAGAAACGAAGAGAGAGAGAGATCGCGAGAAAGAGAGAGGAGAAGGAAGAACGCAGCGGCAGCCCCTTTCGCCGCCGCTGCTGCTGTCGCCGGGAACCGCCACCACCTGCTGTCGTCGGAGGAATCGAGTGAGAGAGGTTTGGTTGTGGTGGTGAGACGTCGTCGTAAGGTAAGTAGCTCTCGTTCGCCTCGTTTCTTTTCCTTTTTCCTTTTCGTTTTCCGGCGAGACCACCACCGCCGCACGCCGTCGCTGCGGTGGCTGTGGGTGGAGGGCGGTGGCAGTGGGTGTCACTCGTAGCGTAAAACCCGAATCGCGTAAACCGTTTTATAAAATCGTCAATTTATGTTAAAAACGTCCTTCTGCCACTGTTTTGCGTCAACCATAACTTTTCTGTCGTAACTCCGATTGAGCCGAAACTGGCGCCCACGGTTCAAGTTCAGGGTCGAGCAAGTTTTCCGTGTTTTAGCAAAAAACTGGTTCGGTCTCTAGCTGGGCGAAAAAGTGGTCGCAAGTTCGGTGTTTCGTCATTTCATGTGAAAATTTCTGGAATCTGCCTTAATCTTGCGAAAACCATAACTTTCTCGTCGTAACTCGGTTTGAGGCGATTCCGGTGTCCACGGTTCGCATTCTGTGTCGGGCACGTTTTTCGTGTTTTAGCGAAAGGCTGGTTCGGTCCCTAGATAGGCGGAAAACTTCTGTTTTTACAGCAGGTCGGTAAACCGGCAGTGTTGTAATCTGCCACTGTTTTGTCATGGTCGTAACTTTCTGCTCGTAACTTGGTTTGGGGTGAAACCGGTGTCAAAAGTTCCCTTTTTGAGTCTAGAAACTTTTCTGTGTTTTGTGCAAAACCCAGTTCGGGACGTAGCATGGGTCGAATGGTCGTTTTATACTGAAAGGTGCTGAATTTTCGCTGTGCTGGAATCTGTTTTTGTAAAATCCGTAGTAAATTGTAGAAAAATCGCTAGGAGGCGTATAATATGTCCTTGGAACCCTAACTCAGAGTACTTTCTGGTCATGAAATAATATTGGGAATTTTATGGGTTTAAAAGGGTCGAAACAGGTCCCGAACAGACCTGTTTGGCGAGAGCGGAAAATGGTTTTAGTGACGGTTTAAGCGTGTGTCGTGTCATAGGGTCCGGGTCTCGTATTGACACGTTTTAACATGCGTTTAGGTGCTGGAAAGTGACCGTAATTGTGAAGCTTGGATTGTGTTATTAAGCTGGGCGCGCATTCGAGGTGAGTTCTCTCACTGTGTAGTTAGGGGTTGTATGCATGTCATAATAGTTTGTATGTACTACTGTCTTTGTGGTGTGAACTAGTTGTTTGTGGTGTGTAATATTTGATTGGGTTGAATGCTTGGTATAAATGTGTTACATTACAATTCGGTGGGACCGAGGCCTCGATGGTACTGAGGTGTTGGTTACATTACAATTCGGTGGGACCGAGGCCTCGATGGTACTGAGGTGTTGGTTACATTACAATTCGGTGGGACCGAGGCCTCGATGGTACTGAGGTGTTGGTTACATTACAATTCGGTGGGACCGAGGCCTCGATGGTACTGAGGTGTTGGTTACATTACAATTCGGTGGGACCGAGACCTCGATGGTACTGAGGTGTTGGATACATTACAATTTAGTGGGACCGAGGCCTCGATGGTACTGAGGTGTCGGATACATAATTACTTGTAGGCGTTTACTCGTTTTACGTAACTGTGATGTTGTTGCTTATGTGCGGATAGGGGTGATGTGTATATAATTCCTATCTGCGCATGTGTTGGAATTCACTAAGCTTCGTGCTTACCCTTTCCCAATAAACTGTGGTTTCAGGTCCGAGCGGCTTCAAGGCGTGACAAGTACACACTGGCGCGCGAGAAGAGCTGGTTGCTTTATGATTTTAATAATTAAACGTTTATTCCGCTGGTTTTATTTTATAAAGATATTAATTATGTGTTTGCAAACGAAACGTTGGGATCATTTAATGAGTTGTTATCAATGAAATGTTTATTTTAAAATTTTAAATTTGCTTGTAATTTTTGGGACGTTACAATATGTGATGACATATGACCAAACTTACTCCTGCTTACAAACCAATACACATATTCATTAAAAGTAATATATTTCTCATTGATTCATCCATATATCAATTAACCCCACCAAGTTCATCATACCTAATTAAACTTGGAGGTATTAAGAAACATTTTAATTGCAAAGCTTCCTAGACAAAAAAAAAACAGAAAAACAAAACTGGTTTTATCTTCTACTGGGAAGTTTAACCCAAAAAACCATATCGACAATGAACACGTAACCAAGTTGTGGCTTTTCAATTTTGCTTGTATAACTATATTGTTATCCTTTCATCCACTCGTTCGAAATTTGTTGCTTGTTTCATGACTCTGGACTTCCAAATGTTGTGTGTTGAGAGCAATATCTTCCATAAGTACTTCATACGGAGTTTGTTGAGACCGTTGATTCCTTCACAAACCCAGAATCATACCTGAAGGAGTATACAATAACATCATAAATGATTCAATAGCCCAATTATGTTTCTACCACAACCAGATGGATGTATTTATCAAATAGGTATAAATCACAATTGATCAAAGCTACAAATCGTATATGATCACATCTGTAAGTAAGATGTATAAATTAGAGGTACATATCACATCTGATCATTTCTATCAGATTCCAAATATAAATAACAATGTAATATTTTTCAATTGTCTATGGCCTTGATCACATATGATCTCATCTATAAATGGCATATGCTTATATGTGCTAATCACATATGATCACATGTATAAATTACATTCAAGCATCATGGGTAAAATCATATATGACATTTTAATTCCTCCATACTAAATCATATATGATACTAGAAATACCATGTATAATTACAAATCATAGATGTTACATCACTTCTATGAACAATCTCGAATAAAGGATTTCAACCATTAATCAGTAAAAGATCATTTGTACCAGATTCAAGAAGCAATTGGCTCATTTGAAGTCGATTCAAGAAATTAGTTTGAAGCAGATTCAAGAAGTGCTTGATGTAAATACCAAAGTTTTAACCATATATTAGTTTTTACGTTAAGTTTTTGCTTACCAGCACATTCAGTAGTTCACCATACTTGTCATCAATATTCATAGTCGATGGACTATTATCAATTATCACAAAAGCTTGGAGTCTTTAGATTGTATACAATCACATAGAAGTGACTTGCCAATTGGATCAGGAAGAAGATTTGTACACAAGAAAGATTAAGAAATAGAATGTTCAATCATATGGTGATTTACATAAACAGAATGTTCAATCATATGGTGATTTACATAAACAGAATGTTCAATCATTTATGGCCATCTACATAAACAGATTGTGCAATCATGTGGTGATTTACATAAACAGAATGTCCAATCATATATGGTGATTAACATAAACAGAGTGTTCAATCATATGGTGATTTACATACACAGAATGTTTAATCATAAATGATGTTTTACATAAACAAAAATGTTCAACCATCCATTATATCATAATCATAGGTGATTCAAATAAACAAAATGTTTAATCATATGGTAATATGTTCAATCATATAAGATCTCGAATGATATTCCACAAAACCCATTGGATACTAAGTAATATGATTCATAATTCAAATCTATCTAAAATTTACATGCTATAAATTTTAGTATTTGTTGATCACATATGCAATTTCATCATATAAACAACCATACCATTAGGATTTTCAATAATAGATACTTCAAGCAAACTTATCATATGAAGCCTCAAATCTCCTAATACAATATCACCCATATTACATGATTATCAATAATAAACACTTCATACCTGATTCCAGCATCAATGGTGATTTTGGTAGATTTTGCACATGATCCTCAACTGTTCACCTTCATCAAGATCAACATGGTCTTCGATGGTGTTACTGAAATTCCCATCACTTTTTCCTTTCTTAGCGAGTCCGCTACTTTTTCAAGCCCCTTTTATCGTAAAAACACAAATGTTGTTAACACAATGTTAGGGTTTAGCTCCGAAAAACCAGAATCAAAGTAGAAAAACTTCAAAATACTTTGATTATCCATGATTATTCTTTGATATCTTCTTCAATGAGTTTGGAGTGAGATACGGTTTTTGCCAAGATGTAAACCCTATGTAGTTGATTCTTGAGATCTTTGTGATTTCTGTAAATATCTTCAAGATTTCAACATGAAGAAAGTGACGATTGAGAGTTTTTTTTGGAAATGATTGGTTTGAATGATTTAAAAGGGATAATCAAATCCCTTGTTTCTCGCCCGCATAAACATATGTCAGTTAAGTTTCTTTTTTTTCCAATTTTACCCCTAAATTCTTTTGACCCCGTTGGAAAGTAGATTTTTTGGTTTATTAATTACATAAATTGCCACTATTATTTTAAGCCATTGATAGCATCCGATTAGTGGTTGAGATTTGTCCCTTTATTCTTTTAAATAGACTACATTCTCGTTTGAACCCACCTCTATATATATATATATATATATAGGGCCCTTCTTTTGTTAACCGTCTAATTAGTGTTAACTGTATTAACTAATCTAGACCGTTAATCATTAAAATCAATGGCTAAGATTAAAAGAACTTTTTAATTCATAATTAAAATAAACACATGGCTGATTTCACTTGCAGCATATATGCATAGGGTTATTATTGTCATTTAACCCAATCCCTACGTTTAAGGAAACAATTAACTCAATCCCTACATTTAAGGACATGATAACCTTTTCCTTTTACCTATTCCATCATTGAAATATAACATGCCTGCATTCTTTCAACTTCCTCACCGCATATTCACTCTTTCCACGCACCGCATCTACATATGCCACCGTGAGAACCACATCCGGTTGTCTGGAATTATCGACGATGCAACCGCCACCGCCTCTTGTGCCCTCTCCACGTCACCTTCTGCCGCCGCCAGTGTCGCCATGTCTGCCAATAGAACCCCATGAGCCTCTTCCGGCTTCAAGAACAAAGACCCACCTTGCGGTAACGCTTGCTCCACACCATTTGCCTTCTCAAGATCCACGCCTTTCCTCATCTGCCACATGTCACAATCCTCTTGGTTGTACGGCAATTCGGTGTTATTACTACCGATTGAAGGATATAATCAGGATCGACGATTCCAAATGATTTATGGAATCTTCCTATTTCAAAATAAATTTAAGTAGGTTTTTAATGTTCTTACTGCTAGTTCTTCTTGTTAATATTCGTGTGAAATCGTTTTCCTTTTGTTGTGATTTCTAGTGAAAATGAAAGTGGTTTTTTTGTTGAATTTGTTTGTTCATTGTTTAGTAGATTTGATTATGGATAATAATCGAGAGTGAGGTTGGAGGAGGAGGAAGAAGGGATGAAGGAGGAGAGTAATTAGGTTGAGCCGTTGGATGGTTCTTAAAGTGCATATATGCAATTCTAAGAAGTGCATATATGCAATTCTAAGAAGTGCATATATGCAATTCTATGATATGAATATATGCAGTTTTAAATGCATATATGCACTTTATAGATCTTCATATACGCAACTGATGTGCATATATGCACATACAATGTGCATATGTGCAACTGATGTGCATATATGCACATACACTGTGCATATGTGCATATATGCAGGTTTACACAAATTTATGGTTGTGCATATATGCAAGTTTACATACATTTATGGTTTACACAAATTTATGGTTGTGCATATATGCAAGTTTACATACATTTATGGTTTACACAGATTTATGTTTGTGCATATATGCAACTTTACACAGATTTATAGTTGTGCATATATGGACTTTTTATCTTCATATATTCAACTGATGTGCATATATGCAATTCTATGATGTGTATATATGCAGTTCTAAGGTATGCATATATGCAGTATTAATATATGCATATATGCAATTCTATGATGTGCATATATGCATTTCTATGATGTGCATATATGTAGTTTGAAATCGTGCATCTATGCAAAAAAAACGTGAAAAAAATCTCTGGAACGTGAAGATGAAGATTATGTTTGAAAATGGGTTTTAGATGATTAAAATTATCATTAATAATTACCAAAAATGAAAATTGGTTTTAAAAGATTAAGATTATCATTAATAACTACCAAAAATATCTTGTGCATGAAATTAGGAAAGTAAATAACCCATAAATAATTAAAATTCTTAAATTCTTAAACTACCCCTATCAAACCAGTAACATATCTTGATTCCTATTGGTCCAAAAAAGTTAACATGGTTAACACTAATTAGACGGTTAACAAAAGAACGGGACCCTATATATATATATATAGGGGGCATTCAAGAAAGAACTAATTAGTTTGTGGTAACTGTAAGAACCAATTTCAGCCACAAATCATACGATAAATTAGGAAATTAATAATTTTGGTAATTTAATTTAATTTTTCAATTAAAGGGCATTTTGGGTATTTTAAAAATATCCTCTCTCCTCTCTCCTCTCTCCTCTCTCCTCTCTCCTCTCTCCTCTCTTCGATCTCCTCTCTCCGACCAGTTACAGAATAGGCATTGTGATACCCAAAACAAATAAATATCATTGTGATACTCAAAATACATAAATACCATTGTGATAAAATGCAATACCCATTATGATATCGATTGCAATACCCATTGTGATACCGCTGTAAAATCCACTAACACCCAATATGATATCCATTGTGATCCTCCAAGAACATCTGTGATACCAATGTGATACCCTTAAGAGCATAACGAAACTAAAGAAAAAAACATAATTTGATACACTTAGTATGATACCCATTGTGATACCCATTGCAATACCCATTGTGATACTCCAAGAACATATGTGATACAAATTGTGATACCCGTTGTGATACCCAAAAATCTTTTCTTTTTCTTACTGTTTGCACTCTCATCTTCCAAAAACCCCACCATCATAATCGGTGCCAGCATCTTCGAAAGAGAAGATAAAGACGCCATTTTCTCAGCCATTCAAACCATCGCCACCAAACACCAAAACCTCATCAGATCCCATTGGAACGGAGTCAACGTTCTCCTCCTTAACGTCGCCCAAGCCGCCGCCCTAGACCTCGGACTCATCCCTGAGAAAGATGAAGAAGATGAAATGAGAAAGAGATGGTGATTCTTTTGTGCGACGGCTGTGGTATGGAGAAAGAGAAGAAATGTGATGGTTGTGGTTAGGTTTTAGGTATATGGGGGAGAGAGAGAGGATAGACATTAATTATTAGATGTAATTAATATATATTAATTTTATTAGCTGTAAAAAGCAAATTTACCAATTTGCCCTTTATTTTATTTTAGTAAATAACATTAATTATTTAAAATGATTGACTCATATTGGTTCTTACGGTTACCACAAACAACTTAGTTCTTATTTGATTAAGCCCATATATATATATATATATATATATAGGTTGAGTATCAAATACAAACCAAATGGATTGTACAAACCCCTACAAACTCAATCTAGCTTCATGAATCTGATAATCTGATAATTTGGCTTCATGAATCTATATTTTGGCTTCATGAATATATAATTTGGCTTCATGAATATATAATTTGGCTTCATGAATCTATATTTTTCGGTGGAGCCCTAAAATACCCTTATGGATATAAAAAAAAGAAGTTATGGATATAAAAAAAAAGTTACGTGATTGGTGGAGATGAAAAAATATGCTAAAAGCTCTAAAATACCGTTATGGATATAAAAAAAGAAGTTACGTGATTGGTGGAGATGAGTTTGTACAATCTATTTGGTTTGTACCCGATATCACCCCTTAAAACCCTTCACAAAGGTTGCAACCCTTAAAACCCAGCTCCTAACCATTGATTTAATAATCAACGGACAAGATGAATCTTGCTTTATATTAATAATAATTTCATTTTTTATTTATTTTTCAATGACAAAAATTGGTGTTCAAGGGTAAAATCGGTAGATGATAAAAATTAAAAACACAGGTTAATCATGGCAACGACAGTTCGTCTATGTATCCAACCCCGCAAAACACTCGGCCATTTTGATTCAGTTTCCCTACTTCCGATTATTCTGCAATATCGAACCAAAATCAGTTTCTTCAAGAAAATCGTGGTTATCACTGCAATGAATCGAGGTTTGTTTTCAAAACAAATAATTTTAATTTCTGCAATCGATGAAGCATTCATAACTAGGGTTTCTTTTTTTCCGATTCGTAAAAGAAGCGAAAGAATAATGCCGAAGTACTCATTCTCTCGATTCAAGAAAACTGCGACAACCCCGGCTGGCCCTGTCTAGAACCACAACATTGAAGATTTAGCCTTAGGGCAACTGCGTGACCAAGGAAACGAAGTGGAAGATGAGACGATTAACGTTCCAGATGAACACGATATGCCATTGCAAGAAGCAGAAACAACTTACTTTTTGATGTTAGAAATCTGTGGAACATTTTAGAAGAAATATGTTTGGGTTTAATATTTTTACACAATCACTGTACGATATAGTAGGTACTGATAATTAATTATATGGGGTTTTTGTTAACAATCTCTGTTAGTAAATGAATACATATTTAAAATATTCTTAATTTCAATCATCCCTAAAAAGATAATGATACACGAAATTATGAAAAGATTATCACGTAAAGAAATTATGGAAGAAAGGAAGTAATTAGCCTTATCCTCTAAACTAGATAACGATAAATTAGAGATAAGCCTCACCAGGCCTTAATACAAGGGATGAACTCTAAACACTTAGCTTAATATTCCCAACAAAAAGTTTAATATGTTCTTCCATAGCTGTCGATTTAGAAGATTTGAACAATTAGTTGGTGATTCGATAGATGGATGAAGAACGTAACTGTGTTTTGATCAGGAAAGATCTCTGATACCAATGTTACACTAAGCTTAATAAGCTACTGTAATTCCTTGTCAATGGTGACGTGAAGAAGAACATAGAAGATGAAGAAGAACAGATTCGTGATTTAGAGAGATAAGAAGATAGAGAGAGAAAGATTACTTGTTATTCATTTTGTAGCTATTTATAACCCTATTATTACAAGATTCCCAATTAACAGACTTCCTATTACACACATCTAATGGATGATTAGATCGGATCGGATCCACCTAAATCCAGTGGATTTCAACCGATGAACATCCCTAGTTGCAAAGCAAGCTATGTTCCGTAAATTACTGGATGCCCAACCCGTTGAAAACCATTGTTAACAAGTCCAACAATAAATTTAGTTAACATAATAAAAATATAGTAAAAATTAAATAAAAAGTTAAAAAATGAAATTTATAATCTATGGGGTGTCCAAACCAGCCATTTACATATAAAAATTAATTTTATAGAATAGGAAGTATTTTTCTTTTTGAAAATTTATGACATCCGACAACATGTGTCCGTTACCCAAAAATTTAACGCAAGGTGCAAAGATTTTACGAAAGTCTACATGGAGGAAGCAGTGTAAGATAGAGGAAGAACCTTGATTCACAGGTAGATGCTTCCATTTCCGGTCGGACTTTACCAAAGCCTTTCTTGCCTGTAGCATAAGACATTTCTTCCCATTTTTTGCCAGAGAAAACCACTATTAATCATTAAATATGTAAGTACTTTTGTTGAATTCCTGAATCCTTTTTAAACCAGCTGAACCATGTTATAGCCATATGTTTAAAAGGCTTAAAAGATAATAGAAGTGAATGAGAGATTAATGAAGTTCTCCATCTCATAATTAAGGGTAGAATTGTAAAATAGACATTTCCTTTAAAAAGTTGACACTTCATGTGAGACAAAGTGGACTTTTATTTTGAAACGAATGGAGTTAATAACTATATACTTTAGAAACCACTCATAAAACCAAAAAACAAAAGGGTGTAAGAGGAGGACAACTACCTTGAATTCTCTTCATACGTATATTCACCTGCACTTGGAGTCAAACATTCTCTTGCAGATATCAATTCACAATGTTCACCATTCTTATCTCTTGAAAACGACTGACAGTTAAATAACGACAAATTAGTTCGTCGTGTGTGTATGTTTTGGTTAGTAGATAGGGATTCATAACATTCTATAGAAAAATAATTTACCACACATAAAATTAAAGTAACGTCATATAGAAATGTCTAATTACCGTTTTTCCACCGTTAACAAGGATCCCTTCAGAGAGAAGCATGATTAGTCCCTCTTCCGATTTTAAGTTTAGAGGAGTTACTGCACTCTTGATTATTGCATTGTATTCCTTTGGCAGTTCCATCACTTTGTAAATCTCTTGAAAGTGAAGCGCAATCTTAAGTTGTTCCACAACATGAGACATTAGTGGTCGTTGTTCACGAGATTTCTGCAAGCATTGATATGCAATGTCTGAAAAAGTTTCCAAAGAACTTGCATCCATTTGCGACATCATACCTTGAAAGATAATCTCATCTAATTTATTTTGTTTATAGCTTTGTTTCCACAAACGCACTAAACTCTTATGCTCGCGATTGTTAAATTCAAAGCATATAATCTGCCACACAATGCTTCAAATAAGACCACGTCAAAAGAGTATACATCTAAATCTTTTGTTAGCACGCCATACTCCACATACATGGGCCTGCGTACCCAGGCGTACCTACAAGACTAGAGACAACAATCGTATGTTGCAGATTAGCTGGGCCTATTTTTGACAGCCCTAAATCAGAAACTTTAGCATTCCAATTCTCATCGTATAAGATGTTGGAGCTTTTTATATCACGGTGAAGCACTCTTTGTTGTGTCCCCATGGGATCATGAAGGTAGCTTAGTCCCTTTGCAACCCCAAGGCATATCTTAAGACGTTGCATCCATGTGAGAGAAGTGGCACTTAAATGGCGATCCAGGCTTCCACGAGATGCATACTCGTATACAAGAATCTTCTCACCATCCTCGTCGCAAAATCTCAAAAGAGAGACGAGATTTTCATGTATGTAACGGGAAAGCATGGTGATCTCCTTCCAAAACTTAGAGTTTCCTTGGCCATATCTAGTGGCGGGCCCAAGATTTAGGTGAGCGGGTGCACAAACGAAAAGTTTAAGAAATTGTTGTCGATATGTTTTTAGCTGAATTCTGTCTTTTGGGGACTTTTTAAGCTTTTAGTTGATTTCGATATATTTTTCCAGTCTTTTGGTTGATTTCGGGGGGATTTTTTAAGTTTTTTTTTGTTGATTTCTATTAATTTTTTTGGTTTTTTGGTTGATTTCGAGAATAAATTTTGGGTGTTTTGCAAATGAAAATTAAGTATGCATATAAACTTTCGAGTAATAATAATCAAACCAATAACTAAAAAGAAATTCGAAATATAAAGATAAATTTTTTATAATTTTGGAGAAAGTTAATGATCAAATAACATTATATTAAATTAATAGAGTATTTAATGTGTTTTATGAAGAGGAGTTATGGGTTTTCTCTAGTTGTTAAAAAAAACTAGATACACAAGTGTTAAGAGTTGGAATTGAACCCCAAAGCTGTTGAAACTAGAAGCACTAATTGGGTCAAGACAAAGCATCTCACCAGAAGCTCCTTTTGGTTACAAAGTCAGTTTAAAAATATTTAAGATCACTCTCAAAAGTAAGAGGGTGCACCGTCAAACGGTCTATATTTTTTTTCCTTACGGTAATCAAGTGAGCGGGTGCACGGGACCCCCCCCCCGAAGGTGAAGGTAGGTCCGCCCTGGCCATATCTACTATCTAGACGCTTAAAAGCAACCATGCCTCTCCCCTTAAAGTGAGAGATTTCTCCTTTGTATACCTTCCCAAATCCACCATTTCCATCAATTGTTGATCAAATAATAATGAGAAAAACTTAAATCAAGTGTTTTCAGCAATTGCACTAACCCAAAACATAGGTCGATGTCAACCCTCTATTTGTTCTTGTTTTTGCTTTGGTTATGCCTTGAGTCTTCGGTATTCGATAGTTTCTATCCAAGGAGATTAAAGTCAAACGTATCTTTTTGATATCTTTGTGAGGTTGGCAGCTCCAGCCCCTGGGGTTTTAATTGTTATTCTTTAACCACAATTTCAATTGCGAATCAACTCTTAAAAATCCAAAATTTTATGTTTGATCTATATTGAAAGCGAATATGTTTGGGTGATCTTATTAATTATAATTAGGGTACTTAAGTATTCAAGTTGCGAATTCTATGAGTGTACGGGATGGATTTATATTTGGTCTAAAATTATCAAAGTTAGAGTTCAGACATCCATTTGATATGTGTGATAAATGGTTACAAATGAGCTTCAATATTAAACTTATGAAAAAAAAAATTCTATAAATATTAACTTTAATGGCAACTAAGCAATTATTGTGGTAATTAACCAAGAATAAGTTATCTAGAAATATTACCATAACTTCCTTATTTATCTATTTTTCTCAAATTCAATATTATTTCTTAAACAAACATCTAACTTTTCCCTCTTTGATACTTATTACCATTGACATTCATAACCAAAAAAAGAAGCTTCATTCTCTCCAACGACCTTTGCCGTAAAACTTAAGGAAGCATCGATGTTCAGAGTGGTGTTCACAACGATAAGTCTAGTTTTAGTTTTGATGGATCATCTGGTTATCATAAGGTGTTCACAACGGTAGGTTTAGTTTTAGTTTTGAAGGGTTACTTTGTGTTCAAAGTGAGTTCACAAGCTTCTAAAGGTGTTCACAAGTGGTAGTTCTAGTTTTAGTCTTGATGGTTATTTAGGGTCCACAAGGTATTCTCAATTGTTCATACAATTTTTATGGGTATACCCCAAAATTAGAATGTTTGACTTGTGTACACAATTGTTCACATAGTTTGTATGAGTTTTATGTTGTGTACAATGTTACGTTGAAAACAAGAGAGAAGACGACGTCAAATAAAAATTGAAGAAAAATATGTTGAAAAGATACTTGGTAAAGGTTCTTGGAGAAGAAGATACTTGAACATCTAAATGTTTTTCTAAAAAGTTTTGGAGCTTGAATGTCGATGCTTGAACATGACACCTTCCTTCAACACCATACGCGGACGAGATTAGGTTAAAGATTTTGGGAGAGAATCGGATATCATTTGATCCTACCATGTAAGTATGTGAAGAACCATTAATATATTACTTTATACGACTAAATAGTTGTCATCCTATATAAACGTGTTACAATTAATCGATTAAAACTTTTTTTAATAAACGTCCTATTAGTCTTTTTATACGACATCATTTAAAAAAAATGTCTACAAAAGCAAGTATCAGATAAAGAAAAAAAAGGACACTTCATTTCAAAAGTGGCTTACAAACTTTTAAGGACGCCCAAAAGATATTTATCAACTCATTGTAACAGTTATAAAACACAATTGTATGGCTTTATAGAATTATATTATATCGAAGTGTTATAGAAACTTGATAGGACATTTTTGAAATAAAACGTCCAACTAGTCTTTTTATGTAACATTATTTAAAAATATATATTATAAAAAGAAGTATTCTATAAAAAGATACGCTCATGTAACACTTCTCAAAAGTGTCATATGAAAAAGTTAATATAACATTTTTCAAAAGCCTCCTAAAAAATTGTTTGGACTCCCAAAAACGTCTTATCAGCCACTTTTACAGGCACACAATCGTTTAGTCATGTAAAACAATCTATTAGGAGATTTAGATATATTTAACGTCGTATAAGAAAGGTTTTATTTTAACGAAATATAACATTTCTTCCCATTTTTTTTAGCATTTTACTGATGTCTAGCTTAGGGGCTGTTTACCAAAATTTTCATTAAGTCCTGTATGGATAAATGTGTCTGTCTGGTTAAATTTTTCTGTCTGGATAAATTGTTGCTGTTGTTTACTTTTTTATCTGAATCAACAGTCTGAATAGCAGAAATGACCGATTTACCCCTGAGTATGAATTATAAGCTGTTTTATATATTATGTTTATTTTTTAAGCCAAATTATATATCTGAAACACAAAATTATTTAATCATCAAAATATAAATTCATAGATTCATTGATATAATCCAAAGTTGTTTACATGGAATTTGACATAAATTATACAAATTTCAAAGTTGGATGACTTATTTGAACCTTTTTACATTTGGATTGTCTTTCTCAATTTTTTTTATACACAAACAACAAAATCAAAATCTTCATCAAATCAAACAGTGGCTACAATGGAAATCTTAAAACTTCAATTAGATCCCATCAAATCACATCGACCCTCCGGAACCACCACCATTCTTACCTTCCTTCTGCTCTGACCACCTCCGCCCCCCCAAATGCACCGCTTCCCACCGCCATGAGCCTTGCAGAAATCAGTGCTCCCTTGGGCGCTCTTTGTACACTTCTCGAATTTGCACCGCCTCCCTCCGCCATGTTTCACACAACAATTTGTCCGCCCACGGGCGCTCTTGGTACAACCCGCCTTGCCGGAGAAAATCAGAAGCAAATAGCGAGCCGGAGAAGAAAGTCGCCGCCGAGAAGAAAGCTGTTGCTGCCGCCGGAGAAAGAAGGTGTCGCCGGAGAAGAAAGCTGCTGCTGCCGCCGGAGAAACAAGGTGTCGCCGGAGAAGAATTTAGTGGGAGAGAGAGCTGACTGTTGGAGGAGGCGATAGAATGATAGAGAGAATAGGAGAAATTAGAATTTAGGTTTTAGCCGTTCTTTTCTAAGGGGGTAATATGGTCAACTTTTTGTCTGAATGGGGACAAGAGCCATAATCTTGCTGTGCGAATAAGCTGGTTTCTGCCCCATTAAGTCGTAAGTAAACACTCAATTTTGTCTGCGCGAATAAGCCGTTTTCTCTATTAAGCCCAATAAGTCACAAGTAAACACACCCTTAATGCACAACATGCATAGAAAGTTAAGACACCCACCATGTGATCTCATGTTGCAACTAAGAGGCCATTTACCGAATGCTTACCCGGTAAGAACTTACCCGTAAGAGCGCCACCCTCATTACCTTATCAGATAACATTACCATTACCATCCATCAAAATGGATTGTTGGTAAGCAACTTTTACCCGGTAAGTGCTTACCGGGTAAGAGTTTTTTTCCTTACTTATTAGGTAAGAGTCTCGCTCCTTGTTATGCCTCTTACCGGATAAGATTCTAGGTCTTTGTCATACTCACCCGGAAGGTAAATGATAAGCGATAAGTGTTTACCCGATAAACATTTGATAAACGGCCCCAAGACCCTAAAAAACTTTAAAAAACAACTCGATAGACGTTTATTCGAAACAAATTGTGCTTATTGCAATGCATAAGAATTTGATCTTTATAGATTCCCTTTCGTGTCCATGTCCTACTAATCACATGAAACCACATTATTATTTAATCTAATATGAATTTATTTAATTAATCTTTTTATTTTCTCTTCTAAAGAAATGGATAACATCGTTTCACGTGATTTTTAGAGAGGGAGGAAACAAGGAATCTGAAGACAACATATTTCAATTCGATTGCGATTACGTTTACCAGACCCCTTGTCTACCATACCAGAAGTAAATTTAGATGAAAAAAGGAGGGTCGAAATAGAAAATGTATTTCATCTTCACTAAAGATAAAATGGAAACAAACTTGCAAATAGTTTCTACCCAATCATTAAAAAGAAGTAGAATTTATAAGGGTTTAAACTCGATGCCTTGCACAATAAACCCATCAGGCCACCGCTGTCGCTGCCTGGAAGTACTAGCGACACTGTCCAACTCAAAGTGCATCGAAATCATTTCCGTGGTTGTACCTGTTCGAAATTCCCATACTTGAACTTCCATCCAACCATCGTTCCTCAGTTGTGGAAGGCCTTTGACTTTGAATTTGACTTTGGATATATCGGACGGGTTGTGGGTGTTTTGACCAACCTTTGGATTGATAACTCGGGTTTGAGGACCAAGTAAATAGATATACCACCAAGGAAACTGACGATCTTTTTTAACACTCACTGACATAGGAGGCATAAACTCGGAGTGGTTTTATGTTATTTTGTAGACAAGGTAAGATGCATAAGTTGTTTGAGGAGACAATATTTGGGATTTGATTTTGCAGATAATACTAAATTGAAGAGGATCATTAACAGCCACTTCTTTAAATCTGCAAAGAGAAAAAACACATTTTGTGTAATAGTTAGAATGGGACAAGATACCCAGTGTATTTAGATAGAAGCCATCTATTGCATTACATTCTAATCTTTAACATGAGGAAGTTTTCTAAAAGAGAAAAAAAAATCCATTAGTCCTTTCTCATCTTGTGTCAAAATAGAGAAACACTAACGGTATTATAACAATAACTGAAGCTTATAACTTTAAACACAGGTTATTTAACTAAGAGACAAATGCTTTTTAAATCCATGACCTCCTTACAGTTTTCTAGACATTCTTGTGTATGCAAATGTACATTCTTTTCCTATGTTCCAAATAAGTGTCAACTTACACAAAGTTCTAAGATATATATATATATATAGGCGAAGGATCGTGTGAGAAGTTGAGGTTAATGTAAGAAACGTGAGAAGTGGATTTGAACCGTTGATCACTTTTAATCAAATGTCCACCCATGAATTGCGGCTTAGAAGAGAATTGATCCGGTGCACCTCATCCTAATGTGCATCCGTTTCTCATCCAACGGTTGATAACCACTTCTCACACTTCTCACGTTAACCTCAACTTCTCACCGGAACCCAACTTATATATATATATATATATATATATAGGATGGGTATCAAATACAAACCAAATGGATTGTACAAACCCTACAAACTCAATCTGGCTTCATGAATCTGTAATCTGGCTTCATGAATATATAATTTGGCTTCATTAATATATAATTTGGCTTCATGAATCTATATTTTCCGGTCGTCGGTGCCGGACGATGAATTTAGTTTTTCATCTAACAGTTACAAAGGGTAAAATAATATATTTAAAAAAAATATGCTAAAAGCCCTAAAATACCCTTATGGATATAAAAAAAGAAGTTACGTGATTGGTGGAGATGGGTTTGTATAGTTTGTACAATCTATTTGGTTTGTACCCGATACCACCCCTATACATATATATACATATATATAGAGGGATATTCTTTTGTAAACCATCGTTTTTGTGTATGAAATTGTTTATTTTGATGAAATTGTTTCATATCATTCATTTCTTGATGAAATTGTTTTATATATTTGTGTTTTTTATGTGAAAACGAAAATATATGAAACAGTTTCATAAGAATAAAAAAATACATGAAACTACAAATATATGAAACAATTTCATCAAGAAATGAATGATATGAATCAACTTCATCAAAATAAACAATTTCATAAAAAACCTATGAAATCGACGGTTTACACGAAAATGATGGTTTACAAAAGAAGAGGCATCTATATATAGAGGAAGGTTCAGGGGAAAACCTAAAAAAAAAACAGAAAACTGAAGAACACCCTCGTGGCCCTTCATCCGGACGATATGCACATATGTTGTTTTTTTGTGCATATGCACGTGTGCATGTTACAAATTACTTGTATGCACAAGTGCATACCGTCCAGATGAAGGGCTACCAGGGTGTTCTTCAGTTTTCCGTTTTTTTGAGGTTTTCCCTCCATGTATATATATATATATATATATATATAATTGGGATCACTTGACTAGCTATTTTCCATACTTTTTGTTATACCCTGGGTATGGAAGTCAATATTGGTAGGCTCGGGTAGGAGAGTCTGTTAGAACGCGTAGTCACTTAAGAAGGTTGGTGGGCTTCTAACTAATATTGGTAGGCTCGGGTAGTATAAATAGTGTAGCTGGCTGTTAGTTGAGGTATTCTGTTTTGTGTGTTCAGTATAGGCGAGAGCCTTTGGGAGAGTACTGGCCTCTCGAAAACCAGAATCCATTCTGTAACCATTTGACTTCCTCCATTAATCATTAGATTTCATTGCAATTACTCCATATTCCATTCGGAGTTCGCAATTAGATCCAGTGTATATTGTATAACACTTTTCAAGAAACCCAACCATATATATGTATGTATATATATATATATGCAAGCCAGAACAAGGAAGTGGGGTGGGAGTAGGGGTGTTAACGAGTCGAGCTTTTAACGAGCTACTCGAGCTCGAGCTCGTTTATCTCGAGCTCGAGCCTAATAGTTGTCGAGCTCGAGTCGATCTCGAACAAAAAATAAAGCTCGCTTAAGTTAACGAGTCGAGCTCTATAACACTGATGTTCGACTTGACTCGTTCAAAAGCTCGATTAAGCTTTACGAGTCGAGTCGAGCGGAGCCATTCGAGCATACACTTTTTCGAGTCTGACATATTTGTATGTTTACAAGTTATATAATCAAAATATAAAAATTATCGATCTTGACTACATAAACGAGTTAATCGATCTCGAATTCGAGCTCATAAACGAGCATCAAGCTCGAGCTCGAACATTGAAAAAATAATCGAGCTCGGGCTCAAGCCCGAATTTGAAAAATTAATCGAGCTCGAGCTCGAGCCTGGTATTATTTTTTCGAGCTCGGCTCGAATAACTTGCTACTCGACTCGGCTCGGCTCGGCTCGTTAACACCCCTAGGTGGGAGATAGAGAAAGAACCTTGATGCGGGTAGAGACTTCCATTTCCAGTCGGATTTTACCAAAGTCGCTCTTGCTGGTAGCATAAGACATTTCTTCCCATTTTTGGCTAGAGAAAACCAATGTTGATCAATAAATGTGTAAGTACTTTTATAGCAATTTCGGAGTCTTTTTTGAACCAACAGAACCATGTTCATAAATATGTTTAAAAATGATAGAGGTGAATCATTCGTATCAAATTTACCTCTTCACCACTATTGATTAGGAATCCTTTCCATGTACTAATTAGGAAGCCTTTGCAAAAAAGATGGTAGAGTTCCTTTTTTGTTGTCCATTTAATAGTATCTTTTGACCACTTGATTATTTGTTTATAATCATTTGGCAATTTTTGTTCCCAATATACATCAGAATCCGATGTAGGTTGCATATCCACCTTCTCATCCTGTAACACTTCATCTTCCACCTATAAAACATACCCATATTGAATTTTGATCAAAATCATCAAATATGAAAGAAAATGTCATATTCTCTAAATGTGGGTGAGCCATATGGCCTCGAATTTGGGGAAAAAATGGAACGTTTTATTTGTGTTCTTGAAAAAGAAGGGAAGGAAATGAAAGAAAATAATTTTCATGTTCTACAACACTAAAAACAACATTGGGAAAATGCACTAGTATTCGTGAGCTTACGTTCTCCACGGGACGAAACTCGATGCCTTCTACTATGATGCTAAAACGTGTGGGATGAAGATAATACAATTCGTTCTCAAACCGAATATCAAGGTCAACACGTGTACTATCGCTAATAAACTGATACAATTCAACCATCATCCATCCATTTTCTCTCCCATGAGCAATGTATGAAACCGAAGATTCTGTCTCCTCTCCCAATTGGTACTTGAGATGAAAATGATCTCTACGGTGTTCCTCCGGTAAGAACTTGAACACAAGGTTTACTGTATACATTATTCCGGGAGATAAGAATCGAGTCATGGCATGTGCTTTGAATCTCTCACCAGATGCTACATAATTGCCTTGTACAAATCTGAAGTGACGAAGCAAAGAAGAATATTACTACCTCCGTCCCAAAATGAATGTAGCGTCCACAATAACAATGCATACATTTTAAGAAATATGTAGTTATTGCAATTATAATTAACTATATGACAATTTTACTTGTAATTAAGAGGGATTAATGAAGTTCCCCATCTTGTAATTACCTTCAAAAGTGGACACTTATTTTGAGATAAATTAAAATAGAAATATAGACACTTATATTTTGGAACGAATGGAGTTAATAACTAACTATATACTTATGAACTACTCCCAAAAACCTAAAAAACAAAAGGGTGGAATGGAAGAGGAGGACATACCTTGAATTCTCTTCATTCGTATATTCACTTGGAGTGAAACATTCTCTTGCAGATATCAATTCACAATGTTCACCATTCTTATTTCTTGTAAACCACTGGCAGTTAAATAACTACAAATTAGTTCGATGTGTGTGTATGTTTTGTTTAGTAAATAGGGATTTATAACATTCTATAAAAGAATAATTTACCACACATAAAATTAAAGTAACGTCATATAGAAATGTCTAATTACCGTTTTTCCACCGTTAACAAGGATCCCTTGCCGTTTTTCCACTGGCCCTTATAAACTCAGGGCTGCACGCTTTAGCAGCTGGGGCATTTGCCTCACCTTGCCGGGATTAGTCGGGGCAATGTCCTCGGATACCCTTCCAAAAAAACAAGGATCCCTTCAAAGAGAAGCCTGATTAGTTCCTCTTCGGATTTAAAGTTCAAGGGAGTTACTGCACTCTTGATTATTGCATTGTATTCCTTTGGCAGTTCCATCACTTCGTAAATCTCTTGAAACTGAAGCGCAATCTTAAGTTGTTCCACAACATGAGACATTAGTGGCCGTTGTTCACGAGATTTCTGCAAGCATTGATTTGCAATGTCTGAAAATGTTTCCAAAGAACGCTCACATCCATTTGCGACATCATATCTTGAAAGGTAATCTCATCTAACTTATTTTGTTTATAGCTTTGTTTCCACAAACGCACTAAACTCTTATGCTCGCGATTGCTAAATTCAAAGCATAATCCGCCACACAATGTTTCAAATAAGACCACGCCAAAAGAGTATACATCCGACTCTTTTGTTAGCACGCCATACTCCACATACAAGGGGTCTACGTACCCAGTGGTACCTACAATATTAGATACAACAGCCGTATGCTGCATATTAGCTGGGCCTATTTTTGACAGCCCTAAATCAGAAAGTTTAGCATTCCAATTATCATCCAGTAAGATGTTGGAGCTTTTTATATCACGGTGAATCACTCTTTGTTGTGTCCCCATGGGATCATGAAGGTAGCTTAGTCCCTTTGCGACCCCAAGACATATCTTAAGACGTTGCATCCATGTGAGAGTAGTGGCACTTAAATAGCGATCTAGGCTTCCACGAGATGCATACTCATACACAAGAATCTTCTCACCACCCTCATCGCAAAATCCCAAAAGAGAGACGAGATTTTCATGTATGTAACGAGAAAGCATCATGATCTCCTTCCAGAACTCGGAGTTTCCTTGGCCGTATCTGCTATCTAAACGCTTAAAAGCAACCATGATTCGGCCCTTAGAGTGAGAAATTTCTCCTTTGTACACCTTCCCAAATCCACCCTTTCCGATAGCTTTGTTGTCAACAAAGTTGTCGGTGGCGGATTTTATATCTTCCAGTTGGATTTTAAGATGTTGAAACTCATGGAAGAAGAGATCCATCAATCGTTGATCAAATAATAATGAGAAAACTTAAATCAAGTGTTTTGAGCAATTGCAGTTGTTGAAGTTGAGTACAATTCAGATTTAGGAAAGAAATTAGGAACACATAAACTAACCTAACTAAGTAATTGGCTATAATTACTCAAACCCTAACCCAAAGCATATATAGATCGAAGTAAATCCTCAATTTGTGCTTGTTTTCGCTTTGGTTGCGTCAAGCCTTCGGTGTGTGATGCTTTCGATCGAATGGAATAAACAGAACTGTTTGATTTGGGTGATGGTGTTTATGGTGCGTATTCAATGAGTGTCCAAGCTGGATTTATAATGATTATATTAATTAGATAATTTAATTAAGTGTTTATGTTGCGTATCCTCAAGATGGATTTATATCATGCCATAAATCTTAAAAAATATTATTTAGGATAGGAGAATGATTGTGTGAGAAGTTGAAGTTAACATGAGAAACGTAGGAAGTGGATCTGGTGCATCTCGATGCATATTATCTCGGTGCATTTTATTATACTATGCATCAATTTCTGATCCAACGGTTGATAACCACTCCACACGTTTCAAACGTTAACTTTAACTTCTCACTGTAACTCAACCCTCCATTGATATTTGTGACAAATGAGCTTCAATACTAAGCTTACGAAAAAGAAATCTCATGAATATTAATTTTGATGACAACTAGGCGATTATTATGCTAGGGAATCAAGAATCGGTTATTAAAAAAATACTAGCATAACTTTCTTATTTATCTCAATTTTCAAATTTAATAATATTCTTAAACAAACATCTAATTATTTCCCCTCTCTTTTGTTAATCGTGGTATTCGGCACAACTTATGCGCACCTCGACTAATCCCCATGGAAGCATGAAAATCTATAGTGGGCTTGCAGGAATCAAACCGGTAACCTCTGAGGAGCATCCGCAAAGGCCCAAGCCTTATTACCAGTTGAGTCAACCCATAAAAAAAAAAACATCATTCCAACCAGCGACCTACTCCGTAAAACCCAAGGAAGCAACGATGTTCACAAATAGTGCTCACAACAAGGTAATGTAGCTTTAGTTTCGATGGATCGTTTGGTTATCATAGTGTGTTCACAACATTAGGTCTAGTTTTAGTTTTGATGAGTTATTTGGTGTTCACAATAAGTTCACAAGGTTCAAAAGGTGTTTCCAAGTGGTAAATCTAGTTTTACTTTTGATGGTTATTTGGGGTTCACAGTGTGTTCACAACTAAAGAAATGTCAACATGCATAGATAGTTCGAAACCCACCATGTCATATGATGTTGCAACTAAGAATCTAAACAACTAAATAAGAATTTGTTGTCCTCAATTTTTCTGTACCATCAATCACGTGAAGGCACGTCATTATTTATTTTATGTAATATAAATTTATCTTATTGAACTTCTAATTCGTCATCCTCAATAAATGAACGACGTGGTTTCACGTGATTGGTGGACAGACATGGGACAACAAATTTGTATCCGATTGCATCACATTTACGAGACCCTTGTCTACTATATCGAAGGGAAACTTATGGTGTGTATCCCTAATAGTGATTTGAAGAAATTAGTGTCAAAATAGATCTATGCGGACGAGTTGAGTTCAGATCAAATGTACTTCATCACTAAAAATAAAATAGAAACAAACTTATTGTATTTACAATTAATTTTTGCTTAATCATGGAGAAGAGATTCTACAAAGGTTTAAACTCAATGCCTTGCACAATAAGTCCATCACATGACGGACCGGTCATCACAAAGTGCATCGAAATCATTTCACTGATTGTAGCGGTAAGAAATTCCCATACTTGAACTTCCATCCAACCATCGTTCCTCAGTTGTGGAAGGCCTTTGACTTTGGGTATATCTGATGGGTTGTGGGTGTTTTGACCATCCATTGGATTGATAACTCGAGTTTGAGGACTAAGTAAACATATATACCACAGACGAGCCAACTGATGGAAACTTGAACCGTAATTTTCATCTACCACTTGCATAAGAGGCGCAAACTCGGCGTGGTTCTCTGTTATTTTGTAGACAAGGTAACATGCATAAGTTGTCCTTGGAGACAGTATTTGGAGTTCCGTTTTGCAGATAATACTAAATCGGGTATGACAATTAAGAGCCACTTCTTTAAATCTGCAAAAAAAAACAAAAACACATTTCGTGTAATAATTAGAATTGGACAAGATACTCGTGTATTTAGATAGAAGTCATCTCTTGCGTTACATTCTAACTTTTAGCATGATGATGTGTTGAAGTTCTCTAAAAAAAGACAAAAAAAACTTTCATTAGATCTTTCTCATCTTGTGTCAGAATAGTGAAACACAAACGGTATCGTATCCATAATCGATGCTTATAACCTTAAACACATATGTTAGTTGGTTGTGTATATGGGCAGGGCACACAATTTCCTGAAACGTATCTAGAATCGTTAATTCTTAGGTGGTTGTAAATAGGGGTATTTAAAGTGTCATTTGATTCAATTAGCACCAACTGATCGTAATAAGATATTCAATTGTCATTGGATCGGATCGGATCCAAAATTCAACATCCGGATTGGGTTGGTCGGAATGTCGGATCTTGGATGACGGTCCTAAATCCAATAAAGCCGAACTGATCCAATACAGTGATGATCCAAATACCAATCAAATTATCATCCAACTACTATCTAATTAATAACTATATATAATATTGACATTTTACGATTTTGTTTTTAGTTGATATTTATGTGTAATGTTTTTAATAAATTAAGAAAATATATGAATAATTGGTCAGAATTGTGGATTAATTGGTTGAAAGTTGAATCAAAATATGGAATTTATTCATTCCGATCCAATAGATAACTAATAGTAATATCTAATGTATGGACCCGATTCGATCAATCATCCATCGGATTAGATATGATTAAATGTCCAATATATGTCAATTGGATTGGATCGGATCGGATGACAAAATTGGACATTTAATAAATATTAAGATCGAACCCAATCCACCTAAAGGCATTTGATTTCAACTAATGAACACCCACAGTTGCAAGCCAAGTTATGTTGGGTAAATTACTGGATGCCCAACCCATTTTAAACCATTGTTAACAAATATAGCAATAGGCAGTGGAGGGTCAATCCAATATTTTTTGTGATTGAAGACCAAATTTAGTTAACATAATAATACAAAGCAAATAAAAGTAAGGGTCGGGTTCCATTGAGAAGTCGAGGTTAACGTGAAAAGCATGAGAAGTGGTTATCAATCGTTGGATGATAAATGAACGCATATTAGGATGAGATGTACCGAGATAAGATGCACCAGATCAATTTCCTTCTAAGTGGTGACTCATGAGAGGGCATTTGATTAAAAGTGATCAACAGTTCAGATCCACTTCTCATGTTTTTCATGTTAACCTTTAACTTCCTCACATGATTCTTCGCCATAAAGATAAAAAGAAAATTAAATAAACAACTAAACAAGGTCTTTATATATAATGTACAATACGGTTATCTATAAAAATATAATTTATAACTTATGGGGGTGTCCAAACTCCAAATTAACAAGACATTTACATATAAACAGTTTACTTGTACAATAAAAGTAATTTTACTTTCGAAAACTTATGACATCTGACCGGGGATCGGTACGGTTACCGGGAGTCGGGACCCTAAAAACCGGCCCGAAACCGGCCCGTTGCCATTTCTAGACATCTCCCAATGGCAATATGTGTCCGTAACCCAAAAATCTTAGTGCACAGTTCATATAAATTTTTATACGAAAGTCAAATTTTACCAAAGTCAACAGGAAGGAAGCAGTGTGAGAGATAGAGAAAGAACCTTGATTCGGGTAGAAACTTCCATTTCCAGTCGGATTTTACCAATGTCTTTCTTGCCGGTAGCATAAGACATTTCTTTCCATTTTTCGCTAGAGAAAACCACTGCGATCAATAAATAAACGTGTAAGTTGTTTTATAGCAATTTTGGAATCCTTCTCAAACGAGTTGATCCATGTTTATGGCCATATGTTCGAAATGTTTAAAAAATGATAGAAATGAGTCATTTCGTATTGAATTCACCTCTTCACCATTATTGATTAGGAATCCATTCCCGATTAGAAAGCCGTTGCAAAAAAGATGGTAGAGTTCCTTTTTTGTTGTCCATTTGGCAGTATCTTTTGAACGTTTGATTATTTTTTTATAATCTTTTGGCAATTTTTGTTCCCAATATACGTCAGAATCTGATGTTGGTTGCATATCCACGATCTCAGCCTCTAACACTTGATGTTCCACCTATAAAACAATACCCATGTTGAACTTTGATCAAATATGGAAGAAAAAAGGAAGCAGAAGGAAAAGAAATAAAACGGGGCTTCTTATTTGTGTTCTTGAAAAAATAAAGGAAGGAAATGAAAGAAAATAATTTTTCATGTTTTGAAACACTAAAAACAACATTAGGAAATCGATATCTACATATAAAATACTATTTGTCAGCTTACTTGCTCACGGGGCCGAAACTCGATGCCTTCTACTACTAGTACGTTTAAAAAAGGTCTGGTTCCAAAACCATACATTTGGCACTCAAACCGAATATCAAGGTCAAAACTTGTACTATCGCTAGTAAACTGATATAATTCAACCATCATCCATCCATTTTCTCTCCCATAAGCAAGGTACGAAATTGAAGATCTCGTCTCCTCTCCCAATTGGTATTCAACATGAAAAGGTGTGACATGTGTTGGGTTTTGCGCTTTGAGGATCTTGAACACAAGGTTTACTGTGTACATGATTCCCGGTGACAAGTATCGAGTACGGGCATGTGCGTTGAATCTCCAACTATTAGATATATAGTTACTTTGTACAAATCTGACATGACAAAGCAAAGAAAAATATTATTGTCTTCATCCTGAAATAACAAATGCACACATTTTAAGACATATGTATTTAATACACTTTTTAATTAATTAGATTAAAAAATGTACTTATAAATAATGAGGAATTAATGAAGTTATTTATCTCATAATTAAGGATAGAATCGAAAATAGAAGTTTACTTTAAAAAGTTGAACACTTAATTTGAGATAAATTGTAATATAAACATGGACCTTTATTTTGGAACCGATAGAAGCTAGTAACTATATATACTTATGAACTTCCCAAAAACCTAAAAACAAAAGCGTGGAAGAGGAGAACCACATACCTTGAATTCTCTTCGGTCGTATATTTATATGCACCTCGATTCAAACATTCTCTTGCAGATATCAATTCACAATGTTCACCATTCTTATTTCGCGAAAACCACTAGCAGTTAAATAACTACACATTAGTTCGATGTGTGTGTATGTATGTTCCAATGAGAAGTGCCAAATTTTGTAAGAATTGGTTATCAACCGTTGGATGAGAAATAGACGAACATTAGGATGAGATGCACCACATCAATTCCCTTTTTAAGTCGCAACTCATGGGATAATATTTGATTAAAAGTGATCAACGGTTTAAAAGTACTTCTCACAAAAAATGTCAGTTATCCCATGATCCCATGCCATAGGGATTTATAACATTAACTATATATAGACCATAATTTACCATTCATTAAATTAAAGAAACGCCTTATAGAAACATCAAATTACCGTTTTTCCACCGCTAACGAGGATCCCTTCAAAGAGAAGCATGTTTAGTTCCTCTTCAGTTCTAGGGGTGAGAGGAGTTACTGCAGTCTTGATTATTTCACCGTATTCCTTTGGCAATTCCATCATAAACCGTTGACGTTGAAGTGCAATCTCAAGTTTTTCCACAACACGAGCCATCAATGGCCGTTTTTCACGAGATTTCTGCAAGCACTGATATGCAATGTCTGAAAATATGTTCAAAGAACTCTCATCCATTTGTTGCTTCAGATCTCGAAAGATAATCTCATCCAACTTATTTTCTTTATATTGTTGTTTCCACCAACGCACTAAACTCTCACACCGGCCATTGCTATATTCAAAGCATACTCTACCACACAATGCTTCAAATAAGACCACACCAAAAGAGTAAACGTGTCTGACTCTTTCGTTAGCACACCCTTCTCGAGATACAAGGGGTCTAGGTACCCAAGGGTACCTACAACATTAGAGACAACAGCTGTATGGTGCTGATTCGCTGGGCCTATTTTTTACAGCCCAAAATCAGAAACTTTAGCATTCCAATTCTCATCGAGTAAGATGTTGGAGCTTTTTATGTCACGATGAAGCACTCTTTGTTGTGTACCCATGGGATCGTGGAGATAGCTTATTCCTTTTGCGACCTCGATGCATATCTTAAGGCGTTGCATCCATGTGAGAGAAGTGGCACTTAAATGGCGATCAAGGCTTCCACGAGATGCATACTCGTACACAAGAATCTTCTCACCATCCTCGTCGCAAAATCCCAAAAGGGATACGAGATTTTCATGTGTGTAACGGGAAAGCATCATGATCTCCTTCCAGAACTCTGAGTTTCCTTGGCCGTATCTACTATCCAGACGCTTAAAAGCAACCATGCTTCGGCCGTTAGAGTGAGAGATTTCTCCTTTGTACACCTTCCCAAATCCACCTTTTCCAATAGCTTTGTCGTCAGCAAAGTTGTCGGTGGCCGATTTAATTTCTTGGAGTTGGATTTTAAGATGTTGAAACTCATCGAAGAAGTTGGCCATTATTTGTTGATAACAAGAAAATGCAATTGCAATTGCAAAACTAGAAAGGAGATGCAAAAAAGAAGTGTTTGCAATCTCTGTGATGATTCACGAAACTCATAAAAAATGGTTGGTGGTTATGTATTTGACCTTATCCATTAAATAATGAGACACAAAACAATTTCAAATGTTACGCTGTTATATTTTTTCAAACCCTGTGTGTTAACTAATTCAAGGATTAATTCGTGAGAATAGTCAGAAAATATATATATATATATATATATATATATTCAAAGCGGTCTTATAAAACTTGAACCAATTACCTCTGAGGAGGATCCCTGAAGGCCCAACATTAACTTTATCTTGAACTTGATATTGTAACTGTCAAAATGTTTTAATAGATTGTTTTATAAGAGCAAACAATTGAGTGTTCTATGTAAAAACATTGCAATAAGTTTACAGTGGATTTTGGGCTTCACAACAAGTTTTTAATGACACCTTTAAAATAAAAATATCGTATTGATATGACATTATTTTAAAAAGTGTCTTATAAAAACCAAAGGTCCTATAGAAATTTGTTTAAACGACACTTCTCAAAAAAAAAGTAGAGGAACCTTGTGGTTTACAAAAATTAACGACAAGGTCCCTCGAAGGAATTTTTAACTACAAAGTTCCTCTACTTTTGATTTTTATAACACATAAGGTCCCTTTATTAACACCGTTAAATAAAATGAAGTTAAGAAGGGGAAATTTTGTCCATCCCCTTTTTCATCCCTTTAAATAAGGAGTTAGATTTATACTTGGTCCCTATGGTTTACAAAAAATAACAAGTAACGTCCCTAAAAACATGGAAATAAGTATGGACACAATGCCTCGTTTGATTAAAAAAATCATATTGAATATATAATCTACACCAAAACCTAAAACTTAAAAAGACGTTGGATGGTGACCCAAAACTTAACTGATGATATATATAATATTTGGTTCAAACATATTAGTTCAAGTATGGTGATTTACTCGTCGGACATATCCAAAAACTCTAAGGACTATATCCTTAAATACTCTTCCATCATTTTTATTAGTTTATTATTACAAACTTAAATGATAGTAGCCTAGAACCTTGAGTCTTTTACGGTTCCATCACTTCTAGTTTACTTTTATTAAGTTTTTTACTTACAAACCTACATGAGAGTTTTGTTAAGTTTTTTTACTTTCCAATATGAAACCAAAATGAGTGTCACCGTTCAACATCTTTTTAACTTTTGGTTTTTGGTATATATTAGATATTCAATATGAGTTTCTATTTTTTTTAATCAAATGAGGCATTCTCTCCATACTTACATCCATATTTTTTTAGGGACGTTACTTGTTATTTTTTGTAAACCACAAGGACCAAGTATAAATCTAACTCCTTATTTAAAGGGATGGAAAAAGTGAATGAACGAAATTGCCCCCTCTTAACTTTATTTTATTTAACAGTGTTAATAAGAGGGACCTTATGTGTTATAAAAACCAAAAGTAGAGAGACCTTGTTCGTTAAAAATTCCTTCAAGGGACCTTAGTCGTTAACTTTTGTAAACCACAAGGACCAAATTTGCATTTAACTCAACATTTTATTACAAAATTGTCTTAAAAAACTTGTTATGGTACCAAAGCATCATATAAACTTATTGTAACTAGAGATGTGCAAGACCCGAATGGTTTGGAACCCGAACCCGAAATGACAATAATGTGTTTGTGCAAAATCACAATGCACTGAAATCCAAAATCCAAAACCTGACTTTTGAAGGGATATTTGAGTTCAAGTTGGGTTTACTTTTTGACCACCCGACCGGTCCGAAAAGCCGAAAGATACATATTTTTTTAAGTATTATATATTTATTTAGCCGAGATGTCTGTCTGGATCATATAATTAATTATTCAAAGAAGTTGCTGACCATATTAATTTTATTTTATTTTATTTTGAAAATACTTGTTGTTTCTTTTAATAGTTTTCATGGCCCTTCTTCCGGACCATGGGCATGGGGCACTGATTCCTTCCTAACTGGGCCAGCATAAAGCATCATGTATTGTCGCTTATATAATTAATATATAGAGTTAATTGCATTTTTGGTCCCTGTGGTATGTTGATTTTCGCACTTTTGGTCCCCAGAAAATTTTTATTGCAAGAAAAACCATGTGGTATGCAGAAGTGCTCGATTTTGGTCCCTCAGACTAACTCTCTTAGTTGCTCTCCCGTTAAACCCCTTCATGTGCAAGGCACATGAGGGTATATCAATCATTTTGCTCATTCTTTTGTTTTTCATTAAAAGCAACAAACTACAGAGACCGAATTGAAATTTACTCTTAAATAATATATATATATGTATTACATAAATCGTAAACCCATCACATGACCCAATCGTAAACAATAAACTGAAGAGGTTCCGGTCGACCATCTCCATCACCGGAAAACCCACCCGTCTTCCGGTTATCTTCTCCGGCAGGACCAAATCACGGGGCTAATGGTTACATATAAACGAGAAAAGAAATAGAAGAGAGAGACTGAGAGAGTAGTTCGGAAACGAAACGAAATCGAAACCGGTGGGTTTTTGGAGATTTCAGACCGGTGGGTTTTTGTTTCCGGCGATCGGTGGTGGTGGTGCCGATACCATATGTTCCAGATCTGATCTCTCTTCTCTCTTTCTGTTTCCTTCCATGTGGGGGTGAGGGGAGGTGGTGGGTTTTTTTTGTCGCCGGAAACACTCACGTCAATATTTCTTTTTTGGCAAGAAACACTCATATCAAATGAAAAGCTCTTATTAAAATATGGAGGGAAGTGAGGGAGTTAGATGAAGAGGTGGAAACGGGAGGGAAGTGATATGGTGGGTTTTTTCGTGATGGGGATGATATGATGATATGGTGGAGAAGACGATACATACATACATACATATATATATATATATATATATATATATATGTATATAATATTTGTTTTTAATTTTTAATTAGAGATTTAAGTAAACAGAAATTACATTTTTGGCCCCTGTGGTTTTTTTGTCTTTAGTGAAAAACAAAAGGAATAAACTAAAAGGACTAAAATGCCCTCATGTGACTTGCACGTGAGGGGCTTTAACATAAGCAACCTAAGAGCATCTCCAACAGCTTCCCCATTTTGGAGAAAATAGGGATTTTGGAACACAAATAAGCTCCAACAGCTTTCCCAAAAGTTTCCCCAAAATGGGGATAATATGATTTTTCCCAAAATTTTCTCCAAATATGGAGAATACTCCAAATATGATTACAACTGTTTTTCCAAATATGGAGAATCTGTTGGAGATGGTGTAATTTTTTTGGGGGATTTTGACTTTTGCTTCCCCATTTTGAAAAATTTTTGGGGAAGCTGTTGAAGATGCTCTAACGGTGTTAGTCCCGAGGGACCAAAACCGAGCACTTCTGCATGCTACAGGGTTTTTTATGCAATAAAAATTTTCTGAGGACCAAAAGTGCGAAAATCAACATACCACAGGGACCAAAAATGCAATTAACTCTAATATATATATATATATATATAAGTTAGAGTCAAAAGTCTATAAATTTGTTGTTTCACCTCCTAATGGAAAAAATCAATGGAGTTTGATCCAAAGAAAAGTCAATTTTATCCATTTAAAAAATAAAATAATTTTTTTTTCCAAATAGAAACAATCAGTTAAGCGAGATGTAGGAGTATATCTTAAGTATAAGACCAATGCGTTTTTATTCGAATTCCACTATTTTTAATATATATATATTTTTGGCATTTGTTTTATGGGTTTGAATCTAAAATTTGGTTTGCCTAATTACATAAGAAAATACAAATTGATAGAGTCCCGTTCTACATATCAATACCGGGAACAATGAAATTTATAGTAAGAAATCACGCTCTATAGGATTGGCTCGGGGCATTTTCTTTACCCCTTTTTACCCTGAAAAGCAGGGTCACCTTACGTCCTTGAACCAATAACCATCTTTCGGCTACTAGCCTCCGAAGAGGATCGTTTAACCGTAGCAAGAGCGCGAAAAATTGAGCGTTTCTTATCACAGTACGACTACCTTGTTACGACTTCACTCCAGTCACTAGCAGTGGCGGAACACGGGTATCATAACCTCGGGGGCCGAAAAATGATATTACAAACTTACAGGACTTGAAAATAGCAATATAAAACATTTGTTTTTTGTTTTTATACTATGATCTACTAATAAATTTTATGAAACACTAAAAAAGGAGATTAGTAAATGTAATACTTAAATGTAAAACCTTCACATAGTAACAGAAAAATAGAAGTATAAAATTATTGGTCTTTATGTCTTTTTTATTACAATCTATTAATAAATTTTATGAAAAATATAAATGAAAACAAATATTGTGATCAATGTAAAACTAAAATCTATCTTGTTTAGAGCATCTTCAATGGGTTCCTGTGTTCACATTCTAATTATCGAAGGGAACAAATAAAACACAATTTCAATCACTTCCTACTCTAGTTTATATTATTTTCTTTCTTAATCACAAGGAGCTCTCTAAAATATATCTATGTTATTATAATTAGAAATGGTAAATTAAAACTATTAAAACTAATGTATAAAAATTATTGTAGCGATCATGGTTGAACTAAAAAGAGAAAGATTTGAGTGTCATTGGTATTTAATATTTAGGGAATTTAATTAAAATACCCAAAGTTTGACTTTACTTACTAAAATACTCATTTTCTCTCTAATTTTACTAAAATACCCATTGAAAGAGGTCTGTGATCGCGAACAGGTACCATTTTTGAAAATTTTGCATCCCGCGATCGCGAAGGAGTCACGCGATGGTATCAATTTTGGTGACTTTTCAATTGAAATGTACACTTTCAACCTCTATACTTATTTACTTACTTTACTTTATACCTTTTATTTTCATAATTTTAATTTTACCTTTAACACATATAATCGTTTATTAATTAAAATACGTTAAAAAAATACGTTTTAATTTTAACAAGTTACACCATTATAATCGTCCCTTCGATACGTTCGAAATGAGCCCAATATTGAATATTTTTGGATTTATTTATTTTATTATATATCATATATACTACATAAAAATATTTTTTATATTTAAAATTCATATTCTTATAGTTAATTATTTAATTTATGGTATATCTCTTATTTTTTCAATTTTCTTTTACACTCCTATCGCATTAACATAATAATCATATATTAACTAATTCATTAAATCGTTTTAAATTATTATTATTTGTATGTGTTCATAGATATCGTGAATGGCAATAGAACAAGGTTTCACGAGAAGAATATGAAATGAGGTTTTGACAAGTTGGTATCACTGGACTCATTTAAGAATTGTGAAAATGGGTATTTGGCAAATGATGATTCATGTATGTTTGGAGCTGAATTATTTGCAGTTACAGAGTATGCACAAAAGGATCGATGTTTGTCCATCACAAAGTCTCCGCCAATTTTTAATACTTACACTTGGACCATCGATAATAAAATAAATAAAACGTATTTTAACTATAAGAGTACTATAAATTAAATAATTAACTATAAGGGTATGAATTATAAATATTAAAAATATTTTTATGTAGTATATATGATATATAATAAAATAAATAAATCCAAAAATATTCAATATTGGGCTCATTTCGAACTTATCGAAGGGACGATTATAATGGTGTAACTTGTTAAAATTAAAACGTATTTTAGTTAATAAATGATTATATGTGTTAAATGTAAAATTAAAATTATGAAAGTAAAAGTTATAAAGTAAAGTAAGTAAATAAGTATAGGGGTTGAAAGTGTAAATTTCAATTGAAAAGTCACCAAAATTGATACCATCGCGGGATGCAAAATTTTCAAAAATGGTCCCTGTCTGCGATCGCGGACCTCCTTCGCGGAAAAAATAGGTATTTTGGTAAAATCAGAGAAAAAATGAGTATTTTGGTAAGTCAAAGTCAAACTTTGAGTATTTTAATTAAATTCCCTAATATTTATGGTCAATATGTAGAAAGAGACGAAGTGTTAAAAAAACAAAAAGTATTTGTGGTTAATATGTAGAAGAGATAAAGTGTTACAAAAAACAAAAAGTATTTATGGTTAATATGTAGAAAGAGATAAAGTGTTAAAAAAACAAAAAGTATTTATGGTTAACTGGTGTTCAACATCGCGCGTTGCACGATGACGATATCTTTTTTTAAAAAAAATATTGAAGTTAAATGAGTTGATAACCACATATTTAATATTAAACTAATATAAATATATATTACACTTGATATGAAAGTATTTCATTACATTTCTCATTTGTTTCTTTTGATATATATATATATAAGTTTTACTCATCAAAACATGAAATTCGCTTAAAATGATAAAAAAAAGTGTGAAATTATTGATTATATTATGGATTGTTTTGTCATAACTCGTAATACATCGAATTATAGATTTATCCCATACATATAATTCCATCAAATATTTAGATTCACTATGTATCACTATGCAAATAGGGTGTTATTACCTAGTTTTGTATAATGACAATATATTTTGATAATTTGTTTACATTTTTATAAATGAGTTTTTAAACATAATGGTTACATATATTCACTGATGTTATGTAAATAAAAAATTAGAGTCATGTGAAATATAAGAAATAAAGAAATTTGAGTGTAACTAATGAAGATGAATAATCTAATTAATTTAATGTTTATTAATAACTAGTGTTGGGCCCGTGCGTTGCACGGGGACGATAGTATATTTTTAAAGACAATGAAATGAGTTAAAATGGAACATAATTCATCAACATATATATATATATATATATATATATATATTGGTCCCGAAGGCCTATACAAGTTTGTAGAAGGGGGGGTTGAATACAAACACACAGATTTTACTTTTCTAAATTGTTTATTGATAAATCATTAACAATTTACAGCTTGTTGCGGAAACAAGATTAAGGATAAACCTAAATCTAAACAAGTTGGAACACTAAGGTTTCTTGCACTAAGAGAGATAAGGAAATTACTAATAATAATCTATCTTGAGAAAAGAGATTGAACTTGTCCAGAGTTAGCAAGTTACTTCAAAAAGAAGTGGGTTCATCTCTTTATATACTGCATGCATTTAATGCAAGTCAGTATACACTTTACACGTGTCATCAGTTGGTTGGTTGTATGTCATTGACCTTGGTTGACAACCTTAGTAGCCGTATGGATGAACAGCGTAGTATCAGAGTGGTTGTACGATTTCAGACAGTCGGAGGTTCTTTTCTGACATTTCGTACGGAGTCGTGCAAGGGGGTTTAAGACAAAGGTACTTTGTACGGAGGACTTCATGATCAGCTTTCATTGATTCAGCGATTATCATTTTCTATTCAGCGAATGATAAAGTTCAGCGATAGCTGAAGTCTTGTACTTGATACTTCACGTTGTGGACAAATCTGAGTCTTCGCTGATCCACATCAGTTCATTAGGAGACTTGTCGCTGGTTCTTGAGCTTGATCTTCGACTTCAGCGTAGAACCTTTGTTGACGTGAAACTTGTCTTCAGGGATCATAAGTAAACAACTAACTTATCAGCGATCATCATAATGACTGAACAGACTCAGAGCATTAATGATGAACAGTGTTCGCTGAATGTTTAATTTAAAAGAGCGAGAGTTCCTATCAGCGGTACTGTAAGATCTTAGTACTTATCAGCGATAGTGAAACTCTGATACATATTGTTTACTTACAATTTTCACTAAGTATATAAGAGAGGGTCATTATCAAATCACTGAGGGTTTGGATCAACAATCTCCCCCTATTTGATTATGACATAGTAACAAAGAAAATTGCTATTTAATGAAAACATAAGGATAAAAAGAACTCATAAACTATTTGTCCCTTTTACTGTTTTTTGGGATCTTTTCAGTACTGATGGAGTAAAGTACATTCGCTGAAATCTTTCTTTAAAACTTTGAATCATGTTACAAAGAGAAATGGAAAGATTACAAGTACGAGCGAAATAAATTACAAGTACAGAAGAATAACTGATACAATAGAGAAAAGGGCGATCATAACGGCTTATAAAGGTTCTTCCTTAATGAGAAGTTCATCAAGGGTCATTGATGTGGTGGGAATCATCCAGTCAGGAACGGTTACACCTTGTTTTCTTTTGATCAGCGCTTCTTCAAAAATCAAGGGTTTTAGATGTCGTGCCTGAGGGTCATTCCTGAAGTCACACCAGTAGATGAGATCTCTCAGCTGTTCGATGGGAGTGATGTGAAGTTCAGAGATGCGTTGAAAAAGCTTTCCACCATCGTAGTCATGAAAAAATATCCCGTAGGGTTCGCTTATGACTTTGCCAGGGATGAAAGTCTCACCAGGAGGAAGAGATGTGTCAAGCATGGAAAGATCAGGATCAAGACCAAGGACTTCAGCACGTGAAAAACCAATACCTGTTTCATTTCGAATGACAGGGCCATCAATTGAAGATATAGATTTCTTCTTCTTCGTTGAGGCCTTTCTTTTCTGACTTTCGAGAGGAGGAGGAATATCCACACAGGAGTAGACTAAGTCGATTTGTTTGTTGATCAGCTTTTCAACATGTTCCTTGTATTTCGACTTGGACTTCTGGATGGCTAACCTGATCTCCAACCATTCAGAGAGACCGTACTTCGTTATGGCTTCAGCATAGAATTTTTCGTACTTCTTATCTTCTCTGAATATCTCGATTTCAGCGATTGAAACAAGGGTTGTTCTTCCAGAGATGAATACCTTGTTGATTTTGGCAGGAGAGTCTCTGTAGTTGACCTTTTCTTTGCACCAGGCTAAAGTTGACTGAGACACAATTCTCTTTTCTTCAGTTATCTTCTTGGCGTTTTCCCAGAGCTGACGTTGAACATCAATGGGAACTCTTTTCAGCTTGGGGTCTTTTATTGATCGTTTAGAAAGTTGGATGGCGTATTCTCTGTCTTTTTCTTCAGCTTCTTTTCTTTCAGCGATTAGACGTTCAGCTCTGAGGTGTTCCTTGTATTCCTTTTTGGAAATTCTGAACTTTGGAGGAACTGAAGGAAGTTGATCACGCCTCAGAATGATTCGCTGATCCTCGAAACGCTTTATTATTTCCTCTCTTCTTTTCTGATCCTCTTCACTTAGCTTTTGAGGAGCTAAGGAAGGTCTGCCTCTGTGTTAGAGTAGCTGTTCTTCTGGTTCATCAGTCTCAGAGATTAAATCTAAGACTGGGATTATTTCTTCAGCATCAGCTGGTATTATTGGTGAAGTCGCAGTTGTGGAGCCTTCAGCGATATCCTCAAACAGGGGAGAGGACTAGCTGAAACACAGCGATCTTACGAGTAAGAACTTGGGTAGAATCAGATAGAGAGAATTGGTTCAAGTGTATAGGCTTGGGTAGTAGAACTGATAGTGTATGAAAGAGGAAGGATGGAGTGAGAGATGTTTAGCATACCTGACAAACCGGCTTTTCAAGCAAGATCATCAGATTGTCATCTTCAGCGACGCTTTTGCCTTTGCCTTTCTCAGCTCCAGAGGTTGAGGGCTTTGTCTTTGTCCGCTCCCCTGAAGGTTCATTTATCGAGATTCCCTTAAGAGCTTTGATCTTCGGAGCAGGTTTGACGATAAAGAAGTCATCGTCATCATCATCATCATTCTTTGGAGAAGAAGATGGTTCATCATCAGGGATGTCGACGGCTTCATCATCTTTTGCTTCAGATTCAGTTTTCTCAGCTTCTTCTTCGAGTTGCTCCCCCTCAGATACAGAAGCGAGCTTCTCGGTTTCCTCAGGGTTTTCATCTCCCTGAGGTCCAGCGGTGGTTTCTTCAGTATTCGTCTTCTCTCCCTGATAGATTCATCATGGGAAAGGTCTTCAGCGCTCTTGGCGAGGTCTTCAGCGCTCTTCTCCCCCTCTTTTTCATGATGACTGGGGGAGGAATGGGTAGATTCAGCAGCGTTGGTAGGTTCTCTGTCTTCTTGGCCAGAGAGACCTACACAAACTTCAATCTTTGCTAATCTGTCTTCAAGGCCAGAAATAGCAGGATTGATTTTCTTCAGCTCAGTGCGATCTTCCGCTGTGAAGTTTTCAGATGCAGGGACTGGGGCAGGAGCAGGATCAGGAGTATTCTCTTTGTGTAGCAGCTGCTCGATCATCGTTTTCATCGAACCAACATCGGTCTTAACAGAGCCTAAGTCAGTCTTCATAGTAGACATATCCCCCTCTAGATGTCCAACCGATGTCTTCAGCGATGTAAATTCACTGGACATGGACGAAACTGAGTTTTTGAGAGAGGTGTAGTCTGTGTAGATGTCAGCGAGCACTTTGGCGAAGTCGCTGAGAGTTTTATCAACCTGCTTCATGTCATCTGTGGAAGCCTTCTTCTCCACCACCGTTGTCAGTTTGTTCAGATTCTCTCCAGCGTTTGTTACAGCTGTAGAGTTATTGGAGAGAGTAGTGGTGAGACCTGTCAGCTTTGTCTCCACGGACTTCAGAGAGGCGTTGATATCTCCCAAATTAGGACATGTAACATATAAAAACTTGTGAACAGAGGAAAGCTCAGAAGTTTGGGGTTTAGTCACAGTGTTTATGGGTTGTTATTTACATGCAGGAGGATTGGTGAATTCATCGAAACCACGGGTTCCTGAGTAAAGTTCCATGTCATCTTCAAAAGTGCCCATGGATTTTTCTGCAGGTCCTGTCTTCATCATTCCTGTAGAATCAGCTTTAGGTTCCGAGGAAATGATGGCAGCGCCAGTTAGATATGGAGTAGAGACCAAATGAGTGGAGGGAGGAGCGAAGGATAAGAATGGGGGTTGGGTTATGAGTTCAGCGTTGGATTCGCTGACAATCACTTCATCAGTCTTTTGAGAGACTGAAGGAGGTTGGGTAGGTTCCAAGTTTGTAACCTCAGCGTTTAGAGACGCTGAAGTTGGGATAAAAGGGATGGCTTGTTCAGGTGTGGCAGAGCGTACCACTGAACGTTCCTTCAGCTCTGCAGAAAGAGCTGAGGAGTCTTCAGCATGAGATTGATGGGGTTGCTCCTTTGTTTTCTTGATCCTTTTTGAATCAAGTGGGGTAGATGAATGTTTCTTTTTCTTAGGAGAGGATTTTGTGGCCAGGGTATCAGCGATGGGTATTGTCGCTGAAAGAGCCACAGAATGAGAAGAAGAAGGGTTGAGAAGAGACAAGAGTGTAGAGAGACGTACCTCATTCACCATCGGTTTGAAGTCGAGTATCTTTGGGCCGACCTGAGAGAGTTTTAGGTCACCTTCAGTTGGGTAGCTCTCCTTCAGGACATATTGGAAGATGGCGCTGATGAATCGGGGGTAGGGAACCCATGGAGGTCTGTCAGCGACGGTGTCCACCCTTAGAACTAGGTCATCATAGATAATCGATGCCCAGTCTATGTTGAAACCTTTCAGCAGTGCATAACCCATTGCTTGCTGAGGTTTAGCGGCTTGGTCAGAGGAGCCGCTCTTTGCAGTCATACAGCTGATAACATGAGCGAAGATGAAATTCATCTCGCTGGGCATTTTCGATTTCTTGATAATCGTCAGCTTCTTCTCGGGCTTCATGTCTCTGCCGATTTCCCATACATAGCCCATTGCATCGAAAAATGCAATGATGGCTTCCCTGTCTGAGTTTTTCTTGGGGTCAGGGAGGGGAACGAAAGGTTTTTCCTTGGTAGCTATTGGAAGGCTGAGAGCTTTGCGAATAATGGCAGGGGTGATCTTCATCGTGCCATATTCGATGTCGCAGAGGATGCAATTGATTGATTTGGAGGGGTCTTTGGCTGAAGGTAGTTGAGAGTGTCTGGCTGAGTACCAGAATTGTGAGAGCAAAAGCTGATGTGCAGGAGGTGTTATGGTCAGGGCTTTGGAGATGCAGCAATTCTTTAGAAAATTCACAGCATCATCTAGATGTGTGACTTGCTTTCGAGGAGGAAACTCGAAAAGCACATAGAGGTTGTTCACCTTAGTCCAATCCAGTTTATCAAGGGTAAACTTGACTTGAGGAGCCTTGAGGATGTCCACTTCCTCAGAATCAGCGGAGATGTTCTCAGCGGTAGCAGGAATGTCAGATGAAGCCATTTCTCTGTATTATCAGTTCAACCAAAGATGTTAACAAATAAGAATTATCTTAATGTGGAAAGGATTTCCATTAAGATGGTTCAAATTTTATCCATTTCATTCAGACACAAAAGTCTTAATGAAGATTAGGGTTTTTCTTGATTTTAAGAAATGAAATATAAAACCCATTTATTCTTGTTATCCAGTTTTCTATGAAGAAAGAGATTCCGGAAAAACGAACGTGTGAAGAACAAGTTTAAGATTTTTGCATTTAAACTTGAAGAACAACCATGAAATGGTTGTGTTCATAAAATCATGAAAGAAAATGATTTCATTTTAAGAAGTTCTTTTGTTTGATCTTGTTAAAACAAAGAGTAGATCAGAAACAAGTTATTTGCATTCGGTAAATAATAAGAACATATTAACCTTGATGTTTGATGAAGAAGATGATGAACAGTTCTTGAAGTTTTTGAAATCACAAATGCAACAGTGAATTCTTTCTTGCGGAGGAAGATTGATCGCGTAAAAGAAAAATATAAACAAAGAAATTGTTTATATAGAGATTTTAGAAAGAGAAAATCTTGAGCGGGAAAAGATTTTCATCATGACACGGACACGTGTTTGCATTTGATTGGAAGTTTGAACGAGACGTGCAAACGTGTGTCAGAAAGAGAAAACGTGCCGGGGTTTTATCCGTTGTAATGACGTCACAACTGTCCTTTCATATTCTTGGTTGTCTCTGAGGTTTTGAAAAACTCAGAGATACTTTTGAAAACATGAAGCACTGAATGAACATATTCAGTGAAGGTTTTTAAGAAATTTCAAAATATCGCTGTTAAGGAAGAGATATTCAGCGATGCATTTTGTTTTGAAATCTTGCATTTTCATGCGATTGTCAGAGAGAGTAAACATACCTTGATATCAGTGAATCAAGTTTATTCAGAGAGAAGATGATAGAATGGGTTATACAAGTTGATTTTATCCTATCGCTGATCAATGTGAACCGCTGAAGATTTTATCCTTCAAAGTTCAGCATTCCAAGCTCGCTGATGAGAAATTTGAATCTTGTCTCATCAAGAGGTTTGGTAAATAAGTCAGCTAACTGATAATCAGTTGGGATAAAATGAAGTTCTATATCACCATTCATCACATGATCTCTGATAAAATGATATTTGATTTCTATATGTTTGGTCTTTGAATGTAGTACTGGATTGTTTGCTATAGCGATGGCACTTGTGCTGTCGCAATAGATTGGAATTTTGGAGAGCTGAAGATCATAGTCTAGTAGCTGATTTCTCATCCACAAGACTTGAGAACAACAGCTTCCAGCAGCTACATATTCAGCTTCAGCTGTGGAAGTGGACACTAAATTTTGCTTTTTACTTGTCCAACTTACCAGCTTTCCACCCAGGAGCTGACATCCTCCTGTGGTGCTTTTCCTATCCATTTTGCAACCTGCAAAATCACTATCTGAATAGGCGGTTAGATCGAATCCTGAATCTTTGGGATACCAAAGACCTAGATTCGTTGTACCCTTAAGATATCGAAAGATTCGCTTTACAGCTTTCATATGAGATATCTTAGGTTTAGCTTGATATCGTGCACATAAGCATGTTGCAAACATAATATCGGGTCGGCTAGCTGTAAGATACAATAGAGAGCCGATCATCCCACGGTACAGCGTGACATTGACAGGAACACCCTTAGTGTCCTTATCAAGTGTCAGCGGTGGTGCCATAGGGGTTTTCATAGCTGAACTTTCAGTTAAGTCGAATTTCTTCAGCATATCTTTAACATACTTTCCCTGATTAATAAAAGTTCCTTTTTCAGTTTTCTTAATCTGAAGACCAAGGAAATATGTTAGTTCACCCATCATGCTCATTTTGTACTCATCTTTCATTCTATCAGCGAAACGAGTACAAAGTTCAGGGTTATTAGACCCAAATATAATGTCATCAACATATATTTGAACTAGAATGATATGACCTTTCACTTTTCTAAAAAATAGAGTTTTGTCAATCTTACCTCGCTCAAAATTTTCAATAAGGAGATAAGTAGAAAGGGTATCATACCATGCACGTGGAGCTTGCTTCAAGCCATAAAGTGCCTTATCCAGTTTATAAACATAACCTGGACGCTTAGAATCTGAGAATCCTGGAGGTTGTTCCACATACACTTCTTCATTCAGCTTTCCATTTAGAAACGTTGACTTAACATCCATCTGATGTACTTTGAAGTTTTTGTGTACAGCATATGCTAAGAATAGACGAATAGATTCAAGTCTTGCTACTGGAGCAAATGTTTCGTCATAATCTATACCTTCCTCTTGTCTGTATCCCTGAGCAACAAGTCGAGCTTTGTTGCGGGTTACAGTACCATGTTCGTCCAACTTATTTCGATAGACCCATTTAGTGCCTATTACTGTTTTATCAGTTGGTCTCTGAACAAGTTTCCAAACTTTGTTTCTTTCGAATTCAATCAGCTCTTCTTGCATGGCGCTGACCCAGTTTGGATCTTTGAGGGCATCATCTACTTTCTTTGGTTCAGTTAGTGAAATAAAATTTACAAATAAACAAATATTACCTGCACTTCGTCGAGTCTGAATCCCAGCGTTTGGATCACCAAGAATTTGATCAATTGAGTGATTCATAGTCCATCGCTGAGCTAGAGCGTGAGACGCTGACCCAACTTGAACTGGAGGAGCCGAAGATGAAGCTTCAGCGACGTCAGGAGTATCAGCCAAGAGAGGAATGGATGCAGTTGTCATTATATTCACTGATTGCTGAGAAGTAGATGGAATGTCTGAGACATTTGGTTCAGCGTTATGTATAGTGTTTATAGGAACAGCTGAGACCCAAGAAGTTTCAGCTTCACTGTTCTGCATATTTGGAATGATAGGACTATCATCTTCTACTGGATGAGCATGAGTAGTGGGAATAACTTCTGAATCACCAAGATGAGAAAACATCCATTGATTCAGTTCTTCAGTATCAGCGGACGGTTTAGAGTTCGTTGAACGGGATTCGTCAAACGTGACGTGAATAGTTTCTTCTACAGTTTGTCTTCTACAATTGAAGACTCTGAAGGCTTTGGAAACTGAGGAGTATCCAAGAAAGATTCCATCATCAGCCTTAGGATCAAACTTTCCAAGTGCATCTCTGTTGTTCAGTATAAAACACCGACATCCAAAGATGTGAAGAAAGCTGATTGAAGGCTTTCTCCTATGAAAAAGTTCATAGGCTGTCTTTTTGAATCTTTTGACTATCAGCGACCTGTTTTGCGTAAAACAAGCAGTGTTGACAGCTTCTGCCCAAAACTGAGTAGGCAAGTGAGAACCGCTGAGCATTGAACGTGCAACTTCAATAATTGTTCTATTTCTTCTTTCAACGACTCCATTTTGTTGCGGTGTTCTCACTGAAGAAAAGTTGTGAGAAATACCCTTACTCTCAAGGAAGGAATCAAGAGAACTGTTTTTGAATTCAGTCCCATGATCACTCCTTATTGAGCGAACGGTCAGATTGTTCAGGGTTTCCATCTTCCGAACAAAATTGATGAGTTCTTCAGGGGTGTCACTCTTAGAACGGAGAAACATTACCCAAGTGAAGCGAGATAATTCATCAACTATGACCAGCGTATATTTCTTTCCAGCGATGGATTGTTTGTTAACAGGGCCAAACAAATCCATATGGAGTAGTTGTAGAGGAGATGACACTGAAGAAACTTGCTTTGACTTAAAGCTTGCTTTGGTCTGCTTCCCTTTTTCACACGCTGAACATAACGACTCTTTGGCGTATGAATGTTGAGGTAGACCAGTGACTAACTCTTTTGAAGAAAGAATGTTCAGTGTCTTGAAATTTAGATGAGATAGCCTCTTATGCCATAGCCAGTTGACATCAGATGAGGCCTTTGAGAAGAAACAGGAGTTCTCAGTGGTTGTTGAGTCCATGTTTATTACATAAACATTTTCCAAACGATAACCGCTGAGAGCTATCTTCTCCTTTTTGTCAGTGACAAAGCAGGATTCCTTAGTAAAGATTACTTTGTTATCCATGTCACACAGCTGACTGATGCTTAGAAGATTATGCTTCAGCCCTTCAACATATGCGACTCTTCTGAAGGAGGTTGTACCATTTGAAAGTACACCATACCCTCGGGTATGTCCTTTTCCATTTCCACCGAAAGTCACAGAGGGACCCTTCTCTTCCTTGTATTCAGCGAGAAGGCTTTTCTTTCCAGTCATGTGTCTAGAGCATCCGCTATCGAGATACCAGATACCCTTCTTAACCTGCAATACGAAGGAAGATTAGTTTTTCTTGGGTACCCACTTTACCATGTATACACATTTTTCAGTGGAAGTAGTTGGAATGGAAGATTCAGCAGTCTTCGCAGCATTTGAAGATTCAGCTTTGTCTTTCTTCACTTTGGTTAATTTCTTAACTTCAGTGGTAGGATTCACTTTGACCTGATTTGCACCAGGGTTGGTCTTCTTTGCCTTGGGGGAAATCTTCACCTTAGCTATCTTTTCAGCTTTGGTGGCTGTGGGGCACTTACTAGCAATATGATCGGTAAGTCCACAGTGATAACATTTCCTATAACTAAAAGTAGTTCTAGGACCATTTAAATGCTGAGCTTTTAATTTCAATCTAGATGTGCCAGCACTAAGTAAACTATTGGCTTTAGAAATTGGACGAACATTCAGTTCTTCGGATTTCTTACCAAGGACATCCAATCTGAGTCTAGGAGTAGATCGCTGAATAGATCCAGATATCTGCTTCCTTGATCCATAGGGATGAGCCAATGAAGCTTTAGAAGCATTCAGCTTTGGTACTAAGGTACCCTTCTGAGGATTCTGGTAAGTAACAATTCCTTTACCTTTGTCTTTAGAGACAGAGGTAGGTTTTGAATAAACCATTTTCTCCTTGCCTTTTGAGGAGGTAGGAGTTTCCTCAGGGATTGGTGTAATGGACGAGGAGCACTGAGAAGATGAAGTATCAGCGACTGAGGATACGAACGTTCCAAATTTAAGCATTGAACGCTCAGTGGTTGGTTTTGGAGTTTCATATTTGTAACCCAAACCACGTTTATCACTCAGGGGAATCTGAGACTTTATTATCTCAGTGATCTTTGTTGAAGAATTACACCATCCTTCAACAGTAGCTTTTTCAGCCTTTAATGCAGCGATAGCTTCTGCTCGTTCGATTTTGACTAGCTGATTTAAATATACTTGATCTTTAAAATCTTCTTCAATTTTAGAAAGCTTTTCTATTTGAAGGTGGCAGTTTTTAAGCTTTTCAGCGAGATCAAGATTTTGGTTTTCAACCATAGTTTTGCCGTTCATGGCTTCGTATAAACTTCTAGTCAAGAGATCGATCTTACGGAGACTATCAGCTTCATCAATATTTGCAATATTGGTAAAGAAAGAAGGTGATACCTGAATAGCAGATGTTGAAGTGGATGGAATGTTTGAACTTTCTTCCTCTTCTTCAATCTTGGCCATAAGACATAGATTTGCTTCATCATCTTCAGAGTTAGATGATGATGCTTCTTCATCAGAAGCAGCCCAATCATAGTCAGCCATCAGGCCTTTATTCTTCTTCTTAAAGTTTTTCAGCTTTGCATATTTTTCTTTCAGCTTTGAATATTTGTCATCTTTATTCCTTGGAACAAAGGGTTTCTTTGTAAAAGCTGAGGGTCTAGAAACTTTCTTTGACCTGCACTCATTAGCGAAATGTCCTGTCTTTTCGCAGTTAAAGCAAGTAGCAGTAGCCTTATCAACAAAAGCTGATGATCTAGGCTTGTCAGTTATGGAAAGAGGTTTGTTCTTTCTAAACATTTTCTTTTTGGCAAATCTCCTGAACTTCTTAGTTAGGAGAACCAAAGATTCATCATTATCTGAATAATCAGAATCTGATGACCTTTCAGAGTTACTTTCTAACTCAGTGATGGTGACCGAGGGTCGCTGAGTAGAAGGTTCATCTGAGATTAAAGCAACAGGGGTGCTTTTGGAATCTTTTACAAGATTCTTCTTAAGATGGCTCGATTGCTCATGATTCAGCAACGTGCCATATAAGGTTGAAAGGGTCATTGATTTTAGATCCTTTGATAGCTTGAGACACATAGCATAATTGTCCCAGCTTTCAGGTAAACATTCTAGAAACTTTGTCAGTACTTCAAAGTTAGAATATTCCTTACCAACAGTTCTCAGATCTATAATTAAACAATTAAAACGTTGGTGAACTTCAGAGAGAGATTCATTCTTACCAGAAATGAAGCTTTCGTATTGTCTTACCAGGTTGATCTTTCTTGAATCCTGGACTTCAGACGTTCCTTCATACTGAACACATATTGTGTCCCACATGGCCTTTGATGTTTTCAGATTCATGACGGAATGGTAGACTTCGTCAGGAAGAGCCATGGATAGTATGGATCTGGCTTTTGTATCTATAGCCACTTTCTTCTTATCTTCGTCAGTCCATTGAAAGATTTCCTTAGGTACCAGCCTTTCTGGAATAGCAGGTCTATTCTCAGCGGCTGGAACAGCAGCATCAATTCTTACAGGGATGAATGGACCATTCTCTAGATAGTAAGGCATAGTAGGGTCTACACCTTCTAAGAAGAGTGTCATCCTATTTTTCCATAAGTTGAAGTTATCTTTGGAAAATCTAGGGGGTTTAGCAAGAGAACCATTGTCTATATAATTTGTGTTTGTGTTGGTGGCCATTTTCAGATAATAGCAAGGAAGAGAAATATCTTAGATTAGATCTTGTTTATGAGGTTAAACAAATCCGCTCTGATACCACTTGTTGGTCCCGAAGGCCTATACAAGTTTGTAGAAGGGGGGGGGGTTGAATACAAACACATAGATTTTACTTTTCTAAATTGTTTATTGATAAATCATTAACAATTTACAGCTTGTTGCGGAAACAAGATTAAGGATAAACCTAAATCTAAACAAGTTGGAACACTAAGGTTTCTTGCACTAAGAGAGATAAGGAAATTACTAATAATAACCTATCTTGAGATAAGAGATTGAACTTGTCCAGAGTTAGCAAGTTACTTCAAAAAGAAGTGGGTTCATCTCTTTATATACTGCATGCATTTAATGCAAGTCAGTATACACTTTACACGTGTCATCAGCTGGTTGGTTGTATGTCATTGACCTTGGTTGACAACCTTAGTAGCCGTATGGATGAACAGTGTAGTATCAGAGTGGTTGTACGATTTCAGACAGTCGGAGGTTCTTTTCTGACATTTCGTACGGAGTCGTGCAAGGGGGTTTAAGACAAAAGTACTTTGTACGGAGGACTTCATGATCAGCTTTCGTTGATTCAGCGATTATCATTTTCTATTCAGCGAATGATAAAGTTCAGCGATAGCTGAAGTCTTGTACTTGATACTTCACGTTGTGGACAAATCTGAGTCTTCGCTGATCTGCATCAGTTCATTAGGAGACTTGTCGCTGGTTCTTGAGCTTGATCTTCGACTTCAACGTAGAACCTTTGTTGACGTGAAACTTGTCTTCAGGGATCATAAGTAAACAACTAACTTATCAGCGATCATCATAATGACTGAACAGACTCAGAGCATTAATGATGAACAGTGTTCGCTGAATGTTTAATTTAAAAGAGCGAGAGTTCCTATCAGCGGTACTGTAAGATCTTAGTACTTATCAGCGATAGTGAAACTCTGATACATATTGTTTACTTACAATTTTCACTAAGTATATAAGAGAGGGTCATTATCAAATCACTGAGGGTTTGGATCAACAATATATATATATATATATATATATATATATATATATATATATATATAGAGAGAGAGAGAGAGAGAGAGAGAGAGAGGAAGGATCATAAGTTAAATATTATGCGAGAAGGCGAGAAGTGTGATATCATATATGATTACACGTCATGTGCTTGTGTTTAATCATATATGATTAAACGTCTATGAATTGCCAATGTAACGTGTGTTTAACATGTTTATAGATTTCAAGACCTTTCATCACTCTTTTATATATTCATCTTCTTCTTCCAAACTATTATTTGTCCATCAATGTGGGATGAACAAACTTAACCTTATTTTAAGATTTAAGGAATACTCAAACCAAATGGTCGAAGTCATATATCTGGTTTCTCCTTTAAATTTGCACTATAACATTTACCATTTGAATAGTTTTGATTTCAACCATTGTTATAAATTTCAAAACCTTCCATCCCTCTTTTTTTATCCATCACTTCTTCCAAACTATTATCTGTCCACCAACGTGGGATGATAAAATTTAACCTTATTTTTAGATTCGAAGGGTACTCAAACCTCTTGTTGTCAAGTCACCATCCTTGGTGTTTTTTTAGACTATAATTTCCATTTGGTTGTTTTGATTCCATCCACTGTAATAGATTTCAAAACCTTACATCCCTAATTTTATACCCATCATTTTATTTCAAACAATCGTATTCCCAACAAAGGGAGATGATGAATCCCAACCTTATTAAAAGATTTGAGAATTCTCAAACCTCATAATCTCATGTCATTCTTGGTTTTTATTTTAATTTTGCACTATAATTTTAACCATTTTGTTGGTTTTGAATCCAATAATGGTTATAGATTTCAAACCATCTATCTCTTTTTTAATACCTATCATCTTCTTCCAAGCTATCATTTTCCACCAATGTGGGATGATAAATACTCAACCTTGGTTTAAGATTTAAGGAATAATAAAACCTCATGGTTCCAAGTGATCATTCTCGATTTCATTTTGTATTTTGCACATTTTTTTTACCATTTGGTTGGTTATGATTCAACCATGGTTATAGATTACAAAACCTTCCATCACCCTTTTATATTTGTTTTGATTCCAACCATGGTTATAGATTTCAAACCATTCATCCTTCTTTTAATACCTATCATCTTCTTTCAAATTATCATATTCCCACCAACGTGGGATGATAAAAATCAACCTTACTTCAAGATTTAAGGAATAATCAATCCATCATGGTTCCAAGTCATCATCATTGGTTTCACTTTTAATTTTTCACTTTATTTGTTTACCATTTGGTTGGTTATGATTCCAACCATAGTTATAGATTTCAAAACCTTTCATCGTCCTCTTTTATATACTCACTATCTTATTCCATACGATAATCTTCCCACCAATGTGGGATGCTGAAACTTAATCTTATTTTAAGATTTGAGGAATACTCAAACATCTTGTCAAGTCATTATCCTTGGTTTCTCTTTCAATATATATTGATATCGATCGATATCGATATTGATTGATTGGGTAATGTAAAATGAGTCAACCTTATTAGTTCTCACAAAAACATTATGTTAATTATTTGTTATATATATATAGATATTTTTTAGCAAAAATAGGTTAGGCTAAATTAAGCCAACCATATGAGTTGCCACAAAAACATTTACCCCTCCATTCTTATATTCAATTCATACTTCAAAACTTCCATTTTCTCACCAATGTAGGATGATACAAAAATAGGGTAAGCTAAATTGAGCCAACCAATGTGGGATGATGAAACTCAACCACATTTCAAGATTTGAGAAATACCCAAACCTCATGGTGCCAAGTCATTTTTCTTGGTTGTTCCATATATATATATATATATATATATATATATATAATTTTTTTATAGTATGGGATATACTATGAAGATCTTAAAGGAGCATAAGAAATACTGGGATTATACTAAGGAGAGAGTTTAGAGAGCCATATGAGAAAATGCCTTCTAATATTTCTCTGGTTTTTCTCGGTGTGTTTTACAACTGAAATCGAGACTACAATTTATAGGCAAAATGAAAGAACTATTCTAATGACACGTAGCTAACCTATACTAGGCTAAATTATTACATATACGAATTATTACACCCACTATCATAAAGGGAATCTTTAAGGCTAATATTGACAAACGAATTTGTGCAAAAAAGTCTAAAAGTAGAAAAGTTGTGTCAGCCACTGTGCTTTTTTTTATTATGGGTGTGTAGTCGACCGGTGTAAGTCTTTGAGTTATGTCGACTGTCTTCTAGAAGTCTCTGTGTGTGCTGTCGATGGACTGTGGTGATCCTAGATCTGTCCCATCATATTCATCTATGTCATCCATGTTTCCGATGATAATCGGACTAGAGTCATCTTCTCCGATGAACGGAAAAACCATGATCCAGTTGTTGTGGACAAAGATATGTGTATAATGTCCTTCTGCAATTAACTTGTACTGTTTGCCCCAATGTCTATAGAAGAAATTTGCTGGGATTATTGGTGTTTTCTGTCCCTGTGTAATCATCTTCTCTATTTGTAGTTGGAGTGATTCTTTGTTGTTAATGTTATCCCACCATGTGTACTCGCGGCTGCATGCATATTTTATCAGTGCAGTTTGTTCATATATATATATATATATATATATATATATATATATATATATATTAATATTGATTGATATTGATTTTTACCAATGTGCGATATCTAAAACTCAACCACAACTAACTTTAATTTTTTATTTTTTTATAATAAGATTTGTTTTGCAAGTCTACTCCAACCTTTCAACATCTCACCAATGTGGGATATCTCAAATTCAACCACAATTCACCAATACCTCAATACTCAACTCTCATGATGCCACCTCAATTCCTTTTGGTTTTTTCTTTTAATATATATATATTGAGATTTAAAATAAGAATTGTTTTGCAAAAATAGGGGCATCCAAATAAGATAACCTTATAACCAAACCCATTGAGTTGACACAAATGGCATCCTAGAATTTTTTTTTTATGGGTTAATTAGGAAAATAACCTTAAATGAGGTTTTTATTAACTCCATAACCTTTTAAAATCTAAAATTAACTTAATGACCTTGTAAATATGCTATTCCTAAAATACCCTTAATGAGGCTATTTAAAAAATGAAATAAAAATACCAATATTAATATATTACTAAAATACCCTTAATGAGATTTTGAAAAAAAAACTGGAACGTGCATAACTACCCTAAGTTGACTTTTTCTATTGATTGCTCTCCAAGAATTCTTCAACAAAATCTCTTCCATTCATAAACGATCTTCAATAAGTTTTACTAGTTTTCTTCTACCTATGATCTCAGTCCTACATGAAACTAAATTTGTAGGCAAAAATCATTCATATTGGTTATAAGAAGATCCTTGAAGCACATACGAAGTAAAAGAAAATGTGAGTTCTTCATTGTTGATTTGAATGATCGGAAAAATACAAATGTAGGATGTTTGAGTTGTTTAAAATCTTTTAAAAAGATCTAAAATCATGTTTACATCCATTATCGTTAAAAATCTACACCAATTGACAAAAAAAAGTTGAAACACTTTGAGTTATTGTCATGGAGAAGATGATACAGAAGAACTCGACTGGATCTGTCGAGTACGACTGGACCCATTCGAACTAGACGTAGAAGACGATACTTAGCTATATACGGGAATGTTCGACTGGACCAGTCAAGTTCGACCGGACCCATTCAACCTCTGTTGATTCGATGTGGCATTCTCTGGAAGACTCGACTGGGCGGTCGAGACTATATTGGATCCAGTCGAGTCTAGCAGTAAGCCTCCAATCTGACATACCAAATGATTATTTATTTAAATTGTTTTAATGATTGTAGTATTAAAATCTAATTTGTATTCTAAAGAGATCATAACTCTTTTATTTTTAGAAATGAGTCGTCAAGTTATCTATATTCGATACGATCGGATGTGGATGGTGAGTGAAGATGTATATAAATGGTCTACATATAGCGATGAAGTTACATCAATGTTTGTTGAGGATTCAATGAAATATGATGCGTTTATGAATAAGTTATATGAAAAGTTTGGTGTGGACAAAAATGACATAGAATTGAAAGTAAGTTATGTGCCTAGCCGTGAATGGATTTCACCACCTGTTATCATGCGAAGTGATGAATGTCTCGCTTGTTAACTTCATGAATGTGGAAAGCAACCATATAACATTTTGTTATGCGTGGAACTCATCAAGAAGACTGGAGGTGAAAAACTGTTTGAAGGTTGTGAAATTGAAGAAAATCGAATGATGTCATATGACAATTTTGAAGATAACATCATCATGGAAGTACAAAAGCGTGATGTGGCTTCAACGGTAAGAAGTACAAGTGTGAGTGATGGTTGTGATGATATAGAACCAAGCCTCCCAAATGTTAGTTACAATTGTGATGATATAGAGTCAAGCCTCCCAAATGTCAGTGAGAGTGACAGTTGTGATGATATAGAATTAAGTCCCCCAAGTCCACCCGGAGAAGAAGGATTACAAGTGCCTGAAAGTCGTGAAGGGAACCCATATCATGAACCACTAGAAACTGTTGTTCCTGATTCTAGTGATGAACCTTTTTGTTTCACAGACGGGTCTGATTTAGCAATTGGTCAAGAATTTGAGAACAAAGAAGAAGTGAAAGTTAAGTTGAATGATATTGCATTAAAAGCTTGTTTTGAAATGGTGATAAAAAATCCACAAAGTCATTATATGTGACAAAATGCATTGACCCGACATGCAAATGGGCAGTGCGAGCAGCAAAGATTATGCACTCTGAGCGTTTCTCCATACGAACATATTGTAACACTCACACTTGTTCCCTCATTAATCGGAAGCGAAAAAACCGACAGGCAAGTGCATCATTAGTTGGAAGGATGGTGAAATCACAGTTTGAAGGTCAAAAGGATCTACCAAACCCGAAAACGATTATGACCATGATGAAAAATAAAAACGTGCAAATAACATATTGGAAAGCTTGGAAAGGTAAACAATGTGCTCAAGATCTTATCATGGGTTCTCCTGAGGAAAGCTTTACGTGTCTTCCATCTTATGTGTACATGGTTCAAAAGATGAATCCTGATACAGTAACACATATAGAGGTTGATGAAAGTGACAAATTCAAGTATGCTTTCATCGCATATGGAGCATGTATTAGGGGATTTCGTTGCATGAGAAAAGTTATTGCAGTGGATGGAACATGGTTAAAGAGCAAATATAGAGGTGTGTTACTTATTGCCACAGCTCAAGATGGTAATTTCCACCAATATCCCCTTGCTTGGTCTGTAGTTGACACCGAGAATGACGCTTCATGGTTATGTTTTTTTACCAAATTAGAGGAGCTTATACCTGATGACGAAGAGTTGGTTATCATTTCAGACCGACACAAAAGCATCATTAATGGAGTTAACAATGTATACAAGAAGTCACAATACGGCCATTGCAGATGGCATATCTCTCAAAATATTAAAGCTCGTGTAAGAGTTAAAGGTGTTGTGCAATCATTTGAAAAAACTGCTAATGCATACAAAGTTTCTACCTTCAATCGCCGTTATAGTGAACTAAAAAACCGGTATCCAGGAGCTACAAAGTATCTTGAGGAGTACCTTGATGTGAAAACATGGGCAAGATCACACTTTCCAGGTTCTCGATACAACATCATGACCACGAATGGTGCCGAGTCAATTAATTCTGTGTTGAGGGGTGCAAGAGAGTATCCTATAATTGCTCTATTTGACGCCATCCAAAAAAAAACAGAGTGGTTTAACAAGCACCGCAACACTGCGATATCTACTGAAACGCCTGAAACACCTTTAACTCCAAAAACAGAAGAGATTATAAGGGAGAGATTTGTAAATGCAGTTGGATTGAGTGTGAACCAACTAAATCTATATGAGTTTGAGGTAAATGGGAATGGAAATGGTTCTATAGTTAATTTCGGTCGAAAGAGTTGCACATGTCGCGTGTTTGATCTTGATAAACTTCCATGTGTACATGCTATAGCTGCGTACGAGCTAGCAGGGATACAAGGATATGATTTGTGCTCTAAATACTACAAGTTAAGTACTTGGACGTTGGCATATGCAGAAACCATTTATCCGGTTCCCCAAGAAATGGATTGGCATATTCCTGAAGATGTGGTGCTAATGAAGGTAAATCCTCCAGATGTTCCCAAGAAACGCGGAAGAGCTCAAAAGCAACGATACCCATCAGTAGGAGAAGAAAGTAAAAGAAAAAGAAAAAGATGTGAGATATGTGGAGACCTCGGACACACAAAAAAAACTTGCCCCCTTCGACCCATAGATTCTTAGAATTTTTTTAATGTAATTTTCTTTCTATGAACATTAACCTTGTTTATTTAAGAATGATGTTTTTTAATATTTTTTATATCATGAAACTAATTCAGAGATATTTCATTTAAGACTATTATTTTTATTGTTTATGTCATGATATTAATTCAAAGAGATTAAAAGACCGCGAGTAGCTCCAGTTTTGTCAGACTGGTCCAGTTTTGTCAGACTGGTCCAGTTTTGTCCGACTGGCCGAGTAGGGTCAGACGGGATCCAATCATGCTAGTTAAAAGTAGTTCGACTGGATACAGTCTGGTATGACTGGGTATAGCCAAACAAATTTGCCGAGGGTCAACGCAGGACACGATGGGGTGAGTATGGTATAAAGTTAATATAAATCAACTAAAAAGAAAGACTAGGGACTTGTGACTCTAAGGGGCCATTTGGAGGGGCCATATGGTTTGATGAAATAGTTTGGATGGATTTGGATTTATGTGGAAGGACTTAAATTGGTTTTTAGGATTTGGAATGTAATTGAATTCTATTCTTTATAAATAATTTATAAAAACAAATGTTTTAAACATTTTTTAAAGTTTATTATATAAAATGCATTCATAATCCCTTGAAATAGTTGATTATGCTAAACTAGTTAAATCAAACAAATGCATTCATACTTATGACTCTAACATAGATGCCGATATAACACAATATAATATAGTACGTCGTATATTATACTATATCATATTGATTATGTTAACCTATTTTGAATTGAATTACCTCCCATTATGTCATGTACTTAGTATATAACCCACTGAGTGAGCCCAAAACTGTCTTTTCACATTGGTGTTCTTGGAGAGTTCTTATAAGAACCTCATCTTTTTTAGGTTCTTAAATAAGAACTTTAGTTCTTACCTTGATGTTGGTGTGAATTGACATATTTGATAGTTTTATTTTATTTTATTTTCTCCTTACTTTATAATTATTAAGTTGGAAAAAATACATAGAACCTACAAAAAGGAGGTTCTTATAAGAACTACCACTATAGACTTTTAAATAAGTTCTTATTTTAATGAGTTGAGAATGAGATGACAACAAAAAGTGCAAAAAAAATATTATAAATCGGGTCTACTCATGCTAAATCAAGTAGCTCGACCGACTCGACTGGTCCAGTCATGCTCATTGTTAGAGCTAGACCAGATCCAGTCTGGTACGACTGTGCCAATCATGCACATTTTATAAGAGATTGACTGGACCAATAGAGTCAGATTGGGTCCGATCATGCTACTAAAAAGGTCGACTGGAACCGCTCTAGTCAGACTGGACATAATCATGCACATTGAAACCAATAGAGTTAAAATGGGTCCAATCATGTTTTAAAAATCCTCGAGTGGATATAATATACGCACATTCGAACCAGTAGAGTTAAAAAGGGTCCAATCATGTTACTAAAAAAACTCGACCGGATAGAATCATGCACATTGGAACTAGTAGAGTTAAAATGGTCCAGTCATGTTAACAAAAATCCTCGACTGGATATAATATACGCACATTGGAACCACTAGAGTTAAAATGGGTCCAATCATGTTACTAAAAAACCTCGATCGGATATAATCATGCACACTAGAACCAGTAGAGTTAAAATGGGTCCAGTCATGTTAACAAAAATCCTCGATTGGATATAATATACCCAAAAGCAAGATAAATTTGATTATATTAAAAAGATATTCAACTATTCTATTACACCGATAAACAAAAAATCCAAAATAAGATATATATATATATATATATATATATATATATATATATATATAGGCTGGGTATCTTTTGCAAACCATTGTATTTGTACAAACTCGTACAAACCATACCTAGCTTTATGATTTTGTAAATTTGGCTTCATGAATATATATATATATATATATATATATATATATATATATTGGCTTCATGAATATATAATTTGGCTTCATGAATATATCATTTGACATTTTAACTAATTTTTTTCGGTGGAGCCCTAAAATACCCTTATTTTTGTAAAAAAATTAGTTAAAAATGCCAAATGATATATTCATGAAGCCAAATTATATATTCATGAAGCCAAAATATATATAAAAATATTCATGAAGCCAAAAAACATCCACAACTAATTTTCTAAATAACTTCCATAATGTTGCCCATTAACCTTTCAAAGTGAAAATATAAACTTGGTTGCGTATAGCCGTATATACCAAAGTCACCTGCATTGCTGTTTGAAAAAAAAAACAGATTAACTAAATATATAATAATTAGATTCATTAAATATATAATAAAAAGATTAAAACTAAAAAGAAGTAAATTTATTTTGCTTGTTGAAGCACTTCCCTCCACATTTTGTTGATTGTCACCGACTTTGGCAACAATCAATGAATCTAGCTTAGACTCCAATGATGAAAACTTTTCATTTATGTGGCTCTCCAACTTAGATGTATTCGCCTTCATTTTGTTCTCCAAGTTAAGTCCAAAGAATTTCATGTCATGTGCAATCTTGTTTTCTAAATCTTCAAATTTTGTATCTACATACCTCTTTAGTTCATTGAGCAAAAAAGAAGTGTCTATAGTCACACTCTCTGTTTGACATGGTCTGGATGGACTAGGTACGCTAAATCCTTTCATGTTACCAATATCAAAAGGGTCACCGAGGGAAGAACGAACAGTGTGATCAACATGGGTAGATTCACCCACATGTACATGGGGGTCAACAGCATCAACAACATCATCGTGCCACGTGATTGAACGCCCTGAAAGCAATTGGTTTGTCAATTCCCTCAACCTTATTATCTCAACATGTTCACTATCATCATCATCATATATGTTACTAAATCCTTGCATATAACGCGATTGTAATTCCTTGTCGGTTGGTGTAAGAAGACCAACTATATCCTGAAATATAAGAAACTAAGATGTCATGTTAAAAAAATTGACTTATTCATAATTAACCATCACATAATAATTGACAAAAAAAACATATGTTATAAGTGCACTTAACCTGCGATTTTCCCAAGGACGCCATGATGTCACTATACGATGGAGATTGTTTTGATTTCCAAATAGTCTTCCAATTGCAAATTCTTGGAACTTCTTCGACATCATGTTCCAATCGTTGAGCAAAAACATTTGCAATAGCAGGTATACACTCCAATACCAATATCTATATTCATGAAAAATTTAAACATATCACTATATGTTCACATACAAAGAATCTAGACGGAAATAAAATAGAAAGAAATTCGCTTACCGCTAATGGAAACACAAAACCATTATAAGACAATGTGGATGATGTGATCCCATCTTTGAGCAACTTTTCTGCTTTCTCTTTAATTGATTTTGTAAGTTGCTTCTGCAAGTGTAAAAAAGATTCTTTCCCCCAAGGATATTGAATAAACATTTCAACATCATCCACCATACCCAATAAAAAAGGATCAATACCACTAGTAGATTTGTCCCCTTGAAAAAGAACAGCAGAGACGAATAAAAGCATTGCCATTTTTATCTTTTCCATGTTCACATCACCACTGACACTTTATGCTCTTTTTCTCTTTTTCTTGATGCACATCTCCTTCAATTTTCTTTCAACATCCCCTATAGTGACAGTATTATGTTGAGGGAAATGTTTGTTTCTAAAATCTTGAGATTTGGCCTGCTCATCAAGACCCATAGGATAATCCGAACATCTTAATCCAGATATTAGCACGTACTCTAAAAGTGAGAATCTAATTGGTTTTCCATTCACAACAAACCATATTTCGTCTCCTCTTTTACATCTGACTCGACGAAGGAGTAGCAACCACATCAGTTGGCTTGAGTGCTGATAATTAGTAGGGACATCAAGAAAATGACCGAAAGGAGAATTTGTCTTAAACCATTCTAATTCGGGTGAATTATCACCCAACTCCTTAACAATAGTGTCCACAACTTTATTCAAAGAACACTTGATGCTGATCTTGCAATCGAAGTGTTGTTTCTTATCCAAAATAGGAATTAATGGACTAAGATTTCTAACATCAGCTTCAACATTGACCTACATATCAATATATATTTTTTATATAATAAAATATGTTTTGAAAATAAATATTAAATTTATCATGAAAAGAACTTACGTGCTCATGCTCTCCAATCTCGGGATGGATTTGTCTAGGCGTAACAGGTTCACCCTCAGACGTTGAGCTAGATTCATTGGCATTTGTTCCCTCTTGAATCATCATTCTTTATATGCCATGAATTTAGAAGAAATCATTTGTTACCAAATAACTAAAATATATACACTACTAGAAGAAACATGTCACAAACAAAGATGTTAGTGAATCTTTAAAGTTCTACTAACTTACAGCCGCTACTTGACTGACAATGTTAAACCCGACTGGTCTCGACTGGACCAGTCTGACCCGACAGATTGGCAACGGTGACAAGTATTATACACCTATTTTGCCGAAAATGTTGTTGAGGCTTCAGTGTGTGTTTGCCAAAAAAGAAGCTCTAACAACTTAATTTTAAATTAAAATATAACTCTTAGAAATGCATGCTTTTATAGTAGACCAACCCATCCTTTTATCAATTTATTCTTACACACCCCGTCAACATAAGGTATATGTTACTATCAGATCTTTTAGAATGATGCTTGACCACACAATTTTTTTCCTTTACACAGTTCACTTTTGTTTCATCTAAAAACCCCTCTTCATAAAAAAGATACAAATATTTAACAAACTCACAAGTGATCAACGTAAAACTCATAAGAACCATGAATACATGCAATTAACAAAAAAAGGTAGCAATTGATAGTACTATTTGAAAACAAGGTTAGCTTAATTAGTTCTTTTATTCACAGATCATAAAAGGCCATGAATTATATGAATATATTAGTGTCAGTGTGGCATATTGTAATGAAGTTTTGGTGCCATCATTTATAATAATCTACTACATAGATGGTAAAAACTTTAGCGTATGTTTGTTGTCAATAATTTCTTGAAATCAAGTGGAACTTAATCCCTTCTGTAAGTAGATTAATTGCTAGTTATTGGTTAATTGCTTGTCTTTTAGCATTTTTGGATCACATAATGAGATGTATAAACGATACTTGACATAATTTAAAACAAGGTAGCAATTGATGGTAGTATTTGAAAACAAGAAAAAATGGTTGAATGAGCAAACCCAATGAAAAAGAGACTTACAATTCTGTCGAGAGAAGCAATTTAGATGAAAAAAGTGGAGGTGATCGGTCTACAAACTTGTGTGGTTGTCGAACTTGACAAGAGTGGCGGTCGAACAGCGGTCGAACGGTGGAGCAGCGGAGCGATGATGGAGACGACCGGAGACGACCGGTAGGAAGACGATTCTTGGGGGATGGTGGAAGACGATTCTTGGGGGGTGGTGACGTACGGTGGGGCAAATTGTCGCCGGATAAAAATCTCACAGGGAAGATGAGGGGGGGGCATCAATGGAGGAAGAGGAAGATGGGTAGAAGATTGTAAAAGAGGGTTTAGGGTTTTTTTACTGAGGAGTTTTTGTTGGAAATTTGAATTATATTTAAGGATAATTAATGGTTGGGATAATTCATTGGAAAATTGAATTATAATTAATGGTTTTAATTAATAGGGGTACTATGGTAATTTACTGGATATTATTAATATAAAAATAATATAAAATTAAATTAAAATAAGAGAAGGTTAGATTGCTAAATAGGGTTTCCTAGAAGGCTATTCCCCTAATTAAACCCTTTTTTTTATACACACTACTCTACTCCAATCTTTTAACCTCTCACCAATGTGGGATATCTCAAATTCAACCACAATTCATCAATGCCTCAATACTCAACTCTCATGATGTAATCTCAAATACTTTTGAATCTTATTTTAATATATATATTGATGATTAGGTAATGTGTTTTGTAATGTAAATAAATACTAACTTTTTAACCCAAGATTGGATTAAAATTTTGATCAACATTCAACATTTCAAGTTGTCATATTCTTCTTTATATAGTCATTTTTTCTTCTAACTTTTCACTTCCTCACCAATGTGGGACAACTAACTTCAACCACAATTCACCAATACCTCAATACTCAACTGGTAAAAAAAATCCAACTGCGTAACACACACAGGATTTGATCTTGTGACATAAAGTAGGGGCCAAGTGCATCTATCTAGCCGAGCTAAGTTTCATATGTGTTTTGAAATGCTAAGATTTACTATTTGTTGGCTAAGGCGCAGGGCCATGGCCCCCTTTGGCCCTCAAGGTGTTCCGCCACTGGTCACTAGCCCTGCCTTCGGCATCGCCAAGGAAAAACACCCTTATCTCCTATCAGAAAAATTCCCAATTCTCTAAGTTGTTTTCCAAAAAAATACTCATCCTTTTCTTGCTTAATGATCTTTTAATGGGGTTATGAGTTTAATGCTTTAAATTAATAACAACATTGGTCCCCTAAAGTCTGTCATTTGTTATAAATTTGATCATTTATGTTCATTTATTACATAATAACTCTCTATCTATATAATATGTTTTGGGTTTGGTCCTTGAGGTTTGTCATTTTCTTTCTTTCTTTTCTTGAGTCTTCATCAACACCTTATCCATGGAGATGGTAGACATACGTTAGAGGAAGGGACCAAATCCAACACAAATTGCTTAGGGAAAGGGTTCTTATGTTACATGATAAATGACAAACATCAAGGGCCAAATCCGTAATTTTGCTCTAAAAGAAAAGATATTGATAACTTTATTCCAATTATGTCCTCTAATAAATGAAAATATTACCATACCACCCCCCCCCCCCCTTCCCCCCAACACCCGGCGGCCCGTAGATCTAGATCCATCCATAGACCTGATCTGATATTGTTTGTGTTTGTCCCTCTTCTATATGCTTTTCTACAAGGTTGACTTTCTTCTTTCTTCCAACCGGGCCAAGCCTTTAGGTTCACCTCTATAATATATTTACAAATATGTCAATTGAATCTTGACCCAATAAAAAATATTTTTTGTTTTTTCATTTTTTTTGGAATTCCTTTAATTCTCTTGTGGAATTCATTTATATATTCATTTTTTCGGTTTTCATTTTTATCAATCCGGTCACACCTCCCTACTCTTTGTTCCTATCTTTTTGGTGGGACAATATTTTTTTGTCTCACTTAGGGGCTGTTTATCAAATCTTCTATTAAGTTCTTTATGGATAAATTTGTCTGTCTGGATAAATTTGATTGTCCGAATAATTTGATCTTGATGTTTACTCGTTTATCTGAATCAACAATCTGAATGCCGGAAATGACCAATTTCCCCTGAGTTTGAATTATGTAAATTGTTTTTTTAACCTTGGATTATTCTCTCTTTTTTGTGTTTTAGATCTAAAGTTAAAAGTAAAGTGTCAATGGAGTGTAACAAGATGAGGCCATCACAAAGAAAAAGCATGTGTTATTAAACAAGAAAACAAACAGCATAGTCCTTTAATCATAAGGAAAAAAACAAAAATCATGCTATTTTTTTTTGAACGGCAAGTTAACACACACACACGTTCCCGGGGTATCCGGGCTCCCACTTAAGGGTGTCACCCGACTAATCCCCGTCGACCCGGTCGACCCTATGGATCAACCCGACCGGTCAGGTATAAGGGCCCTATGGACCACCCAACCGGCCTCGGACCAGGCCCCAAAGGACCCGGCCCAAAGTCTGGATATCGCCTCTGCTCACCGCGGGGTTCGAACCCTGGTAGTTAGGCCTTCCAGCACTAACCCCCCAAGGATGTTACCTTGCCAATTGGGCTACACATGCTATTAAACAAAGAAAAAACATCAATAATCACAAAGAACCATTGAGAAATCGATGTAGACAAACAAGCACCATCAAGTGAAGAAATCGTGCAGAAATCATCGAATCAATTTGGAGGAGATGGCTTGAATCAATTTGGAGGAGAAAATTTCAGGCACATTACATTTTGGAGAAGAAGATGTGGCTAGGTTTATTGAATAAGGGTAGGGTTGTCTATTTTTGGGTTGAATGTGGACAAACACACCTTTCTCATATGTGCGAATAAGCCCATAGTAAACACTATATTTTGGTTTTGCAAATAAGCTATTTAGCCCATTAATCCCATTAAGTCCTAAGTAAACACCCCCTTAGTCTTGTGCCACTCCAAAGTTGAACCAAACACAGAATAAAAGTTTTTATTCTATCATGTCTTGTTCCATTTCACGTACCAAACGCTCCTGTAAATGAATAAGAGTTCTAAATAACATGAACATAGCAGTATAAAACAAAACCAAACGAATCCGATATATCTCACATAAGTGTAGAGTCTAGAGGTAGGATGTACTTCAGATCATGTCTCTACCCCAAAGGGTAGACAGGATTCTGTAAAGATCGCCGGCTTGCAAAACAAAAGTTACGAGACAACTGATGAGGCAAACAAAACCATAAAAACTTATTCCAATTGAGATACAATTTTGAGGAAAAGATACCTAAAAATGAACAAGTGATTATAAAGAGTTGAGAAAAGATTTTGGATCGAGTTTCCGATCCATTCCAATCGAGTAGAGTTAATTTACAAACCCACATGAGTTTATACAACATTCCTTCAACAAATTCTATTTAGGCCAGAAGAAACCCCACATTTAAACTCTTGTTGAATATATATCTTGATCTTCTTCTGAACATGGGCTATGTAGGATATAGATGAATCGAGTTATATCTGACTGTCGACCAATAGTAGCACAAAGGTTTTGAACTTCTCATTACCTTTTAATCCAAAGCAACGTGAAATGCCCAAAGATATATAAAGACGAACAAAGAAGAAGCCAATTTTGAACCTGAAAGAACTCAACAAATATCATTCATATGTTCAAATAAAGGGAAAAATGCATCCAAAATGTAACAAAGTTTGGTTTAATTCCTATTTGGTGTAATGAAATAACAATGATACAAAATTTTCTATTTTGAACCCATTCAAACAGTAACCTGTTGATCTTGTAACATTTGATTAAGTGGATACCTGTTTACGAAAGGGTTACAACGAAGTGGACAATAAACTTGATATCCATGTCGTCAAATGTTACAAGATCAACAGATTACATGTCAAAATGGGTAAAAATAAATAAATTTTGAAAGTTACCTTTGATCCATCACAAAAGCTCCGTCTCTTCTGGATCACCATCAGCATCATCACCATCGTTCTCCTCCTCTTCTTCAGGGGCATCAGGATCGACTCCCTAAGCAAACAAATAAGACAATTTAAGGTCTCATGTGTGCTGCCTTGATTCGAAATTTGTTTAGATTTTTGTCATTTCCTCTTTCAAATAGTATAGTGATTTTTGGAGGCACATAAACTGTAAAAATGCACCTTCATCTGCTTCTCCAGTCGCTCCAACCCTTTCTTTGCTGCCTCGTTTAGGGGATTAATCCTGAAATTGAGAATATTACAACACCATACATAATTATTTTCTTTTCTTATTTCCAGCTCCTTGACAATCTTTTTCACAAAAGTACATTAGATAAACAACCTGCATTCATGTGCAAGTGCACACACCATACACACATATATGTATATTGTCAATTAGTATATTCATCAATGCATATGTACTATATATGCATTTGTGCCTGTAACTCATTGAAATTCGTTTAGTGTGTTCTCACGGTTCTCAAAATATTTATGGTTCACATTTGATCTTTTTCCATATCTATATATATATATATATACACACACACACACACACACATATGTATAGGGTCAGGTTCAAGGGAAAGCCGCAAAAATGTGAAAAACTGAGGAACGTCCTAGTAGTCATTCATCTGAACGGTATGCACCTGTGCATACAAGTAATTTGTAACATGCACACGTGCATAAAAAACCAAAAAAACAGCTTAATTTACTTGTATGCACACGTGCATACCGTCCAGGAAATTTTCGACTTGTGTGTGTGTATATATATATATATATACACACACATACGAAATTTTCGACTTCGCTATTTTGGACCGAAATTTAGACCGAAATTTCGATGGAGGTCGCTATTGTCGCTATTTTCGCTATTTCGTCGAAATTAACTGCTTAGGTCCAGATGAAGGGTTACCAGGGTGTTCCTCAGTTTTTCATTTTTTGAGGTTTTCCCCTTAACCTCCCTCTATATGTGTGTGTGTGTGTGTCATGTGTGTGTATAAAGAGAAGATTAGAGGGAAATGAAAAAGGTATACCTCAAAGCAGCCTGATAATGTGAGAGGGAATCTTGCATCATATTTGTAGCAGCAAATACTTGGGCCAGCTTGACATGAAGTGAGTCATCAGCCCAGTCTTTGAGGTAGCGCTCGAGCAGGGTTACAGCTTCGTAGTTCCGAGCTTCCATAACGTGTAACTCTGCCAATGCTAATGCAGCTCCAAGGTAACCAGGTTCCAGCCTTAGGGCAGACTCGTAAAACTTCTTAGCCTGCTTAGAAATCATGTCATGTCAGTCGATTCTTTTTCAAACTGAAGAGTTCCATTGAATAACATACCTTTTCTCTGCCACTAGAGTTACTAGCATATACGTCCCCAACAAGTTTTAGAGCCTTTGCAGATTGAGGCATGGCCTTCATTGCCTCCCTGGCGGCATACAAAGCCTCTTTAGTCTTTGAAAGCGCCAGATAAGATCGGACCAACCCTGAACAAATAGGAGTGGATTGGTTCACAATCATAAAAGCCTCATCTTATTCATGAATTTCCAAACAATTGCAAGAAAGAAGATATAATAATATTCCATAGATTCAATAAAAATATTATCTCTGGACTTTTGGAAGTCAATCAGACTACTTTCCAACTCTATGTTTGATACTTCCTCTGTTCCAGGAAAAAATATACATTTTCATTTTGAAGAATTGATGGTTGCTTTTCAACTTTGATCATAGAGTATGTGTCTGTGAGAGAGAGTTATGTATATATACATATATATATATATAGAGAGAGAGAGAGAGATGTGTATATCAAGCACGAAAGAAGTCTATTTTGCAAATGCACCTTGGTAGGAACGCAGATCAGGTCTCAACTCCTGAGAAGACCTAAAGGCGCCCACAGCTGCTTCTGGTTGATTCATTGACAGAAACAAGTTACCCTAAAAGCTAAAACACATCAGTTTTGACAAATTTATTGGCATAGATATCACAAAGAAACCAACAATTAAAGTTATAATTTGATCAGCGCGCTGCCTACAACCAACCTACTTTTCCAGCACTTTTACCATCAAGTTCTTTATGTTAACATATTTTCTCATTCCAGTTCTCTCTGATGCTGTCATGCTGAAGGCTTATTTTGTCTTTTTCGCTTAAAGTTATAACTTGGAATGAAAATTTGGGCTTGTGGGGGAATGGACCCATTATATTATACAAAAACAAACAGTTTCTTTTATTTCCAATCCCCATTGATTACTACTTCATGCAAACAGTTGAATCTAAAGTCAGTTTAAGCAGTACCTTCACGATGTGGCCAGTTATATGCCTATCGTCAATTCGGATGCTCTGATAACAGAACAATGTAGAAAACAATTAGCATCAAGGAAAAGAGAATCTGTCTCGTTTACAAAAATCTTACTTTCTCAGCATTAGTTAGAGCAGCTCTGTCATCTTTCCTTTCCCACAAAACAGACAAAGCAACAAACACTTCAGGCCTGGCTGGATCAATGCTCAGCAAATCATGCACTAACTTGTTTAACTTTTGCGGATCAGATTTTAGCTTTAAAAGCATAGCATACTCATCCATATAGGTCACGACATAAGGATCAATTGATCGAACCTATAAAAGTAAAAAACTAAATGAGGAGTACAAGTTTAAAGATGTCCAATAGAATCAGTACAAACTAGAATTAGTATTATTACCTTCTCAAAATTTGTAATGGCTTCATCGGTTTTTCCAATAATAGCTTCCACCTTAAAGTTCAAACACGGAATCAATATGAGAACTTAAAAGAAAAAATAACATAAATCACCTCCTGAAGCATGAAACATGATGCTGATTGCCCGATTCCTTGAAAAGTCAAACATTAATGAACGACGAGTTTAGGAGAATAAATTCTGACCTTTGCCATTTCAAGTAATATGTGTACATTGTTAGGAAAACGCTGAAGAAGTTCTGAGAAGAGTTCCAGACCACCTGAGGAAATATGAAGGACGTTAATAGGTAATAACTAACATTCGAACAGAAGTTGGTCATCTTCATGATGAACAGCTACCACCAATGCTTCCAGAATGAAAATAGAACTTTAGGTTGTATTTTTTTTCCTTATTTTGGTAACTGATACTTGGTTCTAGACGAATTTATAAAAACTTAAATTTGTGATTTCTAGTTGAGTTTTTATTTATTTAGTATATGGTTTTAATGCCTTTAGTTGAAGATGCTTTATGGTCTCTTCAACTACTCTTAACAAGCATTAGTTAAGTGTATAGAAATTTGAAAAGATGGAAGTCAAAGCTAGCATATGATTATGGTCTTGCATAATAATCTTTTGTGGTATGGTGGATTGTACATTGTGTAGGAATATTTTTAGTTTTTATTTTGAATTCAGAAGTGACCATCTTTATCATTATTTTGTGAAATGCGCATAAAGAATAGTACTTAAATCAAACTAATTCTCGAATCTACTAACGCAAAAGTGTAAATTGTCAATTCCTATTGCTTCTCTTAGGCCAGTCACCTGCTGGAAATGAGCTTTTTTCTGAAACCACTAGTGCTGTTGGAGGCCAGTTGAAAGTTGAAACATTTGATAGAAGTGTTGCTTATATGTGTTTTCATATAATTTGTTGCCCAGCATTACCATTATTCCAAAATAGAAACACATTTTATTGTTGAGGAGAATTGACCAACCTTTATAATCATTTGATGCAATGCAACATTGAGCCTCAACATATCGCTGCACAAAAAAAATGAAAGCATTATCATATTTCTGGACAACAAAACGAGCATCTTGACGAGATACTCCAAAAGCACAGACCATTAAAAGGGAGAAAAATGAATCAGCAACTCACTTGCAACCAACGGCTGGATTCAAACTGATCAAAAGGAGGCCTGCCACTTCTATTAGGCGTCTGGAACACCGAAATCGAAACAAAAAATTATTAAAATTTGCTTAAACAAAAACAGACATGAAATATAAGTAACTTGAGCCAATAATTCAACATATTATGCCATACAAATGAAAAGCACGTTAAACAGATAGCTTCAACACACCTGCGAAAGCAATGAAAAAATATCTTTCGCTTGAACACCTAACTCAGCCAACGATGTAATGGCCTCAATGATATAAGGGCAATGTCTGCAAAAGAGAAACCAAATAGTAACATAGATGTGACAAAAGAACTGATAAATTCACCACAAAGAACAAAAACAAAGATATCTGATGATGAACTGAAAATTCATCAATTTCATACTTAAAATAAATGATTTGTGATCAACAGACCTTAGACACTCTTTGTAACAAGCAATGGCAGGACGAATATGTTTAGAACATCGATAAAGTTTTCCCATCAATAGATTCATCTGCAAATTCCTTGCTTTGCTCGGAATAGCCTCCATCTGTAAAATCATGCAGTTAAACTCAAACAAATTATAGACTTTTTAAGACAAACACATATCAAATAATTACTAATTTATGACCCCCCCAAAAAAAGTGACCAACAATAATTTATAGAACGAGAATTTTAGTTTGAAACCTCAGCAAGAGCAGCTCTATTCTCGTTTATGGCACAATGACAAGATGCAATTTTGAACTTCACCTGATATTCAGAAAGGAAAAAAGAATTGATTAATTGATCTCAACAAAAATTAAGACAATTGGTTAATATAAATAAATGAAAAAAAAAATCACGCTACCTCGTTTTCATTAATTGCTGATGCATTAAAAGAATTTGGGGAAGAAGACCTGTTTGATGTGGACAATGAACTTCTAGTTGCATTTACTTTAGATATGATCTTGTGATATTGCAATGCTTGCTTGTACACATGCTGAAGATAGAGGGTGAGATATTAGATGAAACAAGTGACTACTCATTTTAAATCATCAGTACTAAATAACCCTACGATGGTGCAAAAAGTTATCAATATAGCTCCAACTGATAAATATGCCCAAACTATTATGATGCATGTCAAAACACAAAATTTCACATTTGTCTTCTTATAATAAGATTTAGACATTAGCTTAAACTTAAGTGAATTCAGCAAAAACGAAAAAAATTCAATATATGCTCATATAAACAATAATAAAAATCCATTGCATCAGAAATCTAATACTATATAAGCAAACAAATGAGCTCTTGCCATGCATACATAAACTTTCATGATCCAATATGAAATGTGAAGAACCTTACAATAGCTCTTCTGTACTCCTTGTCTCGAAGCAAAGCATCACCGTAGAGAGCCTAAAACAGAACAGAACATTTATCAATAAGCAATAAATGTTGGGAAAAAAGAATAATATATATAGCACAAAGTGTTGCTATTTCTGCCGTAACACGTTTGGCACTACAAAAACAGCACGACTAGGTAGCTTCATGAAAATGTACATAACCCATATACATCTCATAAAACCAATTTAAGTGAAACTCCATTATGTTCACAACACCTCAAGCCCGAAGATTTTTCCAAATATCTCCAAATCAACTAAAACCATCATATGAGATTATTAGTGGCCCAGCATCAAGGATTTATAAGGAGCTTCACACTTCATACTTACAACAGATGTGGGACAGATGTCGCAAACTCCCACACGTGAATACATGACATCTTTACTCAAACTCAATAGTAATCGGCAACCAAAAACCATGATGGGATGTTTTTACCAACCCACACAAGGACTTGCCGCGAGCTTCACACTTGCAAAATGTTCGGCTAATATCACATTATTGCTGCTTTTGAGGTAGCAATTTGACATGAGAACACACATAAGTAGTCCCAAAAAACCAAACTGCTAATAAATGTAAAAGGAATCCCTTATTTTGGAAGGATTTTAGCAAATATCTTTGGTTTAGGCAAGACTATAAAACAGGAATTCGCTGCATGAAGTAGAAACATCGGCTTCAGAACATGTGAAAATTATATGGATTTTGTTGGTAATTTGACACTAACATAAAAACCCTTCATAGCAAATAAATATAACCCTTCAACAATCTTCCTTCTAAAACTTAAAATAAATATCAAGTTTTGAAGCTGGAAAGTAACCCTTTAACAACAAATTCAAAGTGCAGCTCAGGGAGTATCATTGAAGAAATAAATTCCTAAATTACAAGATAAAACACCCACCAGATTTTCAGCCTTGAGATGTGGACTGGTGTCATTATTCAGAGAAGACGAAGAAACAAGGAAACAACCCTGTCCCAAATCAAATCAAATCAAATCAAATCAAAGCGAAAACGAATTAGGTCTAGTGTAATGAAATCATGAGCAAAACTGATAATTACAGAAAATGCAAAGTGTTGTGTTGATGATGATTAGAGGGACAGAGATTTACGAGCATCTGAGCAGAGTTATAGAGACCGCAATCGAGAAGAGTAGACATTTGATCTCTGGGGACATCCATTTCCGATTCCGACTGAAAGTTGAAATGAAGCCCGCCTTCGATTCAAACACAAAAACCCTTCTGCAGATTAAATTTCTTTGTGTTTGGAGTCTTTGACAGTATGATGTACCTTTTTTTGTTTGAAAATGAATGTTTTATATTTTAGTTTGGATATTTAATAATTATTTCTTACAATTATATTGTTTGGACGGTATGCATTTGTGTATACTGATAGTTATATTGTTTTTTGTTTTTATGCACAAATGCATTATGCACGCATACATGTTATAAATTACTTATATGCATAAATGCATACTATCTAGATGAAGAAATATTAGGTGTTTTCTCCAGCTTTCAGTTTTTTAAAGATTTTCTCCCGAACTTGATCCTTAAATATTAAAATATTATCTTATTAAAAGATAATTTAAATGTTTGATTATTATTAATGGGATTGTATTTTTCTAGACCAATAGAAATAACAAGATTTAGGTTTGCTTAAAAATATGGTCGGTTTTATTTTAAATAAAATCAGTTTTACAATTGAATGTGTTTATCGAAAATAGGAGAGAAAAAGAACAGCACAAAAGAAGAAAGAAGGGAAAACATTTAGATGAGTTAAAAGGGCATCTCTAGAAATTTTGGGTAGTTTTTATTCCGCTTTTTTTAAACGGAGAAAATGGAAAAGAGTGTAATTTTCTTTCAAATTTAAAAATATCCTCAAAAATGATTATCAATTTTATTATATTTAATCAATGAAAAACCTTGAAATGAAATTTTTAACTGAGAAAAATAATATTTTATTAAATATAATTAATGAAAACCATGTAAATTTTTTGAAGATTTTAACTTTGAGTTCTCCGTTGCTGCTCTAAAATTGATTTGACCCAATAAAAATACGTTTAGATTCTTAACCAAGTTGAGACGAATGAATGCAAGCCTAATACAGGTACTTAAAGCATGAGTTGTGATGTTTGTGTAGGATCGAAAGCTACCAAGTGACGTTTAAGTGTACATAATACGAAGTAGGTTTCATGCTACGAAAATTATGGAGCATGCTACATTTAGGTTGTATATTTTTAGTACATGCATAGACCATAAAAGTTGACTAGTTGTCGATGCCAAGTAGAGATCTCAAATGTGATTTTCAAATATATATTTGCATAGGTTTTTATCAAAAAGACACCTAAAAAGGTTTTGTTGCTTGGAGCATGTTATTCAACTGCAGGTGAATAAAAGAGACGATTGAAGTGGATATGGAAACCAATTTTGTAGCAGCAGTTAACAATATTCGAGATTTGATGAGAATACACTCTGAAATACCACAAAATTAAAATCGTATACATGCTCCCTATTCATACATATATATACTAACTACTTAATAGTGGTGCCAAGTCAACTACTACTACTACTAATCCAATGCTGCTGCTGCTGCTGCTGCTGCCTCCACCGTCTCCAAATAATCAACAAATCATTTGCCTTTCTTTCCCTGCAAATTCACCATATCATAAATAAACACAGCTAACCCAAACCAACTCATTGTAGCTACTAGTAATAAGAGAAAAAGTCGTTTACCGAGTTGTTAACATAGTCATCCATTGATGATTGCTTCCGCTTCTTTATGGTAGAAGGTGGGCTCTCTGTTGCTTGTCGTGCCATGGCCCGCTTCGATGGTGTCATGTTCTAAAATTATTTAAAATCCAAATTAAGTTGTTTTGATTATGTCGTATCCATGTTATCAAATTTATTGCTAGACAACAAGATGGCTCCATCGCAAAATAAGTGCTCACTTTCCAATTCTACCCTTAAATATGAGATGGAGACGTTCATTACCCCCTCTATTATTAAGGGTAAAATTGTCATTTAGTTATTTAAAAAGTGCGTGAGAAAAAGAAGTGGAACCTTTGCAAGTTTCTTCTCTTTACGAGCCTGTCTCTCCCTCTCATCATATTCTTGATTTTCCCTCTCCACCAAACGAATGAGTGTATCACATCTCCTTGCAAGTTCCTGAGTAGTTCGAGACTTGACAAACCAGTCAAATCTGAACAAAGGTGATGTCCGAAATGCTGCCTTCAGCTCATCCCAGTTCCCATAACCAAGTTTGTGAACCATGCAAATCTGTAAATTCCAATCTTGTTATAATAAAAAAAAACTATCAGTTCACAAAATCACATTCTGACCGAAGATTCTTACCATGAATCGATCACATTCTTCATTGTAGAGCTTGCCTTTGTTCTGACCGTACTGGATTTTAAGCTCCAGCCAAGGATTCTTGTAACGGTCTAATTTCTTTCCTATTGCTTTCATTATTTCATCTTTACGTGAAATTCTAGCCTCCCCTCTCTCAATGTTTTTGATGATTCGATCATAATCTGTTAAAAATATCATCATACTGTTATATGCCTCAAAACCAATATTAATAACTTTTGAAAGAAGTCAGATATTTACAATCAAAATATGTGTCCACTTTCAAAAGTAAGTACCTTAATAATGAGATGAGAAGTTCATAACTCCCTCTATTATTATGAATAATTTGTCATTTAATTTAAATAATAAGTGTAATAATTGCACTTACCATTCAATTCCTTGTATCGTTCTTTAAACACTCGAGCATATCTTTCAACTTCCTCCTCTGACTTCCCTTCCATTTCAGATACAATGCTACCCACATCACTCCGACCATACTTCTCACAGGCTCTTATAAACGTGTTAAAGTCTCTTCTACTCCACGTCGAGAATCCCTGGGATCAAGAATTATAATGTTTTAATATATCCAACAAAAAGAAAACCACATTGAACATAGTTAAATACAAGAGATTCCATTTCATATAGTGGCAAAAAGAAAAAATATGCACATACTTCTTCCAGTAGTTTCTCTTTTTCTTCCTGTTCTTCAGCAGTCAAAGGGTCCCCCACCTCTATAGGTTCACACTTATTAGTACTTTGCTACTATAAATGATCAAATTAAAATAAACACAGAACATAAGCTTCTATAATATTAATACCTTCTGGCTCATCAACTTCTATCGAGTCTTTCACTTGATTCTTCTGCTGTGCCTGCTGAAAATTTAAGGAAACAAGACAAGAGTATCAGTAGACAGTAGAAAATTTCAGTGCCCAAAACCATGAAAATCAGCAATAATGGAAGATGAAGAGAAGTTCAGGGGCTGCAGTTCATACCACCATGAGATAGCGCACTTCTTTCTCGTACAGCTCACTAAGCCTTTGTGTGTTAAAGAACTGAAAGTCATGCCTACAATAAAAGGTAGCAAGTTAAAGGGATATGTTGGAAATGAATTTTTTTAAATGTGAGAAAAGAAGATAATTTATGTTTCAAAACAAAGAAAACAAATCATAGAAAACTTACAATTGTGGCATGCGAGGAATCCTGGGTTCCTTTGGCCTTGCTGGACCACTTTGTCGCATTGTTTGCTTGAAGTATTCTGATTCTGAGTAGCTGAAAAAAATAACAACAAAATTTAAAAAATTGATTAAAAAATAGTTAAATATCATGAGTTTGGACAAGAAGTCATTATTACTTGCGCTTCCGCTCTCTTTTTGGAGGCTCAACCCAATTATCACTGACAATCTTCTTAAAATCAAACTTGTTCTCATCCTTCACAATCAAAATAAGGATGAATGCCATGGTCAGTAAGTTATGCTACTGAAGCCACATATGTAGTACAACATTTTCACATAACAAGCAAGCCATTCAATACCTTATCATCATCAAAATCATACAAATCAGCAGCTGCATATGAAAATATATTAATTCTACCACCCATTAATATTGCATAAACACAAAATAAGCAATAAAGAAAATGCACAAAAAAAACAAATCCACATACTGTCGTCCATTTTGAACTTGATTGCATCTTCTGTAAATTTTTTCATCTTGGCATCAAGCTCAGCAGTTGCCTCCTCTCCTTTAGCAATGATTCTATCGATATCTTCATCCGTGATTGTACTATCCTTTGAACTGAATACCATTTCAGCACCAAATCTCACCATCTGTAGCAGCTCATCTTTGTTCACCGCTGTAAAGAACATCAAAAAATTGAAAATTTGGCACATTAAAATCTAAAATATCATGAGATAAGAAGCCTTTCCGGGTAAAGTAAGAAGTTATAAGATGAAGAAATGCTTACTTTTTTGCTCCGCTAAGCGTCCTTGTTGAATAACCAAAGCATCAAGTGCAAGCTTTTTATAAGCCCTTTCAATGACCTTCTCCTCTATAGTGTACTGTTTTAGTCAATTAGAATATAAAAAAAATTAGTGGATAATAAATAATAATTCAGCAACTTTTAATCAGGTGCAGGAAAAAAAAGCAATGAACCCAACCTCAGTGCAGAAGCGGAATACTTGAACCTCTTTCTTCTGCCCAATCCTATGAGCACGATCCTGAGCTTGCAAATCCACTTGTGGATTCCTGCACAATAGTTAGAACAGGCCAGAATTAATGTCATTTTCAACTAACCAAAAAGACCAAAATAGAAAAGAGATTACTATGTCTCACCAGTCACTATCATAAAGAATGACAATATCTGCAGTAGCAAGATTGATACCAAGACCTCCAGCTCTAGTTGATAACAAAAATACAAACTTCTCACTTCCTGGCTTATTGAAAGCATCAATTGAAGCATCACGGTCTTCACCACCAGTATTTCCATCAATACGACAGTACAAATATCCACGATACATCAAGTAATCTTCAAGAATGTCCAGCAGCCTTGTCATCTATAAAATTATATCAGATGAGCGCATGCTCATAAAATATCTTTCAATAGACATAATATATAATTATAAGAAATCATAATATTAAGATACTAAACCACAAACAAAATGTTTTGGTACAAACCTGCGAAAATATTAAGACCCTTGAATCACGCTCCTTCAATTTTGGGAGCAACTTGTCTAGAAGTACCATTTTGCCTGTGATTAAAGAAAAAAATTAGGGGTTGCTTGTTTACCTCTTAATAGTTCCATTAAGAGGCAACCTCTAAATCACTAAGAGGTAAATCTTGTTTGGCTACAGCGAAGAAGGTGAAGCATTTACCTGCATTTGTTACAAGATGATCCCCAGTAGTATAAGGAGGACCAGGTTCAGCTCCTTGAAAAAGATATGGATGATTGCAGCATTTGCGAAGCTGCATTGCAATATTCAACAGACGCTTTCGCTCACCTCCAGCATTTACAACCTCAAGATCTTTCTGCAGTAAAGCCTTATAATATTGCTTCTGCATTTGAGACATTCCAACCTTGAGAATGGTTTCTTTCTTAGGAGGTAAACCTTTCTCAACATCTGACTTCAATCTTCTAAGTAGGAAAGGTCGTAGAACCTGAAGATGCAAAGACAAAAGCAAATAAGGCATAACGATACCCAACAAAGCATAAATTGTTTCCCCTAAAGCACCCAGCATACCTTGTGAAGCTGTTGAACAACCTCCTCCTGATCATTTTCACCAGAAATTTGAAACCACTCATCAAAGGTTTCAGCAGAGCTAAAAATCTCGGGTAGCAAAAAGTTCAGCAGTGCCCAGAGCTCATGAAGGTTGTTCTGTGTAACCAAAAAACAATAAAAATATTGAGTAACTCAAGATCTCAAAAGGATGAAAATATTGAGTACCAAACATGCAAATTTCAAAAATAAAAAAGTAAATTATATACCTGAAGTGGTGTCCCCGTAATAAGAAGGCGATAGTTGGTATTGTATATCCTCATGGTCTTTGAAAGAAGTGAATTTTCATTCTTAATACGATGAGCTTCATCAATTATAATATAACGCCAGCTAAAGCGGCGTAGAGTAGTCTTTTCTTTAATGGCCATTTCAAAACTGGTGACACACACATCAAACTTCCCAGCAACAAGTAGCTCTTCCCGTATATATTTCTGTAAATTTGGGTGTTAACACTTGCAAGCTTATAAAAATAGCACTAAAATTAATTAAAAAAAAGTCTGCAGCATACCCTATCATCTGGATTCCCGAGAAATTTTACAGCACGCAGTATTGGACAAAAGCGTTTAATCTCATTCATCCAGTTGCCAAGAGTAGACTTAGGAGCAACAACCATGTGAGGACCAGTTATTCCTCTAAACTCATGTAAATAACCAAGCAATGAGATGGTTTGTAAGGTCTTACCAAGCCCCTGATCAATGATAAAGCAAGCCATGATCATTAACAAGTTGTCAGCAAGCAGGAATTTCATAACAAAACTGACGCTAAGAATAAACATTAGGTCATACCATCTCGTCTGCAAGGATTCCATTTATTCCATTCTCATATAGTCTAATAAGCCAATTCAACCCAGCAAGTTGATAATCTCTCATCTTTCCCTGAATACCTATCAAAAAATGGGAATAACCAAAGTCAAAATTCAGGATCCAGTGTAAAACTTGTATTGTTAGATTAAAAAAAGTTATAAACGAGTTAGCTAGCCAAATGGAAAAAACAAAACACTTCAAATTCATTAATAAAAAATGTGGCAGTTTCAAACAATGGTACAGCCAACACAAAGCATTCCCTTCATCCCCAAGAAAACAACGCAACAGGTGTGAATTGGGTACTAACAAAAAATGCAACATTTCTTTGGGGAAGATTCAATCCACAATTACAAATTTACCAATTAAAAATTGTTACAACATATCAGTGACATTGATTTTAGTCCACAAGTATTCGAAATATTGTCTCATTTTAAGAGGCATTTTAGGTATTTGATTGTAAGTCAAGACTTTATAACTATATGCCAAGTCAATTTGAACAAATCGAGTAACATATTATGGCCGTTTTACCTAAAAAAGTAGAAATAAAGTAGTAAATTTACATATTTACTTTCAATAGACATGAAATACATTCATGTAGAACAGTTTCCAAGAATAAGTAACAACATGCAAAGGCCAGCAAATATGCTAGTTAACCAGAACTTTTTGAAATCAGTATCACTTAAGACATGCATTCATAGAAGTGGCTAGGAGAATCAAACAAAAGTGATTTAGGTACAGAAAAACTTATACAAGATACAGGTTGAAATTTTCAAAAGACACCATCCACCTAAAATTAAAAGAATATTCACCAACATGTGTGTGCATAGCATCATATAACATGTCAGGCATTAATCAATATCATCCAGCCTATAAGTTCAGAATTCAATGCTATGAGCACATCTCCATTTAATTATATTATAAATCACATAACACCCGCCTAAGCAGAAAGAAAAGAGAAATCTTACAAGAGGAAGCAGAAAGAAAAGAGAAATCTTACAAGAGGGCTGCACCAACAATCGTGTATGTCCTGCTCCTGACAAACCATCTTCTTCCTCCTTGAGATACTCTTCATCCTCCTCTTCTTCAGTAAGCTTTGATGCATGACGGCCACTAAGCACCAATATAAAGCAAAGGATCACCATCAAATACGGTTCATATTAGCATAACATGATGAGAGATGTTATTTATGCATCTTTTATCTTTAAAAATCAATCATAGAAATAATACATTAGCACCTCATAACATCAAAATTGACAGGACGCTAACGGCCCAGCTGATTATTCCAACAATAGTTGACCAAATATACAAGTTATTTAGCCTTAAAGAGCAAATAGTCATAAAAATGTGGTTCTGGAAACGATAGATCCACCTGTATAAGTAAATCGATTAAAAACAGTGTAAATACACACACTTGTTCAAAAATACCAACAGTGGCATCAAGAAAATCATAGCATGTTGGGCCTGGAAGAAACGCATACAGGTAGATGTACCGTATGGCAATCTTTATCACTAAATCACAACACCAAAACACATATTTGCTGGTCAATGGCATTATTTATCCTTAAATGGAGGTTGGAGAGCTGGCAACACTTATGTCTACTCACCTTACTACCACATTTTCCATCCTTGTTTCAGTTAAACACAGCCATAATTTTATAAAATACTAGTTGCTTGAAAAGGCCAAGATTGTTTTAACAGACTCCATCCAATCTACACAGCCCCAATGCAGTTTTGGTAACCTAATTTAGCATACAAAATCCCAAAACCAGCTGTAGAGATAGTAGAATCATATGAAAGCTAAAATATATAGATTTAACAGTATACGATCGAGCTTGGATACACCTATCTACATGGGGAAATTTTGATTTTAACATAATTAAACCGTTATCAAGATGCTTGGAACCTGTATAAGCATTAGTCATCTCCACATTCAACACCGTGGTGCCCATTAATGTCACTCTTCCTATTTGACATACTAATTGGGCTAAACTCATACATTTCTATCCCAAGCTATACTTAGATGATGCATATAACATGGTTGCATTTATACCCAAATGTGTTAGATGGGTCAAATGAAGCATCTTCATGATGAGGCTTCAGAGTTTACCAAATCAGTATAGTTTTTACCTTCCCTTCGCCTTCTTCTGAGAAGCAGATTGGTCACTTTTGGCAAAATGAGCAAACAGTTCTGTCTGCTGCAGTAAAAACTTCAATCTCCCCTTTCCCTTGTTATTCTGTTAAAATGCAATATCAGGATTAAAACCACATTATGGGTTTGATTTGAACATGAAAAAGCAACAAGAGTATCATTTGACAGTGTGATTTTCCCAGATGACACACCATATCAGCCTCGACAGAAGCATTTTGCTGATCCAGTATATCTTGTATCTTTTGTCTCTTCAACCTTTGCATTTCCTTTAACCTGGCCTTTTCACGATGGCTAATTTCATTGGTGGCCTCATCATTACCATCCTGCAAGTAATACAGAAATTATGTAATCCATACACAGATAATAACACTGACAATGCTGTTTCAGCTCGTGTTACCTTCAGTTTCATACACTGCTTTAAAAAACAATTTCTTGGAATCATAAGAATGACAGGAATATGGTAAAGCTGGATAAATTCTACATACAAATCTCAACTATCAGAAATTTACAACCTAAATTCGTCAAGCATATCAAATCAAATATGTCCAGGAAAAAAAATCATTTCTGAAAGCTCAGAGTGAACAAATCATCAAAGAAACTAGTTGATAACATCAATGTAGCCAATTTTCACGCAGAAGGTCAAGATACTTGTCAATACAAATCACAGAAGAAATTTATGTTAGAAATTTGCTCAGCAGGCATTGCATATTAACAACAATGTAGCCGATTTTCAGGCAGAAGGTCAAGATACTTGTCAATACAAAGCACAAAATAAATTTATGTTAAAGATTTGCTCAGCAGTTATTGCATATTAAACACTACAGATCCCTACTCTAGCATTTTCTTACGCTTATTCTGTTTGTTGTGATTTAACACTACAGCAGCCCTTTGTGTTCTATTTTATTCCCAGCTATTTAGTCCTAGTACTTGTTTTGCAATCTTTATATAAAAGCATCTTCCAGACTGCTCCTTTCTACTTCAATAATTAGAACATTGCAAAGTTAATTTTATTAGTGTTCTTTTACAAAAATACTTGTAACCATTAATCAAAAGAAGCGGCTTCCTTTACCAACTACAGCTCAAAGAAAGCGTCTATGCATACTAAAAGCATTATCCGAAAACATCTAAAATCAAGTATCTTGAGCACATCACACATTAAACCTAAACAAGCCAAAACCAACCACCCTAACACACCAAAAGATCATACGGAATCTTATAAAAATCCTGCATCACAAAACCCTAAGTCAAACAAATCACACCAAAAATGTAGCAATAAAAACGTTACACTCACAGAATGCTTCAAACCTAGGCATGCAGCAACAAAATTAACCAAAACGACAAAAATAAACAACTAACCTCGTATTCTTCCTCTTCGTCCTGTTCCTCACCAGTAGCCTCAACCGCGGCTGTGGCGGTTTCATCTTCGTCGGAATCAACAGGCCTAGCAACGGCTTCAAGTTCCTCCTCGTCTTCTTCCTCTTCCTGATCATTGACCTGTTCCTCCTCGGAAGAATTAGACAGAGATTCTTCCGTTGATTCCTTCGATTTCGATCGTCTTGCCATGGAGATCGACAAGGGTTTTCGTCACAGTTCTGCAAATCTTGTAGGAGGTGGAAGGGAAAGGGCAAAAGGGCCGACTTAAAGAGTTGCGAAGAGAGAGAAAGCACAAAATATGGGCATTTGGGGGATATTGATTTTTATAGGGCAATTTTTGGGCTTAATTGGAGTGTGGGAAATTTCCCGCCGGAATAACACGTAAAAATGCTTCTTTCCCGCTTTGGTCGGTGGTTTGGTAGATATGGTGTAAAGTAATATTTTTGAAATGGGTCGGGTCGGGTCCATGTTAGATTTAAAAAACAGCCAATAATAGATACCCATAGGAAAAAAGGTATTTTGTTGTGTCTACGATTATTTATGTATGTCATAATCGAGATGACTTGTGGGTAATTCATGATTGGCTATAAATAACCGTTATGCCACGGTATTTTTCTGAGTTGTTTTGTTTTAGGTGGTGGGTAGTGGCAGTGTGAAACCTATACCTCTCTTTATGTTCCATTTTACTGTTTGGAAGTCCTCGATTTGTCATTCACCTGTGTCGGGTATTAAAGAAAATAGGTAAAGGGTGCTATGTTGATATGCCTTCGAATATGAAATTATGCAAGTTTAGTTATGAAAGCCTCGAACTTCTTATGTCATACTCAGTCTAACAATATATGAGCATTGACCTTCAAAAGTTTACAGCAAAAAAATAAACAAAATGTTATAGTTGGTGTTTAAAAAATATCAGCATAGGATGATAATCAAATGAGAACCACAAATATGTTACAAACCCGTGAGAACCAATATAAAGATATTTGTTTACGTGATTTTTTTAAGATATTGTTACACACGTGATCATGTTCACCTTGTGAAAAACGAATTTTGATTCACCTAGTGAAATGAAAAATACACGTAAAAAATATTCACATGATGAAACAAATTCATGTGAAACTATCATATTATGAAACAAATATATGTGAAGCAAAATATAATAAATCCTAGCATTTGATAAAAAAATATCATGTAAAAAAATATTTTTTATATCGGTTCTCACGGTTTATAACATATTTGTGGTTTTCATTTGATTTAACCCCTACGAGCATAATAAAGAAAACATCGTAAAAGTAAATTAAAATCTCAAAGTAAGAGTAATAGTTGTAGAATTGATCAAAACGTGAAGATGGACCGAATGCATTTTTGATAGTTGAAGGAGTTGAATTTCGAATCTTTCAAAGTTATAGGATTTTTTATACCAACATAAGATTTAAAATGTTACGGGTCATAGGTGGAGATAATAAGCGTAGAGTGGTTGTTTTCAACTAAATATGCCCAATATTCACCACACGTAGATGCATGTTATGTCTAAACGAACCAAACCACATAAATATGTGGTAAATTGTTTGGTTTCGAAATAAAATTATGAGTTTAAAGTATGGATTCAAATTTTTGAGTAATAGTTTTATAAACCAACATTTGTGTTTTATACATTGTTGAGTTGTTTATATAAATCTCATCCTATCAAACCTTTGTAGCTTTTGTATACCAAATTCATGGAAACATAAAATAAAAACTCAAGTGTTGGTTTTTATGTCAATTTTTTAAAAAAGAAGAAGAAAAACAAGTCAAAAACCAACCAACACAAAGCTAGAAGTTGATAATCTTATCCTATCACATTTGTCCTCATTACAATAGTCTTATGACCTAATTGTTGTAATTTTGAATGAAATAATGTTTTGAATCCATTATGTGTTGATTGATCATCCATAATGTTGAACACTATGCATACTATATCATCATTTTAACCACACATTATTGGCATAATTCTTGATCGACTATCGATACTTGCCACTCGATCCAATCCCAATTCGAACATGTAATCAAAATCCGGTCTTTAAAAAGACCATGACCCAAAAAGGACCATCAAACTTACGTTACCAGGGTGAGCACGGTAAGGACCAAGAATCTTACTCAGTAAAAAGAATGGCAACAGCTGAGGTTCTTACCCGGTAAGTGGGAGAGAAGATTTTTTCCGGGTTAACGCTTACCAGATAAGAATCTCTTACAATTATTTCACCCACCTACCTCCTCTCGCCGAGTCTCGTCTACATACCAAACACACTCTTAGGGTTCCATGAGATTATTCAAGGTGCATGCAAGTTGGCCTGAAAATAAGTTTTTTTTCACCAATAAATGAATGAAACCAACAATTTCAGACTCATACAACCACCATTTCACAAGTTTTTCTGTAACAAACACCAAAGTTGCCAGATAAAACTGCATTCCACAAAGTGACAAAACTAGCAGAGCACAAAGGCGAGTCAGAGTAACGGTGATTAACAAACGGAACACAAATTGGGATTTACACGCCTTTGCTCTCGAGACTAATACACTTGACCAAAACGTGACGCCAAATTGCAATTGTATGCTTGAAAGAATCGTGAAGAATTACGGTTGTTGCTGCTTCTGCATCCATTAGCTAAGCAGGAACCTGAATATATCGCTTAGGGAAATGATTCCTTCTACTCGTTTGCTTCCAGCTTCCACAATCACAACTCGTCTTACCCCTGATCCATAACACCGCAAATGTCGGTATACTTTATAAAGTGTTGCAGAAATCACAAGTGAGTTGGGTTTTCGGAAAAAAAAAACATCCAAGAAGAAAATCCCATTTCTGAGATCTACAAACAGAAATTCATTACTCCTATTATTAAGGGTAAAAATGTCATTTAGTTAACTAAAGTGTAATAGTTACACGTTTCTAAACTGTGTCTTTTTCATTATGGACATATATTAGGGACAAAAAGAGTATATCGGTGTTATGTACAACTCATGAATGTAAGCATGCATGTGCTTCAACACGTGTCATATAGAATAGGAAAAAGAACCTCAAAGAAAGATTGATCGTTGATGTATTTAAACCCATACCAAAATGTTAAAGAGCACTTGTAGTTTGCGAACATAAAAAGTTTTTATCAATTATCACATTAAAAGTTATACATAGAGCATAAAAAGAGTTCAAGTCCCCACGTATTTGGAGAGCAATAAATATATTTATACTTTACCGTTGGGGTAGAGGCAAGGTCTGCATACATCCTACTCTCCTAGGCAGTAGACCCTACCTCTATGTCGGATATAACGGCTTCATTTGCTATAATCTGGTTTATATACAAGATTACTTAAGAATTGCCATTTTGTGTTATTTTTGGCCTTTGGGACTACCACGTAGCCCCAAGTAATTTTACTTTTAATTGTAACAATGGGTCCAAGAAAACAACCATTATCAAAACTTTAAAAGAAAAGGCGAGTGAAGTACCTGGTTTTGCTAATCTTTCCATGACTTTATGCAGGGAATCCGAGCGTAGGCACATGTGGCATCTTTGTGTGGTTGCCCCATAAGAAGAGTATGATTCTTGTCCCAGCTGCAAAGCCTAAGATTGCCGAAGACATCAATTATAGACTTTGTTGAGAAAGAAAATAAAACCAGGAATAAATGAATGCTGCAATTTAGCCTAAGGAAAGTTCATTTAGGAACCGTAAATATTTTGAGAACCAAGGAACCAATATTCATAAGAGTAAATTTTAGACTTAGGTCCCTGACGTTTGCCATTTTCAACGAAAAACTGTCCCTAATCTTCAGGGACCAAGTCCAAAATTTACTCTATTCATAATGAATATACACAAGTATACATGAATATTCACAATGAATATTTGGTTCGCACGGTTCTTAAATGAACCTGACCCTATACCCTAAATATGCAAGCCACCAAGCACTCTCAGCAAAGGTTTCTCTGGTCCCACCATCCCAAAAACAAAGCCACATACATTTGAGTACTTGAGATTCAATGTGTCTACTACTGGATTTGAGATAAGAAGTTAAATGGTACTTACCTGATGAATAGTCATTTCTTCAAGGTTAATGTGTGTATAAACTTTATCTTTTGCCAAAGCAGTGATGTCACTGTCAAAGAGTAAATCAATGCAGTAAGAGCCATGCTAAACTCTATAAACACAACACCATGAAATATGAAGGATACAGTTAGATATAACTTTACCTTCGAGAGTATACATCCAACAATGAGTCGTTGTCATCAACAATGGGAATTGAGCTAACTTCAGCTGCAAAAGAAATCCAGGAATATATATAAAACAAAGATGCTGATCAAACATTAGATTTATTATATAACGAGCATAAAACACACCTTGCACAAATAAATTCAGCGCTGCACTAAGAGAAGAGTTTGGTCTTAGTACTGCCAATGGTTGTTTATTTGATTCTCCAATTTTCGGAACCCACGTACCCAAAGGAAGGGAACTAATTGGCAGTTGCAATATCGGTAATGAGCTTGCGGAATGTCTAAAGTATCTGCAAATAACTGGAATAAATAATGCAATCGGTTAGTAAGATAGAGTGATCAACGACTATATGCTCAAAAAAAAATTAACCAAAAACTTACGTTTTAGTACTTCAGAAAGGGAGGCAAGATATAATAGATGTGGATATGAGCCATCATCTGAGGGTGAATGAGTTACGGGAACTGTAGCTACTCGATTCTGCAGTATTTTTAAACTGACATCTTTCAAATTTTCATCTGGCCCAGCCTGAACAATAGAAATTGATATATCCATGACCTTGACATATAATCCACTTAAAAGATCAAATAGTAATTAAGAGCTCTTGTTATAAAAGTTCACAAAAGAACTCACCTTTACTAGTCTTTTAGAAAGTATTTTACCATGCTTGATGGCTTGTTTATTAAGATATAACTTCGCTTCTTTCCAAGCAGATATAGTATGTGTCTCGAGTTCTTCCTCTGTCAGATTGGACCCATGATTACCAAGCTGCAAAAAATTCAGATCGCCAATCAGCCATTGTAACCCAAGGATAACATAAATCAACTAGGAACATGCAGATGTCATAGATCTATCACAATATATACAAGTTGAGGAAAACAATGAAGCTATAAACCTCTTGCTTATAAATTGTTAAAAGTAATCACTTAGGCCATGTTAGTTTTTTAGGAAAAAGCTCTTATTAGCCTCTTATGCCTGATTCATTAAGAGGTAAGGCGATTAAGACTGTTTGCTTTTTCCAAATTTTCAGAGTCACTTATGTCTTATCGTCCTCTTATCTGGTAAGAGGTAAACCAACCTCTTATTTGCCTCTTATTATTCTCAATGAATTAACCTTAATAGATCATTTCTCTTATCTATTCATTTGAGTTATAATAAAACTCAATTTACTATAATTAGGTGACTTTCAAATTTAAATTTATATAATTTAAATATATTATTACCGATTAAACGTATTCATTTAAATGAAGGCTAATTTTATAATTTAGATATAAATTTCATAATGATGATGCATAAATATGTGAAATTGTATACATCTATATATAAATTCAAGACTATAATATTTTAATGGGCCAAATACATAACTTAAACAAATTCAGACATTTATCAGATTACAAAAACTGTGAAAAACAGTCTTATTGATTCAGATTTCAGACTTCAGCACCACCTCTTATCAATCAAAAGTGAAATAAGACTTGAGACTTCAGCACCTCTTAAAAAACAAACGCCCCCTTTGTTTGTTTTTTCAATTTCAGCACTTAATGACCACTTATCACTTATTCGGTCAGACTTTTTAAAATTCAGTTTTGTTTTTTAATTTATTCAGACCCACTTATCACTTAAAACCATCTGTAAAAAAAGTGATAGCATGAGCACTTATTTCTCACTTATTCGTTCAAGCCCTCCAGTCCTCTCGCCTCCTTCTACTATTAATGGCTGTATTTCCAAGTTCCTAGTATATCCCAAAAACAAAATCCTAAATCATCGTCTTCCAGCACCACTCTCCAGGATTTATCTTCTTCGATTTGGCATTTCCATTTAATAATTCTGCTAGCAACCTCCATGGACGCAGAATTGGGGACTTTTTCAAGGGCTTAATCTGGTCTTGTTGTATCACTTAAGTGGGGTTAGAGAGCTGCATTCGTTCATATTTGACTTCAAAACCAAAAAAATATTATTGTTGATAATGCTTCAGAAACTTCACCTGATGATTTACAACCCAAGAAGAGGTGTGCTTGGGTGACATCAAGTTCTGTTTGTCCATGACGGAAATTCATGGTCTGGCTATTCGGACATGTATTCGAATCGGTCGAAAATAAGAGTGTGATCACTTGGAACTCCTTACTTTCTATTGTGGTTGGATCAATCGATGTATTTTTGAGGCATAAAATAGACAATTATAAATATTCAGACATTTGTCAGCTTACAAAAACAAACAGTCTTTTTGATTCAGATTTAAGACTTCCACTAAAAATCAGAAGTGAAATCAGACTTCAGACTTCAGCACCTCTTAAAAAACAAACGCCAAAGTTTTAGTTTTTTTAATATTCTTTTCTTCTAATTTCTTTATTGTTATTCTATTTCCTTAATATCAGGGAACTAGTTGTTAGATTTTGAATATAAATATAGGGTTTGTACATACAGTTAATTTGAGAAAATGACAAAGCCGTTTTCACATGAAATTCAGAATCAATAGTCATCACTAACCCATCACAACTCTTGTAAACATTTTTCTAATTCAAAAAAATCCAACCAGACCTCAAAACAATTAGTCTCAATGTTGATAACTTGAATCGCCTTGAGCTTACCTCCCGCATAATTAAAATAAAATCCAATGCACTTAAAACACCAACAAACTGACCCTTGCAGAAGTCCCAAAGAGGAGCTGTAGAAATTCCCTGGAAATTGCTTCACTTTAGAAAACGTTACATATAAAAGAACAATATCAGACAGATAATCCACAAAAAACATAACATATAGCATAATGAAACATTTAGAAGTCATTAGCAGGTAATTCGCCATTTGTTTAAATTAACTACCATGATGTACCTCCTATAAAGAGATTAAGGGATTGTTTGACAGTTGCTGAATGGTTTGGTGCAGAATGATTAAGTGGTCAGAATGATTAAGAGGCTCTTGTAATATAGTGCAAAAATGAAATATGGTTGTTTGGTAATTGTTCAGAATGAAATTAGAGCGTTGAATGGTCGAGGGAGGCCCAAGATACAAAATCATTCAGAGGGTTTTGGAACCATTAAGAGGCAGACATTTTTTTACCAAACAAGATTCACCTCTTAGCGATTCAGATGTTGTCTCTTAATGGAACCATTAAAAGGTAAACAAACAGCCCCTAAGAATACAATAGAAGACACATGCCATAGTCTACTTCAAAAGATATGGTGGAGATACCTGCTCATAAAGAATATGAAACGCTTGTTTTACTGGTAAATCAACGTCTAAGGCAATGACCTGAGAACAAGGCAAATTTTAAAAACAAAATTGAAAAAGAAGTGAAATATTAAGTTGATACAAACTGTCAAATATACTTTATTAGAAAACCAAGAATCATATCTGACCTTGCCAGACTCGGGAAGCAGCTCATAGGTCATATGTGTAGCCAGGAATACAGAAATCCGATGACGAGATACCTCCAGGTCTGCTTCTGATATCCTTGGCAATGGCTCGTGAGATGTATTATCTGACATCCTTACCTGCATTTGATATCTCCCACACAGAGGTTAAAGATCATATGTGAACATGTGAATTCTAACATAGATTCACATGTGAATCTTAATCATAACTTGTATGTGAATCAATTTAAAACTTATAACTGATTTTTTGAATTAGTTTAAGATCGTATGTGAACATGTCAATTTTAACATAGATTCACATGTGAATCATAGTAACAAATCCGTATTAAGTTGTTCACGCATGATTCAAGTTTACATGTTGGCTTACTGCACAACGTATATAGTGGATTCCCACGACCTCACTTCAGATAAGAAGACTTCAAACTATTAATATGATGATAGTTCCAAGCAACTATTTAGAAGTACCAATAACTATGTGTTGAAAGAATCTACAGTGAATAAAGAAAAAGATGAAATATTTCAGCAACTATTTAGAAAAGAATAATTTAAACAAGTCTCTTACCACTCGCTGAAAGACTTCATTGTCCACATCCATGCTTGAACCAGAAGGCGTATGTGGGCTCAAGACTGCATGAGTATAGTCAGACTCCCTAGCTAAGAGTACAGTATTCACAGTACCATAACTACCAGTTACAAAAGGTTGGTGCTCGTCATGCCGCCACTCACCATCGACAATAAATTTATACTGCAAGATGAGAACAATATGTGAATATCACTTAAATGAGCTACATTGTGATATAAAGTTATTTATCTTAAGGCCATAAAAACCCAAAACTTATCATTGCTTTACAAGATGCGGTATTGGACACAAAAAAAAGATTGACATATTTCAAAGGGCAAATAGCATAAAGATTTTGTAAGATTGGCTACTTTGATGCAATTGGATTCTATGCAAATAGCCATAAGAATCATAATTCAGACTGGATATATTAATATCCATCAAGACTTCAATATCAAATTATAAATCAAGAAAATAATATTCATCTTAACTCCAATTATTTCAATGAATGAAATGAAATTGAAATAAGAACCAACCTGATGGTAGCCAGGTGGTAAGCTGCATATCGTCTGAAATACAGTAGGGCAACCCTCAACGGGGGTCATCGGCCAATGTTCAGACCACCTTCAAAATGCACATGTAATCAATTAAACAAAGATTTTGGGTCTATTTACTAGACAATACTACAAAAACTTATACATTTATAACATTAAAATCTTACCCTGTAAAAGAGCCACTTAAGTATACACTTCTACCCCCATAAGGCCACACAAACCTTGCTGGTGTTAGAATTGTGCCTGCACCACCACTTTCCCTTCCATAATCCATTCCTGAAGCAGACATTCTCTTTTCTACTTCTAATCAAATTAAGCTAAATTTCCAATTGTTGCCCCAGGAACAGAAATTTAAAAAAAATGAAAAACAAAAACAAAAAACCAGATCAAACAACTTTCCTAAATTACAACCAAAAAAATTGTCTGACCCCAAATGGAAAAGATCAATACCAAAACTCTATTACAGCTCAGGCTGTTTGATATCAAAGGCCCCAAAACAACCTCATTTATAGAAGAAATTCGACACCAATAAATGAAACGAACCCTAATGTGAATGAATCGAACAACAACAATAATGAATTGGATCTCGATAAAAACGTGAAAATTGGAAAGCGATGACCATAAAACCCTAGAGCGAAAAAGATCGAAACTTTAATCGGGAGATAATATACAGTGTAAATTGTACAAAAACCCTATAAGTTTTCCGATGAGAAGCTGAATCTTTTATCTGGGATGTATGTATGTGATTGTGGGGTGAAGTAATTTGAAGATTTGGGGAAAATTTTGTTGAGCAGTTGCGTAGTCGCGTACTCAACCGTTCATTGGGCAACAACTGATGGAAACCAACGGAAGCCAACAGCAAACATGGTGAAACCTCAAAATCAAATCACTTCCCTTTTTTTACTTTATACCAAAATCACGAAGAAGAAAAAAGGGAAATTAATTAAAATAATCAAAGTCAAACCAACTGTTACCAAAATATCCTAAAATTTTTTAATTTTGCAAAAATACCCAAAATACCCGCGATCGCGGGATACGCTGACGTGGCACGTATTTTGGGCACAAATGCCCCGCGAAGCCCCTAAACTTTGGTCGCGGTGCACTTTTGGTCCCTGCCCGCGATGGGCCAAAATTTACAGTTTTAGTCCCTGAAATTTTCAACTTTTGGTCCCTGAAAATATACACTTTCAGCCCCTATACTTAGACGAATCTTGATGCTTTTACTGTTTTTTTTCACAATTATTGCAATTTAAAGACTGATTTGTGGTTGAAATTCAATTGCATGTTTCAATCAATGTTAAATCAATGTTTTTGGAATATCAGTTTGTGGATGAAATGAGAGATTGTTTTCTGATATGTTGGTTGTTTCATTCATAAATAGACGTAAAATTCAAGCCATAATTCTCACACAACGATTTCATTGTTGCAATATTTCTTTCTGCAATATTTTGTGTTTGAGATACTACTGAAAAAATGAGTTCATCTGTTGCAAAAGCTAAGCTATATTTCTGTTTTGATGGTGAATGGGTGCAAGATAACAATGAGTGGAATTTTGCTTATAAATCTAAGCATGGTGCAAAAGTGTCAGTAAACTATACTTATCAGAAGTTTGTTGCATACGCCATGCAAAAATGTGGAATCAACTCTTCTGATATTTGCAAGTTAGTGTTTAAAAATGGCGATGGGTCATTTGTGGATTTATCCAACGATGGGGATATCTCTACTTTTCTGCACCTTGCAGTCGATTCAGAAAGACCCCCATTACTCTTTGTGTATCCCGGCGTATCCGACGGTGACGACGACGGTGACGAGGAGGGTGACGACGACGAAGACCTCCAAATAGAGCAGCCTGATTCTCAACAACAACAACAACAACCACCACCACCATCACCACAACCACACGAATGGCGTACTGCTGGAGTTGCTGATGACGAAACCCACGTTTTCAGAACGGGTAATTCTGAAATAGACAGATCAGACACCGATAATGATGATCACGAAGAATATACCCCTAGTAGAAAATCATGTAGTCAGATAAATGACTTTTTTGATATGCCCCCTATTTTTCCAGACTCCCATACCCAGACACAAAGCTACGAACCTACACCTTATATTCGTAGCGAAAGTTTAACAACAGGTCAGATATTCGATTCGAAGGATCTCTTAGCAAGTCAGATCGGACTCAAGTTCTTGGAAGAGGGTTTCCAAAGTCGCGTGCGGGCATCTGACAAAATCAAATACGTAGTTGAATGTGCTAGAGAAAAGTGTGAGTGGAGGTTGTACGCGATTCACACGGGTCCCAAAGGAGGGGCGATAATGATTAGAAAGTTGCACGACGTACACACTTGTACGAGGACGCAACTTAATCCCCACCACAAATAAGCCGGCAAAAAGACTTTGGGTGCGATCCTGAAAAACAAATTTCTTGATGTTAGCAGGTCATTGCGTCCAAAGGACATCGTCCACGACGTTCACCGGCAGTTCGGCGTCACGATTGATTACCACCAAGCGTGGCGTGCGCGCTGCCATGCACTGTTTATGGTGAGAGGCACGTTCGAGGAGTCGTATGAACGACTCCCGACATATTTATATAATTTGCAGATGCAGAACCCTGGTACTGTCACGCAGCTACGGACCGATTCACGTGGACGGTTTGAGATGTGCTTCGTGGCCCTTGGACCCGCGGTACGTATTTTAACACGTCATATGTTTACACATTATAAACTATAACATTTACACATTATAAACTATAACATTTTAACTTATGTTTTTGCAGATCCGCACATTTCTGGAAAATCTACGTCGTGTCCTGATAATAGACGCAGCACATTTAAAGGGCCGTTACTTGGGTATGATGTTCCTGGCGGTTGCCATGGACGGGGATAACTCCATCGTTCCAGTAGCTTTCGGCGTAGGCAAGTCCGAAACCGGGGACGAGTGGACTTGGTTTCTGTCCATGTTGAGACAAGCTATCGGAGACCCGCAAGGGTTGGTGTTTATGTCTGACATGGCTCCTTCCATAAGCGCCGCAATCTCTGCCATGTACCCAAACGCCCCTCACGCCATATGTTGTCGACATTTGGAGATGAACGCCAAATCCAAGGACAAACGTATTACCACCTACAAGGATGTCTATTGGGCGGCATGCAGAGCATATACGGATCGGGAGTTTAACAAGTACATGAATATGCTACGATACAGTGTCAAGGAAGCAGCCAAAGTCTTTGACGATGCTGGACCGGAGAGGTGGTCCGCGGCCCATTTTCCTGGACAACGGTATGACATTCTGACCTCGAATAGTGCAGAGTCTGTGAATGCACTCTCCCGTTTTGCGCGTAGATGTCCGATTGTTAATCTTATGGACTACTTTCGGGCCTTTCAACAAGAGTGGTACCAAATTCGACGCCTAAAAGGAGCTAATATACAAAATGCACTCGCACCAACGGCGGAGAATATCGTTCAGTACAGGGCGCGTCGTGCGGCGACATGGCCGGTAAGAGCAATCGGGTATGGGAAGTACGAGGTGCATGATGACTATATTCACGCGATTGTGAATATGGAAGACCACCTTTGTTCGTGTCGCGAATGGGATAAATCTGGGTTACCGTGCGGCCATGCCATCGCTGCAGCAACATATATGGGTCGTACAGATTGCAGCGACTTGGCTGTACCTTTCTTCACGTCCGAATATTACCGGAAAACATACGTGGAGGTAATAAACCCAGCTGGACCCCCTGCAGCATGGGTGTATCCACCCGACCCGCTTCCACCATGCTATCCACCTTTAATGGATAAGAACAGGGCCGGGAGACCGAGAAAGAACGACCGACGTCCATCACGTGGTGAAAGTTCGATACAACGAAGATGTACTCGGTGCCAATGCGTAGGACACACTCGTGGAGAGTGTCCAAATCCCGCCCCTTCAACCGTGCCAAGGAGACATTCTGTCAGTCACACCCCGGGCCCGTCACAGCTTGAACCATATGGAACAAACCCATATGATACTGTTGATCTAAACACTGATTTGTAAATGATATATATACACACATACATATGCTTCTAAATGAACATTGATAACACATCTAGTTTGTAAATGATATATATATATATATATTCGTATTATATATTTACACACATAAAGAAAATAGGAGACCTTCAATTTTTCATAGTATTTTCTTGACCTTGTTCTTGCATCCATGGCAGTGAATGTTAACTCTGAGTACACATGTCTGTTTATATATTCATATTAGATACGTTTTAATTTTAACAAATTACACCATTATAGTTAATTATTTAATTTATGGTACATCTCATATTTTTTTCCAATTTTGTTTTACACTCCTATCGCATTAACATAATAATCATATATTAACTAATTCATTAAATCGTTTTAAATTATTATTATTTGAATGTGTTTATAGATATCGTGAATGGCAATAGGAGAAGGTAGAATTGTTTATAAATGGGGTTTTGACAAGTTGGTATCACTGGACTCATTTAAGAATTGTGAAAATGGGTATTTGGCGAATGATGATTCATGTGTGTTTAAAACACTTCAGCTCCAAACACACATGAATCATCATTCGTCAAATACCCATTTTCACAATTCTTAAATGAGTCCAGTGATACCAACTTGTCAAAACCCCATTTCATATTATATATATACACACACATACATATGCTTCTAAATGAACATTGATAACACAGCTAGTTTGTATTCCATCCAACAAGCTCTTCATCTTCAATCTTTCTGACCCTTCTTCAACGGCTTCTGCTTTTGCAACCACGTATGGCCATTGTGTACCACAACCCGCACACACTTTAGCAAATGAGTTGAGGGTTGTCATATATTCTACAAGAGGAGTAGGCCCACGAATGAGGTAACCTCTGACTTGACCTTGCATGATGTATCCAACCTAACCGTGGTTCAGCGGCTTAAAAACTACTTTTCAGAGAAATTAACAACAACAAAAAATACAAAACAACAACACAGTAAAAAAAATACAAATAACAACACAGTAAAAAAAATACAAAACAAAAAAAAATATAACCACCACCTACTTAAAAATTGATTTAGTTTCATCAATCCAAGCTTGCTTCTCGTTTACCTTCGCTTGAATAATTGCGAAGTCTTGCAGAATATGGTGAATTGCTTCTTGTTCTCGACGAACACGAGCCTCCCGAGCTTTTATATCCCCTTTCATCCTTTTGATCTCCCTGTCTTCCTCTTCGATATTTCTCAAATGGATTGCCTTCCTGTCCATCATTTTTTTCCACTCTTCTGTTAGTTCATCTATCTCCTTTTCCTTTTTTGCTATGGCGACCTCGATTTGAGGTGACATTTTTTCAGGAGTAGACTTAGGGTTTGATGACGATGCCATTTGTGGATGAAATGAGAGAAGAGAGAAATCAATTCAAAGAAAGAAAGCAAGAGAGAAATCAAGAAAGAAAGCAAGAGGAAGTGTGAATTGTGAATTGCATACTACTAATATTTATGGATGAAATCTCAAACATGCAAATGAATTTCAACCACAAATCGGTCTTCAAAGTACAATAATTGTGAAAAAAAATAGTAAAAGCATGCAAGATTCGTCTAAGTACAGGGGCTGAAAGTGTAAATTTTCAGGGACCAAAAGTGTAAATTTCCAGGGACCAAAACTGTAAATTTTGGGCCATCGCGGACTGCGATCGCGGACAGGGACCAAAAGTGCACCGCGGCCAAAGTTGAGGGCTTCGCGGGGCATTTGGGGCCAAAATACGTGCCACGTCAGCCCTAGCCCGCGATCGCGGGATCCATCGCGGGTATTTTGGGTATTTTTGCAAAATGATTTTTTTTTTGGTATTTTGGTAACAGTTGGTCAAACTTTGGGTATTTTAATTAATTTCCCAAGAAAAAATATCCAAAAATTTGTCTTATTTTTATTTAATGTAATCATTTTTTAACAGAATTAAATTTTTTATTTTCATACTAATTTAGTAATAAAAATAGAAAGGGAAATTAATTAAAATACCCTAAGTTTGAACAAGTGTTACCAAAATGCCCTAAATCTCTCACAGTTTGCAAAAATACCCCTTTTCCGCGATGGGAGCCCGCGATCGCGGGCCAGGGACCATTTCTGACACTTTTTTAAACTTGCAGGGACCATTTTTGAAAAATGAAATCCCGCGATCGCGGGCTCATCCCGCGATGGGATACTTTTTGTGACTTTTCAATAGGGACCATTTTTGAAAAATTCCAGGGACCATTTTTTAAAATTTGAACCGCGTTTGACCACTGTTCACCCGCGTTTCGTCGAATTTTATGAATTTAAAATGAAATGTTACACTTTCAACCCCTATACTTATTTACTAAATTTACTTTATACCTTTTAGTTTCATTATTTTAATTTTACATTTAACACATATAATCGTTTATTAACTAAAATACGTTAAAAAATACGTTTTAATTTTAACAAATTACACCATTATAATCGTCTATTCGATACGTTCGAAATGAGCCCAATCTTGAATTTTTTTGGATTTATATATTTTAATATATATCATATACAGTTATACACTACATAAAAAAAATTATATTTAAAATTCATACCCTTATAGTTAATTATTTAATTTATGGTACATCTCTTATTTTTTTTCAATTTTTTTTACACTCCTATCGCATTAACATAATAATCATATATTAACTAATTCATTAAATCATTTTAAATTATTATTATTTGAATGTGTTTATAGATATCGTGAATGACAATAGGAGAAGGTTTTACGAGAAGAATATGAAATGGGGTTTTGACAAGTTGGTATCACTGGACTCATTTAAGAATTGTGAAAATGGGTATTTGACGAATGATGATTCATGTGTGTTTGGAGCTGAAGTATTTGCAGTTACAGAGTATGCACAAAATGATCGATAATAAAATAAATAAAACGTATTTTAACTATAAGGGTGCGTTTGGTACGCAGACTGGATGGGACGGGACAGGACAAAAAAAAAATAGTTTCATGTTTGGTATGCTATGGGACAAAAATCAGATGGGACAACATGGAACAAAAACAAGTTTTAATGGGACAAAACATAAGATTTTTTGTTCCACCAAAATAGGTGGAACAACATGGGACTAAAACAATAGATTACTAAAATACCCTTTTTCCAACGTAACTTAGATTAAAATTATCTCCTCCAGTTCAGTCCCGTCCCGTCCCATCCAGTTCAGTCCCGTCCAGTTACGTCCCGTCCCATCTAGTATGCGTATCAAATGCTACCTAAAAGTACAACTGTATATGGTATATATTAAAATATATAAATCCAAAAAAATTCAAGATTGGACTCATTTCGAACGTATCGAAGAGACGATTATAATGGTGTAATTTGTTAAAATTAAAACGTATTTTTTAACATATTTTAGTTAATAAACGATTATATGTGTTAAATGTAAAATTAAATTATGAAAGTAAAAGGTATAAAGTAAAGTTAGTAAATAAGTATATGGGGTTGAAAGTGTAAATATGAAATCAAAATCACAATTTGGAATTGAAATTTACACTTTCAACCCCTATACTTATTTACTTACTTTACTTTATACCTTTTACTTTCATAATTTAAATTTTACATTTAACACATATAATCGTTTATTAACTAAAACACGTTAAAAAAATACGTTTTAATTTTAACAAGTTGCACCATTATAATCGTCTCTTCGATACGTTCGAAATGAGCCCAATCTTGAATTTTTTTGGATTTATATATTTTAATATATATCATATACACTACATAAAAAATATTTTATATATTTAAAATTCATACCCTTATAGTTAATTATTTAATTTATGGTACATCTCTTATTTTTTCAATTTTGTTTTACACTCCTATCGCATTAACATAATAATCATATATTAACTAATTCATTAAATCGTTTTAAATTATTATTATTTGAATGTGTTTATAGATATCGTGAATGGCAATAGGAGAAGGTTTCACGAGAAGAATATTAAATGGGGTTTTGACAAGTTGGTATCACTGGACTCATTTAAGAATTGTGAAAATGGATATTTGGCGAATGATGATTCATGTGTGTTTGGAGCTGAAGTATTTGCAGTTACAGAGTATGCACAAAAGGATCGATGTATTTTCAACGTAACTTAGATTAAAATTATCTCCTTCAGTTCAGTTCCGTCCCGTCCCATCCAGTTCAGTCCCGTCCAGTTCCATCCCGTCCCATCTAGTATGCGTACCAAACGCTACCTAAGAGTACCATAAATTAAATAATTAACTATAAGAGTATGAATTTTAAATATAAAATATTTTTTATGTAGTGTATATGATATATATTAAAATATATATATCCAAAAAAATTCAAGATTGGGCTCATTTCGAACGTATCGAAGAGACGATTATAATGGTGTAACTTGTTAAAATTAAAACGTATTTTTTAACGTGTTTTAGTTAATAAACGATTATATGTGTTAAATGTAAAATTAAAATAATGAAACTAAAAAGTATAAAGTAAATTTAGTAAATAAGTATAGGGGTTGAAAGTGTAACATTTCATTTTAAATTCATAAAATTCGACGAAACACGGGTGGACAGTGGTCAAACGCGGTTCAAATTTTCAAAAATGGTCCCTGGAATTTTTCAAAAATGGTCCCTTGCAATTGAAAAGTCACAAAAAGTATCCCATCGCGGGATGAGCCCGCGATCGCGGGATTCCATTTTTCAAAAATGGTCCCTGCAAGTTTAAAAAAGTGTCAGAAATGGTCCCTGGCCCGCGATCGCGGGCTCCCATCGCGGAAAAAGGGTATTTTTGCAAACTGGGAGAGATTTAGGGCATTTTGGTAACACTTGGTTTGACTTAGGGTATTTTAATTAATTTCCCAAATAGAAATCGTAATTACATAAAATGATAATTCAATTTTCATACCGTGAAATGCAATTTAATTTATAAAAATCGTCATAGTAATTATTCGACCCTGTAAGTATTTTTATAGGTCTTTTAGGTAAAAAAAATTCAAACTAATTAAATTTTTAAAAATCTAATTATTGCAATTTAAAGTCATAATAATAAGTTTAAAGTGTTTGGGTAGAAAAAAGTAATTATTGGAATAAGTTTTCAATTATCAAAATAGAAAACTCATAAATCAAAAAGAAAGTTGTTGAATATTAAGTAAAGATTAAAATACTGAACTTTTTAGATAGTCTAAATATAAATTTGTTGTACTTTTTAGATGAAAGAAAGAGTAGTAAACTACGATTTTAGTCCATGTGGTTTGATGTTTATAACAGTATTCGTCCCTGGTCTTTAAAAACTGCTTTTTTCATCCTCATGGTTTCCATTTTGTTTTTATTTCTGTCTCTCCATCCAATTCTGTTAAAATGAGGGGTTAACTCATCCAAAAAGTGATTGAATAAATTACATATTTGGTCCTTGTGGTATACCATTTTTTACATATTTATCCTTAAATTACATAGTTTACATTTGCTATCTTTATTATATTTTATCAAGACATTTATTTTTCTATTAATTATATTCTATTTTTTTTAAATTATTATTACTTTAATTATAAAAATAATCAAATAATGTCATTAAAATTATTGATAAGTACATGATATTTTTTTCAGAGCTTTCGGCTGAAATATCTTAAAATTAATATTTTTTATTGATTTATTAACACTTTTTATTTATTTTAAATTACCATCGAAAAGAGTTTAAATGTTTAATAGAATTCGAAAAAAAAATAGTTTATTTCATTTAAATTTTATTTGTTATTAATTAATCAATATATATATATATATATATATATATAGGGGAAGTTTCTTTTGCAAACCACTCATTTCTAAGAAACTATGCAAACCACCTTATAGTCAATCAATTTTAATAGTTTTTGTTTATTAATCATTTTAATTAATTTAATCCGTAAGGGCTATTTAGTAATTAGGTAATTAATTTATTTTCCTTTTTTTGTTATTTATATCTTAATTTTAGCAACTAACCATACTTTTAGGGATTGTGATCATGATATGTTTAATCCAAATCACAATTGATTTTTTATCACCATCCATTAACGTCCAGATGAAGTCGTGATCTTCCAAATCCAACAACTCTACTCATAATATTGTTCTTTAATGGAGTTATCAACTTTTCAAGATTGACTTTATGTTTTGTTTTCTCAAAAGCAGGCTCTGCTCCATCATTGTCAAAAAATCCATGACAATTATAAGTAACATAGTTGTCAATTCATGGATGATTCTTCTTCGATTAACAGATTATATATATTACAGATTCATGGATTGTTTCAGATTCATGATTATTTATATTTCAGATTCATCGATTGTTTTCAAATTCATGATTATATACATAATAAATGAATGCATGATTCCATATATTACAGATTCATGGATGGTATTGTTTCATTGCAGTTTATAAGCATATTCATCAGATGCATGGATGGTACTGTTTCATTCAGTTTATAAGCATATTCATCAGATTCATGGTTTTTCTTTTTGAAATCATGAATTCAACAGAAACATGAATCTGAAATCAAACAGCAGGCTTTGGGTGGTATTGATTCATTGTAGTTACTGGATGATAGAGCTGCAAATATATTGAGGCCACTGTGGACTTAATAATAGGTCACTGTTGGTTTGAATTGCAATTGTAATTTGGGTAAATGGTTGTAAACTCTTCAGTGGTTGGTATTAAATGAAATGCTATAAAAAAGTGTAAATCACCTATTTAATGGGGGAAGTGAATCACGTGGCCATGATTTTCGGAAAGGACACAAGTGAGTATTTTGACCAAAAAACCCTTGTGGGCATGTTTTACTTTTGAAATTAATTATTGAAAGGTCAATATTTACACAAAATGCCACCGGATTAATATGAGCCTTAGATGAATTAATTGGATGGTGATTAAGATAGTTGCATAGTTTCTAGGAATGTAGTGGTTTGCAAAAAATACCACCCCTATATATATATATGTGTGTATGTGTGTGTTTAATTAATGTTAAACAAATTTGATTAATTAATAAAAAATAAAGTTTAAATGGAAATATAAAATAACGAGGGTAAAGTGCATTTAAAAAAATAGCAACCGAAAAAGATTTAACTATCTTTTTCTCGAATTCTATTAAATTCCTTATAGTGGTAATTAAAAATAAATAAAAAGACTTAATAAAGCAATAAATAAAAATATTAATTTTAAAAGATTTCAACCGAAAACTTTGAAAAAAAATCATGTACTTATCAATAATTTTAAAGAATTTATTTTATTATTTTTATAATTAAATTTATAATGATTTTAAAAATTTGCAAATAACTAATAGAAAAATAAATGTCTTGATAAAATATAATAAAGATAGATGTAAAAGTAAAAAAAAATGTAAACGTTGTAATTTAAGGATAAATTTGTAATAAATGGTATACCACAAGAACCAAATGTGTAATTTACTCAATCACTTTTGGATGAGTTAACCCCTCATTTTAACAGAGTTGGATGGAGGGACGAAAATGAAAACAAAATGGAAACCATAGGAACGAAAAAAGCAGTTTTTGATAACCGGGAATTAAAATCGTTATAAACATCAAACCACAGGGACTAAGACCATTATATTTACATAAATAATATTGTTTTATATTATGATGTAGCTATATTTATTCATTTATTTCATCGATTTTCTTTTATAATTTCTTTAAAAAACACTTGTGACCTTCTATTCTTCCTACCAACCCTTTATTCTCTCATCCCACACCATTGCTACCCAATGTTCAATGTTTTAATTGTTAACCCCTTTGATAATGAAGGGGTTAACGTGAACGAAAGGAAGATGATGAATAGTTGGTTTCTACAAAATTACACAGGTACTTCAATTTGATGGTTTATGTGAAATAAAATGAAGTTTGGGGACTGTCTTTGTTAAGTTGTGTGCATTGATGGTATTTGGTAGCAGGGTTGGGTTCCGTTGAGAAGTTGAGATTAACGTGAGAAGCGTGAAAGTGATTATCAACCGTTGGATGAGAAATAGATGCACATTAGGATGAGATGCACAAAGTCAATTCTTTTCTAAGTAGCAATTCATGGGAGGGTTTTTTATTATAAGTGATCAACGGTTCAAATCTACTTCTCGCGTTAACCTCAACATCTCACACGATCATTCATCTTTGTGTTAAAATCATAAAAAAATAACTATGTATGCAAATTCAACTTGGACTCGTAAACTATTACAAGTGTCCAGCTAGTTAGTTGAAGATAAACCCTTGTTTGTTGTGTTTGTTCGATAGAAGCTTCTAGATATTTTTAGCTGATCATTTTCTCATTAGATAATATAAGAATATATAGATTTGCTCCCAACTCTTGATATAAACTAAGCCGGTCAAATGTCAAACGTTTAGAAAAGGAAAAAATATTGTTAAACATATAATGTATTTTTTTCATAAGTCGGTTCAATTTCAAGTTAAAAGAAACACCAATCTAATATTAGTTTACAAGTTATACCCGGTTTGAAAAGCTTTGGCCATTTTGAGGGTGGACCAAGGAAAAAGAATGAAGCAAATTGAGAGGCCGGAGGTAAGGAAAAGAGTCAAAGTTGATCAGACAAACAAAACAAACTCATAATTGAACCGGAAAAAGGGACATGATTGTAGGCTCTCTCTTACTCTAGCAACTCTTTTTATATTGGTGTATAATGGATCGTATGCTTTTCATTTTAAACAATCATGAAAAAAATGTACTATGGGTTTTCTACCTTTTCTCTAACTACTCAATGGACCACATGTAATATTCTAACACTAAGGGCCGTTTACTTACTCTTTTCGGGTAAGTGCTGTCCGAGTAAGAGTGCTGACCCGGACAAGTGTTGTTCGGGTAAGAGTGTTTACCAAGTGTTTTTTGGTAAGTGCTTACCGACAAAAAATGACCATTTTAACCCTTATATAATTATATGCTAAATTAAATATAATTATTTTTATTACAAATCATTTAATGGAAGAGAAAAAAAAGACAAATTAATACATGTATTTACATACCTATGTTTACAGCACATGAAATTGAAAAAAAAACACACACACACACTTGAGATGACCAAAATTTGATCCAAATCTTTCCTTTCTTAAACATCCATCGTTATTAATACATACACACTTTTCGTTTTCACCATTAAACCTCCCAGCTACCATTCACCATTTCATTTCTCCACCCAAAAAACCCAATTTCGGGGTTCGTTAAAATCTCCCGCCATCTTCTTTCCCCCATTTCCAAGATCCAGATTTCATCCATGGCTTCCCATTTTCAATCATAGCCCTAAAATCCCCCCTTTTCGATCCCTTTTTTCCCATCATTTTTGATCTTTTTCCCCCAAAAAATGGCACTGAGTTCAGTCGTAGTCACAATCGACAAATCAAGCAACATCTCATTAGTGGAAGTCAGCGATTCAGATTCGTCAAGTGTTTCTTGAATAGCATAAAACAACGAGCACGAAGCAGTTTTCATGGATGCTTTTGTTAAAAAGCTAATAGAATCCTCTCGTTCTTCCCATAGTTAGAAACTCATTTTTCCTCTTTATCAAGTTTCATCTGCAATTTCAAATCTAGGGTTTTTCCTTTTCACAACTGTAACATCTCGATTTTTGGTATAAAATATTAAGATGGATTTTATTGATAAATCTATGATTTATTATGTGATAGATTAATATTAGAGTTTAACCCCGAGTAAGTTACGTTTTGGGTTTTAATTGGAATTATAAGTTAAGGGGTAAACTTTAATTTTAATTTATAAGTTGGAGGGTATATTTTGCCAATTCTTATAAGTGAGGGGTTTGGTTGGTGAGTTGGTGAAACTCAATTACTTCCACCGTCCTATTTAGATCAAAAGAGAGGAGGTGTCCTCATTTTGTTATCTTGTTTGTGTGTGTATGTGTGTTTTCACGAAAAGAGAAGAGAGAGAAAGAGCCAAAAGAGAAAAGAATAAGAAGAAGTAAGCAAGCAAGCAAGCTATTTCAGCTGGATAAGTTGGAATACAAATTGTGGAAACAAAAGGTATAATTTTTATCTAAAGTCTTCACCTTTATGTAGTTAAAGTTCTATGGGTTTAGAAAATGGGTTATGATGATTTTGATGATTATGATAAATCTGGGTTGATGTTTATGTTCAAATAGCAGTATTGAACATATATGCAAGTTTATAGAAACATGCATGGCTTAAAACTAGAGATTTCTATGTTTTTACGTTTTTCAGTTAGTTGAGATATTCATGAACTCAGTTAGTTGCGACAATTATGAACTCAGTTAGTTGCGACAGTTATGAATTTAGTTGGTTGCGATATGGTGCTATGTCTCAACAGTTGGTTGCGATATGGTGCTATGTCTCAACAGTTGGTTGCGATATGGTGCTATGTCTCAACAGTTGGTTGCGATATGGTGCCATGTCTCAACAGTTGGTTGCGATATAGTGTTATGTCTCAACAGTTGGTTGCGACAAGAGGGAGTTATCGCAATAGTGGGTTGCGACAAGGTATATCGCAGCTAGTTGGTTGCGATAAGAGACGAGAATTTTGGACATTTAGGATTTTCAGTACTTAAGGGTCTTAAACAGTAGATTAATACCAGTATATTATGTATTTGGGTATTTCAGATCTCTGTGAAGTTGGTGACTGAAGTTCCTTACAACTTTGAGAAAGGAAAAGTAGCTCTACTGCTATCAGGTGAGTTCATTCTTACCTTACCTTTTTATAATGTTTTAAAAGATGGTAAGGTGTATTTTATAAATGAACTGTTTGGATGGATTGTGAATGAATGATTTTTATAAAGTAAAATCTATTATTAAAGTTGACGGTTTTGCTTAAGTTCATTTAAGACGTTGGAAAATGATTTATAGCAATAACTTGTACGAGTTATAACTATTGGATTGATTGGGCAAGTGTGTTACGATAAAATTTATATCAAGGATTGTGAGTGATAATATTGATGGTTAGATTTATGTTATAAGAAATTGACATATTTAATGTAATTTGCTTATACGAAATGATACGAGAGATTTATAAGGAGATTTGCTCATAATTATTATGAGGAATCTATGTGTTTTAAATATAATTCGCTCATACCGTTGCTATGAGGAATTTATGTGATATAAATATGATTTGCTCATACTGTTTGCTATGAGAAATCTATGTAAAGGAGATTTGCTCATACGGTTGCTATGAGGGATCTATATTAAGTAAATACCTGTATGAGTACAAATAGGTGGTATGGATCCATAAGCCTAGTGTTTGGGAAATCTAGGAATAGACGTAGATTTATTCGGAATTCCTGATTTCTAAGGAAAAGAAGGGATTGTCATGTGTATATTGTAATCTCTACTTCCTTTCTAGAAATGGGCACGTGGATATTGCGATTTCTTGGATATGAGTATTAATCTAGAAATGGGCATGTGGATATTGCGATTTCTTGGATATTAGTATGAATCTAGAAATGGGCATGTGGATATTGCGATTTATTGGATATTAGTATGAATCTAGAAATGGGCATGTGGATATTGCGATTTCTTGGATATGAGTATTAATCTAGAAATGGGCATGTGGATATTGAGATTTCTTGGATATGAGTATTAATCTAGAAATGGACATGTGGATATTGCGATTTCTTGGATATGAGTATTAATCTAGAAATGGGGATGTGGATATTGCGATTTCTTAGATAGGAGCATTAATCTAGAATTGTTATTCATGCGAATGTTTGAATAGGCATAGTATAATTGCTATTCAGGTTGAATGTTTGAATAGACAAAGTAGAATTGTTATTCATGTGTATGATTGAATAGACAAAGTAGAATTGTTATTCATGTGAATAATTGAATAGACAAAGTAGAATTGTGTTATTCATGTGAAATAGGTTGAATAGGCATAGTATAATTGCTATTCAGGTTGATTGGGTTAATAGGCAAAGAAGAGTTGCTATTTATATTTGAAATGTGGAAGTATGAACTAGACGAAGTATAAGCGTTGTTTCTTGGGTTTTCGATGGAGTAAAAATAGGCAATATATAAGTACTGTTTATGTATCCGTTTGAAGAAGAAGGTATGACGTTTGAATGTAAGTCTGTAGGATTGATCGATAAACTAGAATCCGTGATGATTCGTAGTAGACTATTGAGTATGGTGATGTGACTTTATGACTGATAGTTATATTCATCGGATTGAGTATGATTCAGTTATTATGAGATGAGTACGAGTATGGTAAGGACGAGTGTAAGTCAAGTTTGATAAACCTTGTTTACATTGATTTAAAAGTATTATTTGAAACTGAATGTTCTCACTAGGCGTTAGCCTAATCGTTTCAAATTATATTTTCTTACCAGGTATGAGCAAGGAAGTAATGGGATGAGTGAAGAGTTTATAGAGACGACAAGTTGATGTAAATTAACTTTTGTAATTGTCTTCACTCGTTAAGAAAGTTTATGATATAGATTTTGGATGAGCAAACCCTTTTATTTCAGGTTTAAATTTACCCTGATTTTTAGGGTGTTACAACAACCACAAACACACCTTACGAACACATACACACACACACACACACACCCACACACTTTTCACCGTCATACAAGGTTTGCATCCTCTAATTGCTTCTTTTTTTCTACATTCTTTCAACTCAAAACCCTGTTTTTTTGTTTCTAATTTTGTGGGTTCGGTAAAAAGCTTCAATCATTTGGAGCAAAATCTTTTCTAGTTTCTTGTACTTTTTTCTTGGTAGAAATCTTGAAATCGATTTCTTTCACTGTTTCTTGATGAACCCATGTAAAACCCTTGTTAAAATTTCGATTCTTTTTGTGGGTTTTTGTTAAAATCTTGTGTTTTGTGGTGAATTTTGGTTTTTAGGTTGTGGAGCGACGATGATGGTGTGGAATATGACCTAATCGCAAAAAAGGGGGCAACTGTGGAAAAAAGAAACTGACCCGGGTCAACATTATTTTGAAGCTGGTTCAGTCAGATCTCGGTCAGATTTGGGATTTGGTAAACACGCTGACTGCTGACCGAGTCAGATTTGCTGACCGAGTCAGCCTGGTCAGCAGCTAGTAAACAACACCTAAAATTAACAATCTTAAACATTTTTAAGACCACATTGTACTAATGACTATATGAAACAAAAAGAGGACTAAATGACCAAAATCTAGCTAAAAGACGGTCGACAACATGAAAGAAAGCTACAAAAACGGTTATAAAATAAATTGTAAATAGCTCTGAAAATGAGAGAAGATTTTATGTGATTAATCACTGTTTCTGTTAGATCATTGCAACGGGCGAAAGTAATATGAAAATACATTGACGTATTAATCTATTCCACTTGTTTTTGTTTGTTGTTTTTATCTTTATTAGAAAAACACCACAAAAACGGTTTTTACCATGTTAAATTTTTGGACGTTCAGGAACTTGTTCAATGCAACTTGTAGCATCGTTGCATCATATGATTATGAATTTATGAGGTTACGACCTCGTGTATGCCGTATTATATTTCTTTGGTAGATGTTTATTTTAAATCATAACGATTGTAGATCCTAGTTTGATCAAGTAACAATGATTCGAAACGATTAGCCGTAGGGGTATTCACGGGTTGGGTTGATCGGGTTGAAGGCATTTCGACACATCAACCCAATGTTGGCGGTTTGGAAAAATTTCAACCCAACCCAACCACCGTTCGGGTTGATCGGGTTGGTCGGTTGTATTTAAACAAGGTAAAATCAAAATTAGAAACATAAAAATAAAGGAAACATGTCTTTAAAATAACATATTTCTAACATAACAGAAAAACACAATATGAACATAACAGATTTCAACCTACTGTGTTAACATATTTCAACCTACTGTGTTAACACTTTCAAAACAATACAGATTTCTAAAAAACAAGTAACCTGTGGGGTGAAACTGTGAAGCCGTGAAGGTTGAATAAAGAGAACCAGAGAATCGAAACCTGAAAACAAACACAAATGTTAAAAGAAATCGATGTAAACAATTCGAGAAGATGCTCGGGGATAGAAATCCACCTAGGTCAGAGAAGATGGGTGAAGCCGTGAACACATAGGTCAAAGAAGATGCCCGTCTGAAGGTGAAATCGACCTAGGTCAGAGAAGATGCTCGTCTGAAGGTGAAGCCGTGAACTGAAGGTGAATTTGTGACAGCGAGATACATGAAGGTGAAGGCGTGAGGCCGTGAACCGAAGAAGAAAAGAAGCGGCGGAGGTCGTCTGAGGTCTGGTCGAGTGAGTATAGCGGCTGAGAGAGTGAGAGGGTAGAGGGTAGCGGCTGAGAGAGTGGAACAGACCAGGTTAAACCTATAAATTGAAACGTGCTTCTTAGGGATGACCGGGTTGTCGGGTTGGGTCGGGTTCTATTGGGCCTGACCCAATTCCGACCCAAATCAGTCGGGTTCACTAATTTTTTGATCGATAATGCTTCGGGTTACCTCGGGTTGGGATTTTTTGAATTTTTTCGGGTTGGGTTGATCAGGTTTTTGAGCACCCCTTATTAGCCATTATTGAATGAATGTAGAGATAGTGTTTACATAAGAATGATAACCTAATTCTCTCTAATCCTTATGAAACGATTCAACTAATCTTACCTAATGATTAGAAAACCAACATTAAATACCAAGGGTTTAAGCCTAAGGCCCATGGCCCATAAACTCTAAACTAAGCCCATATTTCAACAAGGCTTTACAATTTTAAATAAATAACCCTTTATAATTACTTTATATAACTTTCTATTATGTAGGACATTTATGGTCATAACAATCTCCCCCTAAAGTTATATAAAGAAAAAAAATATGATCTTGAAAACTTTAGGTCTTGATCTTCTCTCCCTCTTGAATCTTTGAAAATCTTTGGTGTTGCTTGTCTTCATGGCTTTCCAATGCCCCCTTGAATTAAGCCCTTAGTCTTCATAGTATCAACTTTATCACCAGATTCAATGAACAGTAACCTCGACTGAGTGCACTAAAAGCAACTTTTAACTATAGAAACTCAACGCATCGGATAAGCACACAAGAAAGGTAATGTGCGAGTTACGTGACATTCCACAGTGCATATTCAGTTAAAAATCAAGAATCTGTCTTTGAACCGCGAGTTGAATTGACTTTCAGCTTGAGAACTTGTAGAACCAATATGCTCGAAGGAGAAAATAATTTGTAGCAAACACTACTTGAATGAGGGATAGAAGAACCATGCACTTGTAATCTTTTCTGCACATATCAAATAACAGTTACTCCCCCTCAACTTTTGCTAACTCCCCCTCAACTTGATATTCGGTGTCTTTGAATCTGTATCATTTCTCCCCCTCATGATGAGTAGGATCATCTGGAGCATCATGTAACCTCAAAGACGAAACTGATGAGTAGCAAAATACCAGATAAAACGTTAAGTAACCAGAATGTGGTAAATATCTAACACAGAAACACAATAGTAACTCTTATCACAACAATTAAATTAATTGTGTGGCCTATGTTCAGAGTTGGCATTGGGGTATCTATGATAGGACTTCCAGTTATCACTGAAGTAAAATTTAAAAATTTAATATTCTCAAACCGTTCCGGCAATATCACAAAAATATGCGAGTGGAATCACAAAGATTCATGCATGTGTGAAAGAATTAAATTATATCTGTTTGGCTCAAATATCGATTTAACCTGGGACGCAAGTTAAAAAATCAATAGACTTAGTGATTAATGAAGTTCGGAGACCGTAGCTGATGTCTTCCTTTTTCAATATCTAAGACCTCCGAGTGAGGAATAGATAGATTATATGCTAAATCTCCGTGTATTTATGAAACAAGCATCTTTTGTGAGACACTTGAGAGGCTAGGTGGGGTGACACAAGTTATCGACACTGGGTCCATGTCTGTTTCAATATTCATCTCCAAAGAATGAGAATGAATAGATTGTGTGGTAACCCAGATAATTGACTCGGTTTGGTAAGGACCAATATATTCTTTTAAGTCCTGTCACATCCTCATCATATTCTTTTCACTCCAAACTCATCCATCAAGCTAGACCCCTCACTGATGTCTATAATTGGACGTGTTTCTTAGGTAGGTCCTTCCGGTTCTGGATAGACCATAGAAACAATATAAGTCCTAACACTTCTTTTCATTTACCAAATTAAAACATTGAAGTACACATTGAAGTACGAGTTCTAAACTGAAATGTTTAGAAGTCAAAACATTTAAGAACGAGTCCTGATCTGAGATGATCAGAAGTCATAAAAATGAAGTCCGAGTTCTGATCTGAGGTAATCAGAAGTCATTAAAATTATTTGAAATAGAGAATTTCAATAAACAAGATCAAGCGCTAAACAGAATGGCTCATTAAGCTCGGTATTTACAATGAGTGAAACAACGATCAGAAAGGTTAATCGTGAAGAACAAAACACAATTAATATATCAGATAAGAATTAAATCATTAACAAGAAATGAGGAACTTTGAAAGCCAATAGGAATTCAAGCGGGTGTATTTCCATCGAAAAGTCAACAAATATATGAGACATGGAAATAACTAAGTCAAAAATATATAACACGTGGCAATTATGGAATTTAAAATCGAAGAAAAACAAACACGAGTAAGTTTTTCAGAATAAATTGCCACGGTCTTTGAATTCACTTAAAAACAATTCATGTATGTGTCAAATACCTTATACTCCCCCTCAAAAATAGCATAACCTTTGAATGCTGTCATGTGAAAAGAATATTCTGGATTGTATCACGCATGACATTCCTGCAAAAATAGATCAGAAAGATTTTGGTATCCATGCTTTGATAGATCCTTGGCGGTTAGATGCATTAACTGTAAAATGGAGATTGGAGATACTATAAGTACCATACCAGTTATTCACATACCTTGGATGCACAAAGTCACTTTTTCCACAATGAAAGCAACAAATCTTTGCTCGGTTTAGACTGATCAGCTTAGCTATTGGGTAAACATGAGCAGGTGAACCAGTCTTGGACAAAAATGACTTTGTATCAACTACAGGAGAATTATGAGACTTGATTCCATCACTGTCTTCTGTAGTTGATTTCTTTCTCCATACCATTTTTACTTTTCTAAAAACACTATTATCTGAAGAATCATCAAGCTCACTGTCAGAAGAACTAGAGTAGTAAGATTGGCTTTTCTTAGAGTTCTCGGTCTTTCTATGTTTCTGTGAACGTCTTTTAAATTTAGTTTTTGAAACCTTGTTCACATAAGCCATTTACGGGACAGATGTGGAACATTCGCCTTTGTGCAAATTGACCAGTTCACTCCTTTTATTGAGAAATTGACCTTGACTAGAAAGTTTAGGCACAAAGTCAAACTTAGCAGTTTCATCATCTGAACAGAATGTGGAATTCATAAATGTGGAGAATTCGAGTTCAAGATCAGACTTGTCATTATTATCTGGTCTAGATGAGGAGCTTGTAGGATTTAGACTTTGCATGGAATCGACAGCGAAAGGATTTACAATCAGAGATTATATTTGTTTTGCAAAAATCTGTTTGACCTTCTTCTCCTTTATCAGAAAAATTCAAGACCTTGTCATCATTGTCGGAAGACAAATCACCTAAGAAGGCTTTGCACGCAGAGCTATCTGAATTAGTGGAGGTTGGTTCAACTGAGATTGGTTGAAGGATGCTTTCTTGATAGACATAAAGTTTTGTTCAGGCGGATTATGAATATCGACCTTAGCAACCTTTTCTTGTAAAAGTTATGTCGCCAAAGCGGACAGTTTAGACATGAGTCTAGCAATCTCAGATTTGAACATAGCCCTTTCTGCGTCAGACAATTGCTCGGTTTTATTACTTTCAAACTCTTTAAAGGTGGATAAAAGCATTGTCCTTTCGTATTCAAAAGAAGCCTTTTCCCTTTCAAGTGATTCTTCGAGTTGAAAAATTATGTTTTCCAAAATCAAAGGAGGGACGTACCGTTTGTACTCAGAACATTTCGGCCGCGCCCTCATCTATTATTGTCTCAACTTTTACGGGAATTTCCGCAGTTTTGGCAACAGAACAGATGTCGAAATAGTCATTTGAAAGATAAGGGGTTTTATTTTTCATGTATGAGGCATTTTGTTGGTCCCAGCTATGGAGTAGCAAAGATAAACAAGTATTGTAGAAGGGGGGTTGAATACAATACACAAAAATTTTCAGTTAATTTAATTCTTTTATTGATTTATAAAATCAAGAATTACACATAGAAAACTTTTGATTGTTGCGGAAGAGAACATATAAATCAGTTCAAACAATCTTACACACAGACACAAAGAGAATGAGGAACAATTGAAAATACAATTAGATAAACAATGAACTTCTTAGAGAGAGAAGAGAAAATGCCAGCACTTGGAGTCTTGAGGATCTTGTAAACTGGTTATCTTTGCAATGTTGAAGATGGTCTCTTTATATAGTGCCTCATGCATTAAATGCATGGACACTTGTCAAGCAGGGGTAGGAAGATAGGAAGGCAGGTCTTTGAAGGCAGGTCTTCTGAAAAGTACTGAGATGTACTTTTTGTCTTGAAGCGTTGACCTGCTGTTGAAGTTGATCTTTCTTGAAAGAGATAAGAAAGCCAAACAACCTCTTTCTGATCTTCGGATGATGTCTCCATCAGTGCAATATATCACAGATATATTTTGCAGATAAAGTACAATACCTGCCGAAGACTTCTTTGCCGAAGATGTAGGCAAGTATCCTTGCCTAAGATGTAGGCAAGTATCCTTGCTGAAGATTTCTTCAAGTGATCCTGCCGATAATGTCTTCAAGATTTCATTGCCTAAGATGTCTTCAAGCATCTTGCCTAAGATGTCTTCAACTATCTTGCCTAACATGTCTTCAAGTAGTGTTGGCCGAAGACTTATGATGTCTTCAAGTAGCAGCTTAACCTTTGGCTGAGAAGTCCATCTTCAATCCGCTTTGAAGATACACTTCTACTTTGTTTTTTCGGTTGATCTTCGACTTCACCGAACATTTTGTGTTACATAATTAAGCTGCTTATAAAGAACCTAAAAAGTATTCTAAGTATGAAATGTGTAAAATGAAAGACTGGAGGTCATCTTCAAATCCTAAGTGACCCAACACATTTAGCTTTTCATATACAAAAGGAATTTGCACGTTAATGTTTTTCTTATCTTTTGACGTGTCTTGTTCCTCATCCTTATCCAATTTATTCAAGTCCTTTTGGATACCGGTGTTCCCATTTAGGTTTCTTGTTTCTTATCCTCGGGAGACTTCTTCAAGTCCTTTGCCATTGGGACACCGGTTTTCTTTTTTAAGGTCTCTTGTTCCTCATTCTCAGGAGATAGTTTGTCCATCTGATTCTGTACTCTGGATATCTCTTATCAAGTCCTAAAAAGTTAAACTCGTATAACTTTGGGACTTTAGATAAGATTTTCTTTAGGTAACATGGATTGTCATATCCTATTCCCCAAAGAGCATTATTGTATTTGAATTCCTTAGGTTTATTCAGATGAATCGTTTGATCCGTTTGGCCTCGCTTGTAAATCTTTGACTCAAGAGCTTTAATCTTTTCAGTTAACTTGTCATTTTCAAGTTGAATTGAGGAACTTTGATAAGCAATCTTAGTATACTCGTTCTCTGACTGTTTAAGATTTGCAGTGATTTCAGACAATTGGGCCTCTAGAGATTCAGTCTTTTTAGAAATCGTGGCACACTCTTCTTTATAATTGTTAATTATTCACTTATTGCCAGCGTTTTCTACACTCAAATTATCAATGACATTATGCTGTTTATCTACCTTGGCTTCTAAATGAGAAACTTTCTCTTTGAGCTCAAAATAGGTTGGGTAAGACATTGTTACTGGAATAAAATGATCGTGAGACAATTCAAGATATCGATCCAAAAAAAAAACAGGCAGTGTATCACATAATACACAATTGTTTCCCTTCGGCGACTTAGCACGGGTGAGAAAACTCCCGGATATGTGATCCGGGTGAGGTTTCCCGGATAGAGAATCCCAGTGGAGAACCCGAGTTTGTGAAAATCCGGTATTCAAATCAGGATATGGAAATTCGGTAGGACCGGGAAAATCTAAACCGGTACGAAGTGACCGAGAAGTAGGAACCCGATATTTAGAACCGGGATTTGGGAGCCCGGTAGATGAAACCGGGAAATGATTAACGAACGTGGTGAACCCGGTAGGTGAAAACCGGGAACCACGAACAACCCGGTGTTTAGAACCGGGAAAAAACAACTATCCGGTAAAAAACCCGAAAACTTACCGAGTAAATAAAAATCGGGACCGGGAGCCGCTATACCCGGGAATATCTTGACCCGAGTAGCATAGGGAAATTGAAATCTTGACCCGAGTAGCATAGGGAAATTGAAATCCCTGTGTATAGGGAAAACGATGAACAATACGTACCTGGAAGTCGATAAGCGATGAACTCGGATTTGGAGAAAAGAATTTCTTGCCGATTTTCGTTCCTGAACGATTTTAGCACAAACAAAACACAGAAAAACACAAAATACTAATAGATTTTGCTCCTAATCACACCCTTTGGCTTGAAAAATTCGATTTTTTAGAACATGACTCAAGAACTATGAATCGAATTTAAGCAATTGGTGGTAAAAAACTTCAAAATCGATTGTGAAAAAAATGTAGAAATCAGTTTGAGAATATCACGAATAGATTGGTAAACACGAATTTCATTATCATTGCAAAAATCAACAAAACCAAAATTGATACCAAGAACACATGGCCAATTTTTGCAAAACTAAAAGAATGAATCAAATCAAAAAAAGTTTACCTTTGGATCGATTATCTCTCTGCTCTGATACCAATTGTAGATCCCAGTTTGATCAAGTAACAATGATTCGAAACGATTAGTTGTTATTGAATGAATGTAGAGAAAGTGTTTTACATAAGAATGATAATCTAATTCTCTCTAATCTCTATGAAACGATTCAACTAATCTTACCTAATTATTAGAAAACCAACATTAAATACCAAAGGGTTTAAGCCTAAGGCACATGACCCATAAACTCTAAACAAAGCCCATATTTCAATAAGGCTTTACAATTATAAATAAATAACCCTCTATAATTACTTTATATAACTTTCTATTATGTAGGACATTTATGGTCCTAACAATGATGCTTCATAAATTGGCTATTATCCGACATTATATTGCATTTTGTTTTGTTTCTAAGGGGCGATTCAAATATTTTATTATATGTGTTAACTTACACTTGATACCATGGAAGAAATAATGTTTTTTAATTGAAAATAACAGAAGAAAAAAACCCTCAAAACCGTCTATTGATAATTTGATATAGTATGAAAACTGTCAATATTATCGACCATATAACCTATACGAGAACTAAAACCTAATCGAGCTAAGAAACCAGATCAAAGCCTTTTAGGTTTGATGGAAAGGTTTTGAGAGATTTGGATTTTGTGGAATGATTTAGAATTTGACGAATATGGAATCATGTGATATGTTTGATTTGTATGATTTGGAATAGAATTTATTTTTTTTGTAATTATTTGTTTGCTTTATAGATAAATTGTTTATTTGGAGGCGATGAAGAGATTACGACAGATGTGATGAAAGAAGCGGATAAAGATGCGATATAAACAGTTGAAATTGGAATGACAGTAATTTATACATGATTTCTAAATCCATCGATTGTGTGATTACATTGAAATCTCGGGATTTCAAATTCAAATCTTCCTTCAAACTAAACATATGATTGTAACATAATTAAATTACAAATTCTTCAAATCATGTAAACCAAACACTCCTTATGATTGTAGAAAACGTATTACAGAAAAAAATAGTTTCTAAAACTGTGTGTTGAAAAAACAACCCTTTGAGAAAGCAATAATAGGCTCCAGTGATCTCCAAGATTCAGGAATGCCATCTGCAGCCCCTTGACTTCCTTTTATATGACTTCAACCACTAATCTCTAAAATATCTTACATCAGCCATATTTGCACACTCTTTTCATATTAGTCCTGCAAGTACACAACTTGTAATAAACACGTATCATCTAATGATAAAAAGCCAAACATCTCAACTCAAGATTAAAAACTTATTATATATTTATAAATTATAATATATATATATATAGGGGAGGTATCCGTTCCAAACCAGTCAGTTTGTGCAAACTATACAAACCACTATATTAGGAAACAATAAATGTATTTATGGATAATCATTATGATTCATTAATTAAGACTGAGATATATATGGAAGCTGATAAGATTCATTCATTATGATCATGACTTTAGATTAGGAAACATAATAAAATCAGATATTTATTAGACTTGATCAACGGCTAAGATTGGTTTGTATAGTTTGCACAAACTGACTGGTTTGCAACGGATACCTCCCCTATATATATATATATATATATATATATATATATATATTTGTTGTATGGAAATTGGAACATAATGACTCATTTATTCTTTTATCAATGTTTGGTTAGGATATAAAAATCAAAATAGTTTTCATATGATATTTTTGTTATGTTTGTATACAGTTACGGGATGTTTGGTTGGTTTTCCATGAAGTCCTATATAAATAAAGTTGTTTATATGGATTAATTTATCTGTGTAGATTGAAGATTAAATATTTCAAATTTAATAGTATTAATTCAGCTGACCATACTGTAGGTGATTAATCCTTTGCTGATGCTACCATGAGACGGAGCTCCCATTTGCAATAGTAACGACTCATTTATGATTAAAATGTCGAAGAAATAGAAGTTCTTCTAACAAAATTAAATGTATTATTATTTTATATTAAAGTAACAGTGAAATTGAATGTAATATTGTTTTATAAGGCTTTTAATGTAATTGAATGTATTATCATTTTATATTAAAGTTATGGAAAATTTTGTTAGAATAATTAGGAGAGATGATAGATGGGTTTTAAAGATGATGAGTGATGCATAGGGACCAAATCCACAATTCAATATTATTTGTTTTAAAAACATATATGTTAATTGAAAGGAAAAGTAAATTGACAATTATACCCTTGATGTGCAAGGCACATGATGCCTTTAACCTTTCAAACTTAACGGTGTTAGTGTTGAGGGGCCCTATCCACAATATATTGCATACAACAGGGACGATATCCATAATAAACATATAATGGAGACCATAGTCAAATGAAAACGCAAAACCACATGTACCAAATCCACCATTCACTCTTTAAAATATCATTAGAATCCAAAGTAAGATTATAAAAATAGAAAATATATTTTTAGTTATTGTTTAAAAGAAGAAATGTAATTAAAAGTTTTGAAATATTTTGACATGTGATCTCAAACAATGTTGGTGAATTTATCGATGAATCCGTTTTATATAATCAGATTCACAAAAGAATACGAATGATTAATTAAGCTATAACACGGGATAGGAAGTATGGAGCCCACACTCATCTAATTTAATTATAACCCAGATGAAGGGGGTTGCGGCCCTAGCGTGGTCCAAGGGGCAGTGGCCCGAAACCTCCACGCGAGATTCTGAATGCAGAAGGCAAGAAGCCTTCTAAACTTAGCTATTTAGAAGCGTTCGAGTCTTATTCAGAAGATGGTAAAGTGCTTATGAATCTGAAGTGTCTTCAGAGTTGTCTTATAATCCTTGTTGACGTGCAGTCATCCGCCTACTACTTATTCCAATAATCATTTCAATTTGATGGAGAGTTATTCTCGCATTTAATGTAGCAACGATTACGATTCTTCCAAGTTTTAAATGAAACGATCTTGCCAAAATGCATTTAATGTAGGTCGAAATACAACTAAAGGAAAGCGACAATAATCTACACTACCACAACTCACCAACGATTCACCTTTAAACTAAAAACTAATCGAGAAACAACACTCCCGATCCACCACAACGTACAACACGATCATGCAAAAGAGATTTCTGTATCCAAGATATCAAAAATAACTTATAATTCTACGATTCCGTTTCTTCGTCAATTAGATGATGAACACTTTGTTCTGTCGGTGAACCCTCAACGTAGGGTACAAAACCACGACCACCGAAAACAGGACGCATGAACGCATTATCGAATTTTCTCCAATAATGGTGAACGGTGTGAGGAGGCGTTGAAAAGAGCATTCGTAGACTTGAGGGTCGGGGGACGTGTTGGGGGAGATCGGCTTTGGAATCTTGGCCGTTTCCGAGAAGAGGCACGATGAAGGATTTAGGTGTCGTGGGTTCAGGGGAAATCATTCGGTGTAAAGAGGATTTGGGCGCGGGCAGCAAGAGTCTCACGAGAGGCTGGGTGATCAGACCAAACACCTGCACGCACGAAAAGATCAGAAATTTGCATCATATGCCCGTAAATCACATTCTTAATGTTTAGTGTACTTTGGTCTGATTCTTATTTTGTGTAGCGTACTTTTATCAGATGTGATATCTCATATATTTAGACCAAAGTACGTTACATGACATAGGAAATCAGACCAAAGTACGTTGTATTGATCATTTAAAGCGTATTCAGATATCTTTACCATTGTACTGAAGAGGACAACGGTGATGGTACTTGTTATCATGATCGCGTTACCCCGCAATTGTGTGTGGCCTAACCTCGTGAACTGCACAATCGATCACATTAACTTGTAACCAAATATTAAGTAATATCTTAAAATGCTCACTCAACTAAGGGGTGGTGTTGGTTTTTCATCAAGTCCTGTATTGATAAAGCTGTCTTCTTGGATTAATCTGTCTGTATAGATTGGGAAGGTTTTTGTTTCGGAGTGCTTTATCATAAATGGAAGTAGTGTGTTTTTTAATCGGGAGGGATAAGGTTGGAAAAACTTGGCGTTTTGTATAAAGCTCCCCTTAAAAGCTTACTGAATAAGCCATTTTTTATATCATTAAGCCATTAACAAACAGTCATATATAGCTGACTGAATAAGCTGTGAGTACCATTAAGCTCATTAAGCTGCTAACAAACAGACCCTAAGTTCTTCATGGTATTACCGCTTAGGGTTGGGGGTGGCCCATTACTAATACCTTTCTCTTTTTACCTTTTTCCAATTATGCCCTTCGTATTTACCAAACGTGGCTAATTTATCAATTAACAACCAGCTTTTCAGCTAACAGCTAGTTGTTGGATATAGTGTCCATAGTCATTAACTATTGGTAATATTTCTAATAATAGCAGGGTTCTTTTGGGTTGCCCGTAAGACCCAAATAAACAATCAGAAGAATAAAAGGGAGTTAAAGCAATTAGTTTATTAATTTGTCATTTGATGATAAATTAATTATAAGCTACAATATAATTAATTAGATTAATTATATAAAGTACATGGACTAAATGATAATTGGTTAAAATAGTTTTAACAAGCTTATCGGTTCAAGGGGGCTAGTTGTAAAATAGAGATAACTTGGTCGAGAAGCAGAAGAGGGGTTATAAATAAACTGCTAAGGGTCAAACCCTAGTTGGTTTTTTTCTATCTCTCTCGGGTGGCCGTCGACCTCCCCTCTCTCTCTCCCAAATCGTAAACCCTAATAAGGGTTTAGGGTTTAAGCCTCTTCTTGATTGTTGGCATTTGGTGTTCTTAAGTGTGAGCCACTAGAGGGATTCATACTATTGGTCCTTGACATCCAAGAAGCGAGATCAAATGTTTGATTCATCATTGTGGTTTTCGACAATCACAATAAACAAGTAAGTATTCTTGGTTCATTCTTTTGTAGTTAATTATCTAGAACATATGTATCCTTATAGGTTGTTAGTTTGTATTGCCATAGATGATATTTTAAATATGCTTCCGTTGCCTATATCATGTGGTTGTAAGTTTGCTCAAAACCTTTCAGTGGTATCAGAGCCATAGTTCTTAGATATTAGCTCAAAAGTAGTTTCAATTTGATTTGCAAAACTGTTTGTGTTGGTTTAGGGTTTTCGAAATTTAGGGTTTGAGGTTACAAAATCGATTTCAAAATTTTTTGCGGCCATTGGATTGCTTAATCCCTAAGTTAGGGTTTCATTGTCATAACCTCAAAACCTAATTTTTTTGGAAACTAAAATTTTTGTATTATTAGCTATTAAGTTTTATCGAAATCCCTAAAGGGTATAGGGTATTCGTTTTTTTATGCAATGTTATACCCTAATTGTTTTTGGCTAGTTTCCTAACTTGCCTAAAAAAACACAAAATATTGAGTTTTGGCAAATATTGAATAAATAATCTTACATATTCTCTTACCTTATATAGATACATTTAAAGTTTGAATAATATTGTAAGATAAATATTAACATTATTTATATAGTGAATATAAATTGTATGTCAAATATTTACATTAATTATTAGCATGTGTCTTTACATGTTTAATTGGAATTAATTATGGAAACGATTATATTAATTATTAAATGTGTCCTCACATGGTTAATTAGAATTAATTAGATAATCATAATTTTAAATTGTTTAAAATTCCATTCAATTTATATATATATTAGTGTTTAATTGGAATTAATTATGGAAACGATTATATTAATTATTAAATGTGTCCTCACATGGTTAATTAGAATTAATTAGATAATCATAATTTTAAATTGTTTAAAATTCCATTCAATTTATATATATATTAGACCTTAATTATATATATAAAATTAAATTATACATTGATAGTCAAACCGAGACTAGGCGTATTCACTATAAGCACTCTAAGGGGGTTTAAGGAGGTTACCTATAATATGGTTGCCGAATGAGTCAATGGTTTTTAAAACGCCCTGCGTTACCATACTCACCGCCTCTTGTGTGGACTAGTGGAATTACCGAAAAGGTTTGATAGGTCAATGTGACAAGTTAAAAGTATTAACTATGAAGTATAAAACCAAAATCCCGTTTTAGATATACTAAGAAATGTGAAAGTCTTATGCTACCCATGAGAAGAACACACATATTCTTATAGTTTGTTAACGGAGCGTGTGCGGTTTGCCGGCACGTTAATGTGAAACTATAGTCGAAAATGATGTGGCTCTCGTGATTCTCAAGCGTACTTGAGCCGAGGGGTCCATGTGTTTTTGCATGGTCGATTCACCATCTAGTTTGTGATCCTCGGCATCCCAGTCACAAATAGAAGATAAGCATAATCGAGATTAACATGCCATTGACATAAGTCAGTGAATCTCAAAAGACCTAGGAGTTTCATAGTGAATGAAATTAACAAATAGCATTTGTTTACCTAAATAACCTTGTGATGTGATTACGGCATCCCTTTTCGCATCATAGAGTAAAATATGGATCCTAGCCTTGTTAAATATTTTTGGATAATTATTTTTTAAGGGTTAAATATCAAACTAACTAAAAAAAAACTATATCTATAGATGGCTGAAAATATTCCTCCTCCTCCTACTCACTCAACATCCAACCTTACGTTACTCTCTATCCTAAGTAAAGATAAGCTGACTGGGCCAAACTACTTGGATTGGATTCGTGCCTTGAGAATTGCCTTTAGGTACGAAGACAAAGAATATTTGCTCGACGAGGATCTTCCTATACTTAATGATGATGCAAGCCCTGAAGCAGTAACTTAATATAACAAGCAATTCGCGGAATCCACAAAAGTCGCGTGTCTCATGTTGGCGTCCATGTCCCCGGAACTTCAAAAGAGTTTCGAGAACATGGGGGCGTTTGAACTAAATGAGCAGCTTCGTGAAATGTTTCAGGAGCAAGCGAGGCAAGAAAGGTTCCAAGTCGTAAAATCGCTTGTGGAACGTAAGCAACAGGACGGTGCCCCTGTATGTGCGCATGTGCAAAAGATGAAAGCTTACATTAACAGGTTAGGCAATCTAGGTGTCGATTTCCCAAGAGAGCTTGCCATTGACATGGTGCTAAACTCTCTTAGTGGGGCATATAAACAGTTCATAGTGAACAATATGGACAAGACCTTGATGGAGCTCCATGGCATGTTGAGATCTGCTGAAGCAAGTATGGGTAAGACCCAAAGTGCTCACTCAACTGCTCCCGTCCTAGCCATTAGGGAAGGTGGCTGTAAGAAGAAGAAAGTTTCTCATCCCAAAGGGAAGGGAAAGGCTAAAGTTGTTCCTCGCAACAAAGGCCTTAAGAGAAAAACTGATTCTTCTGACATACCGCCCATAAGTGACCCTAAAGAGGCCATATGCTTTTACTGTCAAGAAAGGGGCCATTGGAAGACAAGCTGCCCAAAATATCTGGAGGACTTGAAAATGAACAAGGTCAAAGGATGTGGCACCTCAGGTATTTTTACAATTGAACTCCATAGTACTTCGATTTCTAACTCCATGGTCCTTGATACGGGATGTGGTACTCACATTTGCTCTAATTTCCAGGGACTAAAGGGAAGTAGGACGATGAAGCATGGGGAGCTGAATCTGATCATGGGAAACAGGATGACTGCCGCTGTTACCAAGATTGGAGATTTTGAGCTCGTGCTTAGTAGTGGTTTTTCAGAAAAGTTATTAGATTGTTGCTACTCGCCGGAAATGGCTCGAAACATTATTTCTTTTCATGCATTGTACAAGGATGGTTTTGAATTTCAATTTGATAATAATAATGGTTGCATTTTGGTTTATAAACATGGTTGTTTTTATTTTAAAGCCTCTCCTTGTAATGGCGTGTATGAAAGCGTGATTTGTGTTGGTAGAAATAATAATAACTTAACTCTAAATGTTGGTTCCTCCAATAGTGAATTGGATAAATCGTCGTTATGGCATCATCGTCTTGGCCACATAAACAAGAAACGCATCGCCAAGCTCCAATCGGACGGGATCTTGGAACCATTTGGCTTAAAGTCGGATGAAGAATGCGAATCTTGCTTACTAGGCAAGATGACAAAAGCACATTTCAAAGGAAAAATGGAAAGGGGTAAGGATCTGTTGGACTTAATCCACACAAATGTATGTGGACCGTTCAGATCTGCCACGAGAAACGGTGGGAGATACTTTGTTACCTTTACTGACGATTTCAGTAGATATGGATTTATCTATTTGATGAAAAACAAATCGGACACCTTTGAAGTGTTCAAAGGATTCAAAAACGAAGTAGAAAACCAACTGGGCAAGAAGATCAAGATGCTCTGGTCCGACAGGGGTGTAGAATACTTGAGTCATGAATTCTACGACTATCTAAGGGATTGTGGAATAGTTTCGCAATTATCTCCTCCCAGAACACCACAACTCAATGGTGTTGCTGAGAGAAGAAATCGAACGCTACTTGATATGGTTCGGTCCATGATGAGTCATGCTACACTTCCAATATCGTTCTGGGGCTATGCCTTAGAAACTGCAGCTCATATCTTAAACCTCGTTCCAACTAAGAAGGTTGCAAAGACACCCTCTGAAATGTGGACTGGGACTCGTCCCTCGTTAGCACATATAAAGGTCTGGGGTTGTGAAGTCTTCGTTCGGCGCGAAACTAACGACAAGATAGAACCTAGAGCAGAGAAGTGTCGGTTCGGTTCATTGGTTATCCCTACAAATCCTTTGGATATATATTTTACAAACCTTCTGAGAACAAAGTGTTTGTAGCTAGAAAGGGAGTCTTCCAAGAAAGGGAGCTCATTTCCAAAGAGGATAGTGGGAGCAGTATTGATCTTGAAGAAATTCAAGAAACAACCAATGATGAACCTATAGTTGACACTAGCCCTCAACATGAGGTTGGACCACCTGTTGAGGAAACTAACATACCTCCACCACCTCTTCGCAGAACTAGTAGAGTTAGTAGAGTTAATCGACCTCCTGAGTTTTATTATGGTTTTCATATTACAAAGGAAGGAGATACACTAGTCAATGATAAAACATTTGATAGTGCGGATGAGCCATCCAACTACAAGGAAGCGATGGCAGGCCCTGAGGCTGCCAAGTGAAAAGAGGCCATGGAGAGCGAGATTCAATCTATGTACGATAACCAAGTTTGGAAATTGGTTGATCATACACCAGGTCGCAAGACAGTTGGGTGTAAGTGGATCTTCAAAAAGAAGACCGACATGGATGGGAATGTGCACACATTCAAGGCTAGACTGGTTGCGAAAGGTTACACTCAAACTCAAGGGGTTGATTATGATGAAACCTTCTCACCAGCGGCAAAGATTAAGTCTATCGGGATATTGCTTGCCATAGCTGCATTTCATGACTATGAAGTATGGCAAATGGATGTAAAAACCGCTTTCCTCAATGGGAAACTTGATGAGGATGTGTATATGGCACAACCTGAAGGTTTTGTACATACCGAGTATCCAGATAAGGTGTGTAAGCTTGAAAGATCCATTTATGGACTTAAACAAGCGTCTCGTAGCTGGAATCTTTGTTTTCATGAAAAGGTCAAGGAGTTTGGATTTTCTAGAAGCGAAGATGAGTCATGCGTATATGTTAAGGCTAGTGGGAGTAATGTTGTATTTCTAGTCTTGTATGTTGATGACATACTACTCATAGGAAACGATATTCCGATGTTGCAAGATGTAAAAGTCTGGCTCGGGAAATGTTTCGCTATGAAAGATTTGGGAAATGCAGCATACATACTTGGAATAAGAATTTATCGAGATAGAACCAAGCGTTTAATTGGACTTAGCCAAAGTACATACTTGGATAAGATATTGAAGAAATTCAATATGAGTGAATCCAAGAAAGGGTATTTGCCCATGCAACATGGCATAAGATTGAGTAAAGATCAATGTCCCAGCACTAGTAAAGAACTGGACAGAATGAGTCGAATTCCATATGCATCTGCTATAGGATCGATCATGTATGCCATGACATGTACTAGACCTGATGTCTCATTTGCTTTAAGCATGGTGAGTAGATATCAAGGGAACCCAAGCGAAAGTCATTGGACGGCTGTAAAGAACATTCTTAAGTATCTTCGGAGGACTAAAGATGTGTTCTTAGTCTATGGTGGAAAAGATGAATTACGAGTAACAGGTTATACTGATGCGAGTTTCCAGACAGATCGGGATGATTCCCGCTCGCAGTCAGGATGGGTGTTCTTGTTAAATGGTGGGGCCGTGACTTGGAAAAGTTCCAAACAGGACACCGTGGCTGACTCCACGTGTGAATCAGAATATATCGCAGCTAGTGAAGCAGCGAAAGAGGCTGCATGGTTGAAGAATTTCATAGGTGATTTGGGCGTTGTACCAAGCATCAGTGAACCCATTGAAATCTTCTGTGATAACGAAGGTGCAGTCGCATTGACTAAAGAACCTAAAGACCATGGGAAGTCAAAGCACATAGAGAGGAAGTATCACTTTGTGCGACACAAGGTTGCGGAAAACCAGATCGTGGTGAGAAGAGTGCCGACTGAAGAGAATCCGGTGGATCCTTTCACGAAAGCATTAACTCGACCCAAACATGAGTATCATACTGAAGCCATAGGTGTTAGAATTATCAATATACCTTGAATGTTTTAGTTGTTAGTTTGATGTATTAAAAACGTAATAAATTGTATTTGATTTGGAGATTATTATATGGAGATTATAATATATGCTGGATTGCGTCCAGTTACATTTAATTTATTATCGTGTTTCGTTTTGCATGTTTAGAACCAACTTCCTGAGTATTAATTTACTTAAACCTCCACAGTCAGTCATACTCCTGGAAGTAAGTAGTGATTCAAGACTGTCATAGAGTGTTAGAAGCATAGAGAATGCAACTAACACTCATGAGTACTTAATGGTGATTTGGGTATTGGAACAACCCGCACTCAAAAGTTTACTTCATGGATTAAGTCAGAGTAATTTTGAGATGATAATATTTTATGTTCTTCAAACGGAGATACATAGAGTTTTGCTCTAGGATTCTGTTATGCTTTGGTGTGCTCCAACGCTGACCGTAACTGGCAGCTATACAGGGTATGTCCATGTATAATATGATGAGTAGAAATGAACTGTGTAGTCAAAGTTTATTTGTTCCTTCTGCCTAAACAGGAGAAGCGATATCCATGGGCCCCTCGATGATTTGGTGTTGACATTTAGTGTTTGGCCAAACCCTGTCTAGAATTGATGTGTCCAATTGAGTAGTTTGATGAATTCAACACATATCGAAAATCGGGAAACATAATCTTGATCCATGAGATAGACATTTATCCATGTCTCAGGTTCATATGATATCTTGTAGAACAAAGGAACATTAAATCACTTATTTTAGGACCGAATCTTTATCAGAGTTTGGCAGCTCCATTGGATGGCTTGCTCTCTGCTGATTATTTGAAAGTGTTGAACCAAATAGAGTTAATAACTTGTCCAAGTGGGAGACTGTTGGATATAGTGTCCAGAGTCATTAACTATTGGTAATATTTCTAATAATAGCAGGGTCCTTTTGGGTTGCCCTTAAGACCCAAATAAACAATCAGAAGAATAAAAGGGAGTTAAAGCAATTAGTTTATTAATTTGTCATTTGATGATAAATTAATTATAAGCTACAATATAATTAATTAGATTAATTATATAAAGTACAGGGACTAAATGATAATTGGTTAAAATAGTTTTAACAAGCTTATCGGTTCAAGGGGGCTAGTTGTAAAATAGAGATAACTTGGTCGAGAAGCAGAAGAGGGGTTATAAATAAACTGCTAAGGGTCAAACCCTAGTTGGTTTTTTCTATCTCTCTCGGGTGGCCGTCGACCTCCCCTCTCTCTCTCTCTCTCTCCCAAATCGTAAACCCTAATAAGGGTTTAGGGTTTAAGCCTCTTCTTGATTGTTGGCATTTGGTGTTCTTAAGTGTGAGCCACTAGAGGGATTCATACTATTGGTCCTTGACATCCAAGAAGCGAGATCAAAGGTTTGATTCATCATTGTGGTTTTCGACAATCACAATAAACAAGTAAGTATTCTTGGTTCATTCTTTTGTAGTTAATTATCTAGAACATATGTATCCTTATAGGTTGTTAGTTTGTATTGCCATAGATGATATTTTAAATATGCTTCCGTTGCCTATATCATGTGGTTGTAAGTTTGCTCAAAACCTTTCACTAGTTTATCAGTTAGTTTGCCAAATATAGGTTTAGATCAGATAAAATAAGGGAATTGTTAAGTCACCAACCTGATTATAAGCAAGGGCCATCGACACAGCGCCTCTCATAAGACCAGCCCACCATATTAAAACCTTAAAAATACGAAAAAGAAGGAATGAGAAGATGAGGATATCCCGATAAAATTGGAGACATGAAAAGAGGAGTAAACTAAGAACATACTTGCTGCCTAAAATTGATTTTCTCGTGGTGATTCTTTTTCGTTAAGTTGGATAAAAATGATAACGGGAAGACAAAGGCTGCTCTCCCGACCAAAACCAATCCTAATAAAATCGCGCTAACTTTAACCGAGGTCCCAGGGCTAACAAAACAAAAAGAACCAATCACAACACAAACTGTAAGGATGGTAATCGATTAAAATATAAAAATATACGTAAATGGTTTTTTTCCTAAATCGTACCTGTCTTCTACAACGCCCCACTTTTCGATATCTAACGCATCCATACCGACATAAAGAAAGATAAATAGCTCTGCAATAAATGACAATGTCGCAAAGGCATGCCTGCAATTATGGGCAAGCAGATACAAGTAAACTTGTTAAGTTTGGAAATAATGACATTTTTTAGATTCTCATTTGATTTTCCAAATATATATATATATATACTCATTCCGTCCCAAAATAAATGGCGACAATAAAAAAGCACTATTTTAATTAACTGAATGACAATATGCCAAATCCCCCACCCCTCCTATCTCTCTCTCCATCTCATCAACTCTTAAATATCCGTGTGTCATAGTAAGGGTAGAATTGGAAATTTAATGAATTATAAGTAACGTACTTTTTTGGGTATATAACAAACAGCATCTAGAAGAGTAAACATACTTGGTGGTTACTCGAGATTTCTCTGTGACATTATGCCAAGTGTAATGAGACATCACAATTCCACAGAAGAATACCGTGAGAATGCCACTCAAATAGAATAACTGCAATAAAGATTGATGGGTATCAGCTAAATGGCCCCGATACTGAATCTTTGGCGGTTATTGCACGATATATATATATATATATACTAGTCATGTCCCCGCGCGATGCGGCGGTGTGTATCTGAATTTAAAACTGATAACTTAAAAATTAAAATGTCAATCATATTTTCATTTTTTGTCCATTCAGAAGTTAGGTTTATAAATTTTAAGTAAATTTTGATCCTTTTATATTCATCAAGTAAGATGATGTGACTTGGTAAGCGTGACGCCTTAATTCGTATATATTTATGAATTTAATGAAAAAAGTTAATATATTTGTATCAAATCCCATACTAATTTCAACAAATCTCATACTAATTACGACACATTAATTCGCATATATTTATGATATGTAATAATATAATTAAATCCAAAAATATTCAATATTGGGCTTATTTCGAAGGTATTGACGAAGCAATTACAATGGTATAATTTGTAAAAAAATAGAAATGTTTTTTAATGCATTTTAGTTCATATACATTATTTATGTTTATATGATAAGAGTCTAAAATGAAAAATAAAAAAGTAAGGGATTAAAATTAAACTACATACCTAATTATAAGGGCAGTAAATGTAACGTATAAATTAAAAAAATTGAATTAAGGAGGAGTGAATGTGAGTGTGCTAATTGAACTTATAATGTAAACTGCGTCTAGATACATGTTTAGGCGGGAAAATACTGAAGTCGACTCACCAGAAGACGACACGTGGCATGCTAGTTACTTATTTATTATATGTATATATGGGTTGGGTTCACGTGAGACCAATATGTTTTCGTGAGACCGTGAGACCACAAAATTAACACTAAACCTTCACAGTGATTCATTGTGAAGGTTAGAAAAACAGCAAACCTTCACAGTAAAAACACTGTGAAGGTTTACCATCACAGTACCTTCACAGTCTTTTGCTGTGAAGGTTTAGTGTTAATTTTTTGGTCTCACGGTCTCACGGAAATATCATGGTCTCACATGATCTCAAGTCATGTATATATATATATATATAAGAAGCTTGCAAGATGGGCAAAAGAGGAAGACTTTACCTCAGCTAGCATGTATGAAAGATAAGCCATGAGCATCATTATAGCAACTTCTCGATCTGTTGAGTGCCTACAAAACCAACAAGCCAAAGAAGTATTAGGGGCTGTTTGTTTACCTCTTAATAGTTCCATTAAGAGGCAACCTCTGAATCGTTAAGAGGTAAATCCTGTTTGGCAAAAAAATGTCAGTCTCTTAATGGTTCTAAAACCCTCTGAATGATTTAGCATCCTGGGCCTCCCTTAACCATTCATCACCCTGATTTCATTTTGCACTATATCATAAAAGCCTCTTAATCATTCTGACCACTTAATCATTCTACACCAAACCATTCAGCATAGCAGCTTAATGAGCTTAATGGGACATATAGCTTATTCAGTCAGCTATACATGACTGTTTGGTAGTGGCTTAATGATATAGAAAGTGACTTATTTATTAAGCTTTTAGGAGGGAGCTTTATGCAGAAAGCCAAGTTTTGTCCAAACCAGTCTCCCAATTAAAAAACATGGTCCTTCCATCTATGAAAACACCCTCCCAAACAAAAATCTTTCCAATCTATACAGACAGATTAATCCACACAGACAACTTTATTCATACAAGACTTAATGGAAAACCAACCAAACAGCCCCTTAGTCTCCTGTCGGTTCAGGGAAGCAAAAGAAACCAGAAAACATATATAAAAAAAACTAAAACATTTGGAGCAAATAAGATCGAGAAAACTGGTTAGCCTGCCACTCGGAAAAATATATTAAAGCAACCGATATTATTTTTTCATCAAAATATAAAAAATACTCCATGTACCTTCCGAAGTATAACTTCTTGATAATATAAGCACTTAGTAGCCCAGCCTGCGAGAGTATAAATAATAACATCACATGGTTGTAATTTTCCTAAAAAGCATCTCATACAATACACACGGAAATAAGGGTGTGTTTGGTATGCGGACATGACTGGATGGAACCGAGGTTGGCGGGTGAAAGAATTATGGAAGGTTTTAAGGTTTAGTTTGACATGGGTAGTTTGGTAATTTATTTATCTCGTCTCATATGTGATAAGTTTTTGTTCTATCCCATCCCGTGTACCAAATACACCCTACGGGTGCGTTTGGTATCCAGACAGGACGTAACAGAAAAGGACAGAACAACTGTCAAACAGAACAGGACATAACAGGTAAAATGACCAATTTACCCCTAAACTGTTCAACACTTGGTAAGACAAAAATGGACAAGATAGAACAGGTAAAATGACTAATTTAACCTAATGAGTTGTTTGCATCTTTTATATATTTTGATTAATTTGTGTAATTTATTAAATTATAAAAATACTTTTTAATAACAAAATATATCATTGATAAGTTTTCGTCAAGACGATTTAAATGACACCAAAATAGAAAGTTTACGTAGTTTCCAATTTATTATCCTAAATTAACCGAAATATAAAAACTGTATCAAAAATATAATTAAAAATAATTGGAGGACAGTAAAGTGAAAGTTTAAAGAGTATAAGTAAAAATAAATTTAAAAATGTATTTGAGGGAGACATTTGATGTTTTATTAGGTTTTATTTTGAGGGTATATCGGTAAAATATAGGTTTGTTCCACGCTGTTCCATGGGGTCGGGGTGGAACATGCGTGTTCCAGCTTGTTCCACACTGTTCCAATAAAAGTCCTGCCAAACATGGAACAGTGATTACTGTTCTGTGTTCTGCTCTGTCATGTTCTGTCTAGTGGACCAAACTCACCCTAAGGGTGCGTTTGGTACGCAGACAGAATAGAACAGGACAAGACGGAACAGTACAGAACAGAAGAGGACAAAACAGTTGTTCAACGTTTGGTAGACAGAACTAGACAAAACAAAACATATAACATTAGATAAAATAAAATAATTAAAATTTAAAGAATGAATAAAATATAAAATAGAACGTGTATTTGATGTTTTAGAAGAGAACTAAATTTTATTTTGAGGTTATATTAGTAAAACATAAGTCTGTTCCACCTTGTTCCAGCTTGTTCCATGGGGTGGGGGTGGAACAGGCCTGTTCCAGCTTGTTCCACTCTGTTCCTGTCTGTTCCACATAAAAGTCCTACCAAACATGGGACAATGATCTCTGTTCTGTTCTGTCCTGTCCAGTGTACCAAACGCACCCTAAGTGAGCATAAATACATCCACACACACAGAGGAAGGAAGACTCACTCCAGCTCCTAGAAGTGTGCTTGTGATAAATAAATAGAAGAAATTTCCAATCAACTGAAATGCAGCACTCGTAGTATTCTGCGATAGATCGAAGTTTTGAACGGCATTGAAAATGACAACTGACGTAGCATCATTCACGACGCCTTCCCCAAATACCAGACTGTACAATAAAGGGGTCTGATCCTGATTCAGCACCTACATTATTGAATGAAGATACATTAGCACACGAAAAAAAATGTCATCACTTCTGGCTAAAAACCAAAGCTAAATGATGGTCGGTGTACCTGCAAAGTGCAAACAGAATCGGTTGCAGAAAAGATTGCACCAATTGCTGCGAAGAAGTTTGAAGGTTTAGCAAACAAGATGTTCAATAATTCACATATGAATATTTTTATAGGGAAGTAAAGAACAAGTGATACCAAGATAATCTCTCAGCTCAAGAGAACCAATACTCATCCTCGAGAAAATATTTATAGCACCTGTCCATAAATAATACCAACTTCTTTAGATATTAAAAACGAGCATAAACCAACAAATATCTACTAACACTTGCAATTGAGAATGAGAATATGGGGACAACGGATTCCTGAATTTTAGAAAATTCATAAACTTTTCAAATAAATTCTTTTAACTATTTAACATATTAGAAGATGTCAAAGGGTAACAAAAGGTAGATTACAGTTTTGTATATGTATCTTTATTAGTTGTGATTTTGGTTCTTATTGAAGCACGTTGAAGTGATAAATTAAATTTGGTTGACTACGAAGAACACGAGGTTTGCTATTAGGTTTATATATTCGATTTCTGATTACGGAGGGTTGATATTTTGACTTTTTCCATCTTTGCTAAAACTTATTTACTATTAAAGTGATGTATGAAAATATAATTTTGCAAGTAATATGATCACACAAAGAATTAAAACTTGAAAGTGATGGGAACATGACAAAATCATCGATATCATCGAGATGAAAAAAAGGTAAAATTAACCTTTTTTTTAAACTTCCTTTTATTGTATTAAAACAGATTTGGTTCTGTTACATAATTGTTCCATTTTATCATAACTATTTTACAATTATTCATTATGCCACATAAAAGAAAACATTAAAAACAGTGGTTTTTCTATAAGTTGACTGTTTTGTATCCTGTGTAAAATATATTAACTGAATGATACAATCTAAATTGCCTTTTAATTTCAAGATAATCCCAGTTTGTATTTATTAAAATATATTCAAATATGATGTTTCCGAACAAACACTTCTCAATTATAACAAAGACGAAAGCAATGTATGCGTGTCATCTTGTGAATAAATGTTAGATCACACAACGATTAACAAATATAAAATACTGATAACTCAAAATAATTCTATAAACATATATAAATCTTTTCACCAAGAACAATGAAGGCGTGTTTAAGTAAATATTTCAGTGCGTACCAAATGATATGATGGTGAAGGATATCACGGTACCAACGGCACCAAATAGCACGATGGTCATGAAATTGCGAAAAAATCGTTTCATCTTAACCTGGAACCTGTTCATTTTTACGAAAAAAAGACAACTTAGTGTCGAAACCATGCAATAAATTGAATAACAATAAAAGAAAGAAAAAGAAGGCAGTTCAATGGATGCTTTGACAAAGATTGTGTTTACATGGATAGCCGTCAAAGTGGCATTTTTTTATATTTGGACGACAAGTGACAAAAGGTGACAAAAAAGAGTCGCATCACGCACACAAAATTCAGTGGACCAAAGCACGACCACCTTAGCAAACTTTTACGAAAGTTCCCTTTTGCGTTGCAAATCTCATGCAAAGTGCATCATGGTGGTATTTTTTATAAATGTTTATCGATCACCACAATCACCTCATAAGCACATGATCATTGGAGAAAAGAACATAACTTTTGCTTTTAGACTCGATGGATACTAACTTGTGCATTGAATCTTGCTAAACAACTTTTCCCCATGATATATAAAGCATATAACGGTTAGTTAAAAGACGTTTTACTCTGCAAAACTTAAAACAACAGAGCAATTATGGGCTAAATACACCAACCAATAACTAAAGTCACGTAACATTTCATACTTTTGAAGACATGTAGAAAACAGCATGGATTTCTATCTATTTTTCGTTTGAAACCATATTAACTACACTTTATTTGTCACCATAATAGCAGTTATGGGCTAAATACACCAATTAATAACATAAAAACCAATGGAAATACAGCCAAATTTAGTCAGAAGTCTTAATTCAGTGAGCCTGAAATATGGCAAGAATCCAATTGAATAAGCCTAAGCCGAGTTAGCCAACTACAGTACCCTAACTAAATAATGTTTTTTTTGTCTTTTTTCCTATATCAAGCTTATAACATGAAAATTATTAATGTCCCCTAGTGCTGCAACAACTATAAGGAGCCGTCTGCTTCCTAAAATGGGCTGATTATACCTTTTTCACTCAGATCTTCCACCTGTCAACTATAGATTAAGCAAACGTACATAAGGATGAACAAACCCAAATAACACCAAACTGATTAGGGCACCACATTTTTCGATTTATCTAATGCTTTTATTACATTCATATGTGAAGATCACCTAGGACTTCCTAGTCAATCTTTGTTTCTTTCCATTTTGACATCACAGCTAAACTATACAACAATTGAAAATACTAAATTCAATGCAAATCTTTCAATAACAATCTTGAAAAAACAAACAAAAACATACCCAGCATTAAAGATGATCGGTGGAAGAAGATAAATGAAGAAAAGATCTTCACTGAAGACTAGAAGATGTGAACTTGTTCCTCCACTAATTAACAAAATAACAACTCCTGTGCATATCCCCTGCAATCCAATCAACAATAATTTCAAAGTTCTTTCCATTTTCGTCATAATTCACAAATCAATTTCGAGAATAACCCAAATCGATTTCCACAAAATTCCGCAAACCAAATGGATTAATAGCATAGAGGGAGGATCAAACGAGAAGAGTAACTATTTAAAAGAACACGAGAACGAACAAAATAATTAGTGATTTTACCTTTAACCCGCAAAAAAGCCACGAAGATCTGAAGCCGCGGCCAAAGTCCTTTTTTCGTGTGTTGATGTAAAATCACTAATTGCTGTGTTTTTTTAAACAGGTACTGTTCTTGTTTGAACAAGACTGTAATAGCATAACACACACTTACGATAACAAGAGCAGTGATAGATTCATTCATCCATCGATTCTCCTCCACAAGATGACCGACCACAATACAAGCACAAAGAAGAGCAACAAACAAGTTCATAGAAACAATGGAAGAGTAGTCTGATGTACCCAATGTACTGCTACCCATTTTCCCAACTAATAACCCGAAATCAAACCCCATCTTCGAACTCCAACAACAAACGTCAGCACATTTTTATCTGCAAAACCAATATTTTAATCGAATCTTAGATCACTGAACCAAGCACAACAAAAAACAACTTTACCACCATCAGATTACAGCACCACACAAAGAACAACTTTACCACCAACAGATTGCAGTACCACACAAAAAAAACAACTTTACCACCAACAGATTGCATCACCACATCCAACTTTCAACACCAATCACGTTGGATGCTGAGATAGAACAAAAAGGGCACACATAAAAAAGCATATAAAGCTGAAATTACCGAATACAGTCACATAAATTATGAAATTGAGCTAATCTTGATCTCAAGATTGATGTTGAGATTCGAATTCCAGCCCACTAAAACAAGAATTGTCGGGTCGGGTCGAGGGAGATGCGTGTTTTGATTCTCTTGAAAAGAATTGGAGATTGAACTCGAGAGAAAAGAAAAGAAAAGATTTGGGCTGAAACGAATTGGAAAGTAATGGAGAGTTCAACTGTATTTATATGTGATCGACAGAGAGAAAGCAAGACCATGGGATATTTTTTAAGAAGAGTTGATACTATTATTTTAAGTTGAACAATCCAAAATGTTTGTTCGCTTTGTAATTAAATATCTTTTACGTCATATTTGGGATCTTTTGAGTTAAATACCAATGAGATTGAAATTAAAGACAAAAGATATTTTGTGTTCTTGAATTTGGAGGGAAAAGCAAAAAACAAATTCATGTTTTCTTGTGTTATCATAGAAATTTGATAATTATATAATTTGTATGTATATAGAATCAGGATCGGTTACAAAATTAGGACTAACGAGAAAATAGATGATATGTGAATATTGTAATGTTTATAAAAATATTATAATTTTTTTTTACATCTATTATATCTATCGCACTCTCGATTATCCCTTGATTTACAACAACAATCATGTTTACAACTAACTTTGATAAAAATCTAATTAATCTTTGTCTATCTTAAACATAGAAGGACCATGAGTGAAAATAAATTAAAGGAGGATTATGAATGAGAGTAAATTAAAAAGTTAGGGACCACCACTTTAGATATAGTATTTTACCGGTGTAATTCACTTTTAATTTTTTCAAAGATTATAAGACATTCTCCTACCCGTATCCAATAGAACTCGCTGAGCCAAATCTTCTTCATGTAAAACCTGCTTGGTCTAATTGATAAAGTAAGCACCGTAAAGATCAATTAGCGAGGTTTTGGACCTTTTTATTTATCTTAAATCTTTCTATATCTTTCTTTCTTTCTTATAAAAAAATCCAGAGAATATAAATTAGCATAACTATCATTTTTATATAATAGTAATTCTTTTTCAATTCAATACACTATTTTAACACCAAAAAGAAAATATTGTAAAAAAGTAATATTATTTTAAATTTAATGTTTCACTGTTTATAACATAACTATAATATAAATTTTTATATATTTATTTAATAAAGACTTGATATATTTATTCGAGATGTCCTAACAAAACTGTATGTCTAGATTCGTTGATTCTTATATTTAGGCAAACTATTTGATAAACTAGCTGATAACTTATAAGCTAGCTGGTAGCTGATAAGTTAGTTGGTAGCTGATGAATAAGGGCATGTTCGGTAATGGCTTAATGAGCTGAATTACACGTATGGCTTATTCGGTCAGCCATATCTAGTTCATTTTTGGCTTAATCGCCTAATTGCTGGCTTAATCGCTCAGCCAGGAAAAGGCAGTCCTATAGATTCAACCGGTTATTCCATCGTTTATTCCATATGTACCCTTTTATGCATCCTTCTCTGTCTACTTCCACCTTCTCACCGCACAACCTAATCCAACCTTAAAACCAACATCTCCTTCCTATCCACCATCACCCCTGTCGGATTGATGAAAGTGAATCGATTGTTGAAGGTTTCGGGATAAAGATTAAGGGGCTCGTCACCTGCGATTTCTGTTTGTCACCTGAAGGTTTCTGAAGGTCAATCGATTTCTGGAGGTTTCTGAAGGTGAATCAATTGCCGAAGATTTATTGATTCCTGGTTTATCACCTCCGATTATGTTTGTTGCTCTCTTCCATATCCCACAAATCTTAGCGATTCAGATGTTGTCTCTTAATGGAACCATTAAGAGGTAAACAAACAGCCCCTAAGAATACAATAGAAGACACATGCCATAGTCTACTTCAAAAGATATGGTGGAGATACCTGCTCATAAAGAATATGAAACGCTTGTTTTACTGGTAAATCAACGTCTAAGGCAATGACCTGAGAACAAGGCAAATTTTAGAAAAAAATTTGAAAAAGAAATGAAATATTAAGTTGATACAAACTGTCAAATATACTTTATTAGAAAACCAAGAATCATATCTGACCTTGCCAGACTCGGGAAGCAGCTCATAGGTCATATGTGTAGCCAGGAATACAGAAATCCGATGACGAGATACCTCCAGGTCTGCTTCTGATATCCTTGGCAATGGCTCGTGAGATGTATTATCTGACATCCTTACCTGCATTTGATATCCCCCACACAGAGGTTAAAGATCATATGTGAACATGTGAATTCTAACATAGATTCACATGTGAATCTTAATCATAACTTGTATGTGAATCAATTTAAAACTTATAACTGATTTTTTGAATTAGTTTAAGATCGTATGTGAACATGTCAATTTTAACATAGATTCACATGTGAATCATAGTAACAAATCCGTATTAAGTTGTTCACGCATGATTCAAGTTTACATGTTGGCTTACTGCACAACGTATATAGTTGATTCCCACGACCTCACTTCAGATAAGAAGACTTCAAACTATTAATATGATGATAGTTCCAAGCAACTATTTAGATGTACCAATAACTATGTGTTGAAAGAATCTACAGTGAATAAAGAAAAAGATGAAATATTTCAGCAACTATTTAGAAAAGAATAATTTAAACAAGTCTCCTACCACTCGCTGAAAGACTTCATTGTCCACATCCATGCTTGAACCAGACGGCGTATGTGGGCTCAAGACTGCAGGAGTATAGTCAGACTCCCTAGCTAAGAGTACAGTATTCACAGTACCATAACTACCAGTTACAAAAGGTTGGTGCTCGTCATGCCGCCACTCACCATCGACAATAAATTTATACTGCAAGATGAGAACAATAAGTGAATATCACTTAAATGAGCTACATTGTGATATAAAGTTATTTATCTTAAGGCCGTATAAACCCAAAACTTATCATTGCTTTACAAGATGCGGTATTGGACACAAAAAAAGATTGACATATTTCAAAGGGCAAATAGCATAAAGATTTTGTAAGATTGGCTACTTTGATGCAATTGGATTCTATGCAAATAGCCATAAGAATCATAATTCAGACCGGATATATTAATATCCATCAAGACTTCAATATCCAATTATAAATCAAGAAAATAATATTCATCTTAACTCCAATTATTTCAATGAATGGAACGAAATTGAAATAAGAACCAACCTGATGGTAGCCAGGTGGTAAGCTGCATATCGTCTGAAATACAGTAGGGCAACCCTCAACGGGGGTCATGGGCCAATGTTCAGACCACCTTCAAAATGCACATGTAATCAATTAAACTAAGATTTTGGGTCTATTTACTAGACAATACCATAAAAACTTATACATTTATAACATTAAAATCTTACCCTGTAAAAGAGCCACTTAAGTATACACTTCTACCCCCATAAGGCCACACAAACCTTGCTGGTGTTAGAATTGTGCCTGCACCACCACTTTCCCTTCCATAATCCATTCCTGAAGCAGACATTCTCTTTTCTACTTCTAATCAAATTAAGCTAAATTTCCAATTGTTGCCCCAGGAACAGAAATTTAAAAAAAATGAAAAACAAAAACAAAAAACCAGATCAAACAGCTTTCCTAAATTACAACCAAAAAAATTGTCTGACCCCAAATGGAAAAGATCAAAAGCAAAACTATATTACAGCCCAGGCTGTTTGATATCAAAAGCCCCAAAACAACCTCATTTATAGAAGAAATTCGACACCAATAAATGAAACGAACCCTAATGTGAATGAATCGAACAACAACAATAATGAATTGGATCTCGATAAAAACGTGAAAATTGGAAAGCGATGACCGTAAAACCCTAGGGCGAAAAAGATCGAAACTTTAATCGGGAGATAATATCTAGTGTAAATTGTACAAAAACCCTATAAATTTTCCGATGAGAAGCTGAATCGTTTATCCGAACAAACCTCGTTTTCCCCTGGGATGTATGTATGTGATTGTGGGGTGAAGTAGTTGTAACTTGAAGATTTGGGGAAAAAATGTTGAGCAGTTGCGGAGTCACGTACTCAACCGTTCATTGGGCAACAACGGGATGGAAACCAACGGAAGCCAACAGCAAACATGGTGAAAACCTCAAAATCAAATCACTTCCTTCTTTACTTTATACCAAAATAATGAAGAAGAAAAAAATGTCCAAAAATTTGTCTTATTTTTATTTAATGTAATGATTTCTTTAACAAATTTTTTTATTTTCATACTAATTTAACAAAAAATAGCAAATTTTAAATTGTAATGAAATATAAATAAAGATAATTCAATTTTCATACCATGAAATGCAAGTTATTTAATTTTTAAAAACAGTCATAGTAATTATTCGACCTCGTAGTATTTTTTTAGATTTTCAGATAAAATTGTTTAAATTAATTAAGTTTTTAAACATCCAATAGTTTTAAGATGAAATGTCTAAAGGTTTGGAGTATGTTTAAACTAATTATTGCAATTTAAAGTCATAATAATAAGGCTATGTTTGGCAAACTAGCTGATAAGCTAGCTGTTGACTCATAAGCTAGTTGATAGGTGATAAGTAGGGGTGAGCAGCGGAACTGGGTACCCGTCTTAGGAACCGGAACCGCTCCGAAACTGCCGGTTTCGAAACCAAAACCGATGTGATTGGTTCTGGTTCCGGTTCCTAAAATACGGGACCGATCAAGACTGGTTCCGGTTCCGGTTCTCATTTTTTTGGAACCGTTACCCGCTGGGTACCCGTCGGGACCGGTTCCGGGACCGGGTACCCGGCCCTGCTGGGTACCCAGAACCGAAACTGGTTGGTACCAGGTATATTTTAACAAAAAATATTTATATATTTATCACTTATTAGATTTAAATATTTAATAAACTAAAAATATTAATAAGAAATTTGGGTAAATTGTTATTTTGATGCAGATGTACCTCAGAAATTGCTCAGTTGCATTTGGTAGACAGAAATAAACATGATGCAGTAGTTGTTGAGTGGAATCAAACAATTTGAAAAGTAGAAATTAGAAAGCAAATAGGTATGTATGTATGTATATGTGTGTGTTGTTTTGATAGCTCAAATACTTGTTTCTATTTTACAGGTGTTTTAAAATTACGTTTTATTGTAAGAAATGTTAAAAAAAATTGACAGGCGGGTACCCGGAACCGGAACCGGTTCCCAGCGGTTCCGGGACCGATTCCAAAATAATGAGAACTGACGGTTCCGGTTCCGGTTCTTTTTTTTCTAGGAACCGCCGGTTCCGGTTCCATGAAAATTGGTCGGGTACCCGGTATTGCTCACCCCTAGTGATAAGCTAGCTGATGAAGAAATCACGTTTGACAAAAACTAGCTTATAACATGCAAAATGAACAAAAAGGACATCTTTAAAAAATTATCAATTACAATATTTAATTATATAATTAAAACAAATTTATAGCAATATAATATGTTAATTAATACAACCAATGTAGGGAAAAAAATTAAATAATATAACATGTTAATTAAAATAATTTAAAAATTATTATAACATATATACTATAAATTTTGAATTTGTTAAAACAAGATTTAGAAAAAATATATATTAACTTATGGTTTTAAATAACCGTTACATATAATATGAAAAAAAAATCAAATAATAATTAAAACGATAATAGTAATTTATAATTAATATATATTGGTTAATATTAAAAATATATATAAAAATAATTTATATTTTAAATTATTCTTTTAAATTTTAAGAAAACACATTAATGTGTGTGAGTTTCGTCAGAAGATTTTATTTTCATGTCATTATATGGCTAGATGAGAAAATTTTGAAATTTGATTTGATGAATTTTCTCGCTTGAAATTTTGTATGAACTATTTGTTGCATGTTATTTTATTTCAAGAAAACTACTAGGAGAGTGTTACAAGTTTGCATGCATGTTATGATTTGAGGTTCTATCACGATATTTTAGTCGATATTTTCGAATGATGAAAGCATGTTGTTATTTTGGCTTTAAACTTGAAACCGCCGCAAATCATTTTATATTTTAACCAAAGTGTATTTATGAATCTTTTCACCGTTTTTGTGAAATAAACTGACGCATGCGAATTTTGTTGGTGAATTTTGTTCCATGTCATTTTATGGTTAAAAGGGAAATCTTTGGAGTTGGATGTCGTTTAAACTTCTCTTGAAGTACATACAAACTGTTTTGTTGCACACTAATTTAAAGTAGGAAATTGTTTTACGTGCATGACATAAATAAATCCATGCTAGAACCGTAGTGGTTTGTTTCAAAAAGTTGTTTAGTATGCTTTTGGCGTTTTGTTAATAACTTAAATTGTGATGAAATAGTTTTCAATATGATTTTCATACGTGGGTCGAGTGTGTCCATTTTGCACAACTACCGAGTAGGTAGTAGTAGATTTTGTGCGTACAATTAAATTGATATGAAAACCTTCGTGTTGAAAATTTCTATAAAAGTTTTCGATTGGCATATTTGTTAGGTATTTCACTTGAAAACCTTGAACTCATTAGAACTTTGGAAAGGTTAAGTAACCCCGGTTAAGAGTAGATGTGTATGGAGCTTCGACAGTGGAAGGTTGGGTATTCCAAAGCGTGATAGTACCGCAAGCCGAGTAGTATCATTGCAGAGTCGGTGTACTTTTGTAACTAGAGGGTTAGACTCGTGGTATCTTCTGTTAATGTTGGTGGTAACCGCTCTTGTCGGCAACCTTATTTCGGGTCTTGGTCAATTTTCGCATAAGGGACGCGTAGGACCCTTAGGCACCATATTGATAACCTTGGTTTTATGGGGATGCTCGACGGATGGAACTCATGTGTGGAGTTCTGCTGTGGTTCAAAGCTTGATAGTATGACTAGGTGTCAACTTTTGGGTTTCGAGGTCAAGAACCTTAGTGTATTCGGAGGGTTGTAGCCCAGTTTTAAAGGATAGTGATAGTGGTTGTAGCGATCTTAATAAGTTCAATTGTGGTAAGTAGATTTAGTGGGATGACCTTCCTTGAGTAGTAAAAGAATCGGTCGATTGGATGATTGGTAATTGGACGAATTCTTAGATTTGTATAACCGATGGGTCGGTGGCGACCTTCTGTTTGGAGTCTAATGGAATTCGGTAGAATTAAGGGACAGTTCAGCAGCAAGAACAACTAGATTTGGGGATTTGGTTGGTCTCAAAGTGATCAACCTTGGATTGATTGGGAGTCGAGATCTGTCGTTGGATAAGTATGGAACGCCTAAGGTTGGGAGACAACCGAAACCATGCGGTTAGGAATTACTCTAGCAAGTTGAGCATTCTTTCGGACGCAATGGTAACGTATATGGGTTGACCATGGTTGTAAGGGAACTAGATTTCGAAGACGAACTCTCTTTTAAGGTTGGGATGATTGTAACACCCCGATCTTTGGAAGGTATCAATCTTTTAAGATAAATATGAGAAATAGGATTTTTGGATTGGATCCTAGATTTTATGGTCTTGTTGAATGGAAAATTCAAATACGAATCCAACGGGCCTTTCCGGAGCGAAAACGGAGTTAAAACGAAGAAGTTATGACCAAAACAGTGATCGGGCAATAAATCGGGAAACCAGGGTCAAATGGACGTCCGCATAGTGCAAGTGGACGTCCACATTTGTGGAAGTCTGATTGTGCTTCCGCGGAAGCAGCAGAAAGTTATCCCAGGTGCAAGTGGACGTCCGCATAGGACTCCAAGCGGACGTCCGCATTGTGTCAGATGTGATTTGACAAAAACTAGCTTATAACATGCAAAATGAACAAAAAAGACATCTTTAAAAAATTATCAATTACAATATTTAATTATATAACTAAAACAAATTTATAGCAATATAATATGTTAATTAATACAACCATTGCGGAAATAAAAATTAAATAATATAACATGTTAATTAAAAGAATTTAAAAATTATTATAACATATATACTATAAATTTTGAATTTGTTAAAACAAGATTTAGAAAAAATATAAATTAACTTATGGTTTTAAATAGGGAAATTAATTAAAATACCCAAAGTTTGAAATTGGTTTGCCAAAATACCCAAAACTCCTACATCTATTGCCAAAATATCCGCGATCGCGGGATGGGCCCACGATTTGGGCCGCGGTGGGCCAAAATTTTCACTTTTGGCCCCTCTACTCGATGGGGGCCGCGATTTGGAGACAGAATTTCAGTTTTGGTCCTTTTTGCACGTTTTTTTGCATGTTTTTACTGTTTTTTTCCACAATTATTGTACTTGGAAGACCAAATTGTGGTTGAAATTCACTGGCTTGTTTCATCAATGTTGAATTATTGTACTTGGATGTAACACCCCATATTTTATACCCTTGTGATTTTAGAATAAAATGAGAATTTGGTGGCCAAAGTGTGAAATTGGAAACTTATGTGCTCAAGAGTATGAAATTTGAAATATAAATCAGATGTAAAACCCTCATTCTTCATTTGTTGTCAGCTGAGAATTGGGAAGAGGAGAAGAGAGCTCAACCATTGTTGGGAGGTGAGGAAGAATGATGGTTTCAGGAAGAGATACAACTTCATCTTCTTCAAGGTATGGTTAATCTCCCTTCTTTCTCATTATGTGGCTAGTATGGTTGGTGTTTAAGGTTTTGATGAACCATGGGATTGGGAATTTCTAATCATTGGAAAAAGAAACAAATGATTTTGGGAGTGATTCCCTTATGTTTTGGATCAGATCATTGAGAAACCTCTTCATCTTTGATAAACAATCTTCATTCTTGTTGTGGAAGGGATTTTAAGTTTTTGGGTTTGAAAGCATGAATCATTAGAGGGATTTGGTGGATTTTATATTGTTTTAAATGTTGGTTATTGATATTTAATGCTTCTTGTATCTGAAATATCGATTTGGGAGACTTAGAAATGGTTTGGGCAAGTTTGGGGATGAGGAACCCTTGGATTTGGGAAGAAGACTCGTGCAGGGGCAGACCAGTGCTCTGCGCGCCTGGCTGCGCGTTTGGAGGCGCGCAGCCAGGGGCGCACAACTCTGGCCCCCAAACCCCGTTTTCGTTTCGTTGTTCGTTCGGGTCTAGGATCGAGGCGTCGATTGGAGGGATGTTTTGGGGGTTTGTTAAGGATGTTTTGGGAAGTAATTAGATGGTTTAACACCACTCTTATGATGTTAAATTCAGGTGTTCGGTTTGAACTAAAGTGTGTCCCGAAGCGTGTGTCGATGTGCTAAGGCTAAGGTGAGTTCCCTTACCTTCCTTGTGTGAATGAAATGTTTTACGAAAAGTTTTCATAACTGATTATGGTTACGAGCATGTTGACCTGATTAAACTATTTGAAAGGTTTTATATTACGTGATGTGAAAACGTTTATTAAAGCATGCGAGTTGTTTATACGTTCATTTCTACGTAATTGTTGATTGCATGCTGTTGGGATGTTGTTGCTATGTGTGGAGTCGGGTTGCACAATGGAGAACTATTATTGATGCCCGAATGTCGTGCCTGGCTTTGTAAGGTGATGAATATCGTGCCTGGCTTTGTAAGGTGAATGTCGTACCTGGCTTAATAAGGTGATGAAAGTTGTGACCACTGTGCAATACCCTTATGTGGAGTCGAGCTTTTGAATTGGAATTTCCGTTCATTGTTGTAACGGTTGAATGTTTTATACTACTGTTGTGTGGAACTGTTCTAAAGAGGGGACTCACTAGACCTCATGGTCTAACCCTCGCTTTTCAAAAACTAAAACCATTTTCAGGTGTTAGTCGTGCATGGAGTTTCATCTGATGATGATGGAAGGTCGTGTCGTGGTAGAAGAGCTAGAGGTTAGTGAAGACTCGTAGATTACCGTCGGGCTTCCTGTAGTATCTCGGTTGTGAAGGTGTTTCCGCTGCGAGTTTAGAGTAGAACTTATGTAAATTATTTGTGATGGGACCGTTTTTGGTTGTAGTATTGTTTAATGTTATTTTATGGAATTTGGGTCGTTACAAATGGTATCAGAGCCATAGTTTAAGGGATTTAGGTGACCGAATGGGCCTAAACTTAAACTGCGGTGTAGAGTGAGACACAACTGAGATATAGGAAGCCATTAGGAAAGACCGTAATCATAGCATATCTTAACAATGGTAGCGAGAACCCTCATGTAAGGTAAATTCAAGTAGCATCTGGCCAATGCTATTATGAATTTACAGGTGCATGGGTGTAATCAATCACTATTGTCGGGATGAGTGGTGAGTGTGGCAGTATGTAGAAGGTTTTAACCTTGTATTTGATAGTAAAGAGTTTATGTGTCATGGGAGATCGCTTATGATGCGATGCTTTCACCTTCTAGAAGAAGTGTTGCTTGGAACGTTAATGAGCTGACTAGAGGTAAACATGCTGGGATTCAAAAATGAATGAATAGTCGATTGGGGGGGGGGGGGGGGGCAACTACTGGTTCTAGTGAGTCCCCACCCTTAAATTTGATGTGTCGATCAGTTGGGATAGGAAGTGAGAATTGTGTTGGCATCTTGAAACCTTCAATTCAAGATCAAGTGAGGGAATCTAGTCTTGGATTCCTTAGTCAATCGGTTTAGTGGCAAGATTAATGAATGAAAGTTATCAGTGTTGTACTGAGGTACGCATAAGAATAGGAAGTGAGATAACTGGTCAGTTTGGTAAACCATGTAGAGTGGTCGATCAGGTGGGTTGTGAAACACTTGTACTACAAGTTGTAGCAAGGGTAAGAAAGCGGTTGTTGATCATGGTATGGTGTCAATGAGGAGTTGAGATGAGTACAACGGTTGACCTGGTTAGAGCGAATAGCCTTCAATTGCATTTTGAGTTCATGTAGTATGTTATTAAATGAGTTATACGAGTTCTTTCACGTACGTGCATGACAAGTTTTCTTGTTTTGGGAATGAGTTGACACTCGCAAGTGTGTATTTTTAAAAGTAAAAGACAAATTTGTTTTCACTATACGATAAAGCTTTGAACTTAGAGATCTACGAAATATTTCACGCTTTTATTTGTGGAGAGAATCTTCGTTACGAAAATATTGAAAACGTTTTATTGCGAGGTTTTGTTTTATAAACAAATGAGTATTGACTCGTTATTATTATATAAACGAGTGTTGGAGTTGACTGACCCACTTTGGGTAAGTGATTTCGTTCGGAATCTTCTAGTCGTAGTGGAAAGGGCTCCGTTGGAGACGACCGTTGTGTCGACATCGATTTGGATGGACAAGGTTACGAATTATCGTAAGGTTGTCTGTGAGCGATCCTTGCGGTCGTTGTGTTTTACTATTCATCTTGAGTGGTGTTGTTTCATGCATACTCAAGCTTGTTTTATGATTTTGTATCTATTGCGTTTTTAAAAAGAGTGCAAAATGATTTTAATCGTTGTCACTGTGCATGAAGGCTATGAACTCGCTAGTCAGGAGGGGTATTACGTTTGAGGTTGAGGAAAGGCTTTGGGGAGTGGAATTGTTAGTTGAATAAGATGTGGTCGAGTTATGACCTTAGTGTTTCCGTTAGAGGAAGTGGGTGAATACCGGGAGTCTTGGGCAGTGAATTCGGAATGTTGGTATGAGTGTAGTTTGAACTATTGCTTGGTTATGTGAGAATAGTTTTAATCACGGCGAAGTTGAAATGGTCAAAGTGTTTCTGTTGGTGGAATAGTAATCAGTAGCGTTACGTTACTTGATGTAATGTTTTCGGTTTTGAGTTGGAGTACTGAGATGAGTTGGTAATTAGATTTTGCGCTAAGAAAGGTCTTGCGTTTCTCCTCCAGTGGGAACGGTGGGGTATGAGTTGGTTATGATGCGTTGGACGAAGTGGGTTCTGTTAGGAATCCTAGATTGTCAGGAAATAATGGAATCATCAGGTAGTCCATTGATTTGGAGGTTTGCGACTGTTTAACATGTCTCAAGTTGGAGGTTTGGTCAAGAGATCGAATCGTGAGAAATGAACCATTGTGGGTGAACGAATGAGGTCGTTCGAGAATGTGTAAATGATATGGTATAGGAACATCATGTAAGGGCATCGGGGGAGCGGAAGATCACCAATGTGGATGTGATGCCCTTTGAGGTTTTGATGATTCGCTTGTGCGTAAGGTGTTTAGCATAGCGGAGATGGATCGCGAGGAGTTGACGAGAAACGAGAACTTGTTCGGGAGTTAGGAGGAGTAGATCCCTACGGGAATCCTTGTCTGTCGTGAGGTGGTTGGACAATTGTATGTTGATTGGCGATGTTGAAATCAATGACCGTTCTGTTGGATGGTTGTCAGGAGGCTGGTATTGGAGGGGTAACTATAGCGTGGTTATCTTGTGGAGTTTTCTTGCAAAGATGTAAGAAACTGTTTAGAGAAAGGTGTGTATCCGGCATGACGCTGGACCACCTTGTGTGAGTGCTACAGAAGTGAAAGATTGTGGTAGTATAAGTGATTTCCTATGGGGTTGGATGAGCCATGTAAGAACGAAATGATTAGTGTAATCGAAGCGGGTGTGCTTTAATTAGATGATCTTGACATGTGATTCGTCGAGACCCGGAAAAGGCAAAGTCGGGAAACGTTTTGCTTCAAATGAAATCGGGTTATTGGTGGCATGAAGGAAGTAATATCTTCTGTGTGTGTAAAGGCATCATGTTAGCTTGTTGCAATGTGGTCACGTGGTGCGATAGTGGTATGAGGGTTTGCCGTAATATTGAAGTATTCAAAGGCGGTGAGTATGTTCGATTGTAGTGTGAGGATTTTTCAGGCAGTAAATGTTAATGCTATTTTGGGAGCTGGAGGTTGAGTTGCTGTTGGTGGCGGGATGAAATGAGAACCCTTGTTCTTCTCAAACCCATTGGATCTTAAGTGAGTTTTCATACTTCACTTGATTGTCGAGGAGGATACTGTAAGCTATGATGCTTCGTTAAGAAGTTTAGTCAGGAGCGTTGGAGTATTCCGTGGATGTAAAGAAATGCAATGAGTGGGTCGACGGTGTTGGAACGTTAGGAGCTCGTGGCAGTTCTCGATGCTAAGTACTTTATGAGGACTGGGCTAAAGGTCTTGACTAATGTTTTTGGAGAAACCGTTCTTTTGGACGGTAGCGGTGTGTGTTGGGCGTTTCGTGTAGGTGTGAGAGAAAGTGATGACAGTATGGTAGATCAAGTATAGACAGGCTTGCGGTGAGAAGATGTCAGGAGACACCGGAATGGCGTATTGTAATTAAGGAACTGTTATTTGATGGACATAAGATAAATGATTGATGTGTATGTCATGGGTAAAGAGTTGAGGAAGCTAAGTTCGTGCGACCGGTCTAAAAGCTGGCTCATGTTAGCGAGTCATTCTTTTGAGGCATCTTTAATGTATCAAGTTAGAATGGAAACAAGCGGTCGGATGTGGTGCCCTGGTTGAGAGACATTTGGATTAGACTCGGTATTGTCGGAGAGAATGTTCCACGTTAGCGTGACGTTCAGTATTCGATTAATTGAGATAGTTTGAGTGAGCTTGGTCACTCCTCCTTGTGGGAGGGCAAGTGAATTTTGGTGGTAGTTCCTAATTAGTGGAACCATTCGGTGGATTTGGTGAGGAATATAATTGTGTATAGAAACGAGTTATGGCTTAATGATTGTTGTGAGTTTGGACCGTTGATTGGTAACTGTTGGGGCACCTGTAATCGGTATGATTTTGGGGAAACGTAAATTGTGCCAGGCGAAACCTGTATTGGTGGGATGGTGTTCTTCCTTTTGATAAGGATGTTATTCAGTGGTGAGAATGCGGTGACGATATGAGGGTGATCTTGGGTAATGTCGATGAAGGGAGTGGTCGGTGACCGTTTAGAGATTCGGATTATTACGTCTTTGACTCGAGTAGAGTCATTTTCTCTTAAGAGAGTATTCTGGTGTGAGTAGTATGATTGATCGAAGAAATGGCAAGTGTGTATGGCTGGGCATGCTACCGACCTGAGAATGTGGTAGTTGGCCGAGGAACGATGTCAAAGAATGTTGTACGTTGTCGGTTATGATCAGGAAAGGGATGGATAAGTGGATGGGAATAAGAGGATGGGATTGGAAAGGATGAGTAATTTCAACCTCAAGTCGGGAGAACAGTTGGATGGGAAAACGTTCCCATGGTTTGGAGTAGTGTGCTTCAGTATGAGATTGAATTGGGCCACATTGTAATGGAGTAGTGGCAGTTATTGAAAGGATTGGGGGAATTATTGAATGAATTAAATGTACCCGGTGTAATTGTGGAACACTCATGGTGTGTTTCACGTCCCTATGTTGGGGAGTGTTGGTTGAAATCTCGGTGCGGTGTTGCCATTGTAAGTAGCGCGAAAGGATGAGGAGTGGGATGTTTGTTGTGTCGTTAGGAGCGAGCATTGGGGGCTGGCTGGTCGTGAATTTGAAAGACAAAGAAGTGGATCTTGTAGAGATGTATTTGCAACTCCCTAAGAAATCTTGTTTGGTTAATGTGAGTATTGGAAGTCGGAAGTTAACTCCAAATTGCGGCATGGGTCCGGCAATGGAATTCCGAGGACGGAATTCTAATAAGGGGGAGGTGATGTAACACCCCATATTTTATACCCTTGTGATTTTAGAATAAAATGAGAATTTGGTGGCCAAAGTGTGAAATTGGAAACTTATGTGCTCAAGAGTATGAAATTTGAAATATAAATCAGATGTAAAACCCTCATTCTTCATTTGTTGTCGGCTGAGAATTGGGAAGAGGAGAAGAGAGCTCAACCATTGTTGGGAGGTGAGGAAGAATGATGGTTTCAGGAAGAGATACAACTTCATCTTCTTCAAGGTATGGTTAATCTCCCTTCTTTCTCATTATGTGGCTAGTATGGTTGGTGTTTAAGGTTTTGATGAACCATGGGATTGGGAATTTCTAATCATTGGAAAAAGAAACAAATGATTTTGGGAGTGATTCCCTTATGTTTTGGATCAGATCATTGAGAAACCTCTTCATCTTTGATAAACAATCTTCATTCTTGTTGTGGAAGGGATTTTAAGTTTTTGGGTTTGAAAGCATGAATCATTAGAGGGATTTGGTGGATTTTATATTGTTTTAAATGTTGGTTATTGATTTTTAATGCTTCTTGTATCTGAAATATCGATTTGGGAGACTTAGAAATGGTTTGGGCAAGTTTGGGGATGAGGAACCCTTGGATTTGGGAAGAAGACTCGTGCAGGGGCAGACCAGTGCTCTGCGCGCCTGGCTGCGCGTTTGGAGGCGCGCCACCAGGGGCGCACAACTCTGGCCCCCAAACCCCGTTTTCGTTTCGTTGTTCGTTCGGGTCTAGGATCGAGGCGTCGATTGGAGGGATGTTTTGGGGGTTTGTTAAGGATGTTTTGGGAAGTAATTAGATGGTTTAACACCACTCTTATGATGTTAAATTCAGGTGTTCGGTTTGAACTAAAGTGTGTCCCGAAGCGTGTGTCGAGGTGCTAAGGCTAAGGTGAGTTCCCTTACCTTCCTTATGTGAATGAAATGTTTTACGAAAAGTTTTCATAACTGATTATGGTTACGAACATGTTGACCTGATTAAACTATTTGAAAGGTTTTATATTACGTGATGTGAAAACGTTTATTAAAGCATGCGAGTTGTTTATACGTTCATTTCTACGTAATTGTTGATTGCATGCTGTTGGGATGTTGTTGCTATGTGTGGAGTCGGGTTGCACAGTGGAGAACTATTATTGATGCCCGAATGCCGTGCCTGGCTTTGTAAGGTGATGAATGCCGTGCCTGGCTTTGTAAGGTGAATGCCGTACCTGGCTTAATAAGGTGATGAAAGTTGTGACCACTGTGCAATACCCTTATGTGGAGTCGAGCTTTTGAATTGGAATTTCCGTTCATTGTTGTAACGGTTGAATGTTTTATACTACTGTTGTGTGGAACTGTTCTAAAGAGGGGACTCACTAGACCTCATGGTCTAACCCTCGCTTTTCAAAAACTAAAACCATTTTCAGGTGTTAGTCGTGCATGGAGTTTCATCTGATGATGATGGAAGGTCGTGTCGTGGTATAAGAGCTAGAGGTTAGTGAAGACTCGTAGATTACCGTCGGGCTTCCTGTAGTATCTCGGTTGTGAAGGTGTTTCCGCTGCGAGTTTAGAGTAGAACTTATGTAAATTATTTGTGATGGTACCGTTTTTGGTTGTAGTATTGTTTAATGTTATTTTATGGAATTTGGGTCGTTACATTGGAAGACCAAATTGTGGTTGCAATTCATCTTGGTTGTGTCATCAATGTTGAATTATTGTACTTGGAAGACCAAATTGTGGTTGTAATTCATATTTCTCAATGAGATTTCATCCATAAATATCAGTAAAATGCAATCCATAATCATTCATCCATTTCATTGTGGTTGCAATTCACATCCATTCTATCCTTCTTTCTTGCTTTCTTTCTTCATCATTTCAGTATTTTCTTTTTGAGATACTACTGAAAAAATGAGTTCATCTGTTGCAAAAGCTAAGCTATATTTCTGTTTCGATGGTGAATGAGTGCAAGACAACAATGAGTGGAATTTTGCTTATAAATCTAAACAGGGTGTAAAATTGGCAGTAAACTATACTTATCAGAAGTTTGTTGCATACGCCATGCAAAAATGTGGAATCAACCCTTCTGCTGTTTGCAAGTTAGTGTTCAAGAATGATGTTGGGTCTATTGTGGAGTTATCCAACAATGAGGATATCTCTGGTTTTCTGCACTTTGCAGCCCAGTCAGAAAGACCTCCATCACTTTTTGTGTATGCCGAATCATCGGTGTGCAACGAAGACGATGACGAAGGCGATGACGACGGTGATGAATGTTCTACGAGTTAGTGCCAACAAAGCAGCCAAAGTCATGGACGATGTTGGACCGGAAATGTGGTCGACGGCCCATTTTTCTGCACAACGTTATGACATTCTGACCTCCAATAGTGCAAAGTCGGTGAATGCACTCTCCCGTTTTGCGCGTAGATTACCGATTGTACAACTTATGGAGTACTTTCGGTCCTTTCAACAGGAGTGGTACCAAATTCGACGCCGAAAAGGAGGTGAGATGCTTAATAGACTCACACCATAGGCGGAGGAGATAATTCTCCTCAGGGCGGGACATGCGTCGACATGGAGGGTAAGCGAAATTGGGTATGGGAAGTACTAGGTTCGGGATAACCTACTTGACGCGATTGTCGATATGACCGACCATGGTTGTTCATGTTTCCAATGGCAAAAATCTGGGTTACCGTGCGACCATGACATCGCTGCGGCAAGACATATGGGTCGTAGAGATTGCAGCGACTTGGCTATAAATTTCTTCACGTCCGAAACTTACCAGGCAACATACGTGGAGGTAATAAATCTAACTGGACCCCCTGAAGCATGGGTGTCTCCACCCGACCCCCTTCCGCCATGTTATCCACCGTTAAACACTAAGAACAGAGCTGGGAGACTGAGAAAGAACGACCGACGTCCATCACGTGGTGAAGGTTCGATACAACGAAAATGTACTCGGTGCCAAGCAGTAGGACATACTCGTGGAGAGTGTCCAAATTCTGCCCCTTCAAGCGTGCCAAGGAGTAGACGTTCAGTCAGCCAACTAACTAACACGCAGGGGCCGTCGGAGCGTGAACCACATGGAAGTATAACATATGATACCGTTGATCTGAACATTGATTTCCCTTGATTGGGACAATAAATCTTGTATGCTTACTGCTCTTGTTTTATATATAACATGATTTTATCTACTTTATCGTCCCGTGTAATTTATCAAACATAAGTGATCTACGTTGTAATTTAACAAACAAAAAAGACCCAAGTTGAAAAAAGGGACCAAAAATTAAAATGGGGAAACATTTTCTTTAATTAATTTCTATATTAAATACTTGAAACAACTCAGACAATACGTGTGAAAAAAGTAAAAACATGCAAAAACACCTGAAAATACATAAAATGATAACCTAAAAACTAGAGGGACCAAAAATGAAAATTAGGGGCCAAAACCCTAATTTTCGGCCCACCGCAGGACCACCGTGGCCCAAATCGCAGAACCATCCCACGATCGCTGACCCCATCGCGGGTATTTTGGCAATAGATGTAGGCATTTTGGGTATTTTGGCAAACCAATTTCAAACTTTAGGTATTTTAATTAATTTCCCTTTTAAATAACCGTTACATATAATATGGAAAAAATCAAATAACAATTAAAACGATAATAGTAATTTATAATTAATATATATTGGTTAATATTAAAAATATATATAAAAATAATTTATATGATTAACAATAACTCTAAATAATTAAAAACTAATATCAGTGTGTAATTAAAATTTAATTAATAATTTTCAGTTAATATTTATTAATTATTAATAATAAAATTTAAAAAATTAATATTTGTTTATAATAATAGTTAATAAATAATGAGGGCAATATTGGAATATTCAGAAAAATTTACTGAAAAATTACTCCAATTAACATTTCAAAAAGGTAGCCTATGGTCATCCAAACATTTAAAAACAAAAACTTTTTGCCAAACGATGCCTAAGTTTAAAGTGTTTGCGTAAAAAGAAAGTAACTATCATCAAAATAGAAAACTGGTAAATCAAAGATAAAGTTGTTGAATATTAAGTAAAGATTAAAATAGTGAATTTTTTAGATAGTCTAAAAATAGATTTGTTGTACTCTTTAGATGAAAGAAATGTAATTTTTTATTACTATGCTACTGAAGTTCATTAAGACGATTATATTTACATAATAATTTGTCATTTTGTATTCTGAGATAGCTACCCAATGTTCAATGTTTTAATCGTTAACCCCTTTGATAATGAAGGGGTTAATGTGAACGAAAGGAAGATGATGAATAGTTAAAATTACACAGGTATTTAAATTTGATGGTTTATGTGAAATAAAATGAAGTTTGGGGACTGTCTTTGTTAAGTTGCGTGCATTGATGGTATTTGGTAATAGAGTTGGGTTTCGGTGAGAAGTTGAGGTTAACGTGAAAAGCGTGAGAAGTTATTATCAGCCGTTGGATGAGAAATGGATGCACATTAGGATAAGATGCACCCAAATGCACACGATCTATTCTCTTCTAAGCTGCAATCCATGGGAGGGCATTTGGTTATAAGTGATCAACGGTTCAGATCTACTTCTCACGTTAACCTCAACTTCTCACACGATCATTAGCCTCGGTAACATTGTCTTAAAATCATAAAAAAAATAACTATGTATGCAAATTCAACTTGGACTCGTAAACTATTACAAGTGTCCAGCTAGTTAGTTGAAGATAAACCCTTGTTTGTTGTGTTTGTTCGATAGAAGCTTCTAGATATCTTTAGCTGATCATTTTCTCATTAGATAATATAAGAATATATATAGATTTACTCCCGACTTTTGATATAAACTAAGCCGGTCAAATGTCAAACGTTTAGAAAGGGAAAAATTATTGTTAAACATATAATGTAGTTTTTTTCATTAAGTCGATTCAATGTCAATTTAAAAGAAACACCAATCTAATATTAGTTTACAAGTTATACCCCGTTTGAAAAGCTTTGGCCATTTTGAGGGTGGACCAAGATAAGAGAATGAAGCGAATTGAGAGGCCGATAGTGAAAAGAGTCAAAGTTGATTAGACAAACACAACAAAATCATAACTGAACTGAAAAAAGGGATATGATTGTAGGCTCACTCTTATTCTATCAACTCTCTTTATATCGGTGTGCAATGGACCGTATGCTTTTCTTTTTAAATAATCATGAAAAAAATGTACTATGTGTTTTCTACCTTTTCTCTAACTACTCAATGGACCACATGTAATATTCTAACACTAAAATGAACAACCTTAAACATTTTTAAGACCACACTGTACTAACGACTATATGAAACAAAAAGAGGACTAAATGACCAAAATCTAGCTAAAAGACGGTCGACAACATGAAAGAAAGATACAAAAACGGTTATAAAATAAATTGTAAATAGCTCTGAAAATGAGATTTAGAAGATTTTATGTGATTAATCACTGTTTTTGTTAGATTATTGCAACGTGCGAAAGTAATATGGAAATACATTGACGTGTTCATCTATTCCATTTGTTTTTGTTTGTTGTCTTTATCTTTATTAGAAAAACACCACAAAAACGGTTTTTACTGTGTTAAATTTTTGGGCTTTCGAAAACTTGTAGCATTGTTGCATCATATGATTATGAATCTATGATGTTACGACCTCGTGTATGTCGTATTATATTTCTTTGGTAGGTGCTTATTTTAAATCATAATGATGCTTCATAAACTGGTTATTATCCGACATTCTATTGCATTTTGTTTTGTTTTGAAGGAGAAATTCAAATATTATTATATGTGTTAACTTACACTTGATACCATGGAAGAAATACATTTTTTTAAATTGAAAATAACAGAAGAAAAACCCCCCTCTAAATTGTCTATTGATAGAGTATGAAACCTCTCAATATTATCGACCATAAAACCTATATGAGAACTAAAACCTAATCGAGCTAAGAAACCAGATCAAAGCCTTTTAGGTTTGATGGAAAGGTTTTGAGAGATTTGGATTTTATGGAATGCTTTAGAATTCGACGAAAATGGAATCATGTGGTATGTTTGATTTGTATAATTTGGAATATATTTTTTTCTTTGCAATTATTTGTTTGCTTTATAATTAAGTTGTTTATTTGGAGGCCATAGACTAGAGAGAGACTATGACAGATATAATGAAAGAGGTGGGTAAAGATGTGATGTAAATAATTGAAATTGAAATGACATTAATCTATAAATTATTTCTAAATCCATCCATTGTGTGATTACATTGAAGTCTTGGAATTTCAAATTCAAATCTTTGGAGCTGTTTGGCAGTTGCTGAATGGTTTGGTGCAGAATGATTAAGTGGTCAGAATCATTAAGAGGCTCTTATGATATAGTGTAAAATGAACTATGGTTGTTTGATAATTGTTCAGAATGAAATCATGACACTGAATTATTAAGGGGGCCCAAGATACAAAATCACTTTGAGGGTTTTAGAATCATTAAGAGACCAAACAAGATTTATCTTTTACCGATCCAGATGTTACCTCTTAATGAAACTATTAAGAGGTAAACAGACAACCCCTTCCTTAAACTAAACATATGACTGTAACATAATTAAATTACAAATTCTTCAATTAGAGAAAAAAAAATAGTTTCTAAAACTATGTGTTGAAAAAACAACCCTTTGAGAAAGCAATAATAGGCTCCGGTAATCTCCAAGATTCAGAAATGCCATCTGCAGCCCCTTGACTTCCTTTTATATGACTTCAACCACTAATCTCTAAAATATCTTACATCAGCCATATTTGCACACTTTCTTTTCATTTTAGTCCTGCAAGGACACAACTTGTAATAAACACGTATCATCTAATGATAAAAAGCCAAACATCCCAAGTCAAGATTGAAAACTTATTATATATTTAAATATATATTTGTTGTATGGGAATTGGAACATGATGGAATCACCTCACTAATATAATAACTCATTTATTCTTTTATCAATGTTTGGTTAGGATATAAAAATGAAAATAGTTATCATATGATATTTTTAGTAATTTATATCTATTTTGTTATATTTAAATATAGTTACAGGCTGTGTGGTTGGTTTTTCCTGAAGTCCTATATGGATAAAGCTGTTTGTGTGAATAATCGTATAACAAACACGTCTTGTAAAAGGACGCTTTGTTTAGCTCGTAGTCAGCAACGGAGCCAAGGGCTAGCACGTGACGTTAGCTCCTTAGAAGATGAAATGTTCACAATACGGAAAAAAACGATAACATGGAAAAAACGATAATGGGGTCCGTATTGTTGGGGTCCCACATCGCCAAGACTTTTAACATTTCTGCTCTATATATGTTGGATCATCTTTTCTCTCGTTGAGAGTTTTTTTTTTAGAATAATCTGATAGAGTTCCACGTTTCTCATGATCATAACACATAAGATTAACGGAATATATATAGCTCAAATGCGAACACATATATAGCTTTAAAACTATCCAAAAACGCGGTTTCGTTCATCTCATTTATACGCAATCAAATACATAAATAGAATGTTCGACAGACGAAATTTGGTACATTCATACAGATACACAAATTATACATTACGGTTTCAATAAGGTATCAAAGTACGACAGTAATCTACACTACCACAACTCGCGAACGATTCACCTTTTAACTAAAAACTAATCGAAAAACAACACTCCCGATCCACCACAACATACAACACGATCATGCAAAAGAGATTCCGCTATCCAAGATATTAACAAATACTTATGATTCTACGATTCCGTTTCTTCGTCAATTAGATGATGAACACTTTGTTCTGTCGGTGAACCAGGAACGTAGGGTACAAAACCACGACCACCGAAAACAGGACGCATGAATGCATTATCGAATTTTCTCCAATAATGGTGAACGGTGTGAGAAGGCGTTGAAAGGAGCATTCGTAGACTTGAGGGTCGGGGGACGTGTTGGGGGAGATCGGCTTCGGAATCTTGGCCGTTTCCGAGAAGAGGCACGATGAAGGATTTAGGTGTCGCTGGTTCAGAGGAAATCATTCGGTGTAAAGAGGATTTGGGCGCGGGTAGCAAGAGTCTAACGAGAGGCTGGGTGATCAGACCAAACACCTGCACACACGAAAAGATCAGAAATTTGCATCATATGCCGTAAATCACATTCTCAATGTTTAGTGTACTTTGGTCTGATTCTTATTTTGTGTAGCGCACTTTTAAAACCTTAATTTTGGTATTATTATACCAGATGTGATATCTCAGACATTTAGACCAAAGTACGTTACATGACATAAGAATCAGACCAAAGTACGTTGTATTGATCATTTAAATTAAAGCATATTAAGATATTTTACCATTGTACTGAAGAGGACAACGGTGATGGTACTTGTTATCATGATCGCGTTCCCCCGCAATTGTGTGTGGCCTAACCTCGTGAACTGCACAATCAATCACATTAACTCGTTACTAAATATTAAATAATATCTTAAAATGCTCACTCAACTAAGGGGGTGTTTCGTTGGTTTTTCATCAAGTCCTGTATTGATAAAGCTGTGTTTGTGGATTAATATGTCCGTATAGATTGGAAAGGTGTTTGTTTCAGAGTGCTTTTTCATAAATGGAAGTAGCGTGCTCTTTAATCGGGAGGGATAAGATTGGAAAAAACTTGGCTTTTTTGTATAAAGCTCCCCCTTAATAGCTTACTGAAGAAGCCATTTTTTTATATCATTAAGCCATTAACAAACGGTCGTATATAGCTGACAGTACCATTAAGCTCATTAAGCTGCTAACAAACAAACCTTTCTCTTTTTACCTTTTTCCAATTATGCCTTCATATTTACCAAACGTGGCTAATTTATCAATTAACAACTAGCTTTTCAGCTAACAGCTAGTTTATGGTTAGTTTGCCAAATATAGGCTTAGATGAGATAAACAAGGGAATTGTTAAGTCACCAACCTGATTATAAGCAAGGGCCATCGACACAGCGCCTCTCATAAGACCAGCCCACCATATTAAAACCTTAATATAAATATGAAAAAGAAGGAATGAGAAGCTGAGGATATGCCGATAAAATTGGAGATACGAAACGAGGAGTAAACTAAGAACATACTTGCTGCCTAAAATCGATTTTCTCGTGGTGATTCTTCTTTGTTAAGTTGGATAAAAATGATAACGGGAAGACAAAGGCTGCTCTCCCGACCAAAACCAATCCCAATAAAATCGCGCTAACTTCAACTGAGGTCCCAGGGCTGACAAAACAAAAAGAACCAACCACAACAAAAACTATAAGATTGTCATCTATTAAAATATAAAAATGTACCTAAATGGTTTTTTTTTTTTCTTTTTTTTTCTAAATCATACCTGTCTGCTACAAAGCCCCACTTTTCGATATCTAAAGCATCCATACCGACATAAAGAAAGATAAATAGCTCTGCAATAAATGACAGTGTCGCAAAGGCATGCCTGCAAATATGGGCAAGTAAAGTAGACACAAGTAAACTCGTTAAGTTTGGAAACAATGACATTTTTTAGATTCTCATTTGATTTTCCAAATATATGTATGTATATAATCAGTCCGTCCCAAAATAAATGGTGACGATAAAAAAGCACAATTTTAATTAAATGACAATTTTACCCTTAATAGAGGCAAATCCCCCACCCCTCCTATTTCTCTCCATCTCATCAACTCTTAAAATATTCGTGTGTCATAATTAAGGGTAGAATTGGAAATTTAATGAATTACAAGTATCGTATTTTTTTGGGTATATAACAAACAGCATTAACTAGAAGAGTAAACATACTTGGTAGTTACTCGAGATTTCTCTGTGACATTATGCCAAGTGTAATGAGACATCACAATTCCGCAGAAGAATACAGTGAGAATGCCACTCAAATAGAATAACTGCAACAGAGATTGATGGGTATCAGCTAAATGGCCCCGATACTGAATCTTTAGCGGTTATTGCACGATTATATATATATATACATATAGGCATGGGATCATGTGAGAAGTGCCATTTTTGGTGAGAAGTACTTTCAGAGCGTTGATCACTTTTGATCAAATACCCTCCCATGAATTGCGGCTTAAAAGGGAATTGATCCGGTGCATCCCGATGCATCTTATCTCGGTGCATCTCATCCTAATGTCCGTCAATTTCTCATCCAACGGTTGATAAACACTTCTCACCAAATTTGGCACTTCTCACTGGAACCCAACCCTATATATATATATAGAAGCTTGCAAGATGGGCAAAAGAGGAAGACTTTACCTCAGCTAGCATGTATGAAAGATAAGCCATGAGTATCATTATAGCAACTTCTCGATCCGTTGAATGCCTACAAACCAACAAGACAAAGAAGTATTAGTCTTGTCGGTTCAGGGAACCAAAAGAAACCAGAAAACATATATAAAAAAAAGAACTAAAACATTTGGAGTAAATAAGATCGAGAAAACTGGTTAGCCTGCCACTCGGAAAAATATATTAAAGCAACCGGTATTATTTTTTCATCAAAATATAAAAAATACTCTATGTACCTTCCAAAGTATAACTTCTTGATAATATAAGCACTTAGTAGCCCAGCCTGCAGAAGTAGAAATAAAATATCACATGGCCGTATCTTCCTAAAAAGCATCTCATAAATACACACGGAAATAAGGGTTTGTTTGGTACGCGGACATGACTGGATGGAACTGACGTCGGCGGGTGAAAGAATTGTGGAAGGTTTTAAGGTTTAGTTTGACATGGGTAGTTTAGTAATTTATTTATCTCGTCTCATCTGTGATAAGTTTTTGTTCTGTCCCATCCCGTGTACCAAATACACCCTAAGGGTGCGTTTGGTATCCAGACACAGAACAACTGTTCAGCGTTTGACAAAACTGGACAGAACAGAATAGGTAAAATGACCAATTTACCCCTAAACTGTTCCACTTGGTAAGACAAAAATGGACAGGATAGAACAGGTAAAATGACCAATTTACCCTCATGAGTTGTTTGTATCTTTTATATATTTTGATTAATTTGTGTAATTTATTAAATTATAAAAAATATATATTTTTAATAACAAAATATATCATTAATAAGTTTTCGTCAAGACGATTAAAATGACACCATTATAGAAAGTTTACGTAGTTTCCAATTTTTTATACCTAAAAAAACCAAAATATAAGAACTGTATAAAAATAATATTTTGAGGACAGTAAAGTGAAAGTTTAAAGACCATAAAATACAATAAAATAAATTTAAAGAATGGATAAAATGTAAAGAGGGAGACATATTTGATGTTTTAGAAGAGAATTAGGTTTTATTTTGAGGGTATATCGGTAAAATATAGGTTTGTTCCACCCTGTTCCATGGGGTGGGGGTGGAACAACACACACACACACACACAGAGGAAGGAAGACTCACTCCAGCTCCTAGAAGTGTGCTTGTGATAAATAAATAGAAGAAATTTCCAATCAACTGAAATGCAACACTTGTCGTGATCTGAGATAGATCGAAGTTTTGAACGGCATTGAAAATGACAACTGACGTAGCATCATTCACGACGCCTTCCCCAAACACCAGACTGTACAATAAAGGGGTCTGATCCTGATTCAGCACCTACATTATCGAATGAGAAACACATTAGCACACGAAAAAAACGTCATCACTTCTGACTAAAAACACAAAGCTAAAATGATGGTCGGTGTACCTGCAAAGTGCAAACAGAATCGGTTGCAGAAAAGATTGCACCAATTGCTGCGAAGAAGTTTGAAGATTTAGCAAATAAGATGTTCAACAATTCACATATGAATATTTTTAGAGGAAAGAAAGAACAAGTGATACCAAGATAATCTCCCAGCTCAAGAGAACCAATATTCATCCTCGAGAAAATATTTATAGCACCTGTCCATAAATAATACCAACTTCTTTAGATATTAAAAACCAATCAGTGTGTTAAAAATTCAGAAACTTTCTAAAAAAAATCTTTTTAACTATTTAACATATTAGAAGATGTCAAAGGGTAACAACAGGTAGATTACAGTTTTGTATATGTATCTTTATTAGTTGTGATTTTGGTTCTTATTGAAGCACGTTGAAGTAATCAATTAAATTTGGTTGACTACAAAGAACACGAGGTTTTCTATTCTGTTTATATATTCGATTTCTGATCACGGAAGGTTCATATTTTGACTTTTTCCAACTTTGCTAAAACTTATTTACTATTAAAGCGACGTATGCCCGATGAAAATACAATTCTGCAAGTAATATGATCGCACAAAGAATTAAAACCTGAAAGTTGAAAACAATGGGAACATGACAAAATCATTGATATAATCAATTGAGATGAACAAAAGGTAAAAGTAACCATTTTTCCAAAATTTCCTTTTATAGTATTAAAACAGATTTAGTTCTGTTACATATTTGTTCCATTTTATCATAACTATTTAACAGTTATTGATTATGCCACATAAAAGAAAACATTAAAAACAGTGGTTTTTCTATAAGTTGACTGTTTTGTATCCTGTGTAAAATTTATTAACTGAATGATACAATCTAAATTGCCTCTTAAATTTCATGATAATCCCAGTTTGTATTTAATAGGTTTGAATATAATCTTAAAATATATTCAAACATGATGTTTCCGAACAAACACTTATCAATTATAACAAAGACAAAAGCAATGCATGCGTGTCATCTTGTGAATAAATGTTAGATCACACAACGATTAACAAATATAAAATACTGATAACTTATAATAATTCTATAGACATATATAAATCTTTTCACCAAGAACAATGAAGGCGCGTTCTAGCGAATATTTCAGTGCGTACCAAATGATATGATGGTGAAAGATATCACGGTACCAACAGCACCAAATAGCACAATGGTCATGAAATTGCGAAAAAATTGCTTCTTCTTAACCTGGAACCTGTTCATTTTACGGGAAAAAAAGACAACTTAGTATCAAAACCATGCAAAAAATTGAGTAACAATAAAAGAAGGAAAAGGAAGGCAGTCCAATGGATACTTTGACAAAGATGCGTTTACATGGATAGCCGTCAAAATGGCATTTTTTTAATATTTGGACGAGAAGTGACAGAAAAGAGTCACATCACGCACACAAAATTAAGTGGACCAAAGCACAACGCCAGCCCAAATGCAAACGTAACTCAATCCATTCACAACCACCTTAGCAAACTTTCACGAAAGTTCCCTTTGTGATTTTTGATATAATTTCTTTCAAAATTATATTTAAGACACCTTGTCATCATGTAATAGTAATAAATAGATTAATTGCATTGCAAATCTCATGCAAAGTGCATCATGGTGGTATTTTTTATAAATGTTTATCGATCACCACAATCACCTCGTAAGCACAAGATCGTTGCAGAAAAGAATATAACTTTTGCTTTTAGACTCGATGGATACTAACTTGTGCATTGAATCTTTCTACACAACTTTTCCCCATAATATATGAAAAATATAACGGCCAGTTAAAAGATGTTTTACTCTGCAAACTTAAAGCAACAGAGCAACTATGGGCTAAATACACCAACCAATAACTAAAGTCACGGAACATTTCATACTTTTTAAGACATGTAGAAAACAGCCTGGACTTCTATCTATTATTCGTTTGAAACCATATTAACTACACTTTATTTGTCACCATAATAGCAGTTATGGGCTAAATACACCAATTAATAACATAAAAACCAATGGAAATACAGCCAAATTTAGTCAGAAGTCTTAATTCAGTGAGCCTGAAATATGGCAAGAATCCAATGAACTGAATAAGCCTAAGTCGAGTTAGCCAACTACAGTACCCTAACTAAATAATGTTTTTTGTCTTTTTTCCTATATCAAGCTTATAACATGAAAATTATTAATGTCCCCTAGTGTTGCAACAACTATAAGGAGTGCCCGCTTCCTAAAATGAGCTGATTATACTTTTTTCACTCAGATCTTCCACCTGTCAACTATAGATTAAGCAAAAGTACAAAGGGGTGAACAAATCCAATTAACACCAAACTCATTGGGGCATCAAATTTTTCGATTTATCTAATGCCTTTTTTTACATTCATATGTGAAGATCACCTAGGACTTCTTAAACAAACATTAGATGCCAGTAGAAAAGTTTAAAGTAATCTAGTCAATCTTAGTTTCTTTCCATTTTGACATCACAACTAAACTATACAACAATGGAAAATACTAAGTTCAATACAAATCTTTCAATAACAATCTTAAAGAAACTCATCATTATAGAAGTTCATCAATTAGAAAAAACATACCCAGCATTGAAGATGATGGGTGGAAGAAGGTAAATGAAGAAAAGATCTTCACTGAAGACTAGAAGATGTGAACTTGTTCCTCCACTAATTAACAAAATAACAACTCCTGTGCATATCCCCTGCAATCCAATCAACAATAATTTCAAAATCCTTTCCATTTTCGTCATAATTCACAAATCAATTTCGTGAATAACCCAAATCGATTTCCAGAAAATTCCGCAAACAAAATTTGATTAATAGAACCACAAGGGTTGTGGCGTACTGGTTAAGGCCCCGGGTATGTCGTGGAATATCCTATTGTCTAGGGTTCGAATCCAGGCGTCCACAACAATTGTGGCCGTTTAATCAGGGCTGATGTCTTACGGTAATAATTTTGCGGTCATACCAAGAGATTAGTCTAGGCTATGCTAGGACACCCTTCCAAAAAATAATAATTAAAAATTGATTAATAGCATAAACACACACTTACGATAACAAGGGCAGTGATAGATTCATTCATCCATCGATTCTCCTCCAAAAGATGACCGATCACAATACAAGCACAAAGAAGAGCAACAAACAGGTTCATAGAGACAATGGAAGAGTACTCAGAGGTACCCAATGTATTGCTACTACCCATTTTCCCAAGTAATAACCCGAAATCAAACCCCATCTTCGAACTCCAACAACAAACTTCAGCACCTTTTTATCTGCAAAACCAATATTTTAATCGAATCTCAGATCACTGAAGCAAGCAGAACAAAAAACAACTTTACCACCAACAGATTGCATCACCACATCCAACTTTCAACACCAATCACGTTGGATGCTTAGATAGAACAAAAAGGGCACACATAAAAAAAGCACATAAAGCTGAAATTACCGAATACAGTCGCATAAATTATGAAATTGAGCTAATCTTGATCTCAAGATTGATGCTGAGATTCGAATTCCAGCCCACTAAAACAAGAATTGTCGGGTCGGGTCGAGGGAGATGCGTGTTTTGATTCTCTTGCAAAAAGAATTGGAGATTGAACTCGAGAGGAGAGAAAAGAAATGAAAATAAAAGATTTGGGTTGAATCGAAATTGGAAAGTAATGGAGAGCACGTAAAAGACGCCAAGAGTTCAACTGTATTTATATGTTCTAGATCGACAGCTAGAAAGCTAGACTAGACCATGGGATATTTTTGAAGAAGAGTTGATACTATTATTTTAAGTTAATTAATAAATTAAATTTATAAAATAATTAATAAAATTTCTTTTTTGAACAATCCAAAATATTTGTTCGCTTTTTTAAATTAAATATCTTTTACGGCATATTTGGGATCTTTTGAATCAAATACCAATGAGATTGAAATTAAAGACGAAAAATATTTTGTGTTCTTGAATTTGTAGGGAAAAACAAAAAACAAATTCATGTTTTTTTTGTTTTATCATAGAAATTTGACAATTATATAATCTATACCATCTATATCTATATCTATACTAGTTAATTAAAATATTATTGCAGTTTTTTTCAACAATCAGTTTTTCAAGATTACAAATTCTTTTACACATTGTACAACTCTAAAAGCAGACCTTGAAATCCCCTCTCTCTCCCACGTCCTCTTAAAAATCAAACAATTTTCAATCTCTAAGTTATACTTTATACCCTTCGAATTAGTTATCCAATTTACCTTTTCATTTTTTATTTTACACCCTTATCATATAACATAAATAATCGTATATGAACAAGAATACATTAAAAAATACATTTTTACAAATTATACCATTGTAATCGTCTCGTCAATACCTTCGAAATTAGCCAAATATTGAATATTTTTGGATTTAATCATATTATTAAATATCATGAACATGTACGAATTAATTTATTTTATATCCCTTACATTATTCATTTTCATTTTATACCCTTATAATATTAAAAATACATAATCATAGTTTAACTAAAACATATTAATAAATGCATTTTTTACAAGTTATATTATTACAATATTCTCGTCAATAATTTCAAAATAAGTTTATTATTGAATATTTTTTTAACTTAATAATATTGTGAAATATCATAAATACGTATCAAGATTTTTCAAGAATGACGTACCGAGATTTTTTTAAACTTGTACATTTTACGCTCTTATCTATATTTATCTATTATACTCGTTTAAAAATAATTTCATTTACGGTTATTCTTGAATTTTTAAGAAGTACAAATATCAATACATCATGTACAAGTTTAAAAGCTTTAAAACCTTCCACGTTCAACATGATAATTAAAAATAAAATTATTTTTTACTTTTAAATTACACTATACCATTATAATTAGTTATCTAATTTACTTTATATCCCTTCTCCTTTCATTTTTCATTTTACATCTTTATCATATCAACATACATAAACTAAAATACATTAAACAAATATGTTTTTTTTATTTATAAATTATACCATTATAACGGTTCATCAAAACCTTCAAAATGAGCACAAATGTTATGGTTTGAAGACCCCACTATCGAACGAATATTTTTCAAGTTTTTTGACCAATTAACCATATTGACCTTTAATTTTATACATCTGATATGCGATTTAAAAACGAATAAATATGAACATGAAACAAAATTATTTTTTCGAATTCTCGACTTTAGATTCAAGATACTTTGCGCCGCATCGCGCACGGGTACGTATCTAGTTTATATGTATATAGAATTAGGGCTGGTTACAAAATTAGGACTAACGAGAATATAAGGTGCGTTTGGTATGTAGAGAGGATAGAATAGGACAAGATGTGACAAGACAGAATAACTGTTCCACGTTTGGTAAGATAAAACTGAACAGAACAGATAACATTGACCAATTTATCCGTACTAAGTTGTTTATATATTTTGATTAATTACGTGAGCTATTAAATTATAATGAAATAAATATTTTTATAACAATCTAAATTATTAGAAAGTTTTCTACAAGACGATTAAAGGAACAACAAAATAAAAAACTTATGTTGTTTCCAAATTTTAATTTTCTAACATTTACTGTATTTTTTTACTATTAGTATTTAATAATTTACATAAATTAATCAAAACATAGAAACAATGTAACAATAATATTTTGAGGAAAATAAGTAAAAGTTTAAAGAACATAAAATACAATAAATAAAATTTAAAAAATAAATAAAATATGAAGTAGAAGGTTTATTTGATGTTTTAAAAGACAATTATATTTAATTTTGAGGTTATATTGGTAAAATATAAGTCTATTACACCTTGTTTCATGGGTGGGGTGGAACATGTTTGTTCCACCATGTTTATGTATGTTCCACATAAAAATCCTATCAAACGTGTAACAGTGAATTATGTTATGTCCTATCTTGTCCGGTGTACCAAACACACCCTAAATGATATGTAATATTGTAATGTTTATAAAAATATTATAAATTATTTTACATCCATTATACGTATAGCACTCTCAATTATCCCTTTGATTCACGACAACAAATCATGTTTACAACTAACTTTCATAAAATTCTAAGACATTTTATCTTAAATCTTTCTATATCTTTCTTTCTTATAAAAAAAACCCTGAGAATATAAAATAGCGTCACTGTCATTTTTATATAATAGTAATTCTTTTTCAATTCAATACACTATTGTAACACCAAAAATAAAATATTGTAAATAAGTAATATTATTTTAAATTTGAGAGTAAATTACATGTTTGGTCTCTGTGATATAGTGGTTTTAACACTATGAGTCCCTAAAATGAAATATCTATGGATTGCATCATCGTGGTTTAAACTTTATATCGTGTTGAGTCCCTAAAAGTAACTTCATCCAATTTTGCTCCGTTAAAGTACCCATGTACACGACACATGATGGGTATTTTAGTCATTCTATTCCTTTTTTTTATTTTTTATTAAAATAACAGGGACCAATAATGTAATTTATAATTTCATTTCATCTCCCACCTCAGCTTCATCGTCCCCACCCCCAAGTTACAGTCTTCTTCAGCGACTTCCTCTTCCACACCGCCCCCACCCACCACCCGTCACCACCTACCACCTCCTCCCCAAGACCATAACCAGATGAACCCATCTCTATTATTACTTCAACAACCATAAAAAAACCCATGAAAAATCGACTGTCAAACTCTAGAAATAGATTTTCAAATCGACAGTCAAACCCTAGAAACATAAATAGATTGAAATCGACAAGTGAAGAACTTGGGTTTGCGATCAGGGTTTCTTTGGAGAGTGTATCCAGACGATTTTGTGTAAACCAAGGATTTCAATCTGCTTCTCCGACGAACATAGGGGTTCAATCTGCTCCACCCTTCTCTCGATTTGCTCCCATGGTTGGTTTTTTTCCAGATCTGCTCTTCCTCAATCTAGTTGGTTTTTCCAGATCTGCTCCTCAGTCCATCTCACAGTTTCTCACAACCAAGTATAGAAAGTGGGTATCTTTTCCAACAGACTTTTCGATGCTACCCTACGCACATCCTTTTAAACCTCATCCTATTAGCAGTGGCGGTAGAAATCTTCACCCATGGGGACTTGAGTCGAGTCGATGAGTCTGATGATGGATTAGCCAATACTCTGGGAAGAATCGAGAGGCTAAGTCCATCTATTGATGCCATTGTTAATAGAAAGTCAATCTTCTAGGTTTTTGAATTAGATTTTGGGCCTGTATTACATATTTTTTTGAATGAATTTATATCAATCTTGTGTTCTTGAATAGTTGAATGTCTTTCCTCTCTTCATGTGTTCTTGATCCAGGTGTCTCAATTATATTAACGATGGTTTAGACTTTTGATTTTGATCTTTGTTTTCAATTTTAATTTTGGTTTTGAATTTAGATTTTGCAAGGTTTCATCGTGAAACTCACTTAACATTAATAGAAAATCAAAGAAAAAGAAAAAAGAATTTTTCTAATAGAGAGGAGATTGATAATCGGGGAAAGGGGTCGTTGGAAAAAACGAGGGTAGGGTGGCCGGAGGAGGAAAATTTCAGGTGGATGAAAGAGGACGGTGGGAAGAAAGAAAAGGTTTTTGACTATTCGTTTAATGGGTTGAAAAGGTTAAAAAGGTGAAAATATAAGAAATGACAAAAATACCCATCATGTGTCGTGCACATGGGGTACCTTATTGGAGCAAAATTGGATGGAGTTACTTTTAGGGACTCAACACGATATAAAGTGTAAACCATGAGGATGCAATCCATAGATATTTCATTTTAGGGATTCAGAATGTTAAAACCACTATTACACATGGACCAAATATATAATTACTCTAAATTTAATGTTTCACTATTTATAACACAACTATGATACAACATTTTATATATTTATTTAATAAATATTTGATATATTTATTTGAGATACCCTAAGAATTTGTTCAAGGCCTATCGATTAATAATAAAAACAAACTATATGTCTAGGATTGGTTGATTCTTATATTTAATAGTAATATAGAAAGATATAAGCAAATAGATATTGATAGGGTCTTCTGGTTTGGTGGTTTTTAATAAAATGGTCCTTCAATTTCATTCAATGTTCTAAAAAACTTGCCGCACAGTCGCCATCGTGCCATGACACTAACGCTTGTGTCTCACGCCACGTTAAACCCGTGACACGCCATAGCCTAATGCAAAGTTTTCGTAATGCAATATTTGTTTTTCTTTACGTTTTAACATTTTATTTACAAGTTTTTTAATATATAACCTAATTTAGCTTGCTTACTATTACTGGCTCATTGAGTAACACTACAAAACATATGTTTATATATATATATATATATATATATATATAAAATATTATATATGAATTAGAAATTTGACGCCATAAGTCACGCCATGGCTTTGCCGTGGCTCCTAAGGCTTGAGGCTTGGCTTCGCCGCCACGCCACGCCTCACGCCATTTAGAACCTTGATTTCATTTATTATAGATTAAAACTTGTCGTATGTCATTTTGTAACGAGTTGTTCTCTCACTTTAACAGACATCCAATGTCTTCGTTAGCCTGGAGGGCATTTTCGTCCTTTTTTCTTTTTTGTCTTTCCTTAAGGACCAATTTCGTAATAACCACGTAAATCAAGAGGGATCCAATCCATAGTTTTTTTTATACTTTTAGTTTATTAAATTAATTAAGTATTATACTTATATATATTAATTATTATATTTTAAGTTTAATTTTAATCGGTATATTATCTTTCAAAAAATATATATATTCTGTTATATATACACACTGTTCTAAAAGGCTCGCCGCGACAGCCGCCATGGCTCAAGGCTTGTGTCTCACGCCACGCTATACTTGTGGCACGCCATGGCCTAATGTGAGGTCTTTTATAACGCGATATTTGATTTTCTTTACATTTTTAATGTCTTATGTGTTAGTTTTTAATATGTAACCTAATTTAACTTCTTTATTGTTATTGACTCATCGATTAATAGTACAAAACATATGTTTTTATATATAATATTATATATGATATAGAGATTTGCCGCCACAAGTCACGTCTTGACGAACGTCATGGCCTCGCCGTAGCTCCTAAGGCTTGAGGCTTGGCCTCGCCGCCACGCCACGTCTCACGCCATTTAGAACCTTGTATATACATATACACACACACAAACACACACACACACACACATATATATATATATATATATATATATATATATATATATATATATATATAGTGAGGTTTAGGGGGAAATCATCTTCATCAACCAACTAAATTAGTTGATTCAACAGATGTGATCAAATTGACATTTACAATAATGTTTTTTAAATTATAAAAATTTCTCACCCCTTGTTTTTATTCGAAAAAACCCCGATATATAATAAAAATCGACCGAAATAAATTATATCATACCGATATTTTTTTTTTATCCGGGCTTTCATTTATTTAGTGTTTTTCGCTGAACTTAACTCTCTCTCTCTCTGAATGCAAAATAAATGAAAACCACGAAATCCCGAAAAAAATTAAATCAATACGGATGTTAAATTAACGAGAGTTTTTTTTTGATTTATTTGTGGATTTTATTTCTCTCGATTTTTGTTTGTATTTTGTATTTTCAAATAAAAATTTGGGGGTGAACTTTTTTTATTTTAAAAAATTTTGTTTGAGAAATATAATGATTGTTTTATGGTGTACTTTATTTCGCTCGATTTTTATTGTATTTCATTTTTTTGGAATAAAAAATAGGTGGTGAGGGATTTAACAATTTAAAAAATATTGTTGTAAATGTCTATTTAATCACATCCGTTGAATCAACTATGTTGGTGCAAGTGATTAAATATCATAAATTCCATTGTTTTGATGATTAACAAATAAATAGACAAACGTTATTTGTTTCTAACAATTTAATCTAAGTGTGTAAAATAAAGCCTCTAAAGAATGGAAAAGCATCATCTCAACTATTCCAAGTATTCCAGCTCATAGAAGTGGAAACACGAAGACTTCATCTGAAGAGTTCAAGACTGAATGTGTATTATTAATAGTCTTCATATTTCCTAAAGGTAATACACTCAAAATAGCATAACACTTGGATATTTCAAAAACCAAACAAAAAATATCTTTTGAAAATATTGATTCAAAACAAATCGAACGTTGGTTGATATGAAAAGACAGGCATTTAATATGGGTTGGTGAGAAAGGTCCGCGGACGTCCGCACTCAAGTATAATCTCTGAAATATTCAGAGAACAAACGACTCTTTCACAACCAACATATTGAATGTGGACGTCCGACTTATGTGTTTGCGGACGTCCGCAAGGGCCCTAGTTCACTTTTAACTTCTCTATTTAAAACCAACGTTCTGTGTAAAAAAAATTAAGACTTGAGAATACATACGAAAGAAATCTCTGATTTCTAGCAATTGTTGAATAGCAAACAACTCAAGCATCAAAACTCTCAAAATCATCCAAGTGTTATACTACTTATACAAGAGTGATTACCATTAAGAAATCTATCATCTTGTAAGTATTTACTTTGAGAGTGAGTGATCCATTCCCATCTCTAGCAAAAGCAAGAGATCAATTCAAGTATTTGTATCAAGGTTTATGTTCTACCATAAAGAACATTCATAGTGGATCTGTGTCTCGAGAAGTGTCTCAGAAAGTGGATTAGCCAAATTGGTGAACCACTCTAAACAACGGTGTTGGCATCATTCTTTCTACCCTTATCTTATATATCCTGTCTTGCATATTATCTGGTGTTGTGATTGAAAACAAAAATTTGAAAGCATAAAAGATCCTAATACAACCTTTACCCCCCCTAAGGTTGTCCTACAATTGGTATCAGAGCAGGTCTTTCAAAGATTTCACTTCTTTAACAAGTTTTTTTAAAACAAATTTGATCACATAATGGCTCATCATGAAGGCTCTCTATCTGTTAAACCACCTCCTATTGACATCGAAAAATTTGGCATTTAGGCCGAGCTCTTTGAATGTCACGTTCGTGGTAAAAGTAGAAAAATGTGGGATATTATTGCTAATGGAAACTTTGTTCCCACAAAAATACAATATGGCAAAAGTGTTGAAAAACCTATTGCTGAGTGGTCTAATAATGATGACACTTGGAAATGTTTAAATTTTGAAGCAAAAAATATGATTTATGTTGCCTTAAATTCAGACGAAATTGAGAGAGTTTTTACTTGTAAAATCGCTAATGAAATTTGGCAAAGCTTAAATGATACTCATCGTGGAAACTCACAAGTTAAAAGTAGTAAAATAAATATTTTAGTTCATGACTACGAATTATTTGAAATGACTCAAGATGAATCAATTGATTCTATGTTTAAACGTTTTAACCTCATCATGACTACATTGAAAGGATTAGGTCGTGTGTATGAAAATGAAGATTATGTGAGGAAAATTCTTCGAGCTCTACCTCCGAAGTGGATGCCAAAAATAACATCCTTGAAAGATTCTCGTGATCTTTCAACAATGAAGTTGGATGATCTCATTGGCAACCTAAAAGTTCACGAAATAGCTCTAAAGAGAAACAAAGCTCGAGATCAAGGAAAGAAGAAATCATTGGCACTTCAAGCCAACGTTGCGAAAGAAAAGACTAAAGACGAAAAAGCTAGTCTACCGAAAGAAGAGACTGAGAAGATAGACTCTATGAACGACATCGCACTTTTGGTAAAGAATTTCAATAAATTTTTAACTAACAAACGTTTTGCAAGAAATGATAGGTCAAACTTCAACCGAAGAGATGGAAACGATCGAGAACAAAACCGTGCTTCAAGATTTCCAAGAAGAAATGGAAGACCATTTCAACGATTCAACAAGTTCAATAGCCGCGAGAACCTCAATGAAAATTCAAATAACAATGACTATTGTTATGTATGTGGAGACAAAAATCACTATGCAAATGTATGTCCCAAACGTGCAAAGCAAAATGACACTCAAAAGGCGTTTGTTGGAGGAGCTTGGAGTGATAGTGAAGAAGATGAAAGAAAGGAAGAAATATGTCTCATGGCCGACCATGAGAAAGCGGTAACTACTTGCTACTCAACTAATGATGATAGTGATTATAGTGATAATTGCTATGACAATGATGATGATATGCATGAGGATGAAGATCTTGATGAACTTGAAGAATCATATAATCAAATGGTCAATCTTGCTAAGAAATATAGTGAAACCAACAAAGAAATGAGTAGATCACTTATATTGCAAGAAAGAGAAATTCATGATCTTAACAAGAAAATTGCCTATGACACTAAGATACACGAAGATATGAACAAAGAGATTGCATGCTTAAAAGAGAAATTGATTGAAAAAGAAAATTGTGACTCTTGTGTCAAGTTAAATGAAAAAGTTGCTTGTCTAGAAAAAAGAATAAGTGAAAATGATTTATGTGCTAAATGTGATAAGTTGAAAATTGAAAATTGAAATTGCTTATCTAAATTCAAAATGTGAAGATTTTGAAAGAAACAATCAAATGGCTTCAAACTTCAAAGATGGAAATGAAAAAATGCTTAAGATGTTGAAAATGCAAAGAAAGTTTGATGATAAACATGGTCTTGGTTTTAATGACTCTCATGGTGAATCTAGTACCAAAACTCCTTCAAAAACCATGGTCTTTGTAAAAGCTTCAAAGATAGATAATTCTTCTAAAAGTGAAGAAGTTGGCAATAAACACGTTTTGAATAGTTGTCTTATTAAACCCTTTGTGAATTCAAAAGTGGTTCCAAACAATATTCCCTATAGATCTCCTCACACGTAAAATAAAAACTACATGCCTAATAGGAATTTCATACAAAATAAAAATAAGATGGGTAACGTGTACAATCAAAATCACTCTAGAGTTAGAAGAAAAATAAATATACTAACGCCCTATTTTGTTGTAATAACCAGGTGTGTTATTGATTTATTTAAAAGTATTATTTTAATTAAGTGTTATGGAGTTAGAAGTTAAGGGGTAAGTTTTAATTTTTATTTGGAAGTTTGGGGGTAAGTCTTGCCAAATAGATTAAGTATGGGGTTTAATTGGTGAAAGTGGAGATATTATCCACCTCCACCGCCCCTCTCACCTTAGACACACGGAGGTGTCACTTTGTTTCACTTGGAACAACTTCTAAGTGTGTCTATGTGTTTGATGGTTCACGGCAACAAAGAGAGAGGAGAGAAAAGAGAGAAAATCAAGAAAGTAGGAATTTGATGTTTTGCAGCTGAGTTTAGGATCTACATCAAGAAACCAAAAGGTATTAATCCATATAAATCTCTACTTTTATGTATAGGAAGTTTTTACATGAGTTTTGAAGTGGGTTTTGATGATTTATGGATGTTTTGGGAAATCTAAGCTTAAGGTTAGGTTATGTTCATAGTCTTAAACATATCTGCACCTTTACAGTAACATGCATAGCTTAAAAGTACGATTTCTGGGTTTTTAGGATGAACAGTGAACTGAGACATTCAACGAAGTAGCAATGGTTGATTGCGATTTGGCTTTGAAGTCGCAATGGTCTATTGCGACTTGGTTTGGAATCGCAGTAGTTAGTTGCGATTTGGGTTTGGAATCGCAATAGTTGATTGCGACTTGGGGTTGGAATCACAATAGTGGGTTGCGATTTGGGATGAAGTCGCAGTAGTTGATTGCGACTTAGCACTATGCATTGCGATTCTAATTTACTTTTTAATAGGTTGCGACTTGAGTCGAGGATTTCATAAGTTTAGTTTTAAAAAGAGATATTTGGTATTTTACATGATTTCAGATTCTGTGAAGGATCGACATACGTGATATTAACTTGGGAAGACTTTTGGTGAAAAGCAAAACAGGTGAGTTTTTCTTTAAAGAGTATTTTACTGGAATACATTATGTGAATAACAAATATTTGATATGTGGTATGAATATGTCATACGTGAGTGATTATAATATATTGAGATATTATAATTACGTGAGTATTATATGGAAATATAATACGTGGCCGGGTTTTGGACCGGTGTGTTAAATTGGCTCGCAACCAATAGATTTGGCCATTGGTGGAGGGATAAGGTGGGATGAGACAAGTATGATGTACAAATATTGGTTGGTATTAATTTACGTGTGATATATGTATATTTATATAAAAGAGTATTTTATATAAATGAATTCTTTATTGATTTCCAAATGTCAGGGATTTACTCACTAGACCCTTAGGTCTAACCCTCATTTTTCTGTTTTAAAAATATGTATTCCAGGTGATGATTCCAGTAAGAACCAGTGATTTGAATGCTTGATGTGTAACTTTTGGGAGGAGGATCGTTAAGAAAAATGTGGATACTTTTGTACTGAATTTCTTATTATGTCTAGACTTTAGTTGGGACCAAAACGTGAAGTACTTTTGTTGTAAACATGTTATGAATTATATGTTATTTGTATATTTGGATAGTGGGTTGTTACATTTGTGTACAATGAAAACAACCAAAGAATAAAAATAACTTCTAGATGGCTAGCTAAAGGTATTTTTGACTCTAATAATCTCGGACCTATGAGACATTGGGTTTCAGATGTTTGAATTATTTTCTTACCCATGAATCATTAGAAACCTAGTTTTTTTTCTAATGATTTTATGTAGATGGTTTTTGGGAATGAAATCAATGATCTAGATTGGATTCTTGATAGTGGGTGCACTCGTCACATGACCGGAAACAAAAATCTATTCTCATCTTATGAGGAATGTGACGGTGGACAAGTCGTCTTTGGCGGAAATGCAAAAGGAAAAGTTGTTGGTAGAGGTAATATCGTTTGCAACAATGTTAGATTTTCAAATGTTGAGCATGTGACTAACTTGAATTTTAACTTGCTAAGTGCTGGTCAATTGTGCGGAAATAATCTCCATGTTCTTTTCAAAGAAAATGAATGTGAGATAATTAAAAATGGGAAGGTAATCCTAACCGGTGTTAAAAAAAAGACTTATATATTTGCAAAACACATGTAAATAGTCTTACGTGTTTATCGTCCATACATGATAATACTACTTTGTGGCATAGAAGGCTTGGACATGCTAACCTTCGTTTGATTCAAAAATTGAAAAATAAAGATCTTGTACATGATCTCCCTACAATCAAGTTTGATAATCATTTTTGTGATGCATGTCGCATCGGAAAACAAGTTCATGTTTCTCACAAATCCAAAAATATGGTCTCAACAAAGAGAGTGTTAGAATTACTCCACATGGATCTCTTCGGTCCTTCGGCAATCCAAAGCTATGGAGGAAACTTCTATACACTTGTAATTGTCGATGATTTTTCTCGTTACACTTGGACCTTATTTTTAAGGCATAAAAATGAAGCTTTTGAAAAATTCAAAATTTTGGATAAAAGGATTCAAAACCAACAAGGTTGTACGATTATTTCTATCCGTACGGACCATGGAAGAGAATTCGATAATGAAACACAATTCAGAGCATTTTGTAACAAGTACAGAATTACTCATAACTTCTCGGCTCCTCGAACTCCTCAATCAAATGGGGTTGTTGAGAGGAAGAACCGAACTTTGCAAGAAATGAGTCGTACTATGTTAAATGAGCAAAATATACCCCAAAAGTTTTGGTGTGATGCCGTATCTACCGCAACCTGTGTATTGAACCGTGTCCTAGTTAGAGGTATCCTAGAAAAGACCCCATATGAGCTATATCGAGGTAGAAAACCCTCTATAGGTCACCTTAGAGTTTTTGGGTGCAAGTGTTATATTCTAAACAATAAGGATTACTTAACAAAATTTGATCCTAAAGCCTACGAAGGAATTTTCCTAGGTTACTCATGGAATAGCAAAGCCTATAGAGTCCTCAACAAGTTAACCATGGTAGTTGAAGAATCCCTAAATGTAAGCTTTGATGAATCCCCACCAAAGCCAAGTCCCCCTCTAGTAGACGATAACATGAATGAGGAAGAAACCTTGGCTCAGAACCTTAGAACCTTAAATGACTTCAACCCTCTTCAAGCCAAGAAGAACCTAGTAGTTCACCTCCTTGTTATGTTCCTCAAGGGATAGAGGACCCCAACCTAAGAGCCGCTAGAAATCATCCCGTACAACAAATCATAGGTGACCTAAATCAAAGGACCACAAGATGCCAAATTCACACCCATAGTGCCTTTCATGCCTTTGTGTCCTCTATAGAACCCAAAACCATAGAAGAAGCCTTGAAAGATGAAGATTGGATATTGGCAATGCAAGAAGAACTCAACCAATTCACTAGGAATGATGTTTGGGACTTAGTACCTCAACCTAGTGGTCAAACCATCATAGGAACGAAATGGGTCTTTCGGAACAAGGTAGATGAACACGGTGGAGTCACACGAAACAAAGCTCGATTAGTAGCAAATGGGTACAATCAACAAGAGGGCATCGACTATGATGAAACTTTTGCTCCGGTTGCAAGATTAGAATCCATAAGAATGCTTTTGGCCTATGCTAACGCAAAAGGCTTCAAACTTTATCAAATGGATGTTAAAAGTGCTTTCTTAAATGGGGTTATTAATGAAGAAGTGTTTGTCACACAACCTCCCGATTTTGAAATTTTTGAAAAACCAACTCATTTTTTTAAACTTAAGAAGTCTCTTTATGGTCTTAAACAAGCACCTCGTGCTTGGTATGATAGATTAAAGTCCTTCTTAATAGATAATGGTTATATTATGGGTAAAGTAGATAACACTTTATTTGTCAAGCAATCCAATAATGATTTGGTAGTTGTACAAATTTATGTTGATGATATTATATTTGGTTATAGCAACAATCTCTTATGTGAAGAATTTGCTACAAAAATGAAAAATGAATTTGAAATGAGCATGATGGGTGAACTAAATTACTTTCTCAGTTTACAAATTAGACAACTTGATGATGGCATTTTTGTAACTCAATCCAAATATGCCAAAGATATGCTTAAAAAATTCAATTTTGAGGACGTAAAACCCGTGGACACTCCTATGACCACAAATATTAACTTATCTCGTGATGAAGAAGGAAATGACTTTAATGAAAAGATATATCGTGCTATGATTGGTAGTTTACTCTATCTAACCGCAAGTAGGCCCGATATTATGTATAGTGTATGTTTGTGTGCAAGATTTCAATGAAGTCCTCGACAATCTCACTATGAAGCGGTCAAACGGATATTTCGTTATATAAGAGGCACCACAAACCTTGGCTTATGGTACCTAAAAATACCTGAGGTGGAAGTTACATGCTACACGGATTCTGATCTAGGTGGATCTCTCGTTGATAGAAAAAGCACAAGTGGAGTTTGTGCATTCATTGGTCAATCTCTTGTGTCTTGGTTCTCAAAGAAGCAACAATCTGTTGCTCTTTCAGCAACTGAAGCAGAATATGTAGCTGCTGCAAGAGCCTGTGCTCAAGTGCTTTGGATGAAACATACTCTTACGGATCTTGAGGTACATTTAAATAAAGTGCCCATACTATGTAATAATACGAGTGCTATCAATTTAAGGTGGCGTTTGTTTTTTAAGAGGTGCTGAAGTATGAAGTCTGATTTCACTTCTGATTTTTAAGAGGTGGTGCTGAAGTCTGAAATCTGAATCAATTAGACTGTTTGTTTTTGTGTGTTGACAAACGTCTAAACTTGTATAATTGGTTATTTTATTCCTCAAAATGCTATACTGTTGTACAGTTGAATTTATATTCATTTTAATTTTTTAATCAAGTTTACTGCCATCCATTTTTTTCAATCTCTTGATAAATTACAACACAACACCGATAAATGTGCTGGAAGGGATTCGGCTATCACAAGGCAACCCTTCTAAACACTTCCAGCATATTTTAATTTTTATTCCTCAATTGTTACAACACAACGCCGATACAAAAGTAAGGATGTCAACGCCGATAAATTTCTGATAGCCGGAGGTATGTTTCCGGTAAAGTTATTAGCTCCAAATTCAACATATTTGAGTTGTGATAGTCGGTCAATGCCTGAATCTTCATCCCCGGAAGAAATAATAAGCATCTCCACCTCAGAGTCCTCGACATCCTCCATGGCGTTCCGACGATGCTGTGGTCTTGTGGTGGTCATAGGATTAGGGTTTTTCTGCAATTGCTCTTTCAACGCCATCTGTAACAACTCATCGTCATCATCACGCCTCACTCATTTTGAGGATTTAGTATCTCAATTTGAAGTTAAAAAAGAGATATGGATTAGGGTTTTTCACCAAAATATCACGAACAAAGAAGAAGATAGGGATATCAGTTTTTGCACTCCTTAGATATCCAAAGAAGAAGATAGGGATTGATCACGTGATGTAGGCGTAGAACCTCTAAGCGATTTAGAGGTTTAGTTTTCACTTTTTGGTTTAGAGCTTTTTTAGACATAAGAGTCACTGAAAAAAGAAAATAACAAACAATCTGAAACATCAAAGCTCTTACCGAATCAGAGTATAGAGCCAATTAAGAGCTTATTTTCAGTAAACAAACAGGGCCTAAGTAAAAATCCTATCTTGCACTCACGCACTAAACACATAGAACTTAGACATCACTTCTTAAGGGATAATGTTCAAAATGGCAACATCATACTTGAAAAAGTTGACTCTAAAGATAACTTAGCCGATATTTCACCAAAGCTCTAAATAAATAAGCCTTCTGCAAATTGAGACTTGGTTTGGGGTTGATAGAATACAATCCGTAAGTTTGTGACAAAATTTCTTTACGGACGTCCGCATATATTTCATCCCGGACGTCCGCGAGGTCCGGATGTCCGCACCTATTCCGCGGAAGCAACAGAAACTTATGTTGAAAAATTCCTTTATACCTTATTACGGACGTACGCTTACTCCTCAGTCCGGACGTCCGCATGCTTCGGATGTCCGCGTATCATCCGCGGAAGCAACAGACCTTTTGACCCACAAATCCTTTTTATTCCGGACGTCTGCGTGCCTCCTTCCGTACGTCCGTGACCACCATGACGGGATTTTCTTTTCCCTTTTCCTCTTTTCTCTTCAAATCATTCTGAAACCCTAGAGCATCTTCTTTCTCGCTCTCTCTCACTCCATCACCACCGAACGCCGCCGCTGCCACCGCCGTTGAACCACGCCGCCGCCACCATCGCCGGCCAACCACAACGACACTGTCGCCGCCTTCGATCTCTCTCTCTTGATCTAGATATGGGTCCTAAACGGTCACGTCCCTCATCCTCTCGAGCATTTCCTCCACCTCCGGATCCGGACATGGCTCGGACTACTCGTCGGGATGAACGTCGCTTGCTTTTATAAAGTCACACCTGTAATCCCGGTCGCCCAGTCAACCTAGATGAAATGAGTCATTTTGGTACTCTCGAGGCTTTCACGGCCATAGGCTGGAAAACTTTCCTTTCCTTAAAAGAGGAAGTGTCCTATGATTGCATCATTGAGTTTTACGCCGGGTATGACTTCAATGAGTCCACCCAAACTGTTTCTCTTCAACTCTATAATCAACACTTTGAGCTTGATCTAGACCAATTTGCTAACTTGTTAGGTCTCCCTAGGTCCACTAATCGTGTATTTACTAATGCCACCTCTTTTGCTCCTTTACTTAGTCAAGTTAATGTTTCTCGAGACACTATCCTAGGATCCATTCTTGCCCCATCTTTTCAGATAGACGTTGATCCTTCTCACTTGACTGATCAATGTTTGACCGATAAAAAGCGTTTTTGGAACAAAATTCTTCTTTTTAATGTTCTTGGTCGTGCTGGTAATACTGAATGCTTGAGTAGTCTTTAGTGTTATCTTCTTTATTGTCTTGAGCAAATCATCTCTGTTGATGCCGTTTTTATAATTGCACATCGTATGACCGGGTTAGAGAAAAACAATCATTCTCTTCCATTCGGCTATCTAATAAAAACTCTTTTTCAAAATCTTCAACTTGCGTTTGTCGGTTGACCCATCCCTGAGCCAAAACCATTAGATAGTTTAAGTCTTATTCGCATGGGTGCTCAACCGGGTCCGTCTCGTAGGCGGCATGCTCCTGTTCGTGACCCGGTTCCTGAGGATGCCGAAGCGGAGGCTCCTCCTCCTTTCTCTATTCCGCCGGGGCCGGTTTCCAATCGAGACATCCTAACTGCTGTCATGGGGCTTCAACATTCTCAAACATCCTTTCAACGTCTTCAAGAGGAACGTTGGGAAGCAATAAATCGACGGATTGATGAAGTCCATCAAGATGTTTGGATGATACACGAGGAGCTACGCCAGTTTAATTTGGATGATACTGATGACTGATGTTTTTAAAACGCTTGTTATGTTTGGTTTTAAATTAAGTACTTCTTATTGCCCTTTATCTGATTTTGCTTAGCTTCTAATCCTATTCTCTATTTAAGGGGGAGCTCGTCTTTTTATGTCACCCTTTTTGATCTCGACAAAAGGGGGAGAAACTATATATCACTATATATCTATTTATTTGTCATCATAAAAAAGGGGGAGATTGTTGGTGCAAGTGATTAAATATCATAAATTCCATTGTTTTGATGGAGAAATTAGTTTTGATTTAATTTTTATCATTTAGAAAATTATTTTCAAAAGAATAGTTTAATAGTATATAATTCAACAATTGTTTATTTTAATGCATATATATATTCAATGCAGATAAAACGTATACGAACTTCAATATTTGAACCACAAACACATAAATGATCTTTAGAAACTATATTTCGTAAAAGATTAACAAATAAATAGACAAACGTTATTTGTTTCTAACAATTTAATCTACATGTGTAAAATAAATCCTCTGAAGAATGGAAAAGCATCATCTCAACTATTTCAAGTATTCCAGCTCATAGAAGTGGAAACACGAAGACTTCATCTGAAGAGTTCAAGGCTGGATGTGTATTATTAATAGTCTTCATATTTCCTAAAGGTAATACACTCAAAATAGCATAACACTTGGATATTTCAAAAACCAAACAAAAAATATCTTTTGAAAATATTGATTCAAAACAAATCGAACGTTGGTTGATATGAAAAGACATGCATTTAATATGGGTTGGTGAGAAAGGTCCGCGGACGTCCGCATGGTGCAGCCGGATGTCCGCATGGTGCAGCCGGATGTCCGCATGGTGCAGCCGGACGTCCGCACTCAAGTATAATCTCTGAAATATTCAGAGAACAAACGGCTCTTTCACAACCAACATATTGAATGTGGACGTCTGACTTATGTGTTTGCGGACGTCCGCATGGGCCCTAGTTCACTTTTAACTTCTCTATTTAAAACCAACGTTCTGTGTAAAAAAAATTAAGACTTGAGAATACATACGAAAGAAATCTCTGATTTCTAGCAATTGTTGAATAGCAAACAACTCAAGCATCAAAACTCTCAAAATCATCCATGTGTTATACTACTTATACAAGAGTGATTACCATTAAGAAATCTATCATCTTGTAAGTATTTACTTTGAGAGTGAGTGATCCATTCCCATATCTAGCAAAAGCAAGAGATCAATTCAAGTATTTGTATCAAGGTTTATGTTCTACCATAAAGAACATTCATAGTGGATCTGTGTCTCGAGAAGTGTCTCGGAAAGTGGATTAGCCAAATTGGTGAACCACTCTAAACAACGGTGTTGGTATCATTCTCTATACCCTTATCTTATATATCATGTCTTGCATATTATCTGGTGTTGTGATTGAAAACAAAATTTTGAAAGCGAAAAAGATCCTAATACAACCTTTACCCCCCCCCCCCCCCCCCTAAGGTTGTCCTACAAACTAATCTAATGGTTGATGAAAGTGGTTTTCCCGTGAACCTTAATATATGAGTGTATGTGCATGTATATGCATAGGTAATATATATATATATATATATATATATATATACATACATTTTAAAGAGAATATAATAACTAATATATATATATATATATATATATATATATATATATATTAAAGTATAATAATTAATTAATTTCGTAAAGTATTAAAAGATTTAATAATTTTTATTTTTTTGACTTAATTATGGATTTGGTCCATGTGGTTTGTGTGGTTATTACAAAATTGGTCCTCGAGTAAAAACAAAAAAGGACAAAAATGCCCTCAAGGATAGCGGAGGAGCTGGATGGTTGTTAGAAGGAGGGACCAAGTCGTTATAAATCACATACGACGAATCCTAATCTATAATAAGTGAAGTTTAGAGACTATTTTTATAAAAACCATCAAACCACATGGATCAAATCCATAATTTACTCTATAAACAACTATGTTATAACAATTAGTAGTTGAGGAACTACTAAAAGCTAAATGTTTAACTATTAACAATGCATTATGTTTCTTTTGTTAAATATTTAATAAAAGTAAAGAGGGCCATTATTTTCATGAAGTTGATGAAAGTGTAAAATTTTAAGGTACTTATTGTATTTCCTTTGTTATCAAATTCATAGATTCTATAATTGGTGTGAGAGTTTGAACTAGGAATCCTATTCATAATGTTTGTTAGTTTTAATAACGCCCTAGAAAGATTCATACTCCTTCGGTTGATATATTGTCGCGAGAATGACTGTCATCCGACCATAGTGTGAGTCGTACGTGCCCCTCCCCCAAACAACTACTTAGTCAACCATATGCATGTGAGTGTGTGTCGTGATGTCCCAACACCATATTTTTGTTGTCGTTGTCCTCTTCTCCATTCTGGCGTGTTGCAGCTTGGTCTCAATGAGATTCAACTAATTTGTCTTTTTCTTTCTTGCGTTTTTGAAAGGATCTCTATATTCAACATTTCTTTCAGCGAAATATGTGGTAGATGAGGAAGGTTTTGCAATTTTCTTAGACCTTCATTCACTAACAAAGTGTCCACACATATAACATATGTTGAAGCTTTGTCAACTTGTGTTGATTTTGTCTTATCAGTGATGACCAGTAGTTGGTGTCTTCGGAAGTTACTCCTTTTGGCAAATCTTTTGAAAGAATTAGCCAATAGTACTAGTGACTCGCCAAACTTTGAAATGTCAGCGTGTGATAAGTCCTTAGAGTTAGAAGGATCTAACTCAGTGATGGTTAGAGTAGAAGAGCACTAAGAAATGTAACACCAGTAATTTCAGGTATGTGAAGGTAGCATTGAACCCGTTTGGCGATTCATGGACAGAGTTGCTTCTGTTGTATGTTCTTGGACTTGCTCTAAGGCCTTCTTTAGGTCTTCTGGTGTAAGGCCCTTAGAGGTTGAGGATTGCTCGATTTTCAGCCTTTCGATTAGATCCTTAACAGAGCTTTGGAAGGCAGATGTTGTTGCTTTCTCGAACTCAGCAGCAGCAGATGTGGCAGAGGTTGTAGCAGTTGACTTCATCTGGGCTAAGGCATTTTGCACCTCTGTGGACAAGGTGTCCATTTTGGTGTTCAGATTTGTAAGAGCCCTTGAAGTTGTATCTGCAAAAGAATCAAAAGAGCTTTTCAACTCTTTTAATGTGGTGTCCATAGAGGTGACAAGGGTTTAGAACTCATCCCTTGATACATGTGGACTCGGTGTAACCTCTGGGTGAACGAATCTATCACCAGAGTGTGTCTCTGTTCATGAGACTCCTTCTTTCGTTCCTGTTTTTATGTTGAGAACGGAAGGACTTCCCTCTAATACTTGAGTAGATGCCTTTGGGGCCTCAGACTCTATAGAGGTTCTGCTAAAGACATTGTCTTGATCCACTCCAGAGGTGGGTACAAGATTATCCTTAGGTAGACTAGGGGACTTGTCTAGAGTCCCTTCGTCATTGTGCTCTCTAAACTCCTCTGAAGAGTTTATGGGACCTAATGTAGTGTGCGTGGCAGAGGAAACAAATTCCTCTGTTAGTTTGGCGATTGTGGCCCGGGGCGATGGACCACGAACAAAAGGAAAGTCCTTTGGAGAGGTCTCCCTTGTAATGGTTTCCCCGACAAAGATTGGCACAGAGGTAGAAAGAGTCACCTCTGCCCGGTCAGTTTGGGTTTGGATCGAGCCGTTCTGCTCTTTTTCAATATTACCTTCTGCCACTAGACTGGCGGTAATAGAAGTGTGGGTTGCACTCGGAGTTGGTTGTTGTGTACCTCTTTTATTCCAGGCATCTGTTCTGGATTCTTGCTCTGTCAGGCATCATATCACTACATCTCCATCTATTGTTTCAGTCTCTTTATCTATCCTATGACCCGCTGCTCCTACCCTAACTTCTGTTGTGGCTTCTGTCCCCATGACTAATGAGTCGTATAATGGATGAGAGCCAATTAATTGCTGTACATGGGGATGCAGAGGTCCTTTGTTTACCTGGTCATCTTCTTCTTCACCAGAATCCACCTCTGAGACTAAGACTGGTGGGGTTTTAACCTGATCCTCTGGGCTTGCTCTTTGTACATCAAATCCTATTTAGAGAAAGGGGTTCTGTAGTACCTCTGGTGTTGTAACCTGAATATTCCAAGGAGTTTGGTCATCCTCATCCAAGTCAGAAGAGATCCTGAAGTCTGGTTCTTCTGTTGACTGATAGGAGAGGGCTTCTGCGTTCCAGCTAGTAGTGTCTAGAGTATCAGCAAAACCCTGGTGTTGAAGGAAGGCTGAGAAGTCACCCTGATCTTCTGCATAGTTGATGGGTGAAGGGGATTGCAGAGGTTGTGCAGTAGCTTCTTCTTTCATTTCTGCACCCTCTGCTATGGTTTTCATAGGAGATAGGGGTTTCTTGGATTTCTTCTTGCTCCTCCTTTTCTTTGGTTTGGGGGAACCTTCCTCAGAAGACTTGTGTTTTCTTTTCCTTTTGTCTTGAGGAGGGGGAGGTGCAGAAGATCCAACTTCTGTTGTATGAGGAGGAGAGGATTGAGCTTCTGCAGCACTGGTGGAGGTTCCCTCTGTAGCTTTTATTTTCTTATGAGATTTCTTCTTCTTCTTTGCAGAGGACTTGGTCTTGGAAATAAAAGTTTTTCTTTGAGCAAGAAAATTTGTTTGTACTTGTTCGTGCTTAGCCAAGGCCACTGCCCATTCTTCATCTGTCAACCTATCTACAACCCTAGTTCCTAATGGGACTCCTAGACGCGGTGGTGTCACAGGACTCGGTTCTGGAGTCCTATGATCGCGTATGTAGTCTAACTTAAGGGTTTCGTCGGTAGCATAGGCCAGAAGTTTGGTTGGCAGAGGTCTGCAGAATGGATATCCCTCTTCGTGCTCTGTTGGAGAGTTCTTCGTCATAGCATACATTCTGGCCGTTGGTCCTTCCATTGGCCATTTTTGTAGAAGGAGCAGAGGCTCTAGAAGGACACCCAGAATTCGTTGATATTGTAGAGGAAGTAGAGCTTCTGCTGATCGTCCTTTGGCCTTCTGGATTGAGATTCTGCGGTCAATGGTGTTAACCATTTCCTGCATCATGAGGGTGGCATAGTCCAGAGGTAGGTCGTAGTACACTCCGTACATAATAGCCAAGATTTGGTGAGAAGATTGGTCTGGACTACCCACTTTCCCAGTCAGGCACCTGTTAAGAATGGAGAAGAGAGTATTCCACAGAGGGGGTAGTCATTTTCTTCTGAAATCATTCCTTTTTCTTAGGGTTGTGTTGTACCCCAACATTTCAACAAAACGGCAGAGCTCTGTGTCTGTTGGTTCCTCTGCGTACCTCTTTATGCCTAGTAGACCTCTGGTGGTAAACTGAACTCCAGTGAGAACATGGTTATGTTGAATTTGAGTTCTAGGTGTTCGGATTTGTTGGGTTTTGAGATGTAGCCCTTGATTTGTCTATCTTCTGGGTCATACCTGCTGCTTTGCCAGGATTGATTGAGGTATCTGGCAGGGATTTTGTTGACGGTTTTGGTTAATAGGGGGTAAAGATAATGATTTTCCAGAATGTGAAGAAGGATGTCTTGTGCTTCCCCAAATGCGGTTTTGGAGGAACCAGGTATTGGTTATTGGATTTTAAGGGAAGAACACTTTCAAAGTGTTCATGAGCTATGAAGTTTAGAAGGTTGGTTGTCGGAGCAAATTCTGTTGTTTCGCCGGAGTTATCCTGTTCTAGGTTTCCGGCTATTTGTGGGTTTTGGGAGTGCTCAGAATGAGATGGAGAGTTTTCTGGAGCGTTGGAGGTGGATGCCATTTCAAAAATTTGTAAGAAGGATAGTAGAAATATGAAGTTGCAGGTTTTGCAAGGTTCGCCGGAGGTTATGAGTTCGTAAAGTTTGAGAAGAAATGGTAAGTTAGGTTTTATACTGAAGAGATATGGTAGAATCTGAAGAGGTAAATAGGTGAAAGTGAATAAAATTTGGGGTCCGCAATTGAGTGCATACGGCTGGGTTCAACTTTCCAAGAGAACGTGTGCCATGTACGTCCAATCAAAAAATGCCACGTCATTAATGTCAGAGCACGATTAGATGGCGTGTGCGGCCCATTAATGCTTGGCGCGTGGGTCTTTCTATTTTCAGATGACTGTTACTCTTCAGAAATAACCCGCATGTTACAGAATTTCCAAGTATCAGAAATGACAGAAGCTCTGTAGTGGATTGAGCTCTGTGGTCTGAAACCTACCTATTATATCCTCTGAAGCTTGCACCTTTACCAAAAATGTTTGAAAAACATTGGAGAGGATCGCTAGATCTTTAGTACAAAATTTTCATTTACAGAGGCTTTGAGGCTCTGTCAAAGCCAGCAAAGGCTCTGAGAGTGAAAATTTCTTATAACCAAAAATTTAGAAAACTTTTTGATCATCCAAAGTTTTTATTGTTTTAAACACTGTTTTTAGGACATATTTAGAAATTTGTGTCCTGAAAAACTGTTTTGGAGAAGGTTTTGTACGAGATACACATTTTTGAGTGTCTAGTTTGGTCGACAGAGACTCTTTGATGGAGTGAGCTTCTTCGACCAAAAGACTTTCTTCCTTTATCTCTGTGTGTGCATTTGTGCGTGCGAATCCTTTAAGGAAGACATTGAAGTTGATCGATAGAGTTCCCGTATGAAATTTGCAGTTTGTAGAGGATCCGCTTACAGAGGCTCTGTTGAGCTCAGCAGAGGCTCTATGACCTTAAATTTCTCATAACGGAAGGCTCGAAAATCTTTTTGATCATTACTTGTTTGGAATGTCTTAAACAATGTTTCTGTGACGTATTTGGAAATTGATGTCCTAGAAAATTATTTTTCAGAAAGGATTTGTACGAGATGCTTACCTTTTGGCTCTCCCTTGTTCGGCAAAGACCTTTACTTCTGTGAATTTGATTTATGACATCTCTTCTTTGGCTCCCCCTTGAATGATCAACCTTTGTAGATCAGTTCAAGGTCTCCTTTTGCTCCCCCTTGAATGATCAACCTCTGTAGATCAGTTCAAGGTTTCCTTTTGCTCCCCCTTGACCTATGCTTGGTTCAAATGAGATAAGTAGTGCACAGAACATAGGTCAAATTTATCAGAGGTTCTGTGGAGATTGTCAGAGGTTCTGAGCAATCCCACAGAAGCTCTGTTGGTTACAGAACTTTTGATGATTAAGAATTTACATACAGAAGAGTTTAAATATATACATATTTACAAGAAGATCAAATCTTACTTACAGAGGATTCAACTCATGTTAATCATTCCCAACCTACCCACCAAGAAAAGGAATATTTTCTCATCAAGTGCCTTGGTGAATAAGTCAGCAAGCTGGTATTCAGTGGACACAAAGTGCATTTCTATTGTGCCATATTCAACATGATGCTTTAGAAAGTGGTAACGTATATCGATATGCTTTGTTTTAGAATGCTGTACTGGATTGGCAGAGATGGCTATTGCACTTTTTGAATCACAGAAGATGGGTATCTTGAATATGTTGTGGCCATAGTCCTTTAGCTGAGTTTTCATCCACATAACTTGGGAGCAACAGCTAACAGCAGCAACATATTCAGCTTCTGTTGTAGATGTGGACACACAGTTCTGCTTCTTCGAAGTCCAGCTGACTAGTTTACCACCCAGGAATTGACAACTCCCAGAGGTACTTTTTCGATCAAGCTTGCATCCTCCATAATCTGAATCTGTATATGCCTTAAGACCAAAACCAGAGTTCTTCGGATACCAGAGCCCAAGATTTTTGGTTCCTTTTTGGTATCTGAAGATCCTCTTTACAGCAATATAGTGGGATTCCTTTGGGTTAGCTTGATATCTTGCATAGAGGCATGTGGCATACATTATATCAGGCGTACTTGCAGTTAAGTATAAAAGAGACCCAATCATGCCTCTGTAGAGCTTGCACTCTACAAATTTGCCATTTAGATCTGAGAATAACTTATTTCCAGCGGCCATTGGGGTCTTCATTACAGAGGCATCAGAGAGACTGGATTTTGAAAGTATGTCAGAGACATATTTAGCTTGATTTATAAAAATTCCCTCTGATGATTGTTTTACTTGGAGTCCGAGGAAGAAGGTTAATTTTCCCATCATACTCATTTCAAACTCACACTGCATGAGTTTTTCAAAATCTTTGCACTGTTGTGCATTTGTAGACCCAAAAATAATGTCATCCACATAGATCTGTACAAGCATAATCTCATCACCTTTTCGTTTGTAAAACAAAGTAGTATCGGTTGTACCTCTGTCGTAATCATTATTGAGAAGAAAGGTTGAAAGTCTTTCGTACCATGCTCTTGGAGCTTGTTTCAGTCCATATAGAGCTTTGTCGAAGTAATATACATATTTTGGGTACTTGGAGCTTTCAAACCCTGGTGGCTGCTGGACGTATACTTCTTCTTGGATTTCACCATTCAGAAAGGCAGATTTTACATCCATTTGAAACACTTTGAAACCTCTGTGGGCTGCGAAGGCTAAGAGGATTCTTATAGCTTCGAGCCGTGCGACAGGGGCAAAAGTTTCATCGTAATCAATGCCTTCTTCTTGGCGATATCCCTTGGCCACCAATCTTGCTTTGTTTCTAATGACCACCCCATCCTCATCCTTCTTGTTTCTGAAGACCCATTTAGTCCCTATGGCTTGTTTTCCTCGTGGCAGAGGCACTAGGGTCCATACCTTGTTTCTCTCAAACTATAGAAGCTCTTCTTGCATAACATCTACCCAGTTTAGATCATCTAGGGTTTCAGAGATTCTTTTTGGCTCGATCACACTGATGAAATTTGTAAAGAAACAAAAATTAGCAGTGGCTGATCTTGTCTTGACCTTTTCAGAAGGGTCGCCGATTATAAGGTTTGGAGGATGGCTTTTCGTCCACTGTGTTGTTCTTGGAAGATGGTCATTTGAGTCGTCAAGATGAACCTCTGTAGTTGCACATTGTGGTTCTGGTACAACCTCTGTTGTAGATGGCACTACTGTGCTTGTGCTTGGTTCTTCAGCTTGTGGAAGGATTGGAATGAGAGTTGGAATTTGTTCCTCTGAGGAAGTAGAGACTGAGTCTTCGTTTTCCTCTGGTATTGATTCCTCTGTAGTCGCTGGAGTTGGTTTTTCAGGTTGAGTCCTTAGTTGTATCATCTTCTGTTTGCTCCCCCTCAGCTCGTGCATCTGTATGATTCACAGAAGAGGATGAAGTATTCAACATACCAGTTAGAGAAATACCTGATTCAGTCTGGTTAGTAGAAGATGGTTCTCCAGAGGTTCTGACAGCTCCAGCAGAGGGATCAATATCATCATGGAACATCTCTTCGAATAGAAGATTTAAGTCTTCTTCTCTTGTTTTTGAGATGCCAGAGGATTCCTTTTCTAGTCCGAATACTGAACTGATTTGTTCAGAAGTCTTTTGAAAGGAATCGTCAAAAGACACATTGATGCTTTCTACAATGGATCGAGACCGCAGAAGGTACACTCTGTAAGCTTTTGAAGTGGCAGAGTATCCTATGAACTTTCCTTCATCGGCCTTTACCTCGAACTTTCCTCTTGCTTCTCTATCGTTCAAAACAAAACACTTGCATCCAAATACATGAAAGAACTTGATGTTTGGTCGCCTTTTGTTGATCAAATGATACGGTGTCTTGATGTGTCTCTTTACGATGGTTGACCGATTTTGGGTGTAGCAAGCGGTTGATACTGCTTCTCCCCAAAAAGACATTGGTAATCCAGATGCTGTCAGCATAGTTCTTGCAGCCTCCACAAGCGTGCGGTTCTTTCGTTCAACCACGCCATTCTGTTGTGGGGTGCGTGCAGCAGAGAAATTCTGTGATATGCCTTCTTCTGTGCCATTGTCGCTTCTTAGTTTCTGAACCCTGCACTCATACAGAACTTGGATTCTTTTCATTAAATTTATCAAAATGTTTGGAACATCTGATTTCTTTCTGACAAATTCAACCCATGTAAATCTTGAATATTCATCGATCAAAACAAGTATATATTTCTTGCCACCTAGGCTCCGTGTAGCAATTGGACCACAGAGGTCAACATGAAGCATGTACAGAGGCCTAAAGCAAGATACATCAGTCTTGCCTTTATGGGAAGCTCTTTTGAGTTTTCCCATTTCGCAAGCAGAGCACAAATGATCTTTATTAAATTTAACATTTGGCAGACCTTTGACTAGATCAAGTTTAACAAGTTTATCTAGAGTATGAAAGTTTAGGTGGCAGAACCTGTTATGCCATAACCAGGCTTTTTCGCTTTTACTGGCAACAAGGCAGATCTTGTCTTCCTTGTTCTTGGCACAAAAGTTCATGAGGTAAAGATCGCCTCTTCGTTCGGCTCGCAGAAGTTCGACTTCTGTGTCCTCACCTTGTAGAGAGCAGAAGGTTCTTTTGAACATTACATCGAAACCCATATCGCAGAGTTGGCTAACACTGAGAAGATTGTGCTTAAGGCCATCCACATATGCAACTTTGCATACGGTTATGTTTTCCTTCTTTATGACTCCGTAGCCTTTTATATACCCCTTCTTGTTGTCACCAAAAGTCACAGATCCTCCATCGAGTTTATCTTTGTAGGTGGATAGTAGACCTCTGTCGCCAGTCATGTGCCGCGAGCATCCGGAGTCAAGATACCAGATTGACACATACTGTTTCTGTAAGACAATTAGAGAGTTTTAGGTACCCATATCAAAATGGGTCCAGCTTTGTTAGGGGTCTTCAAGTTTGCCTTGGCATTCTTGGATTTTGTTTTTGCTTCTTTTGAAAAGCCATTTTGTTTCTTCTTACTCTTGAATTTAGCATTCTTAGAGAGGAAACAATGTGGACTTGAGAAGTGTTGATTTAATCGATACATGAGATCAAAGCAATGACAGTAATGAATGTGTGAAGAGATTTGCTTGAACTTTTCATTAAAAACATTAAATGGGGGCACAAAGGCATTACATTCTATCCTAACATTTGACTTCCTATTACAAGAAGACCTATGTAGGCTAGATTGTTGTTGTTGGGAACTGAAGATATTTGCCAAGTATGGATAATACTGCCAGAACAAAGTTAGTACTGCCAGGGCATAATTACTACTGCAAGTGGAGATTACTACTGCAAGTCATGGTTACTACTGCAAGACAAGGTTAGTACTGCTGGTGCATAACGAAAATCTGTTAGTACTGCTTATGCAATGGTTACTACTGCAAGACAAAGTTAATACTGCTAGATCATTGTTAGTACTGCTAGTCAAGTTAATGCTGCTGGAATAAATTAATGCTGCTGGAGAAGATTAGTACTGCTCATGCTGAATGAAGTTAATACTGCTAAAGTGATAAGTTTGGTATGCGACATGGTTGGAGATAAAGAAGGAATTGATCAAGATATGCTTAAAGAAGATTCAGAAGATCAATTTACTTTTGATAGTTATCTTGTAATTATTGTGTATAAATAGATTTCAATAGATAGCTATTAAAGAAATATACGTATTCGTGAGATACTAAAATTGATTTCAGAGAGAATTAACCTCAAGGTTTAGAACCCTATTTCTAGAGAAGTAGAAGTCGTCTTGATTGAGCCTGTTCATCAAGATTGAGGTTTGGTTGTAAGCTTGTGAGTCGATTTAGTGAATACAAACAACTGTGTGTTTTCTGATATATTGTTCTTTGATTGTGGAACTGAAGATATTTGCTAAGTATGGATAATACTGCCAGAACAAAGTTAGTACTGCCAGGGCATAATTACTACTGCAAGTGGAGATTACTACTGCAAGTCATGGTTACTACTGCAAGACAAGGTTAGTACTGCTGGTGCATAACGAAAATCTGTTAGTACTGCTTATGCAATGGTTACTACTGCAAGACAAAGTTAATACTGCTAGATCATTGTTAGTACTGCTAGTCAAGTTAATGCTGCTGGAACAAGTTAATGCTGCTGGAATAAATTAATGCTGCTGGAGAAGATTAGTACTGCTCATGCTGAATGAAGTTAATACTGCTAAAGTGATAAGTTTGGTATGCGACATGGTTGGAGATAAAGAAGGAATTGATCAAGATATGCTTAAAGAAGATTCAGAAGATCAATTTACTTTTGATAGTTATCTTGTAATTATTGTGTATAAATAGATTTCAATAGATAGCTATTAAAGAAATATACGTATTCGTGAGATACTAAAATTGATTTCAGAGAGAATTAACCTCAAGGTTTAGAACCCTATTTCTAGAGAAGTAGAAGTCGTCTTGATTGAGCCTGTTCATCAAGATTGAGGTTTGGTTGTAAGCTTGTGAGTCGATTTAGTGAATACAAACAACTGTGTGTTTTCTGATATATTGTTCTTTGATTGTGGGAATTAAAGTTCTATTCCGCAGATTCTTTAATTCTGAATTCTAAGTATTGTTAATCTTGTTAAGAATCGATCCTGACAAGTGGTATCAGAGCCTGTGTTTCTTAGAATTCTACAATCATTATGGACAATTCTATTGAATCAAACAATACTTTTGATTGGAGTGATCAAGCAGAAGAGGCCATCCAAAATCAAGCACTTATGGCTGAAGTTTCAGATCTTCCCACTGAGGTAAAATCTAATCTCTGTTCTCAAGCTTGTATAGACACTGTTAAAAAGTATAGAGATCACAATCAGGGAATGTGTGATGACCTTAAGAGATTAGAAAAGGATAGAAGAGACTATGTATTGATTGTTGAGAGGTTTGAAGAACAAATTAAGGCTTTTCAAGCCAATGAACTTCAACACTCATATGATACAAACTACTGGAAGTGGGAAAAGGGTGGTCTAGAGTTCCAACTGAAAGAGTCCAGGGAAGAGTGTGAGAAACTAAAAGGAGAACTTGAGAAAGTAAAACTTGATGTTGAAAAGTTTTCAAAAGCTTCTAAAGTTATGGACACTATTATAAATGCTCAAGTTCACAGTAAGATGAAAACAGGCCTAGGGTACAATGCCACACCTCCACCCTACAACAACACATACATCCCTCCTAGGTCAGATCTGTTAGAAACTATGGATAGTAAGGACTTATCTGAAGGAGCAACTAAAATAGATCCATTAGATGAAGTTGTTGTGGAGGATAAAACTGAAAAAGAAGAGTCTAAGAAAAGGGAAAAGAATGTAAGTGGTGAGATTCCCTTAGAGAATTACATAAAGACCAATGAGGATGGTGGAAGTCCATGTGTTAAGAACAATGAGATGAAAAGGACTGAAAAGGGAAAGGGAGTTCATTATACACAGACCACTGTTGTGAACTCTAATACTTGTGAACATTGTTCTTGCAAGAAATCTCAAGAGAATAAGCCCCAAAAACATGATAAAAGGAGGGGAAATCAAAGAAATTGGAATAACCAGTGGGCACAAAAGCAAGGAGTTGATCTGCAAAGGATTAACAGACCAAAACCTTGCTTTATTTGTGGCAAATTGAATCATCTTGCCAAATACTGTTATTTCAATCCTATTAACCAAAAGAAAAGTTTTCAAAGAAGTTTTCAAAAATCTTCTGGTTATAGGAAGCCTGCAAGGAATAATGTGGCTAAGAAACAAGCTAAATCTAAAAGCCACATGAGAAAACAGATTGAAAAAGAATGTGTCAATATCTGGGTCCCCAAAAGCACCAATGTTAGTACTGCTACCTCAGATAGTACTGCTGACAAGGATAGTGCTGCTAGAAGCAATACTACTGCCAATACTGCTGCTAGCAGTGTTAGTGCTGCTAACTCTGTTAGTGCTGCTAACTCTGTTAGTGCTGCTAACTCAGTTAGTGCTGCTAACTCAGTTAGTGCTGCTAACTCAGTTAGTGCTGCTAACTCTGTTAGTGCTGCTAACTCTGTTAGTGCTGCTAACTCTGTTAGTGCTGCTAACTCTGTTAGTACTTCTTCTAAGGTTAATACTACTTCTAGTTTTAGTGCTGCTAGACCAATCATATTGACAAAGTTCTCCAGTACTGCAGTACCTAAGTTTGAAAATCTCATCAAAACCCAGTGCAAGTACTTTGATGAGCAAGGGAGACCCAAGACCACTTCGGCTTGGGTTCCCAATAAAAACTAATTGATTTATCTTATGTGCAGGGCAACCAACAGCTCAAGGAGAAGAGCATCTGACATGTTGATAGTGGTTGCTCCAGGCACATGACAGGTAACATTGCCTGCCTCAAGAATTTCAAAAGAATTGATGGAGGACGTGTTGCTTTTTGGAATAATTCTGAAGGAGGTAAGATAAGTGGTAAAGGTGATATGTCAAAAGGTAAGATGGACAAGTGCTGCAAAGTGCAAGTATAGTTACTACTGCTAGTGCACAGTTAATACTGCCAATGAGTAGTTAATACTGCTTAGCAGTTAATACTGCTTGTGTAGTTAATACTGCTGTGTAGTTAATACTGCTCAGTCGTTAATACTGCTTAAGTAGTTAATACTGCTCCGTTGTTAATACTGCTTCAGTAGTTAATACTGCTTTGTAGTTAATACTGCTTAGTAGTTAATACTGCTTTGTGGTTAATACTGCTTAGTAGTTAATACTGCTTGTGTAGTTAATACTGCCTTGCAGTTAATACTGCTCAGTCGTTAATACTGATTTTAAAGAAAATTAGGGCTAATACTGCTATAAATACCTCTTTCAGCCCGCCAAAGTTCATAACGTCTATTTGAATTCTATCCATCTCTCTCTCTCTTTCTAACTATTCTCTCCCAAGAATCTCTGTTTTCTGTCAAGAATCCTCAGGCATAATGGAGTTTATCGACGACCACAACGAGATTGCCATGCTTCAGAAGCCAAAACAATCCGCAGGTTTTCACGACATTGTGGATTTCCTCAAGGGCACGCATATCTCCTATGCCCTAACGGTGACCCCGACAATCTACATCGAGCATCAGACGCAGTTCTGGGCAAATGCTACCGTGGTGTCTGAAGATGGGCAGAAAATCCTCAAAACAAGGGTGTGCAACAAACCCTTGAATGTTACAGAGGAGCTTATTCGCATCACTCTTCGATTAGATGATGCCTCAGGTATAACTTCTATTCCTAATGAAGAACTATACTCAACTTTAACAAGAATGGGGTATGACGGTCCCATTGGAGTTTTTAAGTTTTACAAGTCTAAATTTCATACACAATGGCGATTCTTTGTTCATACCTTAATGCATTGCATGTCAAAGAAAACTACTGGATGGAGTGAGTTTAGCAGTACCATTGCTTATGCCCTGGTCTGCTTGGCCACTGCCAGGAAGTTTAATTTTTCACAAATGATTTTTAATGATCTTGTGTCAAACCTGGAATCCAAAAAGAGGTTTTATATGTACCCAAGGTTTTTCCAAGCAGTGATTACTCAGGAATTGACAGATTTGCCTCAGTTTACTGAGGTATATGTACCTAAACCCCCTAAAGGAAAGGTCTTCTCAAATATGAGAAGAACTTCCAGGGACTCGGAAGGAGTTGACACTCCATTGTTCTCTACAATGATGAGTGTGTCCCACACCATTGAAGGTATGGCATCAGGGTCAAGGCCCACATTAGACACACCCACTGATGACCAATCCCAACCTTCCATCACAAAAGTAATCCCTCAGTCCATTCTTGTACGACCCACTCCCAAAATAACCAAAAAGTTTGAAAGAAGAAAGGTACACAAGGTTCCTTCCCTTGATGTATCTCCTAAGAGCCCGAAGCCTTTAAGCCCTCTAGTAGAGCATTCTCCATTAGGGAATATCGAAAGGGAAACCACAGGGGTGTCTCCCAACCCCAAGAAGGTGCTCACTAAGGAGAAGGTTGAGCATGTGAGTCGCAAGGCTGCCACTACTTCTGCTAGCAAAGAGAAGGCCAGTGGTAAAATAACTAAGACCTTCCTCATGGCAACTCAGGGTGAGAAATCATCCAGAGGTCCCAGGTGCCAAGAAACCAAGGGGGTAGGTAGTGCTTTTGCTAGGCAAGAGACACCTGCTAAAACTTCCAATGATCCTGAAAGGGAGGTAAACACTTCTAAATCAGGTGAGGATAGATATACTTATGAGGAATTGATGGAAACTATTGCAAATATCAACATTAAGGTCATGGATCAGCAGAAGGAGATTGATGAGCTTAAGAAGGTGGTTCTTCATCAAAACACCAAGATAGAAAAGAATAAGAAGCTGATCACCAAACTGCTACAAAGAAGGAAGAAAGCTCAGTATGTTTTGAGAAGGAGAGGAACAACCTCTGATGCTTCCAAAAAGGGGGAGTTAGACTCTGATCTAAACATGGAGGATGCAAACATTGAGGGGGAGTATGAGTATAAGGTTGGGGGGGAGGCTGAGCAGGTTGTAGAAGTTACAAAGGAAGCAGAAACAGAAAAAGCAGCAGAAACGGTTACTGCTGCTGATATTACAAAGGAAGCAGAAACAGAACCAGCAGTAGAAACAGTTAATACTGCTGAGATTGAGAAAGAAGTAGAAACAGATAATGCTGCAGTGTCTGAGACTGAAGCAGCAGTAACTGAAATTTTTAAGAATCTTGTGGAGGCAGCAGTATCTGAAAGTGAGAAGGAAGCAGTACCTGCAACTAAATCCGAGATTGATGCATAGATATTTTGGATTGTGAAGGATAGTGTTGAAGCAACAGCATTAAAGGTTATAAAAGAAGCAGTAACAGCTATAGCAGTAGAAATGGTTACTGCTGCTGAAAAACAAAAGGCAGCAGAAACCATCCCTGAAGCAGCAGAAACTGTTAGTGCTGCTGAGAGCCACAAAGAAGAAACAGCTGAAATCATTCCTGAAGCCGTTAAAACTCTCAAAAGAACCAAGATGATGTCAACCAAAAGGTCAAGAACAAAGTCCTTAGCTTCAAAGAAGAAAGATGTAAAGAAGCCAAGGGTGGAACCAACTGTAGAAGAAGCCCAGGAGGAAGCAGTGAAAGAGAAATCTGATCCAAAAGTTGCTGAAGAAGAAGTGGCAACTCCCTCAGGTCAACCAAGCAATGTACAATCACTGCCAAATGCTCAATGTGATATGTATATTACGGTGGTTGATTCTAAGCCAATCAATGTTAAACCATTAGCTTCTATGGCTCCTGAAATCATCTTCTGGGATACTTTGAAAGATCAAAGAAAGGAGTACATTAGAGTAAAAAGAGCAGATGGGAAGTTTGAGGTCAGTTCTACATGGGGAAAACTTTTAAGGATGTGCTCTAGATCAGACTTGGAAGAGATGTTCAAGGTAGGAATGAAGCTTTATGGAAATATGCTGACTGAAAGTGGAATGTCCATCACCAAAATGGTACTTGAATACCTGTGCCAAATGTTCAAACCAGAAGCAGTTCAGAATAGGATAGAAAGAAATTTTCAAGTCATTACCAACTGGATGCTTATGGAAAACTGTGGAGTGTATGTCATCTCTCTTGACAATGCATATCATGAGTATTACTTGGTGGATAAAATATACAAGCATAGCATGAAAAGGTTGGATGGAATGCTAAAAACTAAGTTGGTGAGTGACAAAGACTCTGAGATGGCAAGATACCTGGTAAGAAGGATTATCAATCAAAGTCTGGGAGTGAATCCTGATTTATGCGTTCATGATTAAGTTTTGGAAGCATCATTTGAAGAACTTGACTTCTCTTCCTGAAAAGTCAAGTTAGGGGGAGATTGTTGGGAACTGAAGATATTTGCTAAGTATGGATAATACTGCCAGAACAAAGTTAGTACTGCCAGGGCATAATTACTACTGCAAGTGGAGATTACTACTGCAAGTCATGGTTACTACTACAAGACAAGGTTAGTACTGCTGGTGCATAACGAAAATCTGTTAGTACTGCTTATGCAATGGTTACTACTGCAAGACAAAGTTAATACTGCTAGATCATTGTTAGTACTGCTAGTCAAGTTAATGCTGCTGGAACAAGTTAATGCTGCTGGAATAAATTAATGCTGCTGGAGAAGATTAGTACTGCTCATGCTGAATGAAGTTAATACTGCTAAAGTGATAAGTTTGGTATGCGACATGGTTGGAGATAAAGAAGGAATTGATCAAGATATGCTTAAAGAAGATTCAGAAGATCAATTTACTTTTGATAATTATCTTGTAATTATTGTGTATAAATAGATTTCAATAGATAGCTATTAAAGAAATATACGTATTCGTGAGATACTAAAATTGATTTCAGAGAGAATTAACCTCAAGGTTTAGAACCCTATTTCTAGAGAAGTAGAAGTCGTCTTGATTGAGCCTGTTCATCAAGATTGAGGTTTGGTTGTAAGCTTGTGAGTCGATTTAGTGAATACAAACAACTGTGTGTTTTCTGATATATTGTTCTTTGATTGTGGGAATTAAAGTTCTATTCCGCAGATTCTTTAATTCTGAATTCTAAGTATTGTTAATCTTGTTAAGAATCGATCCTGACAGTTGTTTGCAAAATCCTTTGTTGAGAGCGGCCTTCTGTGTACCCCTTCTGTGGTGAACTTCTGTAGGTTTCACTGTCACAGAAGAAAAAGATTTGTTAGCCCATTTATCCTTCTGTTGCCATGTTAGTTTTTCTTTAACAGGCTTTAAGGGTTTTAAAATCTTTGAACTTGTTGGATTTTGAGAGGACATTTCCTTCTTTTGTTTAAAATTTTCAAGCTCAAGAGAGGTTTTGGCTTGTATGCACATGTCCAAAAAGTCTGGACAGATAGGTACTCTTGTGATTTTCTCCTTGGGAGAAATAGTTCTGTTAAGAACTCCAGAGGGTAGTTTAAAATCCTATGAGTCACAAGGTACTATCTCTGACTTAGAGCCAGTCTCAGATTCGTCAGAGGATGAATCGTCCTCATATACAGAGGTTGAGTCACTTAGTTCTCTTTCGACAGAGGTTGGACTTTCAGAGCATGTGCCATACTCGCTTTCTTTCTTTCTTTCAAGGATATCTTCTAAGTGAACATAAGTTTTTATCGAGGTTTCCTCAGAGAGATTTTGGCTATTATTGAAGGTACTTGAGTATTCAAAAAAATTGTTTTCACCGATTTCCAATAATTCGTTTTCGGAAACACGAGTCAGTTTTTCTTCTGTTGTAGCGGGCACGAATTCAGGTGCCTCTGCCGATAGTTTCTTCTCAGAATCTATAGTGCAGACAAAGGCAACCTGGGATTGAGTCTCGGGTTCACCAAACTTAAATATTCCTATCTGATCTTGTGTTTTCAGATATTTCTTGGGTTTGGAGGCTCTTTTGACAGAGGCTGATGATGGTAGATCTGTGTTTTCAAACCACACATTTATCATCTTCAGTGGTTTCCTTATGTGAGGTTCACCAGAGACTTTTTGCCTTTTGTTAACAGAGAGTAAATTTGGAAAACCGGGTTTTCTTGTACTTCCAATATTAAATAGTGAAGACAGAGATTTGTCTCTTTTGTTTCCGGTGTATGGATCTATATCACAGAAGCCAATTCCCCGTCTCCCTATTTGTGTATTAATTTTCTCGTATACCTTCTGAGCATCTTGATATTTTTTAATTAATAGATCTCTTCTGAGTAAATCTTGACAGAGGACTTCTCTTTCCTTTTGAAAATAATGCTTAAGAGCTAGGATATTCATTCTGTCGCACTCAACGTCCATAAGTTCTTTAGATTTTGCTTTTAAAACGGAATTTAGTTCATAAATCTTTTCTTTCAAAGGATTTAGGTGTTTGTTCCAGTTTGTTTCAATTTCTTACTTTTCTTGAAAGATTTTAGTTTTTTCTTGAGTAAGAAGTCTAGCTTCTCTCTCAAAGAAGGTGAGTTTCTTTTGAACACTTTCGCAGGTCTTTTTAAGTTCAGTGTATTCAATGTTAAGTTTCAGCAAATCAGCTTCTGCTTGATTAGAGTTAGAGTTAGAAGTGGATACCTCACTATCGGAGTCAGAGCTGATGTCAGGATCGATTCTTAACAAGAATTAAACTTCTTAGAAACAGAATTTAGAGAATCTTGCGGAATAGAACTCTAAATCAATTAAAGAACAATCAATAGAAATTCAATAAACTGTATATATATCAAACAGTTATAACTCACAAGTTTTACACCAAAACCTCAATCTTGTTGAACAGGCTCAACAAGACGATTTCTACTTCTCTAGAAATAGGATCTATGATCTTGAGGTTAATTCACTCTTGAATATCGAATTCTGTATACTATCTATCTTCTGTTTTTCGTCTATTCTAATAGCTATCTATCAATACTATTTATACAAAAGTAATTACAAGATAACCATAAAAAGTAAATTGATCTTCTGAATCTTCGTTAAACATATCTTGATCAATTCCTTCTTTGTCTCCAAAAGTATCGCATACCAAACTTATCAACTCAGCAGTATTAATGATGATTTGGCTCAGCAACATTAACAACCTTCAGCAGTATTAATGATGATTTGGCTCAGCAGCATTAACAACCTTCAGCAGTATTAATCTTCACAGTCTTCAAGCAGTAGTAACTCAGCTCAGCAGTACTAACCATGTCTAGCAGTAGTAAATTGGTCTAGCAGCACTAACTTCATCTAGCAGCATTAACTTCATCTAGCAGCAGTAACCTTGCCCAGCAGTAGTAACGAAGAACTGGCAGTAGTAATGAAGACTTAGCAGTACTAACCATACTTAGCATATCTTCAGTTCCCAACAATCTCCCCCTAACTTGACTTTTAGGAAAAGAAGTCAAGTTCTTCAGATGATGCTTCCAAAACTTAGTCATCATGTACACACAGATTAGGACTTAGACCTAGACTTTGATTTAGAATCCTCTTTACCAAGAATCTACCCATTGCTGAATCCTTGTTGCAGGTTAGCTTAGTATGTAACATTCCTTGCAGTCTCTTCATGCTGTGATTGTATATTTCATCCACAAGATAGTATTCTTGAGTTGCAGAGTCAAGGGAGATGACATATACTCCACAGTTTTCATAGAGCATCCAGTTGGTAATGACTTGAAACTGTGTGTTTAACCTATGCTGAACTGCTTCAGGTTTGAACATTTGGCACAAGAATTCAAGTACCATTTTAGAAATTGACATCCCTGGCTCAGTCAGCATGTTTCCATATATCTTCATCCCAACTTTGAACATCTCTTCTAAGTCTGATCTTGAGCAAGTTCTGACAATTTTTCCCCAAGTAGAAAATACTTCAAATTTTCCATCAGCTCTTTTATCCTAATGAACTCCTTTCTACCATCTTTCAAAGTGTCCCAAAAGATGATTTCAGGAGCCTTAGATGATATTGGTTCAGCCTGAAGTGGAATTGGGTTAGAGTCAACACTAGTAATGTACAAATCACATTGGGCATCCGTTTGTGATTGCACATTGCCTGATTGCCCTGATGGAGTTGCCACTTCTTCTTCAGCAACTTTTCCATCAGATTTTTCTTTCACAGTTTCCTCCTGGGCCTCTTCTGCAGATGACTCCACCCTTGGCTTCTTTTCATTTTTCTTCTTTGAAGTTATGGGCTGGGTTCTTGGTCTTTTCTTTGACATCATCTTGGTTCTTTTAAGAGTTTTGACAGCCTCAGGAGTTGGTTCCGCTGCTTTAAGTTTTTCAGCAGCAATAACCATTTCTGCTGCTATGGCTGTTACTGCTTCTCTTAGTACATGTAGTGATGCTGCTTCAATACTGTTCTTTACAATCCAGTAAATTTCTTCATCTATTTCAGCTTGAGGTGTAGTTACTGCTTCCTGCTCAGTTTCTGCTGCTTTGACTGTTTGGCCTTCAGCAGCATTAACTGTTTCTGCTGCTTGTTCAAACTCAGCAGCATTAACAGTTTCTGCTGCTGTGGTTTCTGCTGCTGTGGTTTCTGCTGCTGTGGTTTCTGCTGCTGTGGTTTCTGCTGCTTTAACACACTCTTCCCCCTTTTCTGTCTCACTGGACTCCCCCTTAAACTGTGCATAGTCCATTTCCATCTCAGTCTCTATGTGAACAGTCTCCCCCTCAATTTGTGGACCCTTCAGTTTCAGTTCTGCTTCTGACTCTGACTCCCCCTTTTTGGGAGCATCATCAGTTGAGGTTCTCCTTCTCAGCACAAATCTTGCCTTTTTCCTTTTGTTCAGCAACTTGGTGACCATCTTTTTGAGCTTCTCAATTTGAGACTGTTGGTAGGTGACCACAGTCTTAAGTTGCTCAATCTCTTTCTTTTGTGCCATGACATCCAAGTTGATATTCCCTAAGGTTTCCATCAATTCCTCATAGTTATATCTATCCTCACCTTGTTTAGAAGTATTTACCTTCTTTAAAGGATCCTTGGAAGTTTCAGCAGAAGCCTTCTGCCTAGCAGAAGCACTACCTGCCCCCTTGGTTTCTTGGCACCTGGGTCCTCCTAATGATTTCTCATTTAGAGTTGCCATGGGGAAGGTCTTATTTATGTTACCACTGTCCTTCTCTGTGCTAGCAGAAGTAGTGGCAGCCTTAGCACCCATATGGTCATCCTTCTCCTTAGAGACCACCTTCTTGGGGTTGGGAGACACCCCTGAGGTTTCCCTGTTGATATTCACAATTGGAGAATGCTCCAATTGAGGGCTTAAAGGCTTAGGGCTTTGAGTAGGTACATCAAGGGAAGGAGCCTTGTGCACCTTTCTTCTTTGAAACCTTTTGGTGATTGTGGGAGTGGGCTGTTCAAGAATGGACTGAGGGATTTCTTTTGAGATGGAAGGTTGGGATTGGTCATCAGTGGGTTGATCTAATGAGGGCCTTGATCCTGATGCCATACCTTCAGAGGGGTGGGACACAACCATCATTGTAGAGAACAATGGTGTGTCAACTCCTTCCGAGTCCCTAGGAAGTCTTTTCATATTTGAAAAAACCTTCCCTTTAGGGGATTTGGGTGCATATACCTCAGTGAACTGAGGTAAGTCCATCAACTCCTTGTTAAGAACTTCTTGCACAAACCTTGGATACATGAAAAAGGTCTTTTTGGATTCCAAGTTTGATACAAGATCATTAAAGATCATTGCTGAAAAATTGTACTTTCTGGCAGTGGATAAGCAGACCAAGGCATATGCAATGGGACTGCTGAACTCACTCCATCCAGTAGTTTTCTTGGAAATACAGTGCATCAGGGTATGAACAAGAAATCTCCATTGGTTAAAAAATTTTGACTTGTAGAATTTAAAAACACCAATGGGACCTTCATACCCCATTCTTTGTAAAGTAGAAAAGAGGTCTTCAGAAGGAATAGAAGATATACCTGAAGCATCATTCAACTGAAGGGAGATGCGAATAACCTCTTCAGTGACTTTCAAGGGTTTATCACAAACCCTTGTTCGAATGGTTTTCTGCCCTTCTTCAACACTAACAGTGGCATTCTCCCAAAATTGTTTCTGATGTTCGATATAGATTGTTGGGCTCACCGTGAGTGCATAGGAGATGTGCGAGGATTTGAGAAAATCGACTATATCGTGGAATCCCGCAGCTTGTTTCGGCTTCTGAAGCATGGCTATTTCATTGTGCTCATCCACAAACTCCATGATGCCTAAGGATTCTTGAAAGAAAAGCACAGAGATTCTGGGGAGTCTAGGTTAGAACGAGAGAGAAGAAGTAAATGCGAAGAGTCGTTATGAACATGGGCGGGCAAACAGGGGTATTTATATGCCCTAGATTATCAGAAGCAGTATTAACTACCTCGCAGTATTAACTACCGAGCAGTATTAACTGCCAAGCAGTATTAACTACCTAACAGTATTAACTACCGAGCAGTATTAACTACCGAGCAGTATTAACTGCCAAGCAGTATTAACTACCTAGCAGTATTAACTACCAAGCAGTATTAACTACCGAGCAGTATTAACTGCCAAGCAGTATTAACTACCTAGCAGTATTAACTACCAAGCAGTATTAACTACCGAGCAGTATTAACTGCCAAGCAGTATTAACTACCTAGCAGTATTAACTACTGAGCAGTATTAACTACTGAGCAGTATTAACGACCAAGCAGTATTAACTACACTAGCAGTATTAACTGCACTAGCAGTATTAACTGCACTAGCAGTATTAACTGCACTAGCAGTATTAACTGCATTAGCAGTATTAACTGCTGAGCAGTATTAACTACTGAGCAGTAGTAACTGCACAAGCAGTAGTAACTACTAGAACACAGACAGTAGTAACTTTGCACTGTGCATCACTTGTCAAAACCTCAAATGTCATCTTACACATCACTTTTACCACTTCTTTTACCTTCTTCAGGATTATTTTCAAGAGTAACATGTCCTCCATCAATTCATTTGGAATATTGAAGGCAGGCCATGTTACCTGTCATGTGCCTAGAGCAACCACTGTCAACATGCCAAATGCTTCTTCCCTTAAGCTGTTGGCTGCCCTGCACATCTGAGAAATCAATTAGTTTTTGTTGGGGACCCAAGCCATAGTGGTCTTGGGTCTCCCTTGATCATCAAAATACTTACATTCTGTTTTGATGAGCTTGTCAAAGTGAGGAACATCAGTGCTTGAGTACTTTGTTTTGATGATAGGTCTAGAAGCAGTACTAACTGATGTAGAAGTGCTAACTTTGGCAGCACTAACATTGCTTCCAGAAGTACTAGCCTTTTCAGCAGTATTAACTAACTTAGCAGTACTAACACTAGAAGCAGTATTAATTGTAGAAGAAGTACTAACTGTGTTAGCAATACTAACACTGCTAGTGACATTATTGCTTCCTGCAGTACTAACATTGTTAGCAGTACTAACTGAGTTGGCAGTATTATCATTGGTACCTTTAGGCATCCATACTCTAACACTTTCTATTTCTGCCTTTTTCATATGGTTTATGGTTTTAACTTGTTTCTTTTCCACAACTTTCCTCACAGACTTTTTATATCCCCCACTCTTTCTGTAACCAGCAGGTTTTTGAAAATATCTTTGAGCATTAAACCTTTGGTTAACTGGATTGAAATAACAGTGTTTGGCTAAGTGATTTAGCTTACCACAGATGAAGCAAGGTTTTGGCCTGTTGATTCTGTTCAGGTCATGTCTCATAGCCCACTGGTTATTCCAGTTCCTTTGATTTCCCCTCTGATTATCATGTTTTTGGGGCTTGAGCTCTTGAGATTTCTTACAGGAACAATGTTTACAGGTATTGGGAGCCACAACTGTGGTCTGTTTGTAATGGACTCCCTTTTTCTCTTCATTCCTTTTGATCTCAGTGTTCTTGACACATGGACTCTCACATTCCTCATCAGAGTCTACTTTGTCAGTCTCATCCTCAACAACTATTTCTTTTTCACAAGGATCTAGATTAATCTTTAATTCAGGTTCCTTTCTATCCTTGGTCTCTAACAAATCAGACTTAGGAGGTATGTAGTTGTTATTGTAGGGTGGAGGTGTGGCATTGTACCCTATCCCTACTTTCATCTTGTCATGGATTTGAGCCTTAATGATGGTGTCCATGGTTTTAGAAGCACAGGTAAACTTTTCAACATCAAGTTTAACCTTCTCAAGCTCTTCTTTTAATTTCTCATTCTCCTCCCCAGACACTTTCAGCTTAATCTCATACTCATTCTTCTCCCACTTCCAATAGTTAGTATCATAGTGGTGTTGAAGTTCATTAGCTTGAAAAGCTCTAATCTGTTCCTCAAACCTTTCTACAATCCTAACATAATCTTTCACATCTTTCTCTAGCCTCTTAAGGTCATCACACATACCCTGATTGTGATCCCTATATCTTTTAACAGCATCAATGCAAGCTTGAGAGCAGAGTTTAGATTGTACCTCAGTGGGAATATCAGATACTTCTGCCATAAGAGCTTGATTCTGACAGGCTTCCTCAGCTTGATCACTCCAATCAAATCCCATTCCTTGTTGAGAAACATGGGCTTGAGAGGAGCTTCTGTTTTGATTTCCATTTGGAGCCTGTTGATGTGATCCTCCATAACACTCAACCTTGGATTGGTCAAAGCCTTCACCATCTTCTCCAATCTTTCCTTCATTACATGGGCCATTTTCTATGATGTCCCATATTGCATAATTAGTAAGAAGAATGTACTGCTTGATTCTCAGTTTCCACATGTTCAATTTATTGGATTTGAGCATGGGAACTTTTGAAACAGGAGTACTGTGAGTATCCATTGAATTGTCCATAGTTTCTAAGATACCAATGCTCTGATACCACTTGTCAGGATCGATTCTTAACAAGAATTAAACTTCTTAGAAACAGAATTTAGAGAATCTTGCGGAATAGAACTCTAAATCAATTAAAGAACAATCAATAGAAATTCAATAAACTGTATATATATCAAACAGTTATAACTCACAAGTTTTACACCAAAACCTCAATCTTGTTGAACAGGCTCAACAAGACGATTTCTACTTCTCTAGAAATAGGATCTATGATCTTGAGGTTAATTCACTCTTGAATATCGAATTCTGTATACTATCTATCTTCTGTTTTTCGTCTATTCTAATAGCTATCTATCAATACTATTTATACAAAAGTAATTACAAGATAACCATAAAAAGTAAATTGATCTTCTGAATCTTCGTTAAACATATCTTGATCAATTCCTTCTTTGTCTCCAAAAGTATCGCATACCAAACTTATCAACTCAGCAGTATTAATGATGATTTGGCTCAGCAGCATTAACAACCTTCAACAGTATTAATCTTCACAGTCTTCAAGCAGTAGTAACTCAGCTCAGCAGTACTAACCATGTCTAGCAGTAGTAAATTGGTCTAGCAGCACTAACTTCATCTAGCAGCATTAACTTCATCTAGCAGCAGTAACCTTGCCCAGCAGTAGTAACGAAGAACTGGCAGTAGTAATGAAGACTTAGCAGTACTAACCATACTTAGCATATCTTCAGTTCCCAACAGCTGACTTCTGCCATGCCACAGAACAGGGCGTTCTTCGTTCCTCCTTCGTCAGAGGATGTATCTGATAGCCAGTTCTCTTGATTCACCATTAATGATTTCTGAGCATAGTATTCTGCTTTCTTTTTGTAGAAAGCAGAATCCCTCTGTGGGCGATTAGATTTGCTCATGCATTCATTGGCGTAGTGACCTGGCTTTCCACAATTGTAGCAGCCTTAGTTCTGTGGAGCGTTTCCAGCTTTGTCTTCTGACCTCTGTCGGTCACCATTTCTGTCATTCCTGCATTCATATGCGTAGTGTCCTGGCTTACCACATTTGTAACATTCTTGGTTCTGTGGAGGGTTGCCAGTTTTGTCGTCTGACCTCTGTCGGTCACCACCTCTGTCTGTTCCGTCGTTTGACCTCTGTCGATCACCACCTCTGTCAGTTCTGTCGTTCGACCCTTCTCTTCCGTAGCGTTCATTTCCAGACTTCTTCTGGTAGCCTCTGCTGAATTCTATTGTCAAGAGTGCTAATGATTTAGCTATCGAGGCCAGGGTTGTTTCTTCTTCTTCCACTATCTCCTCTTCTTCACTATCAACGATCAAGATTTTCTTCTTCTTCTCCTTCTTTTCCTCCACAACTTTTTCTTTCTTCGATTTCTCTTTGGCCTTTGTAGTCTTACCAACTAGTGCAAGAGGTGCAATGATTTGAGATTTTGCTATCTGAGGCTCTTGGGCTGCCAATGTTCCATAGAGGTCTGACAGAGTCCAGGAATCTAAGTCCTGATTTGTTTGCAGGGACATAGACAACTGGAGCCATTCTTCATTTAGACTCTTCAGGAACATGACATTGTTTTCTTCAGAAGTTCTGTGGATTCCGAACTTCTTGCATTTGTTGATTAGAGAGTTGAATCGATCATATGTTGTCTGTAGAGTTTCTGTCGGCAGAGCTTTAAATGCATAGTATTCATTTATGTATTGGGCTCTGCGGTTTTTCTGAGTTTTGGCCCCCCCTTCTAGTTGTTTTTCTAGTTCCTTCCAAAGATCATATGCAGATTCACATGCATCTAAGGATTGGAAAAGATCGTTGGGAATAGCCATAATCAGAAGTCTCTTAGTTTTCTGAGCAACTTCATATTTTGCCCAATCAGGTTCGGACCACTTATCCTTGGTCTTTGGTTTCTCGTGTTTAGGGATTTCTGGTGTGTCATCTGTGGCAGGAACACGAGGTACTGTGATCATGGGAACGAAAGGAGGGTTTCGGAGATAGTATACAAGTTCTTTGTCAGTACCCTCAAAGAAATGAATCATTCGTATCTTCCATTGAGGGTATTCGTCTCTAAGTAGAGTGGGTGGCTTGGTTAAAGATCCAGCAATGAAGAAGTTGTTTGCGTTTGTCATTTTGAGAGAGAAAATATCCAGAAAATAGGGTATGAACAACAAACTTTTTAGACTATGAAGTGGATGCTTCGTATAATGTTTTTAAGCTTAAACAGAGCACTAATGGAGTTTTAACTAAAGAAACATGTTCTATAAGTTTACCAAAGTTCGAATAAATCGAAAATGGCAGAAAAACAGAAGCTGTTTGAATGATATGAAGAATAAGTTAAAAACTATCCAAGTTTCTACCAAAGATCATTGTTAGAGTGGATCCCTTGATATTGAAAATCAAGGTTTGCTTTGATACCAATTGTAGGTTCCTGTTTTGCTTAACAATGATGATTTTTTCAGTTAATTCAGATAACATATAATGAGGAAGCGTATTTAAAGAACTGAAAGATATAATGAGGTAGAATAACACATAATATCAAATAAGTAATATGTAGATGACATACAAATATCTCAAAGGTTTACTGTATTTGATATTAATAAGAACACCAAGAACACCGTGGGTTTAACAAGAAATTAGCTGGTGTGTGTTGTGCTAAGCTTAATAGAAGAACTCAACATGAGCCTTCTATTTATACTATTTCTAAAAGGGACATGCTTTAGACAATAAGGACAGAAAGGTACTAAGACACTATTCTGGTACTGTGGATAGTACAACGTGAATTAAATGCGCCGACTTCTACTAAGACTATGATCTATCAGAGTTTGACACGTGGAGTTGTCAGGGCATGCCTTGTACGAATGATCATGAGGATCTTCGTATAGCAGAAGTTGTCAGAAGCACGTTCGTCCTTGCATAGATCTTTTAGTCTTTATACCACAGAGGCTCTGTCAAGTATGACAGAGGCTCTGTGGCCTTGTCCGCTTAGAAGAGTCTTCTGGCGATTCTTTACTTCGGTCTTCTTGATTACTCGGCAGAGCCTCTGTCGAGTACTTCTATACTTCGGTCTTCTCGGCGATTCGGCAGAGCCTCTGTTGAGTACTTCTATACTTAGCCTATTTTTCAATACTTCTATAAACAGAAAGATTGGAGCTAACAGGAAGGTTTTGCAATTTTCTTAGACCTTCATTCACTAACAAAGTGTCCACACTTATAACATATGTTGAAGCTTTGTCAACTTGTGTTGATTTTGTCTTATCAGTGATGACCAGTAGTTGGTGTCTTCGGAAGTTACTCCTTTTGGCAAATCTTTTGAAAGAATTAGCCAATAGTACTAGTGACTCGCCAAACTTTGAAATGTCAGCGTGTGATAAGTCCTTAGAGTTATAAGGATCTAACTCAGTGATGGTTAGAGTAGAAGAGCACTAAGAAATGTAACACCAGTAATTTCAGGTATGTGAAGGTAGCATTGAACCCGTTTGGCGATTTGCAAAGTAAGCTTCGAGTATGGAAAGACCCACCTGGACCCTCTTCAGTGGCAGAAGTGTTTCGGGTGAGAAATGCAAGATTTTGGGCTTCGGTACCACGGGTGCGACAGTGCCGGCTAATGTGACATTTGTCACTATCGCCGGGCACAATCGCTGGAAGTGTATCGTAGGGTACTCCACGCGGCGAGAGTGCCAGCGATAGTGACCAATGTCACTATCGCACGGCATAGTCGCCGTCGGCCCTTAGTTGTTTAAAATCGGGATTTTAGTCCCTTCTCTCATTTGTTACTTCACCAACTCTTTCCCCTTCTCTATAAACCGAAACCCTTTGCTTCCATTGTCGATTTTGAGCCTTTGAGGCACCAAGACTTGAGATTTCAAGTGATTCTTCTTCATTTAGCAAGGTTTTAGAAGTTATAGCTAAATCTATTCACTTCACCCTCACCATCTAACTTCTTAGGGTTTCATCTAACCCTTTTCATCGTTTTGAAGATTTGGAGTTTAAGGTCATATTAGTGACCCTGGGAGTTTATTGTTGGTGGATACAAGTTGTGGGTAAGATAACCTTCTCTGTTCCTTCACCTAAGAAATTAGGGTTTTATGGTTCTCATTTCTTTTCCATTTGTTGGAACTTGGTATAACTTAGAAATGTTTGTAGCTAAGGATTGCTGTGGAAACCTTGGAGCTAGTGGAAGGATCCAAGACCTCATCTAAGGAGCTCAAGTTTGTTGGTAAAACCTAGATTTAGTCTAAAATCTAGCAAGGTGAGTTTTAGTCGCTTTGAAAAACTATATACATGTCAAAATGCACATATTTTGGGTTTGAAAGTATAACGATAAGTTCACTTCATTTTGATGAGTTTTGTGAATATTGGTACCCTTGCACATATTTGAGTTATAAAATCTTTGAAAATGATTTCATGATATTTATGAGGTGCTTGAGTCACCAAAAAGGGGGACTTTGATTTCCAACCGAGGTTTCTTGAACATTTAGAGAATTTGTGTAATATAATGTTTTGGTTTCTAATATGTGAAAATTGGGGTACAAATGGTTTTAGAGGAATTATTGTATGAGTTGGGGTGTTTTATGGACGATTATTGAAATGTGGATTATTTGGGATTTTACTCAATTTATGGATTTGGATATTTGAAACTTTAAGTTCTTTGACTTTAAAAGCGTGAGTTGTTGGAAAAGGGTCATCCCTTGACTTTATGAATGTTTGGAAAAGTGTTGACGGTTCGGGCCTTTGGCCATTTATACTTGGAGAAAATACCAATTTTGGTAAAGCTGTACACCAGCTTATGTAGCTATATTGGCTTTATTTTATTGCCAAACGTTTTATGACGCTTTATGGCTTGATTTATACTCTAATGAGTTTTGGGACGTTGTCCGGTTTAAATGGCTCAATGTGGAGCATTTTATGGAAGATGCAATTATGGCATAAATGTTGGTTATTACATGATTTAAATGCATTAGTTCATTTATTTAGAGTCATGTAATGTTTTAGACTGTAATGCAGTGGATCCATAAGGCATAAAAGTGTTTGTTCATCATGGAGTTTTGATGTCCATGTTTGAGTCTAGTGAGTGGTCCCAAGTCATGTTTTTATGTAAGCTTGCGGTGGTTGCTCTTGGAGAGCCATACACGGAGCTAGGGGTGCTCACGGGTTGGGTTGAAGACATTTCGACACATCAATCCAATGTTGGCGGTTTGAAAAAATTTCAACCCAACCCAACCTAAACAAAGGTACAACCCAACCCGTTCGGGTTGATCGGGTTGGTCGGATTGTGTTTAAACAAGGTAAAATCAAAACTAGAAACATAAAAATAAAGGAAACGTGTCTTTAAAATACAACCGATAATTCAGACAATATTTAGATACTACATATAAAAATGTCTAAACCAAATATGATCAAATATTTAGATCCACATATTTCTTAAATCTTAAACATATTGCCATCAACCGTTTTTCTCAATTTGCATATATATGTTAACATTTATTTTATGAATATGTGTGTGTGTGTGTGAGTGTGAGTGTGAGTGTGTGAAAGAGTTATATATAGATGGATAAGAGATTGAATATATATATATATATATATATATATATATATATATATATATATATATATATATATATATATATATATCGGGTTCATCGGGTTGGGTCGGGTTCAAAATCTCGTAACCCGATATCAACCCAATACATTCTTACAACTCGATTGGACATCGGGTTGCTTCGAGTTGGGTTATTTCACATTGGGTTGGGTTGGGTTGATCAGGTTGGTCGGGTTTTTGAGCACCCCTACACGGAGCCAAGTCTTGCGGTGGTGCCCATGGTGAGCCAGAGACGGTGACTTGTGACTTTTGTGGTGACACTCATCTAGAGGTCGAGTAGGCACTAGGGTCATTTATGTATCTTGCGGTGGTTGCTCAATGTGGAGCCGTATATGGGGATCCATGATTCTATGTGAACTCGAGAACATTGATAAGTGGCTTAATTTTGTGTACCCGCCACATGTAATAACCGAGATTGTTTTAGTCGGTATTTGGAAATTTTGGAAGAATTTCGGAATTTAGAAAGTTGTGTGGTCTAAGTGTAAAATTTAAAAGTTTGGTGCTTATTGAGAAGAGTATATAAAGAATGAGAACCCCTAATTTATTTCATTTTAGCCAAATGGTGCGTGTGTGTGTGTGTGTGTGTGATTTCGGCTAGGAGAAAGAGTGCAGGGATAGAGGCATTTCAATTGGAAGGGAGAAAGGAAATTGTAGCAGCTGAAACTTTGATTCGATCAGTAAATCTTCAGGTAATCTACCAATCTGTCTTCTTTTTGTTTTGATGAAATGTTTTGGGTTGTGAGGAGACGAACTAGGTTTTATGGAATTTCTTGTGTTTTTCTCATTCAATTGTTAAGAGGGGTTAGGAATGGGTGGTTGTGCTCACCATCGACCCATATTGTGTTAATCTGGATGGTGTTGGGAGGATTAGGACAAATGATGTGCAAATTTCCTGAGTTTTTGTAAAGTTCGTCGCGTCCGGGAACCTCCAACTCAAGCTTGTGTCCGGACATCTTGTGGTGTCCGGATGAGAGTAGTGTCCGGGTAGAGTGGTGGTAGTAGTTTCCAGTAGTTTAACCAGAAACCCTTGAGAATCCGGGTAGAACGTCCGGATAGTGTTGGTTGTCCGGGTAGAACGTCCGGATAGTGTTGGTTGTCCGGGTAGAACGTCCGGATGGTTTTGGCTGTCCGGATAAAGTGTCCGGAAAGTTGTAGTATGGCACTGTAGTGCAGCCTGTTAGTCCGAGGGGTTAACCGTGTGAGTGTGTAGTTCGATCAAGTGATTTATTGTGGTAGTATGTATCCTTATAGGTGCAGTTGAAGGAATAAATCAATCTAGTGAGAGGATTAAGCAGGACGACAGGTGAGTTTTCCGATCCTAAAACCCTTTTTAAATGTGGAACTTTACGCATGTTACATTGGTAAATGCTCGTACTATTCTTTTTAACCTTGCATGGAAAGTGTGATTTAATTGTGTGGATACAAACTGTTCTTATTTCAAAGCGAATAGTAAGTGTGTGACAATATGTGTGATTTAAATGTGTGTGACCATGCTCTGGATTTGGTGTGAAATGGGGGTGTGTCCCATATGGTTTGATTTATGAATCCTTATGCATAATTAATGGTAAGTGTTCATATTACCATTTGCTCATGAATGAAAAGTGTGATTTAATCGTGTGGACGAGCTATGGCATTTGTGTGAGATGGGGGGTGTGTCCCATATGGTGTGATATATGAATGTGTTTCAAATATGGGCGGTGTATGCCCCTTTTTACGTTGTCACGGTGTGTGTGACCATAGTGTGTGCCATTGGCATTATGAATTTACATCTCTGAAAAGTCTTTATTCTGGGAGTTTCCTGATATCGGTAAATGGAGATCTTGAGTGCTCAACTCAAGGATCGGATGATAGGGAGGTGTTTTCTTACTCTCTAGTTAGTGGAAGAGTGTCAAGGGTAGTTGAGAAATGATAGACGTATGAATTGATAACACTAGTGTTGGTTGTTTCAAATGTAAGGAACCTAATGGTTTGGTTAGAAGTAGGGTGTTGGCGTTGATCCGTTGTAACTGCATACGGTTGACCTTGCTTGAGCGAATAGCCTTCAATGTAGAGTGAGTCATGCATTGCGTTTTCAAACAAGTTACATAAGTCCTTCATATCAAAATGTGTGTGTGTGTACCTTGTGAGTTTCTGGTTTTGAAAATGAGTTGGCGCGTGCAAGGGTGTGCTTGAAGGAAAAGATAAATTTATTTGCGTGGTGTGATAAATTTCGTATTTGGAGAAATAGTGAATCATTTCACTTCTTTATGAGTGAGTTAAACTTTGTTGTATAAATCATAACAATATTTGATCACGTGGTTTATGGGTGAAGACGATATGAAAACGTTGTCGACATATCAGCGAGTGTGAGAGTCGGTTGACCATCCCAGCGTGGACGATTTTGCTATATTTTAAAATTTTGCACAAAGAGAGTTTCAGTGTGTACACTTTCAATAGATGGACCAGGTTGCGAGATGTCATGGGTGTGTGTGTGGTTGTTCTTCATGGGGGTATCGTGTCTTGCATATCAAACCTTGTTTTGTGGAATATTTCGAGTATGTGAAACGATTTAAATCATTGTGTTGTCATGCATGGAGGCTATGAGATCGCTAAGCGGTAAGAGAAATTGCACTTAATAATGTGCAAAGTTCCGAGAGTGGAAAGTACGGTTAAAACGACGATGGTCGATTTGTGGCCTTAGAGTTACCGTTTAGGGAGGGCGGCGTCTCACTGTAGTCTCAGTCCTTGACCTTAGAGATGCTTGTGTGATGGTAGTCTTTTCTCTTGTTTGGTAAGTTGACGTGTGGCTGACAGCGGGGGAAGTGTCACGGGGGATTTCGAAGCAGGCAAAATACCTCGAAGGGTAGCGTTGTGGTATGTGGATGAAACAGTATCGGCGTGGAGCCGGAGTTAGGGAGAACTTGTATTTAGACTAATTGTCAGGCATTAATGTTGAAGTCAACGTCGGGTGTGGAGTCATTGTCGGGAGATTTGAAATTGAAAGGGGTAACCCTGGTGTGATTATTTAGTCAGGTGTGTGCGTGGAGATAAGAGGTCGGTTGGGAAGGTGTGAATCTGTCAAGAGGGTGGACCGCCTTTTGTGAGTATCTTGAAGGTGGATAATTGATAGTTGGATAGGGGATTCTTCCTATGTGACTGATATGTCGTTTACAAATGAAGTAGTTAGCACAACTCATGTTAGACATGTGGACTAGGTTGGGTTGCAAGGAGCGTTCTATCGTTTGATTTATTGAGCGTGTCTCAAGTGGTTTCCGAAGAGTTGATTGGGGATAAAGACTCGATTGAGTGAGGTAGACAGTCATATTTTGCGGTACAACTAGACTAGAGAAAGGTAAAGTTGTGAGTTTCTAAATGAAAGCTTGGTGATACCTGTTTGATAACTGTGCATGCGTACTTATTATTGTGTGATTGCTTATGACTATTCGAGCGGACTTGGTCTATTCCCAAGGGTGAGTGTGTGCCGTAGACTGACCAGGTAGAAATCCCAGTTATATGTATGTGGATGTTGATTTGCAAAAACTAATTATTGCTTAATGCTTTCGCAACTCTTTCAAATTTATGTCGTGTTTGGTGTGGAGAAAGCATGGCCTAGTGTGTGCACAAATGATCGTGGGGATTTAACCTCTTGTGTGTGGGGTTGTGTGGATAAGATGGCGACAACTTATAATTAGTAAGCATGTGAGGCATGGTGGTAATGATTGGCTGCGGGGTTAAGTGATGGACTAGTGTTGATATGGGGTGAGCGTTAGTGGAGATCCTTGCTCGGATTTGTTTATAAGTTGTTCAAATGTGGCAAAATTTTGTGTGGTGATGCCTGGATGTCTAGGTGGCATGCGGTATTGTTACCCGAGAATAAAAGAGTGGGGTGGCAGTTGGTGGCTAGCTAAGAAGGAAATTGTGTGCTCTTGGACTGGTTAGTTTATGATGTTTTGTAGTAGATAGGAAATTTTTGGGAATGTGAACTAATCCTTGTATGTTAGGGAAATGCAAGGGAGTGGGTTAGTATCGTTTGAGAAATGAGAAGTGTGTAGTCGCTTCGAGTATTGAGTGTGATTTCGGATTAACTTGGTTGAATTCTCGTATGAGAGGTGATGGAACTGCTGGTTAGGTATAGTAACCGTTAAAATTGCGTTTATGTAGTGGTCAATGTTGGATGAGAAAATGTTCCATGCTAGCCTGAGGTAATTGGGACATTAGATTGGAATAAGTGAGTAAGCGCGAAATAGAAGATGTGACAAGTGGCTCGGAAAGTGGGGAGCAATGTCATCAGAACGTCACCGTCGGGTGCGTGAACTTCTAGTGGGAGTATGAGAAAGGGGATTTGTGTGTATGTGATTGGTTTAAGCATTGAGGAGAGCTAGCTTGTGTGATTGGTCAAGAGTGTGCACCTTCTAGTGAGTCGTTCTTTGGAAACATGTTTTATGTTGAGAAGTAAGTGGAAGACAGTAGTCGAATGTAGTGCTCGGAGTGAGGGACCATTGGATTAGACTTGGTAGTAATATAGGAGTGACGTTGTGGTAATAGCGTGTGAATTGATTGTTATCAATGGTTTGTGGTCAGTTTAATTTATGTGAGGAAGTGTTATCTGTCTTAGACGTATTTTGTGTTGGGAGAGTAATGGTAGAATTGCGTGTAATCTGTTGAAGAGAATCTTAACTGCGGGTTAAGGTGATATTCGAGGTTGATTTTGTGATCAGTTGGCGAACTGAGCGTCGTTATTTTAATAAGGGTTGCATGTTGTTGTGACGTTAACTTCGGTAGAATTCGTTCTTTAAGAAGGTGAATTTGTGTGTGAAACCCTTAGTTTGGCGCGTTTTAAAAACCGTGAGTCTAGATGTGTGGATAATTTTGAGTGAGACCGGAGGTCACACGGTTGACCACCGATAGGTCGAACATTTTAGCGAAAGGTTAAGCGTGGCTCAAGACCGCCACTGGTTTATGTGAGCAGTAGGAAGAGATTTATCGAATTCCATGTAGGAGTCGGTGCGATGTTTAGAATAAAGAAGTGTCTCTGGTGGAAGTTCAGTGGCGATTCCATAAGGAGCAAGAGGCAACTTGGGAATTTGAAATCAGACATGAGGACTCGATATCCTCGTTGGTTTGAAAATGGAATTCCGGGGACATAATTCTTTTGAGGGGTGGATGTTGTAATAACCGAGATTGTTTTAGTCGGTATTTGGAAATTTTGGAAGAATTTCGGAATTTAGAAAGTTGTGTGGTCTAAGTGTAAAATTTAAAAGTTTGGTGCTTATTAAGAAGAGTATATAAAGAATGAGAAACCCTAATTTATTTCATTTTAGCCAAATGGTGTGTGTGTGTGTGTGTGTGTGTGTGTGTGTGATTTCGGCTAGGAGAAAGAGTGCATGGATAGAGGCATTTCAATTGGAAGGGAGAAAGGAAATTGTAGCAGCTGAAACTTTGATTCGATCAGTAAATCTTCAGGTAATCTACCAATCTGTCTTCTTTTTGTTTTGATGAAATGTTTTGGGTTGTGAGGAGACAAACTAGGTTTTATGGAATTTCTTGTGTTTTTCTCATTCAATTGTTAAGAGGGGTTAGGAATGGGTGGTTGTGCTCACCATCGACCTATATTGTGTTAATCTGGATGGTGTTGGGAGGATTAGGACAAATGATGTGCAAATTTCCTGAGTTTTTGTAAAGTTCGTCGCGTCCGGGAACCTCCAACTCAAGCTTGTGTCCGGACATCCTGTGGTGTCCGGATGAGAGTAGTGTCCGGGTAGAGTGGTGGTAGTAGTTTCCGGTAGTTTAACCGGAAACCCTTGAGAATCCGGGTAGAACGTCCGGATAGTGTTGGTTGTCCGGGTAGAACGTCCGGATAGCTCTGGTTGTCTGGATGGTTTTGGCTGTCCGGATAAAGTGTCCGGAAAGTTGTAGTATGGCACTGTAGTGCATCCTGTTAGTCCGAGGGGTTAACCGTGTGAGTGTGTAGTTCGATCAAGTGACTTATTGTGGTAGTATGTATCCTTATAGGTGCAGTTGAAGGAATAAATCAATCTAGTGAGAGGATTAAGCAGGACGACAGGTGAGTTTTCCGATCCTAAAACCCTTTTTAAATGTGGAACTTTACGCATGTTACATTGGTAAATGCTCGTACTATTCTTTTTAACCTTGCATGGAAAGTGTGATTTAATTGTGTGGATACAAACTGTTCTTATTTCAAAGCGAATAGTAGGTATGTGACAATATGTGTGATTTAAATGTGTGTGACCATGCTCTGGCTTTGGTGTGAAATGGGGGTGTGTCCCATATGGTTTGATATATGAATCCTTATGCATAATTAATGGTAAGTGTTCATATTATCATTTGCTCATGAATGAAAAGTGTGATTTAATCGTGTGGACGAGCTATGGCATTTGTGTGAGATGGGGGTGTGTCCCATATGGTGTGATATATGAATGTGTTTCATATATGGGCGGTGTGTGCCCCTTTTTACGTTGTCATGGTGTGTGTGACCATAGTGTGTGCCATTAGCTTGTCATTGTGTGTTGATCAGATATGTGTGTTCTTGACAGGATTTGTACAATCATTTCTTACTGAAAGTTTTACATAAACTGTGTATTTTGTGGTGTGGCTTTTGAGGGAAATCACTAGACCTCATGGTCTAACCCTCGCTTTTCAAAACTAAAACCTTTTCAGGTAAGCAGGTATTCGAAGCTTGCTTAGAAGTTGACTAGGCGTGAGACGGAGTTGCATTAGAAGGCTTTCCTTTTATTTTGTAGTTGTGATCTCAGCTGTAGTTAGGGTTATTTCCGCAAGCCCTGTGTTGTATATCCTTGACAGTGTAGCTATGTTGAGCCGTTTTGGCGTTTCAATTTAAAGAATTAGATTTTGGCATGATTGTTTGGTGTGGGTTGTTACACCACATTTCATAGAATCGGGTCTCCCCCGTCACCGAAAGATGTTATTTGTGGGTATTCCCTTACCCATACCTTCAGTGTTAAAATGTACAACTTTATTATACAAATGGTAATTTGGGCAAAGCATCTCGTGTGCGTATTTTTGGGAAACTTAAATGTTGGACATTTATTATAATTGAGTATTGGTGATGACTTGGAGTCGTGTTCGTGTACGTTTTGGGTGAGTGTAAAAGGTTGATTATTATCCAGAATATTATTACAAATTTGGGGTACAAACCTTACTGTCATAATTCTTTTATACATTTTATAATTTATGGATAAATCATACTTATGGTAAACTCTTGGTTTTAACCGTTTTATGTTTTGTATGATGGAAACTGCTTTAACTCACTAGGCGTTAAGCCTAACACTTTTTCTTTTCGACATGTATATCAGGTCTTAGATGGATCTGAGTGGCGAGTGGAGCTTGGTAGAAGTTCCGGTAGGATGGCTTTAGAGATGTCCTTCGGTTTTGAGAATATAGCATATTTGGTGGTTTTAGTATCACCCGACTGACTTCATCCTCGTTTGTGGGACTAGATAGTTCCGTTAGAACTCTGATACATGTTGTAGTGTTCCATCCTTTGTAAATTCTAGACATTTGTCATTTTGAGTTATGTATTTAAAGGATTTTTGGAAGTTTTAATTTGTCTGCTATTTTCTAATTTCAGGGGTGTTACAACTTACAAGAAGGGACAATATCTGAAAAGAGTAGACAACATGAGTGCTTTTGGAGTCTTTTGAATCTCTTACAAGATTCTTCTTCAGCTGGTGAGATTGCTCGTGATTCAACAATATTCCATAAAGAGTGTTAGGATACAGGCTATTGAGGTCTTTAGTCAGCTTCAGTTCAATTAATAAGTAGTGAATGAGTTGGTGTACCTCAGACTGAGATTAATTTTTCCACAAATGAACATCTCAAATTGCCTCACCAGAATTATCTTTCTGGTTTATTTTGTACTTCAGTAGTACCTTCATATTGAACACAAAGTGTGTCCCATATGGTTTTTGAAGTTTTGAGGTTCATGACAGAATGATATTCTTCATCAGAAAGTGCCATTACAACGATAGTTCTTGCCTTAACATAAATGGGCATAGTACGCAAACATGATAGAACAGGACAAGACAGGACAAGACAGAACAATTATTCAACATTTGGTAGACAGAACTGGACTGAACATATCATATAACATTAGATAAAATACAATAAATAAAATTTAAAAAATGAATAAAATATAAAATAGAACGTGTATTTGATGTTTTAGAAGAGAATTAGATTTTATTTTGAGGTTATATTGGTAAAACATAAGTTTGTTCCACCTTATTCCATGGGGTGGGGGTGGAACATGCCTGTTCCACTTCGTTCCCGCCTGTTCCACATAAAAGTCTTGCATTTTTAACTACCTATGCGCTCTTGGTTTTGTTTTGGCTAGAAATTGACTATTAGGTTTAGGTGGTGTTTGTTTAAAAAAAAAACTCTTATTTGCTACTTATGATTCGGTCAAACATAAGACAATTCATACCGTTTGTTTTCCCCCTTTTTCAGAATCTCTCAACCCTTAATGTCCTCTGTTAAATTAAGTGATAACGTAGCCACTTAAATACCTCTAATTTCTGTCCAACACCATTCTTTCGATTTCAACGTTAGTTTTATCCCATATGCACCCCGAATTTGCAAAAAACGCAAAATGCTATAATTGTAGATCTATGTGTTGGATTTCCAGAATATCTTGAATCTCTTAAATCGGTCTTAGGTGTGTGAGATATGTTTATTAAAACTTCACAGCCTCGCAAATCTGCCAACATCCTTCTTTTGTTTTTTTCGTTCCGTCATTTGATCATCGATGCCCACTTCAATTGACGTATTTAAGTCTAATTTTTTTAGGAGAAAATAGACAATTATACATATTCAGACGTTTTTCAGTTTAAAAAAACGAACAACTTTATTAATTCAGATTTCAGACTTCAGCACCACCTTTTAAAAATCAAAAGTGGAATTAGACTTTAGATTTCAGCAACTCTTAAAAAACAAACGCTACATTAGTTTGTCTTCTTCTTTGTTCTTTTTTTCGTGTGTTGATTGGTAACATATGTTGCTTGTTTATTTTATAATGTGATGTAGAGGTGCTCAATAAACCGATCAACCCGACCAACCTGTACTGTTTGGGTTGTGTTGGGTTGGGTTGAAAATTTTCAAACCAGTGCCTTCAACCTGATTACCAGTTCCATGCAAAACCGGTTGGGGTTGCTTATAATTAGCTTTTTGTCCAAAAAGTCTAAAATGGCCATTTTGTCATCTTGACGAACAAATAGATGATTTCAAAACCAATTCCATTACAAAAAAAAAGTTACGGGTTCTTTCGTAATAAATAAAGTTCAAGAACCAATTCCGTGATTTATACCAAACCATTGGACCAAAACAGCAACTTCACACTAAATATTGTTAGGTATAACACAAAAAAAGTCATAACAATTATCTGGAGTTCGGCCCTCTTTCTTCTTCTTCTTCTTCTTCTTCTTCTTCTTCTTCTTCTTCTTCTTCTTCTTCTTCTTCTTCTAATTCTCTCTCATCAAGAAGGACTTTCTATTTTCCCTCTCTTGTGGGTTGACATTTTCTGTCATTGAGCTTTTTGCTCCTTTCTCCTCCAAAACTCCGGTGACTCTCCGGGCTGATTGTTTTCTTCCTCTTTACTTCCAGTTTCTCTCACACAATCACTCCTATTACCTAGTTATGTCTTCCTCATCGAACCCTCAACCTGATGGAGTCGACAATCTCGCCATGCTAGCCACAAAACTCAAAGTCTCCTCCAACGAACCCCCCCTTACGATGGTGGACGACACCACGGAGCACCTACTGGTCCAGTCGGTCGAAGAACTCTGTCTGGACTCCTTTACGGCAACCTCGATGGTTGCTAGAGTGTTCTCAAGGAAAGTATGCTCCATAGCTTTCTTAAAGAACATTTTCAACAGGATGTGGAAGTTTAAAGAAGGATGGCAAATAAAACATCTTGGGGGCGACTCTAATAGTTCTTTCTTTGGTGTCTCTTTTGCCTCCCCAAAAAATCAAGAATGGGTTTTACAACGTACACCATGGATTTTCTCAGGAGGTTTTCTTCTCGGGACACCGTGGCCGGAGTCAGGAAATTGGAAGGAAGCAAAACTCACAACTATACCGCTTTCGCTCACTATAAACAACATTCCGCTAAAACTTTACACCCGAAACAACCTCACCTCGTGGATTAAAGCAGCGGATCCTAACGCCGAGCTCAACTGGAAAGGAAGCAATCTAGATATGATCCGTGCCTACACTGTTACGAAGGTAAACGTCCCTGTGAACTCACGTCCCTGTGTTGGAATTTTTATCGATTACGATGGGAGAAAAAAGTGGCTCCAATTTAAATATGAAAGACTACCTCTAATCTGCTACCGGTGTGGGTTATGGGGGCATGAAAACGTGGGCTGCACAAACAAACCAGTGGTTATCCGGGACCCGGACGACCCGGACAGGAAGCTTTGGCAACTTTATGGCCCGTGGCTCTCGGGAAATAATGTGGGGGATTGTTTTACCCCGTTTTTCGCTAACAAGGAAGGGAAGATTAAGGACTTAGAGAAACTCAACTCGGTAAGAAATCTGGATTTCAACACAGATAAAAGCAGCACCGGAAAATTTTCAGGCGACTTCCTCCGAACTACTACCCCTATACCGGCCAAAGAGGACAACACTCCAAGTAGAGAAAAGGACAAGATCACTTTTTACTTTGGAAGAAAGTCCCATCCAAAAGAGGTAAGTCTCACCAACTCTAGCCACATAGGTCACTCTACCATCAAAAAGTCCCATCAGGAAGCTTCCATAATTACCCCAACTCCCTATTACCCATCGTATAACGAGATTATCACCAAAATACCTACTGATTTGTTACCCACCCCTTGTACTACGGTTGACCAAAACCCAAACACCAAAAAAAATGATAAGACTTGTGATGAAAACCCTTTTTTCCCACTGCCCAAAACCAAGACATACATTACCAATAAAGACACCTCCCACTCTATATCCCATACCCCAACACGTGATTACCTAGAACCCCCACCTCCTACTTTTCCCACCTCCTCTGCTAGCCACGGCCACCCTACACCCCAAAATGATCACTGTTTGCATGGAACCCCATGCAAACCTCAACAACCCAACCATACCACCAATCCCTATCTTGACACTATCCCTACCCACCCCCAACCAAACATGGAACACGGCGATGCCAATACTATGCATGGCAGCCATGAATCCCACCTAAAACACGCTAAGAACCCTATGACCTGTAAACGCATATCCATCAAAGATAAAGCTAGAAGGAACGGGGGAAAAAGACCAAGCTCGAAATGCTCCCCCAAAACGAGACAAAAGGAACTGAGGACACTAGCTCAATGTTGACGCCATCACCCAACGAACCAGAGGCGGGTCCGTTTCAACGGGCCTGCCTAGACAAATGAAGATCTTGGCTTGGAACTGTCGGGGCTTGGGCAACCCGCGTGCAGTTCCGGTCCTGAAGGACATCATTCGAAGTTATCGACCTGACGTTTTTTTCCTCTTTGAAACGCTAGTTGTTCAATCTAGAATCGATGTTATTAAGCTCTGTTTGGGTTTTGAAAACTGTTTCGCTGTCGATTGTAATGGCCGCAGTGGCGGTATTTGTGTTTTCTGGAATGAAATTTCTACGGTGTCGCTTTTGTCTTATTCGCATAATTTTATTGATTTGCATGTCATCGATCCCACACGTAACACTTGGCGGATTACGGGATTCTATGGTTTTCCCGATCGGGGAAGACGTAGGGATTCGTGGAATCTCCTACGTACTTTGGCAACACACTCCGACAAACCGTGGGTTGTTATCGGCGATTTTAACGACCTCACTTCGCAACAAGAAAAAAAGGTCTCCTTACTCACCCGGTTTGGTGCATAAATGGGTTTCGTGACGCACTTTTGGACTGCAATCTCACAAATATCCCCATGCATTGTTTTCCTTTTACATGGTGTAATCACAAAGGCAAACCCAATGAAGTTTGGGAACGGCTCGATCGTGCGGTGGGATCCCCGTCTTGGTCAAACCTTTTCCCAAACGCTTGGATCGAAAACTTAGTGAGCCCCATCTCTGATCACTCCCCTATTCTCCTCCACACTCATGATGTTCATACGATGAGACGATCAAAGTTTAATCTCTTTCGCTTCGAAAACAAATGGTTACACGAGACAAATCTCGACCCCCTTATTTCTAGTACCTGGAATCGGGAGTCTTTCATGGACCTTCCAAATAGACTTTCTTCCATTGTCGGGAAACTCCGCAAATGGGGACGGGATTTACATGCCTCTCATACAAAGGAGATCAACGAATGCCGCAAAAAGCTTACCCTTCTTCGTAGCCACGGTCCAGCCGCAAATGCCCGTGTTTATGATGAAACTAACAGGAAATATTTGTCTCTTCTCATCAAGGAGGAGGAGCATTGGAAACAAAGAGCAAAGATTTTTTGGCTTAAAGAAGGAGATATAAACACGAGATTTTTTCACACCCACGCAAATGGGAGAAGGAAGCGGAACTACATTCGAAGGCTAAAAAATGAGGACGGGGTGTGGGTGACGGAACCCGAGGAGCTTTGTTCCCTTGCCATCGATTACTTTAAACACATTTTTCTGCAAGTAATGGCATGGCTAGTCTTATTACCGACAAAGTAAAACCGTGTATCTTGGCAATCAACAATGCTCATCTCGAGGCTCCTTTTAACAGGAAAGAATTTAGAGAAACCCTCTTCCAAATGCATCCCGATAAAGCGCCGGGTCCCGATGGGTTTAACCCGCGTTTTTTCCAACATTATTGGGATTTGGTTGGCGACACTATTGTCTCGACGGGCATCTCTTGGCTGCGAAATAATGCCTTCCCGGAAGGAGTAAACGACGCGATAATCACCCTTATCCCAAAGTGCGACACACCGACCACCTTGAAAGATCTTCGCCCCATAGCACTTTGCAATGTCACGCTCAAAATCATAACAAAAGTCCTTGCAAATCGGCTAAAAAAATTCCTCCTAAAGGTGGTTTCGGAAAATCAATTGGCCTTCGTCAAGGGTAGACTCATAACGGATAATATTCTTATTGCTTTCGAGCTCCTCCATAGCATGAAGAATAATACTCGGAAAAAATGCGGGGATGTCGCGCTCAAGATTGATATAAGCAAAGCCTACGATAGACTTGATTGGAACTACATACGACTCATCCTCACCAAAATGGGTTTCTCCATAACGTGGGTGAATATGGTCATGTTATGTATCACCTCGGTCCGCTACTTTGTTCGTATCAATAACGACATTGCGGGTCCGATCTACCCCAAGCGTGGCCTCCGCCAAGGTGACCCTCTCTCCCCGTATATTTTCATTCTTTGTATGGAGGGTCTTTCTACCCTTTTGACGGATGCTACCTCTAGAAATCTCATTCATGGGTGTAAAGTTACGAGACGTGCTCCGGCCATCTCTCACCTCCTCTTTGCGGACGACGCCATCCTCTTTTGTCAAGCTACCGTGGAAGAGTGTTCGGTTGTCAAATCGATTCTTAGCAAGTTTGAGAAAGGGGCGGGCTTAGCGGTCAATCTCGAAAAATCGGGTATTATGTTTAGCAAAAATGTTGATCCTACCTCGAAAGATAGCATCTCCAACATTTTCGGGGTGTCGAAACCCCTAAACACCGGCAAATATTTGGGGCTCCCCTCTATCATTGGCCGAAACAAAAAACAAATCTTCGGGCATTTAAAAGACAAAATTTGGCAGCGCCTTTCTAAATGGCGGCAAAGGCCGATTTCAAATGCGGGAAGCTCACTCTTATCAAAGCGGCGGCTCAAGCTATCCCGGTTTTTTTCATGAGCGTGTTTCTACTCCCAAACTCTCTATTAAAGGACATCCAACGTCTCCTAAACTCCTTTTGGTGGAGCTCGAAAAAGGATGGATCGCGCGCGATTAATTGGTTAACTTGGGAAAAACTTTGTACGCCTCAATATTTTGGGGGGCTTGGGTTCCGGGATTTCTCTTCTTTCAACCTCGCGATGTTAGGCAAGCAAGGATGGAGACTCCTCTCCCAACCAAATTCTTTGGTTAGTCGAGTTTTCAAGGCGAAGTATTACCCCAACGGGGATTTTTTCGATGCTAAATTGGGATACAACCCAAGTTATGTGTGGAGAAGCATATGGACATCCCATAAATCGCTATACAAAGGCTATAGATGGAAGGTCGGTAACGGGGAGTCTATCCCCGTTTGGAGGGATCCATGGCTACGGGACGACAAATTTTTTTGGGTGGATACCCCAACCCCTTCCGACCGTGATGACCTTAGGGTGTGTCACCTGCTTTCTCGTACCACCATAGGGTGGGACCATGATCTCATCAACCGATTTTTCTCTCCACGAGACTGCAGCAAAAATTTTAAAATACCGTGTGTTCAAGGTGGAAATGACCAACTTATTTGGCATCTTAGTCAAAATGGCATGTACTCGGTAAAAAGTGGCTATAACCTTATGAGAAACTTGGCCCAAAACCATGCCATCTCTCCTACAGCACCTGCGTGGAACCGTATTTGGAAGGCTTGTATTCCCCACAAAGTAAGATGCTTCACTTGGAGGCTTTGCAAAGACGTCCTTCCTAATTGGGTTAACCTTCAAACACGCGGAATCCATGTCCCGTGTCTTTGTGCCCTTTGCGGGGCCAACCCAGAGAACAATTGGCACCTTTTCCTCGGTTGCCCGGTTTCCGTGAAGGTGTGGAAGGAGGCGAAACTTTGGGAATACATTGATGAGATTGCGACCGATTCGGAGGATTTCATCTCCTTCCTTACGACCGTTTTGAATGACAACAACGAATCGCTTCGCAATAGTATCCTCATGATTTGTTGGAGCATTTGGAAACATAGGAACCATGCATGGTTGAACGCCGCGGTAAAAAGTCCGAAGTGGGTGGTTCGACTAGCAAAAATCTCACGCGACGAATGGATGTCGATCAATGGTTCGAACCATATCGACAATGCTTCTCTTGAAGGGTGCAAAATGTGGCATGCCCCACCTCAAATTTTTTTAAAGTGTAATGTCGATGCGGCTACTTTCACCTCTTCCAATCAATGGGGATCCGGAGCGGTTCTCCGCGACCACAACGATACCGTTTTAGCCTACTGCTCCACTCTTGACTTTGGTTCTCCAACGGCAAAAGAGTGTGAGGCTATGGCTCTGTTAAGGGCGATCGCATGGGTCATTGATATGGGCCACGATCAGATCATTTTTGAATCCGACGCGAAGCTTGTCGTTGACGCCCTCAATACAAATTTGGAGAATATTTCGGAGTTCGGTGCCCTCATTGAACGGGGCAGATCCCTCCTTGCCCACTCGACGGACTTCCATGTTAAATTCGTCCGAAGACACGCAAACGAAACGGCTCATGCTATTGCTTGGAATGCTCAAAGAATTCCAAACAGTGGTATTATGTGTAATTTCCCTTTGTTCTTGGCTGCACATGTTCAGCCTCATTGTACTTTGAATCATTAATGAAATTTCCTCCTTTTTATTTCAAAAACAATTATCTGGAGTTCAGATTTGTATATCATGAGACGTGTCAAATACCCATAATTAGTGAGGCTGATTGCCAAAATATTTTATTAGATATTACTAAGATTTTTAATTATTTTTTAATTCTTAATAAATATATACCCGTAAAACATGTTGTTTTTAATTTTATTTAAATGTTGATGTGACATGTGTTAGAAAAAGCCTCTAAATGTTGCTTTAAAAATGGAAATATCATGTTCTATCAACAATCTAAAACCTATCTTTAAATGCATTTCTTAAGTTCATTTTTGACTAATGTATTTACTTAACAAAATCACTTCAATTTTTACCTTAATTACCATTCACCCATTTCTTATGCGTTGGGAGTTCCCTAAATATAATTAAATTATTTTAGTTTTAGAATGAATTACATTTTTGGTCCTCATTTATACAATCTTTTGGTTTTCATCCATTAAATTCATAAAGTACAGGGTGGTCAATTTTTCATGATTTGGAGCCCAAATTAGTCTCTCTATTTAACACAGTTCAAATTTCTCCGTTAAATGCATCACGTGCCCCTCATGTGAGGGGCAATTTGGTCCTTTTTACCCATTCTGCTTCTGCTTACTCAGGTATATTTCCTCTTCAACCAAGAAAACAAGGGTATTCTAGTGAAACTCTGGTTGTCAAACCACCCCATCACCAATCATCTTCTCATGCCCCTTCTCTGATTCATCTTCTTTGATGCACCCCTTTCTCTTCTTCTTCCCCTACTTTCCAAATCAAATCCAAACAGAAAAGTAAAGCCAAATTTAGTTTTGTGAAAATTGGAATGTGGAGGAGATCTCACCACATGCTCCACCGCTTGTGCAGGCCCCCGTCAATTCCTTTGAGTTTCGGTCTTGCGACCGTACTCCCCAGGCGGAGTGTTTCACGCGTTAGCTGGGCCCCTGATCCGCGTAGACCAAGGGCGAACACTCATCGTTTACGGCATGGACTACCAGGGTATCTAATCCTGTTCGCTCCCCATGCTTTCGCACCCCGGAGATCTCACCTTCATCTTCATAAACCAAATTAAAACCCCTTAAATTTTCTTTCATGAGCAAACTTCTAATTATACAGATTGACTGATTTTTTTGAGTAAAAATGGTGAATGAACGGAGGGAATATGTGAGGAAGATGGGGTGGTGGAAAAAAGCAAAAGAGAGAGGGAGATGAGAATGATGGCCAAAAATTGGGTAACACGGTGTATGATTGAATGATATATACAACTACAAAAGTCGAAATAACAGAGGGGGGTATTCGGTTTCATTTATTTTTGACACCCCTAACTGGAGTAATGGGAGGGGAGGCGGCGAAAATTTGGTGTCGAAGATGCATGGATGCATTTTAATGATATAACGGTTTCTTTTATTTTTTAAATGAAAATAAAAAATAGGGGGTAAAATGACTAAAGTGCCCCTCACGTGTTGGGCACATGATGCATGCAACGGAGGAATTTTATGGGTGTTAAATGGAAGAACTAGATTGGTCTAAATTGGGGGGGGGGGGGGGGGGTTATTCTGCTTCGGTTATTTTTGACACCCGGAGTAATGGGAGGGGAGGCGGCGAAGTTTTGGTGTCGAAGATGCATGGATGAATTTTAATGATATAACGGTTTCTTTTATTCTTTAAATGAAAATAAAAAATAGGGGGTAAAAGGACTAAAGTGCCCCTTACGTGTTGGGCACATGATGCATGTAACGGAGGAATTTTATGGGTGTTAAATGGAGGGACTAGATAGGTCTAAAGGGGGGGGGGGGGTTATTCGGTTTCGGTTATTTTTGACACCCGTAACTGGAGTAATGGGAGTGGAGGCGGCGAAATTTTGGTGTCGAAGATGCATGGATGAGTTTTAATGATATAACGGTTTCTTTTATTTTCTAAATGAAAATAAAAAATAGGGGGTAAAAGGACTAAAGTGCCCCTCACGTGTTGGGCACATGATGCATGTAACAGAGGAATTTTATGGGTGTTAAATGGAGGGACTAGATTGGTCTCCAAAACACAAAAAATTAACCACCAATGTACTTTATGAATTTGAGAGACGAAAACCAAAATGGGGTTATAGACGAGGGACAAAAAATGTAATTCACTCTTAGTTTTATTAGTAGTTATAAATGTAAATAACATCTGGAGTAAATTACATTTTTGGATCATGTGTGTAACACCTTGAAAATTCGAATAATATTTATGTCTGGACATTTTGCATATTGTTATGGTATTTTCGATCTAAGTTAAATGTTGGGCTAATTTGGAATTGAGGCAAGGACTAAAAAAGGACCAGGTAGGGCTCGGTACAGGCTAGGCGATAGTACCCGACGATTGTGCCCGTGGAACTATCGCGGTGTCACTATCGCTAGATATGTACCGCGAGTTTTGGGTGCTCGTGCGACTGTGCCCCGACGATAGTGACCATGTCACTATCGCGGCGGGGCTGGCGAGTATAAAAAGAAGGCAGCCGGGTTTTTAGTCATTTATTGTGTTTGGAAGAGCCTCAAGGGGCATTTTCTCTCAAGGAAAAAGGTAGGGTTTCACCTTTTCATCCTCTTCCTATCATAAATGTCTACAACCATCAAGTCTCATGATCATTAATGGTCATTGTTAGGTGATCTTAAACTTTTGTGCAAGAATCCAAGTCCCTTCAAGTGCTAGGATCTTCCATTTCTATATCTAGGGTTTGGGTTTTCCATAAAACCTTTCAAGGTGAGTTCTCCTTCATCTTATAAACTAAATGCTCACTTAAATATGATCTTCAACTTGTTTAACACACCATTGTCCTTATTTAGTGATTTTCATGTTTGACTTAAAAATGGGTTTTTGAGGAAGTATAAGAGTTTGTTGAAATAAAAAGTTGGTAAAGGTGAAATGTGTGAAATTCCTTGATCTCAAAGTGTTATTGTCCATAAATCTACAAGTTTCATTACTTAGAATGATTTTGTCCAGTTTAGGTCAAAATTAAGGTTTTGGAAATATTTGGAGTTTTAAGGAAATGTTCATGAAAAAGAGTTTCTATATTAAAATGGAGTTCAAAACCTAACTTGGGAAACCATGGTGCCTTATGACCATATGTGCTAATTTTATGGTGTTATCATCGGGATCCATGATAAGTAAGATGTGGGCCTATATAGTCGGGCATCGTCTCATGGGCAGTAAGGTGTAATTCCAATGTGCTTGTTTATGGATTTTAGGGTGACCCAATGTATAGACCTGGAGTGGTTGAAATTGAGGGCTCACAAGTTATAGACTCCTCGGGGTTGCGCTTGTTTCCGCCCTATTTATTGATATGTGATTATTGCTACTAACGGGTATATGGTTACCCTGTCTTATGTAAATATTGTTAAATTATCAAGTTTCCACCAACGGACGAAGCCTTGGATATCGGGTGTCCTCCACCATGGGTCTATTATGTTTCCCATCATATCTTGAATTAATTCTTATTATTATAAATTGTAGGTTCCTACTCTTATCGCGTTAGACTAACACTTCTTCTTTTGGGTGTATGATTAGGGTCTTCAAGTGGTGGGGCTCCTCGAACTTGAGTAGAGGGATGTGATGGTGAATAGCATTTTTGGAAGTATATAGAGGCGTACACGATAGTTGTCAATATTTAATCTTTGGTAGCAATTAGACAACACCCGAATGTAATCTAAGACTTGTGGTTTAGATTATTAGGTTGTTGAACCACTAATTGCTTATTCCCTGTAATTGTAAACGCCATATCTTATTTCATCATTTATTTGGGTGATTTGTCTATTTTAGATGCATATTTTCGGAAAGTTGCAAGTTTTAAATTTTACCCAATTTTTAGGGTGTTACAAGTTGGTATCAGAGCAGTAGTTTAAGTGAACTAGGTATGTCGTTAAAGTGCCTAGACTTAAGCTAGAAAGATTAAGTATGGATTTGTGAGCTTGGGTAGAACTCCTAAGATAGGATGGTCTTAGAGTCGACGGAAGTACATAAGTTGAAAGTTGTGACCTTGGTAACGAGAATCCTTATGTGAAGTATGTTCATAATTTCAATTAGCTACTGCTATTATGAATGTAGCATTACATGAGTATGCTTAGATTACTATTGTTATGGTGATTGATGCATGTATTAATACGTTTATTTATGTTTAAATTCTTATAGCCTATTTCTCACCTCATTCTCGAATGTGTGGCAGACTTCGATGGTAAATACTCGTAGTAGGGTGGATGGTCATGATGCTACGGCATCTACGGCTGATCAACTAAGGGTAACAACGACAACGGTACCTCCGCCGATTAACACCATTTTACGAGGGGGAACTGAACATATCCCTCGTCATGACCTAGAAACGTCCGACCCTGTTTTGGAAGAGGCAACCACTGAGACACGAATGATGGACCGAATGATGAGGGCCATGACCAAGGCCATGGATCAACAACAAGAGCAAATTTTGAAACTTATGGAAGATAGAGACACGAACAACCGTAAGCACGAGATGGTTGCCGAGAACATTGTAGTTGCCGGATCTGGGGGCACCGACAATGGAAATCCTACTGATGGTTTGGGGACAACGGAAACTGGACAAGCAGGGAAGGTTTGTTTCTTCAAGACTTTTTTGAGTTGCAGGCCACCAGAGTTTAAGGGGGCAGATAATCCGATTATCTGCATGAACTGGATCCGAGAAATGGAGCAAGCGTTTCGGACTAGCGAGTGTGGAGAGAGCCAGAAGGCAAAGTTTGGTTCTCGAATGTTAAGAGGGGCGACTCTTACATGGTGGAATGTCTACTCCACTTCTTTAGAGGCTGCGGTATTGGCCAAACTGAGCTGGGCAACCTTCAAGGAAAATTGTTGGAGGAATATTGCAACGAGAGAGCTATGGACCGGATCGAGGAGGAGTTCCGGAATCTGAAGAAGGGGAATTTGACGGTTAAGGATTACGACCGTTTGTTTATGGATAAGTTGGGATTGGTGGGACATCTGGTCCCGACAGAGAAAGAAAAGATTAAGGCGTACATCAAGGGTCTTCCATCGGGTATGATGACCATGGGTCGAGTGTCTAAGGCCTCTACCCTTCGTGAGGCGGTGGAAGAAGCTCAGTTGGTGGAGGATGCCTACGGTCGGGGCAAGGAAGAAGTTGACAGAGCGCCGAAAAAGAGGAGATGGGAAGGGAAATCCGTACCCTTCAAGAAACCCATAACGTTTGACAACAGTTACCGAAGAGGGATGCTAGGTGGTGCTCTAAGTGTCGGAGCAAACATTTCGGCCCGTGCAACTTTGTGCCGGGGAAGTGCTATAAGTGTGGCAAGACCGGGCACTCTATCAATTCTTGTCCCGTCAGGGGGCGATGTGTTTCGAGTGTAAGGAGTCGAGTCACGTTAGGAGGGATTGCCCGAAGCTGAAGGTGGGAGGAAGCGGAGGACCGAAGGTGGAACACCCGAGAGCAACGGGAAGAGCTTTTCAAATGACAACCGAGGAGGCGAAGGCTTAGACGGACGTGGTGTTGGGTACGTTTCTTCTAAACTCCATACCTACGCGTGTGTTATTTGACTCGGGTGCGAGTTTTTCGTTTGTGTCGACCTCCTTTTGTCAAAAGTTGTCTATGCCCACTAGTTGTTTAGAAGAATCTATAGTGGTAGAAATAGCCGATGGTGGACAAGTAGTAGTTCGGGATGTTTTGTGGGGTTGCATGTTAGAAATTGAAGGGAAGAAATTCTCAATTGACTTGATGCCAATGGTAATTGGGGGATTTGACGTGGTAGTTGGAATGGATTGGTTAGCCGGGAATCATGCCAAGATTTTATGCGCAAAGAAGTTGATTCGCATACCTTCTTCGGATGGGAATAGTGTGGTCGTCTATGGTGAATGAAGGAAAGGGGATGTAGAAATCATCTCCATGTTAAAGGCACACAAATGCTTAGTCAAGGGGTGTACGTCCTTTTTAGCATACGTAATCGATGCTAAGTTGGAGAAGAAGAAGCTCGAGGACGTGAAGGTGGTACGCGAGTTTCCCGACGTGTTTCCGGAAGACTTGTCGGGTTTGCCACCGAATCGTCAAGTGGAGTTTAAGGTAGACTTGGTACCGGGAGCGGCTCCGATAGCTAGAGCTCCCTACCGTTTGGCTCCGTCCGAAATGCAAGAGATGATGGCACAACTCCAAGAGCTTTTGGAGAAGGGGTTTGTGAGGCCGAGTTCATCTCCTTGGGGAGCACCGGTCTTATTTGTTAAGAAAAAGGATGGCACCATGCGAATGTGTATCGACTACCGGGAGTTGAACAAGGTGACCGTGAAGAACAAGTATCCACTTCCTAGAATCGACGACCTGTTCGACCAACTTCAAGGAGTGGGATGTTTCTCAAAGATCGACTTACGTTCGGGTTATCATCAAGTAAAGGTTAGGAAAGACGATATTCCAAAGACGGCGTTCCAAACTCGGTATGGCCACTACGAGCGTCAAGTCTAGTAGAACGGATTAGAGTGGCGCAATCCAAAGCCTTGTTAGATGAGAATCTCAAAGAAGAGGTAATGGTGAAGCAAAAGCAACTCTTAACGGAGGATAGCCGTGGAGTTAAGTTGTTCAACGGGCGTGTGTGGGTGCCCAAGATCGGTGGAAATCAGGAGCTACTCATGGACGAGGTTCATAAGTCCAAGTACTCCATCCACCCTGGAAGTACCAAACTGTATCGAGATTTGAAGTTACATTATTGGTGGCCAGTCATGAAATTGGACGTGGCACACCATGTAGAGCGTTGTGTGACTTGCTCGCAAGTGAAAGCTCAACACCAATTACCTTATGGTAGTTTGCGACCCATGGAAATTCACGAGTGGAAGTGGGAGAAAATCACAATGGATTTCATGACCAAGTTGCCGAAGACCTTGAAGGGTCACGACACCATTTGGGTGATAGTGGACCGGTTGACGAAAAGTGCACACTTCCTAGGCATGCGGGAAACGTTGCCGATGGATAAATTGGCAAAAATCTATATCGATGAAGTGGTCTCGAGGCACGGTGTGCCCGTGTCTATAGTCTCCGATCGGGATAGTCGGTTCACGTCGAGGTTTTGGCAAGCCTTGCAAGAGGAACTTGGTACGAGGGTGAATATGAGCACGACATATCACCCACAAACGGATGGACAAAGCGAAAGGACTATTCAAACCTTGGAGGACATGTTGAGGGCTTGTGTGATTCATTTTGGGGGAAATTGGGATACCCACCTACTGTTAGTCGAGTTTGCTTACAACAATAGTTATCACTCGAGCTTGAAGGCGACACCTTTGAGGTTTTGTATGGGAGAAAGTAAAGGACTCCCGCGTGTTGGCTAGAGGCGGGGGAGAAGCAATTTTCTGGATCAGAAATCGTGCAAGAAATGGCCGACAAAGTCAAGATTATTAGAGAACGTTTGAAAGCGGCCCAAGATCGACAAAAGAGCTACGCCGATAAGAAAAGAAGACCGGTAGAGTTCCAAGTGGGAGAACGGGTGATGTTGAAGGTATCCCCTTGGAAGGGTTTGATTCGCTTCGAAAAGCGAGGGAAGTTAAGTCCCCGTTTCCTTGGGCCATTCACCATTTGGAACGTGTGGGTTCGCAAGCCTACAAATTGGACTTACCGTCGGAAACGGACGGAATTCACCCAACCTTTCATGTATGTTATTTACGGAAGTTCCTAGCGGAAGAAGAGAGCGTGATACCATTGTCAGAAATCCGAGTGAACGACAATTGTTGCATAGAAGAGCCCGATGCTATTTTGGAAAGAAAAACTAAGAAACTTCGACACAAGGAAGTGGTGATGGTCAAGGTGCAATGGAAGCACCATAGGGGTACCAATGTAACTTGGGAAGCGGAAGAGGACATGAAACGTCGATATCCTCGCTTGTTTACAATAGCCTAGGATTTCGAGGACGAAATCATTTCCAAGTTGGGGAGGACTGTAACACCTTGAAAATTCGAATAATATTTATGTCTGGTCATTTTGCATATTGTTTTGGTATTTTCGATCTAAGTTAAATGTTGGGCTAATTTGGAATTGAGCCAAGGACTGAAAAAGGATCAGGTGGGGCTCGGTACACGCTGGGCGATAGTGCCCGTGGCACTATCGCGGTGTCACTATCGCAGGATATGTACCGCGAGTTTGGGGGTGCTCGTGCGACTGTGCCCCGGCGATAGTGACCATGTCACTATCGCGGCGGGGCTGGCGAGTATAAAAAGAAGGCAGCCGGGTTTTTAGTCATTTATTGTGTTTGGAAGAGCCTCAAGGGGCGGTTTCTCTCAAGGAAAAAGGTAGGGTTTCACCTTTTCATCCTCTTCCTATCATAAATGTCTACAACCATCAAGTCTCATGATCATTAATGGTCATTGTTAGGTGATCTTAAACTTTTGTGCAAGAATCCAAGTCCCTTCAAGTGCTAGGATCCTCCATTTCTATATCTAGGGTTTGGGTTTTCCATAAAACCTTTCAAGGTGAGTTCTCCTTCATCTTATGAACTAAATGCTCACTTAAATATGATCTTTAACTTGTTTAACACACCATTGTCCTTATTTAGTGATTTTCATGTTTGACTTAAAAATGGGTTTTTGAGGAAGTATAAGAGTTTGTTGAAATAAAAAGTTGGTAAAGGTGAAATGTGTGAAATTCCTTGATCTCAAAGTGTTATTGTCCATAAATCAACAAGTTTCATTACTTAGAATGATTTTGACCATTTTAGGTCAAAATTAGGGTTTTGGAAATATTTGGAGTTTTAAGGAAATGTTCATGAAAAAGAGTTTCTATATTAAAATGGAATTCAAAACCTAACTTGGGAAACCATGGTGCCTTATGACCATATGTGCTAATTTTATGGTGTTATCCCCAAATGGGAAGCATGTTCTAATGTTGCTATTAAGCTTAAACTTATAATGATTGCTATTGTTGGGCTATATGTGAGTCCTATTTAGTCATTGAGTGTAATGGATCCATATGCACTAGAGTCGTAGCACAGAATAGGCATCGGGATCCATGATAAGTAAGATGTGGGCCTATATGGTCGGGCATCGTCTCATGGGAAGTAATGTGTAATTCCAATGTGCTTGTTTATGGATTTTAGAGTGACCCAATGTGTAGACCTGGAGTGGTTGAAATTGGGGGCTCACAAGTTATAGACTCCTCGGGGTTGCGCTTGTTTCTGCCCTATTTGTTGATATGTGATTATTGCTACTAACGGGTATATGGTTACCTTGTCTTATGTAAATATTGTTAAATTATCAAGTTTCCACCAACGGACGAAGCCATGGATATCGGGTGTCCTCCACCATGGGTCTATTATGTTTCCCATCATATCTTGAATTAATTCTTATTATTATAAATTGTAGGTTCCTACTCTTATCGCGTTAGACTAACACTTCTTCTTTTGGATGTATGATTAGGGTCTTCAAGCGGTGGGGCTCCTCGGACTTGAGTAGAGGGATGTGATGGTGAATAGCATTTTTGGAAGTATATAGAGGCGTACATGATAGTTGTCAATATTTAATTTTTGGTAGCAATTAGACAACACCCGAATGTAATCTAAGACTTGTGGTTTAGATAATTAGGTTGTTGAACCACTAATTGCTTATTCCCTGGAATTGTAAACGCCATACTTTATTTCCCCATTTATTTGGGTGATTTGTCTATTTTAGATGCATATTTCCTGAAAGTGGCAAGTTTTAAATTTTACCCAATTTTTAGGGTGTTACAATGTGGTTGTCACTCATTATCAACTCTCCTCCTTATTTTGAACTAATTACAGTTTTGATTATTGTGGTTGCCATTTTGTTTCGGATTTGGTTTCTCTGGGTGCCATTTTGTTTCAGATTTGGCGACAACTCGGTTAATTTAAATGATATTTTGGTTTTTTAACTCTTTTTTTATAACTTTCTTTTTTGTTAAGATTTTGGTAGGTTTGCTATATTATATATGTTTCAATTTACACATGCTTTAAGCATGTGTACAACCATTTGATGCACCCCTAATTCTGCTATAGTCATCTTCTCTGTAGCTCAGATGTTGAATCAAACTAAAATTACAAAATCGAAAGACGATCCCATAAACGAAACAAGACTAGAAGGGGGGGGGGGAAGGAATGGTGGTGCTAGATCGTGAATCTACTTCTACTGCTGGTATCGTCTACACATCGGAAAGGAAAAAAAGAAAGATGGTAGCTGATGGCAAAGGCGAGGGGAAGACGCTTGGTGTTCTTAGGGAAGCGGGGTGACACCGAAAGGGGTAGACGACACAGGGAATGGAACATTTGGGGAGGGGGGGGGGGGGGTGCCTGGTAGGCTAGATCTATAACTTAAGAAGAAAGGTGGTGGTTGGGTCTATTAGGTATACACAAAAGTATCTATATTAAATATAAAAGAATTATAATCCTTAAAAAGAATTTGTTTAGTTTTTTAAAATTACAATAAAATATATTTGTGTTAGTCTAAACCATCAGATTTGGAAATGATGCATATAGATATCCGGCCAAAAACACATATAAACCTATTGTTATCATTTGGCTTAAAAGGATCTATCCGATTAATAACATCCATTTGGATATAGCTCAAACAAAGCCATCATCCGAACACTTAAAATAGAATGAAATCAAACAAAGTCCTCAAATATGGTTCGTCGGATGAAGGACTAAGAATATTTCTGATAATCTCAACCATCGTATTTGTATATAACACATATAGACATCCGTCGTACATTCACTTAGAAATAAATCTGTAATATTTGCCACAAAATACGTTTAATCCGATAATACTTCATATATCGGAGTTGACAAGAAATAACATTTTTTGATCCGATGAACACTTAAAGTAGAACCATTCTTTAACACATCAGATTTATAAACTCCTCATATTAAATACTTGTGAATGATGGATACAATCCGATGGAAGCCTTTAAGAAACCATCAGATTGCCATCCACATCGGATTTGTATACCCCTTTAAATTATTCCAAGCATTTATTATCCGACATGACTATCTTTCATACATGTCTATAGCTGGAAACTGTTGTATAACTTATACTTCAGAATAGACAAAATAAGATTTTTACTTGTAAAAGTATTGTAACTATATTAATTGATCCAAAATCAAAAATGCGTTCGGCAAAGTCGAAGATCAGTTGAAGTGTGGTTAGTTCATCACCAAAGCAGATTACTTTGTCATCTAGCAAAAAAGAAGACTGTTCAAGATACAGTCAGTTTGTAGTATGACAAATCTACAACTAGCAAGCCAGATTTTGATGCACAAACTTGTCCAACAAGTTTGTTTCACCAACTCTCCCTGAATCTCATCCTAGTATGGGAACATGCAAAAGCATGTCGACCAAAGTATGTTCTAAACATTATTTTATTAATGCTTGTCATACTTTACTATTCACTCTGCATACGAAGGGATGAGAGGGGTTAACAAGTGTCTACATCAACTCAAAGGATGAAGGGAAAAGTATAAGCATGCATGGATCAACAAATCCGACGAAGACATGTGTTAGTTGAAAGAATGCATTAAATGCAATGAAGGCAATAAAAGGTCTTCATTGTGTTACTTTGCAAATCACCCATTTTGAAAGAACATATTTGTCATGACTTCAAAGTAAATCGTACGTCAATATGTGAGAGCTATCTTAGTATCTCAGATTTGAAAGAGAACCTTCTTCTCCTCTCTTTCAGTTTGTAAATTTGTCACCCTCAGATAGTTTAGGATAAAAGTCTTGTCTCCTAGCTTTTGCAATATATCTATAATTTTACGTTTGAAGTAAACTAAAATTAAAAAGGGAAAATTTATGTGTTTGTATTCAACCCTATCTCTTCTACAAATACTTGCTGTGAAAGTCATAGTGATCTAGGACCAACAATTTCAATTGATCAACTAAGTATCTGACAAAGCCTTACTTCATAATTGCCTATAGCTGGAAACCGTTGTATAACTTATACTTTGGAATGAGAAAAAGAATATTTTACTTGTAAAAGTCTTGTAACTATATGTATTTATTCAAAGTGTAAATAGCCTTCAACGAAAGCATATTGATTTGTCATCTAGTCAAAAGAAGATCAATACAAAATTTAGTCAACTAGTAGTCTGACAGCCGAATTTCGGAGTGCAAACTTGTCTTGCAAGTTTGGCTCCCTAACTCTCCCAGACTCTCATCCTAGCATGGGAACATGCAAAGGCATGTCATCCAAAGTAAGTTCTAAAACACTATTTTATTAGTGTCATACTTCTTTTACTGTTCCCTCTATATATGAAATGAGGAGATGAGTTAACAAGTGTCCACATCAACTACGAAGGCTGAATTGAAAAGTACAAGCATGCATGGATAAACAAATCAGATGAAGACACATGTTAAAGTTGGAAGTTTGCATTTAATGCAATGAAGGCTATAAAAGGTCACCCTTGTCATTCTCTGCGTACCACTCATTTTGAAAGAACTTATATGTGAAAACTTCATAGTAAATTTGGCTCAAAATATAAAGACAATCTTACCTCTGCAGATCTGAAAGATTCTTCTCTCTTTCAGTGTTAATAATGTTGTCAGTAGTTAGATTATTTAGGATCACATGTCTTACCTTCCTAGCTTCCACAACAACTCTGTAATTTTATGTTTTAATAAAATACAAAATTAAAAGTGAAAATTTTAGTGTTTGTATTTACCCCCTTCTACAAGTGTAAATCATTGTATTACAGGACCAACAATTTGTTTAGGTTTTTATTAGAATTATAAAAGTTACGAAAAGACAAAAATGTCCTTGATTTAGCAAATTAAATTAACTATTGTTAGCCATAGGAACCAAAAATGAAACAAAGTGACAACCACAACGATCAAAAGTGTAATTATTTCAATGTAGGAACAAGACTTGACAGTGAGTGGCAATGACAGGACCAAAAGTGTAATTTACTCCAACATCTATTCAAGTAAGTAAAAAGTTAGTAAACACCTTTAATCCAACGTCATCTCCCCTCGCCTGTAATAACCAGGTATGTTATTGGTCTAATTAAATTATAATTATTATGGCTAAAGTGGTTTTATAAGTTAAGGGATAAGTTTTAATTTTATAATGGAAGTTTAGGGGTATGTTTTGCCAATTAAGAGAAGCTTAGGGTTTATTGGGTCATTCTAACCAAACTTTACCACCACCACCGCCCTATTCATTTCTATTAGGAGGAGGTGTCCTTATTTAGCTAAGTTAGTATATGGTGTGTGTGTGTGTGTTTACTTTCAGCAAAGAGAAAAGAGAGAAAAGAGGGAGAGATTGAGGTGCAAAAGGCCAAGAAGAAGAAGTAAACTAATTTCATTCAACTGGGTTTCTAGGATTCAGTTCAAGAAATCAAAAGGTAAACTATCCTAAACAAATCCTTACTTCTATGTGTATTAGGTTTTATATGAATTTTGAAGTGGGTTTTGGTAATTTTAGAAAGATATGATAATTTTGGGTTTGAATCATGAATCATTGAATGAGTTTCACTAGATTAAATGATACTTTGATGATTGGTAATTGTGGGGAAAGGTTTAGGACATCCATTATTTCATTTTGGAGGCTTAAAAATCGTTTTGGGATGAATTGGGATTGAGAAAGGGCCATTTTCGGCTGAAATGGGAGTGCAGGTGCTCCGCGCTAGTTTGGTGCTAGTGAACTAGCACGGGAAGTAGCGCCATTTTCTGTCCAGTGCCTCGCGCCCTTTGTGGCGCGAGTTAGCTAGCGCGGGCAGTGGCGCCGGGCACTGTTTCGCGTTTTCGGGTTTCGTTTCGCGTACGGTTTGAGGATATGTTTGTGGTATCACCTAAGGGTTGTTTTTGGGGCTTATTAGGAATGGATTTGAGACATAATTAGATGGTTTAACACCATTCTTATGGCGCCAATTCAGGTGTTCGGGTTGAGCTAAAGTGTGTCCCGGAGCGTGTATCGATGTGCTAAGGTTAAGGTGAGTTTTATTTCTAAATGTTTTTTTTAAACCGGAATACATATATATGTATATTGGATATGTGATTGATGATGTGTTTATATGCTTATGTTGGAAATATAATATGTAGAGATGTATATTATATTTACATGAGTATTATACGAAAGTATATTGTCCGGGCTTAGGACCGGTGGTGTTGGCTGTAATACTCGTACGACGGTGTTGGCTGTAATTGTCGTACGACGGAGTTAATTTATTAGTTGGCTTGCAACCAACTAATATGGCCATGGGAATAAGGAAGGAAAGTACACGAAGTGTGAGTTCTAATTGATATGTGTGATTGTGTTATGTGTATGGGATTTATATAAATGGTTTCCAACTAACCGAGATTTTCTCACTTAGACCATTAGGTCTAACCCTCATTTTTGTTTTAAAATATGTATTCCAGGTCGTGGAGCAAATAAGGACAAATGATAGGTTAATCATGTCTAGCTTTTGGAAGATACATGATTATGAAGATTCGAGATGTGTTTTGTATCTGTTATGTTGTTATGATATTATGTACTTTATTATAAAAGAAAAAGTTTGTACTGAAAGACCTATTTTGTTAAGCTAAGGGACCGTAAATGAAATATGATGTATCTCTGTTTGGTGAAATTATGTTATGAAATATGAGTTATTTGTATGTTTGGGAATCCGGGTTGTTACAGATGGTATCAGAGCCCTAGTTTAAGGGATTTAGGTATTCGTATCTGTACCTAGACTTAAACTGCATGTGAAGTAGGATGTCCCTATTATTGTAGAACCTTGGGATGTTAAGTATAAAGGGTAGAAGGAACATCATGTAAGGTAATTTCAGATTACACCTGACCAGTGTAATTGTGATCTTACGGATACATGTTTGAACTGGAATACCTTGTTATATGGGGTATGTGCTTATGTGTATATTAACCTTGTTTGAATCTACAGAATGGCAAGTGGTACTAGACAAACGAATCGGGAAGGAGGAAGAAATCCTAATAGAACGAATCCAACAGTTGGGAGCAGGGGAAGAGGGGGAGAAAGAGGTAGAGGTAGAACAGGCGGCAGAGTTCAACAAAGAGGTGCAAAATTTGTTACGAGAGATGACTTAGCAGCTGAAATGGGAAGGTTACATGCAAATAACCAAGCTATGTTCAACCAAACTCATAATACCGAAACAGGAATACCAGATCCTACTCATGAAGACGAAATGCCTATTACTCCTACTGTTGTACCAGTAATGAAAAAGTGTGATTATAAAATGTTTCTCAGTTGTAAGCCTCCGACCTACTCAGGAGACCGGGATCCAGTGAAAGCCATGAGGTGGCTGAAGGAAATTGAAGCTATCTTTAAAACGAGTAAATGCACGGAAGAGGATAGAGTACTTTATGGAACCGCAATGTTGAAAGGCGATGCTTTATACTGGTGGGAAGCTCATATTTATTCGGGAGGTTCTGACATATATTCTACCTTCTCTTGGGAAGAATTCGTTATAGCTTTCAGGAAATAGTTCTGTCCTCATGCAGCATTCAAACAATTGGAGGAGGAATTTATGAACTTATAGCAATGAAATTTATCTGTTCGGGACTACACAGCTCGTTTTCTGGAAAAATCTCGTTTTGCGGAATATTATGTTGCCACGGAGGCCATGAAGATTGAGAGGTTTATTTTTGGGTTGAATGCTGAAGTTAGAAGTTTTGTAATTGCTAAAGGACCAGAAACCTTCTCCGCTGCAGTAGACGCCGCGGAAACCGTGGAGCAGGATAAAGGAAGAAATACTAGCGATAAAGGTACGGGAAAAAGAAAGTGGGAAGGACCACCATATGATCCGAAGAAGCCTAGGTTTCAGAGGTTTGATAACCGTCCGTCTTTTCGACCAGCGGAGAGACCTTGTTCGAAATGCAACCGTATCCACCAAGGAAATTGTCAAGTTGATTCGCGGGTTTGTTATAGGTGTGGGAAGACCGGACATGTTGCTAGAGATTGTCGAGTAACACAGTTTTGTTTCTCATGTAATTCTCCGGATCACATACAGTCTGATTGTCCGAGAGGAAGAGTACAACAAGGGGGTACGTCGGGGAAGCCAACAGTTGTCAGACCAGTAGTACCAAGACTAGAGCCTCCAAGAACAAGAGGTCGTTCATTTCAGATGACAGCAAAGGAAGCCGAGGAAACTCCGGATGTGGTTACAGGTACATTTTTCATAAACTCTACACGTGCTAAAGTGTTATTTGACTCCGGTGCAAACCGATCGTTCGTATCTCCTGCATTTGCTGCTTATCTGCATTTAAAGCCTAAAGTGTTAGATCATGCTTTAATAGTAGATACTGCAAATGATAATCAAGTGTCGGTTAAAGAAGTATTTGATAGCTGTGTGATAAATATAGAAGGGTGTGGAGTATCGATACAATTATTTCCTATAGCTTTGATCGAGTTCGATGTGGTAGTGGGGATGGATTGGTTAGCTGAGAATCAGGCTAACATAGTTTGATATAAGAAGTTAATAAATGTTGTCTTACCTGAGAAGGGGCCGGTAATGATTTATGGTGATCGTAGAAATCATCAGTCTGGTCTTATATCTATGATAAAAGCCCGTAAGTGTGTTAATAAAGGTTGCCCGAGTTACTTAGCCTATGTGATAAATGCAAAGCTAGAAAAGAGTAAGTTGGAAGATATTCCTATTGTTAGTGAATTTCCGGAAGTGTTTCCTGAAGACTTGAATAGTCTTCCGCCCATTAGACAAGTAGAGTTCGGTATAGATCTGATTCCTGGAGTCGATCCTGTAGCCCGTGCACCGTATCGTCTGGCACCTCCAGAGATGAAAGAAATGATGACACAATTGCAAGATCTTTCAGATAAGGGCTTCATCAGACCTAGTTCTTCGCCATGGGGAGCACCAGTTTTGTTTGTGAAAAAGAAGGATGGTTCGATGAGAATGTGTATTGATTACCAAGAATTGAATAAGCGTACGATCAAGAACAAGTATCCGCTTCCCAGAATTGACGACCTCTTCGATCAATTGGTTGGAGCCTGTTATTTCTCCAAGATTGATCTAAGGTCTGGTTATCATCAGCTGAAGGTTAAAGAAGAAGATGTTTTGAAAACTGCTTTTCGCACAAGGTACGGTCTCTATGAATTCTTAGTGATGCCGTTTGGACTAACGAACGCTCCAGCTGCTTTTATGGATTTAATGAATCGGGTATGTAAGCCGTATCTCGATAAATTCGTCATTGTATTCATCGATGATATACTTATCTATTCTCGATCCAAAGAAGATCACACACAACATCTTCGGTTAATTTTGGAATTGTTGAAGAAGGAACAGTTATACGCTAAGTTCTCTAAATGTGAATTTTGGCTACGGGAAGTTCAGTTTCTGGGGCATGTAGTTTCTGAGAAAGGTATTCAAGTTGATCCGATGAAAGTGGAAGCGATTGAAAAGTGGGAACCGCCGAGAACGCCAACCGAAGTACGTAGTTTTCTGGGTTTAGCTGGCTACTATCGAAAGTTTATAAAAGACTTCTCTCGTATCGCGACGCCTTTGACTAAGCTGACTCGAAAGAATTTAAAGTTTGAATGGAAAGCAGAACAGGATGAAGCATTCCGTATATTGAAAGAGAAACTTTGTAGCGCGCCGATTTTGTTATTACCTGAAGGTTCTGAAGACTTTGTTGTTTACAGCGATGCTTCTAAATTGGGATTGGGATGTGTACTTATGCAGCGTGGGAAAGTTATTGCTTATGCTTCTCGTCAATTGAAAGATCATGAAAGACAGTATCCTACGCACGACATGGAACTAGCAGCAGTTGTTTTCGCATTGAAGATTTGGAGACATTATCTTTACGGTTCCAAATGTCAAATTTTTACCGATCATAAGAGTCTCCAACATCTCTTCGATCAGCGAGATTTGAATATGAGGCAAAGAAGATGGCTAGAGCTGGTGAATGATTACGACTGTGAAATCCTTTATCATCCAGGAATGGCGAACATGGTAGCTGATGCATTGAGTCGTCAAGAAAGAAGTGGAACAATAAAAGATATTGCACTACGAACTGAGCTTCTACCTAACATCCTTGACGAACTGCAGAAGTGTCAAGTAGAAGCATACCTAGAAGAACAGTTGAAATCAGAACGGTTGGTGGGGATATCAGCGTTGCTTGTGAAAGATGATCGTGGGTTATTGTGTCTGGGGAACAGAATTTGGGTGCCTCGTTTGGGTGGTTTACGTGACCGAGTACTTCAAGAAGCTCATCAGTCTCGATTCTCTATACATCCAGGTACGAATAAGATGTATAAAGATCTAAAACAATTTTATTGGTGGCCGGGAATCAAAAGAAACATTGCTCAGCATGTGGAAAATTGTACTACTTGTAAGAAGGTAAAGATAGAACATCAAAAGCCGTTTGGTCAGTTGCAAAGATTAGAAATACCTATGTGGAAATGGGATCAGATTACTACAAATTTTATCACGAAGCTACCAAGGACTCCGAAGGGATTTGATGCCATTTGGGTGATCGTTGACAGATTGACGAAGTCTGCTCACTTCCTACCAATAAAAGAAACTGATTCGTTGGAACGATTAGCCAAGTTGTACATTAACGAAATAGTAACTCGACATGGAGTTCCAATCTCGATTATTTCTGATCGTGATAGTCGTTTTACTTCAAGATTCTGGAGGAGTTTTCAAAAAGAAATGGGTACACAGATAAAGCTAAGTACGGCGTATCATCCTCAAACTGACGGCTAGAGTGAACGAACGATTCAGACATTAGAAGATATGCTTCGGGCCTGCATCGTTGACTTTGGGGGATCGTGGGATAAACATTTGCCATTGATTGAATTTTCTTACAACAACAGTTATCATTCCAGCATACAAGCGGCACCGTTTGAAGTACTATATGGTAGAAAATGCCGAACGCCTCTATGTTGGAACGAAGTGGGAGAGAAGCAGTTAGCGGGATCAGATATAGTTCAGATGACCGCGGATAAGATTACTCAGATACGGGAACGATTGAAGGTGGCTCAAGATAGACAGAAAAGTTACGCTGACCGATGCCGAAAGCCATTAGAATTCCAAGTTGGAGATTTTGTAATGTTAAAAGCCTCGCCTTGGAAGGGAGTTATTCGTTTTGGGAAACAAGGTAAGCTTAGTCCAAGGTACATCAGGCCGTTTGCAATCATAGAAAGGATTGGTGAAGTAGCCTACAGGTTGGATCTTCCGCCAGAGTTAAGCAGGATTCACAACGCGTTTCACGTATCGAATTTTCGAAAGTGTTTGGTTACGCCAGATTAGGCCGTTTCTCTACCAGATATACAAGTTGATGAAAAGCTGAATTATGTGGAGGAACCTGAAGTTATAGTTGACCATAAAGTCAAGGTTTTGCGGAATAAAGAAATCAGACAAGTAAAAGTACAGTGGCGACATCATAGAGGTCAGAATGCTACTTGGGAATCAGAGTCAGAAATGAGAACCAAATATCCTCATCTTTTCACTTAACCGAATTCCGGGACGAAATTCTTTTAAGAGGGAGATGTTGTAATAACCAGGTATGTTATTGGTCTAATTAAATTATAATTATTATGGCTAAAGTGGTTTTATAAGTTAAGGGATAAGTTTTAATTTTATAATGGAAGTTTAGGGGTATGTTTTGCCAATTAAGAGAAGCTTAGGGTTTATTGGGTCATTCTAACCAAACTTTACCACCACCACCGCCCTATTCATTTCTATTAGGAGGAGGTGTCCTCATTTAGCTAAGTTAGTATATGGTGTGTGTGTGTGTGTGTTTACTTTCAGCAAAGAGAAAAGAGAGAAAAGAGGGAGAGATTGAGGTGCAAAAGGCCAAGAAGAAGAAGTAAACTAATTTCATTCAGCTTTGTTTCTAGGATTCAGTTCAAGAAATCAAAAGGTAAACTATCGTAAACAAATCCTTACTTCTATGTGTATTAGGTTTTATATGAATTTTGAAGTGGGTTTTGGTAATTTTAGAAATATATAATAATTTTGGGTTTGAATCATGAATCATTGAATGAGTTTCACTAGATTAAATGATACTTTGATGATTGGTAATTGTGGGGAAAGGTTTAGGACATCCATTATTTCTTTTTGGAGGCTTAAAAATCGTTTTGGGATGAATTGGGATTGAGAAAGGGCCATTTTCGGCTGAAATGGGAGTGCAGGTGCTTCGCGCTAGTTTGGTGCTAGTGAACTAGCGCGGGAAGTAGCGCCGTTTTCTGTCCAGTGCCCCGCGCCCTTTGTGGCGCGAGTTAGCTAGCGCGGGCAGTGGCGCCGGGCACTGTTTCGCGTTTTCGGGTTTCGTTTCGCGTACGGTTTGAGGATATGTTTGTGGTATCACCTAAGGGTTGTTTTAGGGGCTTATTAGGAATGGATTTGAGACATAATTAGATGGTTTAACACCATTCTTATGGCGCCAATTCAGGTGTTCGGGTTGAGCTAAAGTGTGTCCCGGAGCGTGTATCGATGTGCTAAGGTTAAGGTGAGTTTTATTTCTAAATGTTTTTTTTAACCGGAATACATATATATGTATATTGGATATGTGATTAATGATGTGTTTATATGCTTATGTTGGAAATATAATATGTAGAGATGTATATTATATTTACATGAGTATTATACGAAAGTATATTGGTCGGGCTTAGGACCGGTGGTGTTGGCTGTAATACTCGTACGGCGGTGTTGGCTGTAATTGTCGTACGGCGGAGTTAATTTATTAGTTGGCTTGCAACCAACTAATATGGCCATGGGAATAAGGAAGGAAAGTACACGAAGTGTGAGTTCTAATTGATATGTGTGATTGTGTTATGTGTATGGGATTTATATAAATGGTTTCAAACTAACCGGGATTTTCTCACTTAGACCATTAGGTCTAACCCTCATTTTTGTTTTAAAATATGTATTCCAGGTCGTGGAGAAAATAAGGACAAATGATAGGTTAATCATGTCTAGCTTTTGGAAGATACATGATTATGAAGATTCGAGATGTGTTTTGTATCTGTTATGTTGTTATGATATTATGTACTTTATTATAAAAGAAAATGTTTGTACTGAAAGACCTATTTTGTTAAGCCAAGGGACCGTAAATGAAATATGATGTATCTCTGTTTGGTGAAATTATGTTACGAAATATGTGTTATTTGTATGTTTGGGAACCCGGGTTGTTACATCGCCACCCCATCATCGTCCGCCCTTTATCTTCCTCTTTCTGAATAGTTTGTTCTGTGCGAGAGTTTGAATGACCCAGGTTTAGCAACGGTAAAAGTGATTTAGATTTTCTTTTACTTTTAAAACATTCCTAGTTAGTTACATGTAGTGTTTTGGGTCAAAAAAATATAGGTAACCAAATTTTAAAAGTTCGATGATGTATGTATTCAAAAAATATGTTTAAAAACTTAATTATTCAAATTAAGAAAGTCGAATATTTTTTCAAGCAAAAACAATCAACAATTAATCATTCAAAATGGAAAAATTCATTTAAGTTTTATAGACTCAACTTTACATATTGGTGGGATAAAATTTAGGGAAATTAAATTATTATAGTCATTTTTCATGACCTCCTACCCAAAATAGCCATTTCTCTCCTAAATTATACAAATAGCCATCAACCTCGTGAAATCCCTCTCCTTCACGATCTCATTCATGAAAAAATCCAGAATTTACACTTTTGGTCCCTGTGCCCCGTGAAACCCCTCTCTTTCATAAATCACAATCCTTTTTTTCATTTTAATTAATAAGTTACACTTAATACCCTTGTAGTTAGTTATTAAATTCACTTTTAATCTCTTACTTTTTCATTTTTCTTTTTATACCCTTATCATATTCACATAAATAATCGTATACAAATAAAATACAAACCATGTATTTGTTGCACCCCCTTACAAACCAATGTGCATATGTGAACAATGTGTGCATAATCTGAGATGCATATATGCATTATTCCATATGAATGTATGTCCATTATATGTATATTCTTGCACGTATGCATATGCACATTGTTCACATATGCACACTGATTTGTAAGGTGTGCAACAAATGCAAGGTTTGCATTTTACGGAGCCTCTATAAACTAAAATATATTAAAAATACATTTTTTTTAACAAGTTATACCATTGTAATCGCCTCGTCAATACCTTCGAAATGAGCCCAATATTGAATATTTTTTGATGCATATGGGGGTGGGGTTACGAGTTTTCATGAAGTAGAGGGAACATAATGGCAAGGGTAATAAAAGGGGAAGGGTGTGGGCTTCGTCGAAAGGGAGATGTTGGAGAAGGAGATGATGATGAGATTTAATTGGATATGCAACGAGTATAGAAGTGAGTTAATTCGTCCAATGACTTCCCCTAAAACACATTTTTGTAAAACGACCTCCATCCTTTTTTACATGGTGTAAATGACTAAATTTCCCCAAACCCTCATATCAATAGATTTAGAATTTTATTAGTCCTGTCAGGCTATCACTAACCTTTTCCCCTTCCTTGTAACTCCATTCTCTTTCTCAGGAAAGTTCTTCCCTATTACTCCACCTTCCCTAAATTTCTCTTCCCCATACCCAAATATTACTACTTCCCAGCATTTGTTTTTTCCGTAAGCCTTATCCCTAAAAACCTCTTCCCCTTCCGTATGAACCCCACCTTCCTCGAATTTCTCTTCCCCAAACCCTAATATTACTCCTTATATTCACTACAGTTTTTCCCATACCCCATTTCCACCACGATTTCTTCTCCATTGGGGAACCCGGTGTACCTACCCTGCTGGAGCCTGGGATTCCTCACAAAACTAGGGATGGGGATCCCCAAAAGTTAAAAGCAGGGGATGAGGACGAGGGCGGGTAACATGATCCCCGTCCCATCACTGTTTGTTAAATGTTATATATATATAGGCTCCGTAAAATGCAAACCTTGTATTTGTTGCACCATTTACAAACCACAGTCTGCATATATGCATATGAATACGTGCAAGAATATACATATAATGGACATACATTCATATGGGACAATGCATATATGCAGAACCAGTCTGCACATATGCAGACTGTGGTTTGTAAGGGGTGCAACAATACATGGTTTGTATTTGATTTGTACCCAATATATATATATATATATATATATATATTGTATATTTGTTATTAAATGTATTATTTATCTATGTTGTTACTCGGATATCGGTGCGATATCGGTCAAGGACCGATATTCGATATCTCGGATGTATCGGTGATATATCGGTCCAAGAATATTGGTTCCTATAATATTTCTTAGAATTATATATATATATATATATATATATATATATATATATAGAGTGCCATTCTTTTGTTAACCAGTTATTTAGTGTTAACCGTGTTAACTCTTTTTGACCAATAGGAATTAAGAGAATTTACCGGTTTGAATATATAGAGGGCGAATTTTGTAGAGGTATTTTAGGATTTTCGGAATTTTAATTTATTAATGTTTATTTACTTTCCTAATTTCATGCACTAGAGATAATTATGGTAGTTATTAATGATAATATTCATCTTCCTAAAATCACTATTCTTGTTCGTATGATTAGTATCTCAAAGTTCACGATTTCTTCATCTAAAACCCAGGATTCTTGTGCGATTTTACAACCTTTTCACGTTTTTATGCAATCGATATGGATTCCATTGAAGATGAACGTGTTGCATCTACTTTTCCTTCTTCAAATGTCGATCAACGATGATTTTGCAGAAGAAGTTGAAAATCAAACTTTGATGAATGATAGAATTCATCATGTTCATGATGTTTTTACCTAGACAAGTGTAGCTTCGCAGTCATGTGGGATTGAAGATGTTTCTTTTCAGTTTGTGGATGATTTTAACCGGCCATCATGCAGTAACATCGTAGAGATGTTGAATGATGAAGTTTATGTAGGTTCGTTTTTGCTATTTTAATTCGAATTATGGGTTTTGTTAGGCGTTTTTTGTTTTAGAGTTTCTTGTTTTATTGTTTGTTTTTGTTAATTATGATGTGCAATATAATGATGAAGTAATGTTGAAGAGTGTTTGAATGATGAAGTTTTGAATGGTACATTTTTGGAATAATAATTCAAATTATGATTTTTGTTATTCACAATCTATTTGTTTTGGTTGTATACATTTTTCGTGAAGATGATGTTTGATTTAGGGTTTGTTTTGGCCGTATACAGTTCGCGAAGATGATATTTTTATTTCATATATGCACATTAACAAAAGTGCATATATGCACATATAAATAAGGTTCATCTTACATATCAAAAGAATGTCATATATGCACATCTTACACATATGGTCATCAAATTACAATTTCATATATGCACATAAAGAAAAGTGCATATATGCACATATAAACCATTTTCATCTTACACATCAAAAGAAGCGCATATATGCACATTTTACACATATGACCGTCAACTTACAATTGCATATATGCATATCAAAAGAGTGCATATATGCACATATAAACCAGGTTCATATTACACATCAAAGTTGTAATATGAACCAGGTTCAAAAGAGTGCATATATACACATATAAACCAGGTTCATATAAACAAAGTTGATTTGAAAACAAAAAATGACTAATTTTGGATAATCTCATATTCTAAAAATAAAACTGATTTTGAATAATAAAAATGGCTAATTTTAGATTATGAAACACAGTTTTTGAAGTAACATGAAAAAAGGGTGGTTTCCTTTTCTATTAATTAGTCTTTTCTATCAATTGACGTTTTTACCCGTGTGCATATATGAAGATCGTATACTCAATCGTGTTCACCATTTTTTTTAAAGCTGTTTTAATCTAAGTCATTGATTTTCAAGATGAATGGTCATGATTGGTTAACACGGCTAACACTAAATGGGGGGTTAACAAAAGAAGGGGACCCTATATATATATATATATATATATATAGGGGTGGTTCAAATGAAAACTCATTTTCAATTGTGCACATGAGGACAAATCACAACAATTGATCAAGATTTGGTAAACTAATCAATGGTTAAAACTTAATGAAACCAATTAAGAAGTGATTAGGGACAAATCTGGAAATTTGAATCAACGCCTACCATCTTTGACTTTTTATTTTCTTTTTTAATTACAAAACTTTTACCCTCTTAAAGTTTAAAATAAATTATCTTAAAAATTACTAATATTTTAATCAAACAAATTACATAAAAAAAACGAAAATTTCGTGCTCTTCGATATGACATCCATCTCGATATAGTTTTTTCTTCATTTTAACCGTTTTTTCATGAAATGCTATGTATGTGTTATATTCAGTATGAATATGTATGCACGTTTTTTGGTGTCCATATTCAGTATGAATAACAAAGGGGAACGTTCATTCACTATTCATGACGAATAACACAGTATTCAAAATGAATAGTACAACATTCAGGATGAATAATACACGAATTCCTGATTCATGTATTGTTAAACATGAATCGTGTATTAATCACCTTGAATGTTGTATTATTCATCCTGAATGATACATTATTCATGATGAATAATATATGAATGACCCGTGAAGGTGTGAACACATGACCCACTCTCTTTTGTTTTCCGATTCACAACCGAAACTTGGTTATGCACATCTCCAGGTGTCCACATTCAGTATGAATAACAAAACGTTCATTCACTATTCATGATGAATAATACAATATTCAGGATGCATAATACAGTATTCAGGATGAATTATATAACATTCAGGATGAATAATACACGAATTCATGAATCGTGTATTATTCACCCTGAATGATGTATTATTCATACTGAATGATACATTATTCATGAAGAATAATACATGAGTGACCTGTGAAGGTGAGGAGACGTGACATACTCTCTTTTGTTCTCGGTTCACAATCGAAACTCGATAGGTTCCCGATTCATCTCGATGGGTGTTGGGTTACGGTAATGGAGAACACAATGCCTTAGGACGTTGAAGAAAGTGTTGTAGAAGGTGATGTCGAGTTACGGACTTACAGTGTCGAGATGTTGTACACACTTGAACGTACATAAATATTCATAATGAATATAACACATATATGACATTTCACGTAAAAACGGTTAAAACAACAAAAAAACTATATCGAGATGGATGTCATATCGAAGAGCACGAAATTCTCGTTTTTTTGATGTAATTTATTTGATTAAAATATTAGTAATTTTTAAGATAATTTATTTTAAACTTTCATTTCTGCATGATTTTTTTTCTCGTGCACTACCCCTTCCAATGGGTTTCGAAGATAAAACTCCTTTCTTTATTGGCCCATAAATTGACCACCCAGGTAAATCGCTGAATTCAATTTGATTATTCCTTCTTATTATTAGGGTATAATGAAGAACCATAAGACTGAATTACCTGGGATGCCTGTGCCCATAAGAAATCGCGGAGCCACCCATTAATAGTAATAGAACTCTGCGCAAGGGAAGTAAAAGTTTTTAATTAAAAAATAAATAAAAAGTCAAACATGGTAGGTGTGAGTTTAAATTATCTTCCCTTTTTACCCCTAATCACCTTAATTAATCATTTCAATTAAAAACTCTATTTAATATGAGTCATTGGATCAATAGAGATAGAAGGGCCAAGATCCGTCCTCATGTGCACAATTGAAAACGAGTTTTCATTTGAACTTTCCTCTCTCTCTCTCTCTCTCTCTCTCTATATATATATATATATATATATATATATATATGCATCCATAAACATATCATATGCATTAATTAAAAACATAGTTCAACATCAAAACATCAACTTAAATAAGGTTTCACAAAACAAAATAGGAAAAGTGTTCATGAATGAAACGAGCTAATTGCAAGCAATAGGTTCGGCATCCGAGTCAACATCATCTAATACGTCCACTTCCTCGTTTATGTTAGCTTCCAAATCTTCCTCTTCTTCACCTACATCTCGAACGAGATCATCATCATCATCATCCCTATAACGCTCCCTTTTACTTCTTGTACTTGGCCCAACTTGTTCATTACCTCCTATTGCTTCTCGTACATCCGACCAAAGGAGGTCATCTCTTGCATCCACAAACTCTTGGAGCTCAACTTCGGTTAGAACCACCCAATCATCATTTTCTTCCACATCTCTCAAGAAAATAGGATCTGAAGATTTTTTATTCTAAAGAGATTTGTAGTTGAATGAATATAAGATCATTCAACTTCTTTTGCAAAAGAAAATTTCTCTTCTTAGAGTGCATGTGAAATGATAATTGATAATTTTAAAAGTTAAACCATTACTTGAATTAAAGTTTCATTTGAGCTAATATATTTTCCATAACAAAAAAAACTCACATGATCAAATGCACTCCAATTCGTTTCACAAAGAGAAGCGCTACAAGTTTCGCTTAGAACACTAATCGCAAATTGTTGGAGAATTGGTGTGTCGATGCCATACATTTGCCACCATACATCTACGTTTTATAGGTGTATTAAGTTAATAAGAAACACCTAAATCATCAATTATATACTTATATATATATATATAGGGAAAGGTTCAATAGAGAAGTGCAAATATTTAGAGAAATAGAGAAGTAAAAAAACACGGGACCGTTCATATATGAACGTTCATATATAAACAGTCATATATGAACGTTCATATATGAACGTTCATATATAAACAGTCATATATGAACGTTCATAAATGAACGTTAATATAACAGTCATATCTGAACGTTCATATGAACGTTCATATATGAACGTTCATATATGACTGTTTATATATGAACGTTCATATATGAACGGTCCCGTGTTTTTTTACTTCTCTATTTCTCTAAATATTTGCACTTCTCTATTGAACCTAAGGCTATATATATATATATATATATATATATATATATATATATATATATTATCATACTTACGTGGTGCAACTTTAGCTCTATTACTTATGGCAGCCAGAGATCCAAATTGCCCTGATGAGTCAACATATTGATTGAGTTCCATCCATAAAGCATCATTTTTTTCATCATCACGCACAAGTCGGTCAATTGTCTCATATAGTCCCGTCTTAATGTATCTATCATTCTCAACTTTTGAATCTTGTGCATAATAGATGGCGGGGTTGAGGTAATATCCGGCTACGAATGTACTAAAAGATAATACCAATAATAGCCATAGGTTAAATAAAACATAACAATATTTTATAAATAATAAATTATACCATCGTGCAAAGGATGATGAAGTTGGTCACTCCATCGTGCTTGAATCGTAGCCCACACTTTTATGTATAATCTTTATTGAGTAGTGCCGGCCAAGTTATTCTTAATTTGATCTTTTGCTCTCTCCATAGCATCGTATATGTAACCCATACACGACTTCTCTTCCGAGTCAACCAATCGAACAACATCAACCAATGGTGCCAATACCTAATGTAATACCCCGGGTAAGTTCGTTAGTTAAAATCCCTTTTTCCGTTAAGTAAAGTTAACTTTAAAGTTGGATTTCAGGGTAAACTTGGGTTAAATTATAAGTTAAGGGTGTTTGGGTCATTATTGAGAAGTTCAAGGACCAAAGTGGTAATTAAGTTTGATATTATCTCTTAAGCATATCAGATATTTCACAACTCAGATATTATCCAGATTTCAGTTTAGTGTGTGTGTGTGTGTGTGTGTTGAGAGAGCAAGAAGGAGAAAAGAAGAAAAGCTAGGTTAAGGCTTCAATTGGTATGCTTGGAAGTGAATCTGAGGTATGTCTCTTTGTATTTTATGTTTGTAATTGCTTTTAGATAGTTCCTATCGTAGTAGAATAGTCAAAATCACATCTGTTAATGATTCAGTCGATTTCTGGGTGAAAATGGGATAAACAGTCAGAGGTGTCCGGATGATATGAATGTGTCCGGGTAGATTCTTGGGTGGTGTCCGGGTAAGTTGTTGATAGAGTCCGGACGATTTGATTGGTGGTTTCCGGATGATTTAGAGACCGGATGGCATCCGGATTCCTTTGTTGTCCGGATTAGTCTGTGGTGTCCGGATTCCTTTGTTGTCCGGATTAGTCTGTGGTGTCCGGATTCCTTTGTTGTCCGGATAAATTGTGTTGTCCGGATTCTTTATGCTGTCCGAAAAAGTTGGGTTGTCCGGGTGGCTTTGGGATGTCCGGAAACTATAGCTGTTTGGTTGTTTTGATGGCGAGAGTTAGGTAGATTTATCTAGAGTTCACGTGTTCAAATGGTAAGGGGATATTTGTATTTAATCTGTTTCAGATTCTGTGGATTTGGATTGAAAGACTTAATCTTTTGGAGAAAAGCTTTGAAGTGTTTATGGATAAGCGATCGAGGTGAGTTTTGCTTTAAAACGTTTTTGAACTGGAATACATATATATGTGTGTATATATATATATATATATATATGAGACGATTATGTGGTAGGAATATGATTATGTGTATATAAATGACAATATGATATATTGAGATATATATTGTATTTATATGAGCACTGCACTACACGAGGATATGTTAGCCGATCTGTTAGTTGGCGGAGCTGTATGGAAATGCAGCGGAGCTGTATGGAATTACAGTGGAGCTGTAGGTAATTGCAGCGGGGCTGTATGTAATTACAGTGGAGTCGACTGTATTGTACAGTGACGATGATTAGTTGGATTGCTACCGACTAATGTGGCCAGGGGAAAGAAGATGAGACGAGGAGAGATACATGGTGCACGAGTCCTAATGTGGTATTTATATACGTGTGGTATATGCGTGCTTATACGAAAAGTTTTATGTATACTATTTTGATACAAAGTATTATGTGAAAAGAGTTTTATATTGATTTTGGAAAAGACCGGGATTAACTCACTAGACCCGTTTGGTCTAACCCTCATTTTGTTTTCAAAAATATGTTTTCCAGGTTAAGGATCGGCAGGAGAGGATGAAGTGTAGGAAGCTTTTGATGGATGTTGATTAGGAAGCTTTTATATATTTTGTAATGTCAAGACTTTTGAGACCGTACTTGGTTTGTGATGTATCTTTTATTATGAATGTAATGAAGTTATGCAATGTATGTTATTTGTTGTATGTTTGGGAAAACGGGTTGTTACACCTAACAAGCCAGAACAATATTGTCCCAGAACTCTTGCTTAGCTATTATTCTTTCAATTCTTTTTTCCGATGGGTTTCTTGGCAAAGTCACTCTTCCTCCATTGTTTAGAAACGAATAGCACGTGGAGATGATGTCGGTTCTCATGAATGTTCTGAATGGTGTAGAATTGTGTTGCAAACCTTGTAACACAAGACCTATGCAGTTCCCTATTTTTAATGAGCCTCCACATCATATTCAAAATCCTTTCGTGTTTATAGATATAAACCACTACCGCTCTCACATCGGTTAACACACATTTAATCTTTGGTATTTTCTCTCCAACATCTATTATCATAAGATTCACGCAATGTGCTGCACATGGTGTCCACAACATCTGAGGATGTTGTTCTTCCAAGATTTTTCCCGCAACTTTAAAGTTGGACCCATTATCGGTAACAAACTAGTATAAGTAAAAAAACAATTGGTTAATATTAATATATATATATAATGTATACAATATGTACATAAGTACATTACAAAACACCAAATATAGATAGAATGTTTGTTCACCTAAACCCTAATATAGATAGAATGTTTGTTACCTACACGATTTAAAATAATTAAAAAGAGTATTTTGGCTTTTCTTCATATATACATTTTTTAACTTCTCTTACTTTTTTTAGACTAAAACTTGGAAAGCGTTTAATCAACCGATTACACATGACGTTATGATTTTGTTAACATATGAATATTTGATACTCTATAAAAGCAAAATTTTGAAAATATCTGAGATTTAAACATGGACAATTTTTGATCGACTGCAGTGTTTAACCTATTTGATTTAAAATATCTTACATAAACGGTAAAAAGAATCCTTGATTCCTCGTTGGGGTTCGGGATGGGGATGAAGATAGAAGATCGGGGATGGGGATAGAGATTAGGCTCACCGCACCATCCCCGTCCCATCCCCGTGCTCATCTCCATACCCCTGTCCACCGTGATTTCTTCCCCATAGCACCATGTTTTTCTCTGTGACTTCCACCAGGATTGCTCATGTTTTCGGTCTCCGAATGATCTTTTGTTATACTTCATCTTCTACATCCCATTGCTATGCTTCATCTTGTAGTTGCATTTGTTCCAAAATTTACCCATTAAAGCTTTACTTCGTTCTTTGGTTGCACTCGTCTTAGACTACTTCATCCTCTCGCTGTTTTGTTACGACATTTTACGGTCTTTTAATGACCTTGTACAACTCTTTACGGATTACGTACGACCTTCTACAACATTTTACCCAGTCAATATTGACATAAAACAAATCCAATTCTTTAACCTATCTTCAGACTCAACAACATGTAAAATAAGAATAAAAATGAATCAATATATGACGCTGGGAGTAAAAGAAAGTAGAATAAATCCCTAATTAGGTGCTAACATGTAAGTTATTGCAGCACTTATTGTGCACCTACTAACCCTTGTGCAACATATTTCATTAATGCATTTCGTTTAGCAAGTGCATTTTGACTAATGCACCAGGTTTCATCATTATAAGGAAACATGTATCAGAATCAATGAAATATGTCTTACGAAATGCACCTTCTTATACGATTAAAAACAAAAAGTGTTGGGGGATTTGTGTGTGTCGTGGAGGAGATGAGAAAAAGAGACGATTAGTATAACTCGGATAGAACCAGAGATCGCGTAGAGCTCGCTTTCCGTAAGAGATATTTCGACCCTATTCTGCCCGGGTATCACGAAATTCTCTCGAGGATAATCTCTGATTTTTCAGTGTATCGATTAAGGCAGAAATCGATCCATATATATACACCTTAGAAATGTAACCTACGCTGTATTGATTCAGAAAATAATCATCTCATTAATGGGATTGATTGTGTGATTATGGACGTCGGTTACAAATTGGAAGAGGCATCAGACACTCGGCGCCAGTCTCCGCGCCAGTCAACTAGCGCCACAACTGGCGCGGGTAAACATTCCAGAGCTTGGCGCCAGCCAACTGGCGCCACAATCGGCGCGGGCAACATTCCAGTGCTTGGCGCCAGCACTGGCCCCGACGCCCAGCTCAAGAAAACACATTGTAACTTCCAATTTTAACCGTCCAACAAACCCGAGTTCTAGTTAGCTTACACGAGTGTGCACTCCACACCTCCTAACTCGTGTTATAGCTTAGCTATCAACCCCATTATTTCCTTTGTGAATCCAATTACACAAAATGACCGATGATTTCACTAAAATCACCAACAATCCTCCCCCATTTTAGTGCAATCCTTGATTCACAAATAAAATTACAATACAGGTAAACAAACTCATGCATAAATGAAAATATCTAAAAGATTGAATTTCCATCTTAGTACATTACACATTTCAAATACTCGAGAATCCAGGTGTCCTAAGGAATGAACCCGTCAACCCATTTGAGTACCAGAAAATAACATACACATGAATTTAAAATTTCTAAAGCATAAACTTGACACTATACAGGCCATGTGTCCTTATCCATTCATGAGTGCATCAAAGCCAAGTCCAAGCTTCTTGAAGCGGCCACACTTCCCACTCATATAGGTAGTTCTTTTCCTCATGCACCTGCACATGCATTTTTACAAAAGAACAATTACCTCCTTCACTTGCAGTACCGAGCACACACCTTGGGATGACCGTCTTGTGCTCCAATCTCTTAGAGTGAGCTTCCCCATTGAATTCAACTTCTAACGTTGTATTAGAAGGGAATTGGGTATCTCACCGTTAGAGATTTAGATGGACTTTAATCCCATCCCTATCACCGACTTGTGAACCAAGTCCCTAGCTAACCTCTTCGTCAAGTGGTCCGCTAGATTTTGTTGCGACCGAACAAACTCAACCGAAATCACCCCATTCGTGATTAGCTCACGAATCATGCTATGTCTAACACCTAAGTGTCTAGACTTGCCATTATACACTTGGCTATAAGCTTTAGCCAAAGTTGCCTCACTATCACAACGGATAGAAATGGGTTATATTGGTTTCGGCCATAATGGAATTTCATGGACCAAATTCCTTAGCCATTCTGCCTCTTTACCGGCAGCGGCTAACGCCACAAATTCCGACTCCATAGTCGAACTCGTGATGCAAGTTTGCTTCTTGGAAGCCCAAGAAATGGCACCTCCCCCAAGCAAGTACACCCAACCACTCAATGGTAATCCAACTTGCATCCGAATATCCCTCCAAAACATAAGGAAACCCGACATATGACAAACCATAATCAATGGTTTTCTTTAAGTATTTGAATACTCGTCTTATCGCTTGCCAATGATGAATACTAGGATTACTAGTATATCTACTCAATTTTCCTATGGCAAATGCGATATCCGGCCTAGTGCTTGTCATGGCATACATCAAGCATCCTATAGCCTTTGAGTACTCGAGTTGTGACACCGCTTCACCCGAATTGGGCATAAGCTTCACACTCGGATCCCATGGGGTACTCACCGGAGAACAATCAAAGCAATTAAATTTCTTTAATACTTTCTCAATGTAGTGAGATTGCGTAATGACAATCCCTTTGTTCTCACGCTTGATCCTAATACCAAGGATCACTTCCGCCTCTCCCATATCTTTCATGGAGAAACTCAACGACAAAAATTCTTTGGTTTTCCCAACTTGATTTTGGTCGGTGCCAAATATCAACATGTCGTCAACATATAAGCAAATGATTACACCGTTACCGGATGAATCAAATTTTCTATATACACACTTGTCCGCTTGGTTTATCATAAAACCGTTGGACAAGATAACCTCATCAAATTTCTGATGCCATTGTTTGGGTGCTTGTTTCAGCCCATACAATGATTTTACAAGTTTACACACATTATGCTCCATTCCGGGCATAACAAAACCTTCCGGTTGTTTCATGTAAACTTCCTCCTCCAAGTCACCATTCAAGAATGCCGTTTTGACATCCATTTGGTGAATCACCAAATTGTGAATAGCGGCTAAGGCTATCAACAATCTAATTGTGGAGATTCTTGCAACCAGGGCATATGTATCAAAATAATCGATGCCTTCCCGTTGCCTAAAGCCTTGGATCACTAATCGAGCCTTGAACTTGTCGATTGACCCATCCGCTTTCATCTTCCTTTTGAAGATCCACTTGCAACCCAAAGGTTTGCAACCCGGTGGCAAGTCCGATAATACCCAAGTATTATTCCCCATGATGGAGTCCATTTCATCATGTATTGCTTCTTTCCAGAAAGCAATATCTTGAGACTTCATAGCCTCATCAAATGATTTTGGATCCTCCTCAACACTATAACAGTAAAGGAATTGGGATCCAATCTCATCTCTTGATCCCTCTACCAAGTACACTTGGAAATCGGGACCAAAGTATTTTTCAATCCTTCCTCTTTTGCTCCTTCGAAGCATCGGAGATTCGGTTGGAACAATTGCTTGTTCTTCAACCTCACTAGTTTCACTAGTATTTGGAACTATGTTCTTAGGCCTCGACATTGAAGAGAATCTAGTCTCATCAAATATCGCATCTCTCGATTCTATAACGGTGTGAATCGCTATAGAATCATTAGGTTAAATAACATAGAACCTATAAGCCTTGGAATGCTCGGCATATCCAACAAAGATGCAGTCAATGCCTTTCTCACCTAAAGTCTTCCTTTTGGGTTCGGGTAGTCGAACGACCGCTCGACAGCCCCAAACTCGAATATAACTCAAGTTCGGCCTTTTCTTGAACCAAAGTTCATATGGGGTAATCTTGTTCCTTTTATTGGGAACTCGATTCAGCAAATAACAAGCCGTTAATATGGCTTCACCCCAAAATCCATCACTCAAACCCGAGTAGGATAACATAGAGTTCACCATTTCTTTGAGAACCCTATTTTTCCATTCCGCCACACCATTTTGCTGTGGTGTATAAGGCGCCGTAGTCTCATGAATGATTCCTACGGATTGGAAAAACATGGGGTCGTAATACTCCCCACCACGATCGGTACGTAAACACTTAATTAAGCCATTCATTTGCAATTCAACCTCCGTTTTAAAAACTTTAAATTTAACCAACGCTTCATCTTTTGAGTGTAACAAATAAACATAGCAAAAACGTGAAGCGTCATCAATAAAAGTGACAACATACTTTTTATTACCAAAAGACGGAGTCGAATGCAAATCACAAAGATCACTATGAATTAATTCAAGTACCGAAGAGTCCCTTTTCACATTAGGAAAAGGTTGTCTAGTGATATTTGTTAACATGCAAGTTTTACACTTATCAAACTTAATATCAAAAGCCGGAATAAGACCGTCTTTTGACATTTCAAGTATCCGTTTAAAATTAACGTGACCAAGTCTAGCATGCCATAAATTAGAATCAACACAAACGCTATTTGCAATAAAAACAGAATTTGAAACAACATTCATTTTATTCAAATTCAACATAAACATGTTATTAAGCAAATAACCAAATCCTACAAAAGAGCCACCCTTTGACAAGATAAACTTGTCCGACTCATAAACTTGCTTATACCCTAACTTATTCAAAATACTACCGGAAACCAAATTCTTTCGAATTCGCGGTACAAACAAAACATTAAAAAGTTCAACTACTTTGCCAGAACTAAATTCTAGCCTAACTAAGCCTCTTCCAAGAATGGGAGCCATCGACTCATTCCCCATGCGAATCATTGATCCGTCTTCAACCGGTTCCAAAGAAGTGAACCAACGGCGATCTTTGCACACATGACTTGTAGCACCCGAGTCAATCCACCAAGCAACATCATCATCCTGCACATAAAATGATTCAGATATCAGTGGCACATAATCCAAATTTGAATTAAAACCAAAGTCAAGAAACTGACCTTGCCGTGGGTTTTGATCCCTGGATCCTTGCCCACTTCCACTCGTGCTTGCTCCACCCTTATTCTTGACAACCCGACAATCCCGCTTGAGATGGCCGGTCATCCCACAGGTCCAACAGGTTAAAGTAACCTTTTTATTGGGCCCTTTCTTGGCTTCGTTGAACTTTCGTTTTCCTTTGAATTTATTAGTCTTTCCCTCTTCCACCATGTTCACCGAAGGTGCATAAACCTCCTTTACTTTAGGTTTCTCAGCCTCTTGCGCCCGAAGAGATTCCTCTATGCGCAAGTGACTACTGAGTTGCACAAGAGACAACTCTTCCTTCTTGTGTTTCAACATGTGTTTAAAGTCTTTCCAAGATGGAGGCAATTTATCAATTATGCTCGATACGGAGATGGATTCGTCCATCTTCATATTGTGTTGAGCATATTGGCCTAGAATGCGAAGGAGCTCATTGTATTGCTCCATCACCAGCCTTGAGTCCACCATTTTGTAATTATTAAAATTACTAACGAGGAACTTCTTACTAGAAGCATCCTCGGCCATGTATTTTGACTCGAGAGAGTCCCATAGCTCTTTGGAGGATTCCACATTTTGATAGATATCGAAGAGGGAGTCACACATACCGTTCAAGATGTGGCCACGACAGATGTAGTCGTCATTCTCCCACTTGCCGCGACACCGGGTAACCTCCAACGTCTCGTTCTCCATCAACTCCGGTATCGGGGTGCTAAGCACATATACCACCTTCAATGTTGTCAACAAGAAGTGCATCTTCTTCTGCCATCTACGGAAATCCACGCCTTCAAACTTCTCAAGTTTTGTGAACTTGGAAGTCATGTCTCTCACGGTTTGATCACCCGCCATCTCTCTTCACGATGATAAATATCTCTTACGATTGTTGGGGGATTTGTGTGTGTCGTGGAGGAGATGAGAAAAAGAGACGATTAGTATAACTCGGATAGAACCAGAGATCGTGTAGAGCTCGCTTTCCGTAAGAGATATTTCGACCCTATTCTGCCTGGGTATCACGAAATTCTCTCGAGGATAATCTCTGATTTTTCAGTGTATCGATTAAGGCAGAAATCGATCCATATATATACACCTTAGAAATGTAACCTACGCTGTATTGATTCAGGAAATAATCATCTCATTAATGGGATTGATTGTGTGATTATGGACGTCGGTTACAAATTGAAAGAGGCATCAGACACTCGGCGCCAGTCTCCGCGCCAGTCAACTGGCGCCACAACTGGCGCGGGCAACATTCCAGTGCTTGGCGCCAGTCTTGGCGCCAGCAAACTAGCGCCAGCACTGGCCCCGACGCCCAGCTCAAGAAAACACATTGTAACTTCCAATTTTAACCGTCCAACAAACCCGGGTTCTAGTTAGCTTACACGAGTGTGCACTCCACACCTCCTAACTCGTGTCATAGCTTAGCTATCAACCCCATTATTTCCTTTGTGAATCCAATTACACAAAATGACCGATGATTTCACTAAAATCACCAACAAAAAGGACATGAAAATTATTACCTTTGGAATCAGAACAATAATATGTGTCAACAACATTTTCTCTTCATCCACAACACGATTACTTAAAGGACTATTTGCACCAACATGTTTACTCCCTAGCCGATCAGTGTTCTCGTCTTCAGCTAAAAATAAATCGGGATCTTCTGAATGCCTTACATGCTTTTCACCACATGAACGTTGACAACCTATAAAATGAAATTGTGGCTCGCGATTAAATAGAAAACCGATTTTCTGCTTCAAAACATCTCTAACATATCATTCACATATTCAGATGGATCCATTGATCTTAAAGGCAGAGAAAACGTTGAATTAAAAACCCTAAAAAAGATAATATGCTTTTGTTGCAGAAGAAAATATACCTTTAATCATTGCTAAAATTAGGGGTGAGCATCGGAACTAGGTACCCGCTTTTAGAACCGGAACCGCTCCAGAACTGCCGGTTCTGAACCAGAACCGATGTGATTGGTTCCGGTTCCTAAAATACCAAGCCGATTAAGACTGATTCCGGTTCTGGTTCTGATTGTTTTGGAACCATTACCGCCGGAACCGTTACCGGGACCGCGGTCCCGCTGGACCCGGAACCGATGGGTACCCGCTATTTTTAATAAAAAATATTTATAAACTTATTAGATATAAATAGTCGATAAAACTAAAATTGAATTAATATATTTACCAATTCAAAGATTTTTTGCACACAATGAAAATCTTAAGTAAAAATTTCTAATATATTTGTTAGTGATTTTCAATAGACTTAAAATTACATTTTTATTATATAAAATATTAAAATAAATAAAGAAACAATTTGACACCGGGTACCCGGAATCGGAACTGTAATATTCGGGGTTCTAATGGGAAGATTTGAGAATTTAGTGAGAAATGTTAAGAGGCTAAGACTTCGGGGGTTGATTTGTAAATTTGGGAGAAGGTATAAAATCCTTGTTTTGGGCACAAAACCCTAGATTTCACCATTTCTCACTTGGTGCGGCTAGAGCAGAGAAGGAGAACAAACTTTCATTGGCGATTTCTGGGAAGGAAGAGATTCTTCACTAACCAATTCAAGATAATCTCTAATGTTTCCATGTTATTACTTAGATTATTGGTCGAATTTTGCATTTGGGCAGTAGATAGATAGTTGGGAATGGTAACTCTAGAATGAAAGAAACCAACAAATGATTTGGGGTTTGAGATTAAGGGATTTATTCATTTTGAAATCAATATTGTCTGTTGATGTGTTTTCCCTTGGCTATCTCATTGTCCTAAAATCAATGGGAATCTTGGGTCCAAGGAATTAGAACTTAGGACCTGATCGTATCCGAAATCGCACCAGACCAGGGGTTTCCGGGTAAGTTCCCGGTTAGCAAGAGTTTCTAGACAGCATAAGTCCGGATAGCTTGGGAATCCGGGTAGAAGTTCCCGGGTAGCTGTTTTCGGGCATTCCCGGATAGAATATCTGGATAATGGGGTTTCCTGATAGAGTTCCGGAAGAGATGTCCGGAGAGCGTAGTTGTCCGGAAAGTGGAGTCCGGATAGTGCAGTCTGGTAAGTAGGATCCGGACAGTGTAGTGTCCGGAAGTGGTGTCCGGGTAGGTTGGTATCCGATTAGCTTATGTTTCCCATCCATTTGCTCAGGTATTTCCTTTGGAGGTCAAGAGTGAAAGAAAGACCCGATCCAACGCAACAGGTGAGTTTTTCTAACTATCCATTTGTCCAGTAAGGCAGTGTGAGACTGACACGTTGTCACTTCCGAGTGACTTCAGTGTGACATTTACATGTGTGGTTGTTACATGAAAGCTTTGTTTAAAGTTGTTGTTTATAAATGTTATGAAATGCTTTAAATAATTGTTAATGAAACTGTTGCCACTATAGGTACCTCACTAGACCTCATGGTCTAACCCTCGTTTTTCCAAAACTAAACCTTTTTAGGGAAATCTTTAGTATGGAGCTCTGAAAAGGGCAAGCAGAAGAGTTAAGGCGTGGATGCTGATGGCCGATAGTTATTTGCAGTTATCTTTTAGACTTTCAGTTTACATTCTCAGTTGTGTATAGGTTATTTCCGCAAACCTAGTTTTGAGACAGTTGTATTTGAGAAAAAATTGGGACCCCTTTGGGTTGTTTAATATTCAATGCTATGTTATGCTTTATATTTTTTGTTTGGGTTGTTACAATTGGTATCAGAGCCCTAGTTTATGGGATTTAGATGACCGGACGGGCCTAGACTTAAACTGTGGGAGTAGAAATCACAACTGAGAATTAGGAAAGCGTTAGGAGAGCACTATAATAGGGATAAGACTAATAGGGTAGCGCGGACAGTCATGTAAGGTAGATTCGGGGTTACACCTAGCCAGTGTAATTGCGAATTTACAGGTACATGTATGTTCTTAATTTGCCTTATTATTTTGGAGATGTAGTCTTCAGTTATTTATTTTGGCATGTTTCAGTAATTAAGAATGTCTGAAAGAACTTTGAGGAGTAGATCCGTGCCGGTAGTGGGTACGATTCCGGTTGCGGGGGAGATTTGAGTGGAGAAAATTCTGGAGGAGGGACCAGTGGATCCTCCGAGGCGGGCGGCCACCCGTGGAAGGGGCGGAGGCCGAGGAAGAGGACGGGGAAGGCCGCCGCTGCGAGCTACCTTCCAGGCGGTGGGGGCTGGCGTGGCAACTTGAGGAGGGAAAAAGATGCCGACCACCCGTCAGACTAAGAGTGTGGGAACACCTGAAGTGCGTGAGCCTTTCCATCAAGAAAGTACCGCCTCGGTAGGCGGAGGGAGTCAGTCGAATAGACCGAGGAGAAACCGTAACCAAGCGTTTGTGACCGAGGAAAAGTTTACTGCTGAAATGGGCAAACTACAAGAGACTCTGCAAGCATTGTTGGAAAATCAGGTTAAGACTACGTCCGGGGGACGATCTGTTAGTCCTATATTGATCAGGTAACAATATAACAATGAGCAATAACACGAACAATTAATGATTTCAACTTGTCATCCCTCTCATATTCATGATTCAAGATAGTTACAAGGGTTAGAATGAAGAACACAACTATCTCTCTCTCTCTCTAATGAATCTCTAGGAATATTAATCAATTGCTAACCTAATTCTAAGGTTAACATAACTTTATATACCTAGGCCTTAGACAACAAGGCCCAAGCCCATTAAACACAAAGTTAAGCCCAATTAACAATAATTAAGGCATTTACAATAATTAATTAATCTAATTAAGCACTATATAATTATTTATATATCTTTCTAATATGTAGGACATTTATGGTCCTAACAATCTCCCCCTAAAGATATATAAATAAAAATCGGTCTTGAAACCTTCAGGTCTTGATCTTCTCTTTCCTTTTTGAATCATTGAAACACTTCGGCGTTGCTTGTCTTCATGTCTTTTACCGCTCCCCCTTGAATAAAGCTCTTGTATAAAGCTCTTGAAATTAGCTTTCAGCTTTAAAAGAACTTGTAGAACCAATATGCTCGAAGGAGGAAACAATTTGAAGCGAACACCACTTGATAAACGATTAGAAGAGTTGATCACTTGTATGTACTTTGAAGTCTTTTCGGATTTCGGAACTTGACTGTTACTCCCTCTTGGCTTTTGCATGGGGACTTCTTTACTCCCCTTCGGCTTTACTCCCCCTCTGCTTTTGCTAACTCCCCCTCAACTTGATATTCGGTGTCTTTGAATCTGTACCCTTTCTCCCCCTCATGATGAGTAGGAGCATCCGGAGCATCATACACGTTCAAAGACAATAGTAACGAGTAGCAAAAAAATCCAGATAAAACATTTTAGTAACCAGAATAGGGTAATCAACTAACACAGAAACACGTTAGTAACTGTTATCACAACAATTTAAAAAATTGTGTGGCCTATGTTCAGAGTTGGCAAAGGGGTATCTCTGATAGGACTTCCAGTTATCACTGAAGTAAAATATTAAAATATTACTTCTCAAACTGTTCCGGCAATGTCACGAAGATATGCAAATGGAATCACAAAGACTCGTGCATGTGTGAAAGAAAATAAATTCTATCTGTTTGGCTCAAAATATTGATTTAACTCGGGACGCAAGTTAAAAATTAATTGACACAGTGATTAGAATATGAAGTTCGGAGACCGGAGCTGATGTCTTCCTGTTTCAATATCTAAGACCTCCGAGTGAGGAATAGATAGATTATGTGCTAAATCCCCGTGAATATATTAAACAAGCATCTGTTGTGAGATACTTGAGTGGCTAGGTGGGGTGACACGAGTTATCGACACTGGGTCCATGTCTGTTTCAATATTCATCTCAAAGGAGCGAGAATGAATAGATTGTGTGGTTACCCGGATAACTGACTCGGTTTGGTAAGGACCAATAATTCTTTTAAGTCATGTCACAGCCTCGCCATATTCTTTTCACTCCGAACTCATCTATCAATCTAGACCCCTCACTATTGTCTAAATGGGATGTGTTTCTTGGGTAGGTCCTTCCGGTTCTGGATAGACCATAGAAACGATGTTAATCCTAACACTCCTTTCATGCATCAAGTAAAGCATTTAGTAAAACAGTGAAAAACGAGTTCTAAAATAAAATGTTTAGAAGTCAAAGCCTTTAAGAACGAGTCTTGATCTGAGTTGATCAGAAGGCAAAAACATTTAAGACCGAGTTTTGAACGGAATTATTCAGAAGTCATAAAATGAAGTGCGAGTTCTGATCTGAGGTAATCAGAAGTCATTAAAATCATTTAGGAACGAGTTCTGAACTGAATTATTCAGAAGTCATAAAATGAAGTGCGGGTTCTGATCTGAGGTAATCAGAAGTCATTGTTTTGAAATACCAGAATTTCAAGAAACAAAATCAAGCGCAAAACAGAATGACTCGGTAAGCACAGTATTTGCAAAAATGAGACAATGATCAGAAAGTTTAATTGTGAAGAACAAGTCACAATTAATATATCAGATAAGAATGGAATCATTTGCAAGAAATAGCGAACTTAGAAAACAACTAGGAATTCAAACGAGTGTATTTCCATCGAAAAATCAACAAATATGTGAGACATGGAAATAACTAAGTCAATGAACTGACATGTGGCAATCATGGAAGTTAAAAATGGAGAATAACAAACACAAGTAAGTTATCCAGAATGAATTACCACGGTTTTTTAATTCAGTTAGAAGTTCACTTACCTTTCATGAGATAGTACTCCCCCTCAAAATTGGCATAACCTTTGAATGCTCGTCATGTGAAATGAATAATAGGAATTAAAACCACACATGACATTCCTGCAAAACAGATTAAACAGATTTTGGTATCCATCTTTTGATGGATCCTTGTTGGTTAGATGCCCTATGAGGACCTGGGAAACTATAAGTACCATACCAATACTTAGCATGGTCTTTCTTCACAAAGTCACTTGTTCCACAATAAGAGCAACACAACTTCTGTGTAGATAAGTTGATCAGTTTGTTAACAGAGTAAACTCGATCAGTTTTCACAAAAGGTTTAGCGTAGAAAGCTGTGTTGTTCTTGTCACTTGTAACAGAGACGAATGACTTTGGAGCAGGAGTGGTTCCTTTAACTCTCCACACCATGTTTACTTTCTTGAAAGATGGATTATCTTTATTGTCAACACGAGAATTATAGACAAGATTGGAAGGTCGAATCTAATCTTTTGAAAAATCATTTGATTTGACAAAATTCTTTGAAGAACGATTTGTAGAAAATGAACTTGAAGCATAAGAAGGTTGAACACCTTTGAAATTGCTTTCTTCAAGTTTCTTGACCTTAACGGATAAAGCATTTCGTTCTTCGAGAATTAAATCAAATTTCTTTTGTAAATTAGATTTAACCATTTGTTCCTTCAAATTCTCGGTTGCTAATCCAGATAATCTCTTTGTAAGTTTAGAAATCTCGGACTGAAAAATCTTTCTCTCTTTGAAAAATCATCTTTTAAACATTTTGCTCTAAAACCTTCAACTTTCATCTTTTCAGACTCTTTGATTAGAACGTCTAATTCTTTCTCCAACTCAGTTATTTTTAAAGAAAGTTCGCCATTCTTTTTAGAAAAAGATTTGCGTTCAGTTTCAAACTTTTCTCTTTCTAAAATCAAGACTTTTTCAAAGTCGGAGATTTGTGTTGAAAGCTTTAGACATCTAAGCTCAAGACTTTTCTTCTCTTCGAGAGATTTGGTTGACAGCCCAGATTGCTTTTGTGTAAGCAATTGTCTTTCCTTTGCAAAGCTTTCTTTCTCCTTTTCAAAAACATTTTCAAGAGTATTTAGTTTACTTTTAAGCTCAAGGTTTTCACAGTGCATGAGTTTACCTTTCTCTTCTTCTTCAGCCAGCTTCTCAGAACTATTCCAGATTTGAGATTTCAGTTCCTTCAGTTCTTTGACGTACTTGCTGATCAAATCATCTGATCGCTTGATGTTCTGTTCATGTAGCCTTGCTTGCTTAGTCTCAGTCTCCTTGATATCATCTCGTGATGATAAATCAGATAGCTTCTTTTTCAGCTCAGTGTTTTCAGATTCTAAAATCTTTGCCTTTTCTTCAGATTTAAGAAGTTTCTCAGAACCTTCAGATATTTGCATTTTCTGTTCCTTCAGTTCTTTGATGTGCTTTTTGTACGTTTCATTTGCTCGCATCCAATTCTCTTCATGCATTCTTATAATGTCTTTACACGCAGGATTGAAGCAGTACATCGACATTGTTACCTGAAAAATTATGATCGGTGTTATTTTGAAGAATAAAACTTGCGGAAGAAAAATCAAAAATTAAATCAGAAAACAAATTTATAAAATAAATTCGTTTCCAAAAATTAAGATTTGATTATTGACGGAACGAACGAAATCAAACTTCGATAACTTACCGATCAAAACTTATTAACCACAACTTACCGGATGACGAGGAACTTACCGGACGCGAAGGAATCCGGATACGGTTACAGTTACCGGGTGGATACCGGGTAAAAGTTATTTGCGATTTACCGGATGAAAGCGAACTTACCGGGTGATGATGTTCTCGCAAAAAATAGCACTTACCGGGTGATGGTTGGGTTACCGGATACTTGAATCGCGAATGAGAAACTTAACCGGAAGGATCAACAGTGATATATATATATGGGTGTGATGTGTATGGAACTTTGAATGAATGCAACAAATATCTAAATCATGCGATGACAATTAAATTGAAACAAACAGTTAAGCTATGGATGCAATGCATGAATGGATGTATGCACTATGTATGTATGTGATAAGGATGGTTGAAAAACAATGATGGTTCTATGCCACGTATTATATGTATGAACAAGAATAAGACTTGAAGTCAACAGCCAAAACAATTGGTCAAGAAAAGTGTGCTGTGAGGGTATGAGGTTACCGGAAAATTGGATTACCCGGAAAGTGAAATATCATCCGGTAACCAAAAATTTATCCGGTAAGATTTCCTAAAAAGTATCCGGAGACTTTGTCTTTGACCGGAAAGATGGTATTTGACCGGAAAGTGAAGATTTTATCCGGAAACTTGATTAAAAAAATTATCCGGAAAGAATTGTTTTGTCTGGAAACAAAGAATTACCCGGTAACCTTTTTAAACAAATTATCCGGTAACTTAAGATAATAGGAAACTTACCCGGACACTGCGGCTGTGGTTGCAATTCTGATCTGGAATCGATAGGGTTGCTTGATTTCACTCCTGTAGGGTTAGATTTTGACCAAAAACACAAAAACAAACACACCCAAATCGATTTCTAAGCAAAATATATTCTATTTTTCAATAACCACCACAAAAATTCAAGAACACCAAAAAAACTCAAGAATTGTTTTTTAACATGAAAAATTAAAAACTTTGAGTCCTTGTAAACGCAGATAGAGACTAGATTAAAGCAATTAGACAATCAAGATATAACAGAAAAATATTTAATCGATGAAAGAACTTTGCAAACCCGATTGAATAACGATTTTCTTCAATAAAAAAAACTGTTGTATTACGAAAATAATCTGGGAGCCTTCTGGACCTCAAACGATTAATCCAACCGTTCAGAATGTAAAACAGAGTGTTGTGAAGCTACTGTCCAAAAATCGCGACGATCCGACGGTTCAATCTCCGGAAATAAGCGAAACGGCCTGCTGCGTTTTCCAGAAAAATTGAATACGAAAAATATTTCTTTTCTCTTGCTTTCGATTGGCTTTTTCTTTCTTCAAATCACCGATTAGGCTCTGATACCAATTGTTAGTCCTATATTGATCAGGTAACAATATAACAATGAGCAATAACACGAACAATTGATGATTTCAACTTGTCATCCCTCTCATATTCATGCTTCAAGATAATTACAAAGGTTAGAATGAAGAACACAACTATCTCTCTCTCTCCCTCTAATGAATCTCTAGGAATATTAATCAATTGCTAACCTAATTCTAAGGTTAACATAACCTTATATACCTAGGCCTTAGACAACAAGGCCCAAGCCCATTAAACACAAAGCTAAGCCCAATTAACAATAATTAAGGCTTTTACAATAATTAATTAATCTAATTAAGCATTATATAATTATTTATATATCTTTCTAATATGTAGGACATTTATGGTCCTAGCACGATCTAAGAGTGGGAACGAGACGAAGACCGAGGCGTCTAGCCTACCTCCGACGGTGGTGGGAGATCATTCGCTGTCGACTCCGTTCGTGGCTAGTGAACCGAAGACAACGAAAGGATGTACTTTTAAGACTTAGGCGTCGTGCAAACCTCCATCTTTCAGCGGGGAGCGCAATCCAGTTTTGGCTCTGAGATGGATTCGTGAGATGGAACTAGCTTTCGACACAAGTAACTGTGTTGAGGAAGATAAGGTGTTGTTTGCCATTTCTATGCTGAAGGCAAATGCCATCTTTTGGTGGGATGTCGAAACTGGTGGTAAGGGTTCGGAGATAGCAAAGGCAACTACCTAGGAATTGTTCACTAAGAGGTTTAAGGCTTAGTTTTGCCCGGTGGCGGAAGTTAAGAAGCTTGAGGAGGAATTTCTGGGGCTGGAGAAGGGGACGATGTCAGTGCAGGAGAATACATCTAAATTTATCGAGAAAGCGCGGTTCACGAAATTGTATGTGCCCACTGAGGAGAGGCGTATAGAGAGGTACATTTGGGGATTAAAGAGCAGTGTGAGAGAGCTGGTTCAGGTAAAGGATCCCGTTACTTTTCAAGCTGCGGTAGATACTGTGGAACTCACGGAAAAAGAGAAGAACAAGCAGATGTCAGAGAGAGTCGGGGATAAGCGGAAGTGGGAAGGGCTGAATCGTGATGTTAAGAGGCCGAATGCTCCTAGACCCGAGCTACGGGTGGGACCCAGAGCAGGAGATAAACCGTGTGGGAAATGTAACCGGATGCATAAGGGGGAATGTTTGGCTGATAAGGAAGGGTGTTTCAAGTGTGGGAAGAAGGGTCACATGGCACGGGATTGTCGTAGTCCGAGATCATGTTATCAGTGTGGTTCGCAAAGACCATGTCAAAATGGACTGTCCGCAGCTAGGGAAGGGATTTTTTGGTGGCTATAACGGTAATAGTGGTGGAAGGGACGGAGATAGAAAGGTGGAGCCTGCTCGCGCGAAGGCAAGGGCATTCCACATGTCGGCAGAGGAAGCGGTGAATACGCCAGATGTGGTGACAAGTATTTTCCCTATTGACTCGACCTTTGCTAAAGTACTGTTTGATTCGGTCGCCAATCGTTCTTTTGTGTCGCCGAATTTTATTCGGAAATTGCAAGTGAAACCAAAGAGGTTGAACTTTGGGTTTGAGGTAGAGGTAGCGGATGATAGTCGAGTCTGAGTGAAGGAGGTCTATGAGGGGTGTAACATTGATGTAGATGGTCATTTGTTTCCTTTGCATTTGTACCCTATGGGCATGGGGGAGTTTGATGTGATAATAGGAATGGATTGGTTAGCGGATAACGACGCTAACATTGTGTGCAATAAGAAGTTAATTCACATCGCCTTGCCTGATAAGAAGGAAGTAGTAATTTATGGGGATCGTCGTGATAGGAAGTCGTGTATGATATCTATGATGAAAGCTAGACGATGTCTGGGGAAGGGATGTCTAGGGTATTTAGCCTACGTGCTAGATGCTAAGAAAGAGAATAAGGGAGTGGAGGATGTGCCTATAGTAAGTGAGTACCCGGAAGTAAGGGTGAGCATCGGAACTGGGTACCCGTTTTTGGAACCGGAACCGCTCCGGAACTGCCGGTTCCAGAACCGGAACCGATGTGATTGGTTCCGGTTCCTAAAATACGGAACCGATTAGGACTGGTTCCGGTTCTGGTTCTCATTTTTTTGGAACCGTTACCCGCTGGGTACCCGCCGGGACTGGGTACCCAGAACCAGAACCGATGGGTACTCGCTATTTTTTAATAAAAATTATTTATATATTTATTATATTCAAATATTTAATGATGTGTTATTGGTTTTGTTAGGTGTTTTATTCGTTTTGATCAAAATGTTTTATTTGTTAGGTCTTGACGTACGGACGTTATGTATTATGTAAGTCGTTTTGTTGATGTCAAGACTCAATACGCCGGAGTTTCTAATTTATTTATGTAATAATTAGTTTTTATATGATTATTTTTCACCATTTGTTTTGTTTATTTTTTTAAGTTGGTACTTTGTAGTTTGCAATAGACTTATAATAACATTTTTGTTGTATGAAATGTTAAAAATAAATTTTAAAAAAATGGATAGCGGGTACCCGGAACCGGAACAGCCAGTTCCTGGACTGGTTCCAAAATATAGAGAACCAATATAAGCGGTTCCGGTTCCTTCATTCTCGGAACCGCCGGTTCCGGTTCCATGAAATTTAGCCGGGTACCCGGTTATGCTCACCCCTACCCAGAAGTGTTTCCGGATGACTTGACAAGTCTGCCCCCAGACCGTCAAGTAGAGTTTAGAATAGATTTGATGCCTGGGGCGGCACCGATTGCGCGTGCGCCCTATCGTCTGGAACCAGCGGAAATGACGGAGATGATGACGCAGATGCAAAAGCTACTCGACAATGTTTTCATTCGTCCGAGCTCATCGCCTTGGGGAGCGCCGGTACTATTTGTTAAGAAGAAGGATGGGTCTATGCGGATGTGCATAGACTATCGGGAGCTCAACAAGGTAACAGTTAAGAACAAGTACCCGCTTCCGAGGATTGATGACCTCTTCGACCAGTTGCAAGGTGCAAGCTATTTCTCGAAGATAGACTTAAGATCGGGTTACCATCAGCTGAAGGTGAGAAAGGAAGACGTGCCTAAAACGGCCTTTCGCATAAGATATGGACATTACGAGTTTTTAGTTATGCCCTTTGGCCTGACTAACGCCCCAACAGTGTTCATGAACTTGATGAACAGAGTGTGTAGTTCGTTGCTGGATAAGTGTGTAATCGTCTTCATTGACGACATCCTGATCTACTCCCGATCCCATAATGATCACGAGGAGCACCTCCGGGCGGTTTTGGAATTGTTGAAATGCGAGAGGTTGTACGCTAAGTTCTCAAAGTGCGATTATGGTTGAGAGAAGTAAAGTTTCTAGGTCACGTGGTGTCGGTGGATGGTATCAAAGTGGACCCGGCTAAGATCGAAGCGATTAAAGATTGGGAGCCACCAAAGTCGCCATCAGAAGTAAGAAGTTTTCTTTGGATGACGGGCTACTACCGGAAGTTCATTCAGGACTTCTCTCGAATAGCCACACCGTTGACTGCATTGACGAGGAAGAACGTCAAGTTCGTTTATATCGAAGCTCAGGAGGCCACATTTGAGAAGTTGAAAGTAAGTCTGAGCAGCGTTCGATAGTTGAAAGATCACGAGAAAAACTACCCTACGCACGACATGGAGCTAGCGGCATTGGTGTTCACTTTAAAGGTATGGAGACACTACTTATATGGAGTGAGGTGCCAGATCTACACCGATCACAAGAGTCTTAAGCATCTCTTCGATCAGAAGAAGTTGAACACGCGACAAAAGAGATGGATGGAGCTGCTGAACGATTATGACTGTGAAATCCTTTACCACCTGGGTAAAGCGAATGTGGTTGCCGACGCTTTGAGTCGGAAGAAGCGAGGGGAATCGACCAAAGTAGTGGCCTTCAGGGTCGAGGCGACTTTAGGTCTCATGGATGAGATCAAGAAGTCTCAAGAGGAGGCGTTGCTGGAAGGAAATGTAAAGAATGAATGAGTCATTGGAGTTACGTCTTTGCTTAGTGTCAACAGTAGTGGGTTGAGGTGCTTGAAGGACCGGGTGTGGGTTCCTAAGTTGGGGGACTCGAGGGTAAGCATTCTGGAAGAAGCGCATAAGTCGCGATATTCGGTACACCCGGGGACGAATAAGATGTACCGGGATTTAAGGTAGTTTTACTGGTGGCCAGGAATGAAGAAGGACATCGCTCACTTTGTGGAACGATGTGTGACGTGTTTGAAGGTTAAAGCAGAACACCAACGACCATATGAGGAACTTCAATCTTTAGAGATACCAGTGTGGAAATGGGATAACATGACCATGGATTTCGTCACGAAGTTACTAAGGACTCCAAAGGGTCACGATGCAATATGGGCTCGCAACTGAAGTTGAGTACACCATATCATCCCCAAACGGATGGTCAGAGCGAAAGAATATTCAAACGTTAGAGGATATGCTCCGAGCATGCGTGATTGATTTCAAGGGTTCTTGGGAAGTACATCTACCTTTAATAGAATTCTCGTATAACAATAGTTATCACACGAGTATCCAAGCGGCACCATTCGAAGCCTTGTACGAACGGAAGTGTTGGACGCTGTTGTGCTGGAACGAAGTGGGGGAAAGACAGTTAGCAGGTCCAAAAATTGTGCAAATGACTGCGGATAAGATAGAACTAATCCGTGAGAAAATGAGGATCGCGCAGGACCGGCAAAGAAAGTATGCAAACAAAAGGAGGAAACCTATCGAGTTTCAAGTAGGTGACAAAGTGATGCTGAAAGTCTCGCCTTGGAAGGGAGTAGTGCGCTTCAGAAAGAAAGGAAAGTTAAGGCCGAGATATGTGGGGCCTTTCGTCATTATTGAACGAGTTGGAGCAGTAACCTACAATTTGGACTTGCCGGAAGAATTAAAGGGAGTTCATCCAACGTTTCACGTTTCGAACCTAAAGAAGTGTTTGGCCGAGACAGATGTGGCTGTTTCATTGGAGGATATCAGTGTCGATGAGAGGCTGACGTACGTAGAGGAACCGGTAGAGATTGTGGACAGCAAGATTCGAAAATTAAGGAACAAGGAGATCAGATTGGTAAAGGTCCAGTGGCGGTTTCATAAGGGCCAAGAGGCAACTTGGGAAGTAGAGGCGGACATGAGGGCCAAACACCCTCATCTCTTCGACCAAGGAATTCCGGGGACGTAATTCTTTTGAGGGGGGAGTATTGTAATATCCGGGGTTCTAATGGGAAGATTTGAGAATTTAGTGAGAAATGTTAAGAGGCTAAGACTTTGGGGGCTGATTTGTAAATTTGGGAGAAGGTATAAAATCCTTGTTTGGGGCACAAAATCCTAGATTTCATCATTTCTGACTTGGTGCGGCTAGAGCAGAGAAGGAAAAGAAACTTGCATTGGCGATTTCTGGGAAGGAAGAGATTCTTCACTAACCAATTCCAGGTAATCTCTAATGTTTCCATGTTATTACACTGATTATTGGTCGAATTTTGCATTTGGGCAGTAGATAGATAGTTTGGAACGGTAACTCTTGAATGAAAGAAACCAACCAATGATTTGGGGTTTGAGATTAAGGGATTTTTTCATTTTGAAATCAATATTGTCTGTTGGTGTGTTTTCCCTTGGCTATCTCGTTGTCCTAAAATCATTGGGAATCTTGGGTCCAAGGAATTAGAACTTAGGACCTGCTCGTATACGAAATCGTACCAGACCAAGGGTTTCCGGGTAAGTTCCCGGTTAGCAAGAGTTTCCGGATAGCATAAGTCCGGATAGTTTGGGAATCCGGGTAGAAGTTCCCGGGTAGATGTTTCCGGGCATTCCCAGATAGAATATCCAGATAATGGGTTTCCGGATAGAGTTCCAGAAGAGATGTCCGGAAAGCGTAGTTGTCTGAAAAGTGTAGTTGTCCGGAAAGTGGAGTCCGGATAGTGCAGTCCGATAAGTAGGATCCGGACAGTGTAGTGTCCGGAAGTGGTGTCCGGGTAGGTTGGTATCCGATTAGCTTATGTTTCCCATCCATTTGCTCAGGTATTTCCTTTGGAGGTCAAGAGTGAAAGAAAGACCCGATCCAACGCAACATGTGAGTTTTTCTAACTAAATACGTGTTTTTATCGTGATTTCAGAAGTAAGAAAAGAATATGAAATGACTTATTTATGTTGTATGATGATGTGTTGTAAAGTTCGTTTAAAGTGTATGCATACATTGTTGATAGATGTGAATTGGCTAAGTCGGGGGGTGTGGCCCGCCAGTGCTCATACCGGGGGGGTGTGTCCCGTTTATGCCAAGGGAGGAGTGACCCAGTAAGGCAGTGTGAGACTGACACGTTGTCACTTTCGAGTGACTTCAGCGTGCCATTTACATGTGTGGTTGTTACATGAAAGCTTTGTTTAAAGTTGTTGTTTATAAATGTTATGAAATGCTTTAAATAATTGTTAATGAAACTGTTGCCACTAGAAGGAGCTCACTAGACCTCATGGTCTAACCCTCGCTTTTCCAAAACTAACCCTTTTTAGGGAAGTCTTTAGTAGGGAGCTCTGGAAAGGGCAAGGAGAAGAGTTAAGGCGTGGATGCTGTTGGCCGATAGTTATTTGCAGTTATCTTTTAGACTTTCAGTTTACATTCTCAGTTGTGTATAGGTTGTTTCCGCAAATCTAGTTTTGAGACAGTTGTATTTGAGAAATGTTTGGGACCCCTTTGGGCTGTTTAATATTCAATGATATGTTATGCTTTATATTTTTTGTTTGGGTTGTTACAGGAACCGGAACCGTCGGTTCCGAGACCGGTTCCAAAATATATAGAATCGATGTAAGTAGTTCCGGTTCCTTCATTCTAGGAACTGCCGGTTCTGGTTCCGGTACCATGAAATTTGGCCGGGTACCCGATTTTACTCACCCTAGCTAAAATGGTTACAACTTAATAAACATAATAAAATCCAATTAAATAAAGATAATATTTTGCAAAAAGTAAAAACAAAATAGTAATTACCGGTTTAATTATAGACCAAACTACCCTTGCTAAAATAAAAAAGGAAAAGAATAAAAAAATATGGATAGATGAGATTAGGTTGCATCGATTGTAATAATATAAACGGGTAATATTTGAAATGTGCTCTATATATAATATAATATTAATTTACATTTATTTTTATGAAGGAAAAATAATAAAATGGATAGAAATACTATATTACATCTTATATGAGAGGTTACATGATTAACTTAGCGACTAGTTGACTATGCTATACCATAGGGAAATTGACTCAAATAGCCAAAGCCACAAAGGATATTGACAAAATAGCCATTTTCTCTTCCGAGTCGCACAAATAGCCAATGAGTCCGCACTCTGACCCGACCCGGTCAGTGCGAACCGCAATCAAACACGTGTCAATCTCTTATTACTCCTATAAAGTCGATTTTCCTTAAAAAATAACTTTTTGACTCAGGTACGCAATTGCAGACCTAGTTTTAAAAGAAAAACAGCCATATTGAGCAGGTCCTAGGAGTGCGAGTGCGGACCTAGGAGTGCGAGTGCAGAGTGCGGACCTATTGACTATTTGTGCAAAACCCGGAGAGAAATGGCTAGGAGGTCAATTTTCAATTTACCTTTGGCTATTTGAGTCAATTTCCCTATATCATATGCTAAAATAGAGGAAAGAAGAGGTTAAAATCTTCAAATTTGGAGAACTCTCTAAAACTCTATATTTAAGAGAGAGAAATAATATTTTATTCTTTCTCACCAATAGGAGACATTAAAATGTGTGTTTAGGAGAGTGAAATAATATATTATTAAATATATTGAGTATTTTAATAATATATTCAATGATAGAATTGCTAAAATAGAGTAGCTGTTGAAATTAAATGTAATTTTTTTTAAAGATTCTAGTTTTTTATACTCTATTTTAAAAAAATTATAGCATAGTTCTTGAGGATGCTCTGTATAAATTCAAAGGACCTCTTTAATACTTGAAACACAAAATAAGAACCATTTGTGTATTTACTATATTTTAGGGATCAAAATAAAAAATTATTAGGCCATTAGGCCATCCTCAGCGCATAACTAAAAGCCCTCAAGCCCTCAACGCCACATCAGCGCCACATCAGCGCCACATCAGCTAAGCCCTCAAGCCCTAAAGACCCGCATCGCATAACTAAAAGCCCTCTTGCCACCTCATTTTTTTTAATTCTTTTATTTATACATTTAATTATTTAACAAAATAAAAATATTTATATATTTTTTAATAAATAAAAAAAAAAAATAAAAATAAAAATTCATATCATTCATTAAAAATAAAAATTACAAAATAAATTTAAAAATCTACTCGTCGTCATTGTTGGGAACTTGGATACGCCAAATATGTTCGACCAAATCCGACCGAAGGTTATTATGAGTGGCCCGGTTTTGGACTTCTCGAACATTTGCCGTGCGTTGTTCCTTACTGATTTGGGTTTCGTTATCATCCGTGAAAAGGCCGTTTTCATCGCCACCACAAATAGCATGGTATTCGTCTTCGAGTATCATATTGTGTAATATGACACAAGCGTACATAATGTTTCCCAATCTTGAGAGTTCCCATCCGCGTGCCGGGTTATGAAGTATATGCCAACGTTGTTTAAGCACGCCAAAAGCTCGTTCAACATCTTTACGTGCCGATTCTTGCGCGGACTTGATTTTTTGTCGTTTAGGGTCCCGTGGGCACGTAAATGATTTTACGAAAGTAGCCCATTCCGGATATATCCCATCCGCTAGATAATATCCGTGCTCGTAGGTGGCTCCATTCACCTCAAAAGGGCAGTCGGGTGTTTTTCCATCATATACATCGTTGAAGATGGGCGACTGATTGAGAACATTGATGTCGTTGTTGGAACCGGCAACACCAAAGTATGCGTGCCATATCCATAGATCTTGAGAGGCCACTGCTTCTAGCATGATTGTCGGGTGCTCATGATCACCTCTCATGAATTGACCTCGCCATGCATTCGGACAATTTGCCCACGCCCAATGAGTACAGTCTATGCTGCCAAGCATGCCGGGAAATCCGTGTTTAGCTTCATGCGCGGCGTACAACTTCTGAATATCAATAAAAGTAGGGTTGCGTAAATATTTTTGACCATACAGTTCAATAATACCTGTGCAGAATTTGTACAGACAATCTCGTGACGTTGTCTCTCCCATACGGAAATACTCGTCAAGTGCGTCAGCAGTCAGCAGTTACTCCACCCGAAGTGTAAAATACGGATACTCTCCTGCTAAATCTTCAACTATTCGTTCGAATAGTTGCCTGCTCATCCTGAACCGCCGTCTAAACATATCCGGTGTATAAACCGGGTTGTTGCCAAAGTAGTCCCGCAAAAGCCGCTCGTTTGCAGCTGCCCGACCTCTTTCTAGATTCACGGCCCTCGGTTCTCTTATTGACGATGAGGCGGTGCTACCATAAATCCATTGTGCAGTATGTCGAAAAACTTCCCTTTGTAGATTCAACAACTCGTCGGTGTCTACGGATGATGATGATGCGGTCGGTGAACCGGGTTGTGGCGAATCCATATTGTTTAAAATATAGAGAATGGAAGAGAATGAGAGAGTTTGAGAGATTGTTGGTGTGAAAAAATAAGAGGTTGAGGGTTAATATATATAGTGTGATTAAATTGAAAAAAAAATTTAATTTTTTTTATAAAAGTAGCCGTTGGTAGTTATTTATTTTCAAGATTTAAAAAAAAATATAAAATATAAAATGAGCCGTTGGAGTTTCGGGTTCCTCGGGTTTGAAAGCCCGCTGGCGAGCCCGAGGCTGAAGCCCGCGTTCCCCCCCCCCCCCCCCCCCACCGCTGCCCGCCCGAGCCCGCACGAGCCCGCTGGGCGCTGCGGATGGCCTTAGTACCGCATGCGGGCTCGGGCTCGGGCTAGGCAGCGGGTAGGGCGGGCTCCAGCAGGTTACGGTACGGGGGGAGCGGGCTAGGTGCGGGCTCGGGCTGAACGGGTTTGTAAGCCCGTGGAACCCGAGTGAAAATTTACCATATTTTAATGATTTTTAATTAAAATTTACACTTTCAACCCCTATACTTATTTACTAAATTTACTTTATACCTTTTAGTTTCATTATTTTAATTTTACATTTAACACATATAATCGTTTATTAACTAAAACACGTTAAAAAAAATACGTTTTAATTTTAACAAGTTACACCATTATAATCGTCTCTTCGATACGTTCGAAATGAGCCCAACATTGAATTTTTTTGGATTTATATATTTTAATATATATCATATAAACTACATAAAATTATTTTTTGAGTAAACTATGATTTTGGTCCCTGTGGTTTACTGTTAATAACGGTTTTCGTCTTTGATCTTTTAAAACTGCTTTTTTATCCTTATGGTTTCTATTTTTTCCTTCCATTTTCATCCCTCCATCCAACTTCGTTAAAATTAGAGTTAATTCTTCCAAAAAATAATTGAGAAAATTACATATTTGGTCCTTGTTTATTGTATATCAAATTTTACATTTTTATCCTTAAGTTACGACATTTTTTTTCTTATTTTTATTTATTATTTATCTTATTTTTATTTATTAAAAAATATATAAATATTTTTATTTTGTTAAATAATTAAATGTATAAATAAAAGAATTAAAAAAATGAGGTGGCAAGAGGGCTTGCGCTACGCCACTTTAAGGCTTGAGGGCTTGAGGAGAGGGTTAGGAGAAAAACTGATGTGGCGCTGATGTGACATTGAGGGCTTGAGGGCTTGCAGTACTGATGGTTTTATAGCACATGAACCAACGACAAAATATGTCTTTATTCTTAAAAAAAAGTAGATAAGGTTCTCCTCAGGATTTTATAGTTTTTTTTTGAATTACATATTCAATCATTTTTGTTTATAGATTCATAATTTTGTCTATTTAATTTTAATTAAATTAACTATCATAAATGATTTAATTTGAGATTTAATATTTAAAAGAACAATATGATAATTGATGTAGAATAATATTAATCTTTTTACCATTTGAAGACTTGTGTTACTTATTTTAAATAGAAATATATATTAATAAAAGTATAGATATATGGCGAAAGACCATGGCCCCTTTGTTTAAGAAGATTAACATTTTTTTGAATGAAATGAAATCTGTCTAAGAAATTTGATTTTGAAGGAATTAAAATAAAATATTCTTAGGTTTGATCATTTTTTTGGTTGACAGACATTGGAATAAAATCTACTAAGAAATTGCAATATGTTTGTTTGCTTCATATAATGTAGTTTTGGAATTGAAATGAAATATTGATAAATGACTACAATGCCCTTTTTTAAAAATTAATTTTTATTAAAATTAAAAATACTTTGAAAAAAATATAAACAAATAATAAAATAAATAAACAATGAATAGAATGAATAAACAAAATAAATAAAAATATTTAAAATAAACTAATAAATGAATAAATAAAATATTAAATATTTCAAAAATAAAAAATAAAAAATAAAGTATACCTAAAAAAATATTAGATTAGATTAAATAAAAAATAAAAAATATGAAATTAAGTTAAGTTAAGTTAAATTATATTTGGGTTAAAGGGTATATTTGGGATTATGAAAATATAAGATTCTATTCCATTAAATAGAGAAATTCTATGATGAATTGTTAAATTTCTTTATCCATGGAATTTGTTGAAATTCAAAATTCTATCCATAAAAAAGATTGAAAAAACAAGGGAATAGAATCTGATCAATAGAATTCAACATTTCAATTACATCAGATTTTATCATATTCTGCAAACCAAACACTACCTACAAATGTCTGTAACTACATTTTTCAAAATGGTGGTTTTAGAAAGAAAAAAAAAGTTGCACATATTTTCTAAAACATTCCTCAAAATAGAAAGGCAATCGTGAAATTCTTTAAAAATAATTATTTAAAAGAAAAATAATATTTTATTCTTTTTTATAAATGAGATTCATTAAAATTAAATAGTTAAAAATGAAAAAAAATATTTTATAAATTGTATCAAAGATTTTAAGAATACAATTTATATTGTAATTTTCAATGGGAGATAAGAGAAATAAGGTAAATTACTTTTGAAGATTTTTGATTTTTAATTCTTTATTTGGGAGAATATATTGAAAATGATTATACAATCATAAAAATAAATCTACATATTTTTTAATATATAATATTTTTTTATACTTTTGAATGCTTCTTAAAAAATTAATTAAATTAAAAAGTCAGATGCTTTATTATATTAAAAAAAAAAAGTCAATAATAACGAGAGTCACGGTGAGAGACAATCGATTGATTGAGCGACCAGTCGACCACGGTGTGCCGCCCACCACGATGTAAGATCACGGTTCTGTAGCCCACCTTTAATGAGTTAGTGGTGCAAATGACAACCCTTTTACCAACAAAATGCCTTTATAACTATCTGTCTATTTGGTTTTATTTTTATGAAATATAAAAGTAAATATAATATATAATAAATTTGATTTTATAACAAGGTTCAAAATTTTCAATTTTGTATGTATTTTTACTAATGACTTATTGATTTTATAATATTTGATGATATATAAGTTTACAAAATGTTTACTACAAAGTAAACTATAAACATGTTATTATAAATTTAACATACCAATGAACTGATTAAAAGTGGATAAAAATAATAATTTAAAACTTGGTTACATTAATTTTTCTAAATGCTACATGAATTGAGAGCTCTTCTGATAAGCTAAATAAGAACAATGGAAAATATGGTTGTGTTTCAATGCATATTACATTCTTAAGTTATATTTCACCAATAATACTATATCAAATGGGTAAACCCAAGAAAGAAAATGTCCATAAGCGGCAATCTTGGAGTTGACCCCGGGGTCGGTCCTGGGGTTTTTTATGCCTAGGGAGGAACTGTTAAAAAATGTCGCCCTTTAATATATATATATATAAAAACTAAATACAGACAAACATTCTCGCAATGATTTCATTAAATTAAATAAAATAATACGTGAGATTTAAGTGAAACCTCTGAACGATAAAACATAAAATTAAATGAAAAGGGAAAGGAAGAAAAGTAAAATGAAATTAAATAAATATAAGGGAAATTAATTAAAATGCTAAAAGTTTGACTGTGTGTTACCAAAATGCCATAAATCTCTCCCATGTTACAAAAATGTCACAAAAAACCGCGGTGGGCCCCGCGATCGCGAGCCCCAGGCCCACATGTCACCAAACGTTGCCCAAATAGCCCGCGTTGGTCCCTCAAGAATGCCCGCGGTCCAGCTTTGCCCCCTCAAGAATTCCCGTGTTTACAGTTTTGGTCCCTGCCCGCGTTGGGATCCCGCGATCGCGGGCTAACCCGCTACTTTTCGAATTTACAGTTTGGTCCCTGAAGTTTGTTGCAAATTTAAAAAAACATTAATGGTCCCTATAGTTTTTAGGTTATCATTTTATGTGGTTTTTAATGTATTGTTTCCTTTCCATTTTAATGTTTTTAATATAGAAATTCACTTACGTTATTTAACAAGGAAATTAATTAACAACATCATATAAAAATTATTGCAAATCATCTTCCCAACCGAAACGGATACAGTGCATGTAAACAAAGAAATCTATTACTGGAAGACGTCCTGGAGTCCTGTGATCAAGTTAACCTTTTCCTTGATCACGTCCTCCATTCCTATGTAGTCCGATTCGAGTTCTTCTAGTTCCTCTTTAGCTTCCTTAATCTCTCGTTGCAGCTGCCGAACGTGAGCCCTAGTCATGGTCAGTTCTCGTTTCTTCTCCGCTAGATACTCCATTTTCCCCTGCTGAATCCCCCTGTTATGGTTCCACATACCCTTTACCTTTTCGATATCGGCGTTCGCCCCATTAATGGCTTTTTACACTGCGGGAGTAATTTGTTGACTCTGTCGAAGACCCGTCGGCATAAAATCATACATTGGTGGGGTTCTCATGCCATTATCGAAGTAGTAATTGTCGGATGCCATCTCCCAGTCTACTTCCTCTTCAGGCGTGAATGGAAAATCGGCCGCAGTTCGCCCACAGTTTCTCCACTCCTCGTCTGTTTCTGGTACCTTCCAGGTACTCCGGCGAGCTCCATCATTCAGTGGTTGGTAGGCTCCCGAACGTGAAGTTCCAGCCACATTCGCCGACCTGTTCCCCCTTGATCTTGAACCTCCAGCCATGGTGTTAAGAAAAGCGAGAGTGTGTTTGTATAAAAGATAGATAGGAAGTTGTGAATTACTACTTCATCATGCCATCTACTTATAGCCGTGAAAATGTATGTTCTTCATCAGATATGGTCAAAGATTTCGTCTGAAAAAGTTGCCTGCATGATTCGTCTGAATAGTTCACTGCAAGATTCGTTTGAAAAGAGCCTGTAAGATTCGACTGAAAAAGTAACTGCAATATTCGTCTGCTCTTGAATAAAGGTCTTTCATTAGGCAGAAAATTAGTCTTTAAGTAGTCAAACATAGCTAATTAATGAGAATTTAGATCAGATTTATATGGTACTGTCAAATGCAAGTTTCTATAATATAGATACTGTTCTACATTACATAATACCAATTTTTGCATCAAAAGGAAGACACCAAATGGCCGTGATGATATTTTTAAGCATTCCAACCAAAGAAAACTCGGCTACGAGAATAAGACTTCCATTTAACAAAAACCCCTTCGCCGGTTCATTGAGTTCACTCAATAGCATGAAAATTAGTCTTTAAGTAGTCTAAGAATTAATGCACATGTGAATCAAGAAATAAATGCATGTTCATCCAATAATCTCTGTATTAGGATTATCGCAAGTTTCATAAACCTACTTACTAGGTGTTGGAAAATTTTAGTAAAAATATGGGTTTTACTAAACTTTGGACACGTTTAAATATATATATATATATATAAAACTAACTCTTAGTAGGTTTATGTTCTCCTATATGAGAGCTTCGAAACGATATATAATGCGTCCAAAATGAAGTATGTGTGAAAGAGATATCGATACTCAAAGTTGAGTAATTGGATGAAATTAGCAAAAACCAAATGAAGTAAACACTAAGTCAATCACAATACTTTAAAAAAATAAGTTAATACTAAAAATAACAATTATTTAATGTTACATAAACAACCTAACTTTGCTTTATTTGACAATGCGCATAAATGGACTCCACCATATGTATGCGAAATGCCTTGGCCTCGGCCACGGTGTGGTCAGGGTGTACAAATACCACATCGTTATTTATCAACATGCTGGCATTACGGCATAGCCAGACACCGCAATCCGCATTCACCCTGGCCTGCTGGGGTGTATTCTTGGCGAACTTATGGCGAAAGAGCTCTGACCTATCGCGACGCCTCGTGTCCTTGACCCGGCAAAAGAAGTCAAATAGCACAGCTTTAAACCTTCTCATCTGGTCTTCCAATTGGTCTCTGAAGAGACTGGCACTGTCGCTGTCATATATGGTCATGGTCATAGCGTCAAGCTCAAACACTCCAAGCAGCCAATGTTTGGGATGAATGCATATTGGGATGTACACCTGAAATATTACAATATTAGACAACTTAGTTAGCAACAAAACAACATAAATAAAATAAGAGTAAAACGATTTACATACCACATCGAGGAGAGCCCAAGAAACCCCTTCCACGCCATTGCATGAGTTGGCCACGGAGGCGGGACCTTGATGGGGGAGCAATAGGTAGGGAAAGAAAATACTGTACATCATGGTCCACCTCGTGTCTGTTCCACGAGATTTTTGAAGCAGCGAGTGTAACACCCCGAATTTCGTTATGAGTGGTTTATGTAATTATTTTGCATGTTCAAGTATTATATTGATATAGCATGACTTGTACCTCGTTAGAATCTGATCAAGGACTGAAAAGGGGGATCAAATGAGACTTGGTACCCTTTAGGCGATAGTGACCGGCGAGAGTGCCCGTGTCACTATCGCGGGTGTCACAATCGCTGGAAATGTACCGCAAGTATTAACAGCGTGTTGGTTTCTAGCGAGTATACCTTGGGCAATAGTTACAGTGTCACTATCGCATGGTCACAATCGCTCGTTTTGTACCGAGAGTTTGGGGGGGGGGGGGGGGAGTTGAGCGAGAGTGCCCCGACGATATTGACAGTGTCGCTATCGCCATGTCACAATCGCCGCCGACCTGTTTTAGTATAAAAAGGAGAGTTTCGGGTTTTTAGCTAATTTTATGAAATCAGAACACTTTGGCAGCCGATTTCTTCTTCCAAAAAGGTAGGGTTTTGCTAATCTTTCTTCTTCCATTAAGTGTTAGTTGTTGGGAGTGTTTATGAACACTTATGTTGGATCTTAGGTGATCAATCTCATCATAGTGCAAGGTTTTACTCACTCTTCAAGAATCAACTCCACCCACTCCATCTAAGGTTGTGGGATTTTTACCACCAATCTTCTAAGGTGAGTAATTTCAATTCAAAAGTATATTTGATGCATAATTTACTCTATCATTTTAATTATTTCTAACAAGTTTACCTTGAAGTATATTTTGAGCCAATAAGCTCTTATTTCTCTAAAGAGGAAATTTAAAAAGGGGCTTAATGGTAAGATAAAGGTGATGTAGTATGTTATTCTACTTGGAATTGTATATTTTATTATGATAATCATTTGAAATTGGTTAAACCTAAATATTAGGGTTTGGAGCTTAATGGATTAAGCTATGTCTTAATGAAGAAATTATGACTATGTTAAAAGTGACTTAATATGCCGATTTGGTGTATGTTCTATGCTAAACAATAAACTCATAATGTTACTTGTATGTATGTGAATAATTTGAGGATTTCTTGTGTGTAGAAATCACATGCTTAATGAGATAGTTGGACTGTCTTTATTGAAGTAAATGTATAGCATTATGAACTGCTTGGAGTAGTTGTTTGTTGGTATTCACAAATTGGAGGAGTCCCTAAGTAGGCATTAGGAAGATATAGTCTTGGGCACTTACCTTGGAGGTTTGTGTATCGATCCACGCCTTCGGGATTTATACCATATAGGTAGTCCCGATGTGCCGGGCCTTGAGGCGTTACCTTGGAGGTAGACGCTAAGGTGTATCTTCAAAGATGATGTAACTCGGGTTGGTGTTTGGGTCTCCCCCATAGAGTCCGATTTGTGAATGATCAATTTGATGATCCTTATATGAAATAACTGCATGCTTTATTAAATGTGGACTCACTAGGCATTCCAAGCCTAACACTTGTTGCTTGTTTAATGTGTGTCACAGGTTCTAGTGGTGCCATCCCTAAGAAGGTATAGATGGGGGCTTGTGAGTGTGGGGATACTTTTGAAATGCCAAGGATAGAAGATCAGAATTTACCTAATTATGACACCTTTTGTAATCTTATTTCTATAGCAGAGATTAGATTAGTCAGTTGTCATTTAGATGTAAATATTACATTTTGTTTGTAAACAGGCATATGTGATTCCCCTCTTTTGTGAGCTCGTGCAATGACATTATATATCACTCTTCCGTTTTATGGAAGTTTTTGTTGACCCTATTTAGGGGTGTCACAAGTTGGTATCAGAGCTCTAGTTTAAGTGAACTAGGTATTGACTATAGTATGCCTAGACTTAAGCTGAGAAAGAGACATCGACAAACACTACATTGGGTAGATATCCTAGGATGGGAGAGTGTTAGGAATTGTGGAATTGCATTTGTTAAGAATTATAATGACGGTAACGAGAATGCTTGTGTGTAACCTGTTCATGATTTCACCTAGCTAATGCTATTATGAATACGTTGTTACGCAAGTATGCTTGACTACTATTATTGTGATGATTAATGAATGTATGAGTACGCAACCTTAGTCTATTCATTACCATTATTCTCGCATGTTTGACAGACTAAGATGGTGAACACGCGAGGTCAACTTCAATCGGCACTGGACGGTCATGTCGCGACCGAATCTACGGCCGATCAACTGGCTAATCAAGCAGCGGCCGGACGTCCTCCGAGGCCATACATCCTAGGTGGTGGACTGGAACATATACCAAGAATCAATATCGGCACCTCCAATCCTGTAATAGAGAAAAATACCCTCGAAAACCGACTGAAAGATAGTATGCTTCAAGCTATGACCTCTGCCATGGCTCAACAGCAAGAAATGTTCATGAAATTGTTGGAGGACCGGGACCACAGTCATAGACGCATTGAGACAGTGGGGGATAATGCAGGAAATGGGTTAGGCGGTCTTGGGAATGGAGCAGTTGCACAAGAACAAGCAAACGTGCGTGACGGGAGGAGAGAAAGGGGGTGTTCGTATAAGACTTTCCTTGGTTGCAAACCACCGGAATTCGCCGGAACTACCAACCCTGTTCGATGTATGTATTGGATCCGGGAGATGGAAATGACGTTCGAGGCTAGTGAATGCGAAGACTCCCAACGAGTTAAGTTTGCCTCTCATCTTCTTAAGGGCGAGGCCCTTACTTGGTGGAATCTCACCCGTTCGTCTCTCACGCCCGAAGTGTTGGCCAAACTCACGTGGCCAACGTTCAAGAAGAAAATTCTCGACAAGTATTGTAGGGAGAGGGCCCTAGACAAGATCGAAGAGGAGTTCCGGGGACTAAAGAAAGGGAATATGACCATGATCGACTACTCGAAGGCGTTTCTTGAAAAGTTAAGTTTGGTGGAGCATCTGGCTCCCGATGAGAAAATGAAAATAAAAGCATACCAACGGGGATTGCCAACCGAGATGAAGACGACCGTGAGGAACGCCAAGGTGACGACGGTGCAGGAATCAATTGAAGAATCATTGCTGGTGGAAGACGATTTAACTCAGGGAAAGTTGGAAAGTGGGCACGCAAGTGAGAAAATAAAGTGGGAAGGACCGTCTGGGTCCGTTCGACAACAAAGGCAGTTTACCGGGAATCGAAGTGGGGATAACCGTCGTGACGCAAGGTGGTGTAATCGATGTCGGAAACACCATGTTGGCCCGTGTAATACCCAATCGCACTCAAACTCGCAAGGGTGTTACAAGTGTGGAAAGAATGGGCATTATGGTCGGGATTGTCCCGCGAAGGGACTGACTTGTTTTGAATGTCGTGAAACGGGTCACATAAAGAGGGATTGCCCAAAGTTAAAGTCAAGTGGAAGTGGGGGATCCAAGTCGGAGCCACCAAAGGTAAAGGGGAGAGCTTTTCAGATGACAACCGAGGAGGCAAGGACTTCGACGGACGTAGTGTCGGGTACGTTTCTTCTAAACTCCGTACCTACACGTGTATTATTCGATTCGGGTGCAAGTTTTTCTTTTGTGTCAATGTCATTTTGTTAAAAGTTGTCTATGCCCACTAAATGTTTAGACGAAGCCCTAGTGGTAGAAATAGCCGACGGTGGTCAAGTTTTAGTTCGAGATATTTTACGGGGTTGCACTTTTGCAATCGAAGGGAGGAAATTCTTAATCGACTTAATGCCAATAGCGATCGGAGGGTTTGACGTGGTGGTCGGAATGGATTGGTTATCAGAAAACCAAGCTGAAATCTTGTACGCTAAGAAACTGATTCGCATACCTTCTCCGGACGGGAGTCACGTAATTATTTATGGGGAACGAAGGAAGGGGGATATAGCAATTATTTCAATGTTGAAGGCCCGGAAATGCATGGTCAAAGGGTGTGCATCCTTCATTGCATACGTTATCAATGCCAAGTTAGAGAAAAGGAAAATAGAAGATGTAAAAGTGGTACGCGAGTTTCCCGACGTATTTCCGGAAGACTTACCGGGTTTACCACCGGACCGCCAAGTGGAATATAAGATAGACTTGGTACCGGGGGCAACTCCAATAGCTAGAGCTCCCTATCGTTTGGCTCCGTCCGAGATGCAAGAAATGATGACGCAGCTTCAAGAACTTTTGGAGAAAGGGTTCGTAAGGCCGAGTTCATCTCCTTGGGGAGCGCCGGTTCTATTTGTAAAGAAGAAAGATGGCACTATGCGCATGTGCATAGACTACCGGGAGTTGAATAAGGTTACCGTGAAGAACAAATACCCACTTCCTAGAATCGATGACCTGTTCGACCAACTTCACGGGACGGGATGCTTCTCAAAGATCGACTTACGTTCGGGCTATCATAAAGTGAAAGTTAAGGAAGATGACGTTCCAAAGACAGCGTTCCGAACGCGATATGGCCATTACGAATTCTTAGTAATGCCGTTTGGACTGACGAATGCACCAGCGGTGTTCATGGATTTGATGAATCGGGTGTGCCGACCTTTTCTTGACAAAACGGTAATTGTTTTCATAGATGACATTTTGGTGTACTCCAAGAATGAAGTAGAACACGAGCTACACCTACGAGAAGTATTAGAAGTATTGAGGAAAGAAAAGCTTTACGCAAAATTCTCTAAGTGCGACTTTTGGTTGAAGGAGGTCCAATTCCTGGGTCATGTAGTTACTCGGGATGGAGTGAAGGTGGATCCGTCCAAAATCGAGGCAATGATGAATTAGGAACCGCCCAAGAGTCCGGGAGAAATCCGAAGTTTCTTGGGATTGGCGGGTTACTACCGGAGGTTCATCCAAGATTTTTCCAAGATTGCTTCTTCATTGACGGCATTAACGCGGAAGAATGTGGACTTTGTTTGGACCGATGTACAAGAGAAGGCATTCCGTACTCCCCAAAAGAAATTGCGTAAAGCACCAATTCTATCCTTACCCGAAGGATCGGAAGATTTTGTAGTCTATAGAGACGCATCCAAGATGGGCTTGGGATGTGTGTTAATGCAACGGGGAAAGGTGATCGCTTATGCCTCGAGACAACTTAAGGTGCACGAAAAGAACTACCCTACACACGATTTGGAATTGGCCGCGGTGGTTTTTGCATTGAAGTTATGGCGTCATTATTTATACGGCACGAAATGCACGTTGTACACGGATCACAAGAGTTTGAAGCATGTATTCGACCAAAAGGAGCTGAACATGAGACAACGAAGATGGTTAGAATTACTCAAAGATTATGACTGTGAATTGCTTTACCACCCGGGTAAGGCTAATGTGGTCGCCGACGCCTTAAGCCGAAAGGAGTATAGCGGAAGCTTACGCGCCAACCTCTCGAGAATCGACATAGTGTCAAGCTTAGTGGAGCAAATAAGAGTAACACAATCCGAAGCACTAAAAGAAGAAAACCTCAAGGATGAAGTAATGGTGAAACAAAAGCAACTATTAACCGAAGATAGCAGTGGAGTTAAGTTGTTCAATGGGCGTGTGTGGGTGCCTAAGATCGGTGGGAATCGAGAGCTACTCATGGATGAGGTTCATAAATCCAAGTACTCCATCCATCCCGGAAGTACTAAAATGTATCGGGATTTGAAGCTGCATTATTGGTTGCCGGTCATGAAGCTATATGTGGCGCGGTATGTGGGACAGTGCACGACTTGTTCTCAAGTAAAGGCTCAACATCAATTACCCTATGGTGAGTTGAAACCTTTGGAAATTCCTGAGTGGAAATGGGAGAAAATCACAATGGATTTTGTGACTAAATTGCCAAGGACTATGAAGGGTCACGACACCATTTGGGTGATAGTGGATCGGTTGACGAAGAGTGCACACTTCTTGGCTATGCGAGAAACTTTACCAATGGACAAGTTGGCAAAGCTTTACATTGATGAGGTGGTTTCACGACATGGAGTGCCCGTGTCTATAGTCTCCGATCGGGATAGTCGATTCACATCAAGATTTTGGCCAGCGTTACAAGAAGAACTTGGAACGAGGGTGAATTTGAGCACGGCATACCACCCACAAACGGACGGTCAAAGCGAAAGGACCATTCAGACTTTGGAGGATATGTTGAGGGCGTGCGTAATCGACTTTGGAGGCAATTGGGATACTCACCTACCGTTAGTGGAGTTCGCTTACAACAATAGTTATCACTCGAGCTTGAAAGCGGCACCGTTCGAAGCCTTGTATGGGAGAAAGTGTAGGACTCCCGCGTGTTGGTTAGAGGCGGGAGAAAAGCAATTTGTCGGGCCGGAAATTGTACAAGAAACGGCCGATAAGGTTAAAGTCATTAGAGAACGATTGAAAGCGGCTCAAGATCGACAAAAGAGCTACGTTGACAAGAGACGGAAACCGATAGAGTTCCAAGTGGGAGAAAGGGTGATGTTGAAAGTATCCCCTTGGAAGGGATTAATTCATTTTGGAAAGCGAGGGAAGTTAAGTCCCCGTTTCCTTGGACCATTCTCTATTCTGGAACGTGTGGGTTCGCAAGCCTACAAATTGGATTTACCTTTGGAAATGGATGGAATCCATCCAACATTCCATGTGTGTTATCTACGAAAATGCTTAGCGGAAGGAGAAAGCGTGATACCATTGTCGGAAATCCGGGTGGATAACAACCGATGTACCGAGGAACCTGAAGCTATTTTGGACAGAGTGATTACGAAATTCCGACACAAAGAAGTAGCAAAGGTCAAAGTACAGTGGAAGCATCATAGGGGTGCCAACGTGACTTGGGAACCAGAGGAGGACATGAAGCACCGATACCCGCATTTATTCGTACAACCTTAAATTTCGAGGACGAAATTTTGTCCAAGTTGGGGAAGATTGTAACACCCCGAATTTCGTTATGAGTAGTTTATGTAATTATTTTGCATGTTCAAGTATTATATTGATATAACATGACTTGTACCTCGTTAGAATCTGATCAAGGACTGAAAAGGGGGATCAAATGAGACTTGGTACCCTTTAGGCGATAGTGACCGGCGAGAGTGCCTGTGTCACTATCGCGGGTGTCACAATCGCTGGAAATGTACCGCAAGTATTAACTTTCAGGCGTGTTGGTTTCTAGCGAGTATGCCTTGGGCGATAGTGACAGTGTCACTATCGCATGGTCACAATCGCTCGTTTTGTACCGAGAGTTTGGGGGGGAGTTGAGCGAGAGTGCCCCGGCGATAGTGACAGTGTCACTATCGCCGCCGACCTGTTTTAGTATAAAAGGGAGAGTTTCGGGTTTTTAGCTGATTTTATGAAATCAGAACACTTTGGCAGCCGATTTCTTCTTCCAAAAAGGTAGGGTTTTGCTAATCTTTCTTCTTCCATTAAGTGTTAGTTGTTGGGAGTGTTTATGAACACTTATGTTGGATCTTAGGTGATCAATCTCATCATAGTGCAAGGTTTTACTCACTCTTCAAGAATCAACTCCACCCACTCCATCTAAGGTTGTGGGATTTTTACCACCAATCTTCTAAGGTGAGTAATTTGAATTCAAAAGTATATTTGATGCATAATTTACTCTATCATTTTAATTATTTCTAACAAGTTTACTTTGAAGTATATTTTGAGCCAATAAGCTCTTATTTCTCTAAAGAGGAAATTTAAAAAGGGGCTTAATGGTAAGATAAAGGTGATGTAGTATGTTATTCTACTTGGAATTGTATATTTTATTATGATAATCATTTGAAATTGGTTAAACCTAAATATTAGGGTTTGGAGCTTAATGGATTAAGCTATGTCTTAATGAAGAAATTATGACTATGTTAAAAGTGACTTAATATGCATATTTGGTGTATGTTCTATGCTAAACAATAAACTCAAAATGTTACTTGTATGTATGTGAATAATTTGAGGATCTCTTGTGTGTAGAAATCACATGCTTAATGAGATAGTTGGACTGTCTTTATTGAAGTAAATGTATGGCATTATGAACTGCTTGGAGTAGTTGTTTGTTGGTATTCACAAATTGGAGGAGTTCCTAAGTAGGCATTAGGAAGATATAGTCTTGGGCACTTACCTTGGAGGTTTGTGTATCTATCCACGCATTCGGGATTTATACCATATAGGTAGTCCCGATGTGCCGGGCCTTGAGGCGTTACCTTGGAGGTAGACGCTAAGGTGTATCTTCAAAGATGATGTAACTCGGGTTGGTGTTTGGGTCTCCCCCATAGAGTCCGATTTGTGAATGATCAATTTGATGATCCTTATATGAAATAACTGCATGCTTTATTAAATGTGGACTCACTAGGCATTCCAAGCCTAACACTCGTTGCTTGTTTAATGTGTGTCACAGGTTCTAGTGGTGCCATCCCTAAGAAGGTATAGATGGGGGCTTGTGAGCGTGGGGATACTTTTGAAATGCCAATGATAAAAGATCAGAATTTACCTAATTATGACACCTTTTGTAATCTTATTTCTATAGCAGAGATTAGATTAGTCAGTTGTCATTTAGATGTAAATATTACATTTTGTTTGTAAACAGGCATATGTGATTCCCCTCTTTTGTGAGCTCGTGCAATGGCATTATATATCACTCTTCCGTTTTATGGAAGTTTTTGTTGACCCTATTTAGGAGTGTCACAGCGAGACCCAACAATCCCTGTGCTATACATAAAAAATAGATGGTTAGACATGTAACATAAATATATTTGATTATATGACTATAGTTAAACTTCATACTAACCACATCCTGTAACTCAGACTCCAAAGGGTCATCCGCCAGCAATACATGGAAAAAGCGGGGGGTAATTTCCAGGCTCAAGTAAGGGACGAATATCATGGGGGGGGGGGGGAGGTGACCAGTCTTGCATATCCTCAATATATCGGATGCCGGTAGACGCTCCGGTGAAGCCACCTTTCCCTTTCTCTTTCCCGCCTTCTTTCATCCCTTGTTTCCCCCCGCTTTCTTTGCTTGCTTTTTAGGGGGCAGTGGTGTCGTAGATTCTTGTTGTCTAAACGGGTAACTCAACCATTTTGAAATTTTATGCTGCCGCTTTTGAGGGAGCGGGGTCACCTGTGGATCTACAACATCCATCGGGTCATCTTCCGGCTCCGAGAAGTGCTCCTCGATAATAGGAGACCCCATCGTCTGAAAATTAAGTTATTAGATGTTTTAAGTACAATTTAGGAAATGTTCACAATTAAACCAAAACTACAAAAATAACTTACAGTATGCATGGAAGGTGGTTGTGTGACGTACGACGATCCCGACATTTCCGGCCTGTAATACTCTCCGGCCGAACCGCCAAAGATGTCCGTGAATGCTGTGGTGGCGAACGGCAGCATCTGCGAGGTGTATGCCCCCGACATCCCGGCCTGCGTGACATTGATCATTAAAATAGTTACAAACTTAGGAACAAACATATAAATATAATGGTTACTCAGTGTGACTTACAGTCTCCGAGATAGTAGAATAAGATGTCGTGCCAAACGGCGGCATCTGCGAGGTGTATGCCCCCGACATCCCGGCCTGCGTGACATTGATCATTAAAATAGTTACAAAATTAGGAACTAACATATAACTATAACTAACATATAACTATAATGGTTACTCAGTGTGACTTACACTCTCCGGGATAGTAGAATAGGATGTCGTGCCAAACGGCGGCATTTGGGAGGTGTATGCCCCCAACATCCCGGCCTGCGTGACATTGATCATTATAAGAGTTACAAACTTATGAACTAACATATAACTATAACTAACATATAACTATAATGGTTACTCAGTGTGACTTACATTCTCAGGGAATGACGGATAGGATGTGGTGCTAAACGTCGCATGTGCCCCCTGTCCCATCGGAGCGTGGATCGGCGTCGTACTCGACAGCTAAAACAAATTTAGAACGTAATATTAATATACAAACTAAAAGATTGTGGCCGACAAATTAAGTTAAACACTAACATGAACAGCGCCAAATTGTCTTTGGAAGGCCTCCAGATTATCAATACGCAGTGTTATATCCCCCCGAACGTAGTCCCACAGGTCGTGTAAGGTGCCATATGGCTCGGTGGAAGTCGGATCTTGATGGCAGGAGGAAGGGTGCGGCTGATAGGAGGAGGAAGGGTGCGGCTGATAGGAGGAGGAACGGGCCGGCTGATAGTCGGGCCTCGCGTCGTCTTCCTCATCTTCGTCAGATGTGGAAGCAGAGGGACGTCGAGCCCTTGCCGCCTCTGCGCCAATAAAGGCCACGCTGGTTCTGTACCAATCCGTATCCATCTCGTCGGCAGTAGGCACAAGGTTATCAAAAGGCAAAAGCGGCGCCTAAATATATGATAAAACACAAAAAATTTAATATGCGGGACTAACGTATGCAACATTGTAAACATAGTAAAAGAATTTACATGTCTAGATTGACTGAAGAACTGAAGCCAAAGCGCCCTATTTAGGGAAGCTTTCTTGTCCCAACGGGTTCCCCTAAGTAATCTATCATCGCGCTTGATGAAATATTAGACGACTTTGGGAAACATCTCCAAGATCCATATCTGGAATTACACAAGAAGAGTAAGTACGTAAAAAGGAAAGCCAAACAGTTTGTATGTATTATTATTTAACTTATACTACGTATCTAACCTTGAAGGCGTATGTAAAACCACAAAGGTTCATCTTTGCATGTCGATCGGAGTCGCGTCTGGCTATGGCTCGGTGCAAGATTGAGTAGCAATGTGTCCAGATATGGCTACCCCACGGGTAGCTGTTAAACACATCAAGGTACTCGACGACCCTAATGACCATCTCGGAAGCAGTCTGGCTATACTCACGGCCCATGAAGCCCATATCCACGATCACCACCAAGCATACACGAACAACATCGTCGTCGCTTAGGGCACTAAGGCCCTCTTTCATCATGTTCCGGGCTGCCTTCAGCTTCAAATGAGATGCTGAAATGCCCCAAACCCTACGAATGAAGGAGCAGTCTTCTAAGAGAGGAAGGGGGAGCCTCTCCAAAATGTAGTCCTGTAATTAGACAGAACTCACGATGCCCAAAATGCAATCGATCGCCGAAGAAATCAAAATGCATCTCCTCCGGCTCAGCGTTGGAGTCCTCGACCTCCAACTGTAGAAACATGTGCACTAGCGTAGGGTTGCCACTAGAGTAAGACACAACCATCCATGGCCCGAAAGGTGTCCCTCTAAAGATGGCCTCAACGGCAGCTGTGCGATCATCCAATCCCCTGAAGCGGTCTCTTAACTCCTCCATGTAGCCAACTTTGCACTTTAGCGTCAAGTCGATGGTAAAGAAATCCCTCTACATAGTTGTAAAGCCCGTATCCCGGTATGTATATTATTTTATACTTTCTCCAAGCAAATTTATTAACGGGTTTTTGGCGCAAGGACTAAAGTGGTTAAATGTTATGAGAATTTGTTTAAATGGTTTAAATCCTGATTTCTTGGGGTAAGTTTGGCTTAACCTTTATAAACTAAAGGCTAAATGTATAAATTAGTAAAAAGCTGGCATGGGGTCGGCCCATGAAGGAACCGACCCCTCTTCTTCTAGGTTCAAGTTCACGAAACACACACACAACCATCACTTCTCGTTTCGTTTCGCGTCGCACCCAAGAAAGCACCGCAAACCCTAAAAATCTTCTTCCCTACCTGCTGCCACCATCGAAGGCCCAACACCGGCGCTGCTGTTCTCGCCGGCGAGAGAGAGTGCAGCGAGAGAGAGGGAGTGCGGAGAGAGAGAGAGTGAAGCGAGAGAGAGGGAGTGCAGCAAGAGAAAGAGAAAGATCGAGCCGGTGACCGGGATTCCGTCGAGGCGCTGCTGGGTTGTCGTCGTAAGGTAAGTCGCCTCTCCTTCTTCTTGTTTTCCTTTCCTTTCGTCGCCGGTAACTCACCGTCAAACCACCACACCACCACCGCAGCCTTGGCTGCCGGCGGTGTTGTCGCCGCCGTGCGCCACCAGCGTGGTGGCTGTGATGGTGGGATCGCCATGGTCGGTGTGGGTACGGTCGAGTTTGAATGGTGGGATCGTTCCCTTAGTCTCGCCGGTTTTTCTTTAAAGTATCGAACCACCACCGCCGTAGGTGGTGGCTGCCGCCGCCGCCGTCGACCACCACTGCCGGAGGTGGCAGTGGGTGGTGTTTAGGTTGTCCAGCCCTAGTTGCAAACCCTAAATGCCTAAACTCTTAACCCGAATCGTTTAAACCTTAGTCGAAAGCTAAAGTTATCATTTTATGTGGGAAACGCCGTTTCTGCCGCTGTTTTGTTTCGTTCATAACTTTTCCGTCGTAGCTCGGTTTGAGGCGAATCTGGTGCCCTCGGTTCACATTCTGTGTCGGACACGTTTTTCGTGTTTCGGCGAAATCCTGGTTCGGCCTCTAGCTAAGTGCAAAATAGCCGTTTTTGCAGCAGGTCCGAATCTGCCAGCTTTACGTTTCAATGTTAGAATAATTGTATAAAATTGTAGAAAAATCGTTAGAACGCGTATAATATGTCCTTGGAAAGCTAAGACCTAGACCCTCCTGTTTGTGGGACTTAATCTCTGGATTAGTTGGTCTAGAGGGGGTTAAGCAGGTCCCGAACAGACCTGCAGTTTAGACCGAAAACCTGAAATGTCGCTCGTTTAGTCTTACGTTTATATTTGAGGGTCGGGGCGTTGTGTTGACACATTTGTTAACACTTATTTTAGGTGGAAAGAAGTGAATGGAGTTGGCCGGCTCATTTTTCTGTTGTGGATATCTGTGTTGCTTTTGAGGTGAGTTCTCTCACTGCGTAGACTAGAAATTGTATATATGTTGCGGTAGTTGCGTGTACTATTGAATGGTTGTGTGAACTAGCTGTATTGTGGTAAGTAGCATTATATTGATTTAATGCCTAGTATAAATGTGTTTTGTATACATCTCGGTGGGACCGAGGGCTCGGTGGGACCGAGGAAGTGCGGATAACTGTTGTGTGAACTCGGTGGGACCGAGGGCTCGGTGGGACCGAGGTAATTGAGTACATGATTAATTGTGTTGTGCTGTTGTACTATGTGACTATTTGTGGGTGTGTCTATGTGCTGCTAGGGGTGATATGTATATAATTGCTATCTGCGTAGGTGTCGGAATTCACTAAGCTTCGTGCTTACCCGTTCCCTACAATTTATTTTTTCAGGTACGAGCGGCAGTCAGGCGTGACCGTACACACGAGCGCAGAGAGAAGATGGTTGCTTTTGTTATTTTAAAAACATTAAATTTGGATTCAGTATAATTTCCGTTGCGTCATTTATAATCGGCAATTTAACTTAACGAACTTCTGATAAACGCGTAATTGGTTTTGAATATTTATGGTTTGGTATTAATGAAATGTATTATTTTAAAGTTAAAATTTATCGAAATTTTTGGGACGTTACAACTTGGTATCAGAGCACAGCTTGAGTGAATCAAACACATGTCGGTGTGTTTGATCTCAAGTTGCGGCTATGAAATTTTTATTTTTCTCCTAAAATCTTTTAAAAATAAAAGAAAATGGAAAACCCGTTTGAGAAACGGTGATCGTGGGCGCAGTGTGTACAGTCAGCCGATGCTAAGGGAGAAGGTACATTACTTAGTGTATTTATCGCTTTCTAGATCATAGGGTATGCATGCTAGATTGCTTGTGTGGGTTACATGGTACTGTATGGTTATTGCTTGCTAGTAGGAATTTATGCTAGTCATGGTAGGTTGTTAAGTGAATGCCCTATAGGTTGTATGCAGTAAGAATCGCATAGCCTTAGAATATTTGATTTAGTTCTATTGCGCAGCTCTTGTTTGAGTCCAACCGTTCTAGGATAGAATCTTGTATTCGAATGTCTATTTGTTTCACGCTGCATGTGACGGGGTATTCGCGAGGCAACTCGTTATGGCTAGTAGGGATTTCGTTGTAGCAAGGGTAGTGTTTTGGGGTGGAATTCCTAGGGAGCTAGGAAGAGTGTGTACATATGCTGGTGCGGGCATATGGGTATAGTTATCGGCGAGAAACTACTTGGGCACTTCGGGATGGGACTCGGAACGAACAATGATAGGTGTGGAAGGTAGTAGTAGAGCTCCTACTACCGGAAGCACATGATCAATACTCGAGTCCGGGAAAGTCACGGGGAATCCGAGGGGTTGAGTGTGAGCGTAGTTAGCAGGTTTCAATGTATGCTAATAGCTCGTTAAGGAGGAACGACAATGTTGATCCAGATGCTGGTGCTGGAATTACTGCTGAACGGATTCGCGAGATGTTTACGGCTAAGGTGACGCATGCTACTGGGGGGGGGGGGGGGGGCGATCCCCGAATTTATCACCGTCATTCGCGATGAGGTAGTAGTGTTGATGGAGGCGGCCCGAGGTAGAGTTCATCAACTGAGAGTGGAGGAGGCACAAGCTACGCATAGAGTGGTGACAGGTACGTTCTTAGTTAACTCGGCGCCTGCTGCGGTGATGTGTGATAGCGGGGCTACTCATCCTTTCGTGTCTCACACTGTTAGTGAGTGTTTGGGCCGAGATGTAGGGCGGTTAGGTTGTCCACTTGTGGCTGAGGTTGCTGAGGACAGGACCTTGACTGTTACAGACGTGTATCGGGGATGCACTTTGGAAATTTATGGTGTGAGATTTCCCATTGATCTGAGTCTGATCACTATGCGTGAGTTGTGCGTCATTGTGGGCATGGTCTGGATGGATGCTTTCGATGCGGAGATTGTTTGTCGTCACAAACAAGTGCGAGTTCGAACCCCAAGCGGGGGAGAACTGTTAGTTCAGGGAGACTCGCCCAGGCGGACCTCAACGGTATGTTCGGCTGCGAGGGCGCGGAGGTACTTACAGCACAGTGGTCGGGGATTTTTGGCGTATGTAATCGACACGCGCGTCGACGAAGAGGAGAAGTCTGCGAAGGATGTGCCAGTTGTACGGGAGTTTGCTGACATATTTCCCGATGAGTTACCGGGGATACCTCCCGAGCGACAGGCGGAGTTCCGCATTGACTTGATTCCGGGAGCTGCTCCGGTGGCCAAGACACCTTACCGCCTGGCTCCACCGGAAATGAGAGAGCTGTACGCTCAGTTGCAGGAACTTCTCGAAAAGGAGTTCATTAAGACGAGTTGTTCACCGTGGGGAGCTCCGATTTTATTTGTAAAGAAGAAGGACGGGTCTCAACGAATGGGTATGGACTACCGCGAGCTGAATAAGCTTACGATGAAGACTCGTTATCCTCTGCCAAGGATTGACGATCTGTTCGACCAGCTCTAGGGAGCCTCGTGGTTCTCTAAGATCGATTTGAGACCGGGGTATCACCAGATGCGGGTAAGGAGTGAGAATACGGAGAAGACGGCCTTTCGTACACGTTATGGCCATTGCGAGTTTGTGGTGATGCCTTTCGGGCTCACCAACGCACCAGCAGCATTCATGGACCTCATGAACATGGTATGTAACCCGATGTTGGATCGGTCGGTGATTGTGTTCATCGACGATATTCTCGTATATTCGAAGACAAAGGAAGAGCACGAGATACATTTGCAGGAAGTTTTGGATGTTTTGAGGCGGGAGAAGCTTAATGCTAAGTTTTCCAAGCGTGAATTCTGGTTACGAGAGGTCCAATTCCTAGGACATGTCGTGAATCAGAATGGTATTATGGTCGATCCGGCCAAGATTTCAGCAGTGATGCGGTGGGAAGTGCCGAAAACTCCCACCGAGGTACGAAGTTTTCTAGGGTAAGCAGGGTACTATCGGAGATTTATCCAAGATTTCTCCAAGATTGCGTTGCCTATGACCCGATTGACGAAGAAATCTGCTGCTTTTAGCTGGGGAGAAGAGCAACAGAGGGCTTTTGAGGAGCTACACAGACGTTTATGCGAGGCTCCGGTGTTGACCTTGCCCGAGGGCATGGAGGATTTGGTGGTGTACTGTGACGCATCTCACCAAAGTTTGGGTGTCGTGCTCATGCAGCGCGGTAAGGTTATAGCTTACGCTTCGAGGTAGCTGAAGCCTCATGAGGCGAATTACCCGACCCATGATCTAGAGTTGGGAGCGGTGGTGTTTGCTCTCAAGATTTGGAGGCACTATCTGTATGGCGTCAAGTGTACGATATACACTGACCATAAAAGCCTCAAGTACCTGATGGATCAACAGAATCTCAATATGCGTCAGAGAAGATGGCTCGATGTGGTCAAAGATTATGATTGCGAGATACTTTACCACCCGGGTAAAGCGAACGTGGTCGCGGACGCACTTAGTCGACATCCGGTTAGCGAACCACTAAGAGGATTATGTCAACGATTAACAGTGGTTGCACCTATTATCGAGTCGATAGGGAGTGCTCAGGAGGTGGCAGCTTTGGAGGAAAATGCCAAACGCGAGAGGATTGCGGGAGAAATACCAAATTTTGTCCGTGATAGTCGGGGGTTGTTGACTCGGTACGGTAGAGTGTGGGTTCCGTTCACTGGTGGGAACCGACATATACTGTTAGACGAGGCACACAAGTCCAAGTATTCGATCCATCCGGGAGCTACAAAGATGTACTGAGACTTGAGGGAGGATTATTGGTGGCCCGGCATGAAGCGGGATGTCGCCAAATGTGTGGAGGTATGCTTGACCTGTCGGAAGGTCAAAGCGGAACATCAACGACCGCATGGGAAGTTGCAGCCGTTGGAGATTCCGATATGAAAATGGGAGCAGATCACTATGGATCTCATAACGAAACTCCCAAAGACTCCACGTGGGAACGATGCTATTTGGGTGATCGTCGACCGTCTGACCAAGAGTGCTCACTTTTTGGCCATCAGGGAGAGTTCCTCGGCGGAGAAGCTTGCAGAGATTTTCGTGCGAGAGATTGTAGCCAGGCACGGGGTGCCAGTTTTGATTGTCTCCGACAGGGATACCCGTTTTACCTCCCGGTTTTGGGAGAAGTTTCAGGCGGAGATGGGTACGCGGCTACATTTTAGCACGACTTTTCATCCACAGACTGACGGACAGAGTGAGTGTACTATTCAGACACTCGAGGATATGCTTCGGGCATGTGTTATTGATTTTGGGGGTAGTTGGGATCAGTACCTTCCTTTAGCTGAGTTCTTCTACAACAACAGCTATCATTCCAGTATCGGCAGACCACCGTACGAGGTGTTATATGGTAGGAAGTGCAGGACGCCCAATTGCTGGGGCGAGGTTGGTCATCGAGTAGCACCGATGTTGTGTTGAAGACGACTGAGATGATTCAGATGGTCCGGGATCGATAGTTACTGCACAAAGCCGGCAGAAGAGCTACGCCGACAAGAGACGATCAGATTTGGAATTTCAGGTCGGGGATTATGTTCTTCTGAAGGTGTCACCTTGGAAAGGGGTGATTCGGTTCCACAAGAGGGGAAAGCTAGGACCCCGTTACATTGGACCTTACAAGGTCATTGCGCGAGGGGGAAAGGTAGCATGGGGTCGGCCCATGAAGGAACCGACCCCTCCTCTTCTCGGTTCAAGTTCACGAAACACACACACAGCCATCACTTCTCGTTTCGTTTCGCGTCGCACCCAAGAAAGCACCGCAAACCCTAAAAACCTTCTTCCCTACCTGCTGCCACCATCGAAGGCCCAACACCGGCGCTGATGTTCTCTCCGGCGAGAGATAGTGCAGCGAGAGAGAGGGAGTGCGGAGAGAGAGAGAGAGAGAGAGAGAGAGAGTGCAGCGAGAGAGAGGGAGTGCAGCAAGAGAAAGAGAAAGATCGAGCCGGTGACCGGGATTCCGTCGAGGCGCTGCTGGGTTGTCGTCGTAAGGTAAGTCGCCTCTTCTTCTTCTTGTTTTCCTTTCCTTTCGTCGCCGGTAACTCACCGTCAAACCACCACACCACCACCGCAGCCTTGGCTGCCGGCGGTGTTGCCGCCGCCGTGCGCCACCAGCGCGGTGGCTGTGATGGTGGGATCGCCATGGTCGGTGTGGGTACGGTCGAGTTTGAATGGTGGGATCGTTCCCTTAGTCTCGCCGGTTTTTCTTTAAAGTATCGAACCACCACCACCGTAGGTGGTGGCTGCCGCCGCCGTCGTCGACCACCACTGCCGGAGGTGGCAGTGGGTGGTGTTTAGGTTTTCCAGCCCTAGTTGCAAACCCTAAATGCCTAAACTCTTAACCCGAATCGTTTAAACCTTAGTCGAAAGCTAAAGTTATCATTTTATGTGGGAAACGCCGTTTCTGCCGCTGTTTTGTTTCGTTCATAACTTTTCCGTCGTAACTCGGTTTGAGACGAATCTGGTGCCCGCGGTTCACATTCTGTGTCGGGCACGTTTTTCGTGTTTTGGCAAAATCCTGGTTCGGCCTCTAGCTAAGTGCAAAATAGCCGTTTTTGCAGCAGGTCCGAATCTGCCAGCTTTACGTTTCAATGTTAGAATAATTGTATAAAATTGTAGAAAAATCGTTAGAACGCGTATAATATGTCCTTGGAAAGCTAAGACCTAGAACCTCCTGTTTGTGGGACTTAATATCTGGATTAGTGGGTCTAGAGGGGGTTAAGCAGGTCCCGAACAGACCTGCAGTTTAGACCGGAAACCTGAAATATCGCTCGTTTAGTCTTACGTTTATATTTGAGGGTCGGGGCGTTGTGTTGACACGTTTGTTAACACTTATTTTAGGTGGAAAGAAGTGAGTGGAGTTGGCCGGCTCGTTTTGTTGTTGTGGATATCTGCGTTGCTTTTGAGGTGAGTTCTCTCACTGCGTAGACTAGAAATTGTATATATGTTGCGGTAGTTGCGTGTACTATTGAATGGTTGTGTGAACTAGGTGTATTGTGGTGAGTAGCATTAGATTGATTTAATGCCTAGTATAAATGTGTTTTGTATACATCTCGGTGGGACCGAGGGCTCGGTGGGACCGAGGAAGTGCGGATAACTGTTGTGTGGACTCGGTGGGACCGAGGTAATTGAGTACATGATTAATTGTGTTGTGTTGTTGTACTATGTGAGTGTTTGTGGGTGTGTCTATGTGCGGCTAGGTGTCGGAATTCACTAAGCTTCGTGCTTACCCGTTCCCTGCAATTTATTATTTCAGGTACGAGCTGCAGTCAGGCGTGACCGTACACACGAGCGCAGAGAGAAGATGGTTGCTTTTGTTATTTTAAAAACATTAAATTTGGATTCAGTATAATTTCCGTTGCGTCATTTATAATCGGCAATTTAACTTAACGAACTTCTGATAAACGCGTAATTGGTTTTGAATATTTATGGTTTGGTATTAATGAAATGTATTATTTTAAAGTTAAAATTTATCGAAATTTTTGGGACGTTACAATAGTCATTCACAGATGTTATAGTTAGTGTTATATATAGATGCTTTTGCTTGTTTGGTTTATTGTGTTGATAATTATTCGTTTGTTTTAGTTTTAGAAAAGAAACCACTCAATCTATTGGACTTCCAGGTAGCAGGGGAATCACAAGGATTGCTTAAATCCCGACATACCTTAGGGCTATTTACACCCGTTTGACAAAATCCAAATAGATAGATTGCGGTTTATTTTATTTCAACATATCATAGTGTTATATATAGATGTTGCGGTTTATTTTATTTCAACATATAATAGTGTTATAAATAGATAGGTTGCGGTTTATTTTATTTCAACATATCATAGTGTTATATATAGATGTTGCGGTTTATTTATTTCAACATATAATAGTGTTATAAATAGATAGGTTGCGGTTTATTTTATTTCAACATGTCATAGTGTTATATATAGATGTTGCGGTTTATTTTATTTCAACATATAATAGTGTTATAAATAGATAGGGTGTGGTTTATTTTATTTCAACATATAATAGTGTTATAAATAGATAGGTTGCGGTTTATTTTATTTCAACATATCATAGTGTTATATATAGATGTTGCGGTTTATTTTATTTCAACATATCATAGTGTTATATATAGATGTTTTTGACAAGAGGCCAAAATGAATTTGAGTGTGGCATGTGAAGTTTAGGGACCTAAGTTGTCATTCTTAAAAGTTTAGGGACCCTAGTTGTCATTCTTAAAAGTTTAGGGACCTAATTGGCATTCTTAAAAGTTTAGGGACCCTAGTTGTCATTCACCAAAGTTTAGGGACCTAAGTTGTCATTCTTAAAAGTTTAGGGACCTAAGTTGTCATTCTTAAAAGTTTAGGGACCTAAGTTGTCATTCGTAACATTTTTTTATAAAAAAACACATTCTTAACAATTTTTTTATAAAAAACACACTCTTAACAATTTTTTTATAAAAACACACTCTTAACAATTTTTTTATAAAAACACTCTTAACAATTTTTTTATAAAAAACACCCTTAACAATTTTTTTTATAAAAAACACATTCTTAACAATTTTTTTATAAAAACACACTCTTAACAATTTTTTTATAAAAACACACTCTTAAGAATTATTTTTATAAAAACACACTCTTAACAATTTTTTTATAAAATAACACATTCTTAACAATTTTTTATTTTACACTCTTAAGAATTATTTTTATAAAAACACTCTCTTAACATTTTTTTATAAAAATACTCTAACACCTATAACAACATACACATTATAACATACAAATATCACATTCAAACATAAAACCATACATATCATATATTTTAAATTTTAAACATAGAACAAATTCAAACATAACACAAGTTATAAACACTCTAACAACATACATATCATATATCTTAACTTAAAATAACAACATATAAAAAAACAAAAAACTTAAGAAAAAACATACCATATAAGTAATACGAGACATCTTCACAAAACCCGAACGCGTATTCCACACGACAAAATTGAGAGAGTGGGAGAAAATTGAGAGAGTTTGATTAAAAATTGAGAGAGTTATTAAAAAAATGGGGTGTGGCCGGTTTGGTCCCCCCACCCCTCTTATATAGTGCGGCGTAGAGAAAGAGATAGGGTTTTGTCTCACAAAAAAATTTAGGGTTAACCCCATGCTGACACGTAGCGGGTTAGCCCGTGATTGCGTGATTCCAACGCGGGCATGGACCAAAAATGTAAATGCGGGTATTCTTGAGGGGCCAAACCTGTACCGCGGGCATTCTTGAGGGGCCAACGCGGGTTGTTTGGCAAACTTGTATGACACGTAGGCCTGGGGGCCGCGATCGCGAGGCCCATTGCCGGCATTTGTGGCATTTTGGTAAGATGAGAGAGATTTGGGGCATTTCAGTAACACGAAGTTTGACTTGTGGCATTTTAATTAATTTCCCTAAATATAAACTCATCTACTTACCTATACTAGATTATAGAACATTTGAGATAATCTTAAAACCATTTTTATGAATCAAATACTTTTTATTGATGCATATTACTTAAATTAAATATTATAAATAAATGGTACTTTCAAAACCACATGTTTAAATTCATATAACTAATTATAAACATAATCAAATACAGGATAAACATATTCTATTAAAATATAATAAATTTTAATTTTAATTAGGATAATCATTGAGTTCTAATAAAATACTTAATATTATCTTTATAATTATTAAATCTAAAATAAATTACCTTATTATTAAATCTAAATTAATTATAATAAAAAATCACGAGTGAATCGGAAGTTGGATATACATTGGATCTCACCTGAATCGTCTCATCTATCCTCCTAAGAAGTTTGGTTTTGTTTTCGGGGTCTCTACTCTCTAGCGAGTTACGGACAAAGTTCAAAAATTGAATTTAACTAATTATATAAAAACGAGAATTTTTAAATTGTTAATTTGATACTAATATTGATATATATTTTATAATTTTGATGGAGTCTTCAAATTTATATCTTATTTAACACAAAAACGTTGTTACTTTCTTAAAACCATATAAAACCGTATTATTAATCGATAACGAATAAAAATGAAAAATTAAAATTGACGAAACTATATTATAAAATCAAAATATTTAATATATGTATATATATATATAATAGTATGGTCGTGGAGACATTCAATCACATATATTATTATATTATAGGTTGTATTAGGGGTGAGCAATATCGGGTACCCGATCTATTTTCATGGAACCGGAACCGGCGGTTCCTAGAAAGAAGGAACCGGAACCGCTCCCGTCGGTTCTCATAATTTTGGAACCGGTCCCGGAACCGCTAGGAACCGGTTCCGGTTCCGGGTACCTGCCTACCAACTGTTTTTTTAATTTTTAACATTTTAAATGTCCAACAACTTCTTTCATAAGCATTTTTGGTGTTCGTGTACGTTCGTTTAAAAAATATAGTCGTTTATGTTCGTTTATGTTTGTTTGTTAAAATGTTAAACGAACACAAACAAACGAACCTAAACGAACACAAACGAACTTAAACAAACTTTAATCGAACACATTTATATTTAAAAAAACAAATGGTGCAATCATTCTAATAGGGTGCTCCATTAATATTTTTACAAAGCCTCAAGCCAAAGGGCTCAAAGGAAAGGGCTCAAGCCAAAGGCTAAACCCAAGCAATGTAGCGAACTAGTGATGCAATTGAAAGGGAAGAGATGAGGGTTATATATAATGAAAGATGAGGCATGATTTTCTCAAAATTTTCGATGTGGGACAAAGCCTTTCATCAAAAACTGAAAGATGGTGCTGCCAGCTCCCACATCGCTAAGAGTAAACAATTTTTTTAAGGCCTAACACTATATATACAATTTGTCAACCTTTTATGAATGTTCTTTAACAATTTTTTCTTAAACTAGTAATCTTTATTTAGATAATTTTAAAATTTTAATTATTAATCTAATTTAGATATATTTTCACATAGATTAAATATGTAATAAATATTAAATATTAGATATTAAAATGTACCGGGTATCCAGCGGTTCCGGTTCTGGGTACCCAGCGGTTCCTGATACCCGGTCCCGGAACCGGTTCCGGCGGGTACCCAGCGGGTAGCGGTTCTAAAAAAATGAGAACCGGAACCGGACCCAGTTGTAACACCCGTAATTTTCGGAGAGGTCCAATGTCGAACTAGTGTGGAAACCGATCTTTAAGAAAATTATGAAAAATAAGATTTTGGGGTCAAATCTTAGATTTTATGGTCTTGTTGGATGAGGAATTCGAATACGAGTCCAACGGTTCTTTCCGGAGCAAAAACGGAGCTAAAACGAGGAAGTTATGGCCAAAACGAGTTTCGGTACACCTTGAGCTATTGTGCCCTGGCGATAGTGACACTGTCACAATAGCCGTGTCACTATAGCCGAAGGGAAGGGGTTGAGCTATTGTGCCCCGGCGATAGTGACACTGTCACAATAGCCGTGTCACTATAGCCGAAGTTGTACCGCGAGTGGGAAGGGTTTGAGCTATTGTGCCCTGGCGATAGTGACACTGTCACAATAGCCGTGTCACTATAGCCGACGGGTTCCAAGGTGTTTTAAACCCTTTTCTTCTTCTTTTTCCCCATTTCACTCATCTCTCTTAACTCCTTCAAACTCTCTCATTTCTCTCTCTAAAAATCGTCTCTCTCTCTAGAAACCCTAAAACTCCTCCCCTCTCCTCTTCATCTCCTCTACCCAAAATAACCCATTTCCACCATTGTTGAACACTTGGGAGTTTGAAGCTTTTTGGGAGTCTAGGAGCTCTCTTTCGGAGGAATCAAGTGATTGAGGTAATTTCTAGTTAGATTGTTGTTGTCTTTTACTTTCTCTTCCTTATTGAAGTGTTTTGGGTGATATTGGTGGTATTTGGTTAAGAAAATCTCCTAATCTCATCACCTATGAAGTTAGGGTTTTGATATAAATTGGGTTTGGGTTATAAAATGTTGGAGGATGATTTCTTATGGTTAAATAAAAATATTCATGGTTGGAAACTTATGGATCTAGGTCTTGGAAGTTTTGGCTTGAGGATACAAACTTCATCAATGGAGCTTACGTTTGGAGAAACCCTAGATTTAGCTAAATCTAGCAAGGTGAGTTCAAGTTACTTTGCGAAAAGTTTGTACATGCCAAAATGATATTTTCCAAATACTTGTGTGTGAATTACTTGAAAATATCTATGGTGAGTTATTTGGGTAGTTTAACTCTTTTGGAAGTGTTTATCTTCATAAATGTGTAAAACACCCATATTTGGGGCTTTTGGTTATTTGGATGGATAGAAACCATATTTTGTCTTTAAAAGATTAATTGCTCAAAATGAGGTTTATTTGATGGTTTAATCATGTTGGTGTAAATGATTTTAATAAACCATTTGGGAAAATGCACTTTTAGTGTTCTGGGTCATTTTGAGAATTTTAAGGGTGTGAGTCCTATGGGAAAACCCTTTTGTTTAACCCATGTTGAGTTTTGGGGTTAATGATGGTTTAGGGATACGTGTTTTCTTAAACAATATTTAAACGCGTTTTATGCGATGTTGACCGACATTATGGGTCTAGCAAGCTTGGAGCACTTTGCTCAGTTTTGACTTTGAGATAGTCTTGGGACATTTGTCCGGTTTAAATGGCTCGATGTGGAGTCTTATTTACAGGTTGCTTTTATTGCACCGTGTTGCATAGTATTGCACGTTGTTGATATTTACATGCTCGGGGTGGAGTCTGGGATGTGTTATATGCTTAATTGCATTTCATTTGCATGATTTGACGTTGATAAGTGATCATTAGATCTTTGAGCAGAGGGCTCGGTTTTGGACTCGATTGAGTCTTGATGGCATTCGCCCGGTTTTAATAAGCTCGACGTGGGCTTGGGGTTTGCATTGCGTGAGTTGCATCATATTTGAGGTTTACATGATTTGAACGCATTAGTTATTCTTTTGGGGTCATGTATTTATATTTAAGTCGAGTAAGCTTGTTTTGGATGGTGGGTTTCCAAGGTAAAGACCTAGTATGGTTGAACTTGAGGGTTTGGACCAAAGACCTAGTATGGTTGATGTCCAAGAGGGGATAAAGACCTAGTTTTGGTTGATGCCGGAAATGGGCTAAAGACCTAGTTTTGGTTGATGCCGGAAATGGGCTAAAGACCTAGTTTTGGTTGATGCCGGATATGGACTAAAGACCTAGTTTTGGTTGATGTCTAAGATGGGCTAAAGATCTAGTATGACTGACGCCGATGATTGACTAAAGACCTAGTATGGTTGATGTCATCTGTTTTTCCATATCCAAGAAGCTTACTTGTATTTATTTAATCGTGGTTTAATTGATGTGTTTGCCACATTCGATGAGATCGGGTCTCCCCCGTCACCGAAGGGTGTTAATTTCGGGTATTTTATTCATTCGCATTGTTGAGGCTATAGTACATGCATATGGATTGTTTCCATGATTGATGGACGGATTTACGTTACATTCTTATTGGATGTTTTAATTGCTGGAGTTCTATTTTATGGTATTTGATCTTTATTACATTTTACGATTGCGTGAGTTTTGCTTCATATTATGTCTTAATAAAGAGTTATGTTTAAGTGGATGGTTTCCATGGTTTATGGGTTGAGTATGTATTGTCAACCGTATTTGAAGGTTTCGTCTAAACTAGACTTATTCACGTATTTGAGTGAACTGGGATTTGTAACTCATTTTGAAAAACGCATTACACTTTTCGGGTATGGTTTCCATTATTTTGAGTGTGTTGGAAAATGAGTCGTTTATGCCGTTTGGGAAATCTTTTGGAAATGATAGTCTTTGACGCAAGCTTTCATTTAAAGATTTATTTAAATCATGACTATAACTACTAACCTCCGATTTATGATTTTATATAGTCATGATAAAATGCTTGAACTCACTAGGCGTAAGCCTAACCCTTTTTATTTGTCGGCATGTGCAACAGGCTCAGGTTGGGGTAGCTCTAGCTACATTGTGAAGTGGCGAGTGCTAGTAGAGTGCACGAGAGGTGACTTAATTAGTGAAGTCTTCCGCAATTGTTTGGACTAGCAACTTGTGTTGTGTTATGTAGCACCCGATTAAGTTATTTTATCGTAGACTTATAATGTTTTAAATTTCGAGGTATTTTAAGGAATGAATTGTAGAAGTGATTATATCTAAATTGGTTATTTTATTGAATTTTAAAGTTAGTTGCTCGTTCCAAATTTGAGGGTGTGACACCAGTCACATCGGTTCCGTTATTTTAGGAACCGGAACCAGTCACATCGGTTCTGGTTCCGAAACCGGCAGTTCCGGAGCGGTTCCGGTTCCAAAGGCGGGTACCCAGTTCCGCTGCTCACCCTAGGTTGTATGTAGTTTATTGATTCACTCTCATTGGCATCACATATATCATTGAATCATAAACTCATTCTCACTAGACATTTGATGGCCTGCGTGTGGTTGATGCCTAGGGCATTCGCCCTCACCACCTTGCTTTAGGGTCGGGTCTGGCTGATCCACATCATTCAGACCTGAGGCATTAAATGAGAGTCACATCAAGTACACATACATAAGATGGTGTTATAATATATATAGGGGGTAATTATTCCTACCCCTGGAAAAATGTATCTAGAGTTGTATCTAGTTGAGAGTGTTCTTGATATTCGGTGGTGTTCGAGAGGATTCGTTTGTTGATCGTGGATCTTAAGATCCTTGTGCGAAACACTTTGTAATCTCCTTGGTTGGTAATAAACACTTGCTCTCTCTCTCTTTGGTGGACGTACACTATCACAGCGATAGTGGAACCACGTTAACTCCTGATGTTATTGGTTGTGTTTTACTTGCCATACATATATATATATCGTTATTATATATATATATATATATATATATTTATATATATTTCGTCTATATATAACACACACACACACATATATATATATATATATATATATATCATTATTATATATATATTTCGTTGATATATACACTTATATATATCTTGCTATATATATATATATATATATATATTTATAGATACTAACGTTTTCATCGCTTTTATCTATTTATATATATATATATATTTCGCGTGAGTTTAATTTTCTACGTTAGGGATTTATTGTGTAACATCTAGATCATTGCTGTCCGCATTTGTTGTTGGGTTTATTGTGCATTTGGATTCCTACTCGTTTTGGGACCTTAGAAATCATTCGTGAGCTTCTCGTATTTTCTTTGGCACGATAAATTTTTCCTAACAATTGGTATCAGAGCCTCATAACTAGATTTGGGTTTGTGTAGAAAATATACATAAACAGTTTACACATTTCGTTTTCTCTATGGCTGAAGTAGAAAACTCATTTGGTGCCGGTCCCTCTAACCAGTCCCAAAAACCGTACCAAGAAGGTACCTTTAATTTGTCCGGGGCTGGGATTCATATACAGACATGGAATGGGGACGGTGACTTTGGTAAATGACAATTATCCGCAGCACTTTGGAAAAATGGAGTCCATCCCGTAGTATTTGCTAAAGACGAGTTAGACCCTAATACGTCTGACCTTAAAGCTAAAGAAACGGAAGCATGGGCATTTACTACTTTGTAGGTGGCTATGGGAGATAATGTTATATCTGAGATTGTGTCTGAAAAGACAGCTGCAGGTATTTGGAGCAAGCTTGAGAATTTATATCTCAAGAAAACTTTGACCAACAGATTGTTACTGATGCGATCGTGTCTCTTCTTCAAAATGAAGGAAGGCACAACTATTAAGGCAACATAAGCGCTTCTTGCAAAAGACGAAGAAGAACTTGCTATGATCCTGTTGTATTCACTTTCCGAGAAGTATTTCCAATTCACTAACAGTTCTATTTACGGAAGAGAAACTCTTTCTTTGTCTGATGTAAAAACAGGAATGATTTCTAAAGACCAACGAATTCAGATGCGGATCGGTAACAATCATAGAGAGAATAATTACTGTCAAGGCCTATTTGCTGACAAAGGCCGAGACGATCAACATTCTTCAAGAGGAAGAAACCGTGGGCGCTCTCCGTCTCGCCGACCTGGTTCTCGGGGGAAATCAAAGGTGCGTGGCAACTGTAATTATTGCCACAAGCCATGTCATTGGGTTAAGGACTGTCCGAGTCTTAAAAACAAAGACAACGCGGACACCTCAGCCGTTGCAGCCGAAAAGGAGCAAGAAGGCTTCTCTGCCACAGTTGCACCACCGCAAGGTGACAGACGATGGGTGTTATATACCGGGGCATCTTGCCACATGACACCATTCCGGGACTGTTTCTCTACCTTCGAAAAAGTTGAAGGTAACAGTATTTATATGGGAAACAGTACTTCGTGTGTCACTCAGGGTATCGATACTGTGCGGATCAAGATGTTCGATGGGTGCATTCGGACATTGAATAATGGCAAATTTGTTCCATCCATGACTCGTTCCTTGATCTATGTTGGACAACTGTCCAAATTGGGCTGCAAGATTCGAATTGATGACGGGAGTTTGCGCATTTCCAGAGGGAGTATTATTGTAATGAAAGGCGAACGGGCGGAAAATAATCTTTTCCATTTAATTGGCGAGACTATTTCTTCTGAATCGTGTGTGGCCGATATTTCTCAGAATCTTGGTGATGCTCGCTTATGGCATCTTCGTTTGGGCCACACATCCGAGAAGAACTTGGAGATTTTGCGCAAGCGAAAGCTCATTAAAGTCTCTGTACCTGCTAGCCTAGAGTTTTGTTAGGGATGTGTCAAAGGAAAGCAGACATGTGTTTCTTTTGGTGTTGGAAAACACAACACTAAAGGAATCCTCGATTATGTTCATACAGACGTCTGGGGACCATCCAGTACTCCATCCCTCAGTGGAGGTAAATATTTTGTTTCGTTTATTGATGATTTCTCACATAAGATTTGGGTGTATGTGTTAAAATTCAAGTCAGATGTCTTCGATACGTTCAAGACTTGGTTGGCACGAGTAGAGGTAGAGACTGGAAAGAAGTTGAAAGTGCTTAGATCTGACAACGGTGGAGAGTTTACTAGTGGTAACCTCAAGGACTCTTATTCGCGTAAAGGCATCCACCGTCACTACACCACTCCGGGTGATCCTCAATCTAATGGGGTAGCCGAACAGATGAATAGGACTTTGCTTGAAAAGGTCCGATGTATGTTGTCGACATCGGAGTTCCCCAAAATTTTCTGGGCCGAAGCTGTAACACCCCAAAGTTTGGGTTTTGGCATTTTAATGTAGTGCGATTATTTTAGCATTAAGTTTGATTTTTTTTCTATGTTGCTAAGCATTTTGGGAATTAAGAGAAAATGTGATGTATATTTATATTAGTTATGTTGGAGGGTTAAAGTGAAAGGTGGTTGGAAGTTAGAGGGGTCAAAGGAAAATATTTTCAAAATTTGAAAACAAGGATTTGGATAACCAAAATCCCGTTTTTGGGGGATGATAGAGTTTGAGGGAGCAATTCTCACTCCATACTCGACTATAAATCGCAAGGTATAGTTCATTAGTTTCGGAAAAAGAGTGGAGAGAAAAAGCCCTAAGAAATTCGTGAGAAAAATCAAGATGTGAAGTAGAATTCGGCCGTCAAAGCAAGTAGGGTTTTCTCGGCGTTTTTCTGTAAATTCAAGGTAACTATCGATTTTAATGTTAGCAATCTGTTCTATGGTGTTAGGTTTACTGTTCATTATAGTTGGTAAAAATATTGGGTCGTATGAAAGTCTCGAGGTCGGTCGATTTTACCAAAAATCGTTGATTGTCGTTTTCTGTAAAAAAAACTGAGTCTTTAAACTCAAAATTAGAGCCCTTAGTCTTACGTAGAGTCTAGTGGGGCATTAGGTGGAGTTGACTCAAAGACGACCACTCGAGTACGACTATGAAGTAGAATTGAACACTGTTAGTAAACAAATAAGTAATTTGTTGGCGAGTGTACTTAGAAGGTTATTATAATCGTGTAGGTGCAAGTTTGAGGAGATAAAGAAGCCTACACGTATCAGGTGAGTTTCATGTGATTTTAAAGTTGGGATACATGCTTATATGAAAGATATTTTACAAATGATTTATTTGTTTACGACGTTTTATGAAAGTGCATGATCGATGTGTTATTTAAGCATGAATGAAGTATTTGAAATGCAAGAAAAGTTTTTATGATGTTTAACTATCATAAATGATTTAATTTGAGATTTAATATTTAAAAGAACAATATGATAATTGATGTAGAATAATATTAATCTTTTTACCATTTGAAGACTTGTGTTACTTATTTTAAATAGAAATATATATTAATAAAAAGGGAAATTAATTAAAATGCCACAAGTTTGACTGTTTGTTACCAAAATGCCATAAATCTCTCCCATGTTACAAAAATGCCACAAAAAACCGCGGTGGGCCCCGCGATCGCGGGCCCCGGGCCCACGTGTCACCAAACTTTGCCCACTTTGCCCGCGTTGGTCCCTCAAGAATGCCCGCGGCCCAGCTTTCCCCCCTCAAAAATGCCCGTGTTGGCAGTTTTGGTCCCTGCCCGCGTTGGGCCCCCGCGATCGCGGGCTAACCCGCTACTTTTCGAATTTACAGTTTGGTCCCTGAAGTTTGTTGCAAATTTAAAAAAACATTAATGGTCCCTATAGTTTTTAGGTTATCATTTTATGTGGTTTTTAATGTATTGTTTCCTTTCCATTTTAATGTTTTTAATATAGAAATTCACTTACGTTATTTAACAAGGAAATTAATTAACAACATCATATAAAAATTATTGCAAATCATCTTCCCAACCGAAACGGATACAGTGCATGTAAACAAAGAAATCTATTACTGGAAGACGTCCTGGAGTCCTGTGATCAAGTTAACCTTTTCCTTGATCACGTCCTCCATTCCTATGTAGTCCGATTCGAGTTCTTCTAGTTCCTCTTCAGCTTCCTTAATCTCTCGTTGCAGCTGCCGAAAGTGAGCCCTAGTCATGGTCAGTTCTCGTTTCTTCTCCGCTAGATACTCCATTTTCCCCTGCTGAATCCCCCTGTTATGGTTCCACATACCCTTTACCTTTTCGATATCGGCGTTCGTCCCATTAATGGCTTTTTACACTGCGGGAGTAATTTGTTGACTTTGTCGAAGACCCGTCGGCATAAAATCATACATTGGTGGGGTTCTCATGCCATTATCGAAGTAGTAATTGTCGGATGCCATCTCCCAGTCTGCTTCCTCTTCAGGCGTGAATGGAAAATCGGCCGCAGTTCGCCCACAGTTTCTCCACTCCTCGTCTGTTTCTGGTACCTTCCAGGTACTCCGGCGAGCTCCATCGTTCAGTGGTTGGTAGGCTCCCGAACGTGAAGTTCCAGCCACATTCGCCGACCTGTTCCTCCTTGATCTTGAACCTCCAGCCATGGTGTTAAGAAAAGCGAGAGTGTGTTTGTATAAAAGATAGATAGGAAGTTGTGAATTACTACTTCATCATGCCATCTACTTATAGCCGTGAAAATGTATGTTCTTCATCAGATATGGTCAAAGATTTCGTCTGAAAAAGTTGCCTGCATGATTCGTCTGAATAGTTCACTGCAAGATTCGTTTGAAAAGAGCCTGTAAGATTCGACTAAAAAAGTAACTGCAATATTCGTCTGCTCTTGAATAAAGGTCTTTCATTAGGCAGAAAATTAGTCTTTAAGTAGTCAAACATAGCTAATTAATGAGAATTTAGATCAGATTTATATGGTACTGTCAAATGCAAGTTTCTATAATATAGATACTGTTCTACATTACATAATACCAATTTTTGCATCAAAAGGAAGACACCAAATGGCCGTGATGATATTTTTAAGCATTCCAACCAAAGAAAACTCGGCTTCGAGAATAAGACTTCCATTTAACAAAAACCCCTTCGCCGGTTCATTGAGTTCACTCAATAGCATGAAAATTAGTCTTTAAGTAGTCTAAGGATTAATGCACATGTGAATCAAGAAATAAATGCATGTTCATCCAATAATCTCTGTATTAGGATTATCGCAAGTTTCATAAACCTACTTACTAGGTGTTGGAAAATTTTAGTAAAAATATGGGTTTTACTAAACTTTGGACACGTTTAAATATATATATATATATATATATATATATATATATATATATATATATATATAACTCTTAGTAGGTTTATGTTCTCCTATATGAGAGCTTCGAAACGATATATAATGCGTCCAAAATGAAGTATGTGTGAAAGAGATATCGATACTCAAAGTTGAGTAATTGGATGAAATTAGCAAAAACCAAATGAAGTAAACACTAAGTCAATCACAATACTTTAAAAAAATAAGTTAATACTAAAAATAACAATTATTTAATGTTACATAAACAACCTAACTTTGCTTTATTTGACAATGCGCATAAATGGACTCCACCATATGTATGCGAAATGCCTTGGCCTCGGCCACGGTGTGGTCAGGGTGTACAAATACCACATCGTTATTTATCAACATGCTGGCATTACGGCATAGCCAGACACCGCAATCCGCATTCACCCTGGCCTGCTGGGGTGTATTCTTGGCGAACTTATGGCGAAAGAGCTCTGACCTATCGCGACGCCTCGTGTCCTTGACCCGGCAAAAGAAGTCAAATAGCACAGCTTTAAACCTTCTCATCTGGTCTTCCAATTGGTCTCTGAAGAGACTGGCACTGTCGCTGTCATATATGGTCATGGTCATAGCGTCAAGCTCAAACACTCCAAGCAGCCAATGTTTGGGATGAATGCATATTGGGATGTACACCTGAAATATTACAATATTAGACAACTTAGTTAGCAACAAAACAACTTAAATAAAATAAGAGTAAAACGATTTACATACCACATCGAGGAGAGCCCAAGAAACCCCTTCCACGCCATTGCATGAGTTGGCCACGGAGGCGGGACCTTGATGGGGGAGCAATAGGTAGGGAAAGAAAATACTGTACATCATGGTCCACCTCGTGTCTGTTCCACGAGATTTTTGAAGCAGCGAGTGTAACACCCCGAATTTCGTTATGAGTGGTTTATGTAATTATTTTTCATGTTCAAGTATTATATTGATATAGCATGACTTGTACCTCGTTGGAATCTGATCAAGGACTGAAAAGGGGGATCAAATGAGACTTGGTACCCTTTAGGCGATAGTGACCGGCGAGAGTGCCCGTGTCACTATCGCGGGTGTCACAATCGCTGGAAATGTACCGCAAGTATTAACAGCGTGTTGGTTTCTAGCGAGTATACCTTGGGCAATAGTGACAGTGTCACTATCGCATGGTCACAATCGCTCGTTTTGTACCGAGAGTTTGGGGGGGGGGGGGAGTTGAGCGAGAGTGCCCCGGCGATATTGACAGTGTCGCTATCGCCATGTCACAATCGCCGCCGACCTGTTTTAGTATAAAAAGGAGAGTTTCGGGTTTTTAGCTGATTTTATGAAATCAGAACACTTTGGCAGCCGATTTCTTCTTCCAAAAAGGTAGGGTTTTGCTAATCTTTCTTCTTCCATTAAGTGTTAGTTGTTGGGAGTGTTTATGAACACTTATGTTGGATCTTAGGTGATCAATCTCATCATAGTGCAAGGTTTTACTCACTCTTCAAGAATCAACTCCACCCACTCCATCTAAGGTTGTGGGATTTTTACCACCAATCTTCTAAGGTGAGTAATTTCAATTCAAAAGTATATTTGATGCATAATTTACTCTATCATTTTAATTATTTCTAACAAGTTTACCTTGAAGTATATTTTGAGCCAATAAGCTCTTATTTCTCTAAAGAGGAAATTTAAAAAGGGGCTTAATGGTAAGATAAAGGTGATGTAGTATGTTATTCTACTTGGAATTGTATATTTTATTATGATAATCATTTGAAATTGGTTAAACCTAAATATTAGGGTTTGGAGCTTAATGGATTAAGCTATGTCTTAATGAAGAAATTATGACTATGTTAAAAGTGACTTAATATGCAGATTTGGTGTATGTTCTATGCTAAACAATAAACTCATAATGTTACTTGTATGTATGTGAATAATTTGAGGATTTCTTGTGTGTAGAAATCACATGCTTAATGAGATAGTTGGACTGTCTTTATTGAAGTAAATGTATGGCATTATGAACTGCTTGGAGTAGTTGTTTGTTGGTATTCACAAATTGGAGGAGTCCCTAAGTAGGCATTAGGAAGATATAGTCTTGGGCACTTACCTTGGAGGTTTGTGTATCGATCCACGCCTTCGGGATTTATACCATATAGGTAGTCCCGATGTGCCGGGCCTTGAGGCGTTACCTTGGAGGTAGACGCTAAGGTGTATCTTCAAAGATGATGTAACTCGGGTTGGTGTTTGGGTCTCCCCCATAGAGTCCGATTTGTGAATGATCAATTTGATGATCCTTATATGAAATAACTGCATGCTTTATTAAATGTGGACTCACTAGGCATTCCAAGCCTAACACTTGTTGCTTGTTTAATGTGTGTCACAGGTTCTAGTGGTGCCATCCCTAAGAAGGTATAGATGGGGGCTTGTGAGCGTGGGGATACTTTTGAAATGCCAAGGATAGAAGATCAGAATTTACCTAATTATGACACCTTTTGTAATCTTATTTCTATAGCAGAGATTAGATTAGTCAGTTGTCATTTAGATGTAAATATTACATTTTGTTTGTAAACAGGCATATGTGATTCCCCTCTTTTGTGAGCTCGTGCAATGACATTATATATCACTTTTCCGTTTTATGGAAGTTTTTGTTGACCCTATTTAGGGGTGTCACAAGTTGGTATCAGAGCTCTAGTTTAAGTGAACTAGGTATTGACTGTAGTATGCCTAGACTTAAGCTGAGAAAGAGACATCGACAAACACTACATTGGGTAGATATCCTAGGATGGGAGAGTGTTAGGAATTGTGGAATTGCATTTTTTAAGAATTATAATGACGGTAACGAGAATGCTTGTGTGTAACCTGTTCATGATTTCACCTAGCTAATGCTATTATGAATACGTTGTTACGCAAGTATGCTTGACTACTATTATTGTGATGATTAATGAATGTATGAGTACGCAAACTTAGTCTATTCATTACCATTATTCTCGCATGTTTGACAGACTAAGATGGTGAACACGCGAGGTCAACTTCAATCGGCACTGGACGGTCATGCCGCGACCGAATCTACGGCCGATCAACTGGCTAATCAAGCAGCGGCCGGACGTCCTCCGAGGCCATCCATCCTAGGTGGTGGACTGGAACATATACCAAGAATCAATATCGGCACCTCCAATCCTGTAATAGAGGAAAATACCCTCGAAAACCGACTGAAAGATAGTATGCTTCAAGCTATGACCTCTGCCATGGCTTAACAGCAAGAAATGTTCATGAAATTGTTGGAGGACCGGGACCACAGTCATAGACGCATTGAGACAGTGGGGGATAATGCAGGAAATGGGTCAGGCGGTCTTGGGAATGGAGCAGTTGCACAAGAACAAGCAAACGTGCGTGACGGGAGGAGAGAAAGGGGGTGTTCGTATAAGACTTTCCTTGGTTGCAAACCACCGGAATTCGCCGGAACTACCGACCCTGTTCGATGTATGTATTGGATCCGGGAGATGGAAATTACGTTCGAGGCTAGTGAATGCGAAGACTCCCAACGAGTTAAGTTTTCCTCTCATCTTCTTAAGGGCGAGGCCCTTACTTGGTGGAATCTCACCCGTTCGTCTCTCACGCCCGAAGTGTTGGCCAAACTCACGTGGCCAACGTTCAAGAAGAAAATTCTCGACAAGTATTGTAGGGAGAGGGCCCTAGACAAGATCGAAGAGGAGTTCCGGGGACTAAAGAAAGGGAATATGACCATGATCGACTACTCGGATGCGTTTCTTGAAAAGTTAAGTTTGGTGGAGCATCTGGCTCCCGATGAGAAAATGAAAATAAAAGCATACCAACGGGGATTGCCAACCGAGATGAAGACGACCGTGAGGAACGCCAAGGTGACGACGGTGCAGGAATCAATTGAAGAATCATTGCTGGTGGAAGACGATTTAACTCAGGGAAAGTTGGAAAGTGGGCACGCAAGTGAGAAAATAAAGTGGGAAGGACCGTCTGGGTCCGTTCGACAACAAAGGCAGTTTACCGGGAATCGAAGTGGGGATAACCGTCGTGACGCAAGGTGGTGTAATCGATGCCGGAAACACCATGTTGGCCCGTGTAATACCCAATCGCACTCAAACTCGCAAGGGTGTTACAAGTGTGGAAAGAATGGGCATTATGGTCGGGATTGTCCCGCGAAGGGACTGACTTGTTTTGAATGTCGTGAAACGGGTCACATAAAGAGGGATTGCCCAAAGTTAAAGTCAAGTGGAAGTGGGGGATCCAAGTCGGAGCCACCGAAGGTAAAGGGGAGCGCTTTTCAGATGACAACCGAGGAGGCAAGGACTTCGACGAACGTAGTGTCGGGTACGTTTCTTCTAAACTCCGTACCTACACGTGTATTATTCGATTCGGGTGCAAGTTTTTCTTTTGTGTCGATGTCATTTTGTTAAAAGTTGTCTATGCCCACTAAATGTTTAGACGAAGCCCTAGTGGTAGAAATAGCCGACGGTGGTCAAGTTTTAGTTCGAGATATTTTACGGGGTTGCACTTTTGCAATCGAAGGGAGGAAATTCTTAATCGACTTAATGCCAATAGCGATCGGAGGGTTTGACGTGGTGGTCGGAATGGATTGGTTATCCGAAAACCAAGCTGAAATCTTGTACGCTAAGAAACTGATTCGCATACCTTCTCCGGACGGGAGTCACGTAATTATTTATGGGGAACGAAGGAAGGGGGATATAGCAATTATTTCAATGTTGAAGGCCCGGAAATGCTTGGTCAAAGGGTGTGCATCCTTCATTGCATACGTTATCAATGCCAAGTTAGAGAAAAGGAAAGTAGAAGATGTAAAAGTGGTACGCGAGTTTCCCGACGTATTTCCGGAAGACTTACCGGGTTTACCACCGGACCGCCAAGTGGAATATAAAATAGACTTGGTACCGGGGGCAACTCCAATAGCTAGAGCTCCCTATCGTTTGGCTCCGTCCGAGATGCAAGAAATGATGACGCAGCTTCAAGAACTTTTGGAGAAAGGGTTCGTAAGGCCGAGTTCATCTCCTTGGGGAGCGCCGGTTCTATTTGTAAAGAAGAAAGATGGCACTATGCGCATGTGCATAGACTACCGGGAGTTGAATAAGGTAACCGTGAAGAACAAATACCCACTTCCTAGAATCGATGACCTGTTCGACCAACCTCACGAGGCGGGATGCTTCTCAAAGATCGACTTACGTTCGGGCTATCATCAAGTGAAAGTTAAGGAAGACGACGTTCCAAAGACAGCGTTCCGAACGCGATATGGCCATTACGAATTCTTAGTAATGCCGTTTGGACTGACGAATGCACCAGCGGTGTTCATGGATTTGATGAATCGGGTGTGCCGACCTTTTCTTGACAAAATGGTAATTGTTTTCATAGATGACATTTTGGTGTACTCCAAGAATGAAGTAGAACACGAGCTACACCTACGAGAAGTATTAGAAGTATTGAGGAAAGAAAAGCTTTACGCAAAATTCTCTAAGTGCGACTTTTGGTTGAAGGAGGTCCAATTCCTGGGTCATGTAGTTACTCGGGATGGAGTGAAGGTGGATCCGTCCAAAATCGAGGCAATGAGGAATTGGGAACCGCCCAAGGGTCCGGGAGAAATCCGAAGTTTCTTGGGATTGGCGGGTTACTACCGTAGGTTCATCCAAGATTTTTCCAAGATTGCTTCTTCATTGACGACATTAACGCGGAAGAATGTGGACTTTGTTTGGACCGATGTACAAGAGAAGGCATTCCGTACTCCCCAAAAGAAATTGCGTGAAGCACCAATTCTATCCTTACCCGAAGGATCGGAAGATTTTGTAGTCTATAGAGACGCATCCAAGATGGGCTTGGGATGTGTGTTAATGCAACGGGGAAAGGTGATCGCTTATGCCTCGAGACAACTTAAGGTGCACGAAAAGAACTACCCTACACACGATTTGGAATTGGCCGCGGTGGTTTTTGCATTGAAGTTATGGCGTCATTATTTATACGGCACGAAATGCACGTTGTACACGGATCACAAGAGTTTGAAGCATGTATTCGACCAAAAGGAGCTGAACATGAGACAACGAAGATGGTTAGAATTACTCAAAGATTATGACTGTGAATTGCTTTACCACCCGGGTAAGGCTAATGTGGTCGCCGACGCCTTAAGCCGAAAGGAGTATAGCGGAAGCTTACGCGCCAACCTCTCGTGAATCGACATAGTGTCAAGCTTAGTGGAGCAAATAAGAGTAACACAATCCGAAGCACTAAAAGAAGAAAACCTCAAGGATGAAGTAATGGTGAAACAAAAGCAACTATTAACCGAAGATAGCAGTGGAGTTAAGTTGTTCAATGGGCGTGTGTGGGTGCCTAAGATCGGTGGGAATCGAGAGCTACTCATGGATGAGGTTCATAAATCCAAGTACTCCATCCATCCCGGAAGTACTAAAATGTATCGGGATTTGAAGTTGCATTATTGGTTGCCGGTCATGAAGCTAGATGTGGCGCGGTATGTGGGACAGTGCACGACTTGTTCTCAAGTAAAGGCTCAACATCAATTACCCTATGGTGAGTTGAAACCTTTGGAAATTCCTGAGTGGAAATGGGAGAAAATCACAATGGATTTTGTGACTAAATTGCCAAGGACTATGAAGGGTCACGACACCATTTGGGTGATAGTGGATCGGTTGACGAAGAGTGCACACTTCTTGGCTATGCGAGAAACTTTACCAATGGACAAGTTGGCAAAGCTTTACATTGATGAGGTGGTTTCGCGACATGGAGTGCCCGTGTCTATAGTCTCCGATCGGGATAGTCGATTCACATCAAGATTTTGGCAAGCGTTACAAGAAGAACTTGGCACGAGGGTGAATTTGAGCACGGCATACCACCCACAAACGGACGGTCAAAGCGAAAGGACCATTCAGACTTTGGAGGATATGTTGAGGGCGTGCGTAATCGACTTTGGAGGCAACTGGGATACTCACCTACCGTTAGTGGAGTTCGCTTACAACAATAGTTATCACTCGAGCTTGAAAGCGGCACCGTTCGAAGCCTTGTATGGGAGAAAGTGTAGGACTCCCGCGTGTTGGTTAGAGGCGGGAGAAAAGCAATTTGTCGGGCCGGAAATTGTACAAGAAACGGCCGATAAGGTTAAAGTCATTAGAGAACGATTGAAAGCGGCTCAATATCGACAAAAGAGCTACGTTGACAAGAGACGGAAACCGATAGAGTTCCAAGTGGGAGAAAGGGTGATGTTGAAAGTATCCCCTTGGAAGGGATTAATTCATTTCGGAAAGCGAGGGAAGTTATGTCCCCGTTTCCTTGGACCATTCTCTATTCTGGAACGTGTGGGTTCGCAAGCCTACAAATTGGATTTACCTTTGGAAATGGATGGAATCCATCCAACATTCTATGTGTGTTATCTACGAAAATGCTTAGCGGAAGGAGAAAGCGTGATACCATTGTCGGAAATCCGGGTGGATAACAACCGATGTACCGAGGAACCTGAAGCTATTTTGGACAGAGTGATTACGAAATTCCGACACAAAGAAGTAGCAAAGGTCAAAGTACAGTGGAAGCATCATAGGGGTGCCAACGTGACTTGGGAACCAGAGGAGGACATGAAGCGCCGATACCCGCATTTATTCGTACAACCTTAAATTTCGAGGACGAAATTTTGTCCAAGTTGGGGAGGATTGTAACACCCCGAATTTCGTTATGAGTAGTTTATGTAATTATTTTGCATGTTCAAGTATTATATTGATATAGCATGACTTGTACCTCGTTAGAATCTGATCAAGGACTGAAAAGGGGGATCAAATGAGACTTGGTACCCTTTAGGCGATAGTGACCGGCGAGAGTGCCCGTGTCACTATCGCGGGTGTCACAATCGCTGGAAATGTACCGCAAGTATTAACTTTCAGGCGTGTTGGTTTCTAGCGAGTATGCCTTGGGCGATAGTGATAGTGTCACTATCGCATGGTCACAATCGCTCGTTTTGTACCGAGAGTTTGGGGGGGAGTTGAGCGAGAGTGCCCCGGCGATAGTGACAGTGTCACTATCGCCGCCGACCTGTTTTAGTATAAAAGGGAGAGTTTCGGTTTTTTAGCTGATTTTATGAAATCAGAACACTTTGGCAGCCGATTTCTTCTTCCAAAAAGGTAGGTTTTGCTAATCTTTCTTCTTCCATTAAGTGTTAGTTGTTGGGAGTGTTTATGAACACTTATGTTGGATCTTAGGTGATCAATCTCATCATAGTGCAAGGTTTTACTCACTCTTCAAGAATCAACTCCACCCACTCCATCTAAGGTTGTGGGATTTTTACCACCAATCTTCTAAGGTGAGTAATTTGAATTCAAAAGTATATTTGATGCATAATTTACTCTATCATTTTAATTATTTCTAACAAGTTTACCTTGAAGTATATTTTGAGCCAATAAGCTCTTATTTCTCTAAAGAGGAAATTTAAATAGGGGCTTAATGGTAAGATAAAGGTGATGTAGTATGTTATTCTACTTGGAATTGTATATTTTATTATGATAATCATTTGAAATTGGTTAAACCTAAATATTAGGGTTTGGAGCTTAATGGATTAAGCTATGTCTTAATGAAGAAATTATGACTATGTTAAAAGTGACTTAATATGCATATTTGGTGTATGTTCTATGCTAAACAATAAACTCAAAATGTTACTTGTATGTATGTGAATAATTTGAGGATCTCTTGTGTGTAGAAATCACATGCTTAATGAGATAGTTGGACTGTCTTTATTGAAGTAAATGTATGGCATTATGAACTGCTTCGAGTAGTTGTTTGTTGGTATTCACAAATTGGAGGAGTTCCTAAGTAGGCATTAGGAAGATATAGTCTTGGGCACTTACCTTGGAGGTTTGTGTATCGATCCACGCCTTCGGGATTTATACCATATAGGTAGTCCCGATGTGCCGGGCCTTGAGGCGTTACCTTGGAGGTAGACGCTAAGGTGTATCTTCAAAGATGATGTAACTCGGGTTGGTGTTTGGGTCTCCCCCATAGAGTCCGATTTGTGAATGATCAATTTGATGATCCTTATATGAAATAACTGCATGCTTTATTAAATGTGGACTCACTAGGCATTCCAAGCCTAACACTTGTTGCTTGTTTAATGTGTGTCACAGGTTCTAGTGGTGCCATCCCTAAGAAGGTATAGATGGGGGCTTGTGAGCGTGGGGATACTTTTGAAATGCCAATGATAAAAGATCAGAATTTACCTAATTATGACACCTTTTGTAATCTTATTTCTATAGCAGAGATTAGATTAGTCAGTTGTCATTTAGATGTAAGTATTACATTTTGTTTGTAAACAGGCATATGTGATTCCCCTCTTTTGTGAGCTCGTGCAATGGCATTATATATCACTCTTCCGTTTTATGGAAGTTTTTGTTGACCCTATTTAGGAGTGTCACAGCGAGACCCAACAATCCATGTGCTATACATAAAAAATAGATGGTTAGACATGTAACATAAATATATTTGATTATATGACTATAGTTAAACTTCATACTAACCACATCCTGTAACTCAGACTCCAAAGGGTCATCCGCCAGCAATACATGGAAAAAGCGGGGGGTGATTTCCAGGCTCAAGTAAGGGACGAATATCATGGGGGGAGGTGACCAGTCTTGCATATCCTCAATATATCGGATGCCGGTAGACGCTCCGGTGAAGCCACCTTTCCCTTTCTCTTTCCCGCCTTCTTTCCTCCCTTGTTTCCCCCCGCTTTCTTTGCTTGCTTTTTAGGGGGCAGTGGTGTCGTAGATTCTTGTTGTCTAAACGGGTAACTCAACCATTTTGAAATTTTATGCTGCCGCTTTTGAGGGAGCGGGGTCACCTGTGGATCTACAACATCCATCGGGTCATCTTCCGGCTCCGAGAAGTGCTCCTTAATAATAGTAGACCCCATCGTCTGAAAATTAAGTTATTAGATGTTTTAAGTACAATTTAGGAAATGTTCACAATTAAACCAAAACTACCAAAATAACTTACAGTATGCATGGAAGGTGGTTGTGTGACGTACGACGATCCCGACATTTCCGGCCTGTAATACTCTCCGGCTGAACCGCCAAAGATGTCCGTGAATGCTGTGGTGGCGAACGGCAGCATCTGCGAGGTGTATGCCCCCGACATCCCGGCCTGCGTGACATTGATCATTAAAATAGTTACAAACTTAGGAACAAACATATAAATATAATGGTTACTCAGTGTGACTTACAGTCTCCGAGATAGTAGAATAAGATGTCGTGCCAAACGGCGACATCTGCGAGGTGTATGCCCCCGACATCCCGGCCTGCGTGACATTGATCATTAAAATAGTTACAAAATTAGGAACTAACATATAACTATAACTAACATATAACTATAATGGTTACTCAGTGTGACTTACACTCTCCGGGATAGTAGAATAGGATGTCGTGCCAAACGGCGGCATCTGGGAGGTGTATGCCCCCAACATCCCGGCCTGCGTGACATTGATCATTATAAGAGTTACAAACTTATGAACTAACATATAACTATAACTAACATATAACTATAATGGTTACTCAGTGTGACTTACATTCTCAGGGAATGACGGATAGGATGTGGTGCTAAACGTCGCATGTGCCCCCTGTCCCATCGGAGCGTGGATCGACGTCGTACTCGACAGCTAAAACAAATTTAGAACGTAATATTAATATACAAACTAAAAGATCGTGGCCGACAAATTAAGTTAAACACTAACATGAACAGCGCCAAATTGTCTTTGGAAGGCCTCTAGATTATCAATACGCAGTGTTATATCCCCCCGAACGTAGTCCCACAGGTCGTGTAAGGTGCCATATGGCTCGGTGGAAGTCGGATCTTGATGGGAGGAGGAAGGGTGCGGCTGATTGGAGGAGGAAGGGGGCGGCTGATAGGAGGAGGAACGGGCCGGCTGATAGGAGGAGGAACGGGCCGGCTGATAGTCAGGCCTCGCGTCGTCTTCCTCATCTTCGTCAGATGTGGAAGCAGAGGGACGTCGAGCCCTTGCCGCCTCTGCGTCAATAAAGGCCACGCTGGTTCTGTACCAATCCGTATCCATCTCGTCGGAAGTAGGCACAAGATTATCAAAAGGCAAAAGCGGCGCCTAAATATATGATAAAACACAAAAAAATTAATATGCGGGACTAACGTATGCAACATTGTAAACATAGTAAAAGAATTTACATGTCTAGATTGACTGAAGAACTGAAGCCAAAGCGCCCTATTTAGGGAAGCTTTCTTGTCCCAACGGGTTCCCCTAAGTAATCTGTCATCGCGCTTGACGAAATATTGGACGACTTTGGGAAACATCTCCAAGATCCATATCTGGAATTACACAAGAAGAGCAAGTACGTAAAAAGGAAAGCCAAACAGTTTGTATGTATTATTATTTAACTTATACTATGTATCTAACCTTGAAGGCGTATGTAAAACAACAAAGGTTCATCTTTGCATGTCGATCGGAGTCACGTCTGGCTATGGCTCGGTGCAAGATTGCGTAGCAATGTGTCCAGATATGGCTACCCCACGGGTAGCTGTTAAACACATCAAGGTACTCGACGGCCCTAATGACCATCTCGGAAGCAGTCTGGTTATACTCACGGCCATGAAGCCCATATCCACGATCACCACCAAGCATACACGAACAACATCGTCGTCGCTTAGGGCACTAAGGCCCTCTTTCATCATGTTCCGGGCTGCCTTCAGCTTCAAATGAGAAGCTGAAATGCCCCAAACCCTACGAATGAAGGAGCAGTCTGCTAAGAGAGGAAGGGGGGAGCCTCTCCAAAACGTCGTCCTGTAATTAGACAGAACTCACGATGCCCAAAATGCAATCGATCGCCGAAGAAATCAAAATGCATCTCCTCCGGCTCAGCGTTGGAGTCCTCGACCTCCAACTGTAGAAACATGTGCACTAGCGTAGGGTCGCCACTAGAGTAAGACACATCCATCCATGGCCCGAAAGGTGTCCCTCTAAAGATGGCCTCAACGGCAGCTGTGCGATCATCCAATCCCCTGAAGCGGTCTCTTAACTCCTCCATGTAGCCAACTTTGCACTTTAGCGTCAAGTCGATGGTAAAGAAATCCCTCTACATAGTTGTAAAGCCCGTATCCCGGTATGTATATTATTTTATACTTTCTCCAAGCAAATTTATTAACGGGTTTTTGGCGCAAGGACTAAAGTGGTTAAATGTTGTGAGAATTTGTTTAAATGGTTTAAATCCTGATTTCTTGGGGTAAGTTTGGCTTAACCTTTATAAACTAAGGGCTAAATGTATAAATTAGTAAAAAGTTGGCATGGGGTCGGCCCATGAAGGAACCGACCCCTCCTCTTCTCGGTTCAAGTTCACGAAACACACACACAACCATCACTTCTCGTTTCGTTTCGCGTCGCACCCAAGAAAGCACCGCAAACCCTAAAAACCTTCTTCCCTACCTGCTGCCACCATCGAAGGCCCAACACCGGCGCTGCTGTTTTCGCCGGCGAGAGAGAGTGCAGCGAGAGAGAGGGAGTGCGGAGAGAGAGAGTGCAGCGAGAGAGAGGGAGTGCAGCAAGAGAAAGAGAAAGATCGAGCCGGTGACCGGGATTCCGTCGAGGCGCTGTTGGGTTGTCGTCGTAAGGTAAGTCGCCTCTCCTTCTTCTTGTTTTCCTTTCCTTTCGTCGCCGGTAACTCACCGTCAAACCACCACACCACCACCGCAGCCTTGGCTGCCGGCGGTGTTGCCGCCGCCGTGCGCCACCAGCGCGGTGGCTGTGATGGTGGGATCGCCATGGTCGGTGTGGGTACGGTCGAGTTTGAATGGTGGGATCGTTCCCTTAGTCTCGCCGGTTTTTCTTTAAAGTATCGAACCACCACCACCGTAGGTGGTGGCTGCCGCCGCCGCCGTCGACCACCACTGCCGGAGGTGACAGTGGGTGGTGTTTAGGTTGTCCAGCCCTAGTTGCAAACCCTAAATGCCTAAACTCTTAACCCGAATCGTTTAAACCTTAGTCGAAAGCTAAAGTTATCATTTTATGTGGGAAACGCCGTTTCTGCCGCTGTTTTGTTTCGTTTATAACTTTTCCGTCGTAGCTCTGTTTGAGGCGAATCTGGTGCCCTCGGTTCACATTCTGTGTCGGGCACGTTTTTCGTATTTCGGCGAAATCCTGGTTCGGCCTCTAGCTAAGTGCAAAATAGCCGTTTTTGCAGCAGGTCCGAATCTGCCAGCTTTACGTTTCAATGTTAGAATAATTGTATAAAATTGTAGAAAAATCGTTAGAACGCGTATAATATGTCCTTGGAAAGCTAAGACCTAGACCCTCCTGTTTGTGGGACTTAATCTCTGGATTAGTGGGTCTAGAGGGGGTTAAGCAGGTCCCGAACAGACCTGCAGTTTAGACCGAAAACCTGAAATGTCGCTCGTTTAGTCTTACGTTTATATTTGAGGGTCGGGGCGTCGTGTTGACACATTTGTTAACACTTATTTTAGGTGGAAAGAAGTGAGTGGAGTTGGCCGGCTCGTTTTTCTGTTGTGGATATCTGTGTTGCTTTTGAGGTGAGTTCTCTCACTGCGTAGACTAGAAATTGTATATATGTTGCGGTAGTTGCGTGTACTATTGAATGGTTGTGTGAACTAGCTGTATTGTGGTAAGTAGCATTAGATTGATTTAATGTCTAGTATAAATGTGTTTTGTATACATCTCGGTGGGACCGAGGGCTCGGTGGGACCGAGGAAGTGCGGATAACTGTTGTGTGAACTCGGTGGAACCGAGGGCTCGGTGGGACCGAGGTAATTGAGTACATGATTAATTGTGTTGTGTTGTTGTACTATGTGACTATTTGTGGGTGTGTCTATGTGCGGCTAGGGGTGATATGTATATAATTGCTATCTGCGTAGGTGTCGGAATTCACTAAGCTTCGTGCTTACCCGTTCCCTACAATTTATTATTTCAGGTACGAGCGGCAGTCAGGTGTGACCGTACACACGAGCGCAGAGAGAAGATGGTTGCTTTTGTTATTTTAAAAACATTAAATTTGGATTCAGTATAATTTCCGTTGCGTCATTTATAATCGGCAATTTAACTTAACGAACTTCTGATAAACGCGTAATTGGTTTTGAATATTTATGGTTTGGTATTAATGAAATGTATTATTTTAAAGTTAAAATTTATCGAAATTTTTGGGACGTTACAACTTGGTATCAGAGCACAGCTTGAGTGAATCAAACACATGTCGGTGTGTTTGATCTCAAGTTGCGGCTATGAAATTTTTATTTTTCTCCTAAAATCTTTTAAAAATAAAAGAAAATGGAAAACCCGTTTGAGAAACGGTGATCGAGGGAGCAGTGTGTACAGTCAGCCGATGCCAAGGGAGAAGGTACAGTACTTAGTGTATTTATCGCTTTCTAGATCATAGGGTATGCATGCTAGATTGCTTGTGTGGGTTACATGGTACTGTATGGTTATTGCTTGATAGTAGGAATTTATGCTAGTCATGGTAGGTTGTTAAGTGAATGCCTTATAGGTTGTATGCAGTAAGAATCGCATAGCCTTAGAATATTTGATTTAGTTCTATTGCGCAGCTCTTGTTTGAGTCCAACCGTTCTAGGATAGAATCTTGTATTCGAATGTCTATTTGTTTCACGCTGCATGTGACGGGGTATTCGCGAGGCAACTCGTTATGGCTAGTAGGGATTTCGTTGTAGCAAGGGTAGTGTTTTGGGGTGGAATTCCTAGGGAGCTAGGAAGAGTGTGTACATATGCTGGTGCGGGCATATGGGTATAGTTATCGGCGAGAAACTACTTGGGCACTTCGGGATGGGACTCAGAACGAGCAATGATAGGTGTGGAAGGTAGTAGTAGAGCTCCTACTACCGGAAGCACATGATCAATACTCGAGTCCGGGAAAGTCACGGGGAATCCGAGGGGTTGAGTGTGAGCGTAGTTAGCAGGTTTCAATGTATGCTAATAGCTCGTTAAGGAGGAACGACAATGTTGATCCAGATGCTGGTGCTGGAATTACTGCTGAACGGATTCGCGAGATGTTTACGGCTAAGGTGACGCATGCTACTGGGGGGGGGGGGGGGGGGGGGGCGATCCCCGAATTTATCACCGTCATTCGCGATGAGGTAGTAGTGTTGATGGAGGCGGCCCGAGGTAGAGTTCATCAACTGAGAGTGGAGGAGGCACAAGCTACGCATAGAGTGGTGACAAGTACGTTCTTAGTTAACTCGGCGCCTGCTGCGGTGATGTGTGATAGCGGGGCTACTCATCCTTTCGTGTCTCACACTGCTAGTGAGTGTTTGGGCCGAGATGTAGGGCGGTTAGGTTGTCCACTTGTGGCTGAGGTTGCTGAGGACAGGACCTTGACTGTTACAGACGTGTATCGGGGATGCACTTTGGAAATTTATGGTGTGAGATTTCCCATTGATCTGAGTCTGATCACTATGCGTGAGTTGTGCGTGATTGTGGGCATGGTCTGGATGGATGCTTTCGATGCGGAGATTGTTTGTCGTCACAAACAAGTGCGAGTTCGAACCCCAAGCGGGGGAGAACTGTTAGTTCAGGGAGACTCGCCCAGGCGGACCTCAACGGTATGTTCGGCTGCGAGGGCGCGGAGGTACTTACAGCACAGTGGTCGGGGATTTTTGGCGTATGTGATCGACACGCGCGTTGACGAAGAGGAGAAGTCTGCGAAGGATGTGCCAGTTGTACGGGAGTTTGCTGACGTATTTCCCGATGAGTTACCGGGGATACCTCCCGAGCGACAGGCGGAGTTCCGCATTGACTTGATTCCGGGAGCTGCTCTGGTGGCCAAGACACCTTACCGCCTGGCTCCACCGGAAATGAGAGAGCTGTACGCTCAGTTGCAGGAACTTCTCGAAAAGGAGTTCATTAAGACGAGTTGTTCACCGTGGGGAGCTCCGATTTTATTTGTAAAGAAGAAGGACGGGTCTCAACGAATGGGTATGGACTACCGCGAGCTGAATAAGCTTACGATGAAGACTCGTTATCCTCTGCCAAGGATTGACGATCTGTTCGACCAGCTCTAGGGAGCCTCGTGGTTCTCTAAGATCGATTTGAGATCGGGGTATCACCAGATGCAGGTAAGGAGTGAGAATACGGAGAAGACGGCCTTTCGTACACGTTATGGCCATTGCGAGTTTGTGGTGATGCCTTTCGGGCTCACCAACGCACCAGCAGCATTCATGGACCTCATGAACATGGTATGTAACCCGATGTTGGATCGGTCGGTGATTGTGTTCATCGACGATATTCTCGTATATTCGAAGACAAAGGAGGAGCACGAGATACATTTGCAGGAAGTTTTGGATGTTTTGAGGCGGGAGAAGCTTTATGCTAAGTTTTCCAAGCGTGAATTCTGGTTACGAGAGGTCCAATTCCTAGGACATGTCGTGAATTAGAATGGTATTATGGTCGATCCGGCCAAGATTTCAGCAGTGATGCGGTGGGAAGTGCCGAAAACTCCCACCGAGGTACGGAGTTTTCTAGGGTTAGCAGGGTACTATCGGAGATTTATCCAAGATTTCTCCAAGATTGCGTTGCCTATGACCCGATTGACGAAGAAATCTGCTGCTTTTAGCTGGGGAGAAGAGCAACAGAGGGCTTTTGAGGAGCTACACAGACGTTTATGCGAGGCTCCGGTGTTGACCTTGCCCGAGGGCATGGAGGATTTGGTGGTGTACTGTGACGCATCTCACCAAAGTTTGGGTGTCGTGCTCATGCAGCGCGGTAAGGTTATAGCTTACGCTTCGAGGCAACTGAAGCCTCATGAGGCGAATTACCCGACCCATGATCTAGAGTTGGGAGCGGTGGTGTTTGCTCTCAAGATTTGGAGGCACTATCTGTATGGCGTCAAGTGTACGAAATACACTGACCATAAAAGCCTCAAGTACCTGATGGATCAGCAGAATCTCAATATGCGTCAGAGAAGATGGCTCGATGTGGTCAAAGATTATGATTGTGAGATACTTTACCACCCGGGTAAAGCGAACGTGGTCGCGGACGCACTTAGTCGACATCCGGTTAGCGAGCCACTAAGAGGATTATGTCAACGATTAACAGTGGTTGCACCTATTCTCGAGTCGATAGGGAGTGCTCAGGAGGTGGCAGCTTTGGAGGAAAATGCCAAACGCGAGAGGATTGCGGGAGAAATACCAAATTTTGTCCGTGATAGTCGGGGGTTGTTGACTCGGTACGGTAGAGTGTGGGTTCCGTTCACTGGTGGGAACCGACAGATACTGTTAGACGAGGCACACAAGTCCAAGTATTCGATCCATCCGGGAGCTACAAAGATGTACTGAGACTTGAGGGAGGATTATTGGTGGCCCGGCATGAAGCGGGATGTCGCCAAATGTGTGGAGGTATGCTTGACCTGTCGGAAGGTCAAAGCGGAACATCAACGACCGCATGGGAAGTTGCAGCCGTTGGAGATTCCGGTATGGAAATGGGAGCAGATCACTATGGATCTCATAACGAAACTCCCAAAGACTCCACGTGGGAACGATGCTATTTGGGTGATCGTCGACCGTCTGACCAAGAGTGCTCACTTTTTGGCCATCAGGGAGAGTTCCTCGGCGGAGAAGCTTGCAGAGATTTTCGTGCTCACGGGGTGCCAGTTTTGATTGTCTCCGACAGGGATACCCGTTTTACCTCCCGGTTTTGGGAGAAGTTTCAGGCGGAGATGGGTACGCGGCTACATTTTAGCACGACTTTTCATCCCTAGACTGACGGACAGAGTGAGTGTACTATTCAGACACTCGAGGATATGCTTCGAGCATGTGTTATTGATTTTGGGGGTAGTTGGGATCAGTACCTTCCTTTAGCTGAGTTCTTCTACAACAACAGCTATCATTCCAGTATCGGCAGACCACCGTACGAGGTGTTATATGGTAGGAAGTGCAGGACGCCCAATTGCTGGGGCGAGGTTGGTCATCGAGTAGCACCGATGTTGTGTTGAAGACGACTGAGATGATTCAGATGGTCCGGGATCGATTAGTTACTGCACAAAGCCGGCAGAAGAGCTACGCCGACAAGAGACGATCAGATTTGGAATTTCAGGTCGGGGATTATGTTCATCTGAAGGTGTCACCCTGGAAAGGGGTGATTCGGTTTCACAAGAGGGGAAAGCTAGGACCCCGTTACATTGGACCTTACAAGGTCATTGCGCGAGTGGGAAAGGTAGCTTACCGCTTAGAGCTACCGGACGGGCTGAGTTTGATCCACCACACTTTCCACGTGTCTCAGTTGCGGAAGTGTGTGGTGGATGAGTCTGCGGTGATTCCTCTCGAGGATATTCAGATCGACGAGCGGCTTAATTACGTAGAGAAGCCGATCGCCATTGTTGACAGGAAGATGAGGACCTCGCGTAACAAGGTAATTGGCTTGGTGGAAGTCCAGTGGCAGCACCGAAAGGGTTCCGAGTGGACTTGGGAACCCGAGGTTGAGGTGCGGGAGAACTATCCAGGGCTATTCGCGGGCAGAGACTTCGAGGACGAAGTCTAATTCAAGCGGAGGAGAGTTGTAATACCCGTATCCCGGTATGTATATTATTTTATACTTTCTCCAAGCAAATTTATTAACGGGTTTTTGGCGCAAGGACTAAAGTGGTTAAATGTTGTGAGAATTTGTTTAAATGGTTTAAATCCTGATTTCTTGGGGTAAGTTTGGCTTAACCTTTATAAACTAAGGGCTAAATGTATAAATTAGTAAAAGGCTGGCATGGGGTCGGCCCATGAAGGAACCGACCCCTCCTCTTCTCGGTTCAAGTTCACGAAACACACACACAGCCATCACTTCTCGTTTCGTTTCGCGTCGCACCCAAGAAAGCACCGCAAACCCTAAAAACCTTCTTCCCTACCTGCTGCCACCATCGAAGGCCCAACACCGGCGCTGATGTTCTCGCCGGCGAGAGAGAGTGCAGTGAGAGAGAGGGAGTGCGGAGAGAGAGAGAGTGCAGCGAGAGAGAGGGAGTGCAGCAAGAGAAAGAGAAAGATCGAGCCGGTGACCGGGATTCCGTCGAGGCGCTGCTGGGTTGTCGTCGTAAGGTAAGTCGCCTCTTCTTCTTCTTGTTTTCCTTTCCTTTCGTCGCCGGTAACTCACCGTCAAACCACCACACCACCACCGCAACCTTGGCTGCCGGCGGTGTTGCCGCCGCCGTGCACCACCAGCGCGGTGGCTGTGATGGTGGGATCGCCATGGTCGGTGTGGGTACGGTCGAGTTTGAATGGTGGGATCGTTCCCTTAGTCTCGCCGGTTTTTCTTTAAAGTATCGAACCACCACCACCGTAGGTGGTGGCTGCCGCCGCCGTCGTCGACCACCACTGCCGGAGGTGGCAGTGGGTGGTGTTTAGGTTTTCCAGCCCTAGTTGCAAACCCTAAATGCCTAAACTCTTAACCCGAATCGTTTAAACCTTAGTCGAAAGCTAAAGTTATCATTTTATGTGGGAAACGCCGTTTCTGCCGCTGTTTAGTTTTTTTCATAACTTTTCCGTCGTAACTCGGTTTCAGGCGAATCTGGTGCCCGCGGTTCACATTCTGTGTCAGGCACGTTTTTCGTGTTTTGGCAAAATCCTGGTTCGGCCTCTAGCTAAGTGCAAAATAGCAGTTTTTGCAGCAGGTCCGAATCTGCCAGCTTTACGTTTCAATGTTAGAATAATTGTATAAAATTGTAGAAAATCGTTAGAAAGCGTATAATATGTCCTTGGAAAGCTAAGACCTAGACCCTCCTGTTTGTGGGACTTAATATCTGGATTAGTGGGTCTATAGGGGGTTAAGCAGGTCCCGAACAGACCTGCAGTTTAGACCGGAAACCTGAAATATCGCTCGTTTAGTCTTACGTTTATATTTGAGGGTCGGGGCGTCGTGTTGACACGTTTGTTAACACTTATTTTAGGTGGAAAGAAGTGAGTGGAGTTGGCCGGCTCGTTTTGTTGTTGTGGATATCTGCGTTGCTTTTGAGGTGAGTTCTCTCACTGCGTAGACTAGAAATTGTATATATGTTGCGGTAGTTGCGTGTACTATTGAATGGTTGTGTGAACTAGTTGTATTGTGGTGAGTAGCATTAGATTGATTTAATGCCTAGTATAAATGTGTTTTGTATACATCTCGGTGGGACCGAGGGCTCGGTGGGACCGAGGAAGTGCGGATAACTGTTGTGTGAACTCGGTGGGACCGAGGTAATTGAGTACATGATTAATTGTGTTGTGTTGTTGTACTATGTGAGTGTTTGTGGGTGTGTCTATGTGCGGCTAGGTGTCGGAATTCACTAAGCTTCGTGTTTACCCGTTCCCTGCAATTTATTATTTCAGGTACGAGCGGCAGTCAGGCGTGACCGTACACACGAGCGCAGAGAGAAGATGGTTGCTTTTGTTATTTTAAAAACATTAAATTTGGATTCAGTATAATTTCCGTTGCGTCATTTATAATCGGCAATTTAACTTAACGAACTTCTGATAAACGCGTAATTGGTTTTGAATATTTATGGTTTGGTATTAATGAAATGTATTATTTTAAAGTTAAAATTTATCGAAATTTTTGGGACGTTACAATAGTCATTCACAGATGTTATAGTTAGTGTTATATATAGATGCTTTTGCTTGTTTGGTTTATTGTGTTGATAATTATTCGTTTGTTTTAGTTTTAGAAAAGAAACCACTCAATCTATTGGACTTCCATGTAGCAGGGGAATCACAAGGATTGCTTAAATCCCGACATACCTTAGGGCTATTTACACCCGTTTGACAAAATCCAAATAGATAGATTGCGGTTTATTTTATTTCAACATATCATAGTGTTATATATAGATGTTGCGGTTTATTTTATTTCAACATATAATAGTGTTATAAATAGATAGGTTGCGGTTTATTTTATTTCAACATATCATAGTGTTATATATAGATGTTGTGGTTTATTTATTTCAACATATAATAGTGTTATAAATAGATAGGTTGCGGTTTATTTTATTTCAACATATCATAGTGTTATATATAGATGTTGCGGTTTATTTTATTTCAACATATAATAGTGTTATAAATAGATAGGGTGTGATTTATTTTATTTCAACATATAATAGTGTTATAAATAGATAGGTTGCGGTTTATTTTATTTCAACATATCATAGTGTTATATATAGATGTTGCGGTTTATTTTATTTCAACATATCATAGTGTTATATATAGATGTTTTTGACAAGAGTCCAAAATGAATTTGAGTGTGGCATGTGAAGTTTAGGGACCTAAGTTGTCATTCTTAAAAGTTTAGGGACCCTAGTTGTCATTCTTAAAAGTTTAGGGACCTAATTGGCATTCTTAAAAGTTTAGGGACCCTAGTTGTCATTCACCAAAGTTTAGGGACCTAAGTTGTCATTCTTAAAAGTTTAGGGACCTAAGTTGTCATTCGTAACATTTTTTTATAAAAAAACACATTCTTAACAATTTTTTTTATAAAAAACACACTCTTAACAATTTTTTTATAAAAACACACTCTTAACAATTTTTTTATAAAAACACTCTTAACAATTTTTTTATAAAAAACACCCTTAACAATTTTTTTTATAAAAAACACATTCTTAACAATTTTTTTATAAAAACACACTCTTAACAATTTTTTTATAAAAACACACTCTTAAGAATTATTTTTATAAAAACACACATTCTTAACAGTTTTTTTTTTATAAAAAAGCACACTCTTAACAATTTTTTTATAAAAACACACTCTTAACAATTTTTTTATAAAAACACTCTTAACAATTTTTTTATAAAAAACACCCTTAACAATTTTTTTTATAAAAAACACATTCTTAACAATTTTTTTATAAAAACACACTCTTAACAATTTTTTTATAAAAACACACTCTTAAGAATTATTTTTATAAAAACACACATTCTAAGCCGAAGGGAAGGGGTTGAGCTATTGTGCCCCGGCGATAGTGACACTGTCACAATAGCCGTGTCACTATAGCCGAAGTTGTACCGCGAGTGAGAAGGGTTTCAGCTATTGTGCCCTGGCGATAGTGACACTGTCACAATAGCCGTGTCACTATAGCCGACGGGTTCCAAGGTGTTTTAAACCCTTTTCTTCTTCTTTTTCCCCATTTCACTCATCTCTCTTAACTCCTTCAAACTCTCTCTAAAAATCGTCTCTCTCTCTCTAGAAACCCTAAAACTCCTCCCCTCTCCTCTTCATCTCCTCTACCCAAAATAACCCATTTCCACCATTGTTGAACACTTGGGAGTTTGAAGCTTTTTGGGAGTCTAGGAGCTCTCTTTCGGAGGAATCAAGTGATTGAGGTAATTTCTAGTTAGATTGTTGTTGTCTTTTACTTTCTCTTCCTTATTGAAGTGTTTTGGGTGATATTGGTGGTATTTGGTTAAGAAAATCTCCTAATCTCATCACCTATGAAGTTAGGGTTTTGATATAAATTGGGTTTGGGTTATAAAATGTTGGAGGATGATTTCTTATGGTTAGATAAGAATATTCATGGTTGGAAACTTATGGATCTAGGTCTTGGAAGTTTTGGCTTGAGGATACAAACTTCATCAATGGAGCTTACGTTTGGAGAAACCCTAGATTTAGCTAAATCTAGCAAGGTGAGTTCAAGTTACTTTGCGAAAAGTTTGTACATGCCAAAATGATATTTTCCAAATACTTGTGTGTGAATTACTTGAAAATATCTATGGTGAGTTATTTGGGTAGTTTAACTCTTTTGGAAGTGTTTATCTTCATAAATGTGTAAAACACCCATATTTGGGGCTTTTGGTTATTTGGATGGATAGAAACCATATTTTGTCTTTAAAAGATTAATTGCTCAAAATGAGGTTTATTTGATGGTTTAATCATGTTGGTGTAAATGATTTTAATAAACCATTTGGGAAAATGCACTTTTAGTGTTCTGGGTCATTTTGAGAATTTTAAGGGTGTGAGTCCTATGGGAAAACCCTTTTGTTTAACCCATGTTGAGTTTTGGGGTTAATGATGGTTTAGGGATACGTGTTTTCTTAAACAATATTTAAACGCGTTTTATGCGATGTTGACCGACATTATGGGTCTAGCAAGCTTGGAGCACTTTGCTCGGTTTTGACTTTGAGATAGTCTTGGGACATTTGTCCGGTTTAAATGGCTCGATGTGGAGTCTTATTTACAGGTTGCTCTTATTTACAGGTTGCTTTTATTGCACCGTGTTGCATAGTATTGCACGTTGTTGATATTTACATGCTCGGGGTGGAGTCTGGGATGTGTTATATGCTTAATTGCATTTCATTTGCATGATTTGACGTTGATAAGTGATCATTAGATCTTTGAGCAGAGGGCTCGGTTTTGGACTCGATTGAGTCTTGATGGCATTCGCCCGATTTTAATAAGCTCGACGTGGGCTTGGGGTTTGCATTGCGTGAGTTGCATCATATTTGAGGTTTACATGATTTGAACGCATTAGTTATTCTTTTGGGGTCATGTATTTATATTTAAGTCGAGTAAGCTTGTTTTGGATGGTGGGTTTCCAAGGTAAAGACCTAGTATGGTTGAACTTGAGGGCTTGGACCAAAGACCTAGTATGGTTGATGTCCAAGAGGGGATAAAGACCTAGTTTTGGTTGATGCCGGAAATGGGCTAAAGACCTAGTTTTGGTTGATGCCGGATATGGACTAAAGACCTAGTTTTGGTTGATGTCTAAGATGGGCTAAAGATCTAGTATGACTGACGCCGATGATTGACTAAAGACCTAGTATGGTTGATGTCATCTGTTTTTCCATATCCAAGAAGCTTACTTGTATTTATTTAATCGTGGTTTAATTGATGTGTTTGCCACATTCGATGAGATCGGGTCTCCCCCGTCACCGAAGGGTGTTAATTTCGGGTATTTTATTCATTCGCATTGTTGAGGCTATAGTACATGCATATGGATTGTTTCCATGATTGATGGACGGATTTACGTTACATTCTTATTGGATGTTTTAATTGCTGGAGTTCTATTTTATGGTATTTGATCTTTATTACATTTTACGATTGCGTGAGTTTTGCTTCGTATTATGTCTTAATAAAGAGTTATGTTTAAGTGGATGGTTTCCATGGTTTATGGGTTGAGTATGTATTGTCAACCGTATTTGAAGGTTTCGTCTAAACTAGACTTATTCACGTATTTGAGTGAACTGGGATTTGTAACTCATTTTGAAAAACGCATTACACATTTCGGGTATGGTTTCCATTATTTTGAGTGTGTTGGAAAATGAGTCGTTTATGCCGTTTGGGAAATCTTTTGGAAATGATAGTCTTTGACGCAAGCTTTCATTTAAAGATTTATTTAAATCATGACTATAACTACTAACCTCCGATTTATGATTTTATATAGTCATGATAAAATGCTTGAACTCACTAGGCGTAAGTCTAACCCTTTTTATTTGTCGGCATGTGCAACAGGCTCAGGTTGGGGTAGCTCTAGCTACATTGTGAAGTGGCGAGTGCTAGTAGAGTGCACGAGAGGTGACTTAATTAGTGAAGTCTTCCGCAATTGTTTGGACTAGCAACTTGTGTTGTGTTATGTAGCACCCGATTAAGTTATTTTATCGTAGACTTATAATGTTTTAAATTCCGAGGTATTTTAAGGAATGAATTGTAGAAGTGATTATATCTAAATTGGTTATTTTATTGAATTTTAAAGTTAGTTGCTCGTTCCAAATTTGAGGGTGTGACAAGTTGGTATCAGAGCATAAGTTTGAGAGATTTAGGTGTTGAATTTGGATACCTAGACTCAAACTAGAGTTTGTTTAAGTAAATGAGAGTGAAGTTCACCTTTAGGCACTTTAAGATAAGATGTTTTGAAGTTGATGGAACTTTTAGAAACGAGAATCATGTTGAGAGTAGCAAGGATAAGCATGTACGGTGCGTTCATAGTGACACCTGGCCAGTGTCATGGTGAACCTACTAGTACATGTGCATACTTGAATTGTTTTCATGTGATGATCGTTGGGGTAGTGAAGGAGGTTCTAAGCTAGTAGTCGTTGGAATAGATGGACGATTCTAGTATTAGTCACTTGGAGTGACGATAAGCGTGATGTTTGCTTTAAGTAGACCATGTCGGGTCAAGATTGATGGTTGGGCTAGAACCATAGGCTTATTAAGCCGACTTTGATTTGAGGAAAATTCGTAAAGTTAATTGATGTATTTCCCAACTTGCCTTAAGAGGTTTGAATATCCGGATGACAATAGTAGACCGAAGGATTTTGGGGGAGGATGAGTGGAGACGTTGAATGCCGACTAAATCATGCACGAAATTTATTTTGGAAATAAATTGCATCAACTATTTCTTGTGCTTCCAATCCTTATGTGGATTGTGTTATGAAATTTGAGAAATGTTTGGTACGCACACAAGATTTCAAATTATGGTTTAAAAGTGCATGAAACCGTTTTATTGCGGGAGTTGCAAACTCCGCCGGGATTTATTTTGCCTTACTTCATTATTGTTCAACATTTGTTTTGAATGTAATGACAATCGTATTTCTATGATGTTTGAGATGTTGGGCAATAACTACGGCTGGTGACTTTAACATTGGATCTCCTCCACATATGTTAGAGTTTGGACGAAAAGTTATTTTCCATTATGTCTATGTGAAATTAGTTTGGGGATTTTGTTTAATGAGAGTTGTTAAACAATGTTGTTTATGTGGTATTACCCTAGAAGGGGATTTTTGAGATTTTGGCGTCTCGTTTATAATTTTGTTAATAGCAATTTGGCTTTGGAAGCATGGTGTTTAGTGCCGTTTTATTGACTTGGAGTCATTGAGTCCATTGAGGTTCATGGAGTTTTGTGTACGACGTTTTGTGTCGTGTGGGTACGATTTTACAATATGCATACTCTATTTGCTTATGTGAAAAGTTTATGAGTTAAGTTGGGCATTTGGTCCCACTTGAGTTTTATTGAGAAAAGTTAATTTTATGCCATAAGGCGACTAAGAAAAGTGAGTTTGGAACTCCAGTGTCGCGTAACTTTTCTTTCATAGGTTTGTGTTACTAAGTAGTTCATTGCAAATAGTTTGGTGTATGGATTGATTTATACGTGACTTAAGTGATGCATGAAAGAACATTTTTGGTGACATGTCATAATAAATTGCTTGGTGCGCTTTTGGTCAGTTAAATGTTTATTACCATTTTTATGTAAAATGTGTTACATCGACTTAGGGGTATGCATAGCTTGGTAACCGTTGTTTCTCGATACTTTGATAATCGAGTCGTACATGAAAATGTTTTATAGACTCTTGTTTAAATGATGGCCATTTGATCAAAGGGGTGTTTTGGTGTTATGAAAATCATGCATAAGTTGAAATGCTTTATATTTTGAGAATATAAATGCGTGAGTCGTCGACATTTGGTTAATTTTGAGTTGCCGATTATTTTGGGAAAATTGAAAACCTTTTTGGGTTTTGAAAAATGTGTATTGGGAGTATTTTGACAAATATATATTTTTAGCATTGGCGTTTTTGACGTTTTATGCACCGAGTACGAAACTTTGAGGAAAATGCTTCGCGAGGAAGATTTTAGAATTTTTTGTATAAATTTATAGTACGCGGGATTTCTTATGTTTTGGGGCATTGATGCTTTTTTGGTGTCAACAAACTATTAACACTTAATTTCCTGTATGTTTTGGAAAACACACTGTGTGTGTAAGTTTGCCGAAAATGTTTTATCCAAATGGCATTATAGGACCGGATGAGAAATTTTGAGAAATCGATTTAAAGAGTTTCCTCTTTTGGAAATTTGGTCGCGAACTGTTTAATGCATGTCTTTTCGTTTCAAGAAAATTTCTAATGGAAGTGTTACAAGCTTGCATGCCTACCCCTATTGGAGTTTTATGGTGTTTTAAGTCGATACTTTCAAAGGATGGAAACGGATTGGTTTTTGTCTTTAGATTTGGAGCCTACACCAGATGTTGTGTTTTGGCTGAGGTGTAATTAAAAATCGTTTCCTTGTTTCGTATAATAAACTGACGCGCGCAAATTTTGTTGGGGAACCTTGTTCCATACCAAATAAATGGTCGGAAACGAATTTCGAGTCAATGGCCGTTTGGGCTACTTTAGAAATACGTGCACACCTTGTGTTGCACCCCGTTTAAGGTCGAGTAGTCACTTTACGTGCATGTCATGAGTCAATCCATACTAGAACCGTGTCGGTTAAAATTTTGAAAGAAGTTGTTTATTACGCTTTTTGCGTTTTGTGGGTAAACTGAACTGCAATGAAATGAATTTCAACATGATTTTCATATGTGGGACGAGCGTGTCCAGTTTTGCGTAACTACCGAACTGATAGTAGTAGTTTTGTGCGTAAGGTTTATTTGATATGAAAATCTTAGTGTTGAAAATATTTTGTGAATGGTTTTGATTAATTGGCATATTTATTGACTGACGCGCTCGAAAACCTTGAACTCGTTAGGACCTTGGAAAGAGTAAGTAACCCAGTTAAGGGTAAGTGTGTGTAGCACTTCGACGGTGGAAGGTTGAGTATTCCACACGTGTTGGTATTATGGGCCGGATGATATCGGTAGCAAAGTAAACGTGTTTGTGGTAATTGAAGAGTTAGACTTGCGGTAACACATTTCGAGGTTGGTATAGCCGCTTTGTTGACAGCCTTAGTTTTGTGGAAACACTCGGTAAACGGAACTCGTGTGTGGAGTTCTGTTAGAGTTCAGAGTTTGGTGGTAAAACTAGGTGTCAACCTTTGTGGTCTTGAGATCGGGAACCGTTAGTGTAAACGGAGGTTTGTAGCCGATATTAAAAGAATATTGGTAATGGTAGTGGTAACCTTAAGAGGCTCAGTTGTGACGAGCAGTTATGGTGGAATAACCTTCGTGCGTGGTTCATGAACCTGTCGGTTGATGATTCATGTGAGATGAATTTTGGAGTCTATTAGAACTCGTTGGAGTTAATCGGCAGTTAATGGTAGGAACGATCGAAATTGATGATTCAGTTGGGTTCATTAGTGAACAAACCTTAGAGTGATTTAGAGTTTGAAACTGAAATCAAGATGTATAGAACTTCTGAGGTTGGGAGACAACCGGAGTCGTCCAACTAGGAGTTATTCCAGTGATTAGAATGTTCTTCCGAACGTAACTGCAGTGTACGTGAAAGGGGTTTTGGTTGATAAGCAAATGTTCGAGGATTTGTCTTTATAGACTGTGTGGAGGGAATTTACATTCCAGTTAGGAACTGATAAATTATAGTCGACGTTGACTCGGTTTGCCTTGGGTTGTAAAGGATATAGATTTCGAGGACGAAATCCTTTTAAGGTTGGGAAGATTGTAACACCCGTAATTTTCGGAGAGGTCCAATGTCGAACCAGTGTGGAAACCGATCTTTAAGAAAATTATGAAAAATAAGATTTTGGGGTCAAATCTTAGATTTTATGGTCTTGTTGGATGAGGAATTCGAATACGAGTCCAACGGTTCTTTCCGGAGCAAAAACGGAGCTAAAACGAGGAAGTTATGGCCAAAACGAGTTTCGGTACACCTTGAGCTATTGTGACCTGGCGATAGTGACACTGTCACAATAGCCGTGTCACTATAGCCGAAGGGAAGGGGTTGAGCTATTGTGCCCCGGCGATAGTGACACTGTCACAATAGCCGTGTCACTATAGCCGAAGTTGTACCGCGAGTGGGAAGGGTTTGAGCTATTGTGCCCTGGCGATAGTGACACTGTCACAATAGCCGTGTCACTATAGCCGACGGGTTCCAAGGTGTTTTAAACCCTTTTCTTCTTCTTTTTCCCCATTTCACTCATCTCTCTTAACTCCTTCAAACTCTCTCATTTCTCTCTCTAAAAATCGTCTCTCTCTCTAGAAACCCTAAAACTCCTCCCCTCTCCTCTTCATCTCCTCTACCCAAAATAACCCATTTCCACCATTGTTGAACACTTGGGAGTTTGAAGCTTTTTGGGAGTCTAGGAGCTCTCTTTCGGAGGAATCAAGTGATTGAGGTAATTTCTAGTTAGATTGTTGTTGTCTTTTACTTTCTCTTCCTTATTGAAGTGTTTTGGGTGATATTGGTGGTATTTGGTTAAGAAAATCTCCTAATCTCATCACCTATGAAGTTAGGGTTTTGATATAAATTGGGTTTGGGTTATAAAATGTTGGAGGATGATTTCTTATGGTTAGATAAGAATATTCATGGTTGGAAACTTATGGATCTAGGTCTTGGAAGTTTTGGCTTGAGGATACAAACTTCATCAATGGAGCTTACGTTTGGAGAAACCCTAGATTTAGCTAAATCTAGCAAGGTGAGTTCAAGTTACTTTGCGAAAAGTTTGTACATGCCAAAATGATATTTTCCAAATACTTGTGTGTGAATTACTTGAAAATATCTATGGTGAGTTATTTGGGTAGTTTAACTCTTTTGGAAGTGTTTATCTTCATAAATGTGTAAAACACCCATATTTGGGGCTTTTGGTTATTTGGATGGATAGAAACCATATTTTGTCTTTAAAAGATTAATTGCTCAAAATGAGGTTTATTTGATGGTTTAATCATGTTGGTGTAAATGATTTTAATAAACCATTTGGGAAAATGCACTTTTAGTGTTCTGGGTCATTTTGAGAATTTTAAGGGTGTGAGTCCTATGGGAAAACCCTTTTGTTTAACCCATGTTGAGTTTTGGGGTTAATGATGGTTTAGGGATACGTGTTTTCTTAAACAATATTTAAACGCGTTTTATGCGATGTTGACCGACATTATGGGTCTAGCAAGCTTGGAGCACTTTGCTCGGTTTTGACTTTGAGATAGTCTTGGGACATTTGTCCGGTTTAAATGGCTCGATGTGGAGTCTTATTTACAGGTTGCTCTTATTTACAGGTTGCTTTTATTGCACCGTGTTGCATAGTATTGCACGTTGTTGATATTTACATGCTCGGGGTGGAGTCTGGGATGTGTTATATGCTTAATTGCATTTCATTTGCATGATTTGACGTTGATAAGTGATCATTAGATCTTTGAGCAGAGGGCTCGGTTTTGGACTCGATTGAGTCTTGATGGCATTCGCCCGATTTTAATAAGCTCGACGTGGGCTTGGGGTTTGCATTGCGTGAGTTGCATCATATTTGAGGTTTACATGATTTGAACGCATTAGTTATTCTTTTGGGGTCATGTATTTATATTTAAGTCGAGTAAGCTTGTTTTGGATGGTGGGTTTCCAAGGTAAAGACCTAGTATGGTTGAACTTGAGGGCTTGGACCAAAGACCTAGTATGGTTGATGTCCAAGAGGGGATAAAGACCTAGTTTTGGTTGATGCCGGAAATGGGCTAAAGACCTAGTTTTGGTTGATGCCGGATATGGACTAAAGACCTAGTTTTGGTTGATGTCTAAGATGGGCTAAAGATCTAGTATGACTGACGCCGATGATTGACTAAAGACCTAGTATGGTTGATGTCATCTGTTTTTCCATATCCAAGAAGCTTACTTGTATTTATTTAATCGTGGTTTAATTGATGTGTTTGCCACATTCGATGAGATCGGGTCTCCCCCGTCACCGAAGGGTGTTAATTTCGGGTATTTTATTCATTCGCATTGTTGAGGCTATAGTACATGCATATGGATTGTTTCCATGATTGATGGACGGATTTACGTTACATTCTTATTGGATGTTTTAATTGCTGGAGTTCTATTTTATGGTATTTGATCTTTATTACATTTTACGATTGCGTGAGTTTTGCTTCGTATTATGTCTTAATAAAGAGTTATGTTTAAGTGGATGGTTTCCATGGTTTATGGGTTGAGTATGTATTGTCAACCGTATTTGAAGGTTTCGTCTAAACTAGACTTATTCACGTATTTGAGTGAACTGGGATTTGTAACTCATTTTGAAAAACGCATTACACTTTTCGGGTATGGTTTCCATTATTTTGAGTGTGTTGGAAAATGAGTCGTTTATGCCGTTTGGGAAATCTTTTGGAAATGATAGTCTTTGACGCAAGCTTTCATTTAAAGATTTATTTAAATCATGACTATAACTACTAACCTCCGATTTATGATTTTATATAGTCATGATAAAATGCTTGAACTCACTAGGCGTAAGCCTAACCCTTTTTATTTGTCGGCATGTGCAACAGGCTCAGGTTGGGGTAGCTCTAGCTACATTGTGAAGTGGCGAGTGCTAGTTGAGTGCATGAGAGGTGACTTAATTAGTGAAGTCTTCCGCAATTGTTTGGACTAGCAACTTGTGTTGTGTTATGTAGCACCCGATTAAGTTATTTTATCGTAGACTTATAATGTTTTAAATTCCGAGGTATTTTAAGGAATGAATTGTAGAAGTGATTATATCTAAATTGGTTATTTTATTGAATTTTAAAGTTAGTTGCTCGTTCCAAATTTGAGGGTGTGACACCAGTCACATCGGTTCCGTTATTTTAGGAACCGGAACCAGTCACATCGGTTCCGGTTCCGAAACCGGCAGTTCCGGAGCGGTTCCGGTTCCAAAGGCGGGTACCCAGTTCCGCTGCTCACCCTAGGTTGTATGGAGTTTATTGATTCACTCTCATTGGCATCACATATATCATTGAATCATAAACTCATTCTCACTAGACATTTGATGGCCTGCGTGTGGTTGATGCCTAGGGCATTCGCCCTCACCACCTTGCTTTAGGGTCGGGTCTGGCTGATCCACATCATTCAGACCTGAGGCATTAAATGAGAGTCACATCAAGTACACATACATAAGATGGTGTTATAATATATATAGGGGGTAATTATTCCTACCCCTGGAAAAATGTATCTAGAGTTGTATCTAGTTGAGAGTGTTCTTGATATTCGGTGGTGTTCGAGAGGATTCGTTTGTTGATCGTGGATCTTAAGATCCTTGTACGAAACACTTTGTAATCTCCTTGGTTGGTAATAAACACTTGCTCTCTCTCTCTTTGGTGGACGTACACTATCACAGCGATAGTGGAACCACGTTAACTCCTGATGTTATTGGTTGTGTTTTACTTGCCATACATATATATATATATATATCGTTATTATATATATATATATTTATATATATTTCGTCTATATATAACACACACACACACACACACACACACACACACACACACATATATATATATATATATCATTATTATATATATATTTCGTTGATATATACGCTTATATATATCTTGCTATATATATATATTTATAGATACTAACGTTTTCATCGCTTTTATCTATTTATATATATATATATATATATATATATATATATTTCGCGTGAATTTAATTTTCTACGTTAGGGATTTATTGTGTAACATCTAGATCATTGCTATCCGCATTTGTTGTTGGGTTTATTGTGCATTTGGATTCCTACTCGTTTTGGGACCTTAGAAATCATTCGTGAGCTTCTCGTATTTTCTTTGGCACGATAAATTTTTCCTAACAATTGGTATCAGAGCCTCATATCTATGTTTGGGTTTGTGTAGAAAATATACATAAACAGTTTACACATTTCGTTTTCTCTATGGCTGAAGTAGAAAACTCATTTGGTGCCGGTCCCTCTAACCAGTCCCAAAAACCGTACCAAGAAGGTACCTTTAATTTGTCCGGGGCTGGGATTCGTATACAGACATGGAATGGGGACGGTGACTTTGGTAAATGACAATTATCCGCAGCACTTAGGAAAAATGGAGTCCATCCCGTAGTATTTGCTAAAGACGAGTTAGACCCTAATACGTCTGACCTTAAAGCTAAAGAAACGGAAGCATGGGCATTTACTACTTTGTAGGTGGCTATGGGAGATAATGTTATATCTGAGATTGTGTCTGAAAAGACAGCTGCAGGTATTTGGAGCAAGCTTGAGAACTTATATCTCAAGAAAACTTTGACCAACAGATTGTTACTGATGCGATCGTGTCTCTTCTTCAAAATGAAGGAAGGCACAACTATTAAGGCAACATATGCGCTTCTTGCAAAAGACGAAGAAGCACTTGCTATGATCCTGTTGTATTCACTTTCCGAGAAGTATTTCCAATTCACTAACAGTTCTATTTACGGAAGAGAAACTCTTTCTTTGTCTGATGTGAAAACAGGAATGATTTCTAAAGACCAACGAATTCAGATGCGGATCGGTAACAATCATAGAGAGAATAATTACTGTCAAGGCCTATTTGCTGACAAAGGCCGAGACGATCAACATTCTTCAAGAGGAAGAAACCGTGGGCGCTCTCCGTCTCGCCGACCTGGTTCTCGGGGGAAATCAAAGGTGCGTGGCAACTGTAATTATTGCCACAAGCCATGTCATTGGGTTAAGGACTGTCCGAGTCTTAAAAACAAAGACAACGCGGACACCTCAGCCGTTGCAGCCGAAAAGGAGCAAGAAGGCTTCTCTGCCACAGTTGCACCACCGCAAGGTGACAGACGATGGGTGTTATATACCGGGGCATCTTGCCACATGACACCATTCCGGGACTGTTTCTCTACCTTCGAAAAAGTTGAAGGTAACAGTATTTATATGGGAAACAGTACTTCGTGTGTCACTCAGGGTATCGATACTGTGCGGATCAAGATGTTCGATGGGTGCATTCGGACATTGAATAATGGCAAATTTGTTCCATCCATGACTCGTTCCTTGATCTCTGTTGGACAACTGTCCAAATTGGGCTGCAAGATTCGAATTGATGACGGGAGTTTGCGCATTTCCAGAGGGAGTATTATTGTAATGAAAGGCGAACGGGCGGAAAATAATCTTTTCCATTTAATTGGCAAGACTATTTTTTCTGAATCGTGTGTGGCCGATATTTCTCAGAATCTTGGTGATGCTCGCTTATGGCATCTTCGTTTGGGCCACACATCCTAGAAGAACTTGGAGATTTTGCGCAAGCGAAAGCTCATTAAAGTCTCTGTACCTGCTAGCCTAGAGTTTTGTTAGGGATGTGTCAAAGGAAAGCAGACGTGTGTTTCTTTTGGTGTTGGAAAACACAACACTAAAGGAATCCTCGATTATGTTCATACAGACGTCTGGGGACCATCCAGTACTCCATCCCTCAGTGGAGGTAAATATTTTGTTTCGTTTAGTGATGATTTCTCACATAAGATTTGGGTGTATGTGTTAAAATTCAAGTCAGATGTCTTCGATACGTTCAAGACTTGGTTGGCACGAGTAGAGGTAGAGACTGGAAAGAAGTTGAAAGTGCTTAGATCTGACAACGGTGGAGAGTTTACTAGTGGTAACCTCAAGGACTTTTATTCGCGTAAAGGCATCCACCGTCACTACACCACTCCGGGCGATCCTTAATCTAATGGGGTAGCCGAACGGATGAATAGGACTTTGCTTGAAAAGGTCCGATGTATGTTGTCGACATCGGAGTTCCCCAAAATTTTCTGGGCCGAAGCTGTAACACCCCAAAGTTTGGGTTTTGGCATTTTAATGTAGTGCAATTATTTTAGCATTAAGTTTGATTTTTTTTCTATGTTGCTAAGCATTTTGGGAATTAAGAGAAAATGTGATGTATATTTATATTAGTTATGTTGGAGGGTTAAAGTGAAAGGTGGTTGGAAGTTAGAGGGGTCAAAGGAAAATATTTTCAAAATTTGAAAACAAGGATTTGGATAACCAAAATCCCGTTTTTGGGGGATGATAGAGTTTGAGGGAGCAATTCTCACTCCATACTCGACTATAAATCGCAAGGTATAGTTCATTAGTTTCGGAAAAAGAGTGGAGAGAAAAACCCCTAAGAAATTCGTGAGAAAAATCAAGATGTGAAGTAGAATTCGGCCGTCAAAGCAAGTAGGGTTTTCTCGGCGTTTTTCTGTAAATTCAAGGTAAACTATCGATTTCAATGTTAGCAATCTGTTCTATGGTGTTAGGTTTACTGTTCATTATAGTTGGTAAAAATATTGGGTCGTATGAAAGTCTCGAGGTCGGTCGATTTTACCAAAAATCGTTGATTGTCGTTTTCGGTAAAAAAAATCGAGTCTTTAAACTCAAAATTAGAGCCCTTAGTCTTACGTAGAGTCTAGTGGGGCATTAGGTGGAGTTGACTCAAAGACGACCACTCGAGTACGACTATGAAGTAGAATTGAACACTGTTAGTAAACAAATAAGTAATTTGTTGGCGAGTGTACTTAGAAGGTTATTATAATCGTGTAGGTGCAAGTTTCAGGAGATAAAGAAGCCTACACGTATCAGGTGAGTTTCATGTGATTTTAAAGTTGGGATACATGCTTATATGAAAGATATTTTACAAATGATTTATTTGTTTACGACGTTTTATGAAAGTGCATGATCGATGTGTTATTTAAGCATGAATGAAGTATTCATGCATGAAAAGTTTTTATGATGTTTAACTATCATAAATGATTTAATTTGAGATTTAATATTTAAAAGAACAATATGATAATTGATGTAGAATAATATTAATCTTTTTACCATTTGAAGACTTGTGTTACTTATTTTAAATAGAAATATATATTAATAAAAAGGGAAATTAATTAAAATGCCACAAGTTTGACTGTTTGTTACCAAAATGCCACAAATCTCTTCCATGTTACAAAAATGCCACAAAAAACCGCGGTGGTCCCCGCGATCGCGGGCCCCAGGCCCACGTGTCACCAAACTTTGCCCACTTTGCCCGCGTTGGTCCCTCAAGAATGCCCGCGGCCCAGCTTTCCCCCCTAAAAAATGCCCGTGTTAGCAGTTTTGGTCCCTGCCCGCGTTGGGCCCCCGCGATCGCGGGCTAACCCGCTACTTTTTGAATTTACAGTTTGGTCCCTGAAGTTTGTTGCAAATTTAAAAAAACATTAATGGTCCCTATAGTTTTTAGGTTATCATTTTATGTGGTTTTTAATGTATTGTTTCCTTTCCATTTTAATGTTTTTAATATAGAAATTCACTTAAGTTATTTAACAAGGAAATTAATTAACAACATCATATAAAAATTATTGCAAATCATCTTCCCAACCGAAACGGATACAGTGCATGTAAACAAAGAAATCTATTACTCGAAGGCGTCCTGGAATCCTGTGATCAAGTTAACCTTTTCCTTGATCACGTCCTCCATTCCTATGTAGTCCGATTCGAGTTCTTCTAGTTCCTCTTCAGCTTCCTTAATCTCTCGTTGCAGCTGCCGAACGTGAGCCCTAGTCATGGCCAGTTCTCGTTTCATCTCCGCTAGATACTCCATTTTCCCCTGCTGAATCCCCCTGTTATGGTTCCACATACCCTTTACCTTTTTGATATCGGCGTTCGCCTCATCAATGGCCTTTTGCACTGCGGGAGTAATTCGTTGACTTTGTCGAAGACCCGTCGGCATAAAATCATACATTGGTGGGGTTCTCATGCCATTATCGAAGTAGTAATTGTCGGATGCCATCTCCCAGTTTGCTTCCTCCTCAGGCGTGAATGGAAAATCGGCTGCAGTTCGCCCACAGTTTGTCCACTCCTCGTCTGTTTCCGGTACCTTCCAGGTACTCCGGCGAGCTCCATCGTTCAGTGGTTGGTAGGCTCCCGAACGTGAAGTTCCAGCCACATTCGCCGACCTGTTCCCCCTTGATCTTGAACCTCCAGCCATGGTGTTAAGAAAAGCGAGAGTGTGTTTGTATAAAAGATAGATAGGAAGTTGTGAATTACTACTTCATCATGCCATCTACTTATAGCCGTGAAAATGTATGTTCTTCATCAGACATGGTCAAAGATTTCGTCTGAAAAAGTTGCCTGCATGATTCGTCTGAATAGTTCACTGCAAGATTCGTTTGAAAAAAGCCTGTAAGATTCGACTGAAAAAGTAACTGCAATATTCGTCTGCTCTTGAATAAAGGTCTTTCATTAGGCAGAAAATTAGTCTTTAAGTAGTCAAACATAGCTAATTAATGAGAATTTAGATCAGATTTATATGGTACTGTCAAATGCAAGTTTCTATAATATAGATACTGTTCTACATTACATAATACCAATTTTTGCATCAAAAGGAAGACACCAAATGGCCGTGATGATATTTTTAAGCATTCCAACCAAAGAAAACTCGGCTTCGAGAATAAGACTTCCATTTAACAAAAACCCCTTCGCCGGTTCATTGAGTTCACTCAGTAGCATGAAAATTAGTCTTTAAGTAGTCTAAGAATTAATGCACATGTGAATCAAGAAATAAATGTCTGTTCTTCCAATAATCTCTGTATTAGGATTATCGCAAGTTTCATAAACCTACTTACTAGGTGTTGGAAAATTTTAGTAAAAATATGGGTTTTACTAAACTTTGGACACATTTAAATATATATATATATATATATATGTGTGTGTGTGTATGTGTGTGTGTGTGTTATATATAACAAACTCTTAGTAGGTTTATGTTCTCCTATATGAGAGCTTCGAAACGATATATAATGCGTCCAAAATGGAGTATGTGTGAAAGAGATATCGATACTCAAAGTCGAGTAATTGGATGAAATTAGCAAAAACCAAATGAAGTAAACACTAAGTCAATCACAATACTTTAACAAAATAAGTTAATACTAAAAATAACAATTATTTAATGTTACATAAACAACCTAACTTTGCTTTATTTGACAATGCGCATAAATGGACTCCGCCATATGTATGCGAAATGCCTTGGCCTCGGCCACGGTGTGGTCAGGGTGTACAAATACCACATAGTTATTTATCAACATGCTGGCATTACGGCATACCCAGACACCGCAATCCGCATTCACCCCAGCCTGCTGGGGTGTATTCTTGGCGAACTTATGGCGAAAGAGCTCTGACCTATCGCGACGCCTCGTGTCCTTGACCCGGCAAAAGAAGTCAAATAGCACAGCTTTAAACCTTCTCATGTGGTCTTCCAATTGGTCTCTGAAGAGACTGGCACTGTCGCTGTCATATATGGTCATGGTCATAGCGTCAATCTCAAACACTCCAAGCAGCCAATGTTTGGGATTAATGCATATTGGGATGTACACCTGAAATATTACAATATTAGACAACTTAGTTAGCAACAAAACAACTTAAATAAAATAAGAGTAAAACGATTTACATACCACATCGAGGAGAGCCCAAGAAACCCCTTCCACGCCATTGCATGAGTTGGCCACGGAGGCGGGACCTTGATGGGGGAGCACCAGGTAGGGAAAGAAAATACTGTACATCATGGTCCACCTCGTGTCTGTTCCACGAGATTTTTGGAGCAGCGAGACCCAACAATCCATGTGCTATACATAAAAAATAGATGGTTAGACATGTAATATAAATATATTTGATTATATGACTATAGTTAAACTTTATACTAACCACATCCTGTAACTCAGACTCCAAACGGTCATCCGCCAGCAATACTTGGAAAAAGCGGGAGGTGATTTCCAGGCTCAAGTAAGGGACGAATATCATGGGGGAGAGGTGACCAGTCTTGCACATCCTCAATATATCGGATGCCGGGAGACGCTCCGGTGAAACCACCTTTCCCTTTCTCTTTCCCGCCTTCTTTCCTCCATTGTTTCCCCCCGATTTCTTTGCTTGCTTTTTAGGGGGCAGTGGTGTCGTAGATCCTTGTTGGCCAAACGGGTAACGAAACCATTGTGAATTTTTATGCAGCCGCTTTTGAGGGAGCGGGGTCACCTGTGGATCTACAACATCCATCGGGTTATCTTTCGGCTCCGAGAAGTGCTCCGAGAAGTGCTCCTCGATAATAGGAGACCCCATCGTCTGAAAATTAAGTTATTAGATGTTTTAAGTACAATTTAGGAAATGTTCACAATTAAACGAAAACTACCAAAATAACTTACAGTATGCATGGAAGGTGGTTGTGTGACGTACGACGACCCCAACATTTCCTGCCTGTAATACTCTCCGGCCGAACCGCCAAAGATGTCCGTGATTGTTGTGGTGGCGAACGGCGGCATCTGAGAGGTATATGCCCCCGACATCCCGGCCTGCGTGACATTGATCATTATAAGAGTTACAAACTTAGGAACTAACATATAACTATAATGGTTACTTAGTGTCACTTACATTTTCAGGGAATGACGGATATGATGTGGTGGCATACGTCTCATGTGCCCCCTGTCCGAACGGAGCGGGGATCGGCGTCGTACTCGACAGCTAAAACAAATTTAGAACGTAATATTAATATACAAACTAAATAAATGTGGCCAACAAATTAAGTTAAACACTAACATGGACAGCGCTAAACTGTCTGTAGACTCCCTCCAGAAACTCTACACGTGACTCTAGCGGCCCATGGACGTAGTCCCACAGGTACTCATGAGAGCCACGATGTGGCCCGTAGGAAGGGGCCGCCTGATATGGATCGTAAGGGGGCGGCTGGTAGGAGGAGGAAGGGGGCCGCAGATAGGAGGAGGTAGGGGCCGCGGATAGGAGGAGGAAGGGGGCGACTGATATCCACCAAAAGGGGGCCTGTCGTCGTCTTCCTCATCTTCGTCAGATGTGGAAGGAGAGGGACGTCGAGCCCTTGCCGCCTCTACGTCAATAAAGGCCACGTTGTCTCTGTACCAATCCGTGTCCATCTCGTCGGCAGTAGGCTCAAGGCGAGCGTAAGGCAAGAGTGGCCGCTAAATATATGATAAAACATAAAAAAAATTAATAAGCGGGACTAACGTATGCAAATTGTAAACATAGTAAAAGAACTTACATTTCTAGATTCATTGAAGAACTGAACCCAAAGCGACCTACTTAGGGTAACACGCTTGTCCCAACGGGTTCCCCTAAGTACTCGGTCGTCGCGCTTGACGAAATATTGGATTGATGCGGGAAACATCTCCAAGATCCATATCTGGAATTAGACAAGAAGAGCAAGTACGTAAAAAGAAAAGCCAAACAGTTTGTATGTATTATTAACAATTGTTATACTACGTATCTAACCTTGAAGGCGTATGTAAAACCACAAAGGTTCATCTTTCCATGTCGATCGGAGTCGCGTCTGGTTATGGCTCGGTGCAAGATTGATTAGCAATGTGTCCAGATATGGCTACCCCACGGGTAGCTGTTAAACAGCTCAAGGTCCTCGACGGCCCTAAGGACCGTCGAGGAAGCATACTGGCTATACCCACGGCCCATGAAGCCCATATCCACGATCACCACCAAGCATACACGGACAGCATCGTCGTCGGTTAGGGCACTAAGGCCCTCTTTCATCATGTCCCGGGCTGCCTTCAGCTTCAAACGAGATGCTGAAATGCCCCAAACCCTAAGAACGAAGGAGCAGTCTGCTAAGGGAGGAAGGGGGAGCCTCTCCAAAACGTAGTCATGTAATTAGACAGAACTCACGACGCCCAAAATGCAATCGAGAGCCGAAGAAATCAAAATGCATCTCCTCCGGCTCAGCGTTGGCGTCCTCGACCTCCAACTGTAGAAACATGTGTACTAGCGTAGGGTCGCCAGCAGAGTAAGACACATCCATCCATGGTCCTCGACCGAATTCGAAGATATCATCATGAAGTTGAAGGCAACAGATGCGCTTCTTGCAAAAGACAAAGAAGCACTTGCTATAATCCTATTATATTCGCTTCCCGAGAAGTATTCCCAATTCACTAACAGTTTTATTTACGGAAGAGAAACTCTTTCTTTGTCTGATGTGAAAACAGGAATGATTTCTGAAGACCAACGAATTCAGATGCGGATCGGTAACAATCACAGAGAGAATAATTACTGTCAAGGCCTATTTGCTGACAAAGGCCGAGACGATCAACATTCTTCAAGAGGAAGAAACCGTGGGCGCTCTCCGTCTCACCGACCTGGTTCTCGGGGGAAATCAAAGGCGCGTGGCAACTGTAATTATTGCCACAAGCCAGGTCATTGGGTTAAGGGTTGTCCGAGTCTTAAAAACAAAGACAACGCGGACACCTCAGCCATTGCAGCCGAAAAGGAGCAAGAAGGCTTCTCTGCCACAGTTGCACCACCGCAAGGTGACAGACGATGGGTGTTATATACCGGGGCATCTTGCCACATGACACCATTCCGGGACTGTTTCTCTACCTTTGAAAAAGTTGAAGGTAACAGTATTTATATGGGAAACCGTACTTCGTGTGTCACTCAGGGTATCGGTACTGTGCGGATCAAGATGTTCGATGGGTGCATTCGGACATTGAATAATGTCAAATTTGTTCCATCCATGACTCGTTCCTTGATCTCTGTTGGACAACTGTCTAAATTGGGCTGCAAGATTCGAATTGATGACGGGAGTTTGCGCATCTCCAGAGGGAGTATTATTGTAATGAAAGGCGAACGGTGGAAAATAATCTTTTCCATTTAATTGGCGAGACTATTTCTTCTGAATCGTCTGTGGCCGATATTTCTCAGAATCTTGGTGATGCTCGCTTATGGCATCTTCGTTTGGGCCACACATCCGAGAAGAACTTGGAGATTTTGCGCAAGCGAAAGCTCATTAAAGTCTCTGTACCTGCTAGCCTGGAGTTTTGTTCGGGATGTGTCAAAGGAAAGCAGACGCGTGTTTCGTTTGGTGTTGGAAAACACAACACTAAAGGAATCCTCGATTATGTTCATACAGACGTCTGGGGACCATCCAGTACTCCATCCCTCAGTGGAGGTAAATATTTTGTTTCGTTTATTGATGATTTCTCACATAAGCTTTGGGTGTATGTGTTAAAATTCATGTCAGATGTCTTCGATACGTTCAAGACTTGGTTGGCACGAGTAGAGGTCGAGACTGGCAAGAAGTTGAAAGTGCTTAGATCTGACAATGGTGGAGAGTTTACTAGTGGTAACCTCAAGGACTTTTGTTCGCGTAAAGGCATCCACCGTCACTACACCACTCCGAGCGATCCTCAATTTAATGGGGTAGCCGAACGGATGAATAGGACTTTGCTTGAAAAGGTCCGATGTATGTTGTCGACATCGGAGTTCCCCAAAATTTTCTGGGCCGAAGCACTGCACATTGCGGTGCACATTGTTAACATGTTACCTTGTTCGGCCATCGGGGGAAAGATTCTGGAAGAGGTTTGGAGAGGTAAAAGAAACATCTGTTTGAAATACATACGTGTATTTGGTTGTCCTGTTTACGTTCATGTTTCAGGCTAGGACAAGTTGGATCCTAAAGCCACCAAAGGATTCTTGCTCGGCTATACAGATGGCATCAAGGGTTACCGAATCTGGAACCCCTTGACTCGTAAGGTGATTCATTCTCGACACGTCACGTTTGATGAATCGGTCCTGTTAAAGTCACAAGATCCTCGGTCCTCTCAAAATCCGGAAGTCGTCACTATTGTTGCTCCTACCGCCGATGATATGGAGCCAGTAGTCAGTCCTAATATTCCTAGTTCATCCATTCCTGATATTGTGCCAGAATCACCCGATACTGTTGAAGAAGTTATTCCGCCAGTGACTTCTACTAGTGATTCTGAAGAAGAGATTCTGAATGATGGTGGAGACCACGGCGACACAATCCCAGTTATTGCACCTACCAGGCGTAGTCAAAGAACTATTCGTTCGCCTAACAGGTATGGAGATTGGGATTTTGCTAACATGAGTTTTACAGATCAGCTGGAGTTTGCTTTGCATGTAGGGCAAGAAGAGCCGCTTGATGTAAAGGAGGCGTTGGCCTCAACCCACAGTTCGAAATGGCTTGGTGCCATGCAAGAAGAGTTGGAAGCTCTCTCGAAGAACAACACTTGGGACTTATGTTCGTTGCCGAAGGGCAGTTGTGCTATTGGTTGCAAGTGGGTTTTCAAAGTCAAAGATGACAATCGTTACAAGGCTCGTCTCGTTGCTAAAGGCTTTGCACAAGGGAAAGGTATCGAGTATGATGATATTTTTGCTCCTGTTGTTAGACATACATCTATTCGTGTTCTTTTAGCGATCGTGGCTATTCACGATTTGGAGCTAGAACAGCTAGATGTGAAGACCGCCTTCCTACACGGAGACTTGGAGGAAACTATCTATATGAAACAACCTGATGGTTTCGTTTCCGACAGCAAACCAGAATACGTATGTAAGCTCCAGAAGTCCCTCTATGGACTTAAACAGTCGCCTCGTCAATGGTATAAGAAGTTTGATTCGTTTATGCGTACTATGGGATTTGAGCGTAGTGAAGAGGATACTTGTGTCTATCATAGATAAAGCGGTGGTATTTTCACTTACTTACTTCTTTATGTAGATGACATGCTTATTGCCTGCAAGGACCGGTCAGAGATCGAACGTCTAAAAGATAAGTTGAAGTCAAAATTTGAAATGAAGGATCTTAGCGCGGCGCAGAAGATTTTGGGCATGGAAATCGTGCGGGACAGAAAGTCCCGGACACTCAGGTTGACACAACGAGCGTATATTCAGAAAATTCTGAAGCGGTTCAATCTTGATGGTGCCAAGACGTCTAGCACTCCGCTACCGTAGCACATCAAGATTACGAGTGAAGATTGTCCTAAGGACGACAAGGAGAAGGCCGAAATGTCAAAGGTTCCATATGCTAGTGCGGTCGGGAGTCTCATGTATGCCATGGTGTGTACCCGTCCCGATCTTGCACATTGTGTCGGAGTGGTGAGTCGGTTTCTCGCGAATCCGGGTCGATCACATTGGGCAACTATAACACCCTCAAATTTGGAACGAGCAACTAAATAAAGTTTTAATAAAATAACCCAACGTAGACAAAATCATTTCTACAAATCATTCCTCAAATACCTCGGAATAAAAACATCATAAAATTCTACAAATAAATAACTTAATCGGGTGTTACTTAACACCACACCTGATTGCTAGTCCAAACTATTGCGGAAGACTTCACTAAACAAGTCACCTCTCGTGCACTATACTAGCACTCGCCACTTCCCAATGTAGCTAGAGCTACCCCAACCTGAGCCTGTTGCACATGCCGACAAATAAAAAGGGTTAGGCTTACGCCTAGTGAGTTCAAGCATTTTATCATGACGATATAAAAAAACATAAATCAAATGAGTAATAGTTTAGTCATGATTTCAAAAGAGTTTACTTTAATGGCAAATCATCCATATTCTAACTCACACACTCCCATGGAAAAGTTCCCGAAAGGTATAATACGTTTTCCAAAATGAATTACATTTCCAACTCACTCAAATATGTGAATAAGTTTAGTTTAGGCAAAACCTTCAAATACGGTTGACAAAACATACTCAACCCATAAAACATGGAAACCATCCGTTAAATATAACTCTTTATTAAAACACAATACGAAGCGATACTAATGAGACCGTAAAAGGTAATAAAGATCAAATACCATAAACGGGAAGACCCGTATCCGTTGAAGGTGGAGGTAACACAAATACCCAAAACATCATACACGGATGAGATATAAACCACAACTTACGTACCATGGAAAACAATCCATATAAATAGAACACGTCACCGAAAACATGAGTAGTAACAAATACCCAAAACAACACCTTTCGGTGACGGGGGAGACCCGTATACATCGCACGTGACGGAACACCAAAGTGTGTCACTTACTATGTAATAGAAACACCCACGTGGATTACTCTCGTAAAACTGAGCTCAATCACTCCAGATCTATTGCTCACGAGACTAGGATGCCCCCAACTTCAACCACTCCGGGTCTATACATTGGGTCACCAAATCCACAACAACACACTAGGGATTACACCTTACTACCCATGAGACGACGCCCGACCATCTAGGTCCACGCCTTACTTATCATGGATCCCGATGCCTATCCTGTGCTAAGCACATATATGGAATTACACCTTACTGCCCATGAGACGACGCCCGACCATCTAAGTCCACGCCTTACTTATCATGGAACCCGATGCCTATTCCGTGTTACAAAGTAAACTAACGTCTAGTAAAACTGAGCTCAATCAATCCCGACCTCTTGCCCGCGAGACTAAGGGGAAACTTAAATGCATATGGATCCATGGCTAACAAGGTCAAAAATATTACACGACCCCAAACATATAAACAAATGCATTTCAAAACATGCAATTCCCCAATAACGTAAATCATGATCGAAACTCAACTTTGAGCTATCAAAATAGACAAATGTCCCCAAGACTTAATAAAACCCAATACCGGGCCACAAGTTCAACTAACTCAAAAGATAGTTCATAAAAGCCGTAAAACGACATTAAATATAACAACACACACCGGTTGCCAGTAAATACTTCAAATCCAGGAAAACCCGAAATAAAACCTTGGATCGGGAAAAACCCTCATTTCCAAAAAGGACTCACGCCTTTACAATTTCAAAACATCTCATGATGTACTATTTGCGCATTTCCAAAATATTCACATAATGCATTTTCATAACAAATCGACTCCGTTTACCACAAAAACCAACAACTCATTTTTATGTATGATTTATTCATCACATTTTCCCAAAATTCCACATACAAGTGTTTTACCATATTTATTTCAAAGGTTAAAACTCATCAAATAACTCGACATTGATACTTTTCATGTAAAACACATAATCAATTGGAAAATAACATTTTGGCATGTACAAAGTTTTCACAAAGTAACTTGAACTCACCTTGCTAGATTTAAGCTAAATCTAGAGTTCTCCAAACGTAAGCTCCTTTGAAGAAGTTTGCATCCTCAAGCCAAAACCTCCAAAAACCTAAATTCATAACTTCCAACCATGAATATTCATATTCAACCACTTTAAAACTATTCCCCAAACATCTTATATTAAAATCTTCATTTTGACCAAAACCCCAATATTAACCTAACTTCTCCAAAATCATCCAAATCGAAATTGGAGAAACAAAACACTAGGAGATCATCAATGGAACATTTATAACTCATATGAAAGTATAGAAGCTAGGAGGATGAACTCACCACTTAGGTTTTGATGAAAACCTAGAAAACCCCAAAATCTCTAAGATGTCGTGGATGAAACTTGCTCTTGCATCTATAGATGAAATCAATAGCATAAAATGGGTAAGGAACGCATCAATCTCCAAGAGAAACCCCAAAATCGGTTAGGGTTTTGTGAGGGAGAAAAGGGAAAACGATTTGGGAGAGAAAGGGAGGAGATTCGAGACTTACCACCACCAAACACACTTGAATCATCCAATGATCTTCCAAACTCTTTCTAGATCCTTGAAGAGCTCTCAAAATCGGAACCATAGCCACTTGAATCGCCAAAATCGGAGTTGAAATGAGAGAGATATGAAGAAATGAAGTTTGGGGGTGAAATTCGTGTTTTAAGCTGAACCAGTGCTCCGCGCCAGTCCATCGGCGCCAAGATCGGCGCCGAACACTGTTCGTTCGGTTTCTTCTTAAACACTGTTTTGGCCATAACTTATTCGTTATAGCTCCGTTTTCGCTCCGGAAAGAACCGTTGGACTCGTATTTGAATTTCTCATCCAACAAGACCATAAAATCTAGGATTTAATCCAAAATTCTATTTTTCATATTTTCTCAAGAGATCGATTTTCACACTGATTCGAAATTATGCTTATCCGAAAATTACAGGTGTTACAATCCTCCCAACCTTAGGATGATTTCGTCCTCGAAATCCACATCCTTTACAACCCAAGGTTAACCGACTCAACGCCAACCATAATTTATCAGTCCTAACTGGAATCTAAATTCCCTCCACACAGTCTATAAAGACAATTCCTCGAACGATTGCTTATCCACAAAGCCCCCTTCACGTACACTGTACTTATGTCCGGAAGAACACTCCAATCACTGGAATAACTCCTAGTTAGACAACTTCGGTTGTCTCCCAACCTTAGATGTTCCATACATCTCGATTTCAGTTTCCAGCTCTAACCACTCCAAGGTTGTTCACTAACGAATCCAACATCATCCTTAATTTCGATCACTCCTACCATTAACCGTCGATTAACGCCAACGAGTTCTAATAGACTCCAAAATCCACCTCAACATTAATCATCAACCGACAGGTTCATTAACCACACACGAAGGTTATTTCACCAAAACCGCTCGTCACAATTGAGCATCTTAAGGTTACTACTAACATTACCAATATTTCATTTAAAATTGCCTACAATCCCCCGATTACACCAACGGTTTCCGACCTCAAGCCCACAGGGTTGACACCTAATTATATCACCAAGTTTTGAACTCTAACAGGACTCCACACACGAGTTCCGCTTACCGAGTGTTTCCACGAAACTAAGGTTGTCAACAAAACGGTTATACCAACCTCAACATGCGATACCGCAAGTCTAACCCTCCAATTATGTAACGTCCCGAAAATTACAAGCAAATTTAAATTTTTAAATTAACAATTCATTGATAACAACTCATTAAATGATCCCAACGTTTCGTTTGCAAACACATAATTAATATCTTTATAAAATAAAAACCAGCGGAATAAACGTTTAATTATCAAAATCATAAAGCGACCAGCTCTCCTCGCGCGCCAGTGTGTACTCGTCACGCCTTGAAGCCGCTCGGACCTGAAACCACAGTTTATTGGGAAAGGGTAAGCACGAAGCTTAGTGAATTCCAACACATGCGCAGATAGGAATTATATACACATCACCCCTATCCGCACATAAGCAACAACATCACAGTTACATAAAACGAGTAAACGCCTACAAGTAATTATGTATCCAACAACTCAGTACCATCGAGGCCTCGGTCCCACCGAATTGTAATGTATCCAACACCTCAGTACCATCAAGGCCTCGGTCCCACCGAATTGTAATGTAACCAACACCTCAGTACCATCGAGGCCTCGGTCCCACCGAATTGTAATGTAACCAACACCTCAGTACCATCGAGGCCTCGGTCCCACCGAATTGTAATGTAACCAACACCTCAGTACCATCGAGGCCTCGGTCCCACCGAATTGTAATGTAACACATTTATACCAAGCATTCAAACCAATCAAATATTACACACCACAAACAACTAGTTCACACCACAAAGACAGTAGTACATACAAACTATTATGACATGCATACAACCCCTAACTACACAGTGAGAGAACTCACCTCGAATGCGCGCCCAGCTTAATAACACAATTCAAGCTTCACAATTACGGTCACTTCCCAGCACCTAAATGCATGTTAAAACGTGTCAATACAAGACCCGGACCCTATGACACGACACACGCTTAAACCGTCACTAAAACTATTTTCCGTTCTCACTAAACAGGTCTGTTCGGGACCTGTTTCGACCCCTTTAAACCCAGAAAATTCCCAATATTATTTCATGACCAGAAAGTACTCTGAGTTAGGGTTCCAAGGACATATTATACGCCTCCTAACGATTTTTCTACAATTTACTACGGATTTTACAAAAACAGATTCCGGAACAGCGAAAATCAGCACCTTTCAGTATAAAACGACAAATCGACCCATGCTACGTCCCGAACTGGGTTTTGCACAAAACAGAGAAAGGTTTCTAGACTCAAAAAGGGAACTTTTGACACCAGTTTCACCCCAATCCGAGTTACGAGCAGAAAGTTAAGGCTTTCGCAAGATCAAGGCAGATTCCAGAAATTTTCACATGAAATGACGAATCACCGAACTTGCGACCACTTTTTCGCCCAGCTAGAGACCGAACCAGTTTTCCGCTAAAACACAGAAAACGTGCCCGACCCCGAACTTGAACCGTGGGCGCCAGTTTCGGCTCAAACGGAGTTACGACGGAAAAGTTATGATCACGTGAAAACTGGACAGCACACTTAGAATTTTCGTAAAAAGATAACTTTATAAACGGTTCGCGGCTTAATCGATTCGGGATTTACGCTAGGAGTGTTACCCACTGCCACCGCCCTCCACCCACAGCCACCGTAGCGACGGCGTGCGGCGGTGGTGGTCTCGCCGGAAAACGAAAAGGAAAAAGAAAAGAACGGGACGAACGAGAGAGTTACATACCTCACGACGACGTCTCACCACCACAACCAAACTCCTCCCTCTCGATCACCGACGACCCAGCAGTGGCGACCTCCGGCGATGGCAGCAGCGGCGGCGAGGGGTGGAAGCCGCTGGTCCTTTCTTCTCGTCCCTCTCCTTCTCGCGATCACTCTCTCTCTCACGGTTCTTCTCTATCTCTCTCTTCTCGGTTCTTCCCTCCGGCTGACAACCACAAAAAAAAACAATGGAACGAAATGCAGCCGTAAGGGTTTTTGTGGTTTCTTTCTTTTGCCTTTCTCCTCACGTCACCAACCCACACCCAAAATACATGGACTTTGATAAGTTTTCTGCATGGGCCGAACCCATGAGGGGGGGGGGGGGGTGTTTGGCCTTTGACACATATAACCCCTCAACTTACAAACCTCTCGCAACTAACCAAAAATTCCGATACTTAACGATTTGACCCAACTCGACTAACCCCGTTTACAGAAACCACAATAATCGAACTTAAAAGAAAATAATTAAGACTAATAAATTACATACCGGGATACGGGCTTTACAACTCTCCCCCACTTGGATTAGACTTCGTCCTCGAAGTCTCTGCCTACGAATAGCTCCGGATAGTTTTACCACATCACAACCTCGGGTTCCCAAGTCCACTCAGAACCCTTTCTGAGTTGCCACTGGACTTTCACTAACTGGAACCTAATTTCTCACACCGTCTAAGAATCTCCCGAATACTTCCTTACTAACGACACTCCTTCAAGAACACTGAAAACGCGATTGGAAGAACACTCCAACAATCGGAATCATTCCTAGTTAAACGACTTCGGTTGTCTCCCAACCTTAGGTGATTCATACCTCCCGATTAAATTTCAAGCTCTAACCATCCTAAAGTGCTCACCAATGTACCCTACAGGATACTCGAATCCGATCATTCCTACCATTAACTGCCGATTAACTTCTACGAGTTCTACTAGACTCCCAAAATTCACAATGAATCACATTAACAAACATCGCCCCCCCGCCGAATATCGGTCCAACCGAATAAATACAACCATCGGCCCAGTCGAATATCGGTCCAACCGAATAAATACAACCATCGGCCCAGCCGAATATCGGTCCAACCGAATAAATACAACCATCGGCCCAGCCGAATATCGGTCCAACCGAATACAATAACAAACATCGGCCACCCGCCGAACATCGGTCCAACCGATTACCATGAATCACATAAGCGTGGTATTATCCTAGACACTAACACAAATAGATATCCCCCACAACCAAATCAACTAACACTCACGTAGGTCATTCCACCATAACCATCCATCACAAGTGATCATTTCAGGGTTACTACTACCGTCACCATGATTATCTTAAAATTGGCTACAACTCTCCGATTATACTAAAGGTGTTTGGCCTCAAGCCCAAAAGTCGACACTTAAATATACCACCTACCTCAAAATGGTTGATGCGCATTTATTCTCTTAATAACAAGGGCATCAATCCCTTAACCGATACTATTCGGCCTACAGTACTAACGCGCGTGGGATACCTACCTTTCACCGTCGACGTATTATCCACACTTGCTCTACGAAGCCAAGTCACACCGTATCGGGGATACACCTTGACGTCTACTTCCCAGGTAACGCCTCAAGACCCAGCACACCGGAACTACCTCCCAGGTAAGTGCCCACAACTATATCCTCCTAGTACTTACTGGAAAGTCTAGGTTAAAACACATGAATACCAGGGTCCCATCCCGAGACACCCAACCGACCATTACCAACGACTGACTATCGTGTCTAAGGATCCAAAGCAAACAGCCTACCAACAACATGCCTATTCCGGATTGACTCACTCACCCAAACATGTAAACACTCAACGTGCAAAGAGTGCCAAACGGTGCGACAAAAACAACTCATCAACTAGACTCCACATCGAGCCATTAAAACCGGGCAATTGGCCCATGACTAACTCCAAGTCAAAACCGAGCAAAATGCTCCACGCTTGCTAGACCCATCGGTCGGAAAATGCGTTTAAACAAAGTTTAAGCAAGCAATACTCTGAAGTCAATCTTAGTCTCAGACTCAACACGAGTTAAACAAAAGAGTTTTCCAAAAGGACTCATACCCTGAAAATTCTCGAAATGACACATGACACTTAAAAGCACATTTCCCCAAATGGTTTACAAAATCATTTACAAAATATTTTCAACATCAGGATTTTCATCTCAAAAAGATCGTAAGCGATAAAACTACTATTACCAGATCGATAGTTACGCAAAACTGGACACGCTCGTCCCACATAGGAAAAATCACGTTGAAAATAGTTCCATTGCAGTTCGGTTTACTCACACAAAAGCAAAGCGTAATAAATAATTTCTTTAAAATGAACCGCCTCGATTCCAGTATGGATTGACTCATGACATGCACTTAAGGTAACCGCTGACCTTCAACAGGGTCCGACAAAGGTGTGCACATAATTCAAAATAAGTTTCCCGACGTTTGATTCAAAAATTCCTCTTTTTAATCATAAATGACGTGGCACAGGGTTCGCCACAAATTTTTCGCGCGTCAGCTAGTCACACAAAACGATGACACGGTTTACAAATATATTTTTGTTAAAACACAATTGTCTCGTGTAAGTTGCAAATTTGAAGACAGAAACCAGTCCGCTTCTAATAATTGGAAATATCGACTAAAAACCTCGTAAAATCTCAAACTGGGGGCAGGCATGCAAGCTTGTAACACCTCCTCAAGTTTCGTACTTGGGGCATATAATGTCAAAACATTATAGTTTAAAAAATGTATTTATCGAAAATGCTCAAAATACTCGTTTCCTCCAAAGCAAAAGTTTTTAATTTCCCAAAAAAAAATGAACGGTAATTCTAAATTAACCGAATGTCAAAAATCTACGCATTTATATTTCCAAAATATAACACATTGTAATCGTATGCATGATGTTTACAACATTAAAACACTCCTTGGATCAAATGGTCTTTCATTTCGACAAAAAGGAACTAAAGCATTTTCTTGCACGACTCGTTCATCAAAATGCCGAGAACAAAGGTTTCCCCAGTATGCATACCCCTAAGTCGATAAATCGCATTTTCATGAAAATGTCAATAAAACCTTTAGCTGACTAAAAAGCGCACTAAACAACTCCTTATGAAATGTTACCAAATTCCTCCATGCATCACTTATGTCACGCATGAATCAATCCACACACTGAACTATTTGCAAAATAAACACTTAGTAACACAAACTCTCGAACGAAAAGTTAAGCGACCCTAGAATTCCAAACTCATTTTAGACAAATCACTAAAATAGCCTTTAAACAGACATCGTGGAATGTAACTTTCCGTCTCAACTCTAACACATGTGGAGGAGTTCCAATGTTAGAGTCTCAAGCCGTAATCACTTACCCAACATCTTAACCATCACAAAACACGGATATTATCGTACCCGAAAGAACCGTTGGAAATTAATCAAATGAAACAATCTTTTACAAAGTTTTCAACTCCCGTGATAAAACGGTTTCAAGCATTTTCAAACTATAATTCGAAATCTTGTGTGTGTGCTAAACATTTCCCAAAGTTTCAAAACACAATCCATATAAGGATTGGAAACACAAGGATTAGTTAATGCAATCCTATTTTCAAAATAAACTCTGTGCACGACTCAGTCGACATTCAACGTCTCGACTCATGCTCCTCTCTACCTTTCCAATCCACTATCGTCCTCCGGACATTTAAGCCTCTTGGGGCAAGATGGAAAATTACGTCAAATAATCCCTACGATTTTTCCTCAAATCAAAGTCGGCTCTAAAAGCCTATGACTCTAGCACAATCTTCCATCTTGGCCCGAAATGATCTGCTTACAACAAATATCATCCTTATCGTCACTCCAAGTGACTAATACTATAATCGTCTTCCTATTCCAATGACTGCTAGTTTAGAACCTTCGACACTACCCCAACGATCATCCCATCAAAGCAAGTCAAGTACACACATGTACCAGTGGATCTACTATATTTGTCTCTCCTCGTGACGGCTATTCAGGGTAGATAATACAACGCGTTATTAGCACATAACAACGCACACTAACAACACTCACGCCCAACTCCTTGGATTTCTCGTGACTTCCCCGACTCGAGCATTGATCCTGTGCTTCCGGTAGTAGGAGCTCTACTACTACCATCCACACCTATCATCGCCCGTTCCGAGTTCCATCCCAAGGGGTCCAAGTAGTTTCTTGCCGAAACTATACACATATGCCCGCACCGGCATATGTACACACTCTTCCTAGCTCCCTAGGAATTCCATCCAAACCACTACCCTTGCTACTGCCAAATCCCTAATAGCAAGCAGCAGACATGCAATACAGTGTAACAAGCACCAAGTAATTTAGCATACATACTCCTATGTTCTAGAAAGCAATCTAGCACACGTTCTCATACATAAACACCCTTCCCAGCTCTCTAGGAACTTCCTCTTATCCCACTACCCTTGCTACTACCGAATCCCTACTAATTATAACGGGTGCCCTCGCGAATACCCGGTTATATTCAGTGCGAAATAAATAGACAGTCGAATACAAGATTCTATCCTAGAACGGTTGGACTCAAACAAGAGCTGCGCAATAGAACTAAATCGAATATTCTAAGGCTATAAATCTCTTACCGCATACAACCTAGAGGGCATCCACTTAGTAACCTATCATAATTAGCATAAATTCCTAATAGCAAGCAGTACAACATACAACATAGTGTCCACAACAGGCAATCTAGCATGCATACTCTATGATCTAGAAAGCAATAAAACACTAAGTACTGAACCTTTCCCCTTTGGCTCCGGCTGACTGTACACACTGCGCCTCCGATCACCGTTCCTCGAACGGGTCTTTACTTTTTCTTCTATTTCCAAAAAGATTTAATAAAGAATTTGAAAATTTCCCAGCCGCAACTTGAGACCAAACACACCGAGGTGCGTTTGATTCACTCAAGCTGTGCTCTGATACCAAGTTGTAACGTCCCGAAAATTACAAGCAAATTTAAATTTTTAAATTAACAATTCATTGATAACAACTCATTAAATGATCCCAACGTTTCGTTTGCAAACACATAATTAATATCTTTATAAAATAAAAACCAGCGGAATAAACGTTTAATTATCAAAATCATAAAGCGACCAGCTCTCCTCGCGCGCCAGTGTGTACTCGTCACGCCTTGAAGCCGCTCGGACCTGAAACCACAGTTTATTGGGAAAGGGTAAGCACGAAGCTTAGTGAATTCCAACACATGCGCAGATAGGAATTATATACACATCACCCCTATCCGCACATAAGCAACAACATCACAGTTACATAAAACGAGTAAACGCCTACAAGTAATTATGTATCCAACACCTCAGTACCATCGAGGCCTCGGTCCCACCGAATTGTAATGTATCCAACACCTCAGTACCATCGAGGCCTCGGTCCCACCGAATTGTAATGTAACCAACACCTCAGTACCATCGAGGCCTCGGTCCCACCGAATTGTAATGTAACCAACACCTCAGTACCATCGAGGCCTCGGTCCCACCGAATTGTAATGTAACCAACACCTCAGTACCATCGAGGCCTCGGTCCCACCGAATTGTAATGTAACCAACACCTCAGTACCATCGAGGCCTCGGTCCCACCGAATTGTAATGTAACCAACACCTCAGTACCATCGAGGCCTCGGTCCCACCGAATTGTAATGTAACACATTTATACCAAGCATTCAAACCAATCAAAAATTACACACCACAAACAACTAGTTCACACCACAAAGACAGTAGTACATACAAACTATTATGACATGCATACAACCCCTAACTACACAGTGAGAGAACTCACCTCGAATGCGCGCCCAGCTTAATAACACAATTCAAGCTTCACAATTACGGTCACTTCCCAGCACCTAAATGCATGTTAAAACGTGTCAATACAAGACCCGGACCCTATGACACGACACACGCTTAAACCGTCACTAAAACTATTTTCCGTTCTCACTAAACAGGTCTGTTCGGGACCTGTTTCGACCCCTTTAAACCCAGAAAATTCCCAATATTATTTCATGAACAGAAAGTACTCTGAGTTAGGGTTCCAAGGACATATTATACGCCTCCTAACGATTTTTCTACAATTTACTACGGATTTTACAAAAACAGATTCCGGAACAGCGAAAATCAGCACCTTTCAGTATAAAACGACAAATCGACCCATGCTACGTCCCGAACTGGGTTTTGCACAAAACACAGAAAAGTTTCTAGACTCAAAAAGGGAACTTTTGACACCGGTTTCACCCCAATCCGAGTTACGAGAAGAAAGTTAAGGCTTTCGCAAGATCAAGGCAGATTCCAGAAATTTTCACATGAAATGACGAATCACCGAACTTGCGACCACTTTTTCGCCCAGCTAGAGACCGAACCAGTTTTCCGCTAAAACACAGAAAACGTGCCCGACCCCGAACTTGAACCGTGGGCGCCAGTTTCGGCTCAAACGGAGTTACGACGGAAAAGTTATGATCACGTGAAAACTGGACAGCACACTTAGAATTTTCGTAAAAAGATAACTTTATAAACGGTTCGCGGCTTAATCGATTCGGGATTTACGCTAGGAGTGTTACCCACTGCCACCGCCCTCCACCCACAGCCACCGTAGCGACGGCGTGCGGCGGTGGTGGTCTCGCCGGAAAACGAAAAGGAAAAAGAAAAGAACGGGACGAACGAGAGAGTTACATACCTCACGACGACGTCTCACCACCACAACCAAACTCCTCCCTCTCGATCACCGACGACCCAGCAGTGGCGACCTCCGGCGATGGCAGCAGCGGCGGCGAGGGGTGGCTGCCGCTGGTCCTTTCTTCTCGTCCCTCTCCTTCTCGCGATCACTCTCTCTCTCACGGTTCTTCTCTATCTCTCTCTTCTCGGTTCTTCCCTCCGGCTGACAACCACAAAAAAAAACAATGGAACGAAATGCAGCCGTAAGGGTTTTTGTGGTTTCTTTCTTTTGCCTTTCTCCTCACGTCACCAACCCACACCCAAAATACATGGACTTTGATAAGTTTTCTGCATGGGCCGAACCCATGAGGGGGGGGGGGGGGTGTTTGGCCTTTGACACATATAACCCCTCAACTTACAAACCTCTCGCAACTAACCAAAAATTCCGATACTTAACGATTTGACCCAACTCGACTAACCCCGTTTACAGAAACCACAATAATCGAACTTAAAAGAAAATAATTAAGACTAATAAATTACATACCGGGATACGGGCTTTACAAATTACCACCAACACATTGACTTTGCTACCAATATCATCCGGCCTATAATACCAACACGCGTGGAATACTCAACCTTCCACCGTCGAAGTGCTACACGCACTTACCCTTTCCAAGGTCCTAACGAGTTCAAGGTTTTCCAGTGCGTTACTCAATAAATATGCCAATTAATCAAAACCATTCACAAAATTTCAGCGTAAAGATTTTCATATCAAGTAAATCGTACGCATAGAAAACTACTATCGTTAATTCGGTAGTTACGCAAAAATATACACGCTCGTCCCACATATGAAAATCATGATGAAAATTATTCCATTGTAGTTCCGTTTACCCACAAAACGCAAAAGCGAAATAAACAATTTCTTTAAAATAAACCGCCACGGTTCTAATATGGATTGACTCATGACATGCACGTAAAGTAACTGCTCGACCTTAAACATGGTGCAACAACAAAAAGGTGTGCACATATTTCAAAAGAAGTCCCAAACGGCATTTTACTTCAAAATTTCCTTTCTAGCCATAAGATGGCATGGAACAAGGTTCACCAACAAAATTTTGCGCGCGTCAATTTGTTTTACAAAACGATGGAACGGTTTCATAAATACACTTTGGTCAAAACAAAACCAATATGCTTCCATCATTTGAAGATGTCGACTAAAACATTATGGAGGAACCTCAAATTGGGGTAGGCATGCAAGCTTGTAACATCTTCCTAGAAGTTTTTCTTGAAATGGATTAACATGCAACAAATGGTTCACGACAAAGTTTCAAAAGATGAATTTCTTTAAATCTGTTTCCAAAATTTTCTCATCCGGTCATATAATGACACATGAGTAAAACGTTTTTGGCAAATTTGTACACAACAATGCGTTTTTCCAAAACATACGAGGAAATAAGTGTTAATAATTTAGTGACACCAAAAAGGGGTTCAAACCTATTTTCAAATTCCAAATTGCACCAACGGTGCGCGTCAATGTTCAAAACATAGGGAATTCCACGCACTATAGTTTTATACAAACAAGTTTTATAAAATCTTCACCACAAAGTACTTTCGTCAAAATTTCGCACTTGGAACATAAAACGTCAAAACGTCGTTGCTTAAAAATGTATTTGTCAAAAAACTCCAAAATACACATTTCCTCCAAACCAACAGGTTTTCAATTTTCCAAAAATATTCGGCCAATCAAAATTGACCAATGTCAACGACTCATACATTTGTATTTTTCAAATATCACGTATTGTAAACCATCCGTGATCCTCACACCCCTAAAACATGCTTTGACCAAATGGTCTCTCGTTTAAACAAGGAGTTAATAAAACATTTTCATGCACGACTAGTTTATCAAAATGTCGAAAAATAATGGTTACCATGATATGCATACCCCTAAGTCGATATAACACATTTACACGAAAATGATAATAAAACATTTAACTGACCGAAAGCGCACCAAACTATTTGTTATGAAATATTACCAAAATATCCTTTCATGCATCACTTAAGCCATGTATAAGTCGATCCATACCCTAAACTAATTGCAACGTAATACTTGATCACACAAACTCTTGAAAGAAAAGTTACGCGACACTAGAGTTCCAAAACTCATCTTTTCTTAGTCGCCTTGTGGCATAAAATTAACTTTACTCAACAAAACTCGAGTGAGACCAAATGCTCAACTTAACTCGTAAAATTTTCACATAAGCAAATAGAGTATGCACATTGTAAAATTGTACCCACACGACACAAAACATCGTACAATAAAACTCCATGAAATTCCACGAACTCAATTACTCCAAGTCAACAAAATAGCACCAAACATTGTGCTTCCAAAGTTAAATTGCATTAAAGCAAAATCATGGTTAAATGCCAAAATCCAAGATCCCTTCTATGGTAATACCACATAAACAACATTGTTTAACAATTCACATTAAACAAATTCTCCAAAATAACTTTACATAGACGTAATGGAAGATAACTTTCCGTCCAAACTCTAACATATGTGGAGAAGATCCAATGTTAAAGTTATAAGCCGTAGTCACTTGCCTGACACGAGGTTTTGACACCTCGTGGATCTTACCGCAAGTGTACGGTGTCGAAATCAAGTAATAGTACGGAAGTACGAGTATCGAACCAAGGGAACTAGGAACTAAGTATCACAATGACTATCGACCCTATTAACTGAACTGTCGAAATTGTATGTTGGTTGAGAATTGATTTAAAAACTTAATAAAACTGAAATAAAACTAAAATCGATTGACGGGAGGTTTTTGGAAAACTTTGATAGAGAAAAGATTGAGGGTTGGATTTCCTATGGATATACTACTGATGAACAAATACCCGAACGATAACGATTACTGATTATCTCTATGAACCCTAGTTAACAATCATTGTTAGTCGTTTTCAAGCAAAATAGCTTTTATTTCGAAACTTGTAGGTTTTATCTCTCGACCCAAACCTAGGGTTTGAAAACATTTTAGGTCAACTGTTTGGAGCAGAAAGTGATTCGGCTATCTCAGCTCGACTCTCCTTTCCGGCACTTGATTTCTTGATCTAGTTTCTAATTACTTTTTCTCAAACTTAATTAAAAACAATGATATTCAATTGGAGGTGATCAAACTACAACTGATAATAAAAACAGAAATCAAATACTTCATAGATCAAATCGAGTAACAATAATTGTTCGTGTACACGTCATCCATCATAAATCCATAGTTCCTCCAACCCCCAACATCTAAAGATTAGTTCATGTTGGGGTGAACAAAAACACGAGAATTAAGGTAGCAAGTGGTGTGTGAAATCATGTTTATCGTGGTAACTGTGAATAATGATGAAATCCCTTCTCTCTCGGCTCTGATTTACTCCGTGTGGTGAACTGTCTTCAATCAATCCTCTCTCGTGGCTCCAAAGTGTGTGAAATTGCTCTGAAAATCGCCTCTCTCCAGCCCTCCGTCGCACGTGTCGTGATAATCTAAATCTGCAAAACGCCAATGTATAAAAACGACCAGAGAGTTACGCGGTTTTACCCGCGGTTTGCAAACCGCGTGGAAAACCGCGCGTCCTCTTTATTGGTTCTGGGTCAGGTTTGGTTCGAATCTGGTTCGGTTCTTGGGCTTTCCTTTGGGCTTCGTTCTGGGCTCTCTTTTGGGTCTTTTTCCGCTCCTCTTCTCGATGCTCGTCTTATTTCGGATAACCTGCACAATTCACTAGATAGACCGTAAAATCTCGCCTTTTTGCTCAATTACAAGCCAATCTCATAGGTTTATGGACTGAAAATAACGCCAAAAAGTGGCGTTATCAACAACCCCAAATCGAGCGTTGCTTGTCCTCAAGCAAATTAGCGATAAAAAAATAGAATTAAAGCATGAATCAATGAAATAATGACAACACAACTCTCAATCGGTACCACGTACTGCACTGGTGATTTCCTAAACTCGTGAATGCTTATCTCATCCTAGCCTCATTCTTATTATGTTTGATCTATGGCCTTCCATTGGGAGTTGAACTCGTGACTGTTTCGGTTACATTAGGGTTAGACTAGGTCCAAACATACTAGGGAAAACATTTCGCCTCGACCCTACCTCACGGGATACTCTCTTTGCACTCGAACCTAGGTTATCGCTCGTGTTGTCATGTTTAAGGAAGTTATGTGCAAGAATACGCAATAATTACATGACAACTCTAAAGAAAGACGCACAAATGTCCAACAATTTGATCTCAGAAAGGAATCAAGTAGCAAGACAGGGAATATCAGTAAAGGTAGTCGTAAACTGTAATCACATTTTCCAAAAGATCATCCAGGTCTTTACACGGGTTGTAATGGGGTTAAAGTCAAGGCTACGAAACGGAGGGTAAAACGGATCAACAATCCTCGGTGTGTCAATCATTGGCAATTCCTGAACTCTCGTTGCTTCACATTCGCTTACTTGGCCCTTTTCGTCACTACTGGAGTCGCTTTGACTCTCTTATTTTGCAGCTCTAACTATTTTCTAAATAACTGTATTATTTTTTATTTTATTTTTTTTTGGGACTACATTGGTCCTCTTTTATATTACTTGGGTTACATTGACCCACTTTTATTTTCTTGACTGGCCTATAATTCTTCTTTTCAGCTCTATCTTCTGTTGCTCGTTACTGCTTCCGATTGACACACTTTCGGATAAGGGTTGGCTTAGGCTTTTGGCTAAAGGTTTAATGGAGGGTTTAGGAATGAATAAGGTGAGTGTTTGGCTACAAAGTGGTTAATGGATACACACAAAGGGTCAAAAGGGAACGATAGCTAAAATTGGGTTAAAGGAAAGCACACACTGCCTGGAATCATCTCTTCAGGTCCACATGATATGGTATACTATACCCTTACCCAATATCCCGATGGTCGTCTTTGCTACTCAATGCAATAATGTAGCGAGATCATTCTACATTCACGACAAGGAATTCGAAAAAATGTATGTGAATTAAGTGTATAAATCCCTCGAAATGAAAAACGTCTTTTAGGCTCAAAACTCACAATCGGGTGGTCTCTACTAATGTCCCTAGTCATGCCCTTTCCCGGTCCTTCCCTAATGGTCACTTTTCAGTCACAAAGTTCTCCCCACAATGGTTGGTCTCAATCATTCAAAACAAGAAAGTATTGGCTACCATGATAGGTGGGACATCAACGTGCATTGACGGGGCCCGATTGGCAACCCCAAACCTTACCCACACATTGTCCCCAATGTGCAGATAGGTGATACATAGTGCGAAACTATTGTTGTGTGTTATTATTACATTCATCCGACAAAACAAAAATAAGCAGTACAGAATCATCAAGAATATAACTAATTAAAAGATATTATGATAACAAACCCATCTACCGGCGGGCGGATGATGATGCGCCCCCGTCTCGCCGGCCTCGAATTCTCCTCCGATCCTGTGGCGGTGCTTGTGGTGCTGGTGGGGCCGGAAATCCAGCTTGGGCGAGGCGAGCGTCAAAGCCATCCAAACGGCTGTCGTAGCCGTCCATGCGTAGGTTCAAGTTGTGGAACCCGAGGTCCACATGTGCATTTATTCCGCTAACTTGTGTCGTCATGTGATCCATGAATCGGCGCATATAAGGAGGCGTGTCGCCGCCGTGAACGAACTCCTCCGCCGCTGGTGCCTCTGGCTCAAAATCTGGATCACTATCCGAGGCACTCTCGGATGACATCTGGACCGGCTCGGCAAGCCGCCGCATCTGAAAATGTGGGTATGCTCGCCTCTTCTCTTCCAACTTCCTCGCTGCCGTAATTTGGTGTTGATACTGCGTCTTCGTAAAGTCCTTCATCGGCGCGGTGATGTGTCCTATTGGGACGCCAGCTTCCCTACAAAAGTGAGTTATCAAACAAGGAAACGGTAAAATACCGTTGAGGGTCATACCGGCGTCTAGTATCTCCATCCAAATGATGTGGCCGATGTCCATCGGCAGGTTGTTGTGGAGGGAGTAGAGGACCTCCGCCACTTGGCTGTCAGCGGTGGTGTTGTGGGTAGATGGCTTTAATGAGGCCTTGATGAACAACATGAGAAACGCAATATCTGTGTGCATCTCGCTTTTCAAAATGTGTTGGTCCATCTTGTTCCATCCCGTGTGTCCATTCCGCCTTAGAGAGGCGGCAATATTTGGGCTCAACTGCTCTCGGAATGCTGGGTGTGGAGATACACCGTAGGTTGCACTCAGCTCGATCCGGCGAGGAGCGTGGAAGTAGGCATCGATGTCGGTTGGAGAAATCCGTACCTCCCTATCACCCATTCTTACCACGCATCGGTCGTGGTATACTGCCGGGATCATACAAGCATAGAATTCCTTCACCGTATCAACACAATACATGGGTGGAGTTCGAATGAATCCCTCCCATGATTGTTGCTGTATGATCTCCAGCACTCGTGATCCGGCCGGTAGGTTTGCTAGTCTGATGCCACGTTCCCCAAATGGAATGCAGTCGTTCAACCGCATCTGCTCGTGGCGGCCGTTTTTGTCGGGGTTCTCGTGATCGAACATTGCCCTCCGGTTGCTCGGATGGATTCGCTCATATTCCGGAAATGAAAGGTATGTGCTCGGATGGGTCCTCATATCTGCACAAGTAATTGAACTCAAATGAGTTAACGCGCTCATAGCCACCCCAAACCTCGGTAAAACCGAGGTTTGCGAAGGGTCAAATGTGAGTGTGTGAATTGTGAAAAGGAAGGCACCCCAAACCTAAGTGAAACTTAGGTTTGTTGTATCTCATTTTCTTACGTGCACATACAGATAGAAACTCACAATTCCCATGCATGCAGATTATTAATAGATTACTGTTTAGTTCATGCATTTGGACCACCGTCACCACAGAATTCCCTAGTGCATACATCTAAATTTCGTCACTGATTTACACCGGTGACGGCTAACATAACGACCCCAAACCTAAGGAAAACTTAGGTTTGGTTATGCTTACACAAAAAGATATAGACCCACTAAAATAACGTAGGGACTTTATGTTACCATAAATCCCCATTTTACTAATTATGCGCAAAAATTTGGACCGTTCCACAAAAACAAGATTATACCCACCAACATACATTCTCATTCTACTTCCCACAACTTTCCCATCATAAAATTGAGCACATAGATCCTCACTAGGGCAAGTACATACTATTTGTTTCAAATACACTACTCTTATGTCAGATTCAAAGCACACAACAAGCATGTCCTCATATTCTAAACATAAATCATCATGAATGCACACATTGTGAGAAATCAGAACAAAGGGGAAGTAAGCATAATAAAACTTGGAAGCAAGAAATGGAAGACTAGGTGAATACATACACCACATCATCACACACAAAGACCAAAACTTGAATATGAAAAGTTGCATACCTTGGATCTTGAAGGATGGAGAAGTAAATACTGAACAATGGTGGAGGGAGCTTAAATTCGTGAGTGAGAGAGAGAGACTTTCGAGAAGAGAGAGAGATAGATGCAGAAAAAAAAAGGAAAGAAGGAATGAAGAAGAAAAGAAAGGTAGACAATTGAAATGACAAGAGGGAAGAAACTGCACACAAAAGACAAGAAAAAACGAAACCCTAGCTGTCAGAGGACACGCGCGGCTTTCCACGCGGTTTACAAGCCGCGTGGAATCCCGCGTAACCCTCTGTTCCAAAAAGACTCAGAGAGCCCCGCGGTTTGTTACGTGGTTTGTAAGTCGCGGTAAATCCCGCGTAACCCTCTGTTTCAAAAACCCTCAGAGAGCCCCGCGGTTTTCCACGCGGTTTGTAGGCCGCGTGGAATCCCGCGTAACCCTCACTTTTTTTTTTAAAACTAAAACGAAAACAAACCTCGGTGGGTTGCCTCCCACCCAGCGCCTTGGTTTCGGTCGTGGCTCGACCTTCCTTCCGATTACTCCTTCGGCTCATCCAGGTACATGGCTTCGGATGCCCTCGTTTCTCCTCCATAATACGGTTTTACTCGCTGACCGTTCACTTTGAAGGTTGCCCCGTCTTGTCCTTGTAGCTCCACTGCTCCATGCGGGTATACCTCCTTGACGGTGAATGGTCCAGACCACTTGGATTTTAGTTTACCTGGGAAAATACGTAACCGAGAGTTAAATAACAAAACATTCATTCCAGGAGTGAGTATCTTTTCGTGGAGTCGCTGATCGTGGAATCTCTTCGTTCTCTCCTTGTAGATAGCCGCGTTCTCGAATGCATCCAGTCGGATTTCCTCTAATTCACACAGTTGCAGTAATCTCTTCCTTCCGGCTGAATCCAGTTCCATGTTCAGCTTCTTTATCGCCCAGAACGCTCTACATTCGAGTTCTATCGGTAAATGGCACGACTTGCCAAATACCAACCGATAGGGAGTGGTACCAAGAGGGGTTTTGAATGCCGTCCGGTACGCCCACAGTGCGTCGTCTAACTTCAATGACCAATCCTTCCGGGATGAATTCACTGTCTTCTCTAGGATCTGCTTGAGTTCTCGATTGGATACTTCCGCTAGACCATTGGCTTGTGGGTGATAGGGTGTCGTGACCTTGTGCTTTATCGAGTACTTCTTTAGTACAGCATCCAGGTACCGATTACAAAAGTGGCTACCGCCATCACTGATCAGTGCTCTAGTGACTCCAAATCTCGCGAAGATATTCTTCCGTAGGAAATTAATCACTACTTTAGAATCATTTGTTGGAGTCGCGATTGCCTCCACCCATTTGGACACGTAGTCCACCGCGACCAAGATATACTCATTTCGGTGTGAGTTTGGGAACGGTCCCATGAAATCGATGCCCCATACGTCGAAGAGTTCGACTTCCATGAAGATCTGCATTGGCATCTCATCCCTCTTGGTCATGTTCCCCGTTCTTTGGCATCGGTCGCACTTAGTGATGAATTCACGAGTCTCTTTAAACATGGATGGCCAAAAGAAGCCCGACTAAAGGATCTTTGCCACTGTTCTATCGGTGCTAAAGTGGCCCCCGCATCCCAAGGCATGATAATGGTTCAAAATCTCGGCCTTTTCTTCCTCCGGAACACATCTCCGGATCATTCCATCCGCACATGATTTGTACAAATAAGGCTCGTCCCAATAGTACCTTTTGGCCTCAAACAGAAATTTCTTCTTTTGGTGGGAGTTCATCTGATATGGAATTACTCCTCCCACCAAGTAGTTGACAATGTCCGCAAACCAGGGCTCGGTGTGGCTAACCTTGAAAAGTTGCTCGTCCGGAAACGAGTCGTTAATGACGGTTTTATCTTTGCTTTGATCCTCACCTCCCTCTAGTCTCGAGAGGTGATCCGCTACCGTATTCTCTGAACCCTTCTTGTCCAAGATTTCCAAGTCAAATTCTTGGAGTAACAATACCCATCGAATGAGTCTCGGTTTAGCATCCTTCTTGGCCATGAGATACTTTAAAGCTGAGTGGTCGGTGTAGACAATTACCTTAGAGCCCACAAGATATGACCGAAACTTCTCGCAAGCATATACAACCGCCAACAGTTCCTTCTCAGTAGTCGCGTAGTTGAGCTGAGCATCATCTAGAGTCTTACTCGCATAGTAGATCACATGCATCCGCTTATCCTTCTTTTGGCCCAATACCGCTCCAACAGCGGTGTCACTCGCGTCACACATCAAAATAAACGGTAAACTCCAATCGGGAGCCGTGAGAATCGGTGCGGATATCAGCTCCGTCTTTAACCTGTCAAAAGCAGAAATACAATCGTTAGTGAACTCGAATTTAGCATCTTTAAGCAATAATGAACATAAGGGTTTAGTGATTTTAGAAAAATCCTGTATAAACCGCCGGTAGAACCCGGCATGCCCCAAGAAGCTTCGGACTCCCTTGACGGAGTTTGGGTAAGGAAGATTCTCGATCACCGCCACCTTTGCCTTGTCCACTTCAATTCCAGCTTTCGATACTTTGTGGCCGAGTACGATCCCTTCGGTCACCATGAAGTGACATTTCTCCCAGTTCAGTACCAGACTTGTCTCTTCACATCTTTGTAAGACAGCTCTCAAGTGTTCCAAACATGTATCAAATGAAGGCCCGAATACAGAAAAGTCGTCCATAAAAATCTCAATCGTCCGTTCTACCATGTCTGAGAAAATCGCCATCATACACCTCTGAAAGGTAGCTGGAGCGTTGCATAAACCAAAAGGCATCCTCCGGTAAGCAAACGTACCATAAGGACATGTGAATGTTGTCTTGTCTTGGTCTTTGGGGGCTATTGGTATCTGATTATACCCCGAATACCCGTCCAAGAAGCAATAATACTCATGCCCCGATAACCGCTCTAACATCTGATCAATGAAGGGAAGAGGGAAATGGTCTTTCTTTGTCGCGTCATTCAGCTTTCGATAGTCAATACACACCCTCCAACCGGTAACTATTCGGGACGGGATCAGCTCATTATTATTGTTTCGAACAACTGTTATACCACCCTTCTTCGGCACCACTTGGACCGGGCTCACCCATGGACTATCCGGAACCGAGTAAATAATTCCAGCATCAAGGAGTTTTAAAACCTCCTTCCGGACCACTTCTTTCATATTCGGGTTGAGCCGGCGTTGGTGTTGGACAACCGATCTATGCCCTTCTTCGAGGTTGATTCTATGTGAGCAAAATGTAGGGCTCAATCCTTTTAGGTCAGCTATTGTCCATCCAATTGCCGCTTGATGTTCTCTAAGAACCCGGAGTAGCTTCTCTTTATTCTCGGCACTCAACTTAGACGATATGATAACCGGAAGCGTGTCTTTTTCTCCCAAGTATGCATACTCGAGATGGTCGGGTAGCGGTTTGAGCTCAAGCTTTGGTGGTGTATGCGAAGATGGTTGAGATTTAGGGATCGGCTCCCCCAAATCCTCAATCACGGGTCGTCGAGACCCTCGGTATGACGATGATGCATTCAATTGCATAACACTAACGCTTTCCGGATCATCGTCGATACCCGTTAATGCATTATTCAATTGGTCTCCGGAAACTTGTACAACACTTGTTTCTTCAATTAATGCGTCCATCACATCTACCCGATAACATTCGTTTGATCCCATGCTTTGCTTGGCTGCTCGGAAAACATTGAAGACCGCTTCTTCGTCACCCACTCTCAAAGTGAGCTTTCCTCCTTTAACATCAATCAGTGCTCCTCCCGTGGCCAAAAATGGTCGGCCAAGTATCAGCGGTATCTCCTTGTCCTCATCCATATCGAGGATCACAAAGTCAACTGGAAGATAGAATTTGTCTACTTTGACCATCACATCTTCAATTACTCCATACGGGTACTTAATGGATCTGTCAGCTAGCTGCAAAGTGACACTGGTTGGTTGTACCTCTCCAAGCCCGAGTTTCCTGAAAATAGACAATGGCATTAGGTTAATACTTGCACCAAGATCGCATAGGGCTTTACTAAATTCAGAATTTCCTATATTAACAGGGATAGTGAAACTCCCTGGATCCTTAAGCTTCGGGGGAAGCTTATGTTGGATGATAGCGCTGCACTCCTCAGTGAGTGCAACCGTTGCGTGCTCCTCGATCTTCCTTTTGTTAGAAAGGATGTCTTTCAAGAATTTCACGTACGAGGGCATCTGTGCTAAAGCATCTGCAAACGGGATGTTAATATGTAATTTCTTAAAAACTTCAAGAAATTTAGAATAATTAAGATCCTCCCTGTGGGCCTTAAGCCTGTTCGGATATGGCACTTTAGGTGTTACCGGCTTGACCGGTGCTTGCATTGGCTGCTCTTGTTTCTTCTCGCTATTCTTCGTGCTTTCCTCAATCACAACCTCGTCCTCGGCCTCTATCTCATCCATATCTACCATCTCGAAATCCTCCCCTTTTGACTCAGTTCCCTTTGATGCCGGTTCTTGAGTTGGGTCCTTAATCAGCTCCTTACCACTCCTCAGATGAGTGGCCTTGCAATCTTCCCGGTTAGTCCTTTCGGGTTGACTTAGAAATTTCCCGGGGGCTCGGTTCTATAGGGCGTCAGAGAGCTACCCCATTTGCCTTTCAAGGATTTTTATTGATGTCGTGTTTTGATCGGTAGCTGCTTTGACTGTGTTCACTGTACTGGCTAAACCCTCGACCGTGCTGTCCATCTTAGACATGAACTTCATCATCATGTCCTCTAATCCCGGCTTTCTCTCTCCGGATTGTCCTTCATCAAACTTCCGCTGGTTGTAACCTGGAGGACGATAAACATTGTTAGTGTTAGCAGAATTAGAAAAATTAGGATGGTTACCTTGTTGTTGGCCGGGTTGCCCTTGCGGTTGGCTCCAAGAAAAATTAGGGTGCTTTTTCCAACCCTCGTTGTATGTATTTGAAAACGGATCGTTCCTTGGCCGGTTGTTCCGATTTTGCAAAAATTGAACTTGCTCCGGCTCAATCACGGGTGGAGCTATATCCGGCATACCTTCGTCAATCATGAATGCTGATTGCATAGAAGCTCCATTCATCTTATTAGTGAGTGCGGCTAACTGAGCTTTTATGGCCTTTAGCTCGTCATTATCTTGCACATTTGCAACCCTTCTTACGGCTGATCTTGGAGTAGAAAAACTGTGCTCGGCCAGGTTCTCAATCAGTTCGCATGCTTCTTCATAAGATTTGTCCATTAGAGCTCCACCCGCTGCAGCTGTAATATCATTTTTAAACTGCGGGTGGAGACCACTAAAGAACGTCTGGATGATGACCCAGCTGTGTAACCCATGATGAGGGCACTTCTTTAGCATGTCTTTATACCGCTCCCAAGCTTCATACAGTGTTTCTTGATCCCATTGCGCGAAATGGGTGATTTCAGCCATGAGTTGAGCAGTTCTGCTTGGCGGGAAAAACTTTTGAAGAAATGCAGCTTTCAACTGCGCCCAGGTGGTGATCGAATCTGGTTGGATACTTTCCGTCCAAGTCTCGGCTCGGCCTTTGAGAGAGAAGCTGAACAGCCTCAGCTTGATTGCATCCTCTTCCACCCCATTGATTTTGAACGTATTGCAGATTCGTTCAAATGCACGAAGATGTGCATGGGGGTCTTCAGTTGGCGCTCCTCCGAACTGATTCTGTTGCACCATGACGATGGTACTCGGCTTGATCTCAAAATAATTAGCCGCAGTTCTGGGTGGCTGAATGCCTATGCGTGCCGCCGCCACATTCGGATCGGCAAACGACCGCATAGGGCGTCTCGCAGGAGGTGGTGGTGGGTTGTTGCGAGGCGGATCATTACGTGGAGGTCTCTCGTCGTCAGACATCTTAACTTTCAGACTTCGTCTAGCTTTTGCTTCTTTACGTAGACAACGGGCGGTTCGTTCAATTTCCGGATCAAATTTCTCGAGCTCTTCCCCTCGGGTCTTCCTTGGCATAAACCAATTAGTACCTGAAATGAAAAGTGAACAAAATCAGGAACCCAAAAATTGAACGTGACAAAATGAAATAACAAGAAAAGAAAATGTTCAATCTAATAGCGCGTATAGCTGGTAGTGCTATTAGTTGCAACTAGTTCCCCGGCAACGGCGCCAAAAACTTGACACGAGGTTTTGACACCTCGTGGATCTTACCGCAAGTGTACGGTGTCGAAATCAAGTAATAGTACGGAAGTACGAGTATCGAACCAAGGGAACTAGGAACTAAGTATCACAATGACTATCGACCCTATTAACTGAACTGTCGAAATTGTATGTTGGTTGAGAATTGATTTAAAAACTTAATAAAACTGAAATAAAACTAAAATCGATTGACGGGAGGTTTTTGGAAAACTTTGATAGAGAAAAGGTTGAGGGTTGGATTTCCTATGGATATACTACTGATGAACAAATACCCGAACGATAACGATTACTGATTATCTCTATGAACCCTAGTTAACAATCACTGTTAGTCTTTTTCAAGCAAAACAGCTTTTATTTCGAAACTTGTAGGTTTTATCTCTCGACCCAAACCTAGGGTTTGAAAATATTTTAGGTCAACTGTTTGGAGCAGAAAGTGATTCGGCTATCTCAGCTCGACTCTCCTTTCCGGCACTTGATTTCTTGATCTAGTTTCTAATTACTTTTTCTCAAACTTAATTAAAAACAATGATATTCAATTGGAGGTGATCAAACTACAACTGATAATAAAAACAGAAATCAAATACTTCATAGATCAAATCGAGTAACAATAATTGTTCGTGTACACGTCATCCATCATAAATCCATAGTTCCTCCAACCCCCAACATCTAAAGATTAGTTCATGTTGGGGTGAACAAAAACACGAGAATTAAGGTAGCAAGTGGTGTGTGAAATCATGTTTATCGTGGTAACTGTGAATAATGATGAAATCCCTTCTCTCTCGGCTCTGATTTACTCCGTGTGGTGAACTGTCTTCAATCAATCCTCTCTCGTGGCTCCAAAGTGTGTGAAATTGCTCTGAAAATCGCCTCTCTCCAGCCCTCCGTCGCACGTGTCGTGATAATCTAAATCCGCAAAACGCCAATGTATAAAAACGACCAGAGAGTTACGTGGTTTTACCCGCGGTTTGCAAACAATGTATAAAAATCTAAATCCTCTTTATTGGTTCTAGGTCAGGTTTGGTTCGAATCTGGTTCGGTTCTTGGGCTTTCCTTTGGGCTTCGTTCTGAGCTCTCTTTTGGGTCTTTTTCCGCTCCTCTTCTCGATGCTCGTCTTATTTCGGATAACCTGCACAATTCACTAGATAGACCGTAAAATCTCGCCTTTTTGCTCAATTACAAGCCAATCTCATAGGTTTATGGACTGAAAATAACGCCAAAAAGTGGCGTTATCATTGCCCAACATCTTAAACGTCATAAAATATGGATATCACTGTATCATAAAGTAATGTTGAACAATAATAAAATGGAACAAGTTTCGACGGGCTCACAACTCCCGTAATAAAATACTTTCGTGCAGGTTCAAAACCCATGATTTAAAATCTTGTGTGTGTGCTAAACATTTCCCAAAATTGTAACACAATCCATATATGGATTTGAAACACAAGAAATAATTAATGCAATTTATTTTCAAAAATAAATTTCGTACATAATTTAGTCGGCACTCAACGTATCAACTCATACTCCTCCAAAATCCTCCGGTCCACTATTTTCACCCGGATACTTTAACCTCTTAAGGCTAAGTTGGAAATTACCTCGATAAACCATACGGTTTTTCCCCAATTCAAAGTCGGCTCAATAAGCCTATGGTTCTAGTCCAACCATCAATCTTGATCCGAAACGGTCTACTTAAAGCAAGTATCATGCTTATCGTCACTTCAAGTGACTAATACTAGAATCGTCCATCTATTCCAACGACTACTAGTTTAGAACCTTCTTCACTACCCCAACGATCATCACATTAAAGTAATTCAAGTACGCACATGTACTAGTAGGTTCACCATGACACTGGCCAGGTGTCACTATGAACGCACCATACATGATTATCCTTGTTACTCTCGACGTGACTCTCGTTTCTAACAGCATCCATCAACTTCAAAACATCCTATCTTAAAGTGACTAAAGGTGAATTTCACTCTCATTTACTTAAACAAACGCTAGTTTGAGTCTAGGTATCCAAAATCAACACCTAAATCTCTCAAACTTAGGCTCTGATACCAACTTATAACACCCTCAAATTTGGAACGAGCAACTAAATAAAGTTTTAATAAAATAACCCAACATAGACAAAATCATTTCTACAAATCATTCCTCAAATACCTCGGAATAAAAACATCATAAAATTCTACAAATAAATAACTTAATCGGGTGTTACTTAACACCACACCTGATTGCTAGTCCAAACTATTGCGGAAGACTTCACTAAACAAGTCACCTCTCGTGCACTTTACTAGCACTCGCCACTTCCCAATGTAGCTAGAGCTACCCCAACCTGAGCCTGTTGCACATGCCGACAAATAAAAAGGGTTAGGCTTACTCCTAGTGAGTTCAAGCATTTTATCATGACGATATAAAAAAAACATAAATCAAATGAGTAATAGTTTAGTCATGATTTCAAAAGAGTTTACTTTAATTGCAAATCATCCATTTTCTAACTCACACACTCCCATGGAAAAGTTCCCGAAAGGTATAATACGTTTTCCAAAATGAATTACATTTCCAACTCACTCATATATGTGAATAAGTTTAGTTTAGGCAAAACCTTCAAATACGGTTGACAAAACATACTCAACCCGTAAAACATGGAAACCATCCGTTAAATATAACTCTTTATTAAAACACAATACGAAGCGATACTAATGAGACCGTAAAAGGTAATAAAGATCAAATACCATAAACGGGAAGACCCGTATCCGTTGAAGGTGGAGGTAACACAAATACCCAAAACATCATACACGGATGAGATATAAACCACAACTTACGTACCATGGAAAACAATCCATATAAATAGAACACGTCACCGAAAACATGAGTAGTAACAAATACCCAAAACAACACCTTTCGGTGATGGGGGAGACCCGTATACATCGCATGTGATGGAACACCAAAGTGGGTCACTTACTATGTAATAAAACACCCACGTGGATTACTCTCGTAAAACTGAGCTCAATCACTCCAGATCTATTGCTCACGAGACTAGGATGCCCCCAACTTCAACCACTCCAGGTCTATACGTTGGGTCACCAAATCCACAACAGCACACTAGGGATTACACCTTACTGCCCATGAGACGACGCCCGATCATCTAGGTCCACGCCTTACTTATCATAGATCCCGATGCCTATCCCGTGCTAAGAACATATATAGAATTACACCTTACTGCCCATGAGACGACACCCGACCATCTAAGTCCACGCCTTACTTATCATGGAACCCGATGCCTATTCCGTGCTACAAAGTAAACTAACGTCTCGTAAAACTGAGCTCAATCAATCCTGACCTCTTGCCCGCGAGACTAAGGGGAAACTTAAATGCATATGGATCCATGGCTAACAAGGTCTAAAATATTACACGACCCCAAACATATAAACAAATGCATTTCAAAACATGCAATTCCCCAATAACGTAAATCATGATCGAAACTCAACTTTGAGCTATCAAAATAGACAAATGTCCCCAAGACTTAATAAAACCCAATACCGGGCCACAAGTTCAACTAACTCAAAAGATAGTTCATAAAAGCCGTAAAACGACATTAAATATAACAACACACACCGGTTGCCAGTAAATACTTCAAATCCAGGAAAACCCGAAATAAAACCTTGGATCGGGAAAACCCCTTCTTTCCAAAAAGGACTCACGCCTTTACAATTTCAAAATATCTAATGATGTACTATTTGCGCATTTCCAAAATATTCACATAATGCATTTTCATAACAAACCGACTCCGTTTACCACATAAATCAACAACTCATTTTTATGTATGATTTATTCATCACATTTTCTCAAAATTCCACATACAAGTGTTTTACCATATTTACAACCATAAATATTTCAAAGGTTAAAACTCATCAAATAACTCGACATTGATACTTTTCATGTAAAACACATAATCAATTGGAAAATAACATTTTGGCATATACAAAGTTTTCACAAAGTAACTTGAACTCACCTTGCTAGATTTAAGCTAAATCTAGAGTTCTCCAAACGTAAGCTCCTTTGAAGAAGTTTGCATCCTCAAGCCAAAACCTCCAAAAACCTAAATTCATAACTTCCAACCATGAATATTCATATTCAACCACTTTAAAACTATTCCCCAAACATCTTATATTAAAATCTTCATTTTGACCAAAACCCCAATATTAACCTAACTTCTCCAAAATCATCCAAATCGAAATTGGAGAAACAAAACACTAGGAGATCATCAATGGAACATTTATAACTCATATGAAAGAATAGAAGCTAGGAGGATGAACTCACCACTTAGGTTTTGATGAAAACCTAGAAAACCCCAAAATCTCTAAGATGTCGTGGATGAAACTTGCTCTTGCATCTATAGATGAAATCAATAGCATAAAATGGGTAAGGAACGCATCAATATCCAAGAGAAACCCCAAAATCGGTTAGGGTTTTGTGAGGGAGAAAAGGGAAAACGATTTGGGAGAGATAGGGAGGAGATTCGAGACTTACCACCACCAAACACACTTGAATCATCCAATGATCTTTCAAACTCTTTCTAGATCCTTGAAGAGCTCTCAAAATCGGAAACATAGCCACTTGAATCGCCAAAATCGGAGTTGAAATGAGAGAGATATGAAGAAATGAAGTTTGGGGATGAAATTCGTGTTTTAAGCTGAACCAGTGCTCCGCGCCAGTCCATCGACGCCAAGATCGGCGTCGAACACTGTTCGTTCGGTTTCTTCTTAAACACTGTTTTGGCCATAACTTCTTCGTTATAGCTCCGTTTTCGCTCCGAAAAGAACCGTTGGACTCGTATTTGAATTCCTCATCCAACAAGACCATAAAATCTACGATTTAATCCAAAATTCTATTTTTCATATTTTCTTAAGAGATCGATTTTCATACTGATTCGAAATTATGCTTATCCGAAATTTACAGGTGTTACAGCAACCGTTAAAACGACATTACAATATTTGAAGGGAACCGAGAAGCATGGTCTTATATTTGGTTTGCACAATAACTGTGAAATTGTTGGATATTGTGATTCTGACTATACAGGTGATCGAGTTGGTTGGAGATCCACATCCGGTTATGTATTTACCTTGGGTGGAACAGCCGTTAGTTGGAGATCACAGTTACAGTCTATTGTTGCGTTGTCGACCATAGAAGCTGAACTTGTTGCGGCGGTTGAATCTGTAAAGGAAGCGGTCTATTTGAAAGAACTGATAAATGACTTGGGCTTCGAGCAAATTTCCGTGCGCATTCTCTGTGATAATCAGAGTGCCATCCATTTGGCAACTAATTCGGCTTTCAGCTCCCGGACAAAGCACATAAATGTGCGTGATGCATATCTTGTTAGATTACATGAAGCGAAGGTCGTCTATTTGAAGAAAGTCCTGACAGACGACAATGCTGCCGATATGTTCACTAAGTCGCTACCGCCAGCCAAGTTTGGGCATTGCTCAAACTTGATCCATCTCTGTTTGTGTTAGTGCCGTTGGGCACTTTGCGAGAGAGAGAGAGAAGATATTACCACAAATGACAAAATGACATCTTTGAAGGAATTACTTTGTTAAGTGCTTAGAGCATTGCTTATGCTCTACCTTGTTTAGTGGATTGTGCATTTGAGGTTATTTGCTTGTAACCTTGACGGGTGATGGCCATGCCAAACCTCGTCACGGTTGGAATGCATTTTGCTACCTCATGCCAATTTACTTTGTTACCTTGCTAAGATCAACCGTTGGGAAGACTCGTATTTGTTGGATTGGGAGTTTCGCTATCAAGGTTCACGTGCATTATGGTGGACTGCTATAATATATATATATATATATATATATATATATATATATATATATATATATATATATATATATATATATATATATATATATATATATATATATATATATTATAGGATGCTGCACGTGAGATAATAGAGGGCAAAAGTGAAATTACCTAAATGCCCTTTTCTTGGTCACTACTCATCTTCCATCCTATAAATACCATAGTCCCTTCATTTGAACTACCATTTTTCTTCCTCTTCTTTGTTCTTCTCTCGGCCGTAAACCCTACCAAACACCCTCCCTAAATTTGTTTTTGGTATCTAGAGTTGTATCTAGAATTTGTGAGGTTGAGAGTGTTCTTGATATTCGGTGGTGTTCGAGAGGATTCGTTTGTTGATCGTGGATCTTAAGATCCTTGTGCGAAGCACTTTGTAATCTCCTTGGTTGGTAATAAACACTTGCTCTCTCTCTTTGGTGGACGTACACTATCACATCGATAGTGAAACCACGTTAACTCCTGGTGTTATTGGTTGTGTTTTACTTGCCATACATATATATATATAGGACGCGTTTCAATTGAAAACCCGACATTTCTAACAAACTATACAAACTAATCTCAACCATTTATTTCATTGATCTACGGTGCATATTGGAAAAAAAACTAAAATTACTTATTTGCCCTTGACTGAGATTAATTAACTAAAATAAATAATTCATCATCTAATTGAAATCAACGGTGTTAGATGGGTTTACAGAGTTTGTTAGAAATATCGGATTTTCAATTGAAACGCGTCCTATATATATATATATATATATATATATATATATATATATATATATATATATATATATATATATATATATATATATATATATATATATATATATATATATATTTCGTGTGGGTTTATTTTTCTACGTTAGAGATTTATTGTGTAACATCTAGATCATTGTTATCCGCATTTGTTGTTGGGTTTATTGTGCATTTGGATTTCTACTCGTTTTGGGACCTTAGAAATCATTCGTGAGATTCTCGTATTTTCTTTGGCACGATAAGTTTTTCCTAACAGATGACACTATTCATTCCATACCCAAGGGAATTTTAAGGGATTTTCAATCTTCTAAATTCTTCCAAAATCTTCAAATTACTGCTCCCATTATCCAGGTAATGGAAATACCTGATGCTGCCCAAAAATGGTTCGGTTGTGTCCACAATGGGAATATTTCCGCCCACTGTGTGAAAGTGACACTTTTTCAAATATTAATAAACCTCTGGTAATTCATCACCTTTTTACCACATTAAAGACAAATTTAATGAGATAAGAGTAAAGTGGGTATAAAAACAAGATAAACATCTTAAAAAAGAGTAATAAATAACTCTAAAAAATGAGAGTTGTCAGCTGCCCTCCAGGTTGGGCATCCCTTCAGACCTTCAACTTTAATCCCCTTGCCAATATCAACTATTGTCTACTAATAACCTAATGAAATAAACACAAATTCAATATTGGGAGTTAACTATATTTCAACACTTGCCTTTAATCTTGACCCTTGAATAAATCAATCAACCTTAATTTTGAATATAAATAGTTATGTTGATTAATCCCAAAAGCTTTTTTTGAATACATCAGCAGGCATAATTTTCAAAACTCTCAACACACCCACACTAACCTTTCTCGAACCTAATAAATATCAATATCGATATGTTTAGTGCGTTCCTGAAAACATGATTGTTGGCTATTTGAATAACACACTTATTATCACAATACAAATTTACATGTAGTAAATCATTTAGTTTTAAGCGAGTTACAATATTAAGAACCCAAACAATTTCACATGTGACTAGTCATTGCACGATACTCAGATTTTGCAGATGAACGAGAAACAATATTCTGTTTCTTGCTCTACCAAGAAATCATAGAATTACCAAGAAACAAGCAATAACCAGTAACATAACGCCCAGTGGAGAGACACTTACCCCATTCAACATCTACAAAAGCAGTTAAACAAAACTTTTCTGATATTGTAAAACAAACACCTTTACCTGGAGAAATCTTCAAATATCTAAGAACTCCAAGAGCAATATTTAAATGAGACTGTCTAGGAGAATGCATAAACTGACTAAGACAATATACAAATGCAACATCTGGATGAGTAGCTAAAAGATATACCAATCAACCAATTAATTTATGATAACCAATAAAAACAGATAAAGGATGATCTTTAGAATTACTTGAATCGGTCGCAACCAAATTCATATCCATATGTATATTTACATGGTTTACAACCAAGATATCAAAAATCTTCAACTATACCTCTTAGCAATAAGTCTGGCTTTATATCTTTCTATCTATCTCATGGACTTATACTTGATTTAATCCACTTATAACCTATGTTTTTTTTAGAGAGGAAATACTCCAGACAATTTTATAAAACAAATAAAGGAAGAAACAAGAGGCAAAACGCGAAGTCCAAAGCCAAAACAGCAAAGCAAAAAGTACTCCAACACCAAACCATACCACGCAACAACCAACCAAAACTGACAAAGGCTAACAGAATAAAATAAGCAACAAAATAAAATACAAGCCCAACACCTCCAAAACAAACGCCAATAATTGACCAAGAGCCTCTTACGTTCCCGCATCATGAGGTAAATCAGTAACAATCCAAGTTCCATTTCTATGTAAAACTTCCATTTCGTCATCCATGGCAGATATCCAGGTATTATCAGTGCAAGTTTTTTGAAAACTCTTTGGTTCTACAGATTTATTAATACTAGAAACAAAACAAAAATTATCAAAACTAAGAAAAGAATAATTGACCACCTTTTCCAACCCATATTTGGCCTTTCCCTCAACAGCAAAATCATCACATTTACGAGGAAAAGTGGACACCCTGGTTGAATTTCTAGCAAATTGAGACGACGAAGGTAAAACGTGGTTACCCTCAAAGTTGAGACCCAAAGATTGAGTATCACGATTATCTCTACTATTTGTTTCAGCGTCACGTTGTCTACTGGCAGCCACTTCAGAGCTTCTAAGAGGCTACCAACTAATAACTCTTTCAAGGTCATTGTCATGAGATGAACCTTGATTATTAGGTCTATTAGAGTTGCCTACTGAAAACTCCACTTGGGCAACCTAGGAGATTACGGTCACTGGTGGCTGAAAATGGCTGATGAACTCGTCATGAGGATGGTCTCCATTCTCATCATTGGACGGTGAGTTAACACAATCATTAGTTATACATAAAATGGAATCAAAGAAATTTAAAATATCAATATAGTCAGCATTAGACTTATCTAAGTTGTCCATACTCATCTTAAATGGAAAAATATTCTCATAAATTTTAACATCATGAGAAACTAAAATTTTATTTGAATCCAGACTATAGAGTTTGTATCCCTTTTGAGGATTAACATATCCTAGTAAGATACACTTTTCAGATCAAGAAGAGAATTTATCTGTGATGTTTGGTTTAACAGCAAAACATAGACATCCAAAATTCCTAAGATAAGTAAGAACAGGGTGGAAACCGTAAACAAGTTCATATGGGAACTTACCATTCAAGACGGATGAAGGTTAAATGTAACAAATTCGTCCGGTTTATCATATGTTTCTTTCAATTCTTCCCACACTTTGGATGACTCATTAAAGAACACTTATCCTAAGAAGAGATCCACAGTCATGGAACCTAATATTCAGAAAAGAACAACCAAATTACACCGATCCCATTTTTTTCTGGGACATGGTCATTTTTTGGACGAGGACATCATCCATCAATAAACCAAGCTTATTTTTAGTTTGCAAAGACACAGTCATAGCACAAGCCAGGCCTTATAGTTGTATGTATCACTCAACTTAAAAGTCAAGAGAAGCACTCCACTAGTGTCACTAGCCAGTGTCAGCATATGAAACAACATCGATAGATAATAAGGAAACAGCAAGAGACACACACAGTAAAAACAGAATAGATTATAGCAGAATTCCTAAAACACTCTTAAGGTGCTAGGTCAAACCCATTATTCAGTTACCACACAGAATATTTGAACAAATATATGAGATAACAAAGAACAAAAAACGCACGACAACAACAATAAATATACCAAGGGCACAAAGCAGAACTTGCTTAACATAACAAGCAGAAAGAGAGGCTTATAGAGAGTAAATAGAGAAACTTATAGCGAGAAGCACATCAAAAGAAAATACAAAATATTAAGTAGTTAGATAGAACCAACACCTTAAATAAGTGTTAGAAACATACAAAGCAAGTTCATTTGACACTCTACGATTTAGTGAAAGTTAAATCACACGAGGTCAGTAAAATATCATAACAATCCAGACCACATCATGAACACATGAAATATAAGAGATAGAACAATATTCTACAGAACCATGACTGAAGACATATACAAATTTGCTCCCCTCAAAGGGCAATCAACCAGATCTGAGAAAATGATATCAACCAAGTATGGTCTACAAAAAACTTTTAAAACTTTCTTGATACGGAATATACTTGTGAACAAAGCAAATAGTGATAAACTCGTGTAGGTATATGATAGTACGACGTTGCTGAGAATAAAAAGGTGAGAAATCAACAAGAAAGGCTTGTTCAGAGAATTTAATGAACCCTTTGCGTGAGCCACCAAACTGTCCATCTTTCCGCTAGAGATGCAAAAGGACTGGTTAAGGCCGAGCCATGGGCCGGTTCGATATTTCTAAGCCTAATCCAATCGAAGAGAAACAAAAATGTTCTTTAACATGCCATTGATTTGAAAAATAGGACCAAAACTGATTTTTTTGTCATAGTTGGTCCTATTTTTTGTGAATTACATATGTTTAAAATCATACATACGTGAGTGATATTAATTTACATCAATAGTTAGAACTTTTAAGTATACATTTTTTTTATTATAAGTTGAAAATGGTTGTTTTTTAATCTTTGTTAGTCGATCTTCTTTCTCAAAATCTTCGTCACGTGACTCTTCAATGTTTCAATCTTTCTCTTTCAATTCTTTGATCTTCAGTTTCAAGTCTTCATTAATTCAATGATCTGTTATTCATCTTTCTCAACTTAATTTATGATTATTTGCTAATTCTTTATCGGTGGTGTTAGGAGTTATGTATTGAATTTGTTTTTCTTCAAAAATCTCTTCCTCAATTTATATAATGCGGTTTTTCAATGATTATTTGCTTTGAATTCACATTTTGTTATCAAGTAATCCTTCGAGAAACACACACAAAAAACCCGATTGTGTGTATATATATGGTTAATTTGATGATACCATGAGCATCACTACCTGTGATTATCATATCATCAACATATAGAAGGAGAAGAATGGTCCCGGCATTTGTGGTTCTTGTGAAAAGGCCTGAATCATAGTTGCTTGCGATAAATCCCATGGACAACATAGTAGTGCTGAACTTTTCGAACCAGGCTCTCGGTGCCTGTTTAAGACCATATAGAGCCTTTCGAAGACGACAAACATGATTGGGTGGATGATATACCCCGGGAGGGGGTGTCATATAAACTTCCTCAGAAAGATCACCATTAAGAAATGCATTTTTAACATCCATCTGATAAAGCTGCCATTTGTGTACAGGTGCAATGGCAAGAAGGCTACGAACTGATGTGACACGTGCAACTGGAGCAAAGGTCTCCTCATAATCAATTCCGTATTCCTGATTGAACCCTTTAGCTACTAACCTGGCTTTGTAGCAATCAACAGACCCATCCGACTTTGTTTTGACTTTGAATACCCACTTGGAACCAATGATTCCTTTTCCGGGTGGGAGAGGTACAATTTCCCATGTTTGAGCCCTATCAAGAGCTTGTAGTTCTTCAGACATAGCTTTTTTTCCAAAGGGGGTTAGTTGATGCTTCTTTGTATGAAAACGGGGTATGATTAGAAAATAAGGTAGAATAACATTTATAATCACGAAGGTGGGAAGGTATGTTTCTTACCCGGGTGGATCGACGAATGTTGGTAGGTTGGTCGGTAGTAGGATCATCAGGAGAAGTAGATGTCTCAGGAAAGTCCGTGATGGGGGGATCGGATGATGATGTTGGTGAAGAGTGGTTGGGTGTGTTAGACAGTGATTGGGGAGGAGAAGACATAGAGGAGTCTTGTGAAGAGTGATTGGGTGTTCGAGACGATGAGTGATGGGAAGAAGGCTCCTTGAAATCAAGAATGACTTCATTCTCTGGGTGTGGAGTAGGTGGTGGTGATGACTCTGGAAATAACTGGATGGATGTATCAAGGAAGAAAGGAGTTGGAGAATCAAATTCAGACTGCAGTGTTGAGATGGAGGAAAACATCTTGTGCTCCCAAAACACAACATGACGGGATATACGAAGACGTTTGGAGATGGGATCCCAACACCGATATCCTTTGTGTTCAATGCCATATCCCAGAAAACAACAAAGTCGAGAACGAGGTTGAAGTTTGGTGTGTTCATGAGGCTGAAGTAAGACAAAGCAAGCACACCCCCATACTTTGAGGAGATTATAAGCTGGAGGTATACTATACAAGGCTTCATACGGAGATTTATTTTGGAGAAGAGGTGTGGGATGTCGGTTAATGGTATAGACAGCTGAGAGGGCAGCCTCACCCCAGAAATGTTCGGGGCACTGAGCTGAGATCAACAAAGTGCGAATTGTATCTAAGATATGTCGGTGTTTTCTTTCTGCCCTACCATTTTGTTGAGAGGTGCCCGGACAAGAGTATTGAGATATGGTACCTTGGTGATGGAGGAATTCAAGAAAGGAGTGTGCTTTGTACTCCATGGCATTGTCGGCCCGAAAAACTTTTATGTGTTTAGCGAACTGAGTTTGGATCATTCGAGCAAAGTTCATGTATACTTGGGGTAATTCGGACAGTATGGTCATCCAAAAATATAACAAAATATTTGGACCCCCCCCCCCCCCCCCATGGTAGCATGAGGCGAGGGACCCCACACATCAGAATGTATCAAGTCAAAAGGTGCAACAGAGGTAGTATCATTTTTATAAAACGGTAAAGCGTGTTGCTTTCCAAGTTGACATGACAAACAAGACAACTTTCGGTTTTAACAGAACCCAAAATACCGGATGAAACAAGTAATTTAAGTCTATCAAAAGAGATATGTCCTAATCGAGAATGCCAAGTATCTATAGAACTGAGTGAGTCATTCGATGTTGAGAGCGAAAGAGGTGAAAGGGTTTTAGGTATGCGGAGGTAGACCATCTCAAACATCTGACCCGCTCTACGGCCTATCCCAATAGTCTGCTTCGTCCTGTGATCCTGCACACAACAACCGGAAGGAGAAAAAATAGTAGTTAGACCCATATCACAAAGCTGGCTAATTGAAATAAGACTAACTGAGAGTTTGGGAATGTAGAGTGTATTAGGTAAGGACAACTGAGAGGTAGAAACATGACCCTCGTGTTGTACCAGTAGTCGGGTTCCATCAGCAGTTGTCACAGTAGATAAAGAGGTTCCCGATGTCTTTGTGACAAAGATACTAGGATTTGGTGTCATGTGATTGCAACAACCAGAGTCAAATAACCAAGATTGATGCATTCATCAATCTGGTTACATTATCCATTATCCGACCTTCCATACTCGAATCCTGTGGTGTTTGATCGGTCGTACTGATACCTCCTCCACGCATCGAATTACACATTCCTCCTAAAGAAAGAAAATCTGGTGGCGTCTCATGAACTTCGCCTATTCCAGTTGGTCTTTCTCCCGGCTCGTCTAACCATGTCCTATCTACAGAAGAATTAGGAGACCTCGGCGGTGTATTCACCATTGTTCTGGATGAGCACAAAAATTACCCATCAGTAATGGTTTATACATAACTAAACATACGATACGTACTTTACCGCTAATCAGTCACTGTAACAATTAGGAATAAGTATGCTTGTGTAATAATATATTCATAATAACAGTAGCTAATTGAAATTGCGAACATATCATACATGAGAATCCTTATTACCATCGTTACATTACTAACTTCGCGTATTTCCGTCGACTCTAAGACTACCCAGTCTTAGTAATTCTACCCATACCTCTCAGATCATAACTTAATTCATCACAGCTTAAGTCTAGGTATCTCAAAATCATACCTAGTTCGCTTAAACTACTGCTCTGATACCATATTGTAACACCCTAAAAACAGGGCTAATTTAAACCTTAAAATGCCACAAGTTATGATCATAAAACTTCAAACTTTGATAACCTGAGGATCAAAAGCAAAGGTTTTATATACAGCGCGTCTAACTCAAATAACCTATTAATCTAATCATACGTCATAATCAGATTAACTAAGTTATCTAGTCCTTTGTCCCAAAAACATCAAAAGAATAGCTAGATCCTCCGTCATCTCTAAGTTTGAATCTTTCCAAAAGTCCTCATCACACATCCCCGCTTACTTCCCGGAGCTTGTACCTGGTAAGAAAATTCAACTTGAAACATTAGGCTTTCGCCTAGTGAGAATACTCAAATCAAATTAAAATTTACAATTAAAATATCAACAGATAAGTCAAACCTGTTTCCACCCATCTTACCGTACAACGACTCCTTTCACTACTGGGAATCTACCCCACTCCCATACTTATGACTAATTCATCTAGTCATAATAACACTACCAAGAGTTTACCATAAATCATCCCAGATTCAAAGTCAATACTCTTATACAAGAAATTACAAGTCAAACCTGCCTATTTCTTAATCCGGAAGTAGAGATTACAAATTACTTTATGCCTATCTCAAATCTTCCTTTCACAATTGGGAAATCTCTGATCTTCCCTAAAAATGGAAATCTCCGATCTTCCATTCGAAATGGGAATTACAAATCAAAATCTGCCTATTCCACATTTCACGTCCTCCCCACCTCAGAATCAATGGTCCCAATGGGATTAATATATCGCGATACACAATCGGGACCCCCGATGATTCAAGGTACACTCAATCACTAAAAATTACATCCCTTTGGTCAATGGCTAGTAATCGGTTCCCATTATACCGTACTAAGGTGCCCCCGATGACCGGATGCCTATTTTTAGCAACCACGACATAATACATAAGTATTATAACTCTTACTATGGTATGTGCATAACATACAATATTTTACATCTCAACACATATTCTATATATACATTTATAAAGAATATTAATAACCTCGACACCTCGATTTCTCAACTATCCCCTCTTTGCAATTTAGCATGGGGATCAATATAGCATAACTCATAGTCTTCTATCTGGACTCATTACTGAATAAGGCAAGTCCTTATTAACATGTTCAGACTTACATATCACATATCTCTTTCAACATTAATTGCTGAATTTTAAAGAGAGTTGAATAAACTCACCTGGTGGCTGAAATATTTGAATTTCTCTACTTCTTACAGTTGTAAAGATGATCACCCTGACGTCACAAAATCTGAAATACCATACACAGTTGTACTGGTATTAGTCTACTAAACAGAATCCTTAATATCTAAAATTCTTCGTCTCATATCGCAATGCACTGTGCATGTCGCAACCAACTACTGCGACATAGCGCCATATCGCAACCTTCTATTGCGATATCAACACCATATTGCAACCTTCTATTGCGACATAGTGTCATATCGCAACCAACTGTTGCGACATGAACACCATATCGCAACACACTATTGCGATATCCCTTCCTTGTCGCAACCTTCTGTTGCGATATTCATGAATATCGCAATACACCATTGCGATATACATGCATATCGCAACCCACTGAAATCATCATAAACCTAAATTTTTATACTTTTAACTTATGTTTGTTTTTGTAAACATGCAGGTATGTTTTATACTACCAATCTAACATATCTATCAGCCCAAATTTCTCATAATCTTCCAAAAACATCATAACCCAATTTCTAATTCTATAGAAAACTTTAACTATACAAGATGAAAGATTATTGAGATGTTTTACCTTAGTTGATCCCTCTTTTCCAGCTGAATTTGATAAGCTTTCCTCTTCTCTTTCTCTTTTCTCGTTCTTTCTATCTCTATCTCTCGGTTCTAACTCTATCTCTCGATACCGAATACACACACACACATACAATTAGTCACTTAAGACTAATTGTGTGACACCTCTAGTTAAAATACTGATGAGTCATAACTCAACTTACCAAATACACCCCTAACTTTAAAGGAATGACATAACAAACCCTCAAGTTGAAACTCCACTTTAAACATTAACTTTAAACAAATACAAACTTAACCCCAAGTTAATATTTGTAATTTACAAAATAATACAATGGAAACTCGAGATGTTACACCTATGAACTTTCGATTGCCTTTGTGAATAGGAGTAAATAGAACTCTATCCGTAGGTGAGGCAGAAGCTGAACTAGATACTCCTAATCTGGTTTCTTCAGAGATGAGTTCAGTAATTGCAGCATCAAGTGTGGGAAGAGGTGAGCGATGTAGAAGTGAAGCTCGTACGGGTTCATATCTGTCATTGAGTGCCATGAGAAGGATCATGAGTTGTTGTTGTTTTTTATGGTTAGCAATGATCATAGCATCTTCCCGACATTTGAGGGTAGGTTCAGCCAAAGTTAATTGGTCCCATATAACCTGCATTTCAGATAAGAAGGCACTAATAGATTGGCCTGGTTGTTGGCGCTTGCTGTGAAGTGCAGAAAGAAGTTGGTACTGATGAGCCAAGTCTTTGGTAGTGTAGCGATCCTTTAGAAAATCCCAGATTTCTTTTCCGGTAACAAATAAGCCAAACTGTTGGTTGATCTCGGGTGTCGAAGTGTTACACAGAATCGTAACAATTTCTCCATTCTTACATAACCAATCTTCCTCTCTATTGTCAAAACTTACGAGATTGAAAATAACTAGTCAGATGACGAGCCCATATAACATAATTTGATCTATTCAACATGATCGAAATAGGCCTAGTTGTGCCAAGAGGAGTTGCCATGCTTTAGCAAACTAATAAGCCACAAGCCGACTTTGTACAGACCCTGTTGGAAATTTTTAGTAAAAAATATGGTTTTTACTAAACTTTGGACGCATTTAAATGTATGTATATCTGTTATATATAATTAACTCTTAGTGGGTTTATGTTCTCCTATATGAGAGCTTCGAAACGATATATAATACGTCCAAAACGGAGTATGTGTAAATGAGATATCGATGCTCAAAGATGAGTAATTGGATGAAATTAGCAAAAAAAACAAGTTGGGTGTGGGAAGGTGTCCCACATAGGAAGAGAGAGTAAACTTTATTTGGTTTATAATCAAAGAAGTGTGAGGAGTTGACAAGCTCATTGATTGGTTTTACTTTAACTCCTACCCGCGCGCAGGGGGGTGCCGATAGACGATTTCGTAAGCTAAAATCGTCGAACTTGTGTGCGAGCGCGACCTGCGGACACGAATGCAGCTCCAAATTCTTGTGCTCACGCAGCTCGGTTTTGCTAAAAATTCGTTTGACCAGTTTGTATTTTTTTTTTGAAACTGAAACTGTATTTCGGTTACTGTTTGTATTTCGTAATTAAGATTTTCGGTTTCATAATCAATTTCTTAATTCCGAACTTATGATTGTCGGTTACAGTTTTAATTCGTAATTAAGAGTGTCGGTTTCTGTAATCAATTCTTTAATTACGGATTTATGGTTGTTGGTTTCAAATACCAATATAAATACATGGTCTCGTTTTCATCCAAAAAAAACGAACTGAACACGTTTTCAGAACTCAACTCTCTCTCGGTATTCTCTCCATACGAAACTCGAACAGTAGCATACGAATTTATTTCCGGCGAATTTTCCGGGCAAGATTGTCATCTCCGGCAGTTCTCTAAAACTGCTTTCGCTGTTGTACCCTGGGAACAGACGGAAAATCTGTTTAAGGGAATCGTGTCCAACACGAGCCTCAGCGGTTCTCGTTTCTAGGAATTCGTTTCCTTTAATTTTCTGCTTCTTCTTATTTCTGTTTCGTTTTTCGTTATTTAATAATTAATCCTGTGTATGATTAAAATACAGTAAAATTACTAACAATCTTAAACAGATTTATTAAAAGAGATGTCTTAAACAGAAATTATTAAACAGAATTTGTAGACAAAGTTAATCGAGTTTGTTTCGATTTTCTGTCTTAATCAGACTTTGTAAACGAGGTTAATCGAGTATGTTTCGATTTCCTGTCATGTCTTAAACGAATTTGGTAAACGAAGTTAATCGAGTCTGTTTCGATTTCCTGTCGTGTCTTAAAGAGAATTTGAAAATGAATCGACTTTGGTTTCGATTTTTTGTCGTGTCTTAAACAAACTTATTAACAAAATTAATCGAGTTTGTTTCGATATAATTCGTTTGTGAAAATAGTTTATTAATCGAGTTTGTTTCGATAAAATTCGTTGTGTGAGAAATAGTTTATTAATCGAGTTTTGTTTCGATAAAATTCGTTGTGTGAAAAACAGTTTATTAATCGAGTTTGTTTTGATATAATCCGTTTCGTGAAAAACTGTTTATTAATTGAGTTTGTTTCGATATAATTCGTTTTGTAAAAACTGTTTATTAATCGAGTTTGTTTTCGATTATCTGTCGTGTATAAAAAGTTTTTAAATCGAGTGTGTTTCGGTTTAATTCGTTTCTATTATGTGTAAACAGATTAGTGATCGAGTTAGTTTTGATTTAATTATTTTATATTGTGTGTAAACATTTAATCGATTATGTTTCGATTTTCTGTCGTTTATAAACAAAATCTAAATCGAGTGTGTTTTGATTTAAATTATTTTCTGTTGTATATAAACAGATTGATATTGCAATTTTGTTCATGTGAAATTTGTTTTCTAAAATAGTGAACGAAGACTTGGTGGCAGATCATGGATTATTCGGCCATGGAGGCGCCGATATCAAGGGTGTTGGGGATATCATTTTGAAGATGACTTCCGGAAAAGAGCTCAAGCTTAAGGATGTTTTGTATGTCCCGGAGCTTCGTAAGAACCTCGTTTCGGGGTGTTTGTTAAACAAGTTTGGTTTAAACTAGTGTTTGAGTTGGATAAGTTTGTTTTGTCCAAAAGTGGTATGTATGTGGGTAAAGGATATGCCTTGAATGACATGTTTAAATTAAATATAATGGAATGTAATGGTTATTAATAAAATGAATAAAAACAAGTTCTAATTTCGTTTATATACTTGAGTTTTTTCATTTGTTTGACATGGCCGTTTAGAACATGTATATATGTTTAATTCCACTCGACTTTTAATTTAATTTGCATACCAAAAGTTTTGTTTTTTACTCAAATCACAAGTGCCCCACATGTGTAAAAACCAAAACTTATTAGATTATCTTTCCAATCGGTTGAAAGAAAAAAAAACCGAACCCTTGATTTAATTCATACTAACGTGTGTGATTTAAAATCGGTTCCTACTAGAGGTGGGAACAAATATGTGATCAAATTCATCGATATTGCTACATATATTTATTTAAAAAATAAAGATAAAGCAATAGACAAGTTTGTCTTGTATTAGCACGAAATATTGCTACATGTATTTATTTTAAAAATAAAGATGAAGCAATAGACAAGTTTGTCTTGTTTAAAAATAAAGTTGAAATTCAACTTAATATAGACAAAAGGAAGGTCTAGATTATTTTTACACAAGTTTGTCTTGTTTAAAAATGAAGTTGAAAATCAACTTAATATAGACAAAAGGAAGGTCTAGATTAATTTTACACAAGTTTGTCTTGTTTAAAAATGAAGTTGAAAATCAACTTAATATAGAGGATGTGAAAAATGTTTTCTAAATGGAAATCTATATGGAGCAGCCTGAGGGATTCATTGCCCCAAGACAAGAGAACAAGGTTTGTAAACTTGTTAAGTCTTTGTATGGCCTAAAGCAAGCTCCAAAGCAATGGCATCAAAAGTTTGATCAAGCCATGTTAGAAAGCGATTATAAAATAAGTGAGTGTGACAAATGTGTTTATATGAAAAACACCACTCATGATTATGTCATCTTGTGTTTATATGTTGATAATATACTTATCATTGGTAATGATGACAAAAATGATAAGGTCCATGAAGGATAATGTTGAAATCCAAGTTTGACATGAAAGACATGGGTTTAGCGGAAGTGATTCTTGGGGTCAAGATCACAAGAACCCATTATGTTCTGATGTTAAGTCAAACACATTACGTGGACAAAATTCTTGAGAAAATTAATAAAAGGAGATACTAGTATAGCTAGAACTCCGATTGACTCTAATAGATCCACGATGGAATCTGAATTTATCACCTTGGATAAATGTGGTTTTATTCAAATGGCTACGTTAGTTTGTGGAAGATATTCCCGGATGGCCTAAGCCGGTAACGGTCATTTGGTATACATTGTGATAACCGATCGGAAATTGGTAGAGCTCAAAGTACAATGTATAATGGGAAGTCTAGACACATTAGACGTAGACATAATATGATACGACAATTACTCTCTACTGGAGTTATCACGATTGACCATGTGAAGTCAAAGGATAACATTGCGGATCCGCTTACGAAAGGCCTAAGTAGAGATTTAGTCCATAAGTCGTCAAGAGGAATGGGACTAAAGCCCTTGAATGAATAATTCATGCAAAGGAAACCTTACCCAGAAGACTGGAGATCCCAAGATCTGGGTTCAAAAGAACAACCTAGTTGTATGAATGAGGGAGGTCACTGTGGGGGGATAAAACCTCCTAATCAGTGATAGTGAGGCTAAGCTTATAGCTTTTAATGATTATTGAAAATCACCTATGTGAGAGAGAAGTGGGGTCGCTTTGAAGGGAATTGTGGGGGCGCAATTCCTAACTGCTCTCGCTGAACCAGGCTAGTGTTCATGACCATAACGAGCACGACTATGAGGATATGACCTTGTTAGAAAGAGTCTTGTGTGAAATGTATTGTCGTCTACATAAATGGTAGTTCAGTTCAAAGACATCGAGTCTACTGACAACTAGGAGACTAAGTATGTTTCACAAGGGAAGGTTCAAAGGGTAACACCTACCTATCCTATGCAAGATTCGACTATTGGAAATTTCGTAGGGAAACTTTCGTATGCATAGATCGATCTCCATTCATGTGGGGGATTGTTGGAATTTTTTAGTAAAAAATATGGTTTTTACTAAACTTTGGACGCATTTAAATGTATGTATATGTATTATATATAATTAACTCTTAGTGGGTTTATGTTCTCCTATATGAGAGCTTCGAAACGATATATAATACGTCCAAAACGGAGTATGTGTGAATGAGATATCGATGCTCAAAGATGAGTAATTGGATGAAATTAGCAAAAAAAACAAGTTGGGTGTGGGAAGGTGTCCCACATAGGAAGAGAGAGTAAACTTTCTTTGGTTTATAATCAAAGAAGTGTGAGGAATTGACAAGCTCATTGATTGGTTTTACTCTAACTCCTACCCACGCGCAGGGGGGTACCGATGGACGATTTCGTAAGCTAAAATCGTCGAATTTGTGTGCGAGTGCGACCTGCGGACACGAATGCAGCTCCAAATTCTTGTGCTCACGCAGCTCGGTTTTGCTAAAAATTCGTTTGACCAGTTTGTATTTTTTTTGAAACTGAAACTGTATTTCGGTTACAGTTTGTATTTCGTAATTAAGATTTTCGGTTTCATAATCAATTTCTTAATTCTGAACTTATGAATGTCGGTTACAGTTTTAATTCGTAATTAAGAGTGTCGGTTTCTGTAATCAATTCTTTAATTACGGATTTATGGTTGTCGGTTTCAAATACCAATATAAATACATGGTCTCGTTTTCATCCAAAAAAAAACGAACTGAACACGTTTTCAGAACTCAACTCTCTCTCGGTATTCTCTCCATACGAAATTCGAACAGTAGCATACGAGATTATTTCCGGTGAATTTTCCGGGCAAGATTGTCATCTCCGGCAGTTCTCTAAAACTGCTTTCGCTGTTGTACCCTAGGAACAGACGGAAAATCTGTTTAAGGGAATCGTGTCCAACACGAGCCTCAGCGGTTCTCGTTTCTAGGAATTCGTTTCCTTTAATTTTCTGCTTCTTCTTATTTCTGTTTCATTTTTCGTTATTTAATAATTAATCCTGTGTATGATTAAAATACAGTAAAATTACTAACAGACCCGTTCTTAAAGAGCAAGCAAATATGGAACCAAAGAAACAAAATTAAGGAAACAAAATTCAATATCGGCAAGAAGCTCTGTCGAAAAGATCATTACCAGGTGCTGCTGTGATTTGAAAACAATCGATGATAGTGGCAGCGATACTATAACCGTTGGAGGGAGCGTGGTATCTGTGGAGGACTGAAAACGAGAGGGAGAGATCGATTAGAAAATCGATTGGTGTTGTTGTGATTTGAAATCAAAGAGGAAAAAATGGAGATGGTGCAGGTGGCGATTAGGGCAAAATAGCGAGAGAGGGAGAGGACGAGAGTGGTGGTCGGCGATTGTTGGCTGGTGCTGTTGGTTCGAATCGACAGGGGCAAGGGGTGGTGCGGTCGATGTGTGGGTGGAGGAGTTTGGGCAAAATAGCGACAGAGGGAGATGGCGATCGTGAGAGAGGGACCTGCAGGTCTGGTGTGGAGAGTGGTAGGTGGCGACTGTGGTGATGGTCACCGGTGAGGTGGTGGCTGCCGGCGTGAGTTGTGAACAGGAAACTATTCACGAGCGTATAGCTCTGATACCATGATAGAATCCATAGGAGCAATAGTGATTGAAGCTTTGAGAGGGATATCTCTGTATGTGTATATTATTATTTGAAGAATCGTGAGGCAGAATATAAAGGAAGTAATAGGCAAACCAAAAGACTATAAACCTATAAACTATACAATATAGACAAGACAAGCCCCTAGACTAACAGCAACATTCTAAATATGACTAAGTTTTTAACGCAATATTTGATTTGTCTTTATGTTTTTAATGTCTTATTTGCTAATTTATAATATATACCCTAATATAACTTTTTTATTCTCATTGACTCATTGAGTAATAGTACAAAACATATGTTCTTATATAATATTATATAAGATATTGAGATTTGTCGTCATAAGTCACGTCTTGAAGAACGTCATGGTCTTGCCGTCGTTTCTAAGGCTTAAGACTTGGCATCGTCGCCACGCCAAACGTCACTTAAAACCTTGATCATTACCAATTCATTTTCATGTAACAAACAATGAAGCGTTTTATACGCTTAAATTCCAATTAATTGGCATATGCTCTATTCCAAAAAGTACTGTAAAATCTCCGGTATATTACAATATCTAATATATCTATGTGTTAAATTTTACTAGTTCTAAAATCATATTTTAGCATAGTTTTAAATCTTTTGTATAGATGCTTTCTATTTATGTTAGACGATTTTTACAACTAATTAATTATGTAATAATAACGTGTGTAAAACAATTGACTATCGAATATTGGATTTAAAGTACCTTTTAATTTTTGTAGTGTAGCTATCATTATTGACGAAAATATTAATGATTTTATTTTGTAAATTACACTTTAGACTGATTAATTAAAGCAAATAATTAATGACCTAAGTGCTCGTCACATATAAATATATATATATATATATATATATATATATATGGAAAGTTTCTTTTACAAAGCAGTACATTTGTAAAAACTATGCAAACCAACTCAATCAATCATTTTAATTAATTTAATTAAAATTAATTATTAATTAATTTATAACCGGAGGGGTATAGAGGTCATTTTACAAATTCAGTTTTTTTATCAATATTGCGAGAATCGTTTTTTAATTAGGTAATTTCCTAAATTAATGGGATTTGTTAATATCTCATTCAAATTAACGGATTATTGATATTATTGTGTTTATCATATGAATATCGGTCGTCTTCTTCATCTGGTATGCGATTAGAATTGCTTGTTCATAAAAAAATGGCTGATTCAACATCGATTAACGAGATTTATGTGAGTGATATTTTTTCTCAGCCTGATCAAACTAACCCAGAATCATGAATCCCATTCAATCAATCCAGAATCATGAATCTAAAAAATGGGATACAAAATCATGAACCCAGGAACAAGAATCCTTAAAATCATCAACCCAGAATCATGAATCCATATAAATCTATGAAGCCAGAAACATGAAACCATATAAATTCATGAAGCTAGAATCATGAATACAAAATCATGAAGACAAAACCCAGAAAAAAATGATTGTGGTGGTGACTGTGGTGGACAGCGGCGGTGGTGGTGGTGCATGTTGGCGGCAGCGGCGGATTTGATCGGAAGGAGAGAGGGAGTGGAGTAGGATTACCAGCAGCGGCAGTGATCGTTGTTTCCTCTTCTCGCCGCCGACTTCTTCCATCTTCTTCTCTCTCTCTCTCTCTCCTGATTTTTTGGGATGCTTATGGGAGACGATTCTGATTTTGACAAATATACCCTTACAAGGGTGTTTTGTTTATTAAAATAATTACAAAATGGCAAGTATTTACATTTTATGCCACCGGATGAATCTTGGCCGTTGATGATCTAATTGGATGGTTATGAGTTAGGTTGCATAGTTCCCACAAATGTAGTGGTTTGCAAAAAATACCACCCCTATATATATATGCATCAATTTTTTTTGATGTATTTCAAAAGTCGCGTGTTAAAGGCATACAATTACTTATTGTTTGAAACATAGTTTTGATTATCTGTGTAGCTCTGTAACATCCCAAAACCAACAATGACATAAATATAGAATTACAACAAAAAACGGTCCCAAATTATACTAAATATATCAATCTCAACTCAAGGCTCGCAGCGGATATACATTTTCACAACTGAGAAACTACAAGTAGTCTGATGATGAACTACAAGCGTCCACTAGAATATGGCTCTTCTACGACAACTCTTGTTTCCTCTTCTTCGGATGAACCCCAACAAAACTTTTACCTGAAAATGGTTTTAGTTTTTGAAAAACGAGGGTTAGACCATGAGGTATAATTCCCTCTTGAAAATAGTTTAACAAACCACATATAGTAACATGCCATAAAGGCCCATCAGAATCATTTCAACAAGTCAACTACACATATGGGTAAATGCACAATGTTCATAGCCTCCCATCACCTCACTGTGATGTCAACGCTCGAGGTCCCCAACAGGCTGTAATGACCCAGACCTTTTTTCGAAGTGTTTTGCGTTTGGTGTGGAGTTTTTAATAAAAGCAGAAGTTGAGGGGCTAGTTGGTAAATAAGAGTTGGGGTATAAAAGGGCACAAAACCCTAGACAACATTCCAAAATCCCTGAATTTGTTTTGTTGACGGCTGAAATTGAGGAGAGAAAGGAGAATAGAGTTCTTAAGTGTTTTGTGTGCTTTTGGAAGAAAGGAATCATCAAAGTTCAATTTCAGAAGAAAGGGAAGGATTGGAATTCGTGATCTGCAAGTAATCTCTAAGGTAATCTCTAATCCATAACTCATTTCAAGTATAATCTGCTGATTTCTGAGTTTTTGGTGGGTTTTAGCTTTTCTAAGTCATTTGAAGCCTATAGAGAGTTTTAATCTTCGTTAAATGCGTTTTGATAATGAAATTGATGGGAAATCGATTACAGATCACTTATTGATAGTCTATTAGCTTAACTTGAGGATTAAGAGGCATGTATTAGGATTTTCAACCATTAAACTCGTCCAGCGCTCGTCCGGACACCTTCAAGCATGAGAGTGTCCGGGTGAGTGTCCGGATAGCTTCTTCGTCGGGTTGTGGAGGTGTCCGGATATTGTGTTGTCCGGATGAGTTAGTCGTCCGGATAAGTGTGCCATCCGGATAGGTTAATCGTCCGGAAAAGTGTGGTCGTCCGGAAAAGTGTGGTTGTCCGGAAAAGTAGTGATGTCCGAAAAAGTGTGGTTGTCCGGAAAAGTAGTGATGTCCGGAATTGAGTAGGGTGGCAAGTGAGAAGTGTCCGGATAGTTCTAGTCAGCTTATAAATCTGTCCCTTCGTTCAGGTAGGCAATTTGGGAGTAAAGAGCCGAGTAGAGAAAAGCAAACAAACGTACCAGGTGAGTTTTCTAAACTAAAATGTGTGGCTTTTAAAGTGTTTTCAAAATGTGTTTGAATGTCGAGAATTGACATGCTTTATTCATATGCTTTAAATTGCATGAAAGTTGTTTACAGTTTTAAATGAGATTTGTGTATGATTTATGGGGCGGGCCTATCCCGTGTATGATTTATGGGGCGGACCTATTCCGTGAATGCTTTTATGTGAAAGTTTTATGTGAGATGTATGCATACATTGTGTAGACGTAAATTGGCTAAGTCGGGGGGAGGTTCCGCCAGTACTCACGTCGGGGGGAGGTTCCGTTTATGCCATGGGAATGAGTCCCAGTAAGGCAGCGTGATACTGACTCGTTGTCACCCTCGGGTGACTTCAGGGTGCCATTTACGGGAGCGGATTTATCCGTGAAAGATTTTTTTACTGTTCAGCTATGTGAAAGTTTATTATCAAAAGTCTTGTATACATTTGAAAGTTATGAGAAAGTTTTATGCAAAGATATTTGAAAGTTAGAAACTGTTTTTAAAAGTTTTGAGGACTGTCAGGAGGGACTCACTAGACCTCATGGTCTAACCCTCGCATTTTCCAAACTAAACCTTTTCAGGCAAGCAGCTTGCATGAGGCTCAGGTAGTCGAGCAAGAGCAGGATAGAGCACAGATGCAGATAGAGATATCGTCACTCATATTCTAGCAATAGTTATTCTCAGTTGTGTATAGGTTGTTTCCGCCAACCTAAGTTATTTAGTCAGATGTAAAGAAATTTATGGATCCAGTTTTGTAATTGTTTAATAATAATGCTACTTATGCTTAATTTAGACTGGGTTGTTACAATTGGTATCAGAGCCATAGTTTAAGGGATTTAGGTGACCGGACGGGCCTAAACTTAAACTTGGGGGTGGAAATCACAACTGAGAATCAGGAAATGCGTTAGGAGGACACTATTATAGAGATAGGACTAATAGGGTACTGAGAACTGTCATGTAAGGTAAGTTTGAGATTCCACCTGGCCAGTGTAATTGCGAACTTACAGGTACATGTATGTGCTTAACCTGCCTTATTATTCCGAAGTGGTAGTCAGAAGCTAGTGTTTATGTCGTGTTCCAGTACCTTAGAATGTCAGCAAGATCCCTGAGGGGTAGACTGAGACCCCCTGTTGGGGAAGTTTCATGAGAAGTCGTGGTGATGTAATGTACGTATACATCGTAGAGAAGAAATGTTGTATAGGGTATTACGAGTCGTCTAAAGGTAGCTTTTCGTGGATTCGGAGAGGAAGAATGCTTGAGTTTGAGTAAGACTCCTGTTTCGGGAGAGTCCCAACCCTAGAAATCATGGGATAGATCAGTTACGATGGTAAGGAAAGTCAGTGTCAAAACCTTGAAGGTATCAATGGAGCTCTGGGTTCTTGGTCGAGCTTCCCATTAGCAGGATAAATGAAATAAGATACCTATAGTGAAATGAAACCATGTAGAAGTGGAAAGTGAGATAGTTGATCAAAACGAAATAGTATGAAATGGTTGAGTAAGTAGACTGTGGAATGTATGTATAGCAAATCGTTGCAAGTCGAGAGGGCGACCACTGGTCGAAAGTAGAGTGTCAATGATAAGTTGCGTGAGTAAAGCGATTGACCTTGTTTGAGTGAGTAGCCTTCAATTGCAAGTAAAGTTTCATGCTTTGAGTTCGTATATGTGTACATGAGATTTTTTTTCATAAGAAAAGTAAACGTGTAAATATCAAATTTGATCGGATATGAGTCGGCGTGTGCAAGCGTATATTTAAAATATATATATATATATATACAATCCATTTACATCGTACAATGAATTCGTGAGGTTTACGAATTGCAAAATATTTCACTCTTTTCATGATAAGCCAAGAAAACGTTTGAATGCACAACTTTTATAACCAAAATGAGTATTGACATGTCGAAGTTATATAAATGAGTGTGAGGACCGACTGGCCTACTTCGTGTCGGTAAATTTCTTTCAAAATTTTGTCGTATGGGAAGATTTTCATCCAATATTTATTCATGTCGTAACAACACATTTTTGGTTGAGTAAGATTAAGTTTTACAGAAAGATTGCATGCAAACGATCCTCAAGATCGTTGTGCAGGGCATTAGAGTTATGAGAATGTTGGGGTCGTGTGTACCCAAGTTGTTTTCAAGTGTTGTTTCTTTAAAATGATCAAAAGTGTTAAATGATTCATTTATCGCGTTGTCAGGCATGAAGGCTATGAACTCAATAGGTCGTAGAGTATTAAATTTTAAGCTAAGGAAGGACTCCTAGAGTGGAGAGGTGTTGGACAAATCAGGGGAGAATGTTCGTAGCTTTGGTAATTGCGTTCTAGAGGAGAGGTGAGCAGTGGAAGAGTCGGAAGTGGACTTTAATGTCGATTGTATGAGGGTCTGTACCCTCGTGCGGTGACTGGAAATACAATTGTCGAGGGACGGTTGTGTTTAGAGGAAGGACTAGAAGTCATCAAAGTGTTAGTATTAGCAACTCGTTATGAGTAGTGTGGTGAAGTAGGAAAGAAATATCCTCGACGCCGAATAAGAGTTTTAAAGTGAACTTGTAATATTGACGTTACTCGAGTGAGTTTGAAATGAGGACGACGGGATGTGAATTTGATTATGATATGTTGGAAGGACTTCGTTCAGTAAGGGACCCTTGTCGAAGAATAGGTTAAGGAAGTAGCAACAGGTCAACTAATGACGTTAAAGTCGGCAGTTGTGTAAGGTGTATGAGACCGAAGACTTGAATTAGAAGGTTGAAAGTTGAAGGACCACTTTGTAGGGTGTTAAGATAGTGAGAAGCTGCTGTTTAGATAAGCATTTTACTTATGAGATGAATGGTTCGTAAAGAATGAAGTATTTAGCACAAACGAAGTGTGGGTATAGATTATGTCGATCTGTGAGGAAATGCGCCATGTCGATGTAATGGTTTGGTATTGCAAGGAGCTAGCAAGAAGCGAGTATGTTTGAATTAAGCAGAAACTCGGGTGTTGTGGTTCAACTAGAGCTGGGGAGAGGCAATGTAGTGAGATAGACTCGGTTATTTATGCGTGAGGTCTTGAAGATAAGTTTGAGTTGTGTATGAATGGCCATGAGAGCTTTGGTCTGCAGTGTGATGTTATGAGTGAGGAATGTACAATTATGTAGTGGAAATAATTTCCATGTTAAATGTGTCAGCTAGGGTCGTAGTGATGTGATGTTAGAGAAAGAGGAAGCATCAGATAGAAGCCTTTTGGGGGTTTCGGATGAGGTGTTCGAGTGTTAACCAGGTTGCTGTAGCACGTAGGGTGTAAGTTGACGTGGTGATATGATTATGTTCGGGATAGCATCACGGAGTGGTGGTGGGTAGTTACCCAAAGGAGAAACCAAGTGTTTTTAGTTGTAAGAGTCGCTAAGTAAGTATATTTTGGAATCATTGGAAGTTTAAAGAAGAGGATGGATGTATTAGTCAAAATGTGGTGGAATAGATGTGAAATCCTTAAAGAATGTGAGCTGTTGCTTATGTGTGAACGAATTGTCTGAGAAAGTAAAAGTTGGAGTTTAAAGAATGTATAGTGACGTCGAACTCTGGTGTCAGTTCGAGGTGATTTAGTCGAAAGCCTTAAGTTAGAATTTTAGTGCAACCGTTTGGTTATGTATAGTAATGAGACAGCATTTTGCAGCTTGAGAATTGTCGGAAGAGAGGGACGAGTAATGTTGGTGGGCAGTGCTCCACGCTAACGTGGGGAGGTGAAGACAGTATGTTGGAATAAGTAAGTAAATCGGAAGTAGTAAACTTGACAGTAATGCCGATAGGCGCAGTGTTGTGTAGTTTGTCCTTGATAAGTGTGCGAACTTTTGGAAAGAGTATTGAGGAAGGAAATTGTGTATGATTTTGTGCAGGAAAGAAGTGGATAAGACAACTGAACGAGTTAAGTTAGTGACTTTGTGAGAAACGTTCAAATGAACTGATCGTTCAGTGTAAGCTATTAAGAATAGTAGGGCGTGATCGTGGTTACCCCTCCTAGTTGAGTGAGAGTAACCGAAGTTATATTATATGATTGGACGCTTGTGGCAAGTAGCGAGAAATTTATAAGCCTTCAGGATAAGTGCAATTCGGATAGGTGAGCACTCTAATAAAGAATTATAGAGGTTTCCTACTATTAGACACGTCAAGTATGAAATGATGAAGTGGTGAGAATGTACGAATTAGTTGTCGAGTTGTAGCCGATGTGAATCGGGAAGGGAGTATGATCTACATGGACGAATGTCGGTTGGAAAAAGTAGCCTAGAAATTTCATGTAACCCGAGGAGGGGACTCTTAGGTGTGAGCTTGTCGGGATGTACAAGGTTGGCCTTGTGCCAAGTTGTCAGTAAGTGAGTTTTCCTAGTGGAAGATCCTCGTTGTTGTGGCAGGAATTTCCGCCAAGTTCTTTCTCTTAAGGAAGTATAAATGTATGAGAGACCTTATTTAGACGTGATTAAAACCGTGAGTCCCGATGTGTGGACGGAGGCGAGCAAATGGAGGCGCGGTTGGCCTTGGTTTTATCAGGTAGTTTTAAGCGAGTATAGTGATCGAAGAGGGTACAAGTAGGTAGTGCAAGATGGCGCGATTTAGCAAGTGGTGTCTCGCCGAGGGCGGCTTCAAAGTATGGGGTGTGGTTATGTTTCCCATCTGAGCGGTCTGAGGCAACCGAGTAGAACTGAGTGGTTACAAATGAAAAACATAAGGCTTTGAGCTTTGAAGTTTGAGGGAGAGGTAAGGTAGACTAAGTCTGCGGATTTCGTCGAAGCATGAAAGTTGAATAGATAGTGCGCGATCTTGAGGTACTCGATGTGAATTTGAGAAGGAATTCGTAGTGTGATGCACGTCTCTTTCGTGGAGAGCCGATGTGAGAAGTGGGATGATGGCGACCTTGCAAGAGATGCAGGCGATAAGAAGTTGACCTTGTCATTAGTGAGCGAGTTAGAGCAGCAGCATACAAGTTAGACTGGTCAGAAGAGTTAAAGAGTGTTCATCCGACATTTCATGTCTCAGACTTAAAGAAGTGTTTGTCGGGGGTCGTTGTGACTGTTCCGTTGAGGGGACATCAGTATAGATGGGAGGTTGACTTACGTAGAAGACCCGATATAAATCGTGAGCGGTAAGGTTTGCTAAACTAGGAACATAGAAGTTTGACTAGTAAAAGTTCAGTGGAGATATCATAAGGGACGAGAGACAACGTGGGAAGTAGAATCAGATATGATGTCCAGATATCCACACCTTTTCGAAAACGGAATTCCGGGGACGGAATTCTTTTGAGGGGGGAGTGTTGTAATGACCCAGACCTTTTTTCGAAGTGTTTTGCGTTTGGTGTGGAGTTTTTAATAAAAGCAGAAGTTGAGGGGCTAGTTGGTAAATAAGAGTTGGGGTATAAAAGGGCACAAAACCCTAGACAACATTCCAAAATCCCTGAATTTGTTTTGTTGACGGCTGAAATTGAGGAGAGAAAGGAGAATAGAGTTCTTAAGTGTTTTGTGTGCTTTTGGAAGAAAGGAATCATCAAAGTTCAATTTCAGAAGAAAGGGAAGGATTGGAATTCGTGATCTGCAAGTAATCTCTAAGGTAATCTCTAATCCATAACTCATTTCAAGTATAATCTGCTGATTTCTGAGTTTTTGGTGGGTTTTAGCTTTTCTAAGTCATTTGAAGCCTATAGAGAGTTTTAATCTTCGTTAAATGCGTTTTGATAATGAAATTGATGGGAAATCGATTACAGATCATTTATTGATAGTCTATTAGCTTAACTTGAGGATTAAGAGGCATGTATTAGGATTTTCAACCATTAAACTCGTCCAGCGCTCGTCCGGACACCTTCAAGCATGAGAGTGTCCGGGTGAGTGTCCGGATAGCTTCTTGGTCGGGTTGTGGAGGTGTCCGGATATTGTGTTGTCCGGATGAGTTAGTCGTCCGGATAAGTGTGCCATCCGGATAGGTTAATCGTCCGGAAAAGTGTGGTCGTCCGGAAAAGTGTGGTTGTCCGGAAAAGTAGTGATGTCCGAAAAAGTGTGGTTGTCCGGAAAAGTAGTGATGTCCGGAATTGAGTAGGGTGGCAAGTGAGAAGTGTCCGGATAGTTCTAGTCAGCTTATAAATCTGTCCCTTCGTTCAGGTAGGCAATTTGGGAGTAAAGAGCCGAGTAGAGAAAAGCAAACAAACGTACCAGGTGAGTTTTCTAAACTAAAATGTGTGGCTTTTAAAGTGTTTTCAAAATGTGTTTGAATGTCGAGAATTGCCATGCTTTATTCATATGCTTTAAATTACATGAAAGTTGTTTACAGTTTTAAATGAGATTTGTGTATGATTTATGGGGCGGGCCTATCCCGTGTATGATTTATGGGGCGGACCTATTCCGTGAATGCTTTTATGTGAAAGTTTTATGTGAGATGTATGCATACATTGTGTAGACGTAAATTGGCTAAGTCGGGGGGAGGTTCCGCCAGTACTCACGTCGGGGGGAGGTTCCGTTTATGCCATGGGAATGAGTCCCAGTAAGGCAGCGTGATACTGACTCGTTGTCACCCTCGGGTGACTTCAGGGTGCCATTTACGGGAGCGGATTTATCCGTGAAAGATTTTTTTACTGTTCAGCTATGTGAAAGTTTATTATCGAAAGTATTGTATACATTTGAAAGTTATGAGAAAGTTTTATGCAAAGATATTTGAAAGTTAGAAACTGTTTTTAAAAGTTTTGAGGACTGTCAGGAGGGACTCACTAGACCTCATGGTCTAACCCTCGCATTTTCCAAACTAAACCTTTTCAGGCAAGCAGATTGCATGAGGCTCAGGTAGTCGAGCAAGAGCAGGATAGAGCACAGATGCAGATAGAGATATCGTCACTCATATTCTAGCAATAGTTATTTTCAGTTGTGTATAGGTTGTTTCCGCCAACCTAAGTTATTTAGTCAGATGTAAAGAAATTTATGGATCCAGTTTTGTAATTGTTTAATAATAATGCTAGTTATGCTTAATTTAGACTGGGTTGTTACACAGGCTCCCTATGCCTCCCAGTAGATGTCATTCACGTATGCACAAGAAACAGATTCAAGGCACACGGTATAAATAAACTCCTAAGGAATATTCACAATTCCAAGGTACATTAATTCCACTGTGCAACCCGACTCCAAATCAATGTATCAAATTCACGTCATAAACCATATAAAACATTGCATGCTCAATAGTGAACCAATTCCAGAAGTATGTGTTCAAAGCATTTGTGAGTGTAATTTCATGTCGTAAAGCAAAACTGTCATCAATGGTTAAAACGCATGTAATAAAGCTTGCCCAATATAAACAAGTTCAAGAAACGTTTAATTCAAACTTTCATGTTATCAATGCATTCCAAAACAATAATCCATTTATAAACATTTCACACTTCGAAAGGATTAAGGGAACTCACCTGAGCTTTAGCAAATCGACGCACGCTATGAAACTCGCTTTAGCTCAAACTGAACACCTGAATTAGACGCCATAAGAGTGGTGTTAAAACATCTAATTACATCCCAAAACATCTCTAATAAACCCTTAAGACAAACCTCCAATCGACGTTCGATCCTAGACCTGAGCGAGAAACGAAGCAAAACCGAAGAAGGCGCCTCAACAGCGAGTCAGACGACCTTTCCCGCGACCTCAGGTTGCATGGAAAGTCGCACAACTCGCTGGAAGGTCTCCTCCAGCCTGCATGGAAATCCCTACAACAAAACTCAATTCCTTTGTACCCAAATCATCCTAAATTGGTTTTTGTAACATCCTAGGTCAACTGTACCAGATATTGTTCGCTTTGTCCACACACCTGGACTCACGGTTTTAAAACGCGTCCGATAGGGGAGGTATCAAGTTCCTATTATAAGGCAACCTTTGTTCCCCTCCCCCAACCAATGTGGGATCTTACAATCCACCCCCCTGGGAGCCCAGCGTCCTCGTTGGCACACCAGTCCGGTTTTCCGGCTCTGATACCATCTATAACATCCCAGGTCAACCGTACCAGATATTTTCCGCTTTGTCCACACACCTGGACTCACGGTTTTAAAACGCGTCCGATAGGGGAGGTATCAAGTTCCTATTATAAGGCAACATTTGTTCCCCTCCCCAACCAATGTGGGATCTTACATTTTTTAAGCCTCAAAATCAATATAATTGCTAGTTAAACCTTTTACACCATTAACCAATCATCAAAACATTACTCACATCATCAAAATCCATGATTTGATTCATGTTTTCAAACCCAAAACTCAATCCTTTGCCATTTAAGAAATCACATTGAAATGATGAAGTTTTCTCAATGTAGGTCAAGAAACCATATCTAGAACCTTTTTCCTGCAAATTTGAATCCAATACCAACAATGGATCATCAAAACTCAAATACACCCTAAACCCAAATGCTAAGCTTAGAGATCCTTGGGCAAAACTTTCTTTTTCAATCTTCTTCAAGAGCTCTCAAATTTCTCAGCCTCCTTCTCTCCTTATTTATTTTCACATTGAAAACATAATGAAAGGGGTTTAGGGTTTCCCGTTCTTATTCTCTCAATTTAGAATCAAGTCCCTGGAATCCAGAATTATTGCACTTAGGTTCCTAATCTTGCAAAGAATTCGGGTTTTTAAGACAAGGTTATTACAAGTTGCCCATAAATGTAATGCATTGCATTCAAATATAGTAAGATTTACCATGTGGTACGATTCACCAATTTATATTTTTATTGTAGGATATTTTGGGTTTAAGTTGTGATACGTTTCCCTATCAAAATGGGCAAATTCTAAATACACCCCCCTGCACACACAGTGTGTGTGTGTGTGCAGTACATCATGTGTGTGTTTCTGTGTGTGCAGGGGGGGTGAATAGTAGCACCCATCAAAATATCCAAACAATGATGTCTTTTTTAATGGCCAACTCTAGTAAAAATATTCATTCGATAGTGGGGTTTTCAAACCCATAACATATGTGCTCATTTTGAAGGTTTTGATGAGACGGTTATAATGGTATAATTTGTAAAAAAACATATTTGTTTAATGTATTTTAGTTTATGTATGTTGATATGATAAGAATGTAAAATGAAAAATGAAAAATGAAAAATGAAAGGTTAACCGTAATAGAATTTTCATATAACAATATAGATAGTATAGATATAGATAAGAGTAATCTTGAAAACTCATTTCAATTTTATGCTGTAAAAGTTGTACATTACGCATTTAATATTAGTAATCTTGAAAAATAACCGTAATAGGCTTTTAATATAGTAGTACAGATAAAGGTGTAAAATAAAAATGAATAATGTAAGGGGTATAAAACAAATTAACTCGAACATGTTCATGATATTTAATAACATGATTAAATCCAAAAATATTCAATATTTGGCTCATTTCGAAGGTATTGACGAAACGATTACAATAGTATAATTTGTAAAAAAGAAATGTATTTTTTTAATGCATTCTAATTCATATACGATTATTTATGTTAAAACGATAAAGGTGTAAAATAAAAAATGAAAAAGAAAGGGATTAAAAGTAAATTGAAAAACTATTTCTAAGGGTATAAAGTGTAACTTACAAATTGAAAATTGTTTGATTTTTGAGAGATGAAGGAGAAGTCAGCTTTTAGGTAGCATTTGGTACGCAGACTGGATGAGACGGGACGGGACGGAACGGAACTGGACTGGATGTGACCGGACTGGACTGGAGGAGATAATTTTAATCTAGGTTACGTTGGAAAAAGGGGTATTTTAGTAATCTTATGTTTTAGTCCCATGTTGTTCCACCTATTTTGGTGGAACAAAATATCTTAAGTTTTGTCCCACGGCATACCAAACATGAGACTATTTTTTTTGTCTCGCCCCGTCCCATCCCGTATGCGTACCAAACGCACCCTTAAGGTTGTACATCATGCTTCTTTTGTTGTACGTGTTGAAAAACTGATTGTTATATTATTTTTTATAAAGTAGTATAGATATACAGATTAATATCTAATGCAATTAACCACTGACTTCTCTGTAATGCAAAGAGCAAAGTGCGTCTCCTCGCACCACTCCGCAAAAACCGCATCCTCGACCACACACAAGTGCGTTGCACTTCTTTAATAAACCCATCAATACATTCAAAGCCCATTTGAATGGAAGGACTTGTAAAGTTCTCTTATTTTCTCATTTCCATCTACGTAACGTGAACGAACATCGACACAAATAAACAATCTAATTGCAAAATGCCATAATTATTAATTATTTGATTGCTATAGAATCAGATTCCAGACAAACCAACTAATCAAATAACCGAATTAGATTTAGCGAAAATTAATAATAAAATATTCCATGGCGATGGCGTATGTGTGTTGCGCAAAGGTGCATCAGAGAGACGTATGGGGTCAACAACAACCATATGATTTTAATTTGTTTTGTGGGGTATGATAAGTTAACAAGCTTCCAACCTTCGATTTCGTCTTCACATGAGAAGTGAATAAGCTTATCTTCAAACCAAATATCTAGTGTATATACAGCTGTATATTGACATATTTATAACTACTATCGACTTAATCTATCATATATATATATATATATATATATATTAACAGATGCATGGCAAATTCAGATTCTTTTTTTCATACAAGGATAGAGAATAAATGAGTTTGCCAGGTTTGTAAATTCAAAAGGGCTTTGACTATGTATTCTCGAAATAATTCTTGTAATTTAAAAGTTTGTCTCGAGCTCGAGCTTAATTATTATTGAGCTCAAGTCGATCTCGAACACAAAATAAAACCCGTTTAACTTAACAAGTTGAGCCTTGTAACACCAATGTTCGACTCGGCTCGTTCGAGAACTCGATTAAATTTTTCGAGTCGAGCCGAGCTATCCGAGCATACACTTTTTCGAGCCAAATATTCATATATATAAATTCATAAATAAGATATAAAAAAATTCGATCAAGCCAAGAAACGAGATAGTCGATTGTGAGTTCGAACCTATAAACGAGCATTAAGCTCGAGCTTTAAAATTTAAAAAATATTCGAGCTCGAGATCAAGCCCCATTTTAAAAAGTTATTCGAGCTCGAGGTTGATATAATTTTTTCGAGTCAAGCTCGAATAACCTACTACTTGACTCGACCCGACTCATTTACACCCCTAGTTAAAATATAATCATTTGATAAAAATAAAAATAAAAAGGGAAATTGCATAAAAAACATAGTTATATTTCATTAATATTTTGAAAAACATTCTTTTATGTATACATTTAAGTGTATATAGTTTGAATACATATTTATTGGAGCATCCAATACTAAGGTGATGTATGTGTAACTTGATTTGCTTTTTAAAATATTTATCCAAACTAAAATATTATTTGTTTTTTTTTTTTTGATAAGGTTCACCTAGGCTTTACCTAGACTACATCCTTGGCAATTTGAAAACAAACAAACAAAGCGGCCGTCTGAGACTAAGCCTAGTCACAGAATGCTGACGTCTGGACTCGAACCCGGGGTGGATGGGATATTCCACCACATCCCCCCAAGCCCTTGCCAACCCGCCACCACCCTTGTGGTTAAAATATTATTTGTTTCAAACTATAGATTTAAGATAAATAGACATTTAAAAACTATATACCATTAAATATATTTGAAAAATATATCATCCAAAATATGAATTAAATGAAACTTGATATATTGAAATTATTGTATCTGGATTATAAAAAAAGGAATTTAGAACAACAGAGACAAAGGTTATCGTTTGAATTTTTTAGTAAATATTTCTAGAATTTATATGAAGGCCTTCAACAATGATTTTGATTTAAAATCCTTTTAAAATTTTCATTTTATTAATGAATCTAAATTGATTTACATCTGGTTACCATCCATCACCACCATCACCTTATTGACATAGTCGTCTAAATCGAGTTATTAACTTGAATAACCTTCTCACTTAAAGAAATTCAAGTTTTAACCATCCAAACTTTTTTCTTACCAAAATAACCAGAATCCCGCAAGGCACCTTTTACTTGCGGTGTCGGACTTTTTCTGACGCATTCTAAAAAAATCATGATTTTTTAAAAATTGATAAAACCGCAAGGCGACGTGTCGTTATCTTCTTTACCGCAAGTCTTGAGGTATTGCAAAAAAATGACACGTGTATGGGAAAAAAAAGCCGCAAGCTGCGTCCCGCAAGCCGTTAAATCATAACTTTTTTAGAATGTGTCAGAAAAAGTCTGACACCGCAAGTAAAAGGTGTCTTGTGGTGTCAAACTTGCGGGATTTTGGTTATTTTGGTAAAAGGTAAGTTTAGATGGTTAAAACTTGAAATTTTTTAAGCGAGAAGGTTATTTAAGTTAATAACTCGTGTAAATATCCTTAATGATCTTCTCTTTTCTTATCTTTTTTTCGTTTTCTTTTTCCTTAGATTTTATCTATATAAATCTATAATTTGTGCATCCACTAGTTGTTATTTTTGTTTATTATTGTTCATAAAACCTTGAAGTAGTTGTGTCATTTTGAATTTTGTGTAACATTTATTCTTCAACTATTAATAAAAGGATGATATTATTTATTCGTTTTTGTTTGATAAATCATCATAAGAAATCAATTTAGTATTAGTGAATTTTTTGAAAGTAAACATGAAAGTTCTTCTCGAAATCTCGACGAGACAAAATACTAAAAATACTCGTACATATAATGCCACAGTTACTGAAATCCCTATTAAAAAGGCTTAAAAGGAAATTAATGTTCTTGATCATAGTAATTGTGATTATTGTTTTGTATGCTTTTGAAAAACATATATTACATTGAAACAATTTAAAGTTGTTTATATGGACATGGTACAATACCAAGTATTTTTCCGCAATATCGTGTATCAATCAGTTATAATTGATACGTGAAATCTTATACCGTATACCAAGTGTATTTGGTACAGACTGTATTGATACCAAAAGTTTTTGGTTGGTACTAATTTTTAGTTTTGTACCAATTTCAACTTGTATGGAAACTTGTAATTCGTTTGAAATTTGAGTGACATTTTGAGTTTACAAGTAACACGTGTCATCTTTATGGGTTTTTAATTGCAAGGAGTATAATTTGCGAACATTCAAATGCTCGGAAAATGGTTAAGGTTACAATATAAGATATTCAATACATCAGAAATACAAAACCTAATAAATAGTTAAATAAATCGGTGTCTTGGTACTGTCATGCTATGCAACTTGCAATACCATGCACCAACCAAGTTTGTATGCTTCGTACGATGTTATTGACCGACTATAACGGGTACCAATTTAACTGGTACGGTTAATACACATGTTGGTTGGTTTAGTTTGGTAAAACTACCACCCTAGGTTCGGCCTCTTAGGTTATAAGTCTCGTGATCGATGAATGGAGTTGATGAATTGAAAAATGAAGCTGAAGCCTGAAGTTTTACGAGCTAGTGAAATCAAATATTGTATTTATTTGAGTTATTATGAAGGTTTTGAATTGAAGGGTAACTTAAATCATTTTTCTCATTCAAGTTTTTTATTCGGTATAAAACAAATAATAATTTATAAAAATCCATATAAATAACTTAATTTATACAAACAATTTAATTTATAGAAGGATTAATAAATAAATAAATAAATAAAACAATCCCTTACAAAATAAATTGAAAAATCAAAAAGAAAAAAAAAATAAGATCTAAAATCAAATATATAATTTCATACCAAAATCAAGATCCAAACCCACATCAGAATCTAAATCTAAATCAAGTGTGTAACATGTGACAGGGTGGGTCATCTTGTTTGAACTTATATATGTGATCCAAAACGAACCTTCTTCATCCTGATATAACTTTCATATCAATCATATTCACACAAATTTATGTCAAACGTCTTCTCTTTACATTTCAATGTGACAAGATTGGATCATTCTTTTTAGAGGGCTAAGTATCACCCGTTCAAGTCCTAATATTAGAGAGTTTGTCGATGATTTTAGTGTTATCAAGCATTTTGTGTAATTGAGAATAACTTGAGATAGACGAAGACTCATTAAGATAAGTGTGGTGGTGTGGAGTGCACGCTTGTACGTGCCACCTTAACTTTATTGGATCGCCATAAGTATTATTGTCTTTTTGGCATTTTTTTTTGAACGGCGGAGATATATTAAAAAAAACTAGCAAAAATCTAGAAAGAACAATTACAAGTAAGAGATAGAAAGAAGAGGGTTTTGTAACCAACACACCCAATTAATATTACACTTTCTACTCCTATTTGTAACCCAAAAGAACGACTGAGTCACGATGCTATCCCACAACGCCACTTTCTTAGGCTTAGGGAGCTTAAAAAAAGTTCCATTCCGAAAGGACCAAATAGCCCATAACGCCGTTAGAACAACCGCCTCAAAACAGGTCGACTCCGTTTTATTCAAACGCAAAGATAATAACCAGCAAATCCACTCCGAATTTGACCTAAACTCCGGAATATCCAAACTCCACCATCGACCAATCTGCTTCCAAACATCCCGAGCCATTTGACAAGAGAAAAACAAATGACCCACTGACTCAATCTCCAAATCGCAAACCGGACATAAGAGGGAATGCACATCTATTCCTCTTTGTAGTAACCGTGTCCAAAAAGGAAGGGTTCCAAGTCTTGTGGTGGATTTATAATAAATGAAAGTTGAGGGTAGCATTTTGTAAAATGGGACAAGGTATATAATGGGCACAAAACCCTAGAAACATTCTATTTTGGCTGAATTCAGTGTGTGTGTCGGCTGGTTCTTGGGAGAAATAGAAGGAAGAAGGTTTTTTGGAGCTCTTGTGGTTCTTGGAGAAGAAGGAGCTTGGAGCTTGGAAATCTAAGCCAGAGTGTGTTTGGGATTTGAATTTGCAGCAAGAAATCACCAGGTAAACTCTCATTTTAATCTCAAATCTGTGGTTTGATTATCAGAATAATTATTTTGGGGTTTTGGTGTTAGAAGTGGGTTATGAGACTAAATGAGAGAGTTTGGGCCCTGTAGTGTGATTGAGTTGTTAAGATTTCAGGAACTTATGAGGTTAATGACTCTGGTATTGCTGCTAATCTTCTTTTCGAGTATTTCGATCTATTTAGTAAATTCAGCTCCGATTTAGGGAGCAGGTCGACGTCCGGAAACCTCTCAGGACGTCCGGACACGTTGTTCGGATGAAGGTTTCCGGGTAAGTGTTCGTCAGTCGGATGTGTGTGTCCGGATAGGAGTTGCCCGGATGTGATGTCGTCCGGATAGGAGTTGTCCGGATGTGATGTTGTCCGATTGGAGAGTTGTCCGGGTATAGAGCTGTCCGGGTATAGAGTTGTCCGGAAAATGGGTGTTGTCCAGAAAATGGGTGTTGTCCGGAAAAGGGGTTTTGTCCAGATTAGTGATGCAGTCGGCTTATGCGTTTTCATCCTTTCGCTCAGGTAGGTCGTTTGGAAGTGCGGGTCAGAGTAGGAGAAGGACGTAAGCATATCAGGTGAGTTTTTCCTAGCCAAAGCTTGATGGTACTTGTTTGTTTACTTGAACAAGTGTGTTTACTTAATGTATGTGCATATCTGTTACCTATGCATTATGTGAGCTTTATGGGGGGGTGTCCCATACGATCTGATGTGTTACTTATGGGGGGTGTGACCCATATATGATGGTATGACGCTTATGGGGGGGTGTCCCATATGTCATAGTGCGATGTTTATGGGGGGTGTGACCCATATGTTATTTGCCAAACTTCGTATTGATTTATGTTTCGCAAAGTTTTAAATGATAAACGTGGTGTGATTGTAACCGAGGGATCTCACTAGACCTTGTGGTCTAACCCTCGCATTTTCAAAACTGAAACTCTTTTCAGGTAAGCAGGTTAAGGGCAGTTCCTCTAGTGGTAAAGAGAAGGCGTGAGAGCGGGCATGGCTTGGCATTATTGGGCTTCCTTTACATTTTTGTTGTTAGAAACTCTCAGTTGTAATTAGGGTTGTTCCGTGAACCCAAAGCTTTTAATTTTGATGGTGTGAACCTTGGGCCAAGTTTTGGCGATTTATTATTATATGTCTTGTTTTGGAATGGGTTGTTACACTCTTTTATCAAGGTTATCTCGAGTTGGAATCTTGTTCAAACTCAACCGCCAGGCAAAGACATTAATTTTGATAGGAACAAACCGATTTCATCTAGTAGGAGGAGATTCTACCGCCAAAATTTTAGAATCAATGTAACTACTGGATTCTTCTACCTTGGCCAAATTTACTGTTTGGCTTTTGATTTGGACTCAACAACAAACTATGGTTCAATTCTATGACAAGGGTCTCTCATTTGATCTCCAAATTTGTATATAATTTCACAACTTCAGGAGGTCATGTGGTTTGGATTCAATTTTGAATCCAATTTATATCAAAGGTAATTTACAATGGCTTTTTATCAGGATTATATGTTGGTACCATAATAGAATTTAGAGAAGGATAGGTAGATGGTGGAAAAGTTTCTTGGAAACCGAGTGGTTCAGATGGAACCCTATCCATAGTTGATGGGGATTTGGAAAGAGAATCAATGACAGATTTGGAATGATAAAAATGTGAATGCGATTCTTGGTGTTAAAGATGGCCAATGAGCCCGGCTTGGCGGAGGATCGGGACCGAATTGGGACCGACCCACCCGAAACCGTTTTGGGACCGGTTTGTGCCCGCCGGTCCTTAACTGGTTACGATTTTCATCAAAAAAACAGACCCGAATCGGGGCAGGTAATGAGACTGGCCCGGTTTTATATAAAATGTATTTTTAAATGTGTTTTAAGTATATTTTTAAATAAAAACGTATTTGTTAGTGTATTTGATTGACCCAATTATAATAAAATATATTCTTTTAAACGTAAGTATTTTTTTTAGTGTATTTTGATAGACCCAGTTATAAAAAAACGAATTTGTTAGTGTATATGATTCACCAAATTCTTCAAAAAATATTTTATACAAGCTAAAAACCAACTTTCAAAAATAGAAAATTTTAAGTGGGACCGGTTTGGGCCCGACCTGGAACCGTTTCTCTTAATCGTTCTTTATCAAGCTTAACCGGACTTCTGTATTGGGATTTGAGACCGGAACCGATTATAAGATCACTATTTAGGACCAGATTTGATTTGTGCCCGATCCAGAATCGATTTTTGACCATCTCTATTGATATGTGATCTTCCTTATTTTCATTTGGATTTAGATATTATTTGGGCTGGTAAAGGTAAACTTTCTTGGGCCCCTCTCAATTTTTGGGCCTAACAGTTTTATGGAATAGTGCTTGATTTTCAACCAGAACATTTGGGCCTTTGCTATTTACTTGAGGAACATGAACATGAACATGAACATGATATGGGTTTTTTTGAGAAAATATTCTTATTGGTATTCTGTTTTTTATAGGGATTTTTGGGTGGTTAACTCTATTGTTGGTTTTAAAGTTAGACCCAAGTTTCTTAAACATTTTTAGAAATGTCTTGTTTCTTTGAATAAGGTTTTTTCAAAGGGTTTCCTCCCCTTTTTCCAAAAAAATAAAAATAAAGATTTTAGTGTGTATATGCAAGTGAGTTGACAAGGGTGAAAATTTGTAATTTTTATTGGGAAAAGTCTAAAAAAAACCCAACGATCTATTTGATTTTGAATGGTTAAGTTCCTAAACTATTTTTGAATGATAAAACTCTTAAAACTTTTTAAAATCGGTTAAATACATCATTGTAACCTGTAAAAACATGTTAATGTGATACAAATTTGGAAAAAAGTCTAAAAAAACCCAATTAACTATCTGGTTTTGAATGATTAAGGTTTTATTACTAAAAAATAGTTTAAGGACTTAACCATTCAATTAAGTAAATAATTTATACAACATAGTAATGATAATAATTAAATGCATATGCATTCTCTTTTTGTATTTATTTTAATGTAACGTTTATTATTCAATAAAAGGTTTTATGTATTAAAAGCTTCATTTCTCTCCATCCCTTCGATATGAAATAAATCGCTTTCCCTGCGGCCACAACGGAGCTACTTGTCGTCTACGTCGAAGAAGCACGAGCCTTTGTCGGCCTGAAATTGATCTTCAGTTGATTTCTAGGGACTCGAAACACTGTGGTGATCCCGGCGAGAATTCTCCGAGGACTTTGTTTCGTGTGTTTGAAGATGTATCTACCGAAAAGGGGAGGGAAAAGAAAAATAAACCACGAGGCTACTCGGCTAACAAAGCAATGGCATCGGCTGATGAGTTTCTTGCAAGCTGAATTAAACGTGTATAAATTTCATTCCACAAACATAAAACTGTTTTTTTTTTAAGAAAACATCACTGTGATAAATACCTTTATAAATAAATCCCACCTAATTTAATGTAAATTCAAATCATTTAAACTTAATTTATATAAAATATTATATCTTATATTTCTAATATACGATTTAATATTTAACGTAAAAATTATATTTTAAGTTAATACATAAATTATGATTAAAAAAAAGTTTCACTGTTATTTTTTTATATAAATTAGAAATCAAATTAATTAAGTTGGCTCTAAAAACATATTCAGAACACTACATTTTATAAATAAGATAATCAAATCCTAATAGTAAAAGAAACATAGAGTTGGAATCGGATTACACTTACCATATCATATATTCATATAAATAAGATAATCAAATCGGATTACATTTTATAAATAAGATAAAATCAAATCCTAATTAATAGCAATCAACATTTCCATAATATGAATTCCAAATTAAGGCAACATACGTACATACATAGAGTTGGAATCAGATTACACTAACGATTTACCATATACAAATCACACACCAACTTATATAAATTAAGCTCTCCCTATTAATATTATGGAATCACACCTTAACACAACAAACACTAGTATTCATCAGAAAACATGGCTGAACTAGATTTGGAGGAGGCAACGGCTGCGTTTCCGGTAGTTTTATACAATGGAGAACATCGGATAAACGTAGGCAACGTTGAGATCCATACTACGCTTGATTATAAGCAATTCCAAATAGTGTTGAAACAGATGATCGGTATCTCGTACAATAATCTGACTACCTACTTGGTCGATAGCAAGAAGGCGATTCAGCCACTACAACGCAAGATTCTGATAACCAGTAAGGTCAATTTATCCGGTTTAGTTCGAGAGAAGACTGGTTACTTCCTTGTGGTTTTGAAACGCTCAAGAAGGGCCCGCCGTAAGAAACCTAATAAACAATTCGCTGAAGAGTTAACTCTGTGTCGCTTTACTCCGTCTCATATTCTTTTAGAACAACTTGATGTGAATGTTGCACAAATACCTGCATTTGCTACATGTTTTGGCAAAATTCGGGGCCAGGAATTGCAGATCGAGAGAGCAAACTACATACATTCCATGGTTCTGAATTGGGACTGCGGTTTCGATTGGCCTATCAATACAGATTATCATAACATGATGGAGTCATGCCCTAATTCTCAAAGCTGCAAGAATCGAGAGTTATGCGCGGATTGCACCAACGCAGAAAGGCATGGTGAGGAACCGCCGTTTCACTGTTGTGTTTACGACGAAGTTGTTGAAGGTTTTTTCCGGTCACCGGCAGGACCGATTGCTTGACCACGACGATAGCTGTTTCCCGTATTAATTATATTTTAGCCGATCGAGTGTTTCTGATAGTTGGTTCGTAACATATCTTGGATGTTCATTCTAGAATTCTTTATAAGTATTTTTTTTTATTTTTTTAGTCTTTGAAGTGTAACTATGTAAGTATTTCAGATTATTTGAATTTTATGGTTCCATTAATTCTTTAGAAGTTAGAACTTATGTGTCTCTTCAAATCCTCTTCCAGTTTTTTTAATTAAGCCAAGTGAGCAAATAATATGATCAAAAGTTGTTTAAAGTGTATTTACATTAACACTTGTAATATTAAATTGCTAAGATGAGAGATCGTTTGAAGATTAATATAAAATTGTTAATGATTGCAATATATTGTCAAATTTACTAATTAATTGACTTAGGAAAATTTTACTTTCATTCATCGACTTTTTTTATTACAAACAAAACAAATTATTTTTTATCCACAACATTCTCTTAGGAAAATTATTTTTTTTACCTATGGATCACCCAAAAATACCAATGGTTCGGTAGAATCTGACGTTTTTCAAGAAAATACTCATGAATCACCCAGAGTCTTTCATTTAATAGGGTGTTGTATGGATTTTGCTTTGGTTTTAAGGTGTCATTTTCGAGTACAAGTTCACATCATAATTTTAAATTACGCTTTTTTTTATTAATTTGTGATTCTGATATTTGATGGAGCTATTAGTCGCTCTAACCATAATACAAGATTTTTTCTCACATGACATCTTAATATCAAATTTCTACCCATCGTAGCTACACAGAGACATTTTAACGTTGTGCCTTTCGTTTCCTATTTGCAAGAACATCAAGTTGAAATCTTCCCAAACAACAAAATTTCAACCATGCTCGATGACGACATGCACAATGATATAAGTGTGAGCAAAAGAAACACCGATATTATTCAATGTTATTTGATGACTGTCAATACGAGAGTAAGAGAGCGAAAGTAGATGAAAACCAAGCTAAAGATTGACCAAAAACTCATGAATTCGAAAGAATAATTTAAATCGTATTTTTTTTGCATTTGAGGGTTTGACGTTTTTTCCAACACGTCATAACACTTATTTATACTTGTAGATGTTTAAAACAGTAAAAATATGATTTATATTGGCCATAAAAGGCTATACGATCGTTCCCCAATGACAATATTTTTCTTTAATTCAATCTATGCTTTTTAACCATTTAACCGGCCCAATATAATCGGTCTATTATAAACAATTGTCCAGATAATCCTCTAACCGGTCGATTATAACCAGTCCTTACCCTTCCAGTCAAAAAAATTAAGTAGAGGTTATTTGTTTGGTTTCTCATCAAGTTTTGTGTGGATAAAATCGATTTTGTGGGTTAACTTGTATGTATAGATTATGAGATTTTTTGTTTGGAAGAGTTTCTATTTAGGATGGTCTTTTTCATATATGGAATAACTGTTTTTTAATTAAGGGGGACACGTTTTTAAAAAAAAAAAACTTGACTCCCTATATGAAATTCTCTTTATAAGTTTACTGCCTTACCTACCGAACGAACCATTTTCTATATTATTAACTCAGTATAAAAAATTATTTATAATTAACCGAATAAGTTGTGAGTTCTACTAAACTCATTAAGCTTAAAGTGTTTGACCAATAGGCCCTAGTCATGTTTGAACTCTATAGTCCGGCCCGTTTATTGCTTTTTTTAGTCTATGTTTGTTTATATCTTGATAACCCAATAATACTTGACCCAAACTCTAAGATTGGCCTAATTCAATACTAAAATTTGATTTAATACTAAATATATAATCGTTTTCATATTTCTTTTTCTAAATTTCATCACAAAAGAAGAGGGGAAAGGACTTGGAGAGTAATTGTACGCAAGGACTTCAATATAGGGGAATATTCTCTAAGGCGGGGGCATCACGGTAATTGCGATTCACGATAATCTTCACCTTACGTTTTTTGGTAAGTAATTATAAAGATCGGTTAAGAATTTTGTTTAGATTTGTATTATATATGGAAGTTTTGTTACGATCGCTTAACATTGTCGATGTTAATTGACCTGTGAATGTTACAAACCAATTTAATTAGATTGTATTCGAAACATAAAATGCAAATTATAAAAGTTATAATTCTTAAACAGTAATTGAAATCTCGGAGTTGATGCATAGTTGAATGATAATATTGATATATACCCCGATTCCCGAATTTAAACAATAATACCCCATCTCTCTCCCGGTTTACAAAAATTCCCCGAGTTTCCGCGATTTGATCCTCGATCGCGGACCAGACACAAAATAAATTTGGTCCGCGATGCACTCCGTTTGACCCTCGATTTGGAGTTTTGCATGTATGTTATTAAGAAGGGAAATTAATTAAAATCCCCTAAGTTTGATTTTTTCTTACAAAACTACCATTTCTCTCTCCCATGTTGCAAAAATACCCCACAAACCCGCAATTTGGGCCGCGATCGTGGATCTAGCCATGTGGCCTGCGATATCCACACATTTGTCCTCGATTTTTTATTTTTTTATTTAAATGTTACATTTCACACCCTTATTTATTTAGTTAATTTACTTTATAATTTTTAGTTTTCTATTTTTCATTTTACACTATTATTATATTAACACATATAATCGTATATTAACTAAATACGTTAAAAAATATCTTTTTTAATTTTAACAAGTTACACCATTATAATCGTCTCGTCGATACCTTCGAAATGAGCCCAATATAGAATATTTTTTGATTTAATTATATTATACTTATTTTGTTAATTTACTTTATACTTTTTAGTTTTTTATTTTTCATTTTACACTTTCATGAGCCCAATATCTAATTTTTTTTACTTTATTTCAAATTAATAACTTTATATTATTTCAAATCAAATTATTAAACGAATGACGTTCGATATATATATATATATATATACATATATATATATATGTATATATATATATATAGAGAGAGAGGTGGGTTCGTACGAGAACGCTAACTATTTAAGAAAACAAGAAAACAGTTGTTATGTACAAAATCATATATGATTCACGTACAAAATCATATATGATTACGCGACTTTTCCTGCCACTTTAAGTCGCGGCCAAAGTCCAATTTTTGCAGTTATTGTAAAATCACATGTGATTTTGTACATGATTTGCTGTTTTCTTGTTTTCTTAAATAGTTAGCGTTCTCGTTTGAACCTTCCTCTCTCTCTCTCTCTCTCTCTCTCTCTCTATATATATATATATATATATATATATATATATATATATATCGAATTCCTTAACGTATTTTAACGTGATTATGTATGTTAAAACATATTTTTTTTAACATATTTTAGTTAATATAAGATTATTATGTTAATGTGATAAGAGTGTAAAACGAAAATTGAAAAAGTAGAAGATGTACCATAAATTAAATAATTAACTATAAGGGTATAATTGTAAATATTAAAAATATTTTTATGTAGTATATGTGATATATAATAAAATAATTAAATCAAAAAATATTTTATATTGAGCTTATTTCGAAGTTATCGACGAGACGATTATAATGGTGTAACTTGTTAAAATTAAAAAATATTCTTTTAAGATATTTTAGTTAATATACGATTATATGTGTTAATATAATAAAAGTGTAAAATGAAAAATAAAAAACTAAAAGGAATAAAGAAAATTAACTAAATAAGTATAAGGGTGTGAAATATAATATTTAAATTAAAAAATTAAAAATCGAGGACAAATGTGCCCATTGCAGACCATATCGCGGGCCACATGGGCTGGGTCCACGATCGAGGCCCAATTCACGGGTTTGTGGGGTATTTTTGCAAAATCAAAGAGAGAATGAATAGTTTTGTAAGAAAAAATCAAACTTAGGGTATTTTAATTATTTTCCATATTAAAAATAAATAAATAATATATTGAATTATATTTAATACTCCGCGATGGTCCTCGATTTGGACTAAATTGTATATTGAATTGTATTTAATATTCCACAAATTCCAACAGCCACAAATTTGGTTAGTGTCCACAAATTTCAACAGCCACAAAATAAATTTGGGTCCTCGATCGAGGACCCTTTAAATTGTTTAAATTGTTTCATCCACAAATAAATTGTTTAAATCGAGGACCCTTTAAATTGTTTAAATCCACAAATAAATTTCATCCACAAACCGAATGGAGGTGGAGACTAAACTGAGGGCACACCCAAAAAGAGGTGGGGACTAAATCGAGGACTTCATTTCTTTAATAAAACCAATTTGGTCCGCAATCGATGACACCTTTTTAAAAAAAATCAAGGATGTTTTTGATTTTTTTTATTTTAATCCGCGATAGATGGTAAAATCGCGGTATCTTGGGGCATTTTTGTAAACCAGGAAAGAGATGTGGTATTTTTGTAAGTAAAAAACGAAGTTGGGGCATTTTAATTAATTTCTCTAAATTATATGTTAGGAATAACTAATATTTTGTTTTTATTTGGAAGTTTAGATTTTACTTTCAACTTTATTATTTAGGCTTTTGTTTAGAGCATCTCCAATAGATATGCTATAATTTTTCTTCTTTCTTTTAGATTTGGAGATTAATTATTCAACATTTTTTTCTTTATTTTAGCTTAGAGTTTAACATAGTTGTTTGAGCAAACTTTTCCCAAATTTTCAAAGATTCTAAAATAACAAACATTTTTCTATATGGTTTTTGTGTATAAAAAGAGGGTCATTTAGAGGTATCACTTTAAATGAGTTTTTAATTAAATACATGGTCTTCTGTCCTACTAAAAAAACGACTTCATACTCATAAGAAAGTCATGAACTTAATTAAAATCTTATTTAAAGCTATATACCGGCTAAATATGATATTTCACAAAAATGTTTATAAAAAAGTTTCATAAAAACAATTTTTAAAGAAAATATCATAAAAATGCTAATAGAAGATTTTTACTTAGGTTAATTAGTTTACTTTCGCTTTAATGACTTATTGTATAATGACATAATTAGTTAGGTTGTCCAACTCTATTTATTGTGACAATTTTGTATAGCTCACATTTTTAATTTACAAACCTAAAAGTCTCATTAACTACTATATTAGCATAGTTGGATGCCTTAATAGGCATCCTCTGGTTGTGTTCATTTTAATGTATTCTATATGTTTTAAATATTAGATGTGTGATGCATAGTTTGGTACCATGTGATTCATATCATCTATGTGTATTCTTGATTATTTTTGGTTTTATATGACATCTTTAATCTTTTAAACTAAGTTTAAATAAATCTTGAAAAGAAAAAAAACGTTTAAGAATTTCAGTTTTTGTGTGCATTTATTGATAACTTGATTCAATATGTTCCGTGCATTGAGGATGTGAAAATTCAATTTATATGTGAACACGTAATTTTTTGAAGAAAATATATGTTCTTTAAGGGTGCGTTTGGTACACTGGACATGACATGATAGAACATAGTCCACTGTCCCACGTTTGGGAGGACTTTTATGTGGAACAGACTGGAACAAGGTGGAACAAACTAGAACTGGAACAAGCATGTTCCACCCCCACCCTATGGAACAAGCTGGAACAGACTTATCTTTTACCAATATAACCTCAAAATAAAATCTAATTCTCTTCTAAAACATCAAATAAACTTTCTATTTCATATTTTATTCATTCTTTAAATTTAGTAATGGTAAATTGGTCAATGCTATTTGTTCTGTTATGTCCAGTTCTGTCTTACCAAACGTGAAACAGTTGTTCTGTCCTGTCCTGTTCTATCCTGTCTGCGTACCAAACGCACCCTAAATACAATTAGGAAATATTAATGTTTAACATAACGAAATTTACAGTATTACTTTTTGTTTGTGCCAATGTTTGATTTATTTATGGCTCAAATGCATATTGAACATTCTCTAGTGTTGAGCTTGTATACTCGATTTTTCACTTTAGAACACTTTCATAGATTTAGATTTAGTGTTGAGAACAAGTTTATCAGGTAAATCCCTTGTGAGGGTTTCATGACGTTAATACGTATAATAATTTCACATGTTGTCTCTCTTTTGCCATACCGAGTCATCTCTAGATTATTTTGTTTTTTGTTTTGTAGTTCTATGAAATAACACCATATACACATTTCATTTCAATCTTTATATAGGTGGAGTCACACATCCAATGTATTACTTTGATATAATTTTGACATTACTAGTGCACTGAAATTTTGATTTTTTAGAGTTAAGTTAGGGTACATTTGGTTTAGTGAATAAATTACTAAGGGCATGTTTGTTTTTTTATAAAAAAACATCTTAAATCATCTTAAATCTTATTCGGTCAGATAGTAATCCATTAAGATTGTTTGATTTATTTTTTAAACAACTAGTGTGCGCCCCGCGCGTTGCGCGGTAGCGAGTATTATTTTAAGAAATTACTTGATCGCATTAAGATAAAAGGTAATTCATCGGTTAATACTAATGAGATACGATTTAAAACGAAAAATGCAATTCCATAAGTGGTTCATTTTCATCTACTGATTACCATTTGTTGTTACGAATAAATTGAGATTTATTGGTAATAATTTTGTTGTTATATTGTTTAGAACTCAAACGACACACCAAACATATTGTTGTTATGAATGGTTTGAAGAATTTTTTTGCCAAAAATGGTTTGACTAAACTTAGTGAACTCTATGAGTTTCCACAAATTAAACATGTATCCCTCTCTTGTTGTCAATATATGTTAACATGTTTTATAAAAATGTTAATCTTCTTATCAGTGTGAGATTACCAAACTCATTTCAAATTTATATACAACTTTCCTTCATCATTTCTTGTAGTCCATTTCATTCTCCAATCTAGCATTCCCTCATCAATGTGGAATGACTAAAATAATACCACAATGCAAGATTTAAGAATAAAAAATCTTACAATGTCACTCCAAATACCCTTGGTTATTTCTTTTATACATATAAATAAAGAAAGACAGAAAATGTAAATATTTTTCTATTTATATAAATATAAATATAAATATGTTATATAAATATTTATGTTATCTTTTGTAAAATATCTATTGAGGTATTAGTCAAAAGACGTTTTACAATGGTACCTCAAATTATTTTGGTTATTTTTTTATATACATACATAGATTGTTTTATTCAATATGTGAAAATTCTAAAATCTTATGGCTTTTGGGTCGTACCTTATTGATTGTTTAATTATGTTTGTAAACAAACTTCGTTTTAACAATCATTAATCTCTTTTTAATTTTTAATGACACCTTCTCTTATTAATACACTCTCATTTTCTAATATATCACAATTCACTATTTAAGAATACTAAAATCTTATGGCTTGACATAATGTCATCACATCCATCTTTTTATACAAACATCTTTATTCCAATGTTTCAACTTCTTACCGATGTGGGATAGCTACAACTAAACCACAATACACTATATGATACTCAACTCTCATGGTGCTAACTCGTATCTTTTGGGTTTTCCTTTTATCTATTTAAAAATATGAAATGTTTAACTATTACATGAAATGTTTTGTCATGTAAATAAAAAATAATTATTTAACCCAAAAATGAATCAAATTTTGTATGAACCATCAAGCCATATATTATCCTTTATATAGCCACTCACACTTCCAACTTTTCACTTTTGTCACCAATGTGGGACAATGAAAAATCAACCACAATTCATCATTTGATGAATACCTGATTCTGATGATGCAACCTCATTACTCTTGGGTTTTCCTTTAAGGATATGAAATGTTTAACTATTACATGAAATGTTTAATTATTACATGAAATGTTTTGTCATGTAAATAAAAAATAACTATTTAACCCAAAAATGGATCAAATTTTGTATGAACCTTCAAGCCATATCCTATTGGTAGCTAAATATCGTGTATCCAAAATATGGGCACAATAATTCCACAATGAAGGCACAAGTATATACCGACAATGGGATCGCTACAAGTAATAAAGTGGTAAATATACCGAGATCGTATCCACGGGGATTGGACTTCAAAGTTTCGAGTCCTAAGTCGAGAATACACCGATTTCAATGAAAATATTGTTGGTTGGTTTGGAAAATGATTAAACTCTAGAATAATAATAAAAAATAGGTATGGATGTGAGTTCCCTTGAGATTTTTGTAGTAACAAGATGGTTAGTTGCTTTATAGCACCAAAAGTTCATAAAAAGCCCGATCTCTCGAAATGCATGCGATTTATAAACCGGTCCTACAAAGTTTCCATAAAGTGTCCATTGTTACCGACTCTCGATCTTGCCGATTTAATTAAGTTTGACTCTAAACGTCAAGTTCTACCAATATGGAGATTTACACCCAAATCTCTTTGTGATATAAATCTCGACCGGCGTTTGAACCTTAGTAAATCATACAAAACCCGCCTCTCGACGTGGTTATCAAAGACTCTCTCAAATCTTTGTGCATCACTTAAGCCGTATTTCGAATCCGACCCTCTCGAGGTCTAAGATCTAATATTAACACATCAAAGTGATCGGCTTATCCGCGTTGAGTTTAAGTCTCGACTCAAGTGACCAATCTCGAGAGTTAGTAACAAATAGCCACACCCAAGTGTTGCCTACTAGTCTCAAGTTTGTTCACACCCACACCCAATGGTGCTTAGCTAATAATTAAAGTAAAAGACATAATGTAAGAAATGAAATACTTGTTAACTACTTGCATTAAGATAAAAATAAACTACAAACTTAGACGGAAAGTAAATGCGAAAATTAAATGCAAGAAAGTTAAAGACAATACATTAAACTACAACTAAGATAACAAAATGCAAGCTAAAGATTAACTTCTACATTTTATTTGGAGCTCCTTTGCAAGTGACCCAAGCTCCTTCTTTTATAACCCCAAGAATGGGTATTACCCAATGGACAAAGTTCACATTATCCAAAGGGTAATACCAAAACCACCTTCTAGAGCCCATGGTTTTGCTGAGTTTTTCTGCACTAGAATGCCAGCTCTTAGATGCTCTCCTTTGTCCAGTTAATCGCTTTATCCGCTGGTCCGAAGCAAAATCCGCTCGTGCCCACAGTGGGCACACTGTGCCCACAGTGGGCATCGCTGCACAACATTAAACCCCAAATATTGATGCAAATAACCATAAAACGTCCTCAACAACTCCAAATAAAAATAAATTAACAAAATGAAAAACACGAACACATAAACATAAAACACAACTAAAACGGAAGAAAAACTCACACAAATGATGTGTAAATAACGCTCAAAATGAGAGTTATCACACCCCCAAACTTAACTTGTTACTTGTCCCCAAGTAACGAAAATGACAAATATAAAAACAACTAAAGATTCAAAATACGCAAAAAGACTAAGTATCACAACTAGGATCTTCAATTTTTCTCTTTTTTTTTATTTTTTTTTATTTTGCATCTTAAATCCCTTGATTGAAAATATCCATAGTTTTTCGTAATTTTTCCACTTCGTCCTTTTTTTTGCACTTTGATTTCCATAGGCTAAGCTATAATTCACCCATCTTATGATAATTGACTTTGCAAACTTAGATCCACATGACTTTGAAGGGTTAGTGTTTATGGCTAAAAAAAAATTCCCCCCCCAAACTTGAACTAAACTACAAAAGGAAATATGATATATCTTTGTTGCTTTTCCTTTGATTTCTATTTTAGTCACAAAAACCCAAGCTTTTTGATTTTTCATTTTTGTACGAGCTTTTTGGGTTTTTTTTTTTCGAAGGTGGTCTTCCAATTTTTCGAAGACTTTTTTTTTTCGGATCATAAAAATAATGATCAAGCAATTTCCCCACCCCCCAACTTAAAGATGGACAATGTCCGCATTGGCTTTGTAATCGGCTCGGTTGTGGGAACGAAGGGAAAAGTGTTTCGGCCAAGTGTTTAGAAAGAAAGGCCCATGTCATTTCTAGAGTTTGAAAGTTTAATCAATTTGTATACCGGGGAATTGGTTGCTTAGTTCTAGAAATCTGCGAGTGGTGAAAAAAATGGTGGATAGATTATTCAAACTATGAAACTTTAAATCTAAGAATATAAGATGCATGAGATTTTTTTTTGTGTTTTTTTTTGATCCAAAAAAACTCATGATACTAGTCGAAAATGAAGAGACTCAAATCACACACAAAAAAGTGTAAAATAAAAGACACAAAATTGGAGTTGAGAGTAAGAAGATAAGTTTGCATCAAAGTTATGTAGGATGTGGTTCACCACCCCACATGTGCATCTTCAAAAAGTGGAGTGGTTTCAAGATAATAGGCACCTCCACCATACCAAAGTTTTTTCCAACAATTCCACCACCCAAAGAACACGATCTAGGCAAAATCCCCGAGCTCTTGATCACACTTCCAACTTTTCACGTTTGTCACCAATGTGGGACAATGAAGAATCAACCACAATTCACCATTTGATGAATACTTGATTCTCATGATGCAACCTCATTACTCTTGTGTTTTCCTTTAAGGATATGAAATGTTTAACTATTACATGAAATGTTTTGTCATGTAAATAAAAAACATCTATTTAACCCAAAAATGGATCAAAATTTGTATGAACCTTCAAGCCATATCCTATCTTTTATATAGCCACTCACACTTCCAACTTTTCACTTTTGTCACCAATGTGGGACAATGAAAAATCAACCACAATTCACCATTTGATGAATACTTGATTCTCATGATGCAACCTCATTACTCTTAGGTTTTCCTGTAAGGATATGAAATGTTTAACTATTACATGAAATGTTTTGTCATGTAAAAAAAAATAACTATTGAACCCAAAAATGGATCATATTTTGTATGAACCTTCAAGCCATATCCTATCCTTTATATAGTCACTCACACTTCCAACTTTTCACTTTTGTCACCAATGTGGACAATGAATAATCAACCACAATTCACCATTTGATGAATACTTGATTCTCATGATGCAACCTCATTACTCTTGGGTTTTCCTTTAAAGATATGAAATGTTTTGTCATTTAAATAAAAAATAACTATTTAACCCAAAAATGGATCAAATTTTGTATGAACCTTCAAGCCATATCCTATCTTTTATATAGCCACTCACACTTCCAACTTTTCACTTTTGTCACCAATGTGGGACAATGAAGAATCAACCACAATTCACCATTTGATGAATACTTGATTCTCATGATGCCACCTCATCAACCATTTGATGAAATGTTTAACTATTACATGAAATGTTTTGTCATGTAAATAAAAAATAACTATTTAACCCAAAAATGGATCAAATTTTGTATGAACCTTCAAGCCATATCCTATCCTTTATATAGTCACTCACACTTCCAACTTTTCACTTTTGTCACCAATGTGGGACAATGAAGAATCAACCACAATTCACCATTTGATGAATATTTGATTCTCATTATGCAACCTCATTACTCTTGTGTTTTCCTTTAAGGATATGAAATGTTTAACTATTACATGAAATGTTTTGTCATGTAAATAAAAAATAACTATTTAACCTAAAAATGGATCAAATTTTGTATGAACCTTCAAGCCATATCCTATACTTTATATAGCCACTCACACTTCCAACTTTTCACGTTTGTCACCAATGTGGGACAATGAAGAATCAACCACAATTCACCATTTGATGAATACTTGATTCTCATGATACAACCTCTTTACTCTTGGGTTTTTCCTTTAAGGATATGAAATGTTTAACTATTACATGAAATGTTTTGTCATGTAAATAAAAAATAACTATTTAACCCAAAAATGGATCAAATTTTGTATGAACCTTCAAGACATATCCTATCCTTTATATAACCACTCACATTTTCAACTTTTCACTTTTGTCACCAATGTGAGACAATGAATAATCAACCACAATTCACCATTTGATGAATACTTGATTCTTATGATACAACCTGATTACTCTTGGGTTTTTCTTTAAGGATATGAAATGTTTAAATATTACATGAAATGTTTTGTCATGTAAATAAAAATAACTATTTAACCCAAAAATGGATCAAATTTTGTATGAACCTTCAAGCCATATCCTATCCTTTATATAGCACTCACACTTCCAAATTTTCACTTTTGTCACCAATGTGGGACAATGAAGTCTCAACCACAATTCACCATTTGATGAATACTTGATTCTCATTATGCAACCTCATTACTCTTGTGTTTTCCTTTAAGGATATGAAATGTTTAACTATTACATGAAATGTTTTGTCATGTAAATAAAAAATAACTATTTAACCTAAAAATGGATCAAATTTTGTATGAACCTTCAAGCCATATCCTATACTTTATATAGCCACTCACACTTCCAACTTTTCATGTTTGTCACCAATGTGGGACAATGAAGAATCAACCACAATTCACCATTTGATGAATACTTGATTCTCATGATACAACCTCTTTACTCTTGGGTTTTTCCTTTAAGGATATGAAATGTTTAACTATTACATGAAATGTTTTGTCATGTAAATAAAAAATAACTATTTAACCCAAAAATGGATCAAATTTTGTATGAACCTTCAAGACATATCCAATCCTTTATATAACCACTCACATTTTCAACTTTTCACTTTTGTCACCAATGTGGGACAATGAATAATCAACCACAATTCACCATTTGATGAATACTTGATTCTTATGATGCAACCTCATTACTCTTGGGTTTTCCTTTAAGGATATGAAATGTTTAAATATTACATGAAATATTTTGTCATGTAAATAAAAATAATTATTTAACCCAAAAATGGATCAAATTTTGTATGAACCTTCATGCCATACCCTATCCTTTATATAGCCACTCACACTTCCAAATTTTCACTTTTGTCACCAATGTGGGACAATGAAGAATCAACCACAATTCACCATTTGATGAATACTTGATTCTCACGATGCCACCTCATCAACCATGGATTCTCCTTTTATATATATATAAAGATTGCTGAAAAGCTCTGAGCATTCTCTTATTTCACAAGTGAGAAACAGAAACCTTAATACCTCTTATAATTTACGCCTCCTCCATCCCGAAATCAGTGACACATAGCTAATGACAGGGAGATGAGGCAGAACTAGAAACCACACACGTGTGTAATCATAACTTGTGCTTAAATAATATTTTGACTCCATAAGATATGGAGTAAATTGCATGTTTGGTCCCTGTAGTTTACCAAAAATAACAAATTGATCCTTCAAATAAAAAACTAACGAAATTTGTATGGTTGGATTCGTTTGATTCAGATTCAGACGTTTCAATTTACAAAAATAAACAGTCTTGTTGATTCAGATTCAGACTTCAGACATTACAAAAACAAACAGTCTTATGATTCAGATTTCATACTTCAACACCACCTCTTATAAAAGAGAAGTGAAATAAGACTTCAGACTTCAGACCTCTTAAAAAACAAACAACACCTAAATGTTTAATTTGACATTAATTAAATAGTTTGCAAAAGTCGTCTCATCTTCTTGATTTTTGTTTTGACCTATTTAGATGGGACCAAAAAATGCATTTTTATTCCACTCATTCTCGTCATGTTGCGGTTTAATATTGTGCCAAACATGCGACAACACTATGACATAGTGTCTTGTTCTACATACGAAACACATATTACAAGTAATGAGCATGAGTTGACGAAACCCTTGTTGCATTATCCTTATAATTTGTTTTTAAGAGTTGATACGAAAAGTTGTTATCTTCATCTCGAAACAAGTGTCTATATTACTGTATTAGTTTTTCTCAAATAAGTGATCACTTTCAATGTCTAATTTTCCATTCTACCCTTAATTATATGTTGGAGAAAATTTATCATTAATTAGGGGTAAAATTGTCATTTTGTTGTTTACAAAGTGTAATAGTTACATTATCCTAAAACTGTATGCCTTTTTTATCGTTTTTTTTTATATAGGGAATGTAATATAATAGTTTTGAAAAGAATAAGAGTTATGGGGAGAAAGATAAGATTTTTTTTTGGATATAGGGAGTATAATATAATAGTTTCGAAAAGAATAAGGTGCCGTTTGTTTTTTAAGAGGTCTGAAGTCTGAAGTCTTGTTTCACTTCTGATTTATAAGAGGTTGTGCTGAAGTCTGAAATCTGAATAATAAGATTGTTTGTTTTTGTAACATCTAAATCTGAAGTTTGAATCTGAAATTAATAATATTATCATATATTTTTATTATTAATAAAATTAAAAGAAAAAAAGGCTTCTAGAAGCCCAAATAGGAAGGCCCAAAACGCCATAACTCAACTCTAAAAACCCAAACTCCATTAATATGCCACAGTTTAACCTCTGAATCCCAAACGCCCAAAACTCCATACGTCGTCGGCTGAATCGTGGTGGTGAGCAGAAAGATGGAAATCAAAGCCTGATGGTGACGGGTGGAAAAGAAACTCACGGTCGTCGGCTGAATCGTGAGGGAGGAGCAGTGGCTATTTCCAGATGGAAAAACGGAAGAACTGGAGAAGGTGACGGAGGAGAACCACGGCCGTTATCTGTGTAGACGAACGACGGCGGCGTTCACGGCGGTAGAAGATGGTGGCGCTGCTGGTGAATGATCGAGAGGAAGAGAGGAGGGATCGGAGGAGAGCCACGTCGGTTCTCGGTGGTTGCAGATGGCGGACAGAGGGTTGCGAGGAGAGGGCGGCGCACGGTGGATGATGGCGGCGCCTGGCGATCGGTCGAGAGGCGAGATGGAGGGACGGTCGAGAGGCGAGATTACTCTTTACACGGATAAAAGAGGTTACAAGAGTTTGGATTGTCACTTGTTGTTTCAGAGGATTTTCAGAGTTTTTCAGCTCTTATTTGTAAAAAAAATCAAACAGTCTGAAATGGCAAATGTCTGACCGAATCAGACTTCAGACACATTCAGATCTAATTTAAAAAAAACAAACAGCCCCTAAGAGTTATGGAGAGAAAGATAAGAAGGGATCCACCAACCAAGATGCATCAAATCAAGCTATATTTATAAGTGAATTTAGGATTAAAAGTAATCAAGATTCTATATCCTTCTCATCTTATCATCTTATCATCTTCTCATTTTAGCTATTTTTCTCAAATGATCATTAATCTAAGAGTTTGTAAAGTTTTATTACGATCATCACTCAAGTTTGCTGAAGTTTAATTATGGATATGTAAGTTATCTCTTCAGTTGGTTTGGTGCCCAAAGGGCAATATTGTCACTTAACCTCTAAAGATAAACTCTTGAAGGAAATTCGATGAACCCCAAACAACCGCCAAGATATGAATCCATAATCAACACTGATACCATGTTCGAATTGGAATTGGAATTGGAATCGGAATCAGATTATACTTACCAAATGCTTTTCAAAAAAAAGATTATACTTACCAAATATAAAAACCTCTTGTTGCTTACATAAACTCCCCCAATCGTGAGATGGCACCTTTAACACCTTCACTAGATCTGCTTTTTAATTCACAGGCATTGATCGGAGAAGATGGCGGAAGTACGCAACGCGGCGGTGTTTCCGGTAGCGTTATACATCCAGGAGCATCAGGTATACCGCGGCAACGTTGAGATCCGTCCTGCTCTTGATTTTGAACAATTTCGAACAGTGTTGAATGACATGATTGCTGCTTCGTATTTTCATCTGACTACCTGCATAATCAACCGGAGACCAAGATTCCGCTTGAACGACGGCAGATTCTAGTCGCCGGTAAGGTTAGCTTCTCAATTTTAGGTCAAGAGAAGATATCAACTTCCTTGTAGATCTACCTCCGGCGCCTCAGCTTGTTCCAGGTGATATGTTTATTATTTCCTTGAATCATCTTCGTATCATCGATCCACAGATTTCTACATTCGGTACGCATCATTACGAAGGTCGATTTCACGATCTGCATACACAGAGATCTAACGACATAAACAGGCTATGGAATTCTAATCACAGATCTCTTCCACCTGTGAATGTAAACTATCGGAGAATTATAGAGGCGGAGTCTGTGGTTCAGGGCGGCTGGAGGCGAGAATTGTGCGAGGATTGTTGTAGAAGGGAGGAGAGGCAGAGGAAGACGCCTCCATTTCACCATTGTGTTTATGATGACGTCATCCACGGTTTCTCCCGGTCACCGGCAGGACCCGTTGGTCCGTTCAGGTTCTACTGGTAGCAAGTGTTGAACTAGGGTTGAAGCGTTGGTTCTGAAAAACAGAACTTGAATTCTAACTTTAACTTGAGGTTTTAAAGATCGGTGGGTTATTATTTTGTTTTAAAATATAGTGAAAAGTCTAAAAAAAATCCGATTACTATGTGATTTAGAATTGTTAATTCTTAAACTATTTTTTTTATGATAAAACTCTTAAAATATTTAAAATCGGTTAAATACATCCTTGTAACTTGTAAAAACAGGTTGATGTGATACAAGTTTGCAAAAAGTCTAAAAACCCAATAAACTATCTGATTTTGAATAATTAAGTCGCTGATTTTTTTTTAAAATGTCCCTGAATTTTTTAACGAATAATTTTATAAATTTTTCTTAAGTTTTTTTACCAAATAAAACTTGAACTTTTTTTTGAACAAATAAATCCCAATTTTTTTTTGAAAAATAAAAATCATAAACTTAAATTTAAACAAATAAATCCGAAAACTTTTTTTGAGCAAAAACTATACAAATCCTCTCATCGACAACAAAATAAAATGAATCAATTAAACGAAGAAAAATTATACTATTTCCATTAGTAATTTGTAAATAGATTGATGTTTTTTTTTTAAATATTTTGTGAAAGAACGAGTATAATTTTTGTATGTATCTATTTATGTTTTAGACATAATTTTTGAATGTTTCAGAGTTAGTAAAGAAATAGTACAATTTTCTTTGTTTAATTGGTTCATTTTAATTGTTGTGGTGAGAGAAATTGTATACTTTTTGTTCATGATTGTATTCAACAAAAGTTTAAATTTATTTTTGCAAAATTAATTTCATTTTTTTTAATTTGGGATTTATATGTTCAAAAAAAGTTCAAATTTTATTTGGTAAAAAACTTAGGAAAAAGTTTGAAGATTTATTTGTTACATTTTTTTAGAAGAAAGTGTAAATTTTTATTTGTTAAAAAATTAAAGGACTTAATCATCCAAAATCAGATAGTTTATTGGGTTTTTTGGACTTTTTAAAAATTTGTATCACATTAATTTGTTTTTACAGGTTACAATGATGCATTTAACCGGTTTTAAAAACTTTAAGAATTTTATCACTCAAAAAAACAGTTTAAGAACTTAACCATTCAAAATCAGATAGTTTGTTGGTTTTTTTTAGACCTTTCTCATTTTTATTTGGTTTAAATATTAATTTAATAGTTGTAATGAGCAATCACATTAGCCCAATCAAGACCGTTTGAGATAACCATAGTTTCTCTCTTGTCATTGAATTTAAATGATAGATTTTGGTAACGTATTTTATCGAGTAGAATAGTCGGCCTCTATAAAACAAGAAACATGATTGATTGATGAGTTACTCGCTTCATAATTATGATTTATGGGCGCCATACGATGGTTTGCAAAATTTGCAACATGACATATATTTGCAAATAAAACAACCTCTATAATTTATAACTATACACAGTTAATTACTTGAGTTTATGTTTTAAATAAGATAGTGAAATCGTGAATTATACGAACCATTTCATCATGAAATCTAAAACTCTAAAAATCGAATATTGTATTTTTATACACAGTCCAAAAATCAATCCACTGATTGTATCCACAATTGTTAAAGTTCTAACAACTTAACAAGTTTGCCTTAGGCCATCCGTAGCGCCTTCGGGCTTGGCTGCGGGCTTCAAGGGCTCCTTCGGGTAGTGATGCGGGGATCTGCGGGCTTGGCTTCGGGCTTGAAAACCCGCTGAACCCGAGGGTGTATGTGAGAGGAGGGTGAGGGTGGGGTGGGTTGGGTTGCGGGTTCCATAATAGCATCGGGTACCCGGTAAACTATTTTAGGGTAAGGAGAGAGTTAGAAGAAAAGCTGATGTGGCGCTGATGTGACGTTGAGGGCTTTTAGTTATGCGCTGCGGATGGCCTTATGCTTTACTCTTCACTCCGAACCCTTGACACTAGACAAAGTATACTATTTTTTAGTTGAAGTTGTAGTAGTTTATCAATAAAATATAAAATGGAACCCTAATATTTAATTCCACGATGATGATACAACCAACTAGTTTACCAGTTGAATTTTGTTACAGGATGTTCATTTGACTTGTAGAGCAAGATCCATTCTGTTATCATTGGGGGAAAATTGCCTAAAGTAAATGACTAATCTTAATCTTCTACTGATTTCATTTCTGTTCATCGTATCCCGATCATCCAGTTCCTCCATCATCAATCCATCTAAAGTCAAACAAGTTTCATGGAAACCTAGGTCAGTTTGTTCTTCACCTGTTTGTATGCAGTTTTGAGCTCATTCGATAGTTCAAATCCACCAAATCAACTCATTCTGTTAATAATTGTTTCATGATTTGAATTCTGCAGGGCTTTCGTCTACGAAGGTTTTCTTACAGAAGAGGAATGCGATCACATGATTTCACTTGTAAGTAGTGCTTGATTTATTTGCTAGATTGTATATAACTTTGATTTGGCGATTATTAACTTAGATTGGATTGAAACTAAGAAATTAGCAGAAACAGTTGCAGTTTGTTGCAATTAATTCTTATAGGGAAAGATTTTAGATGTTTTTGATTTCATGATTTGTATATGACTTTGATTTGGCCATTATTAACGTAGACTGGATTGAAACTAAGAAATTAGAAGAAACAGTTACAGTTTGTTGCAATTAATTTCTTATAGGGAAATATTTTAGATGTTTTTGATTTCATGATTTGTATATAACTTTGATTTGGCCATTATTAACGTAGACTGGATTGAAACTAAGAAATTAGAAGAAACAGTAACAGTTTGTTGCAATTAGTTTCTTATAGGGTAAGATTTTAGATGTTTTTGATTTCATGATTTGGATTAGTTGTTACAAGAACAGATTGAATAGAATTGGGGGTGTTATGTAACAGGCCAAATCTGAGCTGAAGAGATCTGCAGTTGCGGATAATGTATCTGGGAAGAGTAAGCTTAGTGAGGTTCGAACAAGTTCTGGGATGTTTATCTCCAAGTCAAAGGTACTTCAACGACTCTTTTCTTATTCTTTGCTTGGAAGCATAGGGATTCAAGCATTGGTTTTCTAAACATTAACTATTTGGTTATTCATATGTTTCATACTTTTTCTTCTTGTCTAGTCCAAAATACATGATATCTTTAAAAGATCAAGATACTCACCACTGAAAATAGTTGTTGATGACCCTGTGCTAGTACCGCTTCTTTTGCCCCTTAAGGCTGCTTTCGTTTGGTACATGGGACAGGTTAGGACGGGACAAAACTTACTGTCCCACGTTTGGCGTGACATGGGACGGGACAAAAATTCACTGTCCCACGTTTGGTGCGATATGGAACAGGGACAAGGATTGGACAGAGTGGGACATGATAGGATGAGACAAAAAAGGGCATTTTTTCCACCAAAATAGGTGGAACAACATGGACAAAAGTGAGACAGAAACAAAAGAATCACTGACCTACCCTCATTTGATATATAATCCTAAATTCCTAATATGATATTATTCTTAAGGGTCACCACCACCGATCACCGCCGCTACCACCATCGGCGGCCACCGGTAGCCACTGCCATCCACCCTCGGCCACCACTACCTATTCCTCCACTATAACAACATTCTCCACCATCTCCACAACCATCCGTCCATCACCTCCACCACTATCATCGTCGACCACCTCCACCACTATCATCGTCGACCACCTCCAATGACACCGATCACCACCATCCATGGCCGCCGCCACCATCGGCGGCTACCAATAGCCACCACCGACCATGGTCAACCACTTCCACCGCTTCTTCCACTACAACTTCCTCCACCACTCCACAACCAACGCCCATCGCCACCTCCACTTATCATCGCCACCCATTGCGCCACCACCACCGACGATCAACGCCAACCACCGTCGACCACCTCTTCCTCCACTACTCCAACCTCTTTTAACATGTGTACCGCATCTACCACTACCATCGTCGACCACCTCCACCGATCACCACCACCCATAGTCGCCACCACCGACGATCACCGCCAACTACCGTCGACCACCTCCACCACTACCATTTTCGACCACCTTCACCTCCACCGGTCACCACCACCCATCGTCGTGTACCACCACCTATACTCTCCGCCATATCGACCACAACTACCTTTTACACCACCACTATCTATCATCTTCACGTCCTTCATACTATCATTTATGTATTACTTTATGTGAATGAAAATTGTGTAAAAAACTAAAAATGTTTTTAAATTAAATTATTTAAATATATATTTTATTTGTGTAATTTATAACTACTATATGATATATAAAATCATCAAACAAGTTTTAGGGAAAAAGTTGTCTAGTCCTGTCCTATCTAGTCCTAGTCGTACCAAACGCAAGACAGACACTTGTCTTGTCCAGTTCTGTCCTGTCCTCTTGTTCTGTCTTGTCCTCTTGTCCTGTCCTGTCTAGTTTTGTCCTGTCCAGTCCTGTCCAATCATGTCTGCGATACCAAACGCTACCTAAAAGTCTACCAATGCTATTATATTGTATCTAGTAGAAGCCAAAAGCATGGAGGTGATTATTGTAAACGGGCGGTCTACAGTTAAATCTTCGTAGAAAGTCTAAGGCATCACTTATTTTGGGGTGAACAAAGTATTCTAAATCTTATTTATTCTTAGAATTCTTTTAAGTGATGATTTGAGTATTCACTATGACATGGGGGAAATTGTAATTTGGGCACCTTCTCGATGGTACATCATTGTATATGTCTAGGTTGAAGTACCATGAGAATGATGTTATTAAATGTAATACTAACTCAGTGATGAGGTTAACTAGTAACAAGCGGTGAGAATTGAGGATATTCTGGAAGATTTTTTGAATATACATTGTAAAATCTTTATAAATTCTCTTCTGAATGGATTATCTGCTTGGAAAAAACTATTAAAAAAACAGAGAATAAGTCGTAGGGTAAATTGCAGAAATATCCTTATCTGCATAGGTAAGTTTGTGTATATCTAGTGACATGGAGATGGTGGGAAATGGAAGAAGATAAGTGGCTCATTAGAGACTGCAATAGAGTTATTGTGTCAAAAATTAATTATTTGCAACATCACATTGATGGGCCAAAGATGATGCTCAATGATATCTCATTAGTTGCTGCTTTTGGTTGCTAAAGTGTTCTTCCTCCTTCTCTATTGACCCTACTCATTTATATCCGTTTGCACTTGACGTAGGATCCAATCGTTTCTGGCATAGAAGATAAAATTGCAACTTGGACCTTCCTACCAAAAGGTATGTTTCATTACAGATGACACCTAAGCAAATCTGTTGTCTTGCCATTGTTACTTGCATCAGCGGTTCCCATAATCTTTTGTCTGTTACACATGTACATGTTTCTGAAACTATTTGTTCATGAACTCCCAAAAACTTGCTAAAAACTTATAATTTCATGTAATCTTAGAGCTTCATTTTTTTCTTATTATTTCTTACATGTTAATAATTATTTATTTTTTTAGAAAACGGAGAAGACATACAAGTATTAAGATACGAGCATGGCCAAAAATATGATCCACACTTTGATTACTTCACTGATGCTGTTAATGTTGCACATGGTGGACACCGCATAGCAACTGTGCTGATGTATCTCAGTGATGTTGAAAAAGGTGGTGAGACAGTTTTCCCATCAGCAGAGGTTAGTCGAAAATTTCTTGTCACTTCTTATCTGTTACTGAATTTAATCTAATTAATGAAGTTTATGACGTTGATAGGAGGTATCTCGTCATAAAACATCAAAATCAGACGAAGATTTGTCTGAATGTGCAAAGAAAGGAATTGCAGGTGAGCAAATGACACAAAACGTATCTTTGCTTCTTTAAACTCGTTTATTGAATCAATGCACACCCACATCTAAAATGCTAGTGCAAAATGCCAAAATGTGTTTGGGACATGAGACAAGATAGAACAAAAAGTTTTTTGTACTACGTTTGGTAAATTACTAAACTACCCATGCCAAACAGTGAAACCAAGAAAAGGAGATGCACTGCTGTTCTTCAGTCTGTACCCGACAGCAATCCCGGATGCAACCAGCCTCCACGGTGGTTGCCCTGTAATCGAAGGGGAGAAGTGGTCAGCAACCAAGTGGATCCACGTTGACTCGTTTGACAAGATTATTGGTGGCGGTGGGGATTGCAAAGACCAGAACGAAAACTGTGAGCGATGGGCGGCACTGGGAGAATGCACCAAGAATAAAGAGTATATGATTGGAACTCCTGGTTACTGCCGCAGGAGCTGCAAGCTGTGTTAATTAGCTTCATTTTCCCGCTGAATCTTGTAAGTTTTGCTAATATATATTTACGTAACTTTTAGCTAATACTATAATCATTTGTTATGATAAAATATGGGTTTTATATTCGAATCCTATGTTATATAACTTTGGTATTAGATATGAATCCTATTTTATAACTTTTTAAAGATCTTACTTATTGATCGTAAGATATAAAGTTTGTCCTAGGGAGGTATTCTCATGGAAGGATTGATACCAAAGACCACAATTAAGAAATAAAGGTTAAAGTTTGTGTTTTTATGCTGTGCTGTATGGTGTCTCATTCAGGGTTGGGTTTCATAGGAAACGGTAGCTACTAACATCATATCTTTATTTCTTATCCCAAACAAAGATATACAAAACGGAAACCGAAGTGTGAAAACCGTTCTGAAAATGAAAAAAGCCAGAGAAGATACACTCAACGTGATAATTCTTGAGATACGCTTCTCATGGTCGGCCGATACTTTGGATCTGTGTGAATGCACGCTAGTGCTACATTATAAACACGAAGAAGCTCCTTTTGTATCCGTGCGTTTGTCGGATACGTAAGTCGTGCATCCAGTATATCTGCCAATGAAGTGTCAGGATTGGTAGATATGTTTATCGACGACAGAAGGTCTCCAGGGTGCTTCCCTCCAATTGTTTCAAGTGCCACCACTCCAAAGCTATACACGTCACATTTTTCCGTCACAACCATGGTGTATGCAAGTTCTGCACGATAATAACAAAGGATTGTTACCCACATCTTTACCATAACAAAGGATTGTTACCCACATCTTTACCATAGCTGCCACCAAAAGATGGCCACTTTACCATATGGATGTCAAGAATGCTTTTCTAAATGGTGATCTCGAAGAGGAAGTCTACATGAGACCCCCTCCAGGTGTGATCTCTCGTCAGGGTCATGTATGCCGACTTCGAAAAGCCCTCTATGGCCTCAAACAAGCTCCTCGTGCTTGGTTTGAAAAATTTAGCAATACTGTCATTTCATTGGGATTTTCTCCGAGTAATTATGATTCTGGACTGTTTACTCGGACCACTGTTGCAGGTATTATCTTACTCCTATTGTATGTTGATGATATGATCATTACCGACAATGACTCTACAGGTATCACACATCTCAAACAGTCTCTCAGCTCATGCTTTGAGATGAAAGATCTTGGTAAACTACACTACTTTCTTGGTCTTGAAGTTCTGTCAGACTCTTCCGGCATCCATCTCTGTCAAGCCAAGTACATTTCAGATCTGTTATCCAAAGCTGGGATTACAGACAACAAAGTCGCTTCTACGCCCATTGAGCAAAATCTGCATCTTGCTCCCAATGTCGGCACCCCGCTGCGGGACCCTACACGGTACCGTCAACTAGTTGGATCTCTGGTCTACCTGACTGTTACTCGACCGGATCTTGCATATGCAGTTCATATAGTCAACCAGTTCATGGCTGCTCCGTGCTTCGATCACTATGTCGCAGTTCTTCGTATCCTTCGGTATCTTAAAGGGACAATGTTTCATGGACTTCACTTCTCATCCACATCGTCCTTAACTCTTCGTGCATTCTCCGATGCTGACTGGGATGGAGACATAACAAACCGTCGCTCTACCACCGGATATTGTTTCTTCCTTGGAGACTCTCTTATTTCCTGGCGCAGCAAGAAACAATCTCTGACAACTCGATCTAGTACTGAAGCCGAGTATCGAGCTTTAACTGACACTACGCAAGAACTTGTATGGCTACGCTGGTTACTATCTGATATGGGTGCTCATCAGATCTCTCCAACACCATTGTGGTGTGATAACAATAGTGCTATTCAGATTGCTCACAATGATGTCTTTCATGAGCGTACAAAGCACATCGAGATTGACTGTCATTTCACCCGTCAACATGTTCTTCGCAAGACCATTCGACTTCTCCCAATTTCAACCATTGATCAGACAGTGGACATCTTCACCAAAATCTTCCGGGGCGTTTTCGGGCTCTTGTTTCCAAACTCAATTTGGCTCATTCTTCCCCTACTTTAGTTTGAGAGGGGGGGGGGGGGGGTGTTAGAGTTATAATCGTATATATGTAAAGTACAAGGGTCCTTCTGTAATTATCTGTAACTTAGCTTGTATAAATAGGTTGCTTATCTTTCATTATTAGGTTAATCAACTATTGTAATCGTTCTCTCAATTATATGAAAAGCTGCTGAAACCTTCGGCCACATCTCTCTCAATCGTCTCATTCATTCATCAGTTGATTCCTACTTCAATTCTAACAATAACAAAGGATTGTTACCCAATTTTCAGCTGCTAATTAATAGAGGTAAAAGAAGCATCATACCTGGAGCAATATATCCCAAAGTTCCAGCGATTATAGTTTGGTTAGACGAATCAGGGTCGAGCAATCTGGATGCTCCAAAGTCGGCAACAAATGCTTCCATTTCTGAGTTCAAGAGAATGTTGTTGCTTGATATGTCTCGATGACTGATACGTGGGTTGAAATCATGATGCATATATGCCAAAGCATGGGCTACGTCTTTCATAATTTTCACCCTCGTGTTCCAATCAAGTTTTACAGCTTCAACGTCTCTTAGCGCGCAAAATAGGCTCCCATTTTCCATGTATTCATATACAAGGAAGTTGCAGTTGGTATGAAAACAAAAACCATAGAGTTTGACTATGTTTTTGTGCCTTAGGTTGGTCAACACTTGGACCTCATTCCTGAAACTTTTGTCGAATGCCGGTTGCTTTGCTTCGTACCTATGGAGTTTTTTTAGAGCAAATGTTTTACCGCTTGGCAACTTTGCTTCATAAACACTACCATAGCCACCGGTTCCAATGCAGTATTTGAGGTCAAAGTCTTCTGTTGCCTTGATGAAGTCTTCGTATGCAATTGTTCCGTCATAATTCAATATCATGCCCACATCTCCATGTCTTTTGATTTCTGACTGGATTTTCATTTTGGTAGCCTTGTGACGGTGGTAACACACATAACCAAGCACTAAGAAGCAAAATCCAAAAATGATGGGAAGAAAAATTTCCAAATAGAGGACAAGTTTGTTTCTTCGATGGCCCAGAGGACATTCCGAAATAGTTTCAGTGAACAGATGATTCATAGATAGATTTACGAACATCAACTAATTTAACAAAATATCAGGTACTCCAACTAACTTGTTACTACTAAGGTCCAAGTACTCTAAAACAATGCAAAACCTAAGTTCCCTTGGGATAACTCCAGTCATTAGATTATTAGAGAGGTCTAGTTTCCGGAGGCGACATGGTCTTTGAATTGTTATGTTTCCCGATAGCTGGTTTGACGAAAAATCAAGGTAATAAAGGTTTGACAAATCAGGAGGAATTTCACCCACAAGGTCATTACGACTAAGGTTCAATTGTTCTAACTTTTGCAAGTTACTTAGTTCTTTTGGTATGCGAGAATTCAGTTGATTTTGGCTCAACTTGAGGACTGTGAGATTGACCATGGAACCAAGAGATGGTGGGATTGGACCTGTAAAGCTATTTTCACTAAGATCCAGATAAACCAAATGCTTCAAACTCCGTATCCGAGATGGCAGAATACCACTGAAATTGTTATGAGAAAGATCTAGTTGTTCTAATTGAGATAGATTGGCGTAGAAAAAAAGATAACTTAGTGCCAAAGGAAATCTTACCATTAAGATGGTTATCACTCACGTTCAATGTTTGTAGCCTATTCAAATTACCTAGTTCCCAAGGGATGGATGAATTCAATTGATTTCCGCTCAAGTCAAGGAAGGTGAGATTGACCATGGAACCAAAAGATGTAGGGATGGATGAATTTAGTTGATTTCCGCTCAAGTCCAAAAAGTTGAGATTGACCATGGAACCAAAAGATGTAGGGATGGATGATATAAGTGTATTTCCGCTCAGGTCAAGAAAGGTGAGAATGACCATGGAACCGAAAGATGAAGGGATGGATGAATTTAGTTGATTTATGCTCAAGTCTAGAAAGGCGAGATTGACCATGGAAGCGAAAGATGTAGGGATGGATGAATTCAGTTTATTTTTGCTCAAGTTGAGATAGGTGAGATTGACCATGGAACCGAAAGATGAAGGGATTGGACCATCAAAGAGGTTTTGACTAAGATCCAGATGAACCAAATTCTTCAAACTCGTCAGTTGAGAGGGGAGAATACCGGTATGTGATGACATTTTTATGTTTTATAAGTTTCAAGCCGAGGGTAGACATTTTTATGTTTTATAAGTTTCAAGCCGAGGGTATGTAAATGCATACTCAAACCACACAAGTCCATGGAAGAAAGAGGAGACTTTTAAGTCATTGTTTCCAATGTTTCTAACCCACAAGAAGGGTTTCATGATTGCATGCTTTCCACACAGAAAAACGGAGAAATTGCTAGCCAGTTTCCAACTTTCCATTATGAAAAGGGAGAAATGTTTTCCAACTTTTAAGTCAATTATCCAACCGTATAAGATAATTTTTTTTATATATAACTTGTAATAGGGGCAGATCCAGAAGTTTTTTCAAACGGTGCTACCATTTGACTATAAAAAATAAATATAGAGATATTTTTCACAAAATAAATATTGGTCCGACGGTTAGTTTCTTGTTTTTCAAATGTGAGGTCTCTTGTTTGAGTCTTGTTATTTCAACTTTTTTCCAAATATAATAAATTTGAAACTAAATGTTAAAAACTAGGAAAATGACTCTAACAAGACTCGGACCAGGTTTGAAGTGGAAGAAAAGTCTTGTAATTCAACTTTACCAACGAAAACTTGTGTCTTTATTGTAGTTCAATGGTGGCACTCAACAAATTAATACGGTTGCGCTTTTCACGAACCTAATTTTTTTTTACCCTTCGATGGAAGAATAATACGGTGGCACCACTACAGGTCTGCCCATGACATCTAACCATTTATAATCTAAAATACCAATCTGACGGCTTATAATCTGACGTGTTCATCAAATAGACTTTTCCAAACTTAAGGTTGAGTGGATCGGATTGGACAGAACATGATTCAAAACAAGATATAAAGATATAATGTTAAAGTGACTATATTATCCCTCAAGTAATGTTTAATATTCTTTTTTATCATATCAGTTTGGTAAAATTCAAAGAAATTTAAACAATAATACATTGTACAAATACGTTTTGACCAACTAAAATATATTAATAAGGCCAATCCACATGAACTTTACACATGAGTTTTAATAGAGTTTTTATCCAACCATGGCTAAACAATCACTGAATTAAGCCCACGCATTAAAGCTAGCCTTGTAATCCCCGAACTTTTGGTTTGATTTAGAACCAAAGTAGTAGCAGTCTTCACCATCAAAACCAAATAACAGTTTCAATTAATTGTATGCACATGTGCATACTGTCCAAATAAAAGATTAATAGGATGTTCCTTAGTTTTTATTTTTTTGGTTTTTCCCCAATCTCCCTACTCTCTGTATATGCATACCTAAACCACACGATTCCATGGAAAAGAGGAGACTTTTAAGTCAAAAAGTATTTGTTTCCAAATTTTCTTACCCATGAGAGGGGTTGGTGATTCAATGCTTTCCACACAAAAAAGGAGAAATTGCAAGGTAATTCCATCCAATTATCCAATTGTATAAGATAATATTTTTATAAATCACATTTAATCATTTATAATCTAAAACATATCAATCTCACGGTTTATAATTGATGTGTTTTTTAAATCCGTGTATTATCCAAACAAAATGTTAAACAACACATGGTTAGTGATTCTCGACCTTTTTGTAGTGCACATTTGATTATGCCCATGTATATAGAGTATATATAGAGGGAGAATCAAACGAGAAAAATATCAAAATAAGAGGATACAAAAACAATCCAATCACATGTGATTTTTTACTGAAACCTGATTAATTACAGAACATAGTCGACGCAAGGGGTGTCCATGAAACACGTGATTTACACGTCGAGTTTAGTGTAAAATCACATGTGATTTGGCTGTTCTCATGTTCATTTATATGGTTACCGTTTTCATTTGAACGTGACTCTCTCTCTCTCTCTCTCTCTCTCTCTCTCTCTCTCTCTCTCTCTTTGTATATATATATATATTGAGAAAGATTTTTACGTTTTTACGATATTTAGTCTTCTTATTTGAACCCATATGAATAATCTATAATGTCGGTTCACATATGCATATTTAAATAGATTTTGTTCGGATTTTTTCAATGACTCACATATGAACCTTCCACTAACCTTTCATACCTACCTTCTCACGATATTTAGTATTTTTTGAACCAACCACCAAAGCTTGCAATTTAACATATCATCTACGTGATAACGCACAATTGAAAAGGAAATTTTTACTCTCCCAAATTTCCATATATTGAATATTGTAATAATATAATTAAATAAGTTGAATATTTTTATAAATTGGAGTTGGATGCAAATTGTTTTTAGAGATTTTGATTTATGTGATCCCAGAAACAAGTATATACTAGTAAAGATCAATGAATGAACTCCATCTCTATATTGAATATGTCACAAGATTACAAGTACAGAGAGAGTTCACTTCTATCACATATGGAATGCTTACATAAAATGAGTAGTTCTAGGCTATTTATACATAGAGACTAAAGTTACATAAAAGGCCCTTCAACTTAGATACAATATACAAAACTTGCACTAACAGTCTCCCCCTTTGTATCCAAAGTTGAAAGAACAACAAATCAAAAACTAGTCTTGAGGAATGTACTTCTTGTGAATGCCGAAGATGATCTCGAATCTTCTTAAAGCATTTCTGTATTCCAGTCGTTTATCTATAGCTTCCAAGGCTCGGTTGATCAACAACTTCTCTTTGGGCAACAGAGGCACTAACTTCTTCTCATCAAGTCTGAGTTTCCCATTCAGTTGGATCTTGATAAGCTTGAAGGTTCCATCACTATATTTGTTTGCCTCAATGAAACGTAGGAACTTCTTCTTCTTCTTCTTCTTTCCATTAAAGTAGACTATTCCAAACTCAAGGTTTTCAAGAATCTTGTAAGTTGGAATCCCTTCAATGTTGGAAAGTCTTTGATTGGGTTTCAAAATATTAACTCTAATCTGCCCCGCTTCCAATCCCATATGGAAATCAGTCAAGTACGAAAACTTTACAAAATTCTTCATGAACCGCTTCACTGACTGATAAGCCTCAGACCAATCTTTATTCTTGTTCGGAGTTCTGGATAGAATATCATACAACCTTGAAGAAGTCTTCACTGGTAAGGAATTTGAAATCTGCTTCAGTGAAAGACCATTCTTTACCATCAGTTCTGAACACGGTGAATTTTGGATACCAAATATTCAACAACTTCTGAGATTCTATCTTGACAATCTTTACAATCTCCTTCTCCGTTCTCACCCAATCCATATCTTGATCCTTTTTCTTCATTATGTGGAGAAACTCAACTCGGTGTAAGGACGAAATCTTTTCAATAGAGTATAACCTGACAAGATCAATCGGTTGAACCATTTTCACAAAAAGATCTATTCGGATATCTTCTTGGAAGGCGTCAAGATTCTAATTTTGTGTCCTCTTCTCTCTAAATTGGGTTCTTGATCAATGAGCTGTTGAAACATACGTATTTCCGCCTCAGAAACTGGATCTTTGATTACACCTTCTAGAAGTACACGAATATTTAACTCTGGAATACCAATAACTGGATCATCTCCCTTTGGCTCATCATCACTTGAATCATCTGGTTGTACATTCACTCCATCAAACACATCATCTAGTTCTTCTTTAATTCTTACAACGGTTCTTTCTGGTTCATCTTCAGAATCAACATAGATGATGTCTTGAATCAAACTATCCACCAACTTTTCTTCTTCAGTCCTTTTATCACTTCCTTCAGGCTTTTCAATCGTCAAAATGATATCATCAAGAACATTTTCCACATTACCCCCAGTTTGTCTATCTCCTTCAATATTCAAAACTTGCTCTCTTTCAGCATCTCCAACATTAACTTCAGATCCACCAACTTTTCTTCTTCAGTCCTTTTATCACTTCCTTCAGGCTTTTTAACCGTCGAAATGATATCATCAAGAACACTTTCCACATTACCCCCGATTTGTCTACCTCCTTCAATATTAAAAAAACTTGCTCTCTTTCAGCATCTCCAACATTAACTCCAGATCCACTTGCCTAACCAACTTTCTGTCTCTTACTACTCTCCCCCTCATGATGATTATGATCGGGATCTTGGTCATCATGTCTTTGTTTAGAACTTTGGGCTTGAGATTTGAAGGATTGTTCCAGAACTGCAATTCTGTCAGAAAGGGATTTAAAGCCAGAAGTCATGGCTTGGGTCATTTCTTGGATGGATTGTTGTAAGGCTTGGAAATCTGAACTGGTAGGTAATCGGATTTGGATTTTAGTTTGTTTTCTTAAGAGGCCTACAAGTTCTACCTCTTCAGCATCATTGTTATCACCTTGAGCCAACAGCTGAGCTAATAATCTGGATTTAAGCTCATGTATGGGTAAGGTTTGTTCAGGTTGGGAGGATGGTGGTTTGGATTTAGGTTGAGATTCATGTTGAGGATTGGGTTGGATAGCCGGTGTTTCTATCACAGATTTTCCTTTAACGGCACGACTCACCTCTTCAGACAATTTCGCCACAATTTTCCTCATCTCCTCCGTTTGATTCTTATAAGACGTATTCAAAGATACCAGAGCCACTTCCAATAACTTCACCGTCACATAATGTGGAGGGGGTCCCATTAAGGCTCTTATCGTTGTGCACGAACGAGATTAACACCCAGACCACTTAGGTTATTGGTTGACATGACAGTTGATGTAACTGCATGGCCTCTGTTCAACGCTGGCATGGTGTTAACGTTGACAGGACTTCCTCCCGGTCCTCGTGTAGCACCAACGAATGACAGCAACACTCAGGGTGTTCCGATTGGAGCACAAAGTCCAATAGATTGTGTCACCAACGGTTGAGTGACTGGCGATTGTGTCCTAGGAAATGAAGTATATCTAAAAGGCTCTAGACTCAATGTGCGCCCAAACGAAGTCGATGGTGGGGGCAGAGGCCTATCTGTTTCAATACCAGCAAACACCGAGTGTGTTGTCGATAGACTTTGTGCTTGACCCCCGTGAGAAAGTGAAACATTAACTTGTTGAGAAGTTAATGAGTGGCTTAGTGGGGCTGTTCAATGCATAGCTGGGTCCACTATGTCTTTTTCAATGTCTAACGGCAATGAACGCATGTTGTGTAATGTCTCGGGTAAGTTCGTAATTTAATTTGGGTTTCGTTTTATTTATTTACTTTATTTTATAAGTTTAGGGGTGTTTATGTCATTTTGATTAAGATAAAACCCCTAATTGCAATTTTGGTCCTTTTATATATATTGATTCACCTCCTTAGATCATAAGTCGGTTTCAATTTTTGTTCTTTGTGTTTGGAGTCAAGAGAAGCAGAGAGAAAGAAGTGTCCGTTCGATTAGGGCCGAGAAGGATTTTCATTTGAGTCGTTTTGAGGTATAATTCCTTTTCAAATTATGTTCATGGTAGATAGTATTAGATTTCTATCGGTTTAGAATATCCAGTTTTGATTCTTATTTGAGTTTCGATCGAGTTCTGGGTGTCGATCAGTTGTCCGGATTCTTTGGTTTCCGGATTCGACTTTTTCCGGATTCCTCGTGTTTTCTGGATGTTTATGTTACCCGGATAAAAGTTTCAGGATTCCAGATTTCGGATGCGGTTTCCAGATAGTTCCGGATTTGGTTTTCCGGATATAGTTTCTGGATAGTTCCATATTTGGTTTTCTGGATATAGTTTTTCAGACATGGTTTCTGGACTGGTATCCAGATGAGTTATCCGGATAAGATGTTATAAAATTTGTCTAGGGGCGCTTCCCCCAGACCCCGCAAGGGCGTTGCCCCTTGAGGGACATTTGTGGATAAGGGTGTGATAGGCTTATTTAGGATTCTTAGCCTGTCATTGAGTTTTACTTGATAAGTAGTTATATGTATTTTGTATAATTCAGATTTCGTGAAGTCTGTGGAAAAGTAAGGTTCTTGCAATTTGTCAAGAGAAGGTGTTATTTGCGTATTTCTTTCAGGTGAGTTTTACTTAAACGTTTTCAAACTGGAATACATATATATGTGGAATAAATATGTGGTAGGTAGTGTGATGATATGCTTATGATTGAAAATATGATATATTGAGATATATGTTGTATTTATATAAGCATTACACTACACGAGTGCACCTTGGCCGGACTGAGGGCCGACGGAGTATTGGCTGTACGGAGGGGCAACGGAGTTGGCTGTATGTTAGTGCAGCGGAGTAAATTGATTAGTTGGTTAGTGCAACGAACTAATATGGCCATGCGAAAGAGTTGTACACAGTGCATACGAGTCATGCTTGGTATTCAAATACTTGTTTGTATATCTGTGTTTTACAATATAATTATTAAACTGACAGGGATTTCTCACTTAGACCAATTGGTCTAACCCTCATTTTGTTTTCAAAAATATGTATTCCAGGTCGTGGAGCGAGTAATAGCAAAGGAAAAGATAAACTGTGATTTGCTTTTGGAAGCCGTGTGTTTTGGAGTTTCATGAAGTGTTTTGTATTATTAGTCTTGTTAGTTATGATGTAATTTTATCAGCAAATAGTTTGTACTGATATATGTATTGTAAACTTTTGGGACCAAGAGACCTATGTGAGATAATATGTATCTTTTGTTATTAAATGATGAGATGTAAATTATGTTATATGATGTATGTTTGGGATGGGTTGTTACATGTTGACAGTAGATGTGGCTACCCGACTTGACACGGTTTGGGAAGGATCTGTATTTATTTCTTTTGTAGATCCTGTCTCACACTCATCATGTTTTTTTCTTTCCATCTCACTCAAGCTCGCATTAATTTCTGTTTCAACTAAAACACCCTCAGCCAACCTTTTATCTCCCCGAGAACCGGCGTTCTCGAAATTCAAAGAAATGGAGGCAACATCATCAACCTCAAATCCATCATCAGTATTTTCATCGTCATCATCAGAATCGTCATCATCTCCAACCTCATCATCTGCTTCAGTTTCTGAACTTGAAGTAGTGAAGACATTTGTTGGGTCGTCAATATCCATAAGGATTTCATCTTTTTCAGAGTCAGAAGAACCAAGATTTTCTTCTTCTGCCTCAGACGCATGACCAGGAGCACCCCCATCTCCATCTCCCCTCACAGATATATTTTCTCTCAACTCCACCTGTTCAGGTACCCTAGTATCCTGAACCTGCTCACCTAGATCTATAACCTCACTTCGCTCTCTTAATTGGTGTGCACCCTGGGTAGATCCCTCAGGATCTGGCCGGACCATGGGTGCAGGTTCTTGTTTATACTCACCCACGATTGGGGACTCCTGGTCAGCGTAAGCAAGTACCACATCTGGAATGACCATTATATGATCAAAGTTGACGTCATAAGGAACTCTGATATAATGCATCCATTGCTCTGGCCCATGGACTGCATCTGCTCGTCTCGGAATATTTGCATTAGAGTTCATGATGCTCCAAATGATAATTTGTAGAAAGCGTTGAAATGGTACGAACTTGCGAGCTTTTGAAGATAGAGCTTTGTCGGTTACCACCTCAATCAGATCATTCCAAATCAGGATGGCAAAATCTATCTTCCGGTCAAAGGCAATAGCATGAAATATTCGCAGAGTTGATATGCTACACTTGTCCAAGCCGGTATGTTTTGATGTCATACAACGGTTGATTATGCTGAACAGGGTGTACCATATGGGAGGTAGGTACTTTCTCTTGAAGTTAGAAGCTCTGATCAGATCTCCACTACAGTGTATTTGTAACCCAATGCCATAATGTCATGACATAACTCAGCTTCATATATGATGTATTCAAAATTGTTTGATCGGGGCAATTCCAGAAAAGTTCTCAGTCTTTTGAGTGTCAGCTTCGTATCAAAGTGATCTATCTTCATTGTAAAATATTGATTGGACTCATTGACTGGACAGAAAGTCAGAGTCTTCCAACATTGTTGTAGATAGATTAATGGTACCAACTCTGTCTTCTCCAAGGCAGTTCTGAGTGGATGACCCTTAAGAATTTCCACTACATTCTGATGGTCCATCCGAACGGCCATATCAAAAGTGAAATTGTTGTGAGAAATCTTAAGATAGTCTTTTGGAAGAATCAACTCATCATCAAAATTTCTGGCATTGACAGAAGGATGAGAGGATCAGTGGGATGGCATAACAGTGTTTTCATCAGATGAGTTATCATTACCATGTTTCTGTAAACGTGCCATTGAAACTGTTCTGGAAGATGTTTGAGTTCTGGTGAAAAACTACCAAGTAACTGTTTTGAGAAAAATTCTCAAAAATTTCCTATGTCTGGGAGTTATCGCACAACACACCAAAAGTTATCGCACAAAGAGGTTATCGCACACAACTTAGGCAATCAAAAAAGTTAACGCACAACGCTTATGCGATAAGATTGAATCTTTTTGTTAGGCGATAAGTTTGAAGTTTTGAATACAAGTGTTAGGCGATAACTTTGAGTTTTTGAAACTAACTTTAAAACTCAACCCAGATTTCTATGATTTCAATTAAAAGGCACAAACAAAGCATGGCCCTAGTTTCGTTTGACTAAGAGTGAACCTATCTTATCATATTTTGGCATTTAACTAACACATAGAGTGAAAATCGACGTTGAATATGAACAGTCACATATGTCGATTGTAAACTCAAGAAACACATCAAATAATCGATCAATAAGAGTAATGGGTGAACGAATAGTGATCGATATACTGACCTGGAATGATTCTGAACAAAATTGATAAGAAAAACAGCAACAAATCATGATTTGCAAGTAATTCTTTGAGAGCACAATGGGTTGCAATAGTGGTTATCGGAAAAAGTAAAACATTTGAATAACCGATATATATATATATATATTAATATATATATAGTGCTTAGGGTTTTTGGACACGTGGAAACAAATGAGTGGTCCAAACGGTTGACATGCCACATGTCAACTTCTCGCCTGAAAGATGGGCGACAAGTTCATCTTCATCACACGACACTTGGGCAATGAAGGGATGCATAGTACTGTTCACGTCAACTTATCGCACAACACTTAGGCGATAATTAATTCTTATCGACCAAAGGATGGGCGATAAGTATTGTTCACACATTCTTATCGCTCAACACTTAGGCGATAAGAAAAGTTCTCGACCAAGGCTTAGGCGATAAGAAATGTTATCGACCAAGTCTTGGGCGATAACTTGTACACTTAGTCATTTTTCCAAAATTTTCAACCTTTTCAAACTTTTATTATCCAAGTTAAAAGATGTCCAACTTTTAACGGGTAACCTTCAGATGACTTTGAAAAATCATTTTGTTCCCCCTAAAATGATGCATAGAATTTTCAAAATATGTTTTCATCATAAAGGGTTTGCACAAAAATTCAGATCAGAAGACTTACTCCCATCTTCAATGATATGTATGAACAACTGCACACAAACTCAGATATTTATATGAACAACACAAATATGTGAAATATCATGCTCCCCCTTTTCCAATGATCAGTAACTTTTTACTGTCTCCCCCTAAACACAAGCAACACATTATTTTGCACAGAACCATGAAGAAAAGAAGAAATAGAAATAGGTAAACAACTGTAAAAATTGAAATAAACTTTGTAAAATACAGAAACATAGACTTTTGAAAGATTCAATTAGATGAAAATTAATATTTTCAATCAAGATTATAAGCGTGAATGAAAATTAGAGATTTTCAACTGATTGAATGAATATTATAATTATTCAAACCTTCATGTTCAACATGCCTATCTTTGAGATTAAAATTTGAAACGCTTTTCATCTAAAGCTTTAGTGAAAAGATATGCAAGTTGAAACTCTGTAGAAACAAAGTAAAGTTCAATAGTACCTTTCTTCACATGGTCCTTGATGAAATGATATCGAATATTAATGTGCTTCGTTTTTGTATGCTGGACAGGATTCACTGAAATGGCAATTGCAGACTTACTGTCACAACAAATTGGGATCTTGTCATACTTACATCCAAAGTCCATAAGTTGAGTCTTCATCCATAACAGTTGTGAGCAATAGCTCGCGGCAACAACATACTCAGTTTCTGCGGTAGATGTTGACACACAGTTTTGTTTCTTTGAAGCCCAACTCACTAGCTTGTCTCCCAAAAATTGTACGTGACCAGTTGTGCTTTACCTATCCATAAGGCTTCCGCCGTGATTAGCATCAGAATAAGCAGTTAGTTCATAGCCCGTTCTCTTTGGGTACCACAAGCCAAGGTAGGGTGCGCCTTTCAAGTATCGGAAGATGCGTTTAACCGCTCCAAGATGGGATTCTTTGGGATTTGCTTGAAATCTCGCGCAAAGACATGTAGCAAGCATGATATCTGGACGACTAGAAGTTAAGTACATAAGAAACTGATCATACCTCTGTAAGTCCGAAGATCTACTTTCTTACCATTGGGATTTGGACCGATTTTGGACCCTGGTTCCATCGGGGTTCCAATAGATGTACTATTCTCCATCTTGAATTTCTTCAAGATATAAAAAATATATATATACTTTGATTGATTTATGAATATCCCCGTTGAAAACTGCTTTACTTGCAATCCGAGAAAGAAGTTAATCTCTCCCATCATGCTCATTTGAAACCTGGTCACCATGAGCTTAGAAAACCATGTACACAATGCAAAATTAGTCGCAGCAAAAATAATATCATCTACATAAATTTGCACAATAATAATGTCACCTTTGTCGCGCTTTATGAATAACGTCGTGTCGATCTTACCTTTATCGAAACCGGACTCAAGTAGAAAGGTGGATACGACCTCGTACCATGCTCGAGAGGCTTGTTTTAAACCATATAGAGCTTTGTCTAGAATATATACGTGATTCGGGTGATCTTTGTCGACAAAGCCTTCGGGCTGAGAAACGTATACCTCTTCCTTAAGAATGCCATTCAAGAATGTTGTTTTTACGTCCATTTGATAGACCGTAAAATTCTTCTAAGCAACGAATGCTAAAAAGATCCGAATGGCTTCAATTCTTGCTACTGGAGCATATGCTTCATTGTAGTCAATGCCCTATTGTTGACGGTAACCCTTTGCTACGAGTCTAGCTTTATTTCGCATGATTATTCCATCTTCATCCTTTTTGTTCTTGAAGACCGACTTTGTACCTATTACACTTTTGTCCTTGGGTCGAGGCACTAACCACCAAACTTTTAAAGCTTCAAACTGATTCAACTCATCTTGCATTGCTAACACCCAATCTGGATCTTCCAAAGCTTTAGATACGGTTAACAGTTCAATATTGCTTAAGAAAATCGCAAATAAACACTCATTCGTAATAGCTTTCAAAACTGATCTCGTTTTGACTGACGAAGACAGATCACCTATTATTTGATGAATAGGATAAGCTTTTGTCCATTTAGTCGAGTGTGGGTGTGGAACATATGATGACTGAACATTTTCAAGGTTTGCACGTATTTCTTCATCAACCAACGGTACAGGAATATGAACAGTTGGAGATTCTGGAGGATTATCATTCACAGGAATTGGTTCTCCAGAAGGTTCTAATGGTTGCTGATGTTCTATTGTAGCATTAACTGAAGATATATCTGTCTGTATTGGAATAGGAACATCCTCAGATGTAGGAATAGAATCTTGTGTGACAACGTTCGTTGTTGTGTCCGTAACATGAATAGAATCTTCAACAATAGTAGTTTGAGATGCATCTGGTTCTGTATTGTCATCTGCAGCGGAATCTGTTGTGGATGCATATTTCTTCCTGTTAAGAACATTTGAAGAAGGATTGTAAGTACCATAATACTCATCATAAAATTCTTCAAATAAAATATCAAGATCAAATAAGTGAGATTTAGAAGTAGAAGGTTGATCCTGATTTTTGTTTTGAACAGGTTTTGAGTTGATGTGTCCAGAAGCTAATACGCAGTAAGTGCGGGTTCTGAACTGTTATGATCAGAAGCCAATTCTTTAGTTTCATCAAATTCAACATTAACACTATCAACGATTGTCTTTGATTGCTTCAAATAGATTTTGTATGATGCGACAGAGAAAGAATATCCAACGAAAATACCCTATTCAGCTTTTGGACTGAACTTGTTGAGATTTTCCTTGTCTTTTAACACGAAACACTTACACCCATGAAGATGTTTTATGGTAGGTTTCTTGTTATTCATGATGTCATACGGAGTCTTGGCAAATCGACAATGAATAACCGAACAATTCTGAGTATAACATGCAGTTGCCACAACTTCTGCCCATAGGAACAAAGGTAGATTGGAATATGTCAGCATAGTACTCGCCGATTCCACTAAGGTTCTATTGCACCGTTCAACTACACCATTCTGTTCAGGTGTTCTGGCAGCAGAGAATTGTTGAGTAATCCCGTTAGATTCATAAAAATCTCCCAAGACACTGTTTTTAAACTCAGTGCCATTATCTGAACGAACAATCTTGACAAACATTTGCATGTTGTTTTGTGCTGACTTGATGATGTTGATTAGATGGTCAGAAGTTTCGTCTTTTGTGCGAAGAAACTTTACCTATGTGTATCTATAATAGTCATCAACAACCACCAGGATATATTTCTTGCCGTTAATACTTTGAGTCTTCATCGGTCCACATAAGTCAACATGTAACAACTCCAAGACACGTTTTGTTGTTGGTTCAGGCTTCGGCTTATGAGGAACTCTTTTCATTTTCCCCCTCTCACAAGCATCACACAGATTATCCGCACCAAACTTCAACAAAGGAAGACCACAAACTAACTCACGCTTTACCAATTTCTGCATATATCTGAAATTTAAGTGAGACAGTCTCCGTGCCACAGCCAACTTTGTTGAATAGAAGCTTTCGATAGAAGACACACATCTGCTTCAGGTTTGACCACCGACAAGTTGATTGTGTAAAGATTGGATTTTCTTGTGCCAACCAAAAGTTCTTTATCTTCTTTAGTTCTTACACAACATCGTTTCGCCTTGAAATTCACTTCCAGATCTTTATCACAAAATTGTCCGATACTGAAGAGATTGTGTCCAAGACCTTCAACATAGCTAACCTTTTTTATTGTAAGATTGTCTTGCACAATGTCACCATAACCTAGAATAGGCGAGAACTGATTGTTGCCAAATCTGACTCGACCATTGTTTTTCTCTACATAATTCGATAGAATTTCTTTTCGACCGGTCATGTGGTTAGAACATCCTGAGTCTAAGTACCATAAATTAATGGTCTGCAATCAATCAGATCAAGCAGTTTTAGGTACCCATTTGAAAATGGGTCCTTTTTAGTTAGTTGTACTAGACACCTTTTTAGAAACAAGTTGTCTCTTTTTCTTCGAAAAACCATTTTTGATACGCGAATTAGGAATATAGTAAGAATTAAACTAACAACATGAATCAGGTTTAGCAGAAAAATCACTCCGACCACAAGCAGAGCAAAACCATTCAACATTTGCAAAACTAATTAATTGCTTATTGGAATATTTCTTGTAAGAATTTACAAGTTTTTGTTTGTTATTTGCAACTGATTTTAGTACAAATGGAAAAGAATTGTTTTTCTCAAAATGCTTGTCCGGTGGGGATGACTTTTGCTTCACACGCCATTCTTGTTTCACTCCTTTTGTTTTCACAAAATGATCTGAAAAACCAGAAAATTTAGAAGAATCAGGCGATTTAGAATTGTGAAAATTTTTCTTCTTTGAATTTCGATTCCTTCGTCTTTTCCGTGATGGCTTTTTAGAAGTAGAATTGTCATTCTTTGAATTTGAACACTCACCTTCACAGAAAACACTAAGAGGTTCTTCGTCTTTTACAATAAAGTCATTATGGTTCAGAAGCTTTTCAGAGAAATCAAAATCACAAGCTTTTCCTTTTTCACAAACCTCAGGTTTTGGTTTCTTCTCAACAACAAATTCAGTTTCAAATCCAACTTTAAAATTTTCATCAACATCAAAATCATATGATTCAAAATCAGCTTCATAAGAATCAAAATCATATTCAGAGTCAAATGAATGATCATCAAAGTCCTTTTCAGATGATATATTTTCAAAATTAGAGTCTCCCATAAATGCCTTGCATGAAGACGCATCCGAATCAGTTGATTCAGGTGTATCTACATGTTTGGTTTCAACTACTGCTTTGGTACAAGAGAAAACAGTTGAAATAACTTCTTTTTCGATGTCAAAAGATATTTCTTGATCAATAAGAGCTTCTTTAAAACTATTTGTAAAAATAGTTGAAAGAAAATCTTTTTCCATTTCAAACCTTATCTTTTGTTCAAGAATAGTATCCTCAAGTTCCATTATTTTGCATTCCAAGACTAAAGGTGGAACATATCGTTTGACTTCAAACGGTTGTTCACGTTTTGGTGCAATGGAATATATGTCAAAAATAATCATTTGATAATGAAACTTTTGGATTCTTTTCATACTTTCTGTTTTCTTTTGAATAGCAAAACGGAAGTTGCATTTTTGTGGTGTTCTCTCTTTTTATCTTTTCAAGTTCATCAATTTCCTCTGAATTGATCCATTTTAAAGCACACTCTGGGTAATGTTTAACAAGGTTTAAAAATTTAAAATCGTATAAAGTCGGAACATACAATTCACCTTTGCTAAATATCCAGGATATATCCAATACCCCAATTTTTATTGAAAAAATTTACTTCCCTTGGTTTGTTCAAATGGATATATAGTTTGATCAGACTGACCTCTCATGTAAAGCTTCTTTTCCAAGACTTTTATTTTGTCACAAAAATATGCATTTAGAGTGTTGAGGTATTTTAATGAAATTTCACTCTCACTTTTCTTGTCTTCTAATTCTTTAACTCTTTTGGTCATTTCAGACAATTTATGATTAAAAATTTTCTTATCCTCATCAAACTTGTCTTTTTGACCTTCGAGATATTTGATTCGATCATTATTTTTGCCCCTCTTGAGGTTAATGTCAAGAAGAGTTTGATTTAGACTTGCATTTTCTTCTTTTGTGGTTTTTAGCTTATTTCTTAAACCTTGGAGTGCAAGTTTGATGGTGTTCATCTGATTCATAAAGTAGTTTGAAGAGTTAGAGATTAACTCAGAATCGCAGTCAGAATTGCTCTCTTCATCAGAAACATCCTCAGCTAGGCACATGTTGGCTTGTTCTTCGTTGTCGGCTTCATCATCGGTGCAATCCAACCAATATCCATCCTCCACCAACAACGCTTTACCCGCTTCTTTTTGTTTGGCCAACATCAGCTTGGTCTTGTAGTAATCAGAATTACGAACCACTTTCTTCCGGCAATCTTTTGCAAAGTGACCAGGCGTGCCACAATTATAGCATTTTGGAGTTTCAGCAGGCTTTTTCTCTTCAAAGCGTTTCTTACCATCATCCCGATTTCTCTCTTCAAACTTTCTATCATCATTCTTTTTATCCTCATACCTTTTCTCATCATTCATCTTACCATCAAACCTGTTATCTTTGTTCTTTCCATCATAATTCCTCGATCCAGACGAGTGCCTCAGATTGTTTGAACTTGGTTTCCTATAAAACTTCTTTTGAAAATTCCTTGTTAATAAGATCATCGCTTGTTCCAGTTCGGCACCATCATCTGAAATATTTCCCGTGTACTCAGCTTTCCCACTATCAGATACCTCATTCTGATAGCTTCTTGCATGCTTATCCACCATTAGAGCAACTGGATTAGGAATATACTTCTTCTTTTTCCTATTCTTTTTCTCTTTGATTTCACCAACCTCTTCCTCGCCTTGTTGTAGGGTCTCAAACAGTTCGTGTAACGGCATCGTAGATAACCTAGGATTCTGTTTCATTTGGCGACTCACACTTTTCCATTCGGGTTGAAGAATGCTTAAGAAGTTGACATTGTTTTCTATTACAGTCTTGTTGATCTTGTTTTTGCTCAACTCGTTCAACAATGTTACAAATCTATCATAGGTCTATGCCAAATTCTCATCATCCTTCGCTTTGAATTCCTAATATCTATTGATGCACAATGTCATTTTCATTTGGTTTCCTATCTGAGATCCTTGCATCATTTTCTCGAGTTGGTCCCACGTCATTTTTGCATTCTCCTTGAAACTATGAATCTTGTTGTATATCTCATTTGGAATACCCATGATCAGATGCAACTTAGCCTTCTTATCAGCATCATACCGCAAAGTCTCTTCAGCCGTGTAATTGTCTATCGGTTTCAATCTTCAAATTCGGCTCTGCCTTGAATAGCAGGAACTATCCATCGGAGTCTTTGCATTAATTGGACCTTCTCTTAGAGATAACATGATGTTTGTTCCATTTGATTGTCGTTCTATGAATTCAATAAACCTATATCTCCACTGTTCATATTCTCCTTCGAATAGAACAGGAGGTCTGGTATCGGAACCAAGAGACATCATCATCTCATTCTTAGACATCTTTAAAAAAAATACTTGTTAGTGATCTTTAAACAAATCAAACAATGCAGAAAGAAATATATGCCACATAGTGTACAATCAAAAAGTTCTTGCACAAGGGTTGAGCGATTAGGATTAGTGAACAGTAGTTCTCGGTCAAAGATAGGCGATGAAAAAGTTCTCGAACAACAAAGTAGGCGATCAGGAAGATTATCGGTCAAAACTTGAGCGATCAGGAGAGTTCTCGGTCAAAGAGTGAGAGAGCAGGGAAAGTTTTCGACCAACACTTAAGCGATCAAGAAGGTTGTCGCCTAAGGCTTGGGCGATGAAGTCAAGTTCTCGCACAAAGCTTGTGCGATCAAAAACTGACAAATATCTTTGTAACACCCCCTTCCCGAGATGGAAAAGGAGGTTACATTCAAACCTAAAACAAACCATCAACAAAAGCATACAGAGCACTATAAAACCATATTTAAAAATAAACACCATAAAATATAACAATTGCCTCGTACGATACATTTTCTTTCTTCCAAACTTGTTTTACAACATCAACCAAACTTACATTTTCTTACCAACATACCTCTTAGATCTGAGAATACGTCGGATCCCTTACTCCTTAGATTCCCTTCGAATACCTGCCGCGAAGAAAAAAATGCGGCTGAGCCAAACGCTCAGTGCACAAATACAATAGATAACCAACGAATAATCGAACTAAGCACCGAATAATAATAAAAACCAGGTTTCAGGCAACGAACATACTCTAAAGACGAAACTCGAAGTTCTAAGTGTTCATCAAAACTAGATTGAGCATAAGACACACAAGATGTAGCTTCAACAACAACATATGAAAATACTCATAACCAAGAAACAAAATTAAAAGACGTTGTACCGAACAAATTGATTTTAACATGTTTAATTGAACCGTAAACAAATGAATATTTACAAATTCGTTATTTCACAACAACAATTATCGTCAAAGATCAAAATTGTCAAATCATAACAAACACATATCAGTATATTCCAAACGAATATAAGAAACTTAAATCAAAATCATACCAAATGATTGTATACCGAGCTCGAATACCGCATACACTTGCATATCAACCGACGTGACAAGTGTTAGACATCTGGCCACACAGGCCCATACGTTGGGTAGCAAATCCACACGTACTAAATGTGAGATGCGGCGTTGGGCACTACGCCGACATCCACCCTACAACCATATCACATAAACTAGGGTCGACCCATACGCCTCCTGAATAATATCACCCATCACACCATGGCCAACTCTCACTAGAGCACAAAAATAAATCGAAAGGAGATGCCGTGGACTAATCACACCACCACGGTAGTGTCGCGACATCGGTGCCACAATGGCATGCCTATGGTACCCCCATAGGTGGTTAGTAGCTCGGTATACCATAATACATAAATTTCAAAAGCATGTCACAACACATGTGATCACACTAGATGCATAACAAATCATACTCATTACAAACAAATCAAAAAGGTATTTTAATGTACAAAAATATTGACTGCTCTCTTTAAAAACTTTATAATTCCGAACACACTTTATTGGACAACTTTCAAATCGAAAAGGACTTTAAATAATAAGAATGTGGTAAATCATTAACATAACTTTGTGTACGAACCTTTACAAAATATCTTAAAACAAAGACGTACGGCGAGTCAAATCTGAACGTAGACTAGGAATTTGACACTCACAACATTTCGAAATCAAGTCGGACTATTTTAAGCACTTTACACGCTTACAAATCCAATATTTCGTCATAATTCCAGTAAGTTTTATAAAACTATATCTAAACAGAAGTTTTACGTAAAAGTCTTGTGATTCCAAAGAATCAAGAATGAACTGAATCAGATTTAAAATGAGTTATATACGAATTTTTGAAAACAGTCGCTCTGTTTTTGTCTAAAACGAGACCAGTTTCGGAAAACACAGATTTTAGACGTCTTAGCATAAAAATTACAGTTTCCTCATGTGACAGTAAATCATAGACGACGTCTCCAGCTTTTCAAAAATATATTGTGTGCCTTAATCCGATAAACGACTGAATTGTTATGATTTTAACAAATAACACGAATTTTTCAGGAAAAAAAAATCAGCATATCATATATAGAGTTTAATGTTTCTAAATATTCGGTTTTTGATTTATTATATGTTAAAACCGAAAGAATACACACCCGAGAATACACACGAACAAACAATCAACTAAATCGATACCAAATCGAATAGAACGAATCGAAAGAAAATACATTATTGATACCAAATCGAATAGAACGATTCGAAAGAAAAACGAAGAAACCATACACGTATTCAACGAATCAAACAAACGCATTTCGAAGAGAATTCGTACACATATATAATGGATCAAATTAAATAAACGAGGGAACATAGAGAATCCGTACCTTAACCAATGATTGATCCCTTAGATGGCTTCAACAAATACAAAGCCTTTAAAATCGCAATCCCGACTTCAAACACGAATCCAACTTCAAACCCCAAATATTAATGCTTGAAACTCCAAGAACTTCAACCTTAACTCTTGTTTTTCCTTTCTTTACTAAACCCTAGGCGATTTAATGGTATAAAACAAAAAGATTGATACAACTTAAAATACTAATTTTATTAATAAACTAATCGTCAAAACTTAAGAGATATCCAATTTTATTTTATTTTATTCCCTAAAATCCTAATTTGCATAAAACTACGGCACCAATTTTGATGAACCAAGAGGTTATCCCAAATTTTTTAAAGTTTCCTATATAATTCAACTTCTCAAATAATGGGATGAAAAATTAAAATCCTAATTTGACTATATATCTAATGGCGCCAATTTTCATTCAATAGGTGATCCAAGATTTCCAAGTTTTGCTTGTTGACAAAATAGTCCATCTAATTTCACAAGGTTCCAAACTTATACCAATATTTTGCATATTAATTTCTTAATAGAAAATGCGGGATATTACAATCTACCCCCTTAATAAAATTCCGTCCTCGGAATTTAAGTAAATATTATTATCAAACAAACAACCAAATACCGGTCTTCAAGATTCAAGCACAAATGTAGACTACCTTACCTTGCGAGTTCTCAAAATTGAATCAAGATATCGGTCAATAGATACTTAGTTAACATATCTTAATCTTCAAATATGCAAGCGGTAAGGTTATTACAATCCACCCACTAAAAGAATTTCGTCTTCCAAGTTCATCACCCTAAGTCTCAAAATATCAACGTTCACAAGTCACAATTCAATCTTATACAAGAAATAAAAGACCAAAATTATTTCATAATGCTAGTTGACATCTCAACTAGAATAACTCTATAAAAATGTACCAAAATATCCACCAAAATCACGCATTTAAAAATACCATACATCTTAATTCTAGATACAAAATTGCACAAACTAATATTGCTTTAGAAATCAATTTCTAACTCTAATCATTTGACTTGAGCATTCAAGTATCTCCAAATAAACATCTTAAATTATAAAGATCGCAACCCATAATTCCGTCCCTGATCATATATAAAACTGATATTGGGAAACGTTAAGTATCTTATAACAATTTACCGAAAACCACATTTAACATCAACAATACTTAACTTGCCAAGTCAATAATATGTCATCACAATATTTAAGTTAGTTTGTACTTTGAGAATTGTTGAAGCTTCTGTTGGTTTGGGTTTTTATACAAGTTGCTTTTCATTAAAAAAAAAAAACGTTAACAAACATTAAGTTTTATCAACAGCAAAATAATTGTAATGAAATTAATAAAAAAACATGTTTAATATTAAAAACCACCTTAGGCCATCCGTAGCGTGCTCGGGCTCGGGCTTGGGCTAGGGAGCGGGCTCGGCGGGCTCCAGCGGGTTGTGCTACGGGGGGGAGCGGGCTCGGGCTCGGGTTCCAGCCCCGGGTTCCAAAACCCGTTGAACCCGATTGCTTTTTTTTTAAATAATTTGAAAATAAAGACGTTGGCAACGGCTATTTTTTAAATTTTTTTTTCCAATTTAATCACACTATATATATAATCCTAAAACCCATTTTATTTTTCACACAAAACAACTCTTTCATTCTCTCATTCTCTATATTTTTCACACCAAAATCTCTCAAATTTCATCATGAATCCAAACAAAACACCTACATCCCGTCGTAACCGACCGGATACACCGCAACCGCAAGAAGACCCGGAGCTTGGTTTCCAAGCGTTTTCACAACAAGATTATCATCTGCAATTTTCGCAACAATTTCCGCCACAATTTGGGTAATTTTGTATTTTGTAATTTTTATTTTTTTAGTGTTTTGTATTTTGTAATTTTTATTTTTAATGAATGATATAAATTTTTATTTTTATTATTTATCTTATTTTTATTTTGTTAAATAATTAAATGTATAAATAAAAGAATTAAAAAAAATGAGATATATACTAATTAAAAGATGAGAGCCTTATGTGAAAGTGGGACAAAAATGGTTTTTTTCTTCGTCCCACTAAAATAGTTATAACAAAGTAGGCTTATTTAAGAAAAACACAATCTTACTTTGTTTTTGTTTTTCTCACTATATTCCCTCGGCTATATATCATCGTGTCCCTTTTAGTTCACCGATATCAAGATTGTCTTCGATTCTTCACGAGCCCAAACGTAGATTACATTTGAGTTTCACTTTTTAGGTGAGACCATGCTCTTGTCTTCAAACCCCTATTTGAATTGTTCTTGGTTCCAAATTTGAATCAACTGTTCAATTTAGGGTTCATTCAATTCGAGAGACATAATATATAAGTTTTCAAGAATTCAAATTGATTGTTCAATTTAGGGTCATTTGGTGATGGGTAAAAATATATTTGAAACACTAGAGGAATTGATACAAAATATGTCAAAATAAACATTGTAAATTTTGTCTTGGCATTTCAAGCATTTAATTACTAATTTAATACTCTTATTAAATTACTTTGTGTTGAGCGGAACTATTCCGTCACCGAACTGAGTTGTTTTGAGTATTGAGCTAATCCATATTTTGGTGACGTTTCGAGTATGAAGTGTTCTCCATAATTTATGATTTTGCGTATTGAACCTTACTTATATTTTAGTGCTTTGGATAATAGAGTTTATCCGAGTTTTAATAAATGAGCATCAATCAATATTCACGTGCTAGGTGAGTTTCGGGTTTTGAATTTATAATTGAAAGAATGTTTTGTATTGGGGATTTCATCACAAAAACGGTGAGTTTGGGGAAAAATGTTGCTTTCATATTTAATGCATTTCATTTTAGAAATCGCGACTTAAATATCATTCTTTCAGGTTACCGTTTTATATGATTATGATGAAAACACTTGAACTCACTAGGCATTTAGCCTAACCCTTTTGTGTGCATCAGGTCCTTGCTGACACCATGGTGAAGTGAGTGCTAGTTAAAGGCCCGAGAAGAATTTAGTCATTCGATGACGTCTTTTGCATTTGGAGATAACGACTGTTATTAGGTATCAGTAACATCCGATCTTGACTTGGTCCTAACGTAAGACTTAGTTTATCTATTGTTGATGTTAAATCTAGTTTTGCTATTCAAGTTAAGTATTGGTTTATATAAACGATTTACAATATTTAAGTTAGTTTGTACTAACTTAAATAGAGTTAGTTTATCAATTTTGTTAAATATAAACGATTTACAATATTTAATTTATTTAAATTAGTAATATATACCGTCTGAGAAATATTATATTGTAACGCTGTAAAAAATAATCAATTTTAATTTGGCTCAAGAATTATATCCTTTAAGTGGTGAAAATGCCCATACTTATACCATGAAGTTTTGTAGTCATTTGGCTTGAGCTTAAAGCTGTTAGAAAGTTTTCTTTTAGCAACTTCTTTAATTTTGCCATTTTTTTAAACTTTAAATTAAGAAGATTATACATTCCACATGCTTTTAATTTGTAAGAGCCAGAATTTTGCAAGCTTTAAGCTTTCATTTTTGACCTGAGACTTAGAACTTTGTTATTTTTTCTTGACCCGGGTTGATTTGACCTTTTGTTTTCGTTCTTGAGGTCCATATATATATAATTGATTTTGTTTATGTTATCACTCGTACTTGATGTTAAACTACCTTAACATAAAGCTCATATAACTTTGATGTGGCAAGATATATATGTGCATGTATTGCAAGCTTAACACACATAAATATACAAAGATCATATATAACAATGTGACCATTTACATGAGTTTGGACATTGATGTGTGCCATTTATGTATTTGTTATTATTAAACTTAATATATAGTTAGGTATACTAATTAAAAGATGAGAACCAAGTCAATAATATGTCATCCAACATTTCAACTAATCCTTATAAGACCTTCGAGTTAACTTTCATATTTCTTAGAGAACACATAATTATTTCATCAATACTTTTACATTCTAAGTTTACCAAATCACAACTTTCCTTATGGATAATCAAAGTCGACAATTACAACTATATCATCCATTCGAAGGTCCTAAAACATAAACTCTTAAGACTATTGGCTTAACAAACTTATCCACTTAATTTATATAGTCTACTAGAAAATTGGATCGCCTATTACATTACGGTAACATCCACGTATTTTAACAATGAACAAATCATGCAAAGACTTAAATAACACACCTTATATTACATTTTTATCGACAAACTTCATCAATCTAACTAATAATGTCAAACAATAATTCATCAATCCTAGAGCCAACTAAGAAGACATTTAGGATAACAAAACTAATTCGAACCACGCTTCCGCTACACAACTTAGATATATTCACATAATCTACCCATACTCACACGTCAAACCTATTTGGTTTTCTACAGGATAGAACCTAAAGCTCTGATACCATTTGTAACACCCCCTTCCCGAGATGGAAAAGGAAGTTACATTCAAACCTAAAACAAACCGTCAACAAAAGCATACAAAGCACTATAAAACTATATTTAAAAATAAACACCATAAAATATAACAATTGCCTCGTACGATACATTTTCTTTCTTCCAAACTTGTTTTACAACATCAACCAAACTTACATTTTCTTACCAACATACCTCTTAGATCTGAGAATACGTCGGATCCCTTACTCCTTAGATTCCCTTACTCCTTAGATTCCCTTCGAATACCTTCCGCGAAGAAAGAAATGCGGCTGAGCCAAACGCTCAGTGCACAAATACAATAGATAACCAACGAATAATCGAACTAAGCACCGAATAATAATAAAAATCAGGTTTCAGGCAACGAACATACTCTAAAGACGAAACTCGAAGTTCTAAGTGTTCATCAAAACTAGATTGAGCATAAGACACACAAGATGTAGCTTCAACGACAACATACGGAAATACTCATAACCAAGAAACAAAATTAAAAGACGTTGGACCGAACAAATTGATTTTAACATGTTTAATCAAACCGTAAACAAATGAATATTTACAAATTCGTTATTTCACAACAACAATTATCGTCAAAGATCAAAATTGTCAAATCATAACAAACACATATCAGTATATTCCAAACGAATATAAGAAACTTAAATCAAAATCATACCAAATGATTGTATACCGAGCTCGAATAACGCATACACTTGCATATCAACCGACGTGATAAGTGTCAGACATTTGGCCACATAGGCCCGTACGTTGGGTAGGAAATCCAGACATACTAAATGTGAGATGCGACATTGGGCATTACACCGACATCCACCCTACAACCATATCACATAAACTAGGGTCGACCCATACGCCTCCTGAATAATATCACCCATCACACCATGGCCAGCTCTCACCAGAGCACAAAAATAAATCGAAAGGAGACGCTGTGGACTAATCACACCACCACGGTAGTGTCGCGCCATCGGTGCCACAATGACGTGCCTATGGTACCTGTTAAAACATAAAGTTATTAATAACCAATCTTGTCATCTCTTGGTTTAACTTATTTTAGTTTTAATGTTTTGTTATATTACGAGGACTATTCTTGACATAATTACAAAGTTGTGGATGGCGCTGCAACAGAAAAGAGAAGAAAGGGTAGCGGAGCAATAACTGAGGCTGGAGGGTGTATTCTGCAAAGGACTAGTTAGCAAATAATCGTTCGTATATATAGAATGTGATTTAGGGTTTTAGTTAATTCTTCAGTTTTGTGTTTCATTAGTTTTCCTCTCTCTCTCACACAGTATACGATTAGGGTTTCTGTAGATTAGATTTCTTCATATCTTCAAAGCTCTTGAAGATGTTATGAGTGACGAGTGTATTGTAGTGAGGTTTTCATTTGTAAGTTTTGTTTGTTAAATAAATGGTTTGATTAAGAGTTTTAATATGGTATCAGAGCGCAATCGATTCTGTGGTGCTCGACTTTGTGACGAATGGTAATGTTCTTCTTTCGTTATTCTGCTAAATGAAGTTTTGAATCTCAGATTATTTTGTTTTTCTTCATTATCGTGTTTTGTTGAAAGTTTCTGTTAACGATCTTGTATCTTCTTCTGATTATTCTCTTTTGAATATGTTTTTCATCATAGTTCTTTTTCAACAAAACGTTTCTCTTCACTATTGGAAATACTAACAAGTTCTTGAATAGTTCTTGCTATTGTCCATATTGTTTTTCCAAAAACAAAATAATTTGTTTGTCTTGTTTTCACTAGTTAACGGATCGTATTTCTGGATCTGTTGTCCATTAGATCCAGAACATATCTCGTTCATCACCAGTACATATCTTTTGTTGCTATTGTTTATATTCTTTAAGACAAAATAATCTGTGTATTTTGTTATCATTAGTTCGTGTATCTTGTGTCTGGATCTATTGTTCATCTGATCCAGTACATATCTCGTTCATTACCTTGGATTGGATCATCTGTGTTAGATTCTTCTTCTTTATTGTTTCACTTCTCCTGGATCTAGATCTCCTTTTATTAGATCTGATCTGGATCCAGATATTGGTTGTGCATTTTTTCCTCCTTCATTCAGTTAAGTACATTTGTAATTGTCACTGAGCTGTGTGACCACGTTATTCCTTTTAAAACTACTTTTCACATTCTGCTCAGTCTTTATCCTTGCATATAAGATCTGAATCTTGTCTTATCATAGATCTGATTTAGATCCGTGTGTCTTGGATATTTGTTGCTCTTTTGCATACAAGATCTGAATCTTGTCTTGTCATAGATCTGATTCAGATCCGTGTGTCTTAGATATTCGTTATTCTGTGCATTTAGTTTTCAAATCGTTGGTTCTTACTTCTTGACTAAAGTCTCAGTCAACACCCTGTGATTCGAGGAAGATCCTTGTGATCTGGTGAATCGAGGAGGAAGTCCTAGTAGCTATTTTCCCTTTTTAAACATTAGCTAATCATAGAGGGGTTGCCCTTTCGTCCTATGACTCAAAGATCTGTTGAGTTAGATCTCGGTATCGACGAGGATTAGACTGTGATTGTGTTATTTGTTCAGGAGTGATCTGGACCTATCTGGTACGTTCTTATTCTGGACTTCTATTTGAAACTCCAGATTGCTCACCTTGTTCCGTTGTGCTTCACTCATCCCTCACTGTAAGCGTATTCGTTTATTTCTTGTTGATTGGAATCACTGTAAGTCTTCTCTTACCCTTCTGTGTGGTACCTTGCTATTTTAGATATCTAAGTGGTGGACTTGACCTACCATCCATCGAGTGGCAAGGAATCTTGTCTGTGTGCCCTTATATTTTCATCCCTGTGTGACTATCATTTTTTTGCCTAAGTGTTCATTATGACTGGAGCTGCATCTCCCAAGTCTCCAGAGTCCTAATCTGTGATTGGGAAGCTGGACTTTGGAGATCCTCTGTATCTCCATGCTAGTGACACTACAGGTGTGTCCATCTTAAATATGAAACTTAGTGGGACTGATAACTACAAGGTATGGTCATGTGCTATGACTCTTGCCTTGGAAACTAAAAATAAGTTTGACATTGTTGATGGTTCTATTGTTCGTCCCAAAGATAACGATGTTCTTGCTAGACAATGGGACAAGTGTAACTCAGTTGTCTTATCCTGGATTTTAAATTCTATTTCTGAGGAACTGTATGTTAGTCAGGTATTTTCAAAAATAGCTTCACATGTTTGGACGGAATTAAAGGAAACATATGATAAAGTTGATGGATCTGTCACTTTTAATCTACATCATAAAATCAACTCTTTAAGTCAAAATGGAGCTTCTGTTTTTGACTATTATCACAAGTTAAATGCACTATGGAAGCAGTTTGATGCATTGGTAAAACTGCCTTCATGCACGTGAAATGCCTCTCATGATTTTTTGAAACATAACCAATTAATCAAGTTAATGCAGTTTTTGATGGGTCTGGATGATCATTATGTTCATATACGAAGTAACATTTTGACTACAGACCCTCTTCCCTCTGTTAAAAGTGCCTTTTCCTTGGTATCTAGAGAAGAATCCCATAGAGGAGGGACTCGACCCTCTGATACCAAGGGACAACATTCTACCTTCTTTGGAAAAACAAATGGAAATAAGAAAAACTTTGGAAAAATATCACTTACTTGTAAGCATTGTGGGTTAAATGGACATACCATTGAAAGATGTTACAAGTTAATTGGTTTTCCAAAAGATTTTCAGTTTACCAAACCTAAAAATGGACAGTCATTTAAGTCTTCTGTTGGAAATGCTTGTTCTACTGAGAATCCTGTTCATAATCCAAGCACTTCTAATCTGTTAACAAAAGATCAGATTAATAAACTTCTGTCCTTGATAGATCACAAACAGTCCGAAGGAATATCTGCTAACATGGCAGGTAATTTTTACTCTAATATGGGAAATCTGTCTAATGTGTCTCATAAGCTATCTAGTTCTGGTTGGATAATTGATTCAGGTGCAAATCAGCATATGACCACCTCTTCTTCTCATATTGAAAATCTTATGGATGTTTCAGATTTAAATCTTAAAGTAACACAACCAAATGGAGAAGAGGCAAAAATAAATCAAATTGGAAATTACATATTTAATAATAGGGTCATGTTGTATGATGTACTTGTTATTCCTGATTTCCATGTGAATCTGTAATCTGTTCATAAAATTGCTAGAGATAGTAAAATCTTTGCATTGTTTGATGAATATAAATGCTACCTCCTCCAGGACTTTCAGCCCAGGAAAATTATGGGGACCGGTGGTGAACAAGGAGGTTTATACTTCTTGGTTAAACTATCCACGGGTGAGTCTTTTGACTCAAAGTCAAATCTGTCTATAATGTGTTGTGTCTCACGCCAGTTATGGCACAGTCGGTTGGGACATCAAGCTGATCCTGTCCTTAATGTACTAAAAGAAACACTTAATCTAGGAAGTGATCGACCATCACCCCCTTGTGATATTTGTCACATGGCCAAACAGGCCCGTGACAAATTCAGTTTGAGCAATCATACCACTACTGTGCTTGGTGAATTAATTCACCTGGACCTTTGGGGACCCTATCGGGTACCAAGTAAGGAAGGTTTTCGGTTCTTTTTGACTATTGTTGATGATTATTCTAGATGTGTTTGGGTATATTTGTTGAAAAGCAAAGATGAAGTGGTTGACAATATTGTTGCATTTCACATCATGTTTTTTACTCAGTTTGGCAAACGTGTTAAAACCTTCAGAAGTGATAATGGGACAGAGTTTGTGAATAATAAAGTAGGTGAGTTTTTTAGGACCAATGGAATAATACATCAAACTACCTGTGTTTATACACCCCAGCAAAATGGGGTGGCAGAACGTAAACATAGGCATTTACTTAATGTGGCTAGAGCATTAATGTTTCAAGGAAATATTCCATTGAATATGTGGATAAAGTGCATATTAACAGCTACTTACCTTATTAATCGCACTCCTTCCTCTGTATTACATGGAAAATGTCCTTATGAAATTGTTTTTGGTTTTAAACTTGTATTGACTCATCTTCGGAATTTTGGATGTTTATGTTTTGCTGTCAAACCTAACGTCTCTGATAAGTTTTCTGCTAAATCTAAAAAATGTGTTCACTTGGGTTATTCTAATTCAAAAAAGGGTTATAGACTTTATAGTCTGGAATCAAAGCAGATTATTGTATCAAGAGATGTTAAGTTTTACGAAAACATTTTTCCTTTTAAGATGAGTACTAATTTTCATGAACATGAGTACAATGATATTAATTCATTAAATTTCTTTGATTCTGTTTATTTTCAAACTAATGACCCTGCTTCTAGAAGGCCCGATGATGAAATTAGGGTGAATTCTCCAAATGAGAGTGGTTTAAATCAGTCTGAACATAGAAGCAACCGTGAACCACTTGGAAGCCAAAACAGGGCTGCCGGGTCCAATGACCTTGGTGGTACTAACGGTAGTAATGAGGCTGGTAGAGTCGTCGGGTCTAATGACCCTGGTAGTACTCAAGGTACCAGCGGTTCACAAGCTGCTGGGACAATTAAGGGTTCAGTCTAATAATGATGAACATTTGGAGTCCCCTCCTGAGGGTAGTAGTTCTGACTCTATTATTACTTCTATTCGCAAATCTAATAGACCATCTAACTTACCTAAGAAATTTGATGACTATGTTGTTGAAGGTAAAGTTAAATATGGTATTGAAAAGGTAATCAATTATTCTAGACTTGGTACAAATAATTTTTGTTTTGTATCTACATTAAATAAGTCATTTGAACCTGATAGCTTCTTCGAAGCTAGTAAAGACCAGAACTGGGTAGATGCTATGAACACTGAGATGGAAGCCCTGTATAGAAATGGAACTTGGGTTCTAACTGAGTTACCACTAGGTCGTAAGTCTATAGGGTGTAGATGGATACATAAAATAAAATACAAATCCACTGGAGAAAATGAAAGATACAGAGCACCACTTGTAGCCAAGGGCTACAGTCAACGTGAACATCTTGACTACGAGGAAACTTTTTCTCTGGTAGTAAAGATGGTCACTGTGAGGTGTGTAATTGCACTTGTTGTTCAAAATCGGTGGCCATTGTACCAACTGGATGTAAATAACGCTTTTCTCTATGGAGACTTAGAAGAGGAAGTTTACATGAGTTTGCCACCGGGATATTTCTCACCCAATGACAAACGAGTTTGCAAGGTTGTGAAGTCCTTATATGGACTAAAACAAGCCCCTCGGCAGTGGTATGCCAAACTCTCTTCGTGTTTATATGAGCATGGTTTTGCTCAAAGTACCTGTGACTATTCATTGTTTACTAAATCTTCAAATAATTTTTTTATAGTTTTGCTGGTATATGTTGATGATATAGTTATAACTGGTAATTCAAAATCTGAGATTGAGCGTGTTAAAAGTCATTTGCAATCAAGTTTCAAAATAAAAGATTTGGGTTTTCTAAAATTCTTTTTAGGTATTGAGATTTTGGAAACTAAAAAAGGTTTGTGTATGTCTCAAAGAAAGTACTGTTTGGAACTTTTGAGTGATTTTGGATACCTAGGTTGCAAGCCAATAAATACTTCAATGGACATGAATCTTGTAGTGACTGATTCTGTTGGATCAGAATCTAAAGATCCCCCTTTAAAGGATTTTTCTGGGTATCAAGATTGATTGGTAGACTTATTTATCTGTTAGCCACTCGTCCAGACATTGCTTTTGCTGTACACTGTTTGAGCCAGTTCATGCACTCCCCTCGTTTATCTCATCTCAAACTAGCACTTAGAGTTCGGAGGTATTTGAAGGGTTCTCCTGGTAAGGGTATTTATTTCTCTAAGTGTTTATCCACTGATTTTAAACTTACTGCATTTGTTGACGCTGACTGGGGTAAGTGTTTGTCAACTAGAAGGTCGGTAACTGGGTATTGTTTGTTTTTAGGAAATTGTATGGTTTCATGGAGGAGCAAGAAACAAACAGCGGTTTCTCGCTCTTCTGCTGAATCCGAATATAGAGCAATGGTTGCTGCTCTATGTGAAATTATCTGGGTAGTTAGTATTTTGACTGATTTAAAAGTTGACAATTTGCTTCCAATAAGTTTAAATTGTGACAACAAATCAGCTATTCAAATTGCTAACAATCCGGTGTTTCACGAAAGGACCAAACATATTGAAATTGATGTTCACCAAGTAAGAAATAAAGTTTCAACTGGAATGATTAAAACTGTGAAAGTACCATCTACTGAAAATCCAGCTGATATCTTTACAAAGTCACTTGGTGTAAATCAACATAATTATCTTATATCAAAATTAAATATGTTGGATCTTTTCCGATGTCAAGATTGAGGGCTGATGTTAAAACATAAAGTCATTAATAACCAATCTTGTCATCTCCTGGTTTAACTTATTTTAGTTTTAATGTTTTGTTATATTACGAGGACTATTCTTGACATAATTACAAAGTTGTGGATGGCGCTGCAACAGAAAAGAGAAGAAAGGGTAGCGGAGCAATAACTGAGGCTGGAGGGTGTATTCTGCAAAGGACTAGTTAGCAAATAATCGTTTGTATATATAGAATGCGATTTAGGGTTTTAGTTAATTCTTCAGTTTTGTGTTTCATTAGTTTTCCTCTCTCTCTCTCACACAGTATACGATTAGGGTTTCTGTAGATTAGATTTCTTCATATCTTCAAAGCTCTTGAAGATGTTATGAGTGACGAGTGTATTGTAGTGAGGTTTTCATTTGTAAGTTTTGTTTGTTAAATAAATGGTTTGATTAAGAGTTTTAATATGGTATCAGAGCGCAATCGATTCTGTGGTGCTCTTCTTTGTGACGAATGGTAATGTTCTTCTTTCGTTATTCTGCTAAATGAAGTTTTGAATCTCAGATTATTTTGTTTTTCTTCATTATCGTGTTTTGTTGAAAGTTTCTGTTAACGATCTTGTATCTTCTTCTGATTATTCTCTTTTGAATATGTTTTTCATCATAGTTCTTTTTCAACAAAACGTTTCTCTTCACTATTGGAAATACTAACAAGTTCTTGAATAGTTCTTGCTATTGTCCATATTGTTTTTCCAAAAACAAAATAATTTGTTTGTCTTGTTTTCACTAGTTAACGGATCGTATTTCTGGATCTGTTGTCCATTAGATCCAGAAAAGATCTCGTTCATCACCAGTACATATCTTTTGTTGCTATTGTTTATATTCTTTAAGACAAAATAATATGTGTATTTTGTTATCATTAGTTTGTGTATCTTGTGTCTGGATCTATTGTTCATCTGATCCAGTACATATCTCGTTCATTACCTTGGATTGGATCATCTGTGTTAGATTCTTCTTCTTTATTGTTTCACTTCTCCTGGATCTAGATCTCCTTTTATTAGATCTGATCTGGATCCAGATATTGGTTGTGCATTTTTTTTCCTCCTTCATTCAGTTAAGTACATTTGTAATTGTCACTGAGCTGTGTGACCACGTTATTCCTTTTAAAACTACTTTTCACATTCTGCTCAGTCTTTATCCTTGCATATAAGATCTGAATCTTGTCTTATCATATATCTGATTTAGATCCGTGTGTCTTGGATATTTGTTGCTCTTTTGCATACAAGATCTGAATCTTGTCTTGTCATAGATCTGATTCAGATCCGTGTGTCTTAGATATTCGTTGTTCTGTGCATTTAGTTTTCAGATCGTTGGTTCTTACTTCTTGACTAAAGTCTCAGTCAACACCTTGTGATTCGAGGAAGATCCTTGTGATCTGGTGAATCGAGGAGGAAGTCCTAGTAGCTGTTTTCCCTTTTTAAACATTAGCTAATCATAGAGGGGTTGCCCTTTCGTCCTATGACTCAAAGATCTGTTGAGTTAGATCTCAGTATCGACGAGGATTAGACTGTGATTGTGTTATTTGTTCAGGAGTGATCTGGACCTATCTGGTACGTTCTTATTCTGGACTTCTATTTGAAACTCCAGATTGCTCACCTTGTTCCGTTGTGCTTCACTCATCCCTCACTGTAAGCGTATTCGTTTATTTCTTGTTGATTGGAATCACTGTAAGTCTTCTCTTACCCTTCTGTGTGGTACCTTGCTATTTTAGATATCTAAGTGGTGGACTTGACCTACCACCCATCGAGTGGCAAGGAATCCTGTCTGTGTGCCCTTATATTTTCATCCCTGTGTGACTATTGTTTTTTTGCCTAAGTGTTCATTATGACTGGAGCTGCATCTCCCAAGTCTCCAGAGTCCTAATCTGTGATTGGGAAGCTGGACTTTGGAGATCCTCTGTATCTCCATGCTAGTGACACTACAGGTGTGTCCATCTTAAATATGAAACTTAGTGGGACTGATAACTACAAGGTATGGTCATGTGCTATGACTCTTGCCTTGGAAACTAAAAATAAGTTTGACATTGTTGATGGTTCTATTGTTCGTCCCAAAGATAACGATGTTCTTGCTAGACAATGGGACAAGTGTAACTCAGTTGTCTTATCCTGGATTTTAAATTCTATTTCTGAGGAACTGTATGTTAGTCAGGTATTTTCAAAAATAGCTTCACATGTTTGGACGGAATTAAAGGAAACATATGATAAAGTTGATGGATCTGTCACTTTTAATCTACATCATAAAATCAACTCTTTAAGTCAAAATGGAGCTTCTGTTTCTGACTATTATCACAAGTTAAATGCACTATGGAAGCAGTTTGATGCATTGGTCAAACTGCCTTCATGCACGTGCAATGCCTCTCATGATTTTTTGAAACATAACCAATTAATCAAGTTAATGCAGTTTTTGATGGGTCTGGATGATCATTATGTTCATATTCGAAGTAACATTTTGACTACAGACCCTCCGCCCTCTGTTAAAAGTGCCTTTTCCTTGGTATCTAGAGAAGAATCCCATAGAGGAGAGACTCGACACTCTGATACCAAGGGACAACATTCTACCTTCTTTGAAAAAAGAAATGGAAATAAGAAAAACTTTGGAAAACATCACTTACTTGTAAGCATTGTGGGTTAAATGGACATACCATTGAAAGATGTTACAAGTTAATTGGTTTTCCAAAAGATTTTCAGTTTACCAAACCTAAAAATGGACAATCATTTAAGTCTTCTGTTGGAAATGCTTGTTCTACTGAGAATCATGTTCATAATCCAAGCACTTCTAATCTGTTAACAAAAGATCAGATTAATAAACTTCTGTCCTTGATAGATCACAAACAGTCCGAAGGAATATCTGCTAACATGGCAGGTAATTTTTACTCTAATATGGGAAATCTGTCTAATGTGTCTCATAAGCTATCTAGTTCTGGTTGGATAATTGATTCAGGTGCAAATCAACATATGACCACCTCTTCTTCTCATCTTGAAAATCTTATGGATGTTTCAGATTTAAATCTTAAAGTAACCCAACCAAATGGAGAAGAGGAAAAAATAAATCAAATTGGAAATTACATATTTAATAATAGGGTCATGTTGTATGATGTACTTGTTATTCCTGATTTCCATGTGAATCTGTTATCTGTTCATAAAATTGCTAGAGATAGTAAAATCTTTGCATTGTTTGATGAATATAAATGCTACCTCCTCCAGGACTTTCAGCCCAGGAAAATTATGGGGACCGGTAGTGAACAAGGAGGTTTATACTTCTTGGATAAACTATCCACAGGTGAGTCTTTTGACTCAAAGTCAAAGCTGTCTATAATGTGTTGTGTCTCACGCCAGTTATGGCACAGTCGGTTGGGACATCCAGCTGATCCTGTCCTTGATTTACTAAAAGAAACACTTAATCTAGGAAGTGATCGACCATCACCCCCTTGTAATATTTGTCACATGGCCAAACAGGCCCGTGACAAATTCAGTTTGAGCAATCATACCACTACTGTGCTTGGTGAATTAATTCACCTGGACCTTTAGGGTCCCTATCGGGTACCAAGTAAGGAAGGTTTTCGGTTCTTTTTTACTATTGTTGATGATTATTCTAGATGTGTTTGGGTATATTTGTTGAAAAGCAAAGATGAAGTGGTTGACAATATTGTTGCATTTCACAGCATGTTTTTTACTCAGTTTGGCAAACGTGTTAAAACCTTCAGAAATGATAATGGGACAGAGTTTGTGAATAATAAAGTAGGTGAGTTTTTTAGGACCAATGGAATAATACATCAAACTACCTGTGTTTATACACCCCAACAAAATGGGGTGGCAGAACGTAAACATAGGCATTTACTTAATGTGGCTAGAGCATTAATGTTTCAAGGAAATATTCCATTGAATATGTGGACAAAGTGCATATTAACAGCTACTTACCTTATTAATCGCACTCCTTCCTCTGTATTACATGGAAAATGTCCTTATGAAATTGTTTTTGGTTTTACACCTGTATTGACTCATCTTCGGAATTTTGGATGTTTATGTTTTGATGTCAAACCTAACGTCTCTGATAAGTTTTCTGCTAAATCTGAAAAATGTGTTCACTTGGGTTATTCTAACTCAAAAAAGGGTTATAGACTTTATAGTCTGGAATCAAAGCAGATTATTGTATCAAGAGATGTTAAGTTTTACGAAAACATTTTTCCTTTTAAGATGAGTACTAATTTTCATGAACATGAGTACAATGATATTAGTTCATTAAATTTCTTTGATTCTGTTTATTTTCAAACTAATGACCCTGCTTCTAGAAGGCCCGATGATGAAATTAGGGTGAATTCTCCAAATGAGAGTGGTTTAAATCAGTCTGAACATAGAAGCAACCGTGAACCACTTGGAAGCCAAAACAGGGCTGCCGGGTCCAATGACCTTGGTGGTACTAACGGTAGTAATGAGGCTGGTAGAGTCGTCGGGTCTAATGACCCTGGTAGTACTCAAGGTACCAGCGGTTCACAAGCTGCTGGGACAATTAAGGGTTCAGTCTAATAATGATGAACATTTGGAGTCCCCTCCTGAGGGTAGTAGTTCTGACTCTATTATTACTTCTATTCGCAAATCTAATAGACCATCTAACTTACCTAAGAAATTTGATGACTATGTTGTTGAAGGTAAAGTTAAATATGGTATTGAAAAGGTAATCAATTATTCTAGACTTAGTACAAATAATTTTTGTTTTGTATCTACATTAAATAAGTCATTTGAACCTGATAGCTTCTTCGAAGCTAGTAAAGACCAGAACTGGGTAGATGCTATGAACACTGAGATGGAAGCCCTGTATAGAAATGGAACTTGGGTTCTAACTGAGTTACCACTAGGTCGTAAGTCTATAGGGTGTAGATGGATACATAAAATAAAATACAAATCCACTGGAGAAATTGAAAGATACAGAGCACCACTTGTAGCCAAGGGCTACAGTCAACGTGAACATCTTGACTACGAGGAAACTTTTTCTCTGGTAGTAAAGATGGTCACTGTGAGGTGTGTAATTGCACTTGTTGTTCAAAATCGGTGGCCATTGTACCAACTGGATGTAAATAACGCTTTTCTCTATGGAGACTTAGAAGAGGAAGTTTACATGAGTTTGCCACCGGGATATTTCTCACCCAATGACAAACGAGTTTGCAAGGTTGTGAAGTCCTTATATGGACTAAAACAAGCCCCTCGGCAGTGGTATGCCAAACTCTCTTCGTGTTTATATGAGCATGGTTTTGCTCAAAGTACCTGTGACTATTTATTGTTTACTAAATCTTCAAATAATTTTTTTATAGTTTTGCTGGTATATGTTGATGATATAGTTATAACTGGTAATTCAAAATCTGAGATTGAGCGTGTTAAAAGTCATTTGCAATCAAGTTTCAAAATAAAAGATTTGGGTTTTCTAAAATTCTTTTTAGGTATTGAGATTTTGGAAACTGACAAAGGTTTGTGTATGTCTCAAAGAAAGTACTGTTTGGAACTTTTGAGTGATTTTGGATACCTAGGTTGCAAACCAATAAATACTTCAATGGACATGAATCTTGTAGTGACTGATTCTGTTGGATCAGAATCTAAAGATCCCCCTTTAAAGGATTTTTCTGGGTATCAAGATTGATTGGTAGACTTATTTATCTGTTAGCCACTCGTCCAGACATTGCTTTTGCTGTACACTGTTTGAGCCAGTTCATGCACTCCCCTCGTTTATCTCATCTCAAACTAGCACTTAGAGTTCGGAGGTATTTGAAGGGTTCTCCTGGTAAGGGTATTTATTTCTCTAAGTGTTTATCCACTGATTTTAAACTTACTGCATTTGTTGACGCTGACTGGGGGAAGTGTTTGTCAACTAGAAGGTCGGTAACTGGGTATTGTTTGTTTTTAGGAAATTGTATGGTTTCATGGAGGAGCAAGAAACAAACAGCGGTTTCTCGCTCTTCTGCTGAATCCGAGTATAGAGCAATGGTTGCTGCTCTATGTGAAATTATTTGGGTAGTTAGTATTTTGACTGATTTAAAAGTTGACAATTTGCTTCCAATAAGTTTAAATTGTGACAACAAATCAGCTATTCAAATTGCTAACAATCCGGTGTTTCACGAAAGGACCAAACATATTGAAATTGATGTTCACCAAGTAAGAAATAAAGTTTCAACTGGAATGATTAAAACTGTGAAAGTACCATCTACTGAAAATCCAGCTGATATCTTTACAAAGTCACTTGGTGTAAATCAACATAATTATCTTATATCAAAATTAAATATGTTGGATCTTTTCCGATGTCAAGATTGAGGGCTGATGTTAAAACATAAAGTCATTAATAACCAATCTTGTCATCTCCTGGTTTAACTTATTTTAGTTTTAATGTTTTGTTATATTACGAGGACTATTCTTGACATAATTACAAAGTTGTGGATGGCGCTGCAACAGAAAAGAGAAGAAAGGGTAGCGGAGCAATAACTGAGGCTGGAGGGTGTATTCTGCAAAGGACTAGTTAGCAAATAATCGTTTGTATATATAGAATGCGATTTAGGGTTTTAGTTAATTCTTCAGTTTTGTGTTTCATTAGTTTTCCTCTCTCTCTCACACAGTATACGATTAGGGTTTCTGTAGATTAGATTTCTTCATATCTTCAAAGCTCTTGAAGATGTTATGAGTGACGAGTGTATTGTAGTGAGGTTTTCATTTGTAAGTTTTGTTTGTTAAATAAATGGTTTGATTAAGAGTTTTAATAGTACCCCGATAGGTGGTTAGTAGCTCGGTATACCATAATACATAAACTTCAAAAGCATGTCACAACATATGTGATCACACTAGATGCATAACAAAACATACTCATTACAAACAAATCAAAAGGGTATTTTAATGTACAAAAATATTGACTGCTCTCTTTAAAACTTTATAATTCCGAACACACTTTATTGGACAACTTTCAAATCGAAAAGGACTTTAAATAATATGAATGTGGTAAATCATTAACATAACTTTGTGTACGAACCTTTACAAAATATCTTAAAACAAAGACGTACGGCGAGTCAAATCTGAACGTAGACTAGGAATTTGACACTCACAACATTTCGAAATCAAGTCGGACTATTTTCAGCACTTTACACGCTTACAAATCCAATATTTCGTCATAATTCCAGTAAGTTTTATAAAACTATATCTAAACAGAAGTTTTACGTAAAAGTCTTGTGATTCCAAAGAATCAAGAATGAACTGAATCAGATTTAAAATGAATTATATACGAATTTTTGAAAACAGTCGCTCTGTTTTTGTCTAAAACGAGACCAGTTTCGGAAAACACAGATTTTAGACGTCTTAGCATAAAAATTACAGTTTCCTCATGTGACAGTAAATCGTAGACGACGTCTCCAGCTTTTCAAAAATATATTGTATGCCTTAATCCGATAAACGACTGAATTGTTATGATTTTAACAAATAACACGAATTTTTCAGGAAAAAAAATCAGCATATCATATATAGAGTTTAATGTTTCTAAATATTCGGTTTTTGATTTATTATATGTTAAAACCGAAAGAATACACACCCGAGAATACACACGAACAAACAATCAACTAAATCGATACCAAATCGAATAGAACGAATCGAAAGGAAATACATTATTGATACCAAATCGAATAGAACGATTCGAAAGAAAAACGAAGAAACCATACACGTATTCAACGAATCAAACAAACGCATTTCGAAGAGAATTCGTACACATATATAATGGATCAAATTAAACAAACGAGGGAACATAGAGAATCCGTACCTTAACCAATGATTGATCCCTTAGATGGCTTCAACAAATACAAAGCCTTTAAAATCGCAATCCCGACTTCAAACACGAATCCAACTTCAAACCCCAAATATTAATGCTTGAAACTCCAAGAACTTTAACCTTAACTCTTGTTTTTCCTTTCTTTACTAAACCCTAGGCGATTTAATGGTATAAAACAAAAAGATTGATACAACTTAAAATACTAATTTTATTAATAAACTAATCGTCAAAACTTAAGAGATATCCAATTTTATTTTATTTTATTCCCTAAAATCCTAATTTGCATAAAACTACGGCACCAATTTTGATGAACCAAGAGGTTATCCCAAATTTTTTAAAGTTTCCTATATAATTCAACTTCTCAAATAATAGGATGAAAAATTAAAATCCTAATTTGACTATATATCTAATGGCCCCAATTTTCATTCAATAGGTGATCCAAGATTTCCAAGTTTTGCTTGTTGACAAAATAGTCCATCTAATTTCACAAGGTTCCAAACTTATACCAATATTTTGCATATTAATTTCTTAATAGAAAATGCGGGATATTACAATCTTATCGTTCACACGTTGGGCGATAAAGATGAAGCTACTCGTCGTGCGACAACTATGAATCTTCACTAGGCGATAACTTTGAATGTCGAACATAAAACTTTTCTAAGTCCAAAAATCTATCAAAAACCAATCAAATCAACTTCAATTGATCTAAAACTTTGCAGGAAGGTTCGCACAGTGATTCTGAACACTTCAATTGACTCGTTTGACAAGATTATTGGTGGCGGTGGGGATTGCAAAGACCAGAACGAAAATTGTGAGCGATGGGCGGAACTGGGAGAATGCACCAAGGATAAATAGTATATGGTTGGAACTCCTAATCTTCCTCGTTGGAGCTACAAGCTGTGTTAAGTAGCCTCATTTTCCCACTGAATCTTGTAAGTTTTGCTAATATATATTTACATAACTTTTTGCTAATACTATAATCATTTTGTTATGATAAAATGTGAGTTTTATATTCGGATCCATGTTATATAACTTTGGTCATATATATGAATCCTATTTTATAACTTTTTAAAGATCTTACTTATTGGTCGTGGGAGGTATTCTCATGGAGGATTGATACAAAAGACCGCAATTAAGAAAAAAAGGGATAAAGTTTGTGTTTTTATGTTGTACGGTGTACAAGTTGGGGCTCGTTTATGTTTTGCACAACCAGCTTAACGAGTTTAATGGTTCATCCAGTTTAGAGTGTCAAAATGCCACTGCAACAGGAGGACTGTTATGTTTTTTATTCTGTTTTGTGCATTTAGTGTTGGTGATTTTAGTGAAATCATCAGGTTCATTTTGTGTAATTGGATTCACAAAGATAATAATGGGGTTGTTAGCTAAGCTACAACATGAGTTAGGAGGTGTGGAGTGCACACTCGTGTAAGCTAACTAGAACCCGGGATTGTTGGACGGTTAAGATTGGCAAGGTACAAAGTGTTCGTATGAACTCGGCGTCGGGGCCAGTGCTGGCGCTAAGCTCTGGATTGTTGCCCGCGCTGATGGTGGCGCCAGTTGCCTGGCGCGGAGACTGGCGCCAGTGTCTGGAAGTTTTCTTCTTGTTTGTAACTGCCGACTTTAATGCACAATCAATCTCATTCAATGAGATATTATTATCAGTATCAATATGGTGTAGGTTACGATTCTTGAGGTGTTTGAATAGGTGTCGATTTCTGCCTAAATCGATAACTCAAAACTGAGAACCGAGATTATCCTCGAGTGAATTTCGTGATACCCGGGCATATAGGGTCGAAATATCACTTACGGAAAGCGAGCTCTCACGCGATCTCTGTTCTTTATCCAAGTTATAATCGTCACTCTGTTTCTCTCTCTCGATATTGTTCCAAAATCCCCCAACAATCGTAAGTGATAGTTGTTCATCGTGAGAGAGATGGCGGGTGATCAGTCCGTGAGAGACATGACGACCAAGTTCACAAAACTTGAGAAGTTTGAAGGCGTTGATTTCCGTAGATGACAGAAGAAGATGCACTTCTTGTTGACGACGTTGAAGGTCATGTACGTGCTAAGCACTCCGATACCGGAGGTGATGGAAAACAAGACGTTGAAGATGACCCGGCGTCATGGCAAATGGGAGAACGACGACTACATCTGCCGTGGCCACGTCTTAAACGGTATGTGTGACTCCCTCTTTGACATCTATCAAAACGTTGAATCTGCGAAAGAGCTATGGGACTCTCTTTAGTCCAAATACATGGCGGAGGATGCTTCTAGTAAGAAGTTCCTTGTTAGTAATTTTAATAATTACAAGATGGTGGACTCAAGGCCGATGATGGAGCAATATAATGAGCTCCTTCGCATTCTCGGCCAATATGCTCAACATGATATGAAGATGGACGAATCCATCTCCGTATCGAGCATTATTGATAAATTGCCCCCCTCTTGGAAAGACTTCAAACAAATGTTGAAACACAAGAAGGAAGAGTTGTCTCTTGTACAACTCGGTAGTCACTTGCGCATAGAGGAATCTCTTCGGGCGCAAGAGACTGAGAAACCTAAGATAAAACAGGTTTCTGCACCTTCGGTGAACATGGTAGAAGTGGGAAAGTCCAACAACTTCAAGGGATAACGTAAGTTCAACGAAGCCAAGAAAGGGCCCAATAAAAAGGTTAAATTGACCTGTTGGACCTGTGGGATGACCGGCCATCTCAAGCGGGATTGTCGGGTTGTCAAGAGTAAGAATGGAGCAAGCACTAGTGGTGGTGGGCAAGGATCCAAGGATCAAAACCCACGGCAAGGTCAGTTTCTTGACTTTGGTTTTAATTCGAATTTGAATTATGTACCACTAATATCCGAATCATTTTACGTGCAGGATGATGATGTAGCTTGGTGGATCGACTCGGGTGCTACAAGTCATGTGTGCAAGGATCGCCGTTGGTTCACCTCTTTGGAACCGGTTGAAGACGGATCAATGCTACGCATGGGGAACGAGTCGATTGCTCTCATTAGGGGTGCTCAAAAACCCGACCAACCCAATCCAACCCGACGTGAAATAACCCAACCCGAAGCAACCCGATGTCCAATCGAGTTGTAAAATCTTCAAACCGAATGTATTGGGTTGATATCGGGTTACGAGAATTTGAACCCAACCCAACCCGATAAACCCGATATATATGATACACAAGCTTAATCATATATGATTAAACACATGTTACATCGACAATACATAGATGTTTACTCATATATGATTAAACACACCCACAAGCCGTGTAATCATATATGATATCACACTTCTCGCGTTCTCGCATAATGTTTAACTTCTCACATGATCCTTCCTATATATATATATATATATATACATATTCAGTCTCTATATAACTCTTTCACACACACACACACACACATATATATATATATATATAGTAAATGTTAACATATATATATATATATATATATATATATATATATATATATGCAAATTGAGAAAAACGGTTGGTGGCGATATGTTTAAAATTTAATAAATATGCAAATTGGAACCGTCAAACTATTTGATCATATTTGGTTTAGACATTTTTATATGTAGTATCTAAATATTGTATGAATTATCGGTTGTATTTTAAAGACATGCTTCCTTTATTTTTATGTTTCTAGTTTTGATTTTATCTTGTTTATACATAACCCGACCAACCCGATCAACCCGAACGGGTTGGGTTGGGTTGGGTTGAACCTTTGTTTGGGTTGGGTTGGGTTGAAATTTTTTCAAACCGTCAACATTGGGTTGATGTGTCGAAATGTCTTCAACCCGATCAACCCAACCCGTGAGCACCCCTAGTTATGAACAATAAGAATGTATATTAGTTTTCATATCCATATTATTTTTTTGATACACATACTCGTTTCATACGCGTTCAATTTTCTCACGTGTTCAACTTTCATTAACACAAACCATTTATTGTTTTTTAGTTGTTTCATACATGTTCAACGTATATCCGGGTTGAATGTTAGAAGGTGAAAAGGTTTGATTGATAACAGGGGCAGGAAAGATTAATTAACAAGGGAATGTTTTTTACTATTGTTACCATAAGAATATAAATTATTACCATAAGAATATAATTTGTTTCATACATGTTCAACATATTTGTTGTTCACGAATGTTCATAACACATGCATGACGACGATCATCACAAGAACACGTCTAACATTTTTTTAACGGAGTAGTTTAATATGAGTTTGTATGTTATGATTGTTTGTCCCACTAATTATTATGGAGTATATTTTTAATGGAATATTTTAATACAACATATCTACAAGTACTAAATCAAACATCTACAAGTAACCAAATTGTGCTAATTGGACAGACGTTTCATATTTTGTTAATGTTTTGTTCATGAATGTTCATGTGTGTTCTTTAATATGAAGGTAAGACCTTGATCTTCATGCATGTTCATGAACCTTTGTGTACGAACACATTTGTTCATTCATGGCATTAAAAATGTTTTGGTTCAATGACGAAACGAACAATCATGACCCTTGACTTTTCGGTTTGGTTAAATGAAGATAGGACCTTGACTTACCATACGAAAAAACAAAGTAGCATGCAAACACATACTAACCCAAAGTTACAGATTCAATAATAGCCCAAACACGATAACCTATTATTTTGCCGAACTAGAACGTGAACGTGAACGTTTGTGTGTTATGAACATCCGTGAACAACAAATATGACTAGAAAACACGAACTTAGATGAACTTAGATCCATCTTCTTGCATACGAACACCCATCTATTTGCAAACACGAACTTAGATGAACGAGACCAAACTCAAAAAACTAGAAATTTTGAGTTTTTTTATGGAGACCTATATCAATATTGTAACTCCCCCATTAATTATTGATTTTTGTAACTCCCCACTTAAAAATCTTAGAAAAAAACTAAAAAAACTATTTATGAAATACCAACTTAACCCTTATCACAAGTGTTCCTTTGATTTTTTATGTTTTGACCAATATTGTAATAAATGTCACACCAAGATTTCATCACAACCATTCATATATTTGATCAACGGCTAAAAATAGGTTAACAAAGTTAATATCTTTTTTTTGGTTAACAAAATAACCTAACCCTATATATATATATATATATATATATATATTTGTTATCTCGTTTTATAATATTATTAAAAGTTTTGGGTGTGAAGAAGTATCTGATATTAAACCACTCCTAATTACTAACCTATTAAATACACCAATTAATCATAGTCATTTTGTATTTAGATATTAGAGTGAATTGCAATTTTGGTCCCTGTGGTTATAGTATTTCTTTGAAAGAGGGACCTAAACTTCAATATCTCAAGAAGTGGTCCCTCAGTTTCCAATTTTGCTTCAAATCCAGTCCCTGGTCACTAACCCCGTTAAAAAGTCCAGTTAGTCCCAGGGGTAGTTTCGTCCATCCATGTTTTGTCCTTCCTTTTGTAAATTTGGTTGCTTTTACTTATGTTTGTAAAACCCATAACACTGTAGGGACCTGTTTTGTAAATTCTCTAAAAAGCTCCAAACCATGGAAGCTCTTTCTCTCTATCATCTCTTTCTCTTTTATATAGATATATATACTCACTGCACACACACTATATATACACACATATTTTTTTCTTTTTTTTGAAGAGAATCTCTTTAACTCATATATATATATATATATATATATATTACATTTTTATATATTTCAAGAAAACTCAAGCCTTTTTGAAGAAACAGTGTGTGTTTTAGTGTGTTTGTGCGTGATATCTTTGATGGGTCGAGATGATGTTCATCAATGGGGGTTCTTGCCACCAACCGAAGCTCCATCATTGTACACACAAGAACAAAGAGATGATCATTGGAGACATTTGAAAATCTTCAAGAAATTGAAATTTGATTGTGTTTTGATTCAATTTGCTTACTGAAATTGTTATTGTTTGTGATTTGAAACAGTGTGTATAAATTTGATTTGAGTTCAAACAACAAAAACAATTTTTGAAAAATCAAAAATATAAACAGTGTTCTTCGAGATATTTTCTTAAGTTCTGTTTTTGATTTTCAAACTTGAATTTGTTGTTAGACTTCTGGATTGATTTGTCTATCTCAGATCAATATTAATTGCTATCTCTAACAGAATGCAAGTTTCAGTTTAGAATTTTAGCATAAATTCAGTAAGTGTGAGTACTAGCTGATCGAAAATGTTCATCGAGGGTTCATAGCTTTTATTTGAAGTTGGTGTTCAATCTGGTATGTTTTAGTGTGGTTTGATTGTCTAAATCTCACATATATCTTTTGTTACAGATTCCAAACAGATTGATATCATTTAGAATCAATAAACATAATCAAATCAACAAGATATGAAATCTGGAGTTCGACAGTCTTCATCAAGAGTTTCACGATTAAAAGATGTGACCGATCTTGTTATATTAGTTTTTCATCGATTTAGTTCCACAGACTGAAATATTTCTTGATTTCGAGCAAGCTGCAACTTTCAGATTCAAAAAAGACGATCATTTTAGTGATTTTTGAGATTGTGGAGTTCGTCGCCGGAAAATCGCACCTTCGCCGGTTTTTGGAAAAGGTCGCCGGAAACATCCAAATCTCATCGTGTTCATCCTGATCGCACAAGGTATGGAAGAAATTGAAAACATGAAGATGGAAAGTCAGAAAATGAATCTGATGATTTCATTGCTTTCAGTTCTTCCATGGCAGCTTCTAACCGGTGACCTGGGTTACGGTGTTCATGGGGATGATGGTCCTGTGTTTGTTTATATATATATATATATTTATAATATTACAACTTGACCCCTATAATTTCACCCTTTTTACAATAAACAAGGAAAAAGAAAAAGAATTGCAAAATTAGATAGAAAACCTGGTTTGACGAAAATGCCCCTGACTTTAACGCTGATTTTAGATGAAGTTAGTGACCAGGTCCTCCTTTCAGAGCAAATACCAAAACAGATGGACCACTTCTTGAGATACTGAAGTTTAGGTCCCTCTTTCAAAGAAATCAAATAACCACAGGGACCAAAATTGCAATTCACTCTAGATATTATAATCATTTAAAAGTAACCTATGGTAAATGCCATTGATGATTTGGACTAAAATAATATATAATTTATTTATTTAGAGCTAAAAGTAAGAAAAAACAATTCCAATGGACTAAACGTAAATGCAGGCCAATAGTTGGGGGTCATTTTTGTAATTTTATTTATTATAAGGATAGTTACCAACAAGTTGCCTGCAAATATACCACACAGTCCTCAAAAATCAAAATGGCGGAATCGGAGGCGTTTAATTTCACAGTCCGACGGCGTACACCGGAACTGATAACTCCGGAGGAACCGACGCCTCGAGAACTGAAGCTTCTCTCCGATATCGACGATCAGGAAGGGCTTCGGTTTCAGACACCGTTGATCCAATTTTATCGTCGTGATCCTAAAATGGCGGATAGGAATCCGGCGAGTGTTATCCGGGAGGCTTTGGCAAAGTTGCCGGTGTTTTATTATCCGTTAGCCGGCCGATTAAGGGAAAGTCAGGCGGGGAAGCTGGTGGTGGAGTGCACCGCTGAGGGTGTGTTGTTCATTGAGGCAGTGGCCGGCGTTAGAATTGAGCAGTTTGGGGAGGTAGTTCTACCGCCGTTCCCTTATTTGGAAGAGCTCCTGTATGACGTTCCCGGCTCCGGCGGGATCCTTCATTCGCCATTGATGCTTATTCAGGTGAGAAAAGAGAAAAGAAAATTTTTAATTATGATTTTGTTTTTATATTTAATTCAAATAAAATTCAAAAAGCATAATATTAGAAAATGGGAGGAAGAAAGTCTATTCCGGAAAGCTTTAATTTATGGATAAGTCTTTAGGTAGTGGGTGGTGTGCAAACATGATTGGACATGACATGATAGAATTGAACTGGGCAGGCTTGGACAGACAAGAATGGCCGACGATGATTGACAGTAGCTACCGGTGGCCGCCGCTAGTGGTAGCGGTGGTGATGGGTACTGGTGACCTTTAAGACTATTATGATTATATATCAAATGGCATTTGGGTGTTTTACTCTTTTTTTATCTTTAATGTTTTCGTCTTTCATATATTTTGTCGTTTTTCTATTTTAAATTTTAATGAACAAATGCTTAAAGCCTTAAACCATATGTATAACCTATAGAAGTATTGATGCCACGCTACCCCAAAAGTTGGGCAAACCCTTGGTCGTATTCTCTGGTGAACCCTCCGATCATCTTCTCCGGTGAACCCCAAACAAAGAAACAAAAAAACCCCATAAAGAATACGAACAATCCATTACTTACTCCCAAATTCTAACTCACAGGCTTTGAGCAATATCTAAATAACGGTAAAGCTATCAAAAAGTGGGATAACTTTAGTTAACAAGCATCATATGTCATCATATGTCATATGTGTGTATAGGGTCGTTCCTGGGCAAAGACGAGCCAGACAATCATTCGGTTCCCAACCCTAATTTTTTTTATCAAACTATTCCGAAAAATATAAATACTAAGGTGGTGTGTTTTTTAAGAGGCGTTGAAGCTGAAGTCTTATTTCACTTTAGTGCTGAAGTCTATAAACATGATCAATAAGACTGTTTGTTTATAAACTGATAAATGAATAAATGTTTATAACTTTCTATTTCCCCCCTCATAATAAAAATTATATTTTACTTATAAACAGATAAGAAAATTATTAAAAAAATACTATACTTATTTTGAAACAACAAAATTTTAAACCTCATTCATCTATTTCAATATATTTCTAATAATTTTGTATGTTTTTCCATAATTATTATGATAACCTATAATATGAAGATAACATAGTTTTAATAGGAAAAGTATCATTGTTGATTTATTAGTATATGAAAATATAAAAACAAAAAAAGGAAAATATAAAAACAAAAAAAGATCAAAAAGGTGATGGGAGAGGACAACGATGAGGCGATAAGGGATAGAGAAGCAGAGCGATACCGCTGGATGCGAGATAGCGAGTGGTTTGAATGACATTGAGTTTGGGAACAGTAAAATTGATTTATATTTTTTATTTTAAAACATTTATAGCCAATTACATATATTTTTTTGGGTTAAAATTATGTACGTAACCAATTTCTAAAACTTTGATGTTATATTTATTAAAAAGTTGTTCAAATAATTAATAATTCAAAACAAGAAATTTTAATAGTTTATTTATTCTAAAAAATTGAAAATTAATTCAAAATAGAAAATTTCGTTTTGTTTTTTCTGAAATTTTTTCCATGTTAAATAAATAATCCTCATGTTGAGTCAAGTATGGATCCTATACAAATTTATATCATTTAACACTTCAAATGACAACATCATGCATTAAACACAAAAGTTGAAGTTTGGATTTATTTGTATAAATATAAAATAATAATATATTATGTAACTGAATCGAATCGAATATGCCATCTAGTTAACTAAGGGGCCGTTTATCTAATCACTTACCCGGATAAGTGCTTACCGGTAAAAGTCAACACTATCGCTTACTTCCAGGGTAAGATTTTAGTTCACCAAAAGGCATCGTATGCAACAATTTAACCGGTAAGCGCTAACCGTGGTAAGAGTTGTCGCACTCACTTACCGGGTAAGACTCTTGGTCCTTGCTTTCGACTCTCGGTCCTTGCTTCCGCTCTTGTCGGGTAAGATTCTTGGTACTTGCCATATTCATCAGGTAAACTAATGTGACTTGGTAAACACTTACCCGGGTAAGCGTTTTGTAAACGGCCCCTAAATCGTTTAACCCAAAACTCATTTGGCTTAGATGGGTCGTTCAATTTCAGTTCTTTTTTTCAACAAACTGTAAAAAAAATCTTAATACTGGGTGTAAAAGGTCGAATATTGTGACATTTTTTTTGCTTAAATCCAATTTAGATTAACGATGTAAGAAAATAACCCTTAAAAGATTCAGTTGCGAACATATTTTCTGTTGCAAACAAGGAAATAAATAAAAATACATCTGCAAACAGGGAAATAAATAAAAGTACAACACATATGTCCTTATTTATCATGAATAATAGACTTGAATTTTTAACAACATTTATAACGAATATATCGTGAATGTTCAAGACCGATTAGAGACTCGTTTGTCCTCCGGTTCACAACGGAAGTGCAACCGAACAAATTCAAATAATATAACACTTGAAAAGACATCATCATTTAACACAAAAAATGAGGTTTGTTTGCTACACTATCTGAAAACTTTACATTACATGACCTCACTTTTCATATTCAGATCCATCATTGAACAAAAACTACACAAATTTTCCTCAGTAAAAACTTCCCCATAAATCTACCCGAGAAAATACACAAAATCATCGATCGATCGTTTCATGAGCGCCATCCCCAGTTGAATAAACGACGTCCGTCCATGTTTTTTTACCAAATATCCATTCGTAGAATCTGAGCCACTCGCATCTGTAACGACCCGGACCTTTTTCAAAATGTTTTGCGTTTGGTGTGGAGTTTTAAGCAGAAGTAGAAGTTGAGGGGCTAGTTGGTAAATAGGAGTTGGGGTATAAAAGGCACAAAACCCTAGAGGACATTCCATATTACTGATTTTAGTGTGTGTGTCGGCTGCATTTGTGAGGGAAAGAAGAGGAGAGGTTCTTGAAGGTTTTTGGTGCATTTGGAAGAAAGGAGCCATCAAACCTTGGGATTAGAAGAAGAAATAGCATTTGGATTTCGTTTATCGCAAGCAATCAACCAGGTAACACTCTCTTGTTTTATCGATTTATCTTTGATTAGGGAGCAGAATGGTTAGTCTTGGGGTTTTTGTTCAAAAGTGAAGTTTGAAGCTAAAATGAGAGAAATCGGGTCTTATAGTGTGTTTCGATTGCTAAGAACTCAGTAATTGTTAAGTTTAGTGATGTTGTTGCTATTACTAATCTTTACTTCGAGAGAATCGAGCTAACCAGTAGATTTCAGCCTCAAAAAGGGTCCAGGTCGACGTCCGGAAACCTTCTCGGACGTCCGGACTCCTCGATGCGTTAGAAGGTCTCCGGGTGTGGAACTGTCCGGATAGGAAAGCTACCCGGGTAGGTATTATGTCCGGTAAAGTCTAGTATCCGGTAAGTTCGATATCCGGAAAGGGGTATCGTCCGGAATGTAGTAGTTACCCGGATAAGGGTGTTGTCCGGACTAGGTTGTTGTCCGGTTAGTTGGGTGTCCGGACTCTTTAGCGTCTGGAAAAGTAGGGTTGTCCGGAAAACTGAGTTGTCCGGATACTTTTGCTGAGTTGTTGTTTTATGCCCGTTTATTCAGGGAAGTCGATTTGGAAGTTTGGAACTGTTTAGGAACGAGAAGTAAGAGCCTCAGGTGAGTTTTCTAACTAAAATACGTGCCTTTTAACGTGTTTTTCTAAAGTGAATACATGATGAGAAATGCCATGTTTTGTTCTTATGCTTTTATTGCATGAAAGTTGTTTAAAGTTTTATGTGAGATGTATGCATACATTGTGTAGACGTAAATTGGCTAAGTCGGGGGGAGGTTCCGCCAGTACTCACGTCGGGGGGAGGTTCCGTTGATGCCATGGGAAGTGATACCCAGTAAGGCAGCGTGATACTGACTCGTTGTGTAAAGCCCGTACCCCGGTATGTAATTTCTTGCATTAATTATATATATATTTTTTTTCTTTCAAGCGTGATTTATCGTGGTTCCGTTAACGGGGTTAGTCGAGTTGGGTCTAACCGTTAAAGTATCGGAATTTTTTGGTTAGTTGCGAGAGGGTTGTAAGTTGAGGGGCCAAATGTGTCAAAGGCCAAAAACCCTTATGGGTTTCGGCCCATGCAGCTAGTTGTCAAGATCCAAATTGTTCTTAGATGGTAGTTGTTGCCGTGAGGTGAAAGAAAAAGAAAACATTAACCCTAAACACTTTCCTTCTATCTCTCTCGTTTTCTCTCACGCAAACTGCAACCCAAGGATCCCCTTCCCTGCCGCCGTGAACCACCTGCAACCACCGTCATCAACCAATTGCCGCCGGCGAGAGCGAGAGAGAGGAGAAGAGTCGGTCGGGAAGAGCGTGGCCGTCGAGGCGGAGGCTGCTGCTGCTGCGTTCTTGCGAGAAAGGTAACGTCTCTTCTCGTTTCTGTTTCGTCGACACCATCAGCCGCAAACCACCACCACCGCCGCCGTTGCAGCCTTGGCTGCCGGCGGCGTGGCCACCAGCGTGCACCGCCAGCGCAGGGCGGCGTGGTGCGTGGTCGAGAGTAGTGAGCCGGGTGGGTGTGCGGGTTTAGGGAAGTCGGGGTAGTCTAAGGGTCCGTCTTAATCTTGTCTCGTTGGGTTTTCGTAACCGCCGCCGTCGCCGCCGGCGACCACCACTGCCGGAGGTGGCAGTGGGTGGTGCACGGTCAAGTCAGCCCTTATGACCTAAAACCCTGTTAGAGTGAACCCCCGTTGCGAACCCGAATCGTATAAGCCAATCTCGTAACCGTTTTTATAAATCGTGATTTTATGTAAATTCTAAGTGTGCTGTCCAGTTTTCGTTTGATCATAACTTTTCCATCGTAACTCCGTTTGAGCCGAAACTGGCGCCCACGGTTCAAGTTCGGGATCGGGCACGTTTTCCGTGTTTTAGCGGAAAACTGGTTCGGTCTCTCGCTGGGCGAAAAAGTGGTCGCAAGTTCGGTGTTTCGTCATTTCATGTGAAAATTTCTGGAATCTGCCTTGATCTTGCGAAAACCATAACTTTCTGTTCGTAACTCGGTTTGGGGTGAAACCGGTGTCAAAAGTTTCCTTTTTGAGTCTAGAAACTTTTCTGTGTTTTGTGCAAAACCCAGTTCGGGACGTAGCATGGGTCAAATTGTCGTTTTATACTGAAAGGTGCTGAATTTCGCTGTTCTGGAAACTGTTTTTGTAAAATCCGTAGTAAATTGTAGAAAAATCGTTAGGAGGTGTATAATATGTCCTTGGAACCCTATCTCTGAGTACTTTCTAATCATGAAATAACATTGGGAATTTTCTGGGTTTAAAGGGGTCGAAACAGGTCCCGAACAGACCTGTTTGGCGAGAGCGGAAAATGGTTTTAGTGACGGTTTAAGCGTGTGTCGTGTCATAGGGTCCGGGTCTTGTATTGACACGTTTTAACATGCGTTTAGGTGCTGGGAAGTGACCGTAATTGTGAAGCTTGAATTGTATTGTTAAGCTAGGCGCGCATTCGAGGTGAGTTCTCTCACTATATCTAATAACGGTTGTTTTATCATTGCTGTAGTACGTGTGTGGTAGCTTTATGTGATTGTGTTGTGGAACTAGATAGTGGGGTGTCTAGTTGATACTATGTTGTCATGTTAACTCGGTGGGACCGAGGATCCGGCGGGGCCGGAGATTTTATACGCGGGTGGCGTAGAGACTCGGTGGGACCGAGGATCCGGCGGGGCCGGAGATTTTATACGCGGGTGGCGTAGAGACTCGGTGGGACCGGGGATTCGGCGGGGCCGAAGATGTTATCATGTGGTCGATGGGACCGACTTGTGCCTTTTAGGCGGGTGGTTGTGGATATACATGTTTATGATTTGTTCGTAGACCTGTATGATCGTTTATGTGTCACTATTTGTTTTAGGGGTAGTGTGGAATAACTGTATTATTTATGGTGTTTGAATTCACTAAGCTTCGTGCTTACCCTTTCCCAATAGTTTGTGGTTTCAGGTTCGGGCGGCTCCAAGGCGTGACGAGTACACACTGGCGCGCGGGATGAGCTGGTTATTTTATGGTCTTATTAATTAAACATTTATTCCGCTGGTTTTGCTAAGTGAACAGTATTTATGAGTTTGCAAACGAAACGTTGGTATTATTTAAGGAGTTTTTATATATGAAATGTTTATTTAAAAATTTAAATTCGCTTGTAATTTTTGGGACGTTACAACTTGGTATCAGAGCCACTCCTGTGCCGTTCGAGATGGTGGGGCAAACCTCATCGAGGACGATGAGTCCCTAAGGGGGGTGTGTGTAACACCTTAGGCATATCTCACATCGGCCGTGGACAGGAGAGATGCTGGGTATATTAGTAAACCTTGGCCTTACCAGACACAACGCGTTTTGGGGCCACAAGCATGCGGGTTCCTTGGGAACTCTGTGGTTAAGCGTGCTTGGGTGGGAGTAGTACCAGGATGGGTGACCCCCTGGGAAGTCCTCGCCAGGTCGCCAAGAACAAAGCCGTGAGCCAGTGGGGCAAAGCGGACAATATTGTGTCGTGGTAAGCGGGGTGTTACAACTTGGTATCAGAGCACAGCTTGAGTGAATCAAACGCACCTCGGTGTGTTTGGTCTCAAGTTGCGGCTGGGAAATTTTCAAATTTGTTATTAAATCTTTTTGGAAATAAAAGAAAAAAGTAAAAACCCGTTCGAGGAACGGTGATCGAGGGCGCAGTGTGTACAGTCAGCCGGAGCCGAAGGGAAAGGTACAATGCTTAGTGTTTTAATGCTTTCTAGATCATAGAGTATGCATGCTAGATTGCCTGTTGTTGACACTATGCTGTATGTTGAACTACTTGCTATTAGGAATTTATGCTAATTATGATAGGTTACTAAGTGGATGTCCTCTAGGTTGTATGCAGTAAGAGATTTATAGCCTTAGAATATTCGATTTAGTTCTATTGCGCAGCTCTTGTTTGAGTCCAACCGTTCTAGGATAGAGTCTTGTATTCGACTGTCTATTTGTTTTGCACTGCATATAATCGGGTATTCGGGGGGTCACCCGTTATAATTAGTAGGGATTCGGTAGTAGCAAGGGTAGTGGGATAAGAGGAAGTTCCTAGAGAGCTGGGAAGGGCGTTTATGTATGAGTACGTGTGCTAGATTGCTTTCTAGAACATAGGAGTATGTATGCTCAATTGCTTGGTGCTTATTGCACTGTATTGCATGTCTGCTGCTTGCTATTAGGGATTTGGCAGTAGCAAGGGTAGTGGTTTGGATGGAATTCCTAGGGAGCTAGGAAGAGTGTGTACATATGCCGGTGCGGGCATATGTGTATAGTTTCGGCGAGAAACTACTTGGACCCCTTGGGATGGAACTCGGAACGGGCGATGATAGGTGTGGATGGTAGTAGTAGAGCTCCTACTACCGGAAGCACATGATCAATGCTCGAGTCGGGGAAGTCACGAGGAATCCAAGGATTTGAGCGTGAGTGTTGTTAGTATGAGTTATTATGTGCTAATAACGCGTTGTGTTGTCTACCCAGAATAGCCATCACAAGGAGGAACAACTATAGTAAACCTACTAGTACAGGTGTGTACTCGAAGTGTTTTGAGGTGATGATCGTTGGGGGTAGTGATGAAGGTCCTAAACTAGTAGTCGTTGGAATAGAAAGACGATTCTAATATTAGTCACTTGGAGTGACGATAAGGATGATATTTGTTGTAAGCAGATCATTTCGGGCCAAGATGGAAGATTGTGCTAGGGTCATAGGCTCATAGGGCCGACTTTGATTTGAGGAAAGCCCGTAAGATGATTTGATGTGATTTCCCAACTTGCCTTAAGAGGTTTAAATGTCTGGATGACAATAGTAGACCGGAGAGTTTCGAAGTAGTAGGGGTCGAGACGTTGAATGCCGAATGAGTCATGCACGAAGTTATTTTGAAAATAGGATTGCAATAACTAATTTTTGTGTTTCCAATCCTTATATGGATTGTGTTTTGGAATTTTGGGAAATGTTTAGCACACACACAAGATGTCGAATTATGGTTTTGAAAGTGCATGAAACCTTTTTATAACGAGAGTTACAAACTTTGTTGATGATTTGTTTAAATTGAGTTTGGAATTCTTGTGTCGCTTAACTTTTCTTTCGAGAGCTGGTGTTACTAAGTATTTTTATTGCAAATAATTCAGTGTGTGGATTGATTCATGCGTGACATAAGTGGTGCATGGAGGAATTTTGGTAACATTTCATAAGGAGTTGTTTAGTGCGCTTTTTAGTCAGCTAAAGGTTTTACTGACATTTCGATGAAAATGCGATTTATCGACTTAGGGGTATGCATACTGGGGTAACCTTTGTTCCCGACGTTTTGATAAACGAGTCGTGCATGAAAATGTTTTAGTTCCTTTTTGTCGAAATGAAAGACCATTTGATCCAATGAGTGTCTTAATGTTGTGAATATCATGCATTCGATTACAATGTGTTATATTTTAGAAATATAAATGCGTAGATTGTTGACATTCGGGTAATTTAGAATTACCGATCATTTTTTTTGGAAACTAAAAACTTTTGCTTTGGAGGAAACGAGTATTTTGAGCATTTTCGATAAATACATTTTTAAACTATAATGTTTTGACGTTATATGTCCCAAGTACGAAACTTGAGGAAGTGTTACAAGCTTGCATGTCTGCCCCCAGTTTGAGATTTTATTAGGTTTTAGTCGATATTTCCAATTAATAGAAGCGGACTGGTTACTGTCTTCAAGTTTGAAACTTACACGAGACAGTTGTGTTTTAACAAAAATATAATTGTAAACCGTGCCATCGTTTTGTGTGATTAGCTGACGCGCGAAAATTTGCGGCGAACCCTGTGCCACGTCATTTTATGATTAAAAAGAAGAATTTTTGAATCAAATGTCGTGAAACTTATTTTGAATTATGTGCACACCTTTGTCGCACCCTGTTTAAGGTCAAGCGGTTACTTTAAGTGCATGTCATGAGTCAATCCATACTGGAATCGAGGCGGTTCATTTTAAAGAAATTATTTATTACGCTTTGCTTTTGTGTGAGTAAACCGAACTGCAATGGAACGATTTTCAACATGATTTTCCTATGTGGGACGAGCGTGTCCAGTTTTGCGTAACTATCGATCTGGTAATAGTAGTTTTATTACATACGATATTTTTGAAATGAAAATCCTGATGTTGAAAATATTTTGTAAATGATTTTGTAAACCATTTGGGGAAATGTGCTTTTAAGTGTCATGTGTCATTTCGAGAATTTTAAGGGTGTGAGTCCTTTTGGAAAACTCTTTTGTTTAACCCGTGTTGAGTCTGGGACTAAGGTTGATTTCAGAGTATTGCTTGCTTAGACTTTATTTAAACGCGTTTTTGACCGACTTATGGGTCTAGCAAGCGTGGAGCATTTTGCTCGGTTTTGACTTGGAATTAGTCATGGGCTAATTGCCCGGTTTTAATGACTCAAGGTTGAGTCTTGTTGATGAATTGTTTTGTCGCACTGTTTGGCATTCATTGCACGTCGAGTATTTACACATTTGGGTGAAGGAGACAATCCGGGATAGGCACTTGTGGGAAGGCTGTTTTGCTTTGGATCCTTAGGCACGTTAGTCAGTCGCTGGTAGTGGTCGGTTGGTTATCTCGGGGTGAGACCCCGGTGTACAGGTGTTATAACCTAGGCTTTCTAGTAGGTGTTAGGAGGATATAGTTGTGGGCACTTACCTGAGAGGTAGGCGTCGAGGTGTATCCTCGGTTCAGATAAATTAGCTTTGTAGAAGCGAGTGTGGGGGATACGTCGACGGTGGGAGGTTGGGTATTCCACGCGTGTTGGTAATGTAGGCCGGGTAGTATCGGTTAAGGGAATGACCTGCGTGTGTATTAGTGGACTTGATTGTAGGGGATATCTATTTGTGTTGGTGTCTAGGATAATACCACGCTTATGGGATTCACTGTAATCGGTTGGACCGATGTTCGGCGGGTGGCCGATGTTTGTTATTGTAATCGGTTGGACCGATGTTCGGCTGGGCCGATGGTTGTATTTATTCGGTTGGACCGATATTCGGCGGGGGGCCGATGTTTGTTAATGTGATTCATTGTGAATTTTGGGAGTCTAGTAGAACTCGTAGAAGTTAATCGGCAGTTAATGGTAGGAATGATCGGATTCGAGTATCCTGTATGGTATATTGGTGAGCATCTTTAGAATGGTTAGAGCTGGAGATTTGACCCGGGATGTTTGGAATATCTAAGGTTGGGGGACAACCGAAGTCGCTTGGCTGGGGATGATTCCAATTTTTGGGGTGTTCTGCCGATCATAATTCCAGTGTCTTAGAAAGAGTACGTTAGTAAGAATAGTATTCGAAAAGTTTTAGAAGGGATTTCAAGTGGACTTAGGAACCTGAGGTTGGGATGAGGGAGAACTATCCGGAGCTATTCGTAAGCAGAGACTTCGAGGGTGAAGTCTAATTCAAGTGGGGGAGAGTTGTAAAGCCCGTACCCCGGTATGTAATTTCTTGCATTAATTATATTTTTTTTCTTTCAAGCGTGATTTATCGTGGTTCCGTTAACGGGGTTAGTCGAGTTGGGTCTAACCGTTAAAGTATCGGAATTTTTTGGTTAGTTGCGAGAGGGTTGTAAGTTGAGGGGCCAAATGTGTCAAAGGCCAAAAACCCTTATGGGTTTCGGCCCATGCAGCTAGTTGTCAAGATCCAAATTGTTCTTAGATGGTAGTTGTTGCCATGAGGTGAAAGAAAAAGAAAACATTAACCCTAAACACTTTCCTTCTATCTCTCTCGTTTTCTCTCACGCAAACTGCAACCCAAGGATCCCCTTCCCTGCCGCCGTGAACCACCTGCAACCACCGTCATCAACCACTTGCCGCCGGCGAGAGCGAGAGAGAGGAGAATAGTCGGTCGGGAAGAGCGTGGCCGTCAAGGCGGAGGCTGCTGCTGCTGCGTTCTTGCGAGAAAGGTAACGTCTCTTCTCGTTTCTGTTTCGTCGACACCATCAGCCGCAAACCACCACCACCGCCGCCGCTGCAGCCTTGGCTGCCGGCGGCGTGGCCACCAGCGTGCACCGCCAGCGCAGGGCGGCGTGGTGCGTGGTCGAGAGTAGTGAGCCGGGTGGGTGTGCGGGTTTAGGGAAGTCGGGGTAGTCTAAGGGTCCGTCTTAATCTTGTCTCGTTGGGTTTTCGTAACCGCCGCCGTCGCCGCCGTCGACCACCACTGCCGGAGGTGGCAGTGGGTGGTGCACGGTCGAGTCAGCCCTTATGACCTAAAACCCTGTTAGAGTGAACCCCCGTTGCGAACCCGAATCGTATAAGCCAATCTCGTAACCGTTTTTATAAATCGTGATTTTATGTAAATTCTAAGTGTGCTGTCCAGTTTTCGTTTGATCATAACTTTTCCGTCGTAACTCCGTTTGAGCCGAAACTGGCGCCCACGGTTCAAGTTCGGGATCGGGCACGTTTTCTGTGTTTTAACGGAAAACTGGTTCGGTCTCTAGCTGGACGAAAAAGTGGTCGCAAGTTCGGTGTTTCGTCATTTCATGTGAAAATTTCTGGAATCTGCCTTGATCTTGCGAAAACCATAACTTTCTGTTCGTAACTCGGTTTGGGGTGAAACTGGTGTCAAAAGTTCCCTTTTTTAGTCTAGAAACTTTTCTGTGTTTTGTGCAAAACCCAGTTCGGGACGTAGCATGGGTCAAATTGTCGTTTTATACTGAAAGGTGCTGAATTTCGCTGTTCTGGAAACTGTTTTTGTAAAATCCGTAGTAAATTGTAGAAAAATCGTTAGGAGGTGTATAATATGTCCTTGGAACCCTATCTCTGAGTACTTTCTAATCATGAAATAACATTGGGAATTTTCTGGGTTTAAAGGGGTCGAAACAGGTCCCGAACAGACCTGTTTGGCGAGAGCGGAAAATGGTTTTAGTGACGGTTTAAGCGCGTGTCGTGTCATAGGGTCCGGGTCTTGTATTGACACGTTTTAACATGCGTTTAGGTGCTGGGAAGTGACCGTAAATGTGAAGCTTGAATTGTATTGTTAAGCTAGGCGCGCATTCGAGGTGAGTTCTCTCACTATATCTAATAACGGTTGTTTTATCATTGCTGTAGTACGTGTGTGGTAGCTTTATGTGATTGTGTTGTGGAACTAGATAGTGGGGTGTCTAGTTGATACTATGTTGTCATGTTAACTCGGTGGGACCGAGGATCCGGCGGGGCCGGAGATTTTATACGCGGGTGGCGTAGAGACTCGGTGGGACCGAGGATCCGGCGGGGCCGGAGATTTTATACGCGGGTGGCGTAGAGACTCGGTGGGACCGAGGATCCGGCGGGGCCGGAGATTTTATACGCGGGTGGCGTAGAGACTCGGTGGGACCGGGGATTCGGCGGGGCCGAAGATGTTATCATGTGGTCGATGGGACCGACTTGTGCCTTTTAGGCGGGTGGTTGTGGATATACATGTTTATGATTTGTTCGTAGACCTGTATGATCGTTTATGTGTCACTATTTGTTTTAGGGGTAGTGTGGAATAACTGTATTATTTATGGTGTTTGAATTCACTAAGCTTCATGCTTACCCTTTCCCAATAGTTTGTGGTTTCAGGTTCGGGCGGCTCCAAGGCGTGACGAGTACACACTGGCGCGCGGGATGAGCTGGTTATTTTATGGTCTTATTAATTAAACATTTATTCCGCTGGTTTTGCTAAGTGAACAGTATTTATGAGTTTGCAAACGAAACGTTGGTATTATTTAAGGAGTTTTTATATATGAAATGTTTATTTAAAAATTTAAATTCGCTTGTAATTTTTGGGACGTTACACGTTGTCACTTTCGGGTGACTTCAGGGTGCCATTTACGGGAGCGGATTTATCCGTGGAAGTTTTTAATGTCCAGTTATGTGAAAGTTTATTATTGAAAGTTTTATATATGAAAGTTATGCGAAGTTTTTAAAATGATTTTGAGAACTGTCAGGAGGGACTCACTAGACCTCATGGTCTAACCCTCGCTTTTCCAAACTAAACCTTTTCAGGTAAGCAGATAGTAGGAGGCTCAGGTAAGTGAGCAAAAGCATGATAAAGGACAGATGCAGATAGAGACAATGCCACTTATACTTGTAGTAGCTAGTTCATTCTCAGTTGTGTATAGGTTGTTTCCGCCAACCTATTTTGAGACTTATGTAAGAAATTTTGGGACCCATTTTTGGGATGTTCTAATTTATATGATTTGCATGCTTATTTTAGACTGGGTTGTTACAATTGGTATCAGAGCCATAGTTTAAGGGATTTAGGTGGCCGGACGGGCCTAAACTTAAACTTGGGAGTAGAAATCACAACTGAGAATCAGGAAATGCGTTAGGAGGGCACTATTATAGATACAGGAAATGCGTTAGGAGGACACTATTACAGAGATAGGACTAATAGGGCACTGGGGACTGTCATGTAAGGTAAGTTTGAGATTCCACCTGGCCAGTGTAATTGCGGACTTACAGGTACATGTATGTGCTTAACCTGCCTTATTATTCCGAAGTGGTAGTCAAAAGCTAGTGTTTATGTCGTGTTCCAGTACTTTAGAATGTCAGCAAGATCCCTGAGGGGTAGACTGAGACCCCTTGTTGGGGAAGTTTCATGAGAAGTCATGGTGATGTGATGTACGTATACATCGTAGAGAAGAAATGTTGTATAGAGTATTGCGAGTCGTCTAAAGGTAGCTTTTCGTGGATTCGGAGAGGAAGAATGCTTGAGTTTGAGTAAGACTCCTGTTTCGGGAGAGTCCCAACCCTAGAAATCATGGGATAGATCAGTTAGGATGGTAAGGAAAGTCAGTGTCAAAACCTTGAAGGTATCAATGGAGCCCTGGGTTCTTGGTCGAGCTTCCCATTAGCAGGATAAATAAAATAAGATACCTATAGTGAAATGAAACCATGTAGAAGTGGAAAGTGAGATAGTTGATCAAAACGAAATAGTATGAAATGGTTGAGTAAGTAGACTGTGGAATGTATGTATAGCAAATCGTTGCAAGTCGAGAGGGCGACCACTGGTCGAAAGTAGAGTGTCAATGATAAGTTGCGTGAGTAAAGCGATTGACCTTGTTTGAGTGAGTAGCCTTCAATTGCAAGTAAAGTTTCATGCTTTGAGTTCGTATATGTGTACATGAGATTTTTTCATAAGAAAAGTAAACGTGTAAATATCAAATTTGATCGGATATGAGTCGGCGTGTGCAAGCGTATATTTATATATATATATATATATATATATATATATATATATATATATATATATACAATCCATTTACATCGTATAATGAAGTCGTGAGGTTTACGAATTGCAAAATATTTCACTCTTTTCATGATAAGCCAAGAAAACGTTTGAATGCACAACTTTTATAACCAAAATGAGTATTGACATGTCGAAGTTATATAAATGAGTGTGAGGACCGACTGGCCTACTTCGTGTCGGTAAATTTCTTTCAAAATTTTGTCGTATGGGAAGATTTTCATCCAATATTTATTCCTGTCGTAACAACACATTTTTGGTTGAGTAAGATTAAGTTTTACAGAAAGATTGCATGCAAACGATCCTCAAGATCGTTGTGCAGGGCATTAGAGTTATGAGAATGTTGGGGTCGTGTGTACCCAAGTTGTTTTCAAGTGTTGTTTCTTTAAAATGATCAAAAGTGTTAAATGATTCATTTATCGCGTTGTCAGGCATGAAGGCTATGAACTCAATAGGTCGTGGAGTATTACATTTTAGGCTAAGGAAGAACTCCTAGAGTGGAGAGGTGTTGAACAAATCAGGGGATAATGTTTGTAGCTTTGGTAATTGCGTTCTAGAGGAGAGGTGAGCAGTGGAAGAGTCGGAAGTGGACTTTAATGTCGGTTGTATGAGGGTTTGTACCCTCGTGCGGTGACTGGAAATACAGTTGCCGAGGGACGGTTGTGTTCAGAGGAAGGACTAGAAGTCATCAAGGTGTTGGTATTAGCAACTCGTTATGAGTAGTGTGGTGAAGTAGGAATGAAACATCCTCGACGCCGAATAAGAGTTTTATAGTGATCTTGTAATATTGACATTACGCGAGTCAGTTTGAAATGAGGACGACGGGATGTGAAGTTGATTAAGAGGTTGGTGTTGGAAAGATTAGGTCCTGTAGGGGACCCTTGTTGAAGAATAGATTAAGGAAGTATCAACGAAGTATCAACAAGTCAACTATTGACGTCAGAGTCGGCAGTTGTGTAAAGTGTATGAGGTCGAAGACTAGAATCAGAAGGTTGAAAGTTGAAGAACCACCCTGTAGGGGTGTTGAGCTAGTGAAAGGATGCTGTTTAGATAAGCGTTTTACTTACGAGGTGGATGGTACGTAAAGGATGTAGTATTTAGCACAAACGAAGTGAGGGTATAGATTATGTCGATCGGTGAGAATGGTTTGGTATTGCAAAGAGCTAGCAAGAAGCGAGTATGTTTGAATTAAGCAGAAACTCGGGTGTTGTGGTTCAACTAGAGCTGGGGAGAGGCAATGTAGTGAGATAGACTCGGTTATTTATGCGTGAGGTCTTGAAGATAAGTTTGAGTTGTGTATGAATGACCATGAGAGCTTTGGTCTGCAGTGTGATGTTATGAGTGAGGAATGTACAATTATGTAGTGGAAATAATTGCCATGTTAAATGTGTCAGCTATCGTCGTAGTGATGTGATGTTAGAGAAAGAGGAAGCATCAGATATAAGCCTTTTGGGGGTTTCGGATGAGGTGTTCGAGTGTTAACCAGGTTGCTGTAGCACGTAGGGTGTAAGTTGACGTGGTGATATGATTATGTTCGGGATAGCATCACGGAGTGGTGGTGGGTAGTTACCCAAAGGAGAAACCAAGTGTTTTTAGTTGTAAGAGTCGCTAAGTAAGTATATTTTGGAATCATTGGAAGTTTAAAGAAGATGATGGATGTATTAGTCAAAATGTGGTGGAATAGATGTGAAATCCTTAAAGAATGTGAGTTGTTGCTTATGTGTGAACGAATTGTCTGAGAAAGTAAAAGTTGGAGTTTAAAGAATGTATAGTGACGTCGAACTCTGGTGTCAGTTCGAGGCGTATTAGTCGAAAGCCTTAAGTTAGAATTTTAGTGCAACCGTTTGGTTATGTATAGTAATAAGACAGCATTTGCAGCTTGAGAATTGTCGGAAGAGAGGGGCGAGTAATGTTGGTGGGCAGTGCTCTACGCTAACGTGGAGAGGTGAAGACAGTATGCTGGAATAAGTAAGTAAATCGGAAGTAGTAAACTTGACAATAATGCGATAGGCGTAGTGTTGTGTAGTTTGTCCTTGATAAGTGTGCGAACTTTTGGAAAGAGTATTGAGGAAGGAAATTGTGTATGATTTTGTGCAGGAAAGAAGTGGATAAGACAACTGAACGAGTTAAGTTAGTGACTTTGTGAGAAACGTTCAAATGAACTGATCGTTCAGTGTAAGCTATTGAGAATAGTAGGGCGTGATCGTGGTTACCCCTCCTAGTTGAGTGAGAGTAACCGAAGTTATGTTATATGACTGGACGCTTGTGGCAAGCAGCGAGAAATTTATGAGCCTTCAGGATAAGTGCAATTCGGATAGGTGAGCACTCTAATAAAGAATTATAGAGGTTTCCTACTATTAGACACGTCAAGTATGAAATGATGAAGTGGTGAGAATGTACGAATTAGTTGTCGAGTTGTAGCCGATGTGAATCGGGAAGGGAGTATGATCTTCATGGACGAATGTCGGTTGGAAGAAGTAGCCTAGAAATTTCATGTAACCCAAGGAGGGGACTCTTAGGTGTGAGCTTGTCGGGATGTACAAGGTTGGCCTTGTGCCAAGTTGTCAGTAAGTGAGTTTTCCTAGTGGAAGATCCTCGTTGTTGTGGCAGGAATTTCCGCCAAGTTCTTTCTCTTAAGGAAGTATAAATGTATGAGAGACCTTATTTAGACGTGATTAAAACCGTGAGTCCCGATGTGTGGACGGAGGCGAGCAAATGGAGGCGTGGTTGGCCTTGGTTTTATCAGGTAGTTTTAAGCGAGTATAGTGATCGAAGAGGGTACAAGTAGGTAGTGCAAGATGGCGCGATTTAGAAAGTGGTGTCTCGCCGAGGGCGGCTTCAAAGTATGGGGTGTGGTTATGTTTCCCATCTGAGCGGTCTGAGGCAACCGAGTAGAAATGAGTGGTTACAAATGAAAAACATAAGGCTTTGAGCTTTGAAGTTTGAGGGAGAGGTAAGGTAGACTAAGTCTGCGGATTTCGTCGAAGCATGAAAGTTGAATAGATAGTGCGCGATCTTGAGGTACTCGATGTGAATTTGAGAAGGAATTCATAGGGTGATGCACGTCTCTTTTGTGGAGAGCCGATGTGAGAAGTGAGATGATGGCGACCTTGCAAGAGATGCAGGCGATAAGAAGTTGACCTTGTCACTAGTGAGCGAGTTAGAGCAGCAGCATACAAGTTAGACTGGTCAGAAGAATTAAAGAGTGTTCATCCGACATTTCATGTCTTAGACTTAAAGAAGTGTTTGTCAGAGGTCGTTGTGGCTGTTCCTTTGAGGGGACATCAGTATAGATGAGAGGTTGACTTACGTAGAAGGACCGATATAAATCGTGAGCGGTAAGGTTTGCTAAACGAGGAACATAGAAGTTTGGCTAGTAAAAGTTCAGTGGAGTTATCATAAGGGACGAGAGGCAACGTGGGAAGTAAAATCAGATATGATGTTCGGTTACCCTCACCTTTTCGAGAATGGAATTCCGGGGACGGAATTCTTTTGAGGGGGAGTGTTGTAACGACCCAGACCTTTTTCGAAATGTTTTGCGTTTGGTGTGGAGTTTTAAGCAGAAGTAGAAGTTGAGGGGCTAGTTGGTAAATAGGAGTTGGGGTATAAAAGGCACAAAACCCTAGAGGACATTCCATATTACTGATTTTAGTGTGTGTGTCGGCTGAATTTGTGAGGGAAAGAAGAGGAGAGGTTCTTGAAGGTTTTTGGTGCATTTGGAAGAAAGGAGCCATCAAACCTTGGGATTTGAAGAAGAAATAGCATTTGGATTTTGTTTATCGCAAGCAATCAACCAGGTAACACTCTCTTGTTTCATCGATTTATCTTTGATTAGGGAGCAGAATGGTTAGTCTTGGGGTTTTTGTTCAAAAGTGAAGTTTGAAGCTAAAATGAGAGAAATCGGGTCTTATAGTGTGTTTCGATTGCTAAGAACTCAGTAATTGTTAAGTTTAGTGATGTTGTTGCTATTACTAATCTTTACTTCGAGAGAATCGAGCTAACCAGTAGATTTCAGCCTCAAAAAGGGTCCAGGTCGACGTCCGGAAACCTTCTCGGACGTCCGAACTCCTCGATGCGTTAGAAGGTCTCCGGGTGTGGAACTGTCCGGATAGGAAAGCTACCCAGGTAGGTATTATGTCCGGTAAAGTCTAGTATCCGGTAAGTTCGATATCCGGAAAGGGGTATCGTCCGGAATGTAGTAGTTACCCGGATAAGGGTGTTGTCCGGACTAGGTTGTTGTCCGGTTAGTTGGGTGTCCGGACTCTTTAGCGTCCGGAAAAGTAGGGTTGTCCGGAAAACTGAGTTGTCCGGATACTTTTGCTGAGTTGTTTTTTATGCCCGTTTATTCAGGGAAGTCGATTTGGAAGTTTGGAACTGTTTAGGAACGAGAAGTAAGAGCCTCAGATGAGTTTTCTAACTAAAATACGTGCCTTTTAACGTGTTTTTCTAAAGTGAATACATGATGAGAAATGCCATGTTTTGTTCTTATGCTTTTATTGCATGAAAGTTGTTTAAAGTTTTATGTGAGATGTATGCATACATTGTGTAGACGTAAATTGGCTAAGTCGGGGGGAGGTTCCGCCAGTACTCACGTCGGGGGGAGGTTCCGTTGATGCCATGGGAAGTGATACCCAGTAAGGCAGCGTGATACTGACTCGTTGTCACTTTCGGGTGACTTCAGGGTGCCATTTACGGGAGCGGATTTATCCGTGGAAGTTTTTAATGTCCAGTTATGTGAAAGTTTATTATTGAAAGTTTTATATATGAAAGTTATGCGAAGTTTTTAAAATGATTTTGAGAACTGTCAGGAGGGACTCACTAGACCTCATGGTCTAACCCTCGCTTTTCCAAACTAAACCTTTTCAGGTAAGCAGATAGTAGGAGGCTCAGGTAAGTGAGCAAGAGCATGATAAAGGACAGATGCAGATAGAGACAGTGCCACTTATACTTGTAGTAGCTAGTTCATTCTCAGTTGTGTATAGGTTGTTTCCGCCAACCTATTTTGAGACTTATGTAAGAAATTTTGGGACCCATTTTTGGGATGCTCTAATTTATATGATTTGCATGCTTATTTTAGACTGGGTTGTTACAGCATCATCGTCTGAACCATTATCAGGAAGAAGTTTAATTCTATTAGCGTTCTTAATCACCCAATCGGTGAATTCAGGCGTAGTTGCCAACTCAGCAACCGATTCTCTAGTAGACTCTTCGGTGAATTCCTCCCATTCTTTCTTCGAGAACCTATTTCTGTTAGGGGTCTTGTGAAACGTCGAGTAAAACTCATGTTGACTTCCTGTTGACTCTTCCTCCCCCCACGTGTTCGCCTTTCCTTCATCAACCAAACATAGACGAAAAGATAAATGAATTATTCATACACTTAACAATGTACGATATATATATTCATTATAAAAATTAATGGAAAGTTTTTAATTAATTTTGAAAAAGAACGCATCAAAATGTAACAAAATTTGCCTTATTCCTATTACATGTACTAAACTTCCTATCATTTTACTTATTTGACCGTTAACCAATTGATCTTGTAACATTTGATGATGTGGATATCAAGTTTATCATCCACCTCGTCATAAACACCAGGTATCCGCATCATCAAATATCACAAGATCAGCAGGTTATCCATCAAACAAAAAGGGTAGATAACGATGGAACTCTACGTGAAATCATAGCTCCATCTTTGTAAACAATTTTGTAACCTAATCTAAAAATTAAGCAGGATTCTAGTACAATCCATGGCAAGATTTGCAAATAAAATACGGAAATGATTGTATCGTTATGCCAAAAGTATAATGTAGACTAAAGCTACAAATGCAAAATAAACCTACGAGTTCTATACATGATAGGCCAAATGGCCTCTAAAGCAACTTATGATACTTTGTATTCATTAGTTTTTTTTCATTGAGCATAAAGTTGAAGATTTGAGGCTAGAAATACATTTGATGTTTGAAAAAAGGTACCCAGAATGAGAATATTGTGATATAGAAGAATTGGGGCTAGAAATACATCTGCTATTTGCATCAAAGGGAGTTACAGACAGAAAAATAAATAAAAAACGATATACAACTTACTCATAATCGTGCCACTCGATAGAAGTAATCGCGCAATATAATGCCAAGGAAGAACCAACTGCTGCCATTGCCAAAGGAGTGTCAATAGAGCTCTGAAAAGAAACCAAAAGCCTGATAAAGTCTGAGGCAACTAACTTCTTTTAACACACACACACATGTATAGGGGTAGGTTCAAATAAGAACCGTAAACAGTTTGAGAACCTCGGAAGCAACCATTCATGATGAATATCATGATAGATATTCATGACGAATATCATGAATAATGAAAATCATGATATTCATGATGAATAACATTCATGAATTCTATAGGGTTATAGGTTATTCATCATGAACAATACATGAAATAGTTGGTTCCCATGTAACTAACACACACACACATGTATAGGGGTAGGTTCAAATCAGAACCGTAAACAGTCTGAGAACCTAGGAAGCAACCATTCATGATGAATATCATGATAGATATTCATGATGAATATCATGATAGATATTCATGATGAATATCATGAATAATGAAAATCATGATATTCATGATGAATAACATTCATGAATTCTATAGGGTTATAGGTTATTCATCATGAACAATACATGAAATAGTTGGTTCCTATGTAATTATGTCATGTATTGTTCAAGATGAATAACCCTAAGTAATCATGAATATAATGTATGTTCATAATTCATGATATCATGCATTCTTATGATTCATGATATTATTCATTTTTATTATGAATGTAATGTATTGTCATCAACTCATTATGAATAATTTTCATCATGAGTATCTATCACGACACTCGTGATGAATAAAAACATGAATCATTGCAAAAATCTATATGAAAATACATATGTGAACCCATATGATAATTTTGTAATGTTGGTTCACATATGCATCTTCAAATAGATTTTTTTAGATTTTTACAATGATTCACATATGAACCTTCACTTAAACCCCCTTCTTACGTTCTCCCTATTTTATTCTACTTATTTGAAACGGCTCCTATATATAGCACATCTTTCAACACCTTTTGGTCAATTCATCATTTTTACATAAGATTGCTTTCCATCACAGGAAAAGATGCATCAAGCATCCATAACCATGATGGCAGTTTTGATGCAATACAAGCCAAGATGCAAACTTATGCATTATCCCGATCAAGTCACTTATGGAGCTTACCATGTCTACATTGAGATCCCACCATCTACCCGTAGCTTGCCATAGTTTCTTTACATCCTCACAAGTGATGAGAGCGTGATTGATCGATTGTACCACGTTACCACATCTCGGACATAGAATGGTGTCCAAGTCTATCCCCATTTTGTCAAAGCTACCCTTGTTGGAATTCTCCCTAATCTTACCCTCCACCTAAATATACCCACTTTTTTCGGGATGCATTTGATCCATTTAGGGGCCGTTTACAAAACGCTTACCCGGGTAAGCGCTTACCAAGTCACATTACCTACCGGATTGATGTGGCAAAGACCAAAAATCTTACACGGTAAGAGCGAATGAAAGGACCGAGAGTCTTACCCCGGTAAGTGATGACGATGACTCTTGCCATGGTTAGCGCTTACTGGGTGAATTGTTGCATACGAAACCAATTTGGCGGACTAGAATCTTACCCGGTAAGTAAGTGATAGTGTTAAGTTTGACCGGTAAGCGCTTACTCGGGTAAGCGCTTACTCGGGTAAGCATTTGGTAAACGGCCCCTTAGTCTCCTCCACCCCACCACCTTCTTGAAGTCTTTTTTCTTCCTGCAAGATGCGTACTTTTTTAACCGAAAATCCACTATGTGGCTCCAAACTCCACACCACCCTATCCTTGATTTCCTCTTTCGGCGATATACCAAGTAACAAAATTTTCAAGTTTTCAAGCTCTCCTATCTCCCTCCCCCTCGGTTCCCACCTCCAACCCCACTTCCATACCCATTGACCGTCAACCCATTCTCCTCTATCCTTAACCACTACCTCTTTGGACGACTCCAATTGGAATAGTCGTTTGAATTCTTCATTGAGCATGCGGTTTGATAGCCATCTTTCCTCCCAAAAGCGTGTCTCCGAGCCGTCCCCTATTTCTTTGACCATCGACCCCGAAAAGTGCACTCCTTCTTTATCTAACTCTCTCCCTATATTCAATATGTCCCTCTACACCGAACACCCCCCACCCCCGCGTGCTCCTATGACTTTCTTCTAACAAGCCCCCATCCCACCCGTATAGGCTTCGAATTACCCTCACCCAAAGAGACTCCTTCTCAACTTGAAATCTCCACCACCACTTGCTAAGAAGACTCCAATTTGCATCCTTTAGACTCCCAATGTTTAACCCTTAATCATTATTGTTTAAGACACTAACATAAACACACATACACACACATATATATTATACATATTTGTCGTCTTAATCAATGTTTTGGAAAACGTCATGGCCTCGCCGTAACTTGTAAGGCTTGAGACTTAACCTCGCCTCCATGCCACACCTCACGCCATTTAGAACCTTGCCAAAACAAAGGTTTACTTCGAATTCCAAATCTTATGTTGGATTCCACCTCCATCAAGTTCCATTCTATGAAACCGAACACAGAAGCAACTTATTTAAAAATTTGCTTGTAGAACGGGCTTCATGATCAACGAACGCTGAATGTATCTTTATTAGCGAATGACAAAGTTCAGCTCTCGCTGAAGTCTTCTACTTGAAACTTTGCGTGAAATGGATAAGTCTTATCTTCACTGATATCCGCATCAGGTCACTAGTAGACTTAGTTACTTGTTCTTCAGTTTGGTCTTCGATTTCAGCTTTAAACTCAGTTGTCGTGAATCTTGTCTTCAAGATCATAAGCAAACAATTACATGATGAACTTTCAGCGATCATCAGTGAGGCTGAACATGCTCAGGGCTCACTGATGTACAGTGTTCGCTGAAGTATAATTTAAAGTGTGTTTTCCATCAGTGATACTAAACAGACTTGGTATATTTTCTTAGATGGTGAATCACTGATACATATTATTTACTTACAATTTTCACTAAGTGATTCTGAGAGTCATTATCAAATCACTGAAGGGTTTGGATCAACAACATACAAGTAAATTGAGATGTTTTTTTGTATGCACAAGTATATATCGTCCAGATTAGGGACTACCAGGATGTTCTTTAGTTTTTCATTTTCTTTATGATTTTATTCTAAACCTGATCGTGTGTGTGTGTGTGTGTGTATATATATATATAGAGAGAGAGAGACTTGAGATCATGAGACCAAGCCATTTCCGTGAGACCCGTGAGACCAAAAAAACAACACTAAATATTCCAGTAAAAGACTGTGAAGGTATTGTGAAGGTAAACCTTCACAGTGTTTTTGCTGTGAAGGTTCGCTATTTTGCTTACCTTCACGATGAATCGTTGTGAAGTTTTAGTGTTATTTTGTGGTCTCACAGTCTCACGAAAACAGGTTGGTCTCAAGTAAACTCAACCATATATATATGTATATGTATGTATATATATATATATATATATATATGATGCGTTTCATTTAGCTTTTCTTCAAAAAAATACATCATGTGGATGTATTTACTTCTAGTATCAACATTTTATTAAAGACAAGGATATCATAATTTCTTCTTAAAAAGAAACAAACAATATTCTAAATTTGAAACAGTCGGCTCAGTCGGTTTTGGACTGGCATTCAAGAACCGACCGATCCAAACTGAATGTTAAAAATTTCAATCCGATCTGATCCAATTATAATTGGATATCCAATTGTGGTCGACCAGTTCTAATTAGATTGGTCAGTTTCTATTAAATCAGTTGTCTTTCTGCACATCCCTACATAAAAACCTATTTCTTTAATTATTACACATCTTCTATAATTCGTTTTTAGTTAATTACGAGTCAAAAACGGGTGGAGTTGAATTCTCGATATAAATGAACTTCGCTGACTTATCATCAATGATAGAGAGATATATTATTGACTTTTGAGGATCTCATTTATAATCTTAATTAGCAATCAAATTGGAAGGATTAGTTCTTAATATTGATGGGTTAGTTACAAATCTTGAATTTCTAGCCATTGCTTAATCATATCAATAACATTTAAATTAATGGGTCGTTTACCAAATGTTTTTATCCAAGTAAATGTTTATTTGTAAAATTGAACCCTATCACTTGCTTATCTGGAAAGATTTTAGTCCATCAAAATAGTATCATATGCAACAATTCTCTCGGTAAGCTCTAACCGTTGTAAGAGTCTTTGTCATCACTTACCGGATAAGACTCAGTCCTTGTCTTAGCTCTTACTGGGTAAGATTCTTGGTCCTTGGTATATTAATCCCGTAAGGTAACGTGACTTGGTAAGTGCATACCAGGGTAAACTTTTGGTAAACGACCCCTAAAATGTCATATTTTATGTACGATAACATGCACCAAACTCTATTATAGTTTGGGTTAAATGGTTTATAGTTAAACGGTTTGGTTAATCGAATAAAGATTCTTATTTGGTTCAGTTTTTGGTTAATTTATTCTAATTTCGTTAAATTGATTAATAACACATTCTACTAATACTATATATGTTTCATTTTATAAAAATAAAAACCAAATACATATTTATACTAATGTTTTTTTACATTTATTGCTCTATAATTTTTGTTGTCTGATATAATTTGTTGATTGAAGAAATAACGTCTTTTAGCAGATACTGGATTTTGGTATTTTTACTTGATACAAATCAATTATCGAAATAAGTGTCTAAAGAAAAGTAAGAATTTCTTATTCGTTTAATCAGTTGTCAATCAAAATAATCCGAAAACTGAATAACTCAAAAGTCAAAACCGATTAAACGAGGCTTTATTTGGTTTAGTTATCGTTACTTTTAAGATAAGTTAGAAAACTGAATAACCCAAACAAAATTATAAACCAAAAACTGATCTAACGTTATCATCATGTGATTTAACATTATTTACATTCGCCAAAGAATTAAATAGAAACATTGTATTTTAAAAAAACTTAAATAGAAAGCGTTTATATTATATATATATATATATATATAATAGACTTGGGATCATATGAGATCAACATGTTTTCGTAAGACCGATGAGACCAAGTTTTTACACTTGAAACTTCACAGCAAAATACTAGTGTTTTTGTTGTGAAGGTTCGTATCATTAATTTTTTACCTTTACAGTATTTTACTGTGAAGTTTCAAGTGTAAAAACTTGGTCTTACCGGTCTCACGAAAACAGACTGGTCTCACGTGAACCCAAACCATGTATAATATTAACAAAAGTTGAGGTAGCATTAATATTACATCAAAATTAGGCGACGGAGAATTCATATTTTAGGTCTAGACATCAGCCCTATAACTCCATGGATTAATGGAACCAAACGTTATATAATTATAATATTAGAAATATTAGAAAAAAGGATATATCCTTAAATGGACTTCAACAATCCACTTATTTATATAAAGTTACCATTTGTGCACACATACTAAACACGAACTGAGTAAGAATGTTGCAACCCGAAACCTCTTTGAAGTTCCTGGTGCGGAGACGTGCACCGGAGTTGATAGCTCCGGCTGCACCCACGCCTCGAGAACTAAAGCCTTTATCGGACCTTGATGATCAGCAAGGGCTTCGGTGCCAAATCCAAGGGATTCAGTTTTATCGCAAGGATCCAAAAATGGGAAATAAAAATCCAGCAAGCGTGATTAGGGACGCTTTAGCTAAGGTGTTGGTATTCTATTACCCTTTTGCAGGCCGGTTAAAGGAAGGCCCAACTAAGAAGCTGATGGTGGACTGTACCGGTGAGGGTGTGTTGTTTATTGAGGCGGAAGCAGATGTTACGTTAAAGCAGTTCGGGGAGTGGCTTCATCCCCCGTTCCCTTGTTTGGAAGAGCTCCTTTATGACGTTCCCGACACTAATGGTATTGTCGAATCGCCATTGCTACTAATTCAGGTAAAGTTTTAATATATATTATATTTCTTAATTTTTAGTCGCATACATCAACATCAAACCATCTCCTCCTTTTATATTTCTAATGCATGATTCTGACATAAAAGAGTTCATTTATTATCAATACCCACATTTATTTATTGACAGGTGACACGACTGTTATGTGGAGGTTTTATCTTCACTTATCGAATCAACCACACCATGAGTGACAGAGCAGGATTGATACAGTTCTTGACGGCATTGGGTGAAATGGCACAGGGTGCACCAATGCCGTCAATATTGCCAGTGTGGCAAAGGGAGTTACTTTTCGCAAGGAAACCACCGTGTGTGACATTTGCTCACCACGAGTATGATGTAGTGGAAGAACCCAAAGTCATAAATGTCGCAACGGAAGACTTGATCCAAAAATCATTTTTCTTTGGACCTAACGAGGTATCAGCCCTTCGTAGGTTTGTTCCAGAAACCCTAAAAGGTTGTTCCACATTTGAGGTGATAGCAGCTTGTCTTTGGCGTTGTCGTACTATAGCTTTACAGCTTGATTCTAAAGACGAGATGCGTTTCTCTTTCCCATTCATCATACGTGGCAAGATCAACCCCCGTCTTCCTGTTGGGTATTACGGAAATAGTGTCATCCTACCATGTGTTATTTCAACGGCAGGAGACCTATCGTCTAAACCATTAAGCCATGCTCTAGAGTTGGTGATGAAAGCCAAATCTTTAGTCTCTGAAGAGTACGTTAGATCAACGATTGACCTAATGGTTATCAAAGGACGACCAATGTTGACACTTTTTCATAACTACATCATCTCGGATCTTACAAGACTCGGGTTTAGTGAGATAGAATTTGGGTGGGGGAAAGCGATATATGGAGGTCCGGCGACAGGAGGAATTGATGCCATCCCGGGAGTCTTTAACTTCTACATACCTTCTACAGACGACAAAGGTGAATCAGGAGTCATGGTACCCATATACTTGCCAAAGGTCGCGATTGAGATATTTGTTAAAGAGCTAAATAACATGTTGGGCGATACGGGCTCCGAGACTACTTCTAGACTTTAATTTCCACACACGACAACAAAATAGGTCCATTTAAGACGTATACGTGTCCTAATAAAGTACTAAGATACGTTTGTTATGCGGAGGCTTTATCTATGCTTGTCGAATCAACCAAATTTTTGCATTAAAATAATATCCGAACGCAAACGACATCAACCCAAAATTCGATCAATCCGAACCCGAAGCAATCCGAAATCTGAAACTTAAAGTTCAGGTCTTTATTTCCATATCCAAAATCCTATCGGGTTTTTATTTGCCAACCCAAATCCGTCCAACCCACCCGATACACACCCCTGATTTTAACTATATATTTATTTATTTGATATCTATTCAAGGTTCTCTCTTGATCTTTACCCTATATATATATATATATATATATATATATATATATATAATATGAGAAAGGATCATGCGAGAAATTAAACATTATGCGAGAATTCGAGAAATGTGATATCATATATGAATGTGGATATGTTTAATCATATATTATTAAACGTCTATTTATTCTCAATGTAACATGTGTACAATCACATATGATTAAACTTGTGTATCATATATGATATCACACTTCTCGCATAAGGTTTAGCTTCTCGTTTGAACTTTTCCCTATATAATAATTATATTAACGTCATTATATATGATCCATAATAAATAGTATAAGTAATGGCTCAATAATAATAAAAAACATGTTTTTGATTTCATATAACACTACAATATAAAATATTTATCCCTCTTCAATCATTTTATAAATAAAAGTCTTAATATTCATGGTTTTTTATCTGCACACATCAAAAATGAAATTCACTGTCAATATCTCGTGATACTTACAAGAACCACCATTAATCACATATTTCATATTAATAATAACATTAATCAACAAGCTAAAATTGAGATCTTCATGCCACCCCTAAATTAGAAATCTAGTTGGCCCATGAACATGGTGATTTGTTCCACGTTTTTTCATGTACTTTAGTTTAAAGACATCAACTTCCTTTTTATCTCCAAAAAACAAATTGCTTGAGTTTGATGACGAAAGATGTTTTATCAAGTCACATGTATTGTTCATTATACTCCTAAAAATAAAACAGGCAACATGTTCAAATAGCCTAAATAAATAAAACAAGTCAAAAAGTCTAGAGATGCATCAAACAATTTCAAATAAATTTAAACCTAACTTAGCTAATCAAACAATTTGAAGTAAAGTTAAACCCAACTTAGCTAATCAAAAATTTTCAAACTTGAATAAAATGGAAAAACCTGTGATTTAGGGACGGTTGGAAGATTATTGATGATGTTGAAGTTAGAATCAGTGGGATTTCATTTAATCACCCCTGATTTGGTTGTTGCTCTTCCTCTTCCATTGAAGATGAGGGTTGTTTCAGGTTTGACAATAACCCAAATCAAAATCAAATCAACAACATTAAAAGTGTGTCTAATAATCAAATTCAAGAAACCAATAGATTAATAGAAGTGTGTTGTGTCTGTGTGTTGTCTGTTGTAGTGCTGTGTGCAAAGGCATAGTCGCATAGGAGAAAATTAGGGTAACCAAAAGTCCAAAACCAAGTCGAGAAGTTACCTGTTACCGGACTCCGTGAGATGAGAATATGAGATCGATGTGTGTCCATGTTAAATGTCGGAATTTGAACAAAGTCCCCAAAAATTTAGGGCCCAAATTAACATGTGTTTTGGGGCTTTCATCAACCTATGTAAAGACTTGTTTAAGTTCAAATTGTTTATTGTCTTGATTGTTCGTTCAACTAGGTTTACTGGTTTAGGTTAACATTGTGATTGTAAGAAGCTAAACCTTATGAGAGAATGCGAGAAGTGTGTAATCATATATGATACACAAGCTTAATCATATATGATTAATCATATATGATTAAGCATAGGTTACATTGGCAATACATAGACGTTTAATCATATATGATTAAACACACTCACATGCTGTGTAATCATATATATGATTAAACACTTCTCGCATTCTCGCATAACGTTTAACTTCTCGCATGATCCTTCCTCTCTTTCTCTCTCTCTCTCTCTCTCTCTCTATATATATATATATATATATATATATATATATATATATATATATATATATATGTATAGGATAATAAATTGTAAACCTCTAAATGTGTGTATACTATGTAAACCATCCTAGTTATTGATTTTTAATCTAGATTAACATGGCATTAAGGGTAAATAAGTCTTTTAATCCTATTGTTTTAATTTCGGTAACTAGATAATGGAGAACAATCATCCTTTATTTTAGGAAGTGATATATTTATCTAGTTAATTTCGTAACTAGATAATGGAGAATAATCATCTGAATTTCGGTTTTCAACATCGTCTTCTTCATCTTGCGGTTTTTCAACATCGTCTTCTTCACCATAACTGCTCTTATCCCAATCTTGTATTGATTTCATATCAAATCAATATTGTTTCATAGGAAAAGTATGAAATATAAACTTTTCATAGGAAAGGCATGAAATCAATACTGTTTCATATGAAAGGTATGAAATCAATATTGTTTCATATGAAAGGTATGAAATCCCCTTTCAACTTTTCATCATCGAATTAGGGCTTTTTCATAGGAAAGTTAAACACCCTTTTCAACTTTTTCATAGGAAAGTTAAACACTAATTTTTAATTAGGGCTTTTCATACCTTTTGAACACAAAATCAAATTTTAACTTAAAATTATTATGCACATCGATTTTCATACAAGAATGTGAGGGGAACTGATTTTTGTTCATACGTTGTCTTCTCTGAGTTTCATCTCCCATGCGCTCCATATCCACATCAACGGGGTTGTCCGGAGTGTTTTTGAACTTCGAAAATGAGTTCAACAATCGTATCCTATCGCTTTTCTTCCTTGCTGTTAACCGTAATCATGTCAAAATCCACTTTCTACGAACAAAATCGAACACACCAACAGAAACCGTAGGAAAAAAAAATCTAACCTCTTACACCTCTGTTTTGGTCCGCCATTGTTATGAAACGAATCGCACAAGAAGGATATTCAGATGTTGTCGTTTGGAAATTTCGTAGATTTTCGTTTTGGTTTGATTGTAGTCGTTGTGGAATCTGGAAGGGATTGAGGTGGATCCCTGATTTCACAATCTGTTCTAAAAAGAGAACCTGATCCCAAATTAGAACCGGCTCCTAATTCCCTATTTTACCCTTTTCATAACTCGCCTGTGACCATTATACCCCGGATTTCATAGAAATTTACTAGATTGCCACCGCTACAATCTGATACATTGATTTAAATGATCAATGGCTAGGATTAGGTTTCATAGTTTACACAAAATTTATAGTTTACAATTTAGTGAGCCTCTATATATATATCCCAAAGGGTGTTAACTTTACTAACCACTTTAGACCAATAGGATTTCACCTTTCTAGTTGGTTAGTGTCAACATTTTAATTAGTGTCAAAGGGTACATTTGGTATTTTGCAAAAGGGTTTTTTTGGTGGACTTTTAAAATGGGAGTTACAAAAGCAAATATTAATTGCTCATTACATTGAGGAGTTACGAATTTGATATAGGTAATTTTAATTTTAAAAGAAAATAAGTTGTTGGTTTGAGGGAGCTCTCGTTCATCATAGTTCGGTTTGCATGAAAATGGATTTTCATCGTCATCAAGAATATGTTCAACCCGATATGTTGGACTAACTAATTCCGCAAAGTTTGACGTTGCCGTTGGAGTTTGTTGATTCATTTCTCACTTGATATTTTGTTAATGAGAGACGTTATTGCAAAATCATTATTAACAGTTTGTGTAGAATTGATCTAATGGTCAACTGTGCACAGTTATGAACAATAAGAATGTATGTTAGTTTTCATATCCATATTATTTTTTTGATACAAATACTCGTTTCATACGTGTTCAATTTTCTCACGTGTTCAACTTTCATTAACACAAACCATTTATTGCTTTTGAGTTGTTTCATACATGTTCAACGTATATCCGGGTTGAATGTTTTTTACTATTGTTACCATAAGAGTATAATTTGTTCATAATTGTGCACAGTTATGAATAGGGGTGCTCAAAAACCCGACCAACTCGACTAACCCGATCAACCCAATCCAACCCGAAGCAACCCGATGTCCAATCGAGTTGTAAAATCTTCAAACCGAATGTATTGGGTTGATATCGGGTTACGAGAATTTTAACCCAACCCAACCTGATAAACCCGATATATATATGATACACAAGCTTAATCATATATGATTAAACACATGTTACATCGACAATACATAGACGTTTACTCATATATGATTAAACACACCCACAAGCTGTGTAATCATATATGATAACACACTTCTCACGTTCTCCAATAATGTTTAACTTCTCGCATGATCCTTCCTATATATATATATACATATTCAGTCTCTATATAACTCTTTTACACACACACACACATATATATATATATATAATAAATAAGTAACTAGCATGCCACATGTCGTCTTCTGGTGAGCCGACTTCAGTATTTTTCCGCCTAAACATGTATCTGGACGCAGTTTACATTATAAGTTCAATTAGCACACCCACATTCACTCTTCCTTAAATCTCTCCTTAATTCAATTTTTTTAAATTTATACGTTAGATTTACTACCCTTATAATTAGGTATGTAGTTTACTTTTAATCCCTTACTTTTTTTATTTTTCATTCTAGACTCTTATAATATAAACATAAATACCTTCGAAATGAGCCCAATATTGAATATTTTTTGATTTAATTATATTATTAAATATCATAAATATATACGAATTAATGTGTCGTGATTAGTATGAGATTTGATACAAATAATCACTAAATTGTAGTGATTTTCTTTTTGCAATTTCATATCAATTTTTACTTCAAAGTCGAATTCCTTCGACGAATTACAATTCTATCAAATTTCATTCTATCAACGAAACACCCTTAGAATTATCATAAAAGATTTAATTACTTGAAAAAAAGATATCATTTATCAACTGACTTTTGGATTATGAGTTCGAATCTTTTTAAAAAATATAAATATGCAAATATTTTAGTATAGTATATTTAATTATTTATACTTTCTTAATCATGTTTATATTATTTCCTCTAATTTTTTTGACCAATTAACCATATTGACCTTTAATTTTATACATCTGATATGCGATTTAAAAGCGTATAAATATGAACATGAAACAAAATTATTTTTTCGAATTCTCGGCTTTAGATTTGAGATACTTCGCGCTTCATCGCACGCAGGTACTTATCTAGTATATATATAGTAAATGTTAACATATATATGCAAATTGAGAAAAACGGTTGGTGGCGATATGTTTAAAATTTAATAAATATGCAAATTGGAGCCGTCAAACTATTTGATCATATTTGGTTTAGACATTTTTATATGTAGTATATAAATATTGTCTGAATTATCGGTTGTATTTTAAAGACATGCTTCCTTTATTTTTATGTTTCTAGTTTTGATTTTATCTTGTTTATACATAACCCGACCAACCCGATCAACCCGAACGGGTTGGGTTGGGTTGGGTTGGACCTTTGTTTGGGTTGGGTTGGGTTGAAATTTTTTCAAACCGCCAACATTGGGTTGATGTGTCGAAATGTCTTCAACCCGATCAACCCAACCCGTGAGCACCCCTAGCTCCCATTCTTGGACGTGGCTTAGTTAGGCTAGAGTTTAGTTCTGGCAAAATAGTTGAACTTTTAGACGTTTTGTTTGTACCACAAATTCGAAAGAATTTGGTTTCAGGTAGTATCTTGAATAAGTTAGGATATAGGCAAGTATATGAGTCCGACAAGTTTATCTTGTCAAAGGGTGGCTCTTTTGTTGGATTTGGTTATATGTTAAATAATATGTTTATGTTGAATTTGAATAAAAAGAATTTTGTTTCAAATTCTGTTTTTGTTGCAAATAGTAATTGTGTTGATTCTATTTTACGGCATGCAAGGCTTGGTCATGTTAATTTTAAGCGTATGGTTGAAATGTCAAAAGACGGTCTTATTCCGGCTTTTGATATTAAAACCGAGAAGTGTAAAACTTGCATGTTAACAAAGATCACTAGGCAACCTTTTCCTAACGTGAAAAGGGACTCGTCGGTGCTTGAATTAATTCATAGTGATCTTTGTGATTTGCATTCAACTCCGTCTTTTGATAATAAAAAGTATGTTGTCACTTTTATTGACGACGCTTCACGGTTTTGCTATGTATATTTGTTACATTCAAAAGATGAAGCGTTGGTTAAATTTAAAATTTATAAAACAGAGGTTGAATTGCAAATGAATTGCCTTATAAAGTGTTTACGCATCGATCGTGGTGGGGAGTATTACGACCCCATGTTTTTCCAATCCGTAGGAATTATTCATGAGACTACGGCTCCTTATACACCACAGCAAAATGGTGTGGCGGAACGGAAAAATAGAAATCTCAAAGAAATGGTGAACTCTATGTTATCCTACTCGGGATTGAGTGATGGATTTTGGGGTGAAGCCATGCTAACGGCTTGTTATTTGCTGAATCGAGTTCCCAATAAAAGGAACAAGATTAACCCATATGAACTTTGGTTTAAGAAAAGGCCTAACTTGAGTTATATTCGAGTTTGGAGCTGTCGAGCGGTTGTTCGACTACCCGAACCCAAAAGGAAGACTTTAGGTGAGAAAGGTATTGACTGCATCTTTGTTGGATATGCCGAGCATTCCAAAGCTTATAGGTTCTATGTTATTGAACCTAATGATTTTATAGCAATTCACACCGTTATAGAATCGAGAGATGTAATTTTTGATGAGACTAGATTCTCTTCAATGCCTAGCCAAATGACATAGTTCCAAGTACTAGTGAAACTAGTGAGGTTGAAGAACAAGCAATTGTTCCAATCGAATCTCCGATGCTTCGAAGGAGCAAAAGAGGAAGGATTGAAAAATCCTTTGGTCCCGATTTCCAAGTATACTTGGTAGAGGGATCAAGAGATGAGATTGGATCCCAATTTCTTTACTGTTATAGTATTGAGGAGGATCCAAAATCATTTGAAGAGGCTATGAAGTCTCAAGACATTGCTTTCTGGAAAGAAGCAATACATGATGAGATGGACTCCATCATGGGGAATAATACTTGGGTATTATCGGACTTGCCATCGGGTTGCAAACCTTTGGGATGCAAGTGAATCTTCAAAAGGAAGATGAAAGCGGATGGATCAATCGACAAGTTCAAAGCTCGATTAGTAATCCAAGGCTTTAGGCAACGGGAAGGCATCGATTATTTTGATACCTATTCCCCGGTAGCAAGGATCTCCACGATTAGATTGTTGATAGCCTTAGGAGCTATCCACAATTTAGTGATTCACCAAATGGATGTCAAAACGGCATTCTTGAATGGTGACTTGGAGGAAGAAGTTTACATGAAACAACCGTAAGGTTTTGTTATGCCCGGGATGGAGCATAAGGTGTGTAAACTTGTAAAATCATTGTATGGGCTGAAACAAGCACCCAAACAATGGCATCAAAAATTTGATGAGGTTATCTTGTCCAACGGTTTTATGACAAACCAAGCGGACAAGTATGTATATAGCAAATTTGACACATCTGGTAATGGTGTAATCATTTGCTTATATGTTGACGACATGTTGATCTTTGGCACCGACCAAAATCAAGTTGGGAAAACCAAAGAGTTTTTGTCGTCGAGTTTCTCCATGAAAGATATGGGAGAGGCGGAGGTGATCCTTGGAATAAGGATCAAGCATGAGAACAAAGGGATTGCAATTACGCAATCTCATTACATTGAGAAAGTGTTAAAGAAATTTAATTGCTTTGATTGTTCTCCGGTGAGGACTCCATGGGACCCGAGTGTGAAACTTATGCCCAACTCGGGTGAAGCGGTGTCACAACTCGGGTACTCAAAGGCTGTTGGATGCTTGATGTATGCCATGAAAGGCACTAGGCCGGACATCGCTTTTGCCATAGGAAAGTTGAGTAGATTTACTAGTAATCCTAGTATTCATCATTGGCAAGCGATAAGACGAGTATTCAAATACTTGAAGAAAACCATTGATTATGGTTTGTCATATGTCGGGTTTCCTTCGATATTGGAGGGATATTCAGATGCAAGTTGGATTACGAATTTGGAAGATCACTCTTCTACGAGTGGTTGGGTGTACTTGCTTGGGGGAGGTGCCATCTCATGGGCTTCCAAGAAGCAAACTTGCATCACGAGTTCGACTATGGAGTCGGAATTTGTGGCATTAGCTGCTGCCGGTAAAGAGGCAGAGTGGCTAAGGAATTTGGTCTATGAAATTCCATTATGGCCGAACCAATATCACCCATTTCTATCCGTTGTGATAGTGCGGCTACTTTGGCTAAAGCTTATAGTCAAGTATATAATGGCAAGTCTAGACACTTAGGTGTTAGACATAGCATGATTTGTGAGTTAATCACGAATGGGGTGATTTCGGTTGAATTTGTTCGGTCGCAACAAAATCTAGCAGACCACTTGACGAAGGGGTTAGCTAGGGACTTGGTTCACAAGTCGGTGATAGAGATGGGATTAAAGTCTATCTAAATCTCTAACAGTGAGATACCCAATTTCGTTCTAATACAACGTTAGAAGTTGAATTCAATGGGAAAGCTCATTCTAAGAGATTGGAGCACAAGATGATCATCCCACAGTGTGTGCTCGGTACTGCAAGTGAAGGAGATAATTGTTCTTTTGTAAAAATGCATGTGCAGGTGCATGAAGAAAAGAACTACCTATATGAGTGGGAAGTGTGGCCGCTTCAAGAAGCTTGGACTTGGCTTTGATGCACTCATTAATGGATAGGGACACATGGCATGTATAGTGTCAAGTTTTAAACTATTAGAGAATCATTTAAATTCATGTGTATGTTATTGTTAATGCCAAAAATCGCACCAAAGGGACAACTTAAGGTCGATGTAGACTTAAACAACTAAAGAAAGAATCTTTCGACGAGACGTGCGACGATAAATAAAATAAAGAAACAAGGGATTTGATGACGCAGGAAAAACCTCAATCGAGGAAAAACCCTGCGGACGACAGTGGGTGTCGTCGCTGCACTATGGTCGCCAATCAGGGGCGATGTCCTTGGATACTGGTGTCGATCGTACAGTGATTACAATACAAATGAAGGAAATGCTTCGAAATGTAAAGTACAAGTGTTTGAATGTAAAAACAGGTGTTTGTCGTGTACGAAACAAAGTGTGAGCTGCTGGTCGAGGGCTGTTGTCGTGCGTCGAGAGTGATACTTAGAATAATGGTTCTTCACTTCAGGTGTTCTTGAATGTTGCTTCGGTTGTTAATCGCCGGATATTCGATGTGTTGAAATGTTGATTGAGCTTGATATTTATAGTCTTTTTGTTCTTAGCTTTATCCATGAATGCTCCTTTAATGGCCTTAACGGTTGGAAACGGTCGCCGGAGTAATGATCTTCGTCCGTTACGGTCGCCGGCTGTTTAATGATTGCGTCGGTTATAGTCGTTGCTCCTTAATGACTTTTACTCCTGCATTAAACACTTAATAAACGGTCATGGTTAACGTTAGCTTGGGTCGAAGTCGCACGCCTTTGTATAATAGTCGTGCGGATCGGTCGACGCTATGGTCGAGCGTCGTGTTACCTTTTATGAGGGACGACGATGGTGCTCTGGGTCTTCGTCGAGACCTTATCTTAAAACAAGATATAGTCCTTAATCAAACGTCGTACCTGTTCTAGTCGCGGTTGAGCGACGTGATTTTTTGCCCAAACAGTTTGCCCCCAAAATTTGAAAATTGAATGTCAAATTTAAGTTTTAAATTTTGCTTGTCGAACGCTTAGGCTCGTGACCTGGGTTGAGGGACTTACCTGGTTGTCATGGAACTAGACCGGTTCGCCTTTAACTGAATGAGAAGTTGAAAAGTTGTGACGTCATACTGACACACGATGATGCTTACCAGCTGTCGAAGATCCGGGCGGATATACGAAAGGACATGGACGCGTGTTGATCATCAAGGAATTCGGTTTGTTCGTATAAGTAAAAGATATGACGAATCCTTCCTTGTTTCGCCTTTGAAGGGTTTGTGCTGTGATTTCCTTTCCATTCTTCGCCGGATCCTTTCCAAACTTGTGAAATTCTTTGATTTGATTAGGTTCTCCGGGGTCTAGCGCGCCTATAAGTAAGGTACGATTTCTTTGACTCCTGTAAATTTTGTGTTTAGAAATGTCGAGGGATCATGAGAGTTTTATTCAAGAGCTATCAGACCTCCGTGACTTTAGAAAGTTAGCAAAAATTCCTGCGTGGATCGAATTAATTCGTCCAGGTCAGATCCGCTCAAATGAATGTCCTGAGGGGTACATCGTGATCTACGAATACCCTTTTAAGATAGTCTTTGAATGGCCGTATTCGTCTTTAGCCAAAGCTTTTATGCTGGAGTTCGATTTAGCACCAGGCCAATTAATGCCCCAATTCTGGCAAGTTATTCAAGTGATTGAGCGTTTGTCGAGAGGATGGGGGAATCCTATGGGTGTACGTGATCTTCTCTTGGCTTATCAGGCCAAGAAGGATAGTTGTCATCGCTGTAGCTTACACTCTAGGCTCAAGGGTGATAGTATTCTGGTTCTAGGGACAGCTGTGAATGACAGTGGGTGGAAGACTCGATATGTATTCGTGCGTAAGTTGTCTCTTGACTCCAAGAGTGAGTGGATTAGGACGGGCTAGAATATGTCGGGTGAGTCTTGTTATTTCATTTTCCGTATGCTATATACGGTATGATTATTAACTTGTTTTCTGTATATTGACAGCCGTAAGATTTGAGGACGTTAAACCAGACGCTAATTCTCAAGCGAAGATCAATTAGTTTTTAGATTTTAGTGTTGCCGAAAGATCTTTCATCGTGCGACACTTGGTAGATAACGACGATTTAGAGTTTTCAGGAGAGAATCAGGGGGAGAAGTGTGAAGAGAAAGAAAAGGAAGAAGAAGAACGGAAGTCAAGAGGAAAGAAAGGGATGACGGGTAAGCTTACTTTCTTTGACTTTTTGTGTTGCTTCGAGTCTTTTTCCCTTGTATGTTCATAACATTCTTTTCCTTTGCGATTTCTAGGAGAGTCACGACCCAAAGTGTCGAGTGTTTATGCAAAAAGAGCTGTTGAATTGGAGCGTGCTCGTCAAGGCAGGGAGAAGAGATTACAGGCTATGTCTGCTGGTTCTGGAGTCTTGAAGAAGACGAGGAGGACGATCTCGAGGGAGTCGTTTGCAGGGGTTGATGACTCGTCAAGAGTTGCTTCACCCGAGAAGGTAGGGCTCGGATCACCTAAGAAGGTGATTGACGCGACACCCATTAATTTTGCGCCTCCGGCGAAAACGGTGAAGTCCCCGTCTGCCGCGTTGAATCCTTTGTCAGCCGACAAGGGCAAGGAACACTCGACGAGAGGGAAGAAGGTCACGACGGTCAACTTTACGCTGCCGTCGGACTTTATGACAGGAAATGTCCTAGACGGGACGAACCTGTTCCCTCACCTGGATAAATTCCTGCTTCCATCTTTCAGGGAGCGTTTTGAGGGGTTTCCTATCGAGGAGACGGGTGCCCATGTAGCCGGCTTGGTGTTCATGGTAAGTCTTTATTTCAAGACTTAGTTTGTCTAGGCCCAGACTTCGTTGTCGTTGTCCACTGATGATGTCTGTCTTTTATGATTTCACAGGCACTTCAAGCTTCCTTGGCCTTGCGAAGTGGAACGGCGAAGGTGAAAGATCTCTTGTCAGCTGCACGCGAAAGGGAGAATGCAGCATTGGATCGAGCAAACGATGCTACTGGTCGCACGGAGGATCTATCGAAGCGTCTTGCTGACGCTTTAAAACATATGGAGATCGTTAATCATGCGAAGGAGGATCTTAGCCATCGCTTGACGCAATCCTTGTCCATGACTGCCGAGCAAAGGGAGGAGATGGAAAAGATTAAGGAATCCTTGGCTGCTGTTTCGAAAGAGGCTGAGGATTAGAAGTCCAAGGTGGAGAGTTTGGAGAAAGAAGTGCGGGCTGCTAAAGACGAGGGTAAGTCTATTTTTGCCATAGCTCGTTTGACTGCTCGGGCTGCTATCATGCGACGGCATTTGCTGGGAAAAGATCCTCTTGCTTCTGCAAAGGAGGAACTGGACATTTATTTGAATGGCGTCGGGACCGAGAGGGATCTGGACTCAGATGATGAGAAGGACGTCGATGAAGAGATGGAAGGTGAAGGTCTTCAAGATGAGACTTCAGGCAAGGATGCAGCGGATGTTCCTTCTTTAGTTTAAGAATTTTCTCTTTCTTTTTTGTTTTACTGCTCGACCGTTGGTGGTCGAGCGCGTTTTTGACAATTTTTCTGATGAATGCATTTTTTTGGTTTGAACTTTATTGGTAAACAACTATCGCATCGATTGAACATAAGATACATAGAAATCATGCGACCAAGGCATTTATAAAATATGAGAACATACGATCAAAGCATCCATACAGGGTATAAGAAAGAAAAAATAAGGCATTCGTCTAGAATGTATGCTAATCAAACACCAATACATGCGACTAAGGTATTTATTCAAAACGCAAAGTTTTTCTAAGTTAAGAAGCTCAGGCTGCGAAGCCGTCTATGCGATCGTGCGATTAAGTATTTTGATTAGCTGTAAGGTGTGATCAAGTCATGGACCTGATCGTATATGTCGTGCGATCCTGCGATAAAACGATGTCGAGAGTTGGTCGTTGGCTCACCAACGACCCTTCGATGCTTAAGTCAGTAGTTGTTTGTGAGAAAAATTTGTATGGAAAAGAGTTATAAATCATACCTTTCTCCTTCATGGGGTATTGCCCCCCTGTCATTTATTATCCTATTCTTTTTGGAAAGAAAGATATGTTTTAAATGACAGGACGACACGACGATCCGATGAGATACTGTCTGTGATTGATCATGTCGTCGTACGACAAGGCACCATAGCGATGTTTCGACTCATTCTCGATCTTCAGGGTTCCCAATGGCGTAGGGGATTTTAATTGATAACTTTTACATGCTCAGGAGTCGACGGTCGATGGCTGTTAATAACGAGATTATCAATAATATCTTTGAGATTACCTTGTGGAACATGATATGCCAATTCCTTCTTGAGTGCGATACAATCATCTGTCGCATGACCATGGTCGACGTGGAAGTCGCACCACTTTGATTTATCCTTCTTAGCATCGTCCAAGTCAGACTTCTTCGGCCATCGGATGGTTGCTTGGGTGGTCTTCAGAGCTTCGACTAAGTCTTTAGTTGACCCTTTGAACCCATAAGAGGAGATCTCGGGGTACACGGGGAATTTAGTCGCGGTTTTAGCTTCTGCCTTCGTCTTGAAACAAATGTTTGAAATCTGACGCACTGGCTCTATTTTGGATATGGCTTTCGGCTTGAATTCTGGCTTCTTGACACCTAACGGCTTCTTGTCGTCAGTGTGTTTGCGACGAAAGGCTGCATCGTCTTCGACCCTCATATATGCTAAGGTTCGAGCTCGGACGTCTTCGAAAGTCTCTGGGGGATACTTGGTCAGATCGATATATAGACCTGAACTATCGTCTAGACCACACTTATAAGCTTCGATCGCTGTTTTGATGTCACAATTGCGGATACTGATAATTTCGGCATTGAATCTATTGAAATAACTTCGAATAGACTCATTGGTCTTCTGCACGACATAGTATAGATCACTAGTCTGCTTTTCCATCTTACGACTGCTGGCGAATTGCCGGGAGAATTGGTTGACCAATTCGGCGAACGACCCGATAGATTTGGGTTTGAGATTAATCAACCACTGGAGAGCTGGACCAGTGAGAGTCGCCCCGAAACTCTAGCACATGCATACTTCCTGGTACATGTGTGGAATCGAGATTGTCCACATGAGCTGCTTATACTCCGCGACATGCTCGGTTGGATCGGTCACACCCGAATACTTGGGAGTGAAGGCAGGAATGTTATACTTCTTTGGGACCTCGATGGTGGCGATCTCATCGATGAAGGGCGACGCCTGATACCCCGAGCGAGGCTCGACGTTGACAGGCACTGCTGCCCCAGGCAACTTGGCGAGCAAGGACAAGACGCGCTCATTTTGGTCTTCTAACATCTTCAAACGCTGGGCGACGGGATCGTTAAGATCAGGATTTGCCCCTGTCGAGGGATTGGTCCCTGGACTAGTGACATTACCATGCGACGAACCGTTGGTGTCCCCGTTGAACGGAACAAAATATGGCTGCGACCCATAGTGGAATTGCTGCGGTCCATTCTGAAACGATTGTGGTCCATGCTGAAATGGCTGCGATCTCTGCTGGAAAGATTGCGATCCTTGCTGGAAAGGTTGCGATCCTTGCTGGAAAGGTTGCGGACCACTTTGGAACGGCTGGGAAAACGGCTGGGATTCATTCTGAAACGGCTGGGAGCCACCTTGCAATGGTTGGGATCCATTGTTCAAGGGTGGTGGTCGGATGTGCTGAGGGGGAATCTGCCCAGACTGGGGATTCAGAATGAACGGACCCGGCTGTTGATTCTGCATGAATGGACCTGGATGCTGATTCTGCGCGGACGGGCCTGGTCCCGGACCTGGATTCTGGATGAATGGTCTAGGACCATTCTGGGGTCCAAAAGGATTCCTTAGCCGCACGATCTCTTCAGCTGCTCTGCGATTCTGCTCTGCCATTGCATTGAGTTGATTCCTGGCAACCTCGAGCTCCTGATACATCTGAACGACGGCTTGTTGTGGATTTCCAGGGGCTGCCATTTTCCTGCAACAAAAAATAGAAGAAACTCCAAGAAACTATTAGTAGAATGCACGTTCGTCGAGGATTTTCTCTAGATGTAGTCCCACGGATGGCGCCAAACTGTTAATGCCAAAAATCGCACCAAAGGGACAACTTAAGGTCGATGTGGACTTAAACAACTAAAGAAATAATCTTTCGACGAGACGTGCGACGATAAATAAAATAAAGAAACAAGGGATTTGATGACGCAAGAAAAACCTCAATCGAGGAAAAAACCTGCGGACGACAGTGGGTGTCGTCGCTGCACTATGGTCGCCAATCAGGGGCGATGTCCTTGGATACTGGTGTCGATCGTACAGTGATTACAATACAAATGAAGGAACTGCTTCGAAATGTAAAGTACAAGTGTTTGAATGTAAAAACAGGTGTTTGTCGTGTACGAAACAAAGTGTGAGCTGCTGGTCGAGGGCTGTTGTCGTGCGTCGAGAGCGATACTTAGAATAATGGTTCTTCACTTCAGGTGTTCTTGAATATTGCTTCGGCAGTTAATCGCCGGATATTCGATGTGTTGAAATGTTGATTGAGCTTGATATTTATAGTCTTTGTATCCTTAGCTTTATCCATGAATGCTCCTTTAATGGCCTTAACGGTTGGAAACGGTTGCCGGAGTAATGATCTTCGTCCGTTACGATCGCCGGTTGTTTAATGATTGTGTCGGTTATAGTCGTTGCTCCTTAATGACTTTTACTCCTGCATTAAACACTTAATAAACGGTCATGGTTAACATTAGCTTGGGTCGAAGTCGCACGCATTTGTATAATAGTCGTGCGGATCGGTCGACGCTATGGTCGAGCGTCGTGTTACCTTTTATGAGGGGCGACGATGGTGCTCTGGGTCTTCGTCGAGACCTTATCTTAATACAAGATATAGTCCTTAATCATACGTCTTACCTATTCTAGTCGCGGTCGAGCGACATGATTTTTTGCCCAAACAGTTATCTTCTTGTACTCAAATGGGTTGAAGGGTTCAATCCATAGGACACCCGGATTCTCGAGTATTTGAAATGTGTAATGTACTAAGATGGAAATTCAATCTTTTAGATATTTTCATTTATGCATGAGTTTGTTTACCTGTATTGAATATTTCTTTTGTGAATCAAGGATTGCACTAAAATAGGGGAGGAATGTTGGTGATTTTAGTGAAATCATCAGGTTCATTTTGTGTAATTGGATTCACAAAGATAATAATGGGGTTGTTAGCTAAGCTACAACATGAGTTAGGAGGTGTGGAGTGCACACTCGTGTAAGCTAACTAGAACCCGGGATTGTTGGACGGTTAAGATTGGCAAGTTACAAAGTGTTCGTATGAACTGGGCGTCGGGGCCAGTGATGGCGCCAGTTGGCTAGCGCCAAGACTGGCGCCAAGCTCTGGATTGTTGCCCGCGCTGATGGTGGCGTCAGTTGCCTGGCGCGGAGACTGGCGCCAGGCTCTGGAATGTTACCGGCTGTGATACTGGCGCTAGTTGACTGGCGCGGAGATTGGCGCCAGTGTCTGGAAGTTTTCTTCTTGTTTGTAACTGCCGACTTTAATGCACAATCAATCTCATTCAATGAGATATTATTATCAGTATCAATATGGTGTAGGTTACCATTCTTGAGGTGTTTAAATAGGTGTCGATTTCTGCCTAAATCGATAACTCAAAACTGAGAACCGAGAATATCCTCGAGTGAATTTCGTGATACCCGGGCAGATAGGGTCGAAATATCACTTACAGAAAGCGAGCTCTCACGCGATCTCTGTTCTTTATTCAAGTTATAATCGTCACTCTGTTTCTCTCTCTCGATATTGTACCGAAATCCCACAACATTTAGGTGTCTCATTCAAGGTTGGGTTTCTTAGGAAATGGTAGCTACTAATATCATATATCTTTAATTCTTATCCCAAACAAAGATATACAAAATGGAAACGAAAGTGTGAAAACCGCTCTGAAAATTAAGAACGCCAGAGAAGATACACTCAGCGAGATAATTCTTGAGACACGCTTCTCATTGTCGGTCGATACTTTGGATTTGTGTGAATGCACGCCAGTGCTACATTATAAACACGAAGAAGCTCCTTTTGTATCCCGTGTTTGTCGGATAAGTAAGTCGTGCATCCAGTATATCTGCCAATGAAGTGTCACGATTGGTAGACATGTTTAACGACGACAGGAGCTCTCCAGGGTGCTTCCCTCCAATTGTTTCAAGTGCCACCACTCCAAAGCTATACACATCGCATTTTTCGGTCACAACCATGGTGTATGCAAGTTCTGCATGATTATAACAATGGGTTATAAAATAAGCATCATACCTGGAGCAATGTATCCGAGAGTTCCAGCGATTACAATTTGGTTAGACGAATCATGTTGGGGGATTTCGGGAAATCGTGGGAGAGATAGAGTGATTGAACTTGGAAAAACGACAGAGATCGCGTGAGAGCTCGCTTTCCGTAAAAGATATTTCGACCCTATTCTGCCAGGGTATCACGAAATTCTCTCGAGGATAATCTCTATGTTTCGGTGTATCGATTAAGGCAGAAATCGATTCATACTTATACACCTTAGGAATCGTAACCTTCACCATATTGATTCAGGAAATAATATCTCATTTAATGAGATTGATTGCGGACTTAATGACGGCTGTTACAAACGTGAAAACCAGTCCAGACGCTGGCGCCAGTCTCCGCCAGTTCACAATCCAGTGCTTGGCGCCGACATCAGCGCCAAAACACAATCCAGTGCTTGGCGCCAGCACTGGCCCCGATGCCCAGTTCAGAAAACCCACTTTGTAACGTGCCAATCTTAACCGTCCAACAATCTCGGGTTCTAGTTAGCTTACACGAGTGTGCACTCCGCACCTCCTAACTCATGTTATAGCTTAGCTAACAATCCCATTATTACCTTTGTGAATCCAACTACACAAAATGAACATGATGATTTCACTAAAATCACCAACATTCCTCCCCCATTTTAGTGCAATCCTTGATTCACAAAATAAAATTCAATACAGGTAAACAAACTCATGCATAAATGAAAATATCTAAAAGATTGAATTTCCATCTTAGTACATTACACATTTCAAATACTCGAGAATCCGGGTGTCCTATGGATTGAACCCGTCAACCCATTTGAGTACCAGAAAATAACATACACATGAATTTAAATGACTCTCTAAAGTATAAACTTGACACTATACAGGTCATGTGTCCTTATCCATTCGTGAGTGCATCAAAGCCAAGTCCAAGCTTCTTGAAGCGGCCACACTTCACACTCATATAGGTAGTTCTTTTCTTCATGCACCTGCACATGTATTTTTACAAAAGAACAATTACCTCCTTCATTTGCAGTACCGAGCACACACCTTGGGATGATCATCTTGTGCTCCAATCTCTTAGAGTGAGCTTTCCCATTGAATTCAACTTCTAACGTTGTATTAGAAGGGAATTGGGTATCTCATTGTTAGAGATTTAGATGGACTTTAATCCCATCCCTATCACCGACTTGTGAACCAAGTCCCTAGCTAACCCCTTCATCAAGTGGTCCGCTAGATTTTGTTGCGACCGAACAAATTCAACCGAAATCACCCCATTCGTGATTAGCTCACGAATCATGCTATGTCTAACACCTAAGTGTATAGACTTGCCATTATACACTTGACTATAAGCTTTAACCAAAGTAGCCTCACTATCACAACGGATTGAAATGGGTGATATTGGTTTTGGTCATAATAGAATTTAATGGACCAAATTCCTTAGCCATTCCGCCTCTTTACCGGCAGCGGCTAATGCCACAAATTCCGACTCCATAGTCGAACTCGTGATGAAAGTTTGCTTCTTGGAAGCACATGAAATGGCACCTCCCCCAAGCAAGTACACCCAACCACTCGTAGAAGAGTGATCTTCCAAATTGGTGATCTAACTTGCATCCGAATATCCTTCCAATATTGAAGGAAACCCGACATATGACAAACCATAATCAATGGTTTTCTTCAAGTATTTGAATACTCGTCTTATCGCTTGCCAATGATGAATACTAGGATTACTAGTATACCTACTCAACTTTCCTATGGCAAAAGCGATATCCGGCCTAGTGCTTGTCATGGCATTCATCAAGCATCCAATAGCCTTTGAGTACTCGAGTTGTGACACCGCTTCACCCGAGTTAGGCATAAGCTTCACACTCGGATCCCATGGAGTACTCACCGGAGAACAATCAAAGCAATTAAATTTCTTTAATACTTTCTCAATGTAATGAGATTGCGTAATTGCAATCCCTTTGTTCTCACGCTTGATCCATAAACCAAGGATCACCTCCGCCTCTCCCATATCTTTCATGGAGAAACTCAACGATAAAAACTCTTTTAGGTCAAAATCCTCATAAACACTACCATAGCCACCGGTTCCAATGCAATATTTCAGGTCAAAATCCTCGGTTGCCTTGATGAAGTCTTCATATGCAATCGTTCCATCAAATTTCAATATGGATCCCACATCTCCATGTCTTCTTATTTCTATTTCTGGATGGCTTTTCTTTTTTGTAGCCATGTGACGATGGTAGCACACACAACCAAGCACTAAGAAGCAAAATCCAACCATGATTGGAAGAAAAATCTGTAAATAAAGGATAAGTTTGTTTGTATGTCTGTGAGTGAGATGATTTCGAGACACATCAACTAAATTGTTCCTGCTAAGGTCCACGTACTCTAAATCAAAGCAACTACTTAGTTGACTTGGGATTTTTCCAGTCATTAGATTATTAGAGAGGTTTCGACGCACGAGATGACAGGGATTTGGAATCACTACATTTCCCGACAATTGGTTTGATGAAAAATCAAGATAGACAAGTGTCAATGACTTGCCAAGATTTGGAGGAATATCACCCACTAGGTGATTATAACTCAGGTCTAATTCTTGTAGGCTTTGCAAGTTACCTAGTTCCCAAGGGATGGATGAATTCAGTTGATTTCTTCTCAAGTCCAGAAAGGTGAGATTGAGCATGGAACCGAAAGATGAAGAGATTGGACCATCAAAGAGGTTTTGACTAAGATCCAGATGAACCAAATTCTTCAAACTCGTCATTTGAGAGGGGAGATTACCCATGAAAGCGTCATAAGAAAGATCGAGGTATTCTAATTGGGTGAGATTGGTGAAGGAAACAGGCAATCTGCTCAGGGATGACTCCTTGAAGAATGCAATTATCAAGCAAAAGGCTCCCGAGGTTTGGATGTAAAGAAAAGTCAATCCATTTTAGCCCACATGTATAGTCATGGCAATAGTCTTCACAGTTAGCATCTATCTGCACAACACTTCCTTCCTGGTTGCAAATGATTCCAAACCATGTACAATTCATATTTTTGCAGGAATATCACCCACTAGGTGATTATGACTCAGGTCTAATTTTTGCAGGCTTTGCAAGTTACCTAGTTCCCAAGGGATGGATGAGTTCAATTGGTTTTCGCTCAAGTCAAGGAAGGTGAGATTGACCATGGAACCAAAAGATGTTGGGATTGGACCATCAAAGTAGTTTCCACTAAGATCCAGATGAACCAAATTCTTCAAATTCTCTATCTCAGATGGAAGAATACCACTGAGATTGTTATATGAAAGTACAAGGTGTTGTAATCGAATTAGACGTGTGAAGGAAACAGAGGGAGTATAATTTATATTATCAAGTTGGTTATGACTCAGGTTCAATGTTTGTAGCCTATTCAAATTACCTAGTTCCCAAGGGATGGATGAACTTAGTTGATTTTCGCTTAAGTCCAAAAAGTTGAGATTGACTATGAAACCAAAAGATGTAGGGATGGATGAACTTAGTTGATTTTTTCTCAAGTCCAAAAAGTTTAGATTGACCATGGAACCAAAAGATGTAGGGATGGATGAATTTAGTTGATTTCTGCTCAAGTACAGAAAGGTGAGATTGACCATGGAACCGAAAGATAAAGGGATTGGACCATCAAAGTAGTTTCCACTAAGATCCAGATGAACCAAATTCTTCAAACTCATCAGTTGAGAGGGGAGAATACCGGTGAAAGAGTTAAAAGAAAGATCAAGGTATTCTAATTGGGTGAGATTGGTCAAGGAAACATGCAACTTTACCGCAAGATAATTCCCTCTGAGTGAAAGATGGCTCAAATTTGATAGCAAGCCAATCTGCTCTGTGACTCCATTAAGCATGCAATAATCAAGCAAAAGGCTCTTGAGGTTTGAAGTAAAGAAAAGTCTAGCCATTTCAGCTCACATGTATAATTCTTATAGCAATAGTCTTCACAGTTAGCATCTATCTGCACAACACTTCCTTCCTCGTTGCAAATGATTCCAATCCAAGTACAATGACTTGGATCATTGTCATTTGTCCACAAATAATTATGAGCTGCAAGGAGAGCTTCTGCTTCTAAAGATTTGTTAAAATTGTTAGCAGTTGATTGTGATAACATGAATAGCAGCCCCAAAATCACAAAGAGAGTTTGCATGGGAGAAGTAAGAGTATGTGATAACATTTTTATGTTGTATAAGTTTCAAGCCGAGGGTATGTAAATGCATACCCAAAACCACACAAGTCCATGGAAGAAGAGGAGACTTTTAAGTCAATAAGTCATTGTTTCCATAGTTTCTATGTTGGTCCCGAAGGCCTATACAAGTTTGTAGAAGGGGGGGGGGTTGAATACAAACACACAGATTTTACTTTTCTAAATTGTTTATTGATAAATCATTAACAATTTACAGCTTGTTGCGGAAACAAGATTAAGGATAAACCTAAATCTAAACAAGTTGGAACACTAAGGTTTCTTGCACTAAGAGAGATAAGGAAATTACTAATAATAACCTATCTGAGATAAGAGATTTGAACTTGTCCAGAGTTAGCAAGTTACTTCAAAAGAAGTGAGTTCATCTCTTTATATACTGCATGCATTTAATGCAAGTCAGTATATACTTTACACGTGTCATCAGCTGGTTGGTTGCATGTCATTGACTTTTAATGACAACCTTAGTAGCCGTAAGGATAAACAGTGTGGTATCAGAGTGGTTGTACGATTTCAGATTTTCGGAGGTTCTTTTCTGACATTTCGTACGGAGTCGTGCAAGGGAGGTTAAGACAAAAGTACTTTGTACGGAGGACTTCATGATCAGCTTTCGTTGATTCAGCGATCTATCATTTCATATCAGCGAATGATAGAGTTCAGCGATAGCTGAAGTCTTGTACTTGATACTTCACGTTGAGTGGACAAATCTGAGTCTTCGCTGATCCGCATCAGTTCATTAGGAGACTTGTCGCTGGTTCTTGAGCTTGATCTTCGACTTCAGCGTAGAACCTTTGTTGACGTGAAACTTGTCTTCAGGGATCATAAGTAAACAACTAACTTATCAGCGATCATCATAATGACTGAACAGACTCAGAGAATTAATGGTGAACAGTGTTCGCTGAATGTTTAATTTAAAGAGCGAAAGTTCCTATCAGCGGTACTGGAAGATCTTAGTACTTATCAGCGATAGTGAAACTCTGATACATATTGTTTACTTACAATTTTCACTAAGTATATAAGAGAGGGTCATTATCAAATCACTGAGGGTTTGGATCAACAATCTCCCCCTATTTGATTATGACATAGCAACAAAGAAAATTGCTATTTAATGAAAACATAAGGATAAAAAGAACTCATAAAATATTTGTCCCTTTTACTGTTTTTTAGGATCTTTTCAGTACTGATGGAGTAAAGTACATTCGCTGAAATCTTTCTTTAAAACTTTGAATAAGGTTACAATGAAGAATAGAAAGATTATAAGTACAAGCGAAATAAATTACAAGTACAGAAGGATAACTGATACAATAGAGAAATAGGAGATCATATCAGTTTTCAAAAGGTTCTTCCTTAATGAGAAGTTCATCAAGGGTCGTCTTTTCAGTGGGGATCATCCAGTCAGGAACCGTTACGCCCTGTTTTCTTTTGTTCAGCGCTTCTTCAAAGATCAAGGGTTTTAGGTGTCGTGCCTGAATGTCTTTTCTGAAGTCACACCAGTAGATGAGATCTCTGAGCTGTTCGATTGGAGTGATTGGAAGCTCAGCGATCCGTTGAAAACATTTACGTCCGTCGTAGTCGAGAAAGAATATTCCATAAGGATTACTGATGACTTTACCAGGGACGAAAAGTTCACATGGTGGCAAAGAAATGTCAAGGGCAGATAGATCAGGGTCAGGACCAAGCACTTTAGCGCGAGAGAAACCAATTCCAGTTTCATTTCGTATGACAGGACCTGAGTTTGAATCTTGACGTTTCTTCTTTGGAGAGGCCCTTTTTCTTTTCAACTTAAGATCAGGAAGAGGAGGAATGTCCACACAAGAAGATATCAAGTCGATCTGTCTGTTTATCAGCTTTTCGAAATGATCCTTGTACTTAGATTGTGACGAATGGATAGCTAACCTCATCTCCAGCCATTCAGAGAGACCATACCTTTTTACACTGTCAGCGCGAAAGGCTTCAGATTGGCCATCTTCTCTGAAAAGTTTGATGTCAACAATAGGTACTCCGATAGAGGTTCTTCCACAGATGAATACCTTGTTGATCTTCGTTGGACGATATCTGAAGTGAATTTTCTCTTTACACCAGATCAGGGTGGTCTGAGAAACTTCAGTTTTCTTTTCCACGATCTTCTGGGCTTCTTCCCAAAGCTTTCGTTGGATTTGAATGGGAACACGTTTCAGCTTGGGGTCTTTGACAGATTCTTGAGTAAGCTTGATGGCGTATTCTCTGTCTTTTTCTTCAGCTTCCTTTCTTTCAGCGATTAGGCGTTCAGCTCTGAGGTGTTCCTTGTATTCAGCTTTTGAGATTCTGAACTTTGGAGGAACTGAAGGAAGTTGATCACGCCTCAGAATGATTCGCTGATCCTCGAATCGCTTTATTATTTCCTCTCTTCTCTTTTGATTCTCTTCACTCAGCTTTTGAGGAGCTGAGGAAGGTCTGTTTCTGTGCGAGAGAGGTTGTTCTTCTGGTTCATCAGTCTCAGAGATCAAATCTAAGACTGGGATTATTTCATCAGCAGCAGCTGGCTTTATTTGTGAAGTCGCAGTAGTAGAACCTTCAACGACATCCTCAAACAGGGGAGAGGACTAGCTGAAACACAACGATCTTACAAATAAGAACATGGGTAGAAGAACTTGGGTAGAAAGAGAAAGAGAAATATGTTCAGGTGTAGGCAAGGGTAGTAGAACTTATAGAGGAGGGATGGAGTGAGATATGATTAGTGTACCTGACAAACCGGCTTTACAAGCAAGATTGCTAGATTTTCATCTTCAGCGACGCCTTTGCCTTTGCCTTTCTCAGCGCCAGAGGCTGAGGGCTTTGTCTTTGTCCGCTCCCCTGTTGGTTCATTTATTGAAATTCCCTTACGAGCTTTGATCTTTGGGGCAGGTTTGACGACAAAGAAGTCATCGTCATATTCGTCATCATCATCATCATTCCTTGGAGAGGAGGATGGTTCATTATCAGGGATGTCGATGTCTTCATCATCTTCTGCTTCGGATTCTTCAGCTTCATCTTCGAGTTGCTCCCCATCAGATACAAAGGCGAGCTTCTCGGTTCCCTCAGGGTTTTCATCTCCCTGAGGTCCAGCGATAAGATCTTCATTCTTCTCTCCCCTGATAGATTCATCATGGGAAAGGTCTTCAGCGCTCTTTTTAAGATCCTCAGCGCTCTTTTCAAGATCCTCAGCGCTCGTCTCCTCGGTATGTTCAGCGCTCTTCTCCCCCTCTTTCTCATGGTGACTGGGGGAGGAATGGGTAGACTCCGCATTTGTATTTTCTCGGTCTTCTTGGCCAGAGATTTTAACACAACTTTCAATCGCTGCTAATCTGTCTTCAAGGCCAGATATAGCAGGAGTGATCTTCTACAGCTCTTTACGATCCGCCGCTGTGAAAGTTTCCAATACAGGGGCAGGGGCAGGAGTATTTTCCTTGTTGACCAGCGTCTCGATCATCGTCTTCATAGAACCAACGTCGGTTTTTACAGAACCCAAGTCGGTCTTGACAGCTGACATATCCCCCTCGAGATGTTCAACCGATGTTTTCAGCTTTGTAACTTCGCTGGACACGGTCGAAACTGAGTTTTTGAGGCTGGTGTAGTCAGTGTAGATGTCAGAGAGTACTTTGGCAAAATCGCTGAGCGTCTTATCAAGGCCCTTAATGTCATCTGTGGAAGCTTTCTTCTCCACCACCGTAGTTAGCTTTGTCAAATTCTCTCCAGCGTTTGTTACAGATGTAGAGTTGTTGGAGAGTGTGGTGGTGAGACCGGTCAGCTTTGTTTCCACGGACTTCAGAGACTCGTTGATGTCTCCCAGATTAGGACCTGTAACACATAAGTACTTGTGAACAAAGGAAAGCTCAGAAGTTTCAGGTTTAGTTACAGTGTATATGGGTTGATTTGTACCTGCAGGAGGATTGATGAACTCGTCAAAGATGCGGGTTCCTGAATAATGTTCCATATCTTCCTCAAAAGTACGGTGAGGTATGGTGATCTCTGCAGGTCCTGTCTTCATCATTCTTTGAGAAGCGTCAGCGGTGGCTTCTGGAATGATGGCATCTCCAGTGTTCTTTGGAGGAGTGTCCAAGCGAGTGGAGGGAGAAGCGAAGGATAAGAATGGGGTTCGGGTACTGAGTTCAGCGTTGGAATCGCTGAGAATCACTTCATCAGTCTTTTGAGAGACTGAGGGAGGTTGGGTAGGTTCCAAGTTTCTAACCTCAGCGTTTGGAGACGCTGAAGTCTGGATTGGAGGGATGGCTTGCACGGGTGTGGCAGAGCGTACCACGGAACTTTCCTTCAGCTCTTCAAAATGAGCTGAGGAGTCTTCATCATGGGATTACTGGGGTTGCTCCTTGGTTTTCTTGATCCTTTTGGAATCAAGTTGGGTTGAAGAGTGTTTCCTTTTCTTAGAAGGAGAGGATTGTGTGGCCGGGGTATCAGCGATGGGTATTGTCGCTGAAGGAGCCACATAAGTCGAAGAATTAGGGTTAAGAAGAGAGAGAAGGGTAGAGATACGTACCTCATTGTCGACAGGTTTGAAATCGAGCACCTTAGGGCCATCCTGAGAAAGTTTCAAGTCACACTCTTGAGGATAGCTGTCCTTCAGGCCATATTGGAAGATGGCGCTGATGAAACGGGGGTAGAGAACCCATGCAGGTCTGTCAGCAGCAAAATCTACTCTTTGTACTAGGTCATCATAAATGATAGATGCCCAGTCAATATGTAGACCTTTCAGCAGTGTGTATCCCATAGCCTGCTGAGGTTGAGCGGCTTGATCAGAGGAGCCGGTCTTCGCTGTCATGCAGCTGATCAGGTGTGCGAAGATGAAATTCATTTCGCTGGGCATTTTGGACTTCTTTATCAGCGTCAGCTTCTTCTCGGGCTTCTTGTCCCTTCCAGTTTCCCAGATGTAACCCATTGCATCGAGGAAAGCAATGATTTCTTCTCTGTCAGCATGCTTCTTATGGTCAGGGAATGGAACAAACGGTTTTTCTTTGGTAGCATTGGGAAAGTTCAGGGCTTTTCGAATGATTGCGGGGGTTATCTTAATTGTGCCATACTCAGTATCGTTGAGTATGCAATCGATGGTTTTGGATGCATCTTTGGCGGAGGGTAGCTGAGTGTGTCTGGCAGAGTACCAGAACTGGGATAGTAGTAGCTGACTTGCAGGAGGTGTGATGGTCAGGGCTGTTGAAATGCAGCAGTTTTTCAGGAAATTCACAGCATCATCCAGATGTGTGACTTGCTTTCGAGGAGGAAACTCGAGAAGCGCAGATAGGTTGTTGACCTTTGTCCAATCTAGTTGATCCAGCTTGAATTTAACCTGAGGGGCTTTGATGATTTCAACTTCCTCAGACTCAGTGGAGATGGTCTCAGCGGTAACATTGATCTTTGAAGTTGCCATTTCTCTGTATTATCAGTTCAACCAAAGATGTTAACAAATAAGAATTGTCTTGATATGGAAAGAATTTCCATTAAGATGGTTCGAATTTTGTCCATTTCATTCAGACATAAATGTCTTAATGAAGATTAGGGTTTTTTTATGATTTTTGAAACGAAATGTAAAACCCCTAAAGTCTTGTATTCCAGTTTCTAAAAAAAACTGGATACGAATGAAGAACAAGTATAATATTTTTGCATTTAAACTTGAAGAACAACCATGAAATGGTTGTGTTCATAAAACCATGAAAGAAATGATTTCATTTTACAAAGTTCTTTTGTTTGATCTTGTTAAAACAAAGAGAAGATCGGAAACAAGTTATACGCATTTGGTAATAAATAAGAACATATTAACCTTGATGTTTTGATGAAGAAGATGATGAACAGTTCTTTGAAGATTTGAGAGCACAAATGCAACAGTAATTCTTTTCTTGCGGAGGAAGATTGATCGTGTAAAAGATAAAATATAAACCAAGAGTTGTTTATATAAACCAGAGATTTTACAGAGAGAAAACCTTGAGCGGGAAAAGGTTTTCATCATGACACGGACACGTGTTTGCATTTGATTGGAAGTTTGAACGAAACGTGCAAACGTGTGTCAGAAAGAAATCGTGCCCGGTTTTATCCGTTGCAATGACGTCACAACTGTCCTTTCACATTCTTTTAGGATATCTCTGAGGTTTTGAAGGCTCAGGGACTCTTTTGAAAAACATGAAGCACTGAATAGAAAATATCAGTGAAGGTTTTAAGAAATTTCAAAAAGTCGCTGTTAAGGAAGAGATATTCAGCGATGCAATTTATTTTGAAATCTTGCATTTACATGCGATATGTCAGAGAGAGTAAACATACCTTGATATCAGTGAATCAAGTTTATTCAGAGAGAGAATGATAGAATGGGTTATACAAGTTGATTTTATCCTATCGCTGATCAATGTGAACCGCTGAAGGTTTTATCCTTCAAAGTTCAGCATTCCAAGCTCGCTGATGAGAAAGTTGAATCTTGTCTCATCAAGAGGTTTGTAAATAAATCAGCTAACTGATAATCAGTTGGGATAAAATGAAGTTCTATATCACCATTCATCACATGATCTCTGATAAAATGATATCTGATTTCGATGTGTTTGGTCTTTGAATGTAGTACTGGATTGTTTGCTATAGCGATGGCACTTGTGCTGTCGCAATAGATTGGAATTTTGGAGAGCTGAAGATCATAGTCTAGTAGCTGATTTCTCATCCACAAGACTTGAGAACAACAGCTTCCAGCAGCTAGATATTCAGCTTCAGCTGTGGAAGTGGACACTGAATTTTGCTTTTTACTTGTCCAACTTACCAGCTTTCCACCCAGGAGCTGACATCCTCCTGTGGTGCTTTTCCTATCCATTTTGCAACCTGCAAAATCACTGTCTGAATAGGCGGTTAGATCGAATCCTGAGTCTTTGGGATACCAAAGGCCTAGATTCGCTGTACCCTTAAGATATCGAAATATTCGCTTTACAGCTTTCATATGAGATATCTTAGGTTCAGCTTGATATCGTGCACACAAGCATGTTGCAAACATAATATCGGGTCGGCTAGCTGTAAGATACAATAGTGAGCCGATCATCCCACGGTACAACGTAACATTGACAGGAACACCCTTTGTGTCCTTATCAAGTGTCAGCGGTGGTGAGTTCTTCAGGGGTGTCACTCTTAGAACGGAGAAACATTACCCAAGTGAAGCGATAGAATTCATCAACTATGACCAGCGTATATTTCTTTCCAGCGATGGATTGTTTGTTAACAGGGCCAAACAAATCCATATGGAGTAGTTGTAGAGGAGATGACACTGAGGAGACTTGCTTTGATTTAAAGCTTGCTTTGATTTAAAGCTTGCTTTGGTCTGCTTCCCTTTTTCACACGCTGAACATAATGACTCTTTGGCGTATGAATGCTGAGGTAGACCAGTGACTAACTCTTTGGAGGAAAGAGTGTTCAGTGTCTTGAAATTTAGATGAGAGAGCCTCTTGTGTCATAGCCAGATAACATCAGAAGATGCCTTTGAGAAGAAACATGAGTTCTCAGTGGTTGTTGAGTCCATATTTATTACATAAACATTTTCCAAACGATAACCGCTGAGAGCTATCTTCTCCTTTTTGTCAGAGACAAAGCAGGATTCCTTAGTAAAAATTACTTTGTTATCCATGTCGCAAAGCTGACTGATGCTTAGAAGATTATGCTTCAGCCCTTCAACATATGCGACTCTTCTGAAGGAGGTTGTACCATTTGAAAGTACACCATACCCTCGGGTGTGTCCTTTTCCATTTCCACCGAAAGTCACAGAGGGACCCTTCTCTTCCTTGTATTCAGCGAGCAGGTTTTTCTTTCTAGTCATGTGTCTAGAGCATCCGCTATCGAGATACCAGATACCCTTCTTAACCTGCATTTACAAAGGAAGATTAGTTTTTCTTGGGTACCTACTTAACCATGTATACACGTTTGTCAGTGGTAGTAGTTGGAATGGAAGGTTCAGCGGTCTTCGCAGCATTTGAATATTCAGCTTTGTCTTTCTTCACTTTGGTTAATTTCTTAACCTCAGTGGTAGAATTCACCTTGACCTGATTTGCACCAGGGTTGGTCTTCTTTGCCTTGGGGGCAATCTTCACCTTAGCTATCTTTTCAGCTTTGGTGGCTGTGGGGCACTTACTAGCAATATGATCAGTGAGTCCACATTGATAACATTTCCTATAGCTAAAAGTAGTTCTAGGACCATTTGAATGTTGAGCTTTTAATTTTGAATTAGAAGTGCCAGCACCAAGTAAACTATTGGCTTTAGAAATGGAACGAACATTCAGTTCTTCAGATTTCTTACCAAGGATATCCACTCTGAGTCTAGGAGTAGATCTCTGAATAGATCCAGAGATCAGCTTCTTTGATCCAGAGGGATGGGTCACTGAAGCTTTAGAAGCATTCAGCTTTGGTACTAAAGTACCCTTCTGAGGATTTTGATAAATAACAATTCATTTACCTTTGTCTTTAGAGACAGAGGTAGATTTTGAATAAACCATTTTCTCCTTGCCTTTTGAGGAGGTAGGAGTTTCCTCAGGGATTGGTGTAATGGACGATGAGCACTGAGATGATGAAGTGTCAGCGACTGAGGATACGAACGTTCCAAATTTAAGCATTGAACGTTCAGTGGTTGGTTTTGGAGTATCATATTTATAACCCAGACCACGTTTATCACTCAGAGGAATCTGAGCCTTAATTATCTCAGTGATCTTTGTTGAAGAATTACACCATCCTTCAACAGTAGCTTTTTCAGCCTCTAATGCAGCGATAGCTTCTGCTCGTTCGATTTTGACTAGCTGATTTAAATATACTTGATCTTTAAAATCTTCTTCAATTTTAGAAAGCTTTTCTATTTGAAGATGACAGTTTTTAAGCTTTTCAGCGAGATCAAGGTTTTGGTTTTCAACCACAGTTTTGCCGTTCATGGCTTCGTATAAACTTCTAGTCAAGAGATCGATCTTACGGAGACTATCAGCTTCATCAATATTTGCAATATTGGTAAAGAAAGAAGGTGATACCTGAATAGCAGAGGTTGAAGTGGAGGGAATGTCTGAACTTTCTTCCTCTTCAATCTTGGCCATGAGACATTGATTTGCTTCATCATCTTCAGAATCAGATGATGATGCTTCTTCATCAGAAGCAGCCCAATCATAGTCAGCCATTAGGCCTTTGCCTTTCTTCTTAAAGCTTTTCAGCTTCGCATATTTGTCTTTCAGCTTTGAGTATTTGTCATCTTTATTCCTTGGAACAAAGGATTTCTTTGTAAAAGCTGAGGGTCTAGAAACTTTCTTAGACCTGCACTCGTTAGGAAAATGTCCTATCTTTTCGCAGTTAAAACAAGTAGCAGTAGCCTTATCAACAAAAACTGATGATTTAGGCTTGTCAGCTATGGAAAGACGTTTGTTCTTTCTAAACATTTTCTTCTTGGCAAATCTCCTGAACTTTTTGGTTAGGAGAGCCAAGGATTCATCATCTGAAAAATCAGAATCTGATGAACTTTCAGAGTTACTCTGTAACTCAGTGATAGTGACTAAGGGTCGCTGAGTAGAAGGTTCCTCTGAGATTAAAGCAACAGGGGTGCTTTTGGAATCTTTTACAAGATTCTTCTTAAGATGGCTTGATTGCTCATGATTCAGCAACGTGCCATATAAGGTAGCAAGGGTCATTGATCTTAGATCCTTTGACAACTTGAGACACATGGAATAATTGTCCCAGCTTTCAGGTAAACATTCTAGAAACTTTGTCAGCACTTCAAAGTTAGAATATTCCTTACCAACAGTTTTCAGATCTATAATTAAACAATTAAAACGTTGGTGAACTTCAGAGAGAGTTTCATTCTTACCAGAAATGAAGCTTTCGTATTGTCTTACCAGGTTGATCTTTCTTGAGTCCTGGACTTCAGACGTTCCTTCATACTGAACACATATTGTGTCCCACATGGCTTTTGATGTTTTCAGATTCATGACGGAATGGTAGACTTCGTCAGGAAGAGCCATGGATAGTATGGATCTGGCTTTTGTATCTATAGCCACTTTCTTCTTATCTTTGTCAGTCCATTGATGGATTTCTTTAGGTACCAGCCTTTCTGGAATAGCAGGTCTATTATCAGTGCCTGGAACTGCAGCATCAAATCTTACAGGGATGAATGGACCATTCTCAATATAGTAAGGAATAGTAGGGTCTACACCTTCTAAGAAGAGTGTCATCCTATTTTTCCATAAGTTGAAGTTATCTCTGGAAAATCTAGGGGGTTTTGCAAGAGAACCATTGTCTATATAATTTGTGTTTGTATTGGTGGCCATTTTCAGATAATAGCAAGGAAGAGAAATATCTTAGAGTAGATCTTGTCTATGAGATTAAACAAATCTGCTCTGATACCACTTGTTGGTCCCGAAGGCCTATACAAGTTTGTCGAAGGGGGGGGGGGGGGGGGGGGGGGTTGAATACAAACACACAGATTTTACTTTTCTAAATTGTTTATTAATAAATCATTAACAATTTACAGCTTGTTGCGGAAACAAGATTAAGGATAAACCTAAATCTAAACAAGTTGGAACACTAAGGTTTCTTGCACTAAGAGAGATAAGGAAATTACTAATAATAACCTATCCGAGATAAGAGATTTGAACTTGTCCAGAGTTAGCAAGTTACTTCAAAAGAAGTGAGTTCATCTCTTTATATACTGCATGCATTTAATGCAAGTCATTATATACTTTACACGTGTCATCAGCTGGTTGGTTGCACGTCATTGACTTTTGATGACAACCTTAGTAGCCGTAAGGATGAACAGTGTGGTATCAGAGTGGTTGTACGATTTCAGATTTTCGGAGGTTCTTTTCTGACATTTCGTACGGAGTCGTGCAAGGGAGGTTAAGACAAAAGTACTTTGTACGGAGGACTTCATGATCAGCTTTCGTTGATTCAGCGATCTATCATTTCATATCAGCGAATGATAGAGTTCAGCGATGGCTGAAGTCTTGTACTTGATACTTCACGTTGAGTGGACAAATCTGAGTCTTCGCTGATCCGCATCAGTTCATTAGGAGACTTGTCGCTGGTTCTTGAGCTTGATCTTCGACTTCAGCGTAGAACCTTTGTTGACGTGAAACTTGTCTTCAGGGATCATAAGTAAACAACTAACTTATCAACGATCATCATAATGACTGAACAGACTCAGAGCATTAATGGTGAACAGTGTTCGCTGAATGTTTAATTTAAAGAGCGAGAGTTCCTATCAGCGGTACTGGAAGATCTTAGTACTTATCAGCGATAGTGAAACTCTGATACATATTGTTTACTTACAATTTTCACTAAGTATATAAGAGAGGGTCATTATCAAATCACTGAGGGTCATTTCAGCTCACATGTATAATTCTTATAGCAATAGTCTTCACAGTTAGCATCTATCTACACAACACTTCCTTCCTCGTTGCAAATGATTCCAATCCAAGTACAATGACTTGGATCATTGTCATTTGTCCACAAATCATTATGAGCTGCAAGGAGAGCTTCTGCTTCTAAAGATTTGTTAAAATTGTTAGCAGTTGATTGTGATAACATGAATAGCAGCCCCAAAATCACAAAGAGAGTTTGCATGGGAGAAGTAAGAGTATGGGATAACATTTTTATGTTGTATAAGTTTCAAGCCGAGGGTATGTAAATGCATACCCAAAACCACACAAGTCCATGGAAGAAGAGGAGACTTTTAAGTCAATAAGTCATTGTTTCCATAGTTTCTAACCCACAAGAAGGGTTTCATGATTGCATGCTTTCCAACTTTTAAGTCAATTATCCAACCGTATAAGATAATTTTTTTTATATATAACTTGTAATAGGGGCAGATCCAGAAGTTTTTTCAAACAATGCTACTATTTGACTATAAAAAATAAATATAGAGATATTTTTCACAAAATCAATATTGGTCCGGCGGTTAGTTTCTTGTTTGAGGTCTCTTGTTTGAGTCTTCTTATTTCAACTTTTTTTCAAATATAATAAATTTGAAACTAAATGTTAAAAACTAGGAAAATGGTCTTGCAAATCAACTTTACCAACAAAAACTTGTGTCTTTATTGTAGTTCAATGGTGGCACTCAACAAATTAATACGGTTGCGCTTTTCACGAACCTAATTTTTTTTACCCTTCGATGGAAGAATAATACGGTGGCACCTAACACGGTGGCACCACTACAGGTCCGCCCATGACATCTAACCATTTATAATCTAAAATACCAATCTGACGGTTTATAATCTGACGTGTTCATCAAATAGACTTTTCCAAACTTAGGTTGAGTGGATCGGATTGGGCAGAACATGATTCAAAACAAGATATAATGTTAAAGTGACTATATTATCCCTCAAGTAATGTTTAATATTCTTTTTTATCATATCAGTTTGGTAAAATTCAAAGAAATTTAAACAATAATACATTGTACAAATACGTTTTGACCAACTAAAATATATTAATAAGGCCAATCCACATGAACTATACACATGAGTTTTAATAGAGTTTTTATCCAACCATGGCTAAACAATCACTGAATTAAGCCCACGCATTACATTAAAGCTAGCCTTGTAATCCCCAAACTTTTGGTTTGATTTAGAACCAAAGTAGTAGCAATCTTCACCATCAAAACCAAATAACAGTTTCAATTAATTGTATGCACATGTGCATACTGTCCAAATAAAAGGTTAATAGGATGTTACTTATTTTTTCATTTTTTTTGGTTTTCCCCCAATCTCCCCACTCTCTGTATATGCCTACCTAAACCACATTTTTTAAGTCAAAAAGTCGTTGTTTCCAAATTTTCTTACCCATGAGAGGCGTTGGTGATTCAATGCTTTCCACACACAAAAATGAAGAAATTGCAAGGTAATTCCATCCAATTATCTAATTGTATAAGATAATTTTTTTATAAATCACATTTAATCATTTATAATCTAAAACATATCAATCTCACGGTTTATAATAGATGTGTTTTTTAAATCCGTGTTCCTGAAATAGACTTTTTCAAATTTCAAGTTAAGTGGACCGGTTCGGATGGAACTTAATACCAAACAAGATTGAATGTTAAAATGGCTATATTATCCCACGAGTATTGTTTGATATTCCTTTTTATGATATCACTTGTGTAAAATTCGAAGAAATTTAAACAATAATACAGAGTGAGAGAGTTTTTATATGTTTTTACGATATTTAGTCTTCTTATTTGAACCCATATGAATAATCTGTAACATCGATTCACATATGCATCTTCAAATAGATTTTGTTCGGATTTTTTAAATGACTCGCATATACTCTTGCAGTTTTAACATATCATCTACGTGACAATTATACCTTTCAATCAAAAAGGATGAAGATATATATGATATGTCCCTTACTTGGCTAACAGTTCATATTGGATCAGCAGTGACAATTATACCTTTCAAAAATTGTAACATCATGAACCATGTCAAGGTCATGTGTCCTTGCCCAAGTAGGAATTACCCACTCCAAAGCTCGATACCACTCCAGGGGCAATGGAATGTTCCAAATTTAATAAATTTTCACGTTGTCGCAATCTTTTTAATGGAGACCCTGTTACATGCGTACCAAAACTATAGATTGTATGAAATCAGTAGTTAAAAAAAAATACTATTTCATATCATTCTAAGAATCTTACAAATTAAAACAAGAAATATGTTTATAATGACAAAGTGAGAAGAATATCAAAGAGTCATTTTTGTTTGTGATTGGCAAATTCTAAAATTAAATAGCAACATTTGATTTTGTAAAAATAGATACGTCTTTATTGATCGAGGTGGGTTCACACGCCCAAGCGCTAGTAACAAGCTGTTAAAAACCAAGAGTATATGGCAGGACCTCCGGAACTTCCTGGTTATTGCCACAGGAGCTGCAAGCATTGGCGGATGCACTTAGGGAGTTCTAGGGAGATGGGACCCCATTAAAAAGGAAAAAAAATGAAAAATTTCAGGGTAAAAGTTTTGATTTTTTGGGTTTCTACCTTCCTCCCCCCCCCCCCCCCCCCCCCCCCCGGCGGTAATTTCGGTCTAGGAACCCATCAATAAAAAAAGTGTCTTGAAGTCAATAAAAAACCAAAATTAACTCTCGAAATCGACTAAAAGACCAAAAAAGTTCATCTAAATCAACAAAAAGAAACCTAAAAATCCCTTAAAATCAACCAAAAAACATTAAAAAAAACTTGAAACGTTGGATTTAGGCTAAAAATACATCGGACAACTTTACGGGCATTTAAGCTACCTTAAAGGTGCCCCCACCATTGAAAACTCCTGAATCCGCCACTGACGGCAAGCTCTGTTAATTATCCTCATATATTTTCCCTAAATCTTGTAAGTTTTGCCTTTGATTGCTAATATATATATAACTTTTTTCTGATACTATATATAATCATTCTATAACAAAATATGGGTTTTATATTCGAATCCTATGTTATATAACTTTGGTCTTATCTATGAATCCTATTTTATAACTTTGTGAAGATCTTACTTGTTGATTGTAAGATCTAAAATTTGTCTAGGGAAAAAGGTTGAATTTATGTGTTTATGCTGTACGTTTACAAGCTAGGGCTTGTTTGTGTTCTGCAGAACTAGCTTAATGAGTTTAGTATCGAAATGCCACTGCAACAGTAGGACTATTATGTTTTAGATTCTGTTTTGTGCAGTTAGGTGTCTCATTCAGGGTTGGGTTGCTTAGGAAATGGTAGCTAATAAGTAATAACATCATATCTTTATTTCTTATCCCAAACAAAGATATACAAAACGGAAATGAAAGTGTGAAAACCGTTCTAAAAATGAAGAAAGCCAGAGAAGATACACTCAACGTGATAATTCTTGAGATACGCTTCTCATGGTCGGTCGATACTTTGGATCTGTGTGAATGCACGCTAGTGCTACATTATAAACACGAAGAAGCTCCTTTTGTATCCGCGCGTTTTTCGGATACGTAAGTCGTGCATCCAGTATATCTGCCAATGAAGTGTCAAGATTGGTAGATATGTTTATCGACGACAGAAGCTCTCCAGGGTGCTTCCCTCCAATTGTTTCAAGTGCCACCACTCCAAAGCTATACACGTCACATTTTTCGGTCACAACTATGGTATATGCAAGTTCTGCACGATAATAACTGTTAGAGTTATAATCGTATATATGTAAAGTACAAGGGTCCTTCTGTAATTATCTGTAACTTAGCTTGTATAAATAGGTTGCTTATCTTTCATTATTAGGTTAATCAACTATTGTAATCATTCTCTCAATTATATGAAAAGCTGTTGAAACCTTCGGCCACATCTCTCTCAATCGTCTCAATTATATGGATCCTAGCTCCTCTCAACCACAAGCTGAAGCACGATGCTCATACCGGGTAAGACAAGTTCCTTCTCATCTTCGTCATTATCATTGTTATGCTACACTGTTGTCCAACCATGAACCCACTTCCTTCAAGGAAGCTGCTTCTAACCCTATTTGGAAGCAAGCTATGACTGAGGAACTTCAGGCCCTTGACAAAGCAAATACATGGGAGTTTTGTACCTCTCCCACCGGGCAAGTCACCTATTGGTTCCAAATGGATCTTCAAACTCAAAACAAAGTCTGATGGATCCATTGATCGATACAAAGCACGCCTTGTGGCAAAAGACTTCAATCAAGAATATGACATTGATTACGAGGAGACGTTTGCTCCTGTGGCTCATGTCAACTCGGTTCGTAGTCTTCTCGCCATAGCTGCCACCAAAAGATGGCCACTTTACCAGATGGATGTCAAGAATGCTTTTCTAAATGGTGATCTCGAAGAGGAAGTCTACATGAGACCCCCTCCAGGTGTGATCTCTCATCAGGGTCATGTATGCCGACTTCAAAAAGCCCTCTATGGCCTCAAACAAGCTCCTCGTGCTTGGTTTGAAAAATTTAGCAATACTGTCATTTCATTGGGATTTTCTCCGAGTAATTATGATTCTGGACTGTTTACTCGGACCACTGTTGCAGGTACTATCTTACTCCTATTGTATGTTGATGATATGATCATTACCAGCAGTGACTCTACATGTATCACACATCTCAAACAGTCTCTCAGCTCATGCTTTGAGATGAAAGATCTTGGTAAACTACACTACTTTCTTGGTCTTGAAGTTCTGTCAGACTCTTCCGGCATCTATCTCTTTCAAGCCAAGTACATTTCAGATCTGTTATCCAAAGCTGGGATTACAGACAACAAAGTCGCTTCTACGCCCATTGAGAAAAATCTGCATATTGCTCCCAATGCCGGCACCCCGTTGCGGGACCCTACCCGGTACCGTGAACTAGTTGGATCTCTGATCTACCTGACTGTTACTCGACCGGATCTTGCATATGCAGTTCATATAGTCAGCCAGTTCATAGCTGCTCCGTGCTCCGATCACTATGCCGCAGTTCTTCGTATCCTTCGGTATCTTAAAGGGACAATGTTTCATGGACTTCACTTCTCATCCACATCGTCCTTAACTCTTCGTGCATTCTCCGATGCTGACTGGGATGGAGACATAACAAACCGTCGCTCTACCACCGGATATTGTTTCTTCCCTGGAGACTCTCTTATTTCCTGGCGCAGCAAGAAACAATCTCTGACAACTCGATCTGGTACTGAAGCTGAGTATCGAGCTTTAGCTGACACTACGCAAGAACTTGTATGGCTACGCTGGTTACTAGTAATCTGATATGGGTGCTCATCAGAACCCTCCAACACCATTATGGTGTGATAACAATAGTTCTATTCAGATTGCTCACAATGATGTCTTTCATGAGCGTACAAAGCACATCGAGATTGACTGTCATTTCACCCGTCAACATGTTCTTCGCAAGACCGTTCGACTTCTCCCAATTTCAACCATTGATCAGACAGCGGACATCTTCCAGGGCGTTTTTGGGCTCTTGTTTCCAAACTCAATTTGGCTCATTCTTCCCCTACTTGAGTTTGAGGGGGTGTTAGAGTTATAATCGTATATATGTAAAGTACAAGGGTCCTTCTGTAATTATCTGTAAATTAGCTTGTATAAATAGGTTGCTTATCTTTCATTATTAGGTTAATCAACTATTGTAATCGTTCTCTCAATTATATGAAAAGCTGCTGAAACCTTCGGCCACATCTCTCTCAATCGTCTCATTCATTCATCAGTTGATTCCTACTTCAATTCTAACAATAACAAAGGATTGTTACCCAATTTTCAGCTGCTAATTAATAGAGGTAAAAGAAGCATCATACCTGGAGCAATGTATCCCAAAGTTCCAGCAATTACAGTTTGGTTAGACGAATCAGGGTCGAGCAATCTGGATGCTCCAAAGTCGGCAACAAATGCTTCCATTTCTGAGTTCAAGAGAATGTTGTTGCTTGATATGTCTCGATGAATGATACGTGGGTTGAAATCATGATGCATATATGCCAAAGCATGGGCTACGTCTTTCACAATTTTCACCCTCGTGTTCCAATCAAGGTTTACAGCTTCAACGTCTCTTAGCGTGCAAAATAGGCTCCCATTTTCCATGTATTCATATACAAGGAAGTTGCATTTGGTATGAAAACAAAAACCATAGAGTTTGACTATGTTTTTGTGCCTTAGGTTGGTTAACACTTGGACCTCATTCCTGAAACTTTTGTCTAATGTTGGTTGCTTTGCTTCGTACCTATGGAGTTTTTTTAGAGCAAATGTTTTACCGCTTGGAAACTTTGCTTCATAAACACTACCATAGCCACCAGTTCCAATGCAGTATTTGAGGTCAAAGTCTTCTGTTGCCTTAATGAAGTCTTTGTATGCAATTGTTCCATCATAATTCAATATCATGCCCACATCTCCATGTCTTTTGGGTGAGATTGACCATGGAACCAAAAGATGTTGGGATGGATGAACTTTGTTGATTTTCGCTCAAGTCCAAAAAGTTGAGATTGACCATGGAACCAAAAGATGAAGGGATGGATGATATAAGTGTATTTCCGCTCAGGTCAAGAAAGGTGAGAATGACCATGGAACCGAAAGATGAAGGGATGGATGAGTTATAAGAAAGATGAAGGTATTCTAATTGGGTGAGATTGGTGAAGGAAACAGGCAACTTACCCCCAATATAATTCCCTCTGAGTGAAAGATGGGTCAGATTTGATAGCAAGCCAATCTGCTCAGGGATGACTCCTTGAAGAATGCAATCATCAAACAAAAGGCTCCCCAAGGTTTGGAAGTAAAGAAAAGTCAGCCATTTTATCAGCCCACATGTAGAGTCATGGTAGTCGCAAAAGTCTCTACAATGACCATCTATTTGTACGACACTTCCTTCGTCGTTGCAAATGATTCCAATCCAAGTACAATGACTTGAATCAGTGTCACTTTTCCACCACAAATCATTATGAGCTGCAAGGAGGGATTCTGCTTCTACAGATTTGTTAAAATTGTTAGCAGTTGATGATGATAACTTGAATAGGAACCCCAAAAGCACAAGGAGAGTTTGCATGGGAGAAGTAAGAGTATGTGATGACATTTTTATGTTTTATAAGTTTCAAGCCGAGGGTATGTAAATGCATACTCAAACCACACAAGTCCATGGAAGAAAGAGGAGACTTTTAAGTCATTGTTTCCAATGTTTCTAACCCACAAGAAGGGTTTCATGATTGCATGCTTTCCACACAAAGGAAAACGGAGAAATTGCTAGCGTTTCCAACTTTTCATTATGAAAAGGGAGAAATGTTTTCCAACTTTTAAGTCAATTATCCAACCGTATAAGATAATTTTTTTATATATAACTTGTAATAGGGGCAGATCCAGAAGTTTTTTCAAACGGTGCTAGCATTTGACTATAAAAAATAAATATAGAGATATTTTTCACAAAATCAATATTGGTCCGGCGGTTAGTTTCTTGTTTTTCAAATGTGAGGTCTCTTGTTTGAGTCTTGTTATTTCAACTTTTTTTCAAATATAATAAATTTGAAACTAAATGTTAAAAACTAGGAAAATGACTCTAACAAGACTCGGACCGGGTTTGAAGTGGAAGAAAAGTCTTGCAAATCAACTTTACCAACGAAAACTTGTGTCTTTATTGTAGTTCAATGGTGGCACTCAACAAATTAATACGGTTGCGCTTTTCACGAACCTAATTTTTTTTGACCCTTCGATGGAAGAATAATACGGTGGCAATACGGTGGCACCACTACAGGTCTGCCCATGACATCTAACCTTTTATAATCTAAAATACCAATCTGACGGTTTATAATCTGACGTGTTCATCAAATAGACTTTTCCAAACTTAGGTTGAGTGGATCGGATTGGGCAGAACATGATTCAAAACAAGATATAATGTTAAAGTGACTATATTATCCCTCAAGTAATGTTTAATATTCTTTTTTATCATATCAGTTTGGTAAAATTCAAAGAAATTTAAACAATAATACATTGTACAAATACGTTTTGACCAACTAAAATATATTAATAAGGCCAATCCACATGAACTATACACATGAGTTTTAATAGAGTTTTTATCCAACCATGGCTAAACAATCACTGAATTAAGCCCACGCATTAAAGCTAGCCTTGTAATCCCCAAACTTTTGGTTTGATTTAGAACCAAAGTAGTAGCAGTCTTCACCATCAAAACCAAATAACAGTTTCAATTAATTGTATGCACGTGTGCATACTGTCCAAATAAAAGGTTAATAGGATGTTCCTTAGTTTTTATTTTTTTGGTTTTTCCCCCAATCTCCCTACTCTCTGTATATGCATACCTAAACCACACGATTCCATGGAAAAGAGGAGACTTTTAAGTCAAAAAGTATTTGTTTCCAAATTTTCTTACCCATGAGAGGGGTTGGTGATTCAATGCTTTCCACACACAAAAAAGGAGAAATTGCAAGGTAATTCCATCCAATTATCCAATTGTAAAAGATAATTTTTTTTATAAATCACATTTAATCATTTATAATCTAAAACATATCAATCTCACTGTTTATAATTGATGTGTTTTTTTAAATCCGTGTATTATCCAAACAAAATGTTAAACAACACATGGTTAGTGATTCTCGACCTTTTTGTAGTGCACATTTGATTATGCCCATGTATATAGAGTATATATAGAGGGAGAATCAAACGAGAAAAATGTCAAAATAAGAGGATACAAAAACAATCCAATCACATGTGATTTTTTACTGAAACCTGATTAATTACAGAACATAGTCGACGCAAGGGGTGTCCATGAAACACGTGATTTACACGTCGAGTTTAGTGTAAAATCACATGTGATTTGGATGTTCTCATGTTCATTTATATGGTTACCGTTTTCATTTGAACGTGACTTTCTCTCTCTCTCTCTCTCTTTGTGTATATATATATATATATATATATTGAGAAAGATTTTTACGTTTTTACGATATTTAGTCTTCTTATTTGAACCCATATGAATAATCTGTAATGTCGGTTCACATATGCATATTTAAATAGATTTTGTTCGGATTTTTTCAATGACTCACATATGAACCTTCCACTAACCTTTCATACCTACCTTCTCACGATATTTAGTATTTTTTGAACCAACCACCAAAGCTTGCAATTTAACATATCATCTACGTTATAACGCACAATTGAAAAGGAAATTTTTACTCTCCCAAATTTCCATATATTGAATATTGTAATAATATAATTAAATAAGTTGAATATTTTTATAAATTGGAGTTGGATGCAAATTGTTTTTAGAGATTTTGATTTCTATGATCCCAGAAACAAGTATATACTAGTAAAGATCAATGAATGAACTCCATCTCTATATTGAATATGTCACAAGATTACAAGTACAGAGAGAGTTGACTTCTATCACATATGGAATGCTTACACAAAATGAGTAGTTCTAGGCTATTTATACATAGAGACTAAAGTTACATAAAAGGCCCTTCAACTTAGATACAATATACAAAACTTGCACTAACAGTCTCCCCCTTTGTATCCAAAGTTGAAAGAACAACAAATCAAAAACTAGTCTTGAGGAATGTACTTCTTGTGAATGCCGAAGATGATCTCGAATCTTCTTAAAGCATTTCTGTATTCCAGTTGTTTATCTATATCTTCCAAGGCTCGGTTGATCAACAACTTCTCTTTGGGCAACAGAGGCACTGACTTCTTCTCATCAAGTCTGAGCTTCCCATTCAGTTGGATCTTAATAAGCTTGAAGGTTCCATCACTATATTTGTTTGCCTCAATGAAACGTAGGAACTTCTTCTTCTTCTTCTTCTTCTTTCCATTAAAGTAGACTATTCCAAACTCAAGGTTTTCAAGAATCTTGTAAGTTGGAAACCCTTCAATGTTGGAAATTCTTTGATTGGGTTTCAAAATATTAACTCTAATCTGCCTTGCTTCCAATCCCATATGGAAATCAGTCAAGTACGAAAACTTTACAAAATTCTTCATGAACCGCTTCACTGACTAATAAGCCTCAGACCAATCTTTATTCTTGTTCGGAGTTCTGGATAGAATATCATACAACCTTGAAGAAGTCTTCACTGGTAAGGAATTTGAAATCTGCTTCCGTGAAAGACCATTCTTTACCATCAGTTCTGAACATGGTGAATTTTGGATACCAAATATTCAACAACTTCTGAGATTCTATCTTGATAATCTTTACAATCTCCTTCTCCGTTCTCACCCAATCCATATCTTGATCCTTTTTCTTCATTATGTGGAGAAACTCAACTCGGTGTAAGGACGAAATCTTTTCAATAGAGTATAACCTGACAAGATCAATCGGTTGAACCACTTTCACAAAAAGATCTATTCGGATATCTTTTTGGAAGGCGTCAATATTCAAATTTTGTGTCCTCTTCTCTCTAAATTGGGTTCTTGATCAATGAGCTGTTGAAACATACGTATTTCCACCTCAGAAACTTGATCTTTGATTACACCTTCTAGAAGTACACGAATATTTAACTCTGGAATACCAATAACTGGATCATCTCCCTTTGGCTCATCATCACTTGAATCGTCTGGTTGTACATTCACTCCATCAAACACATCATCTAGTTCTTCTTTAATTCTTACAACGGTTCTTTCTGGTTCATCTTCAGAATCAACATAGATGATGTCCTGAATCAAACTATCCACCAACTTTTCTTCTTCAGTCCTTTTATCACTTCCTTCAGGCTTTTCAATCGTCGAAATGATATCATCAAGAACATTTTCCACATTACCCCCGGTTTGTCTATCTCCTTCAATATTCAAAACTTGCTCTCTTTCAGCATCTCCAACATTAACTTCAGATCCACCAACTTTTCTTCTTCAGTCCTTTTATCACTTCCATCAGGCTTTTCAACCGTCGAAATGATATCATCAAGAACACTTTCCACATTACCCCCGATTTGTCTATCTCCTTCAATATTCAAAAACTTGCTCTCTTTCAGCATCTCCAACATTAACTCCAGATCCACTTGCCTAACCAACTTTCTGTCTCTTACTACTCTCCCCCTCATGATGATCATGATCGGGATCTTGGTCATCATGTCTTCGTTTAGAACTTTGGGCTTGAGATTTGCAGGATTGTTCCAGAACTGCAATTCTGTCAGAAAGGGATTTAAAGCCAGAAGTCATGGCTTGGGTCATTTCTTGGATGGATTGTTGTAAGGCTTGGAAATCTAAACTGGTAGGTAATCGGATTTGGATTTTAGTTTGTTTTCTTAAGAGACCTATAGGTTCTACCTCTTCAGCATCATTGTTATCACCTTGAGCCAACAACTGAGCTAATAATCTGGATTTAAGCTCATGTATGGGTAAGGTTTGTTCAGGTTGGGAGGATGGTGGTTTGGATTTAGGTTGAGATTCATGTTGAGGATTGGGTTGGATAGCCGGTGTTTCTATCACAGATTTTCCTTTAACGGCACGGTTCACCTCTTCAGACAATTTCGCCACAATTTTCCTCATCTCCTCCGTTTGATTCTTATAAGACGTATTCCAAGATACCAGAGCCACTTCCAATAACTTCACCGTCACATAATGTGGAGGGGGTCCCATCAAGGCTCTTATCGTTGTGCACGAACGAGACTAACACCCAGACCACTTAGGTTATTGGTTGACATGACAGTTGATGTAACTGCATGGCCTGTGTTCAACGATGGCATGGTGTTAATGTTGACAGGACTTCCACCCGGTCCTCATGTAGCACCAACGAATGACGGCAACACTCAAGGTGTTCCGATTGGAGCACAAAGTCCAATAGATTGTGTCACCAACGGTTGAGTGACTGGCGATTGTGTCCTAGGAAATGAAGTATATCTAAAGGGCTCTAGACTCAATGTGCGCCCAAACAAAGTCGATGGTGGGGGCAGAGGCCTATCTGTTTCAATACCAACAAACACCGAGTGTGTTGTCGATAGACATTGTGCTTGACCCCCGTGAGAAAGTGAAACATTAACTTGTTGAGAAGTTAATGAGTGGCTTGGTGGGGATGTTCAATGCATAGCTGGGTCCACTGTGTCTTTTTCAATGTCTAACGGCAATGAACGCATGTTGTGTAATGTCTCGGGTAGGTTCGTAATTTAATTTGGGTTTTGTTTTATTTATTTACTTTATTTTATAAGTTTTGGGGTGTTTATGTCATTTTGATTAAGATAAAACCCCTAATTGCAATTTTGGTCCTTTTATATATATTGATTCACCTCCTTAGATCATAAGTCGGTTATTTTTGTTCATTGTGTTTGGAGTCAAGAGAAGCAGAGAGAAAGAAGTGTCCGTTCGATTAGGGCCGAGAAGGATTTTCATTTGAGTCGTTTTGAGGTATAATTCCTTTTCAAATTATGTTCATGGTAGATAGTATTAGATTTCTATCGGTTTAGAATATCCAATTTTGATTCTTATTTGAGTTTCGATCGAGTTCTGGGTGTCGATCAGTTGTCCGGATTCTTTGGTTTCCGGATTCGACTTTTTCCGGATTCCTCGTGTTTTCTGGATGTTTATGTTACCCGAATAAAAGTTTCCCCATTCCAGATTTCGGATGCGGTTTCCAGATAGTTCCGGATTTGGTTTTCCGGATATAGTTTCTGGATAATTCCGGATTTGGTTTTCTGGATATAGTTTTTTGGACATGGTTTATGGACTGGTATCCAGATGAGTTATCTGGATAAGATGTTATAAAATTTGTCTAGGGGCGCTTCCCCCAGACCCCGCAAGGGCGTTGTCCCTTGAGGGACATTTGTGGATAAGGGTGTGATAGGCTTATTTAGGATTCTTAGCCTGTCATTGAGTTTTACTTGATAAGTAGCTATATGTATTTTGTATAATTCAGATTTCGTGAAGTCTGTGGAAAAGTAAGGTTCTTGCAATTTGTCAAGAGAAGGTGTTATTTGCGTATTTCTTTCAGGTGAGTTTTACTTAAACGTTTTCAAACTGGAATACATATATATGTGGAATAAATATGTGGTAGGTAATGTGATGATATGCTTATGATTGAAAATATGATATATTGAGATATATGTTGTATTTATATAAGCATTACACTACACGAGTGCACCTTGGCCGGACGGAGGGCCGACGGAGTATTGGCTGTACGGAGGGGCAGCGGAGTTGGCTGTATGTTAGTGCAACGGAGTAAATTGATTAGTTGGTTAGCGCAACGAACTAATATGGCCATGTGAAAGAGTTGTACACAGTGCATACGAGTCATGCTTGGTATTCAAATACTTGTTTGTATATCTGTGTTTTTTACAATATAATTATTAAACTGACAGGGATTTCTCACTTAGACCAATTGGTCTAACCCTCATTTTGTTTTCAAAAATATGTATTCCAGGTCGTGGAGCGAGTAATAGCAAAGGAAAAGATAAAATGTGATTTTCTTTTGGAAGCCGTGTGTTTTGTATTATTAGTCTTGTTAGTTATGATGTAATTTTATTAGCAAATAGTTTGTACTGATATATGTATTGTAAACTTTTGGGACCAAGAGACCTATGTGAGATAATATGTATCTTTTGTTATTAAATGATGAGATGTAAATTATGTTATATGATGTATGTTTGGGATGGGTTGTTACATGTTGACAGTAGATGTGGCTACCCGGCTTGACACGATTTGGGAAGGATCTGTATTTATTTCTTTTGTAGATCCTGTCTCACACTCATCATGTTTTTTTCTTTCCATCTCACTCAAGCTCGCATTAATTTCTGTTTCAACTAAAACACCCTCAGCCAACCTTTTATCTCCTCGAGAACCGGTGTTCTCGGAATTCAAAGAAATGGAGGCAACATCATCAACCTCAAATCCATCATCGGTATTTTCATCGTCATCATCAGAATCGTCATCATCTCCAACCTCATCATCTGCTTCAGTTTCTGAACTTGAAGTAGTGAACACATTTGTTGGGTCGTCAATATCCATAAGGATTTCATCTTTTTCAGAGTCAGAAGAACCAAGATTTTCTTCTTCTGCCTCGGACGCATGACCAGGAGCACCCCCATCTCCATCTCCCCTCACAGATATATTTTCTCTCAACTCCACTTGTTCAGGTACCCTAGTATCCTGAACCTGCTCACCTAGATCTATAACCTCACTTCGCTCTCTTAATTGGTGTGCACCCTGGGTAGATCCCTCCGGATCTAGCCGGACCATGGGTGCATGTTCTTGTTTATACTCACTCACGATTGGGGACTCTTGGTCAGCGTAAGCAAGTACCGCATCTGGAATGACCATTATATGATCAAAGTTGACGTTATAAGGAACTCTGATATAATGCATCCATTGCTCTGGCCCATTGACTGCATCTGCTCGTCTCGGAATATTTGCATTAGAGTTCATGATGCTTCGAATGATAATTTGTAGAAAGCGTTGAAATGGTACGAACTTGCGAGCTTTTGAAGATAGAACTCTGTCGGTTACCACCTCAATCAGATCATTCCAAATCAGGATGGCAAAATCTATCTTCCGGTCAAAGGCAATAGCATGAAATATTCGCAGGGTTGATATGCTACACTTGTCTAAGCCGGTATGTTTTGATGTCATACAACGGTTGATTATGCTGAACAGGGTGTACCATATGGAAGGTAGGTACTTTCTCTTGAAGTTAGAAGCTCTGGTCAGATCTCCACTATAGTGTCTTTGTAACCCAATGCCATAATGTCATGACATAACTCAGCTTCAGATATGATGTATTCAAAATTGTTTGATTGGGGCAATTCCAGAAAAGTTCTCAGTCTTTTGAGTGTCAGCTTCGTATCAAAGTGATCTATCTTCATTGTAAAATATTGATTGGACTCACTGACTGGACAGAAAGTCAGAGTCTTCCAACATTGTTGTAGATAGATTAATGGTACCAACTCTGTCTTCTCCCAGGCAGTTTTGAGTGGATGACCCTTAAGAATTTTCACTACATTCTGATGGTCCATCCGAACGGCCATATCAAAAGTGAAATTGTTGTGAGAAATCTTAAGATAGTCTTTTGGAAGAATCAACTCATCATCAGAATTTCTGGCATTGACAGAAGGTTGAGAGGATCGGTGGGATGGCATAACAGTGTTTTCATCAGATGAGTTATCATCACCATGTTTCTGTAAACGTGCCATTGAAATTGTTCTGGAAGATGTTTGAGTTCTGGTGAAAAACTACCAAGTAACTGTTTTGAGAAAAAAATCTCAAAAATTTCCTATGTCTGGGAGTTATCGCACAACACACCAAAAGTTATCGCACAAAGAGGTTATCGCACACAACTTAGGCGATCAGAAAAGTTAACGCACAACGCTTATGCGATAAGATTGAATCTCTTTGTTAGGCGATAAGTTTGAAGTTTTGAATACAAGTGTTAGGCGATAACTTTGAGTTTTTGAAACTAACTTTAAAACTCAACCCAGATTTCTATGATTGCAATTAAAAGGCACAAACAAAGCATGGACCTAGTTTCGTTTGACTAAGAGTGAACCTATCTTATCATATTTTGGCATTTAACTAACACATAGAGTGAAAATCGACGTTGAATATGAACAGTCACATATGTCGACTGTAAACTCAAGAAACACATCAAATAATCGATCAATAAGAGTAACGGGTGAACGAATAGTGATCGATATACTGACCTCGAATGATTCTGAACAAAATCCATAAGAAAAACAGCAACAAATCACGATTTGCAAGTAATTCTTTGAGAGCACAGTGAGTTGCAATAGTGGTTATCGGAAAAAGTAAAACATTTGAATAACCGATATATATATATATATATATAGTGCTTAGGGTTTTTAGACACGTGGAAACAAATGAGTGGTCCAAACGGTTGACCTGCCACATGTCAACTTCTCGCCTGAAAGATGGGCGACAAGTTCATCTTCATCGCACGACACTTGGGCAATGAAGGGATGCATAGTACTGTTCACGTCAGCTTATCGCACAACACTTAGGCGATAATTAATTCTTATCGACCAAAGGATGGGCGATAAGTATTGTTCACACATTCTTATCGCTCAACACTTAGGCGATAAGAAAAGTTCTCGACCAAGGCTTAGGCGATAAGAAATGTTATCGACCAAGGCTTGGGCGATAACTTGTACACTTAGTCATTTTTCCAAAATTTTCAACCTTTTCAAACTTTTATTATCCAAGTTAAAAGATGTCCAACTTTTAACTAGTAACCTTCAGATGACTTTGAAAAATCATTTTGCTCCCCCTAAAATGATGCATAGAATTTTCAAAATATGTTTTCATCATAAAGGGTTTGCACAAAAATTCAGATCAGAAGATTTACTCCCATCTTCAATGATATGTATGAACAACTGCACACAAACTCAGATATTTATATGAACAACACAAATATGTGAAATATCATGCTCCCCCTTTTCCAATGATCAGTAACTTTTTAATGTCTCCCCCTAAACACAAGCAACACATTATTTTGCACAGAACCATGAAGAAAAGAAGAAATAGAAATAGGTAAACAACAGTAAAAATTGAAATAAACTTTGTAAAATACAGAAACATAGACTTTTGAAAGATTCAATTAGATGAAAATTAATATTTTTCAATCAAGATTATAAGCTTGAATGAAAATTAGAGATTTTCAACTGATTGAATGAATATTATAATTATTCAAACCTTCATGTTCAACATGACTATCTTTGAGATTAAAATTTGAAACGCTTTTCATCTAAAGCTTTAGTGAAAAGATCAGCAAGTTGAAACTCTGTAGAAACAAAGTAAAGTTCAATAGTACCTTTCTTCACATGGTCCTTGATGAAATGATATTGAATATTAATGTGCTTCGTTTTTGTATGTTGGACAGGATTAACTGAAATGGCAATTGCAGACTTACTGTCACAATAAATTGGGATCTTGTCATACTTACATCCAAAGTCCATAAGTTGAGTCTTCATCCATAACAGTTGTGAGCAATAGCTCACGGCAACAACATACTCAGTTTCCGCGGTAGATGTTGACACACAGTTTTGTTTCTTTGAAGCCCAACTCACTAGCTTGTCTCCTAAAAATTGTACGTGACCAGTTGTGCTTTTCCTATCCATAAGGCTTCCGCCGTGATTAGCATCAGAATAAGCAGTCAGTTCATAGCCCGTTCTCTTTGGGTACCACAAGCCAAGGTAGGGTGTGCCTTTCAAGTATCGGAAGATGCGTTTAACCGCTCCAAGATGGGATTCTTTGGGATTTGCCTGAAATCTCGCGCAAAGACATGTAGCAAGCATGATATCTGGACGACTAGAAGTTAAGTACATAAGTAAACTGATCATACCTCTGTAATTCCGAAGATCTACTTTCTTACCATCGGGATTTGGACCGATTTTGGACCCTTGTTCCATCGGGGTTCCAATAGATGTACTATTATCCATCTTGAATTTCTTCAAGATATAGAATATATATACTTCGATTGATTTATGAATATCCCCGTTGAAAACTGCTTTACTTGCAATCCGAGAAAGAAGTTAATATCTCCCATCATGCTCATTTGAAACCTGGTCACCATGAGGTTAGAAAACCATGTACACAATGCAAAATTAGTCGCACCAAAAATAATATCATCTACATAAATTTGCACAATAATAATGTCACCTTTGTCGCGCTTTATGAATAACGTCGTGTCGATCTTACCTTTATCGAAACTGGACTCAAGTAGAAAGGTGGATACGACCTCGTACCATGCTCGAGGGGCTTGTTTTAAACCATATAGTGCTTTGTCTAGAATATATACGTGATTCGGGTGATCTTTGTTGACAAAGCCTTCGGGCTGAGAAACATATACCTCTTCCTTAAGAATGCCATTCAAGAATGTTGTTTTTACGTCCATTTGATAGACCGTAAAATTCTTGTAAGCAGCGAATGCTAAAAAGACCCGAATGGCTTCAATTCTTGCTACTGGAGCATATGCTTCATTGTAGTCAATTCCCTATTGTTGACGGTAACCCTTTGCTACGAGTCTAGCTTTATTTCGCACGATTATTCCATCTTCATCCTTTTTGTTCTTGAAGACCCACTTTGTACCTATTACACTTTTGTCCTTGGGTCGAGGCACTAACCGCCAAACTTTTAAAGCTTCAAACTGATTCAACTCATCTTGCATTGCTAACACCCAATCTGGATCTTCCAAAGCTATAGATACGGTTAACAGATCAATATTGCTTAAGAAAATCGCAAATAAACACTCATTCGCGATAGCTTTCAAAACTGATCTCGTTTTGACTGACGAAGACGGATCACCTATTATTTGATGAATAGGACGAGCTTTTGTCCATTTAGTCGAGTGTGGGTGTGGAACATATGATGACTGAACATTTTCAAGGTTTGCACGTATTTCTTCATCAACCAACGGTACAGGAATATGAACAGTTGGAAATTCTGGAGGATTATCATTCACAGGAATTGGTTCTCCAGAAGGTTCTAATGGTTGTTGAGGTTCTGTTGTAGCATTAACTGAAGATATATCTGTCTGTATTGGAATAGGAACATCCTCAGATGTAGGAATAGAATCTTGTGTGACAGCGTTCGTTGTTGTGTCCGTAACAGGAATAGAATCTTCAACAGTAGTAGTTTGAGATGCATCTGGTTATGTATTGTCATCTGCAGCGGAATCTGTTGTGGATGCATATTTCTTCCTGTTAAGAACATTTGAAGAAGGATTGTAAGTACCATAATACTCATCATAAAAATCTTCAAATAAAATATCAAGATCAAATAAGTGAGATTTAGAAGTAGAAGGTTGATCCTGATTTTTGTTTTGAACAGGTTCTGAGTTGATGTGTCCAGAAGCTAATATGGAGTAAGTGTGGGTTCTGAACTGTTATGATCAGAAGCCAATTCTTCAGTTTCATCAAATTCAACATTAACACTCTCAACGATTGTCTTTGATTGCTTCAAATAGATTCTGTATGATGCGGCAGAGAAAGAATATCCAACGAAAATACCCTATTCAGCTTTTAGACTGAACTTGTTGAGATTTTCCTTGTCTTTTAACACGAAACACTTACACCCATGAAGATGTTTTATGGTAGGTTTCTTGTTATTCATGATGTCATACGGAGTCTTGGCAAATCGACAATGAATAACCAAACGATTCTGAGTATAACATGCAGTTGCCACAACTTCTGCCCATAGGTACAAAGGTAGATTGGAATATGTCAGCATAGTACTCGCCGATTCCACTAAGGTTCTATTGCGTCGTTCAACTACGCCATTCTGTTCAGGTGTTCTGGCAGCAGAGAATTGTTGAGTAATCCCGTTAGATTCATAAAAATCTCCCAAGACACTGTTTTTAAACTCAGTGCCATTATCTGAACGAACAATCTTTACAGACATATGCATGTTGTTTTGTGCTGACTTGATGATGTTGATTAGATGGTCAGAAGTTTCGTCTTTTGTGCGAAGAAACTTTACCTATGTGTATCTATAATAGTCATCAACAACCACCAGGATATATTTCTTGCCGTTAATACTTTGAGTCTTCATCGGTCCACATAAGTCAACATGTAACAACTCCAAGACACGTTTTGTTGTTGGTTCAGGCTTCGACTTATGAGGAACTCTTTTCATTTTCCCCCTCTCACAAGCATCACACAGATTATCCGCACCAAACTTCAACAAAGGAAGACCATAGGCTAACTCACGCTTTACCAATTTCTGCATATATCTGAAATTTAAGTGAGACAGTCTTCGTGCCACAGCCAACTTTGTTGAATAGAAGCTTTCGATAGAAGTCACACATCTGCTTCATGTTTGACCACCGACAAGTTGATTTTGTAAAGATTGGATTTTCTTGTGCCAACCAAAAGTTCTTTACCTTCTTTAGTTCTTACACAACATCGTTTCGCCTTGAAATTCACTTCCAGATCTTTATCACAAATTGTCCGATACTGAAGAGATTGTGTCCAAGACCTTCAACATAGCTAACCTTTTTTATTGTAAGACTGTCTTGCACAATGTCACCATAACCTAGAATAGGCGAGAACTGATTGTTGCCAAATCTTACTCGACCATTGTTTTTCTCTACATAATTCGATAGAATTTCTTTTCGACCGGTCATGTGGTTAGAACATCCTGAGTCTAAGTACCATAAATTAATGGTCTGCAATCAATCAGATCAAGCAGTTTTAGGTACCCATTTGAAAATGGGTCCTTCTTGGTTAGTTGTACTAGACACCTTTTTAGAAACAAGTTGTCTCTTTTTCTTCGAAAAACCATTTTTGATACGCGAATTAGGAATATAGTAAGAATTAAACTAACAGCATGAATCAGGTTTAGCAGAAAAATCACTCCGACCACAAGCAGAGCAAAACCATTCAACATTTGCAAAACTAATTAATTGCTTATTTGAATATTTCTTGTAAGAATTTACAAGTTTTTGTTTGTTATTTGCAACTGATTTTAGTACAAATGGAAAAGAACTGTTTTTCTCAAAATGCTTGTCCGGTGGGGATGACTTTTGCTTCACACGCCATTCTTGTTTTACTCCTTTTGTTTTCACAAAATGATCTGAAAAACCAGAAAATTTAGAAGAATCGGGCGATTTAGAATTGTGAAAATTTTTCTTCTTTGAATTTCGATTCCTTCGTCTTTTCCGTGATGGGTTTTTAGAAGTAGAATTGTCATTCTTTGAATTTGAACACTCACCTTCACAGAAAACACTAGGAGGTTCTTCGTCTTTTACAATAAAGTCATTATGGTTCAGAAGCTTTTCAGAGAAATCAAAATCACAAGCTTTTCCTTTTTCACAAACCTCAGGTTTTGGTTTCTTCTCAACAACAAATTCAGTTTCTAATCCAACTTAAAAATTTTCATCAACATCAAATTCATATGATTCAAAATCAGCTTCATAAGAATCAAAATCGTCTTCAGAGTCAAATGAATGAACATCAAAGTCCTTTTCAGATGATATATCTTCAAAATTAGAGTCTCCCATAAATGCCTTGCATGAAGACGCATCCGAATCAGTTGATTCAGGTGTATCTACATGTTTGGTTTCAACTACTGCTTTGGTACAAGAGAAAACAGTTGAAATAACTTCTTTTTCGATGTCAAAAGATATTTCTTGATCAATAAGAGCTTCTTTAAAACTATTTGTAAAAATAGTTGAAAGAAAATCTTTTTCCATTTCAAACCTTATCTTTTGTTCAAGAATAGTATCCTCAAGTTCCATTATTTTGCATTCTAAGACTAAAGGTGGAACATATCGTTTGACTTCAAACGGTTGTTCACGTTTTGGTGCAATGGAATATATGTAAAAATAATCATTTGATAATGAAACTTTTGGATTCTTTTCATACTTTCTGTTTTCTTTTGAATAGCAAAACGGAAGTTGCATTTTTGTGGTGTTCTCTCTTTTTATCTTTTCAAGTTCATCAATTTCCTCTGAATTGGTCCATTTTAAAGCACACTCTGGGTAATGTTTAACAATGTTTAAAAATTTAAAATCGTATAAAGTCGGAACATACAATTCACCTTTGCTAAATATCCAGGATATTTATATCCAATACCCCAATTTTTATTGAAAAAATTTACTTCCCTTGGTTTGTTCAAATGGATATCTAGTTTGATCAGACTGACCTCTGATGTAAAGCTTCTTTTCCAAGACTTTTATTTTGTCACAAAAATCTGCATTTAGAGTGTTGAGGTATTTCAATGAAATTTCACTCTCACTTTTCTTGTCTTCTAATTCTTTAACTCTTTTGGTCATTTCAGACAATTGATGATTAAAATTTTTCTTATCCTCATCAAACTTGTCTTTTTGACCTTCGAGATATTTGATTCGATCATTATTTGTGAGATCCCACATCGACTAGGAGGGAACGAAGTCCTCCTTATAAGGGTGGATGGATACCTTCCTTGCATGAGGCCTTTTGCCTGTCACAGGATGCGGTCTGGGTGCGTCCGCGTATGCCTGTGCGGGCAGGAACAAAACCGTGAGCGGTGTCGGCATGATGTTATGCAGATGGTATCCGCAAAATGGGCAATATCGTGTACGATGGACTGGGGATGTTACAGAATGGAATCAGAGCCGGTCACCGGGTCGATGTGTCAGCGAGGACGCTGATCCCACTTAGGTGGGTGGACTGTGAGATCCCACATCGGCTAGGAGGGGAACGAAGTCCTTCTTATAAGGGTGGATGGATACCTTCTTTGCATGAGGCCTTTTACCTGTCACAGGGTGCGGTCTGGGTGCGTCCTGCGTATGCCTGTGCGGGTAGGAACAAAACCGTGAGCGGTGTCGGCATGCTGTTATGCAGATGGTATCCGCAAAGCGGACAATATCGTGTACGGTGGACTGGGGATGTTACAGAATGGTATCAGAGTCGGTCACCGGGTCGATGTGTCAGCGAAGACGCTGATCCCACTTAGGTGGGTGGATTGTGAGATCCCACATCGGCTAGGAGGGGAACGAAGTCCTCCTTATAAGGGTGGATGGATACCTTCCTTTCATAAGGCCTTTTGCGTGTCCCTGGGTGCGGTCTGGGTGCGTCCCGCGTATGCCTGTGCGGACAGGAACAAAACCGTGAGCGGTGTTGGCATGTTGTTATGCAGATGGTATCCGCAAAGCGGACAATATAGTGTACGGTGGACTGGGGATGTTATATTATTTTTGCCCCTCTCGAGGTTAATGTCAAGAAGAGTTTGATTTAGACTTGCATTTTCTTCTTTTGTGGTTTTTAGCTTATTTCTTAAACCTTGGAGTGCAAGTTTGATGGTGTTCATCTGATTCATAAAGTAGTTTGAAGAGTTAGAGCTTAACTCAGAATCGCAGTCAGAATTGCTCTCTTCATCAGAAACATCCTCAGCTAGGCACATGTTGGTTTGTTCTTCGTTGTCGGCTTCATCATCGGTGCAATCCAACCAATATTCATCCTCCACCAACAACGCTTTACCCGCTTCTTTTTGTTTGGCCAACATCAGCTTGGTCTTGTAGTAATCAGAATTACGAACCACTTTCTTCCGGCAATCTTTCGCAAAGTGACCAGGCGTGCCACAATTATAGCATTTTGGAGTTTCAGCAGGCTTTTTCTCTTCAAAGCGTTTCTTACCATCATCCCGGTTTCTCTCTTCAAACTTTCTATCATCATTCTTTTTATCCTCATACCTTTTATCATCATTCCTCTTACCATCAAACCTGTTATCTTTGTTCTTTCCATCATAATTCCTCGATCCAGACGAGTACCTCAGATTGTTTGAACTTGGTTTCCTATAACATTTCTTTTGAAAATTCCTTGTTAATAAGATCATCGCTTGTTCCAGTTTGGCACCATCATCTGAAATATTTCCCGTGTACTCAGCTTTCCCACTATCAGATACCTCATTCTGATAGCTTCTTGCATGCTTATCCACCATTAGAGCAACTGGATTAGGAATATACTTCTTCTTTTTCCTATTCTTTTTCTCTTTGATTTCACCAACCTCTTCCTCGCCTTGTTGTAGGGTCTCAAACAGTTCGTGTAACGGCATCGTAGATAACCTAGGATTCTGTTTCATTTGGCGACTCACACTTTTCCATTCGGGTTGAAGAATGCTTAAGAAGTTGACATTGTTTTCTATTACAGTCTTGTTGATCTTGTTTTTGCTCAACTCGTTCAACAATGTTACAAATCTATCATAGGTCTATGCCAAATTCTCATCATCCTTCGCTTTGAATTCCTAATATCTATTGATGCACAATGTCATTTTCATTTGGTTTCCTATCTGAGATCCTTGCATCATTTTCTCGAGTTGGTCCCACATCATTTTTGCATTCTCCTTGAAACTATCAATCTTGTTGTATATCTCATTTGGAATACCCATGATCAGATGCGACTTAGCCTTCTTATCAGCATCATACCGCAAAGTCTCTTCAGCCGTGTAATTGTCTATCGGTTTCCAATCTTCAAATTCGGCTCTGCCTTGAATAGCAGGAACTATCCATCGGAGTCTTTGCATTAATTGGACCTTCTCTTAGAGATAACATGATGTTTGTTCCATTTGATTGTCGTTCTATGAATTCAATAAACCTATATCTCCACTGTTCATATTCTCCTTCGAATAGAACAGGAGGTCTGGTATCGGAACCAAGAGACATCATCATCTCGTTCTTAGACATTGTAACATCCCCAGTCCACCGTACACGATATTGTCTGCTTTGCGGATACCATCTGCATAACAGCATGCCGACACCGCTCACGGTTTTGTTCCTGTCCGCACAGGCATACGCGGGATGAACCCAGACCGCACCCAGCAAAAGGCCTCATGCAAGGAAGGTATCCATCCACCCTTATAAGGAGGACTTCGTTCCCCTCCTAGCCGATGTGGAATCTCACAGACATCTTTACAAAAATACTTGTTGGTGATCTTTAAACAAATCAAACAATGCAGAAAGAAATATATGCCACATAGTGTACAATCAAAAAGTTCTTGCACAAGGGTTGAGCGATTAGGATTAGTGAACAATAGTTCTCGATCAAAGATAGGCGATGAAAAAGTTCTCGAACAACAAAGTAGGCGATCAGGAAGATTATCGGTCAAAACTTGAGCGATCAGGAGAGTTTTCGGTCAAAGAGTGAGAGAGCATGGAAAGTTTTCGACCAACACTTAAGCGATCAAGAAGGTTGTCGCCTAAGGCTTGGGCGATGAAGTCAAGTTCTCGCACAAAGCTTGTGCGATCAAAAACTGACAAATATCTTTGTAACACCCCCTTCCCGAGATGGAAAAGGAGGTTACATTCAAACCTAAAACAAACCGTCAACAAAAGCATACAGAGCACTATAAAAACATATTTAAAAATAAACACCATAAAATATAACAATTGCCTCGTACGATGCATTTTCTTTCTTCCAAACTTGTTTTACAACATCAACCAAACTTACATTTTCTTACCAACATACCTCTTAGATCTGAGAATACGTCGGCTCCGTTACTCCTTAGATTTATAAGCATTGTTAGCTTTAAATTCAAACTAAGAATTTGTTGCTCAATAAAATTGGTTTTAAGGTTTGTATGACCTTTAAATTCAAACTAAGAATTTAGATTTTGATACCAAACATTACAAGATTAACAATACGACACGATGATTTATGGAATGAATAGTAAATCATGCACATCTTGGTTAAAAAGGTGAACCTGGTGTTCGAAGTGAACGAAGAGGAGCCCAACAACCCCAAAATATGCAGAGTAGCATTGTCACATCTTGTTTTGTAGGTTAGGAGTTGATGGAGACGAAACATGAAACTAAGAATAAAGAGAAAAGGAAGCACAAATCTACAATTTTAAAGAACATAAAGGAAGCCTGTTTAATTCCAACATAAAAGCCTTAGATTTGTTTATTTACCAATAATTAGAGATGACATACATTATTGGATATATTTTTAGTTTAAAACATTGGGGAACACAGTATAGAATAGATGCCTAAATTGAATACATTCATTTCCATACATATTTTTAATTTGTTTATGTAGTTGGGTAGTTAATGTAGACAAAATATTCTTCTTAGCTTCACATAAGACACAAAAGAAACAAAAAAAGATACAACCTCTCCTACTTGATCATATTCCCAATTACAAACAGGGAATGCAAAGTCATTAACAAATGGAAATTCGACAATAACTTACCATCACCACGATTGTTGGTATGTGCAAGCTTGAAATTGTTATATCTTGCATCAGTGAGCTTGTGCCATATATCATATGTTAACAAGTTCATCGTTTCCAACCCAAACCTCCTACATGAAAATGAAAAATAAAATGATGAGAGAAGGGTTTGAAACATGAAATTATTGAACCTGTACACACATAATGGAAAATTTTTCACACGAGCAAATCCAAAATCCTTTCATTTCCTACTCAACCAATAAGCTCTGATATCGCTTTCTCTGCAAGAAAGATCCCGTGGACTGAGCTGGATAGTAAAAACATAAAGACTAATATATTATAGTAGATACTCACATTGCTTCAAATGGAGGCACTTTGTGAAACCAACAAAACCAAGCTCCTTAATACTTCCAATGATGACCTAGATGAAGGAAAAAAGAACACATCGGGAATAATCATAAAGAGGAGCAACATTTAAAAATTAAACAAATATATAAAAGATAGAAATAAGTGAAAAGAACTGGAATAACAAAAATCAAATACCATTGAAGATTAATTAAATATCAACCGAACTCTAAAAACCAATTTGGAACAACATGAATCAGATAACCGTTGAAGCTTAATAAAATACCTATCGTTCGATGACTTTGAAATTCATGAGCAGGATGAAAGAATTTATGTGATTAGAAAGGAACAACATGAATCAGATAACCGTTGAAGCTTAATAAAATACCTATCTAAAATGTGTATTATTTGGGTATACTTTGTTTTATAAATATTACAAAATTCAATCCAAAAAAAATGGTTCTTCGGACACTAAGGTCTAAGTATTTGGATTACTTGATAGAGTACTTACAGAAATTTTAAATTTATAAAACCAATAACCATGATATAAAAATAAAATATAATTTATTTTGCCAAAAGTCGTTGATAAAGCTTGCTAGGTCGTCTAGCGTTGTACTAACAACATACGAGCTTTTATGGACACAATGGATGGAGAATATTGTTAAAAACAAAACGATTTTCAGTGTAAACTTATGAAAGCAAGTTGGTAAATAGTGTTGGATTTGTGTTATGCATTATAGTAACGTAGAGCAGAAGACTCCATGAAAAATTGAATTGGTAATTAAAAGTAACCATCTTTTCTTCAACAATCAATATATATATATATATATATATATATATATATATAAAGCAAAATGTAAAAGAGATGATTAAGGAGAAGACTCCAATGAGGCTTTAGAATTTTCTTAGATTTTTTGTTTTTTTTAAAAAATTGTTGCATTAATTGAGTAGAACTTTTCATTATCTTTTGTATTATTTTGTATACTTTGGTTTTGTATTATTTTGGTATACTTTGTTTTATTATTATTTTGTTTAAGCTAACAATGCTTATAAATCATATATAGAGTTTAATGTTTCTAAATATTCGGATTTTGATTTATTATATGTTAAAACCGAAAGAATACACACCCGAGAATGCACACGAACAAACAATCAACTAAATCGATACCAAATCGAATAGAATGAATCGAAAGAAAATACATTATTGATACCAAATCGAATAGAACGATTCGAAAGAAAAACGAAGAAACCATACACGTATTCAACGAATCAAACAAACGCATTTCGAAGAGAATTCGTACACATATATAATGGATCAAATTAAATAAACGAGGGAACATAGAGAATCCGTACCTTAACCAATGATTGATCCCTTAGATGGCTTCAACAAATACAAAGCCTTTAAAATCGCAATCCCGACTTCAAACACGAATCCAACTTCAAACCCCAAATATTAATGCTTGAAACTCCAAGAACTTCAACCTTAACTCTTGTTTTTCCTTTCTTTACTAAACCCTAGGCGATTTAATGGTATAAAACAAAAAGATTGTGTTGGAAACTGAAGATATGCTAAGTATGGTTAGTACTGCCAGAACATCATTACTACTGCCAGATCAAGTTAGTACTGCCAGAACAATGTTAGTGCTGCCAGAACAAAGATACTACTGCTAGTTCAAGGTTAGTACTGCTGAGATATTAATACTGCTGGAACATTATTAATGCTGCTTATGAGAGGTTAGTACTGCTAGACAAGTTACTACTGCTGGTACATGGTTAATACTGCTGAACAAAGTTAATACTGCTGGTATATTACTACTGCTGGAGATTGTTAGTACTGCTCATGAAGAATGAAGGTTAATACTGCTGAGTTTGTTAAGATTGGTATGCGATACTTTTGGAGACAAAGAAGGAATTGATCAAGATATGTTTAACGAAGATTTAGAAGATCAAGTTACTTTTGATAGTTATCTTGTAATTATTTTTGTATAAATAGTATTGATAGATAGCTATTAGATAGACGAGATAATATACAAGAGAAAATTCTAAATTCGATTGTGTTTTAGAGAGAATTAACCTCAAGGTTTTAGAACCCTATTTCTAGAGAAGTAGAAGTCGTCTTGTTGAGCCTGTTCAACAAGATTGAGGTTTGGTTGTTAATATTGTGAGTCGAAACAGTGAATACAAAAAGTGGTGAATTTTCTGTTACATTGTTCTTGATTGTGAGAATTAAAGTTCTTTTCCGCAGATTCTTTAATTCTGAATTCTAAGTGTTTATTGTCTTGTTAAGATTCGATCCTGACAAGTGGTATCAGAGCTTGTGTTTCTTAGAATTCTACAGTCATTATGGAAAATTCTTTTGAATCAAACAGTACTCTTGTATCTAAAGTTCCCATGCTCAGACCCAATGAATTTGACATGTGGAAAATTAGAATCAAGCAGTACATTCTGCTTACTGATTATTCCATCTGGGATATCATTGAGAATGGTCCATGTGCTGAAGGAAGAACTGGACCAGATGGCAAAAGACCTCCTCCAAAGACTGATGCAGAGAGGAAAGTCAGACAAACAGAGATGAAGGCCTTAAGCACCCTGCTTTTGGCTATTCCCAATGAGTATCAGCATCAATTCCATCACTGCACTGATGCTCAGATTCTATGGAATGCTTTGGAGAAAAGATTTACTGGCACCAAAAGCACAAAGAGAAATCAAAAGGCAATTCTCAAGCAGCAGTATGAAAACTTTACTTCTACCAAGAATGAGTCCATGACTCAAACGTTTGATAGATTTAATAAGCTGATTGGAGAATTAGCCACTGTAGGAGTCAAGATGGAGGCTGATGATGTCAACAGGAAGTTCTTAAGATCATTGGGTGAAGAATGGACAATGTACACTGTGTCCTTCAGACAGAATGACCAACTGGAAGATAAGGAACTTGATGATCTGTACAATGATCATAGAGTATTTGAATCAGAGGTTGAAGCCAAAAAGAAGCCCTCTGGATATGTTCATAATGCTGCACTTCTTTCAGCATCACCTGATTCTACTGCTAACCATGAATCAGTTAGTACTGCTGGTTCAGTTAGTGCTGCTGGTTCAGTCAATCAGGAAAAGTCCAAAGATACAGTACTAGAAGCTTTCTTTTCCAGTCATATAAATTCCTCTTTGATTAATGATGATTTAGAACAGGTTAATGCTGATGATCTTGAAGAGATGGATATAAAGTGGCAGATGGCTATGCTGTCTATGAGAGTGAAGAGATTCATTAAGAGGACAAGGAGAAACAATTTTTCCCAAAGAAGAGAGGATGGTGCTGGATTTGACAAATCCAAAGTTGAATGCTACAAGTGTCACAAGATGGGACACTTTGCCAGGGAATGCAGAGGAGGAACATCTTACAACAGCCATCAACAAACTCAGGCTGGAAGTTCCAATCAAAACAGAAGCTCCATTCAAGCTCTTGTTTCTCAACAAGGAATGGGATTTGACTGGAGTGACCAAGCAGAAGAAGCCATCCAAAATCAAGCACTTATGGCTGAAGTTTCAGATCTTCCCACTGAGGTAAAATCTAATCTCTGTACTCAAGCTTGTATAGACACTGTTAAAAGGTATAGAGATCACAATCAGGGTATGTGTGATGATCTTAAAAGGTTAGAAAAGGATAGAAGAGACTATGTGTTGATTTTTGAGAGGTTTGAAGAACAGATTAGGGCCTTTCAAGCCAATGAACTTCAACACTCATATGATACTAACTACTGGAAGTGGGAAAAAGGTGGTCTGGAGTTCCAACTGAAAGAGTCTAGGGAAGAGTGTGAGAAATTAAAAGAAGAACTTAAGAAAGTTAAAGCTGATGTTGAAAAGTTTTCAAAAGCTTCTAAATCCATGGACACAATAATAAATGCTCAAGTCCATGGTAAGATGAAAACAGGCCTAGGGTATAATGCCACTCCCCCACCCTACAACAACAACTACATCCCTCCTAGGTCAGACCTTTTAGAAACCTTGGATAGTAAGGACTTATCTGAAGGAGCCACTAGTGTAGACCCATTAGATGCAGTTGTTGTTGAAGATGGATCTGATGGGGAAGATTCTAAGAAGGACAGTGATGAGATCCCATTAGAAAATCACAACAAGACTAATGAGGAAGGTGGAAGGAGTAAGGAGATGAAAAGGACTGTAAAAGGAAAGAAAGTTCATTACACACAGACCACAGTTGTGAACTCTAATACTTGTAAACAGTGTTCTTGCAGGAAATCTCAAGAGTATAAGCCCCAAAATCATGATAATAAGAGGGGAAATCAAAGGAACTGGAATAACCAGTGGGCACTAAGGCAAGGAGTTGATCTGCAAAAGATTAACAGACCAAAACCTTGCTTTATTTGTGGCAAACTGAATCATCTTGCCAAATACTGTTTCTTCAATCCTATTAACCAAAAGAGAAGTTTTCAATGAAGTTATCAAAAACCTTCTGGCTATAGGAAGCCTACAAGAACAAATGTGGCTAAGAAACAAGCTGAACCAAAAAGCCACATGAAGATAAAGCCTGAAAAGGAATGTGTTACAATGTGGGTTACAAAAGGCACTAAAAATAATACTGCTGCTAGCAGTGTTAGTACTGCTAACACTGTTAGTACTTCTTCAAGAGTTAGTGCTGCTAGCAGTGTTAATACTGCTAGTAATTCTTCAAAAGTTACTGTTGCTAGCAGTGTTAGTACTGCTAACACTGTTAGTACTTCTTCAAGAGTTAGTGTTGCTAGCAGTGTTAATACTGCTAGTAATTCTTCAAAAGTTAGTGCTGTTAGCAGTATTAGTGCTGCTAACACTGTTAGTACTTCCTATTCAGATAATACTGCTGCTAGCAGTGTTAACTCTGTTAATACTGCTTCTAGCAGTGTTAACTCTGTTAATACTGCTAACTCTGTTAGTACTGCTGATACTGCTGCTAGTACTGATAGTGCTGCTAACGATACTGCTGCTCCCAGTGTTAGTACTGCTAGCACTGTTAGTACTTCTGAGGTTAATACTGCTTCTAGTGCTGCTAAACCAATCATATTGACAAAGTACTCCAGTACTGCAGTACTTAAGGTTGAAAATCTCATCAAAACCAAGTGCAAGTACTTTGATGAGCAAGGGAGACCCAAGACCACTTCGGCTTGGGTTCCCAACAAAACTAACTGATTTATCTTAATGTGCAGGGCAACCAACAGCTCAAGGGGAAGAGCATTTGGCATGTTGATAGTGGTTGCTCCAGGCACATGACAGGTAACATGGACTGCCTCAAAAATTTCAAAAAGATTGATGGAGGACATGTTGTATTTGGGAATAATCCTGCTGGTGGAAAGATAAGTGGTAAGGGTGATGTTTCAAAAGGTAAGATGACCTTTGAAGATGTGTACTATGTTGAGCAATTGAGATACAACCTGTTAAGTGTATCACAGGTTTGTGACAAGAAGCATAGCATATTGTTTACTGATTCTGAATGTATTATCCTTGCTCCTGGATACAAAGTGGTTGATGAAAACATGATACTTCTGAGAACTCCTAGGAAGGATAATGTATATTGTTTAGATTTGGAAAGTGTGTCATCTGATTCATCCCTAAATTGTTTAGTTTCAAAAGCTTCTTTGGATGAATCATCACTTTGGCACAGAAGGATGTGTCACATGAACTTTAAAACAATGAATAAACTTGTTAAGAATAACCTTGTAAGGGGTTTGCCATCCAAAGTCTATTCATGTGATGATCATTGTGTTGCTTGTCTCAAAGGCAAACAACACAAAACTTCTCATAAGACCAAAGAGATAAACACTATCTCAAATCCTCTTCAACTGTTACATATGGATCTGTTTGGTCCTACTAATGTGATGAGTATTGGCAAGAAATCATACTGCTTAGTTATTGTTGATGATTATTCTAGATTTACTTGGGTATATTTTCTGAGAACTAAAGATGAGACAAGTGGACTGATCAAATCTTTTATTCTCAAAATTGAAAACCAATCAAATCAAAGAGTGAAAGTCATTAGATCAGATAATGGAACTGAGTTTAAAAATTTTGATCTAAACACCTTTTGTGAAGAAAAGGGAATTGAGAGACAATACAGTGCTCCTAGGACTCCACAACAAAATGGTGTTGCTGAGAGAAGGAATAGGACACTGATTGAGGCTGCTAGATCTCTGTTAGCTGATTCAAAGTTACCAATTACTTTTTGGGCAGAAGCAGTTAATACTGCCTGCTATGTTCAAAACAGAGTTTTAGTTGTAAAGCCTAAAAACAAGACACCTTATGAGCTTTTCCATAAAAAGAAACCATATATTGGATTTTTCAAACCATTTGGATGTCCTTGTACTATTCTCAATACCAAATCTCACTTAGGTAAGTTTGATAGCAAAGCAGATGATGGTTTTCTTGTTGGGTATTCATCTCAGAGTAAGGCCTACAGAGTTTTTAATACCTCTTCTAGAATAATTGAAGAAAGTGACAATGTCAAATGCAATGAGAACACACCAAATCCTATTGGTTCAGGTCCTAATTGGCTATTTGACATTGATTCACTCACTAATTCTTTGGGTTTCAGTAGTGATGTATATGCAGGACAAAGGGATACACCAACATCAGAACACAGAATTCAATCTGTGATATTTCCACTCCCTTCCATTGATCCTGTTGAATTCTGTGAACAACAAGAGGAGGCTGAACCTATTCAGAATGAAGAAGAGAGGAGAGCAGAGGAAAATCAGTCTTCAGGTCCAAATTCCAGAGAATCTGAGGTGACTGAAGAAGCAGAAACAAATCCAGAATTAAATGAGTCAAATCTGGATGAGAACATACAAGAGGAAGCTGGTCATCCAACAAGAACTCAGAAAAATCATCCTCCTGAGTTGGTGATTGGAGATATTAGATCTCCCATGATGACTAGAAAGCAAAGCAGACTCCAAGAGTTGCAAGAGCAGCAAAATACAGTTAACACTGTTCTTACTTGCTTTCTATCCCAGATTGAGCCTAAAAAGGCTTATGATGCTATGAAAGACCCAAGCTGGATAGAGGCAATGCAAGAGGAGCTGCTACAGTTCAAATTACAGGATGTTTGGGACTTGGTAGACCTTCCAAAAGGTCATAGAGCAATTGGCACCAAGTGGATTTTTAGGAACAAGAAGGATGACAGAGGGATTGTGATCAGAAACAAAGCTAGACTGGTTGCACAAGGGTACACTCAGGAAGAAGGAATAGATTATGAGGAAGTCTTTGCTCCTGTAGCAAGGATTGAAGCAATCAGGTTATTTCTAGCATATGCCTCATACATGAAGTTCAAAGTGTACCAAATGGATGTCAAAAGTGCATTTCTGTATGGAAGTATTGAGGAAGAAGTATATGTCTGTCAACCCCCTGGATTTGAGAATCCATTGCACCCTGACAGAGTATACAAGTTGAAGAAGGATCTTTATGGTTTGCATCAAGCCCCAAGAGCATGGTATGACACCCTGTCTACCTATCTCTTGAAAAATGACTTTGAAAGAGGAGTAATTGACAAAACCCTGTTTATCAAGAGGAGAAAGAGAGACACATTACTTGTTCATATCTATGTGGATGACATAATCTTTGGATCCACCAATGATCAAATGTGTAAAGAGTTTGAGGAGTTAATGCACAAAAGCTTCAAGATGAGTTCCATGGGAGAACTTACTTTCTTTCTTGGGCTTCAGGTAAAACAAAGGAAAGATGGGATTTTTATTAGCCAATCCAAGTATGTGAAAGACATCCTGGACAAGTTTGGTTTATCAGACTCAAAGCCAGCAAGCACACCTATGGAGACACACAAACAGCTCACTGCTGATCTTGAGGGGGAGGATATGGATGTCCATCATTACAGATCAATGATTGGATCTCTCATGTATCTCACAGCCTCTAGACCATATATTATGTTTTCAGTTTGTGTTTGTGCCAGATTTCAAGTTACACCAAAGCAATCTCATCTTCATGCAGTCAAGAGAATTTTCAGATACCTAAGAGGGCAACCTAGACTAGGTCTCTGGTATCCTTATGAATCATCTTTTGACTTGCTTGCATACTCAGATAGTGACTTGGGTGGAGCTAACATGGATAGGAAATCTACTTCAGGTGGATGTCAGTTTTTGGGTACAAGACTAGTATCTTGGCAGTGTAAGAAACAAACCACAGTGTCCTTATCTACCACAGAGGCTGAGTACATAGCTGCTGCAAGCTGCTGCTCTCAGGTTCTATGGATTCAGAATCAGATGTTGGACTATGGGGTAACATTTCTTCACACTCCAATCTTCATTGATAACAACAGTGCTATTAGCATTGTTAATAATCCAGTCAAACACTCAAAAACAAAGCATATAGAGATCAGGTATCACTTTATAAGAGATTGCAATGAAAAGAAATTAATTCAGGTTGCTAAAGTTCATACAAATGACCAGTTTGCTGATCTATTCACAAAAGCTTTTGATGTGGGTAGATTCACCTTTTTGGTAACAAGTGTGGGCATGATCAACCTAGAATAAATTCATGACTTGTTGTTTTTATACCTGTATTTCTTCATATATTTGGTGCTACTAACTCTCTTTCTCAGAATCCTCTGTTTCCCTCAGATTACCAAGTGCAGAAAAGTGTAAGTGTAGTTACTACTGCCTGTGTAGAGTTACTACTGCCAGTGTTCAAGTAGTTAATACTGCTAAGTAGTTAATAATGCCCTTGCAGTTAATACTGCTAAGTGATTAATACTGCAGGTGTGGTTAATACTGCTTTGCAGTTAATACTGCTCAGTAGTTAATACTGCTAGTGCACAGTTAATACTGCCAATGAGTAGTTAATACTGCTTTGCAGTTAATACTGCTTAGTAGTTAATACTGCTCTGTTGTTAATACTGCTTAAGTAGTTAATACTGCTTGTGTTGTTAATACTGCTGTGTCGTTAATACTGCTTAAGTAGTTAATACTGCTTGTGTAGTTAATACTGCTGTGTAGTTGATACCGCCTTGCAGTTAATACTGCTCAGTCGTTAATACTGCTCAGTCGTTAATACTGCTTATGTCGTTAATACTGCTTTTGAAAATCTAGGGCAAATACTGCTATAAATACCCCTGTTTGCCCGCCAAAGTTCATAACGACTCTTCGCATTAACTTCTTCTCTCTCTCGTTCTAACCTAGTCTCCCTAGAATCTCTGTGTTTTCTTTACAAATCCTCAGGAAGCACAACGATTATGGAGTTTGTCGACGAGCATAATGAGATTGCAATGCTTCAGAAGCCGAAGCAGGCCGAAGGATTTCATGAAATTGTGGATTTTCTCAAGTCCACTCATATTTCGTATGCCCTAACGGTGAATCCGACAATATACATCGAGCATCAGACGCAATTCTGGGCCAATGCCACCGTAGAATCCGAAGATGGGCATAAAGTCATTCAAACAAGGGTATGTGACAAACCCTTGAAAGTTTCAGAAGAACTCCTTCGCATCACTCTTCGATTAGATGATGCCTCAGGTATAACTTCTATTCCTAATGAAGAACTATTCTCAACTTTACAAAGAATGGGGTATGAAGGTCCCATTGGAGTTTTTAAATTCTACAAGTCAAAGTTTTTTACTCAATGGAGATTCTTTGTTCATACCCTAATGCATTGTATTTCAAAGAAAACTACTGGATGGAGTGAGTTCAGCAGTACTATTGCTTATGCTCTAGTCTGCTTAGCCACTAACAGGAAGTTTAATTTTTCTCAAATGCTTTTCAATGATCTTGTAGCAAACCTGGAATCCAAAAAGCGTTTCTATATGTATCCAAGGTTTGTTCAGGAAGTAATTACCAAGGAATTGATGGATATGCCTCAATTTGATGAGGTATATGTGCCAAAATCCCCTAAAGGGAAGGTTTTCTCAAATATGAGGAGACTTCCTAGGGACTCGGAAGGAGTTGACACACCATTGTTCTCTACAATGATGGTTGTGTCCCACACATTTGAAGGTATGGCATCAGGGTCAAGGCCCTCATTAGACACACCCGCTGATGACCAATCCCAACCTTCCATCACAAAAGACATCCCTCAGTCCATTCTTGCACGACCCACTCCCAAAATAACCAAAAAGTTTGAAAGAAGAAAGGTACACAAGGTTCCTTCCCTTGATGTATCTCCTAAGAGCCCGAAGCCTCTAAGCCCTCTGTTGGAGCATTCTCCAATGGATAATATCGAAAGGGAAACCACAGGGGTGTCTCCCAACCCCAAGAAGGTGCTCACTAAGGAGAAGGTTGAGCATGTGAGTCGCAAGGCTGCCACTACTTCTGCTAGCAAAGAGAAGGCCAGTGGTAAAATAACTAAGCCCTTCCTCACGGCAACTCAGGGTGAGAAATCATCCAGAGGTCCCAGGTGCCAAGAAATCAAGGGGGTAGATAGTGCTTTTGCTAGGCAAGAGACATCTGCTAAAACTTCCAATGATCCTTTAAGGGAGGTAAAAACTCCTAAACAGGGTGAGGATAGATATACGTACGAGGAATTGATGGAAACTATTGCAAATATCAACATTGAGGTCATGGATCAGAAAAAGGAAATTGATGAACTCAAGAAAGTGGTCCTCTATCAAAACTCACAGCTTGAGAAGCAAAGGAAGATGATCACTAAGTTGATGCACAGAAAGAAGAGAGCTCAGTTTGTCCTTAGGAGAAGAAACCCTACCAATGATGCTTCCAAAAAGGGGGAGTCAGACTCAGATCTAAACATGGAGGATGCAAACATTGAGGGGGAGTATAAGGTTGAAGGGGAGACTGAGGAGGCTGCAGATATTACAAAGGAAGCAGAAACAGACACAGCAGCAAAAACCGTTACTGCTGCTGATCTTACAAAGGAAGCAGAAACAGAACCAGCAGCAGAAACGGTTACTGCTGCTGAAGTTGCAAAAGAAGCTGAAAGTGAGAAGAAAGCAGAATCTGTTCCTACAGTAACTAAAGCAGAGATTGATGAAGAGATATATGGGATTGTGAAGGACAGTGTCGAAGCAGCAGTATTAAAGGTCATAAAAGAAGCAGTAACAGCTATAGCAGTAGAAATGGTTACTGATGCTGAAAAACAAAAGGCAGCAGAAACTGTTAGTGCTGCTAAGAGCCACAAAGAAGTAACAGCTGAAACCACTCCTGAAGCTGTTAAATCTTTCAAAAGAACAAAGAGGCCAAGAACAAAGTCAATAGCCTCAAAGAAGAAAGATATAAAGAAGCCAAGGGTGGATCCAACTGTAGAAGAAGCACAGGAGGAAGCAGTTAAAGAGAAATCTAATCCAAAAGTTGCTGAAGAAGAAGTGGCAACTTCATCAGGCCAACCAAGCAATGTACAATCACTGCCAAATACTCAAAGTGATTTGTATATTACTGTGGTTGATACTAATCCAATCAAGACTACACCATTGTCTTCCATGCCTCCTGAGATCATCTTCTGGGACACATTGAAAGATGGAAGAAAGGAGTTCATCAGAATCAAAAGGGCAGATGGAAAGTTTGAAGTTTGTCCTACTTGGGGAAAACTTATCAGAACATGCTCTAGATCTGACCTGGAAGAGATGTTCAAGGTGGGAATGAGGCTATATGGAAACATGCTGACAGAGCAAGGTATGTCTATCACAAAGATGGTTCTTGAATACTTGTGCTTAATGTTCAAACCAGAAGCAGTTCAGCATTTGATGGCAAGGAATTTTCAAGTCATTACCAACTGGATGCTCATTGAGAATTGTGGAGTGTATGTCATCTCTCTTGACAATACATTCCATGAATATTATTTGGTGGATGTTGTATACAAGCACAGCATGAAAAAGTTGAAAGGAATGTTGCATGCTAAGTTGGTGAGTGACAAAGACTCTAAAATGGCAAGATACCTTGTAAAAAGGATTCTCAATCAAAGTCTGGGATTGGATCCAAATTTATGCGTTGATGACTAGGTTTTGGAAGCATCATCTGAAGAACTTAACTTCTCATCCTAAAAAGTCAAGTTAGGGGGAGATTGTTGGGAACTGAAGATATGCTAAGTATGGTTAGTACTGCCAGAACATCATTACTACTGCCAGATCAAGTTAGTACTGCCAGAACAATGTTAGTGCTGCCAGAACAAAGATACTACTGCTAGTTCAAGGTTAGTACTGCTGAGATATTAATACTGCTGGAACATTATTAATGCTGCTTATGTGAGGTTAGTACTGCTAGACAAGTTACTACTGCTGGTACATGGTTAATACTGCTGAACAAAGTTAATACTGCTGGTATATTACTACTGCTGGAGATTGTTAGTACTGCTCATGAAGAATGAAGGTTAATACTGCTGAGTTTGTTAAGATTGGTATGCGATACTTTTGGAGACAATGAAGGAATTGATCAAGATATGTTTAACGAAGATTTAGAAGATCAAGTTACTTTTGATAGTTATCTTGTAATTATTTTTGTATAAATAGTATTGATAGATAGCTATTAGATAGACGAGATAATATACAAGAGAAAATTCTAAATTCGATTGTGTTTTAGAGAGAATTAACCTCAAGGTTTTAGAACCCTATTTCTAGAGAAGTAGAAGTCGTCTTGTTGAGCCTGTTCAACAAGATTGAGGTTTGGTTGTTAATATTGTGAGTCGAAACAGTGAATACAAAAAGTGGTGAATTTTCTGTTACATTGTTCTTGATTGTGAGAATTAAAGTTCTTTTCCGCAGATTCTTTAATTCTGAATTCTAAGTGTTTATTGTCTTGTTAAGATTCGATCCTGACAGATTGATACAACTTAAAATACTAATTTTATTAATAAACTAATCGTCAAAACTTAAGAGATATCCAATTTTATTTTATTTTATTCCCTAAAATCCTAATTTGCATAAAACTACGGCACCAATTTTGATGAACCAAGAGGTTATCCCAAATTTTTTAAAGTTTCCTATATAATTCAACTTCTCAAATAATAGGATGAAAAATTAAAATCCTAATTTGACTATATATCTAATGGCGCCAATTTTCATTCAATAGGTGATCCAAGATTTCCAAGTTTTGCTTGTTGACAAAATAGTCCATCTAATTTCACAAGGTTCCAAACTTATACCAATATTTTGCATATTAATTTCTTAATAGAAAATGCGGGATATTACAATCTTCCCCCTTAATAAAATTCCGTCCTCGGAATTTAAGTAAATATTATTATCAAACAAACAACCAAATACCGGTCTTCAAGATTCAAGCACAAATGTAGACTACCTTACCCTGATCATATATAAAACTGATATCGGGAAACGTTAAGTATCTTATAACAATTTACCCAAAACCACATATTAGCGTCAATAATATGTCATCCAACATTTCAACTAATCCTTATAAGACCTTCTAGTTAACTTTCATATTTCTTAGAGAACACATAATTATTTCATCAATACTTTTACATTCTAAGTTTACCAAATCACAACTTTCCTTATGGATAATCAAAGTCGACAATTACAACTATATCATCCATTCGAAGGTCCTAAAACATAAACTCTTAAGACTATTGGCTTAACAAACTCATCCACTTAATTTATATAGTCTACTAGAAAATTGGATCGCCTATTACATTACGGTAACATCCACGTATTTTAACCATGAACAAATCATGCAAAGACTTAAATAACACACCTTATATTACATTTTTATCGACAAACTTCATCAATCTAACTAATAATCTCCAACAATAATTCATCAATCCTAGAGCCAACTAAGAAGACATTTAGGATAACAAAACTAATTCGAACCACCACGCTTCCGCTACACAACTTAGATATATTCACATAATCTACCCATACTCACACGTCAAACCTATTTGGTTTTCTACAGGATAGAACCTAGAGCTCTGATACCATTTGTAACACCCCCTTCCCGAGATGGAAAAGGAAGTTACATTCAAACCAAAAACAAACCGTCAACAAAAGCATACAAAGCACTATAAAACTATATTTAAAAATAAACACCATAAAATATAACAATTGCCTCGTACGATACATTTTCTTTCTTCCAAACTTGTTTTACAACATCAACCAAACTTACATTTTCTTACCAACATACCTCTTAGATCTGAGAATACGTCGGATCCCTTACTCCTTAGATTCCCTTACTCCTTAGATTCCCTTCGAATACCTTCCGCGAAGAAAGAAATGCGGCTGAGCCAAACGCTCAGTGCACAAATACAATAGATAACCAACGAATAATCGAACTAAGCACCGAATAATAATAAAAATCAGGTTTCAGGCAACGAACATACTCTAAAGACGAAACTCGAAGTTCTAAGTGTTCATCAAAACTAGATTGAGCATAAGACACACAAGATGTAGCTTCAACGACAACATACGGAAATACTCATAACCAAGAAACAAAATTAAAAGACGTTGGACCGAACAAATTGATTTTAACATGTTTAATCAAACCGTAAACAAATGAATATTTACAAATTAGTTATTTCACAACAACAATTATCGTCAAAGATCAAAATTGTCAAATCATAACAAACACATATCAGTATATTCCAAACGAATATAAGAAACTTAAATCAAAATCATACCAAATGATTGTATACCGAGCTCGAATAACGCATACACATGCATATCAACCGACGTGATAAGTGTCAGACATTTGGCCACACAGGCCCGTACGTTGGGTAGGAAATCCATACATACTAAATGTGAGATGCGACATTGGGCATTACACCGACATCCACCCTACAACCATATCACATAAACTAGGGTCGACCCATACGCCTCCTGAATAATATCACCCATCACACCATGGCCAGCTCTCACCAGAGCACAAAAATAAATCGAAAGGAGACGTTGTGGACTAATCACACCACCACGGTAGTGTCGCGCCATCGGTGCCACAATGACGTGCCTATGGTACCTGTTAAAACATAAAGTTATTAATAACCAATCTTGTCATCTCTTGGTTTAACTTATTTTAGTTTTAATGTTTTGTTATATTACGAGGACTATTCTTGACATAATTACAAAGTTGTGGATGGCGCTGCAACAGAAAAGAGAAGAAAGGGTAGCGGAGCAATAACTGAGGCTGGAGGGTGTATTCTGCAAAGGACTAGTTAGCAAATAATCGTTCGTATATATAGAATGTGATTTAGGGTTTTAGTTAATTCTTCGGTTTTGTGTTTCATTAGTTTTCCTCTCTCTCACACAGTATACGATTAGGGTTTCTGTAGATTAGATTTCTTCATATCTTCAAAGCTCTTGAAGATGTTATGAGTGACGAGTGTATTGTAGTGAGGTTTTCATTTGTAAGTTTTGTTTGTTAAATAAATGGTTTGATTAAGAGTTTTAATATGGTATCAGAGCGCAATCGATTCTGTGGTGCTCTTCTTTGTGACGAATGGTAATGTTCTTCTTTCGTTATTCTGCTAAATGAAGTTTTGAATCTCAGATTATTTTGTTTTTCTTCATTATCGTGTTTTGTTGAAAGTTTCTGTTAACGATCTTGTATCTTCTTCTGATTATTCTCTTTTGAATATGTTTTTCATCATAGTTATTTTTCAACAAAACGTTTCTCTTCACTATTGGAAATACTAACAAGTTCTTGAATAGTTCTTGCTATTGTCCATATTGTTTTTCCAAAAACAAAATAATTTGTTTGTCTTGTTTTCACTAGTTAACGGATCGTATTTCTGGATCTGTTGTCCATTAGATCCAGAACAGATCTCGTTCATCACCAGTACATATCTTTTGTTGCTATTGTTTAGATTCTTTAAGACAAAATAATCTGTGTATTTTGTTATCATTAGTTCGTGTATCTTGTGTCTGGATCTATTGTTCATCTGATCCAGTACATATCTCGTTCATTACCTTGGATTGGATCATCTGTGTTAGATTCTTCTTCTTTATTGTTTCACTTCTCCTGGATCTAGATCTCCTTTTATTAGATCTGATCTGGATCCAGATATTGGTTGTGCATTTTTTTTCCTCCTTCATTCAGTTAAGTACATTTGTAATTGTCACTGAGCTGTGTGACCACGTTATTCCTTTTAAAACTACTTTTCACATTCTGCTCAGTCTTTATCCTTGCATATAAGATCTGAATCTTGTCTTATCATAGATCTGATTTAGATCCGTGTGTCTTGGATATTTGTTGCTCTTTTGCATACAAGATCTGAATCTTGTCTTGTCATAGATCTGATTCAGATCCGTGTGTCTTAGATATTCGTTGTTCTGTGCATTTAGTTTTCAAATCGTTGGTTCTTACTTCTTGACTAAAGTCTCAGTCAACACCCTGTGATTCGAGGAAGATCCTTGTGATATGGTGAATCGAGGAGGAAGTCCTAGTAGCTGTTTTCCCTTTTTAAACATTAGCTAATCATAGAGGGGTTGCCCTTTCGTCCTATGACTCAAAGATCTGTTGAGTTAGATCTCGGTATCGACGAGGATTAGACTGTGATTGTGTTATTTGTTCAGGAGTGATCTGGACCTATCTGGTACGTTCTTATTCTGGACTCCTATTTGAAACTCCAGATTGCTCACCTTGTTCCGTTGTGCTTCACTCATCCCTCACTGTAAGCGTATTCGTTTATTTCTTGTTGATTGGAATCACTGTAAGTCTTCTCTGACCCTTCTGTGTGGTACCTTGCTATTTTAGATATCTAAGTGGTGGACTTGACCTACCACCCATCGAGTGGCAAGGAATCCTGTCTGTGTGCCCTTATATTTTCATCCCTGTGTGACTATCGTTTTTTTGCCTAAGTGTTCATTATGACTGGAGCTGCATCTCCCAAGTCTCCAGAGTCCTAATCTGTGATTGGGAAGCTGGACTTTGGAGATCCTCTGTATCTCCATGCTAGTGACACTACAGGTGTGTCCATCTTAAATATGAAACTTAGTGGGACTGATAACTACAAGGTATGGTCATGTGCTATGACTCTTGCCTTGGAAACTAAAAATAAGTTTGACTTTGTTGATGGTTCTATTGTTCGTCCCAAAGATAACGATGTTCTTGCTAGACAATGGGACAAGTGTAACTCAGTTGTCTTATCCTGGATTTTAAATTCTATTTATGAGGAACTGTATGTTAGTCAGGTATTTTCAAAAATAGCTTCACATGTTTGGACGGAATTAAAGGAAACATATGATAAAGTTGATGGATCTGTCACTTTTAATCTACATCATAAAATCAACTCTTTAAGTCAAAATGGAGCTTCTGTTTCTGACTATTATCACAAGTTAAATGCACTATGGAAGCAGTTTGATGCATTGGTCAAACTGCCTTCATGCACGTGAAATGCCTCTCATGATTTTTTGAAACATAACCAATTAATCAAGTTAATGCAGTTTTTGATGGGTCTGGATGATCATTATGTTCATATTCGAAGTAACATTTTGACTACAAACCCTCTTCCCTCTGTTAAAAGTGCCTTTTCCTTGGTATCTAGAGAAGAATCCGATAGAGGAGGGACTCGACCCTCTAATACCAAGGGACAACATTCTACCTTCTTTGGAAAAACAAATGGAAATAAGAAAAACTTTGGAAAAACATCACTTACTTGTAAGCATTGTGGGTTAAATGGACATACCATTGAAAGATGTTACAAGTTAATTGGTTTTCCAAAAGATTTTCAGTTTACCAAACCTAAAAATGGACAGTCATTTAAGTCTTCTGTTGGAAATGCTTGTTCTACTGAGAATCCTGTTCATAATCCAAGCACTTCTAATCTGTTAACAAAAGATCAGATTAATAAACTTCTGTCCTTGATAGATCACAAACAGTCCGAAGGAATATCTGCTAACATGGCAGGTAATTTTTACTCTAATATGGGAAATCTGTCTAATGTGTCTCATAAGCTATCTAGTTCTGGTTGGATAATTGATTCAGGTGCAAATCAACATATGACCACCTCTTCTTCTCATCTTGAAAATCTTATGGATGTTTCAGATTTAAATCTTAAAGTAACCCAACCAAATGGAGAAGAGGAAAAAATAAATCAAATTGGAAATTACATATTTAATAATAGGGTCATGTTGTATGATGTACTTGTTATTCCTGATTTCCATGTGAATCTGTTATTTGTTCATAAAATTGCTAGAGATAGTAAAATCTTTGCATTGTTTGATGAATATAAATGCTACCTCCTCCAGGACTTTCAGCACAGGAAAATTATGGGGACCGGTAGTGAACAAGGAGGTTTATACTTCTTGGATAAACTATCCACAGGTGAGTCCTTTGACTCAAAGTCAAAGCTGTCTATAATGTGTTGTGTCTCACGCCAGTTATGGCACAGTCGGTTGGGACATCCAGCTGATCCTGTCCTTAATTTACTAAAAGAAACACTTAATCTAGGAAGTGATCGACCATCACCCCCTTGTGATATTTGTCACATGGCCAAACAGGCCCGTGACAAATTCAGTTTGAGCAATCATACCACTACTGTGCTTGGTGAATTAATTCACTTGGACCTTTGGGGTCCCTATCGGGTACCAAGTAAGGAAGGTTTTCGGTTCTTTTTTACTATTGTTGATGATTATTATAGATGTGTTTGGGTATATTTGTTGAAAAGCAAAGATGAAGTGGTTGACAATATTGTTGCATTTCACAGCATGTTTTTTACTCAGTTTGGCAAACGTGTTAAAACCTTCAGAAATGATAATGGGACAGAGTTTGTGAATAATAAAGTAGGTGAGTTTTTTAGGACCAATGGAATAATACATCAAACTACCTGTGTTTATACACCCCAGCAAAATGGGGTGGCAGAACGTAAACATAGGCATTTACTTAATGTGGCTAGAGCATTAATGTTTCAAGGAAATATTCCATTGAATATGTGGACAAAGTGCATATTAACAGCTACTTACCTTATTAATCGCACTCCTTCCTCTGTATTACATGGAAAATGTCCTTATGAAATTGTTTTTGGTTTTACACCTGTATTGACTCATATTCGGAATTTTGGATGTTTATGTTTTGATGTCAAACCTAACATCTCTGATAAGTTTTCTGCTAAATCTGAAAAATGTGTTCACTTGGGTTATTCTAACTCAAAAAAGGGTTATAGACTTTATAGTCTGGAATCAAAGCAGATTATTGTATCAAGAGATGTTAAGTTTTACGAAAACATTTTTCCTTTTAAGATGAGTACTAATTTTCATGAACATGAGTACAATGATATTAGTTCATTAAATTTCTTTGATTCTGTTTATTTTCAAACTAATGACCCTGCTTCTAGAATGCCCGATGATGAAATTAGGGTGAATTATCCAAATGAGAGTGGTTTAAATCAGTCTGAACATAGAAGCAACCGTGAACCACTTGGAAGCCAAAACAGGGCTGCCGGGTCCAATGACCTTGGTGGTACTAATGGTAGTAATGAGGCTGGTAGAGCCGTCGGGTCTAATGACCCTGGTAGTACTCAAGGTACCAGTGGTTCACAGGCTGCTGGTGGGTTTCGACAATTAAGGGTTCAGTCTAATAATGATGAACATTTGGAGTCCCCTCCTGAGGGTAGTAGTTCTGACTCTATTATTACTTCTATTCGCAAATCTAATAGACCATCTAACTTACCTAAGAAATTTGATGACTATGTTGTTGAAGGTAAAGTTAAATATGGTATTGAAAAGGTAATCAATTATTCTAGACTTAGTACAAATAATTTTTGTTTTGTATCTACATTAAATAAGTCATTTGAACCTGATAGCTTCTTCGAAGCTAGTAAAGACCAGAACTGGGTAGATGCTATGAACACTGAGATGGAAGCCCTGTATAGAAATGGAACTTGGGTTCTAACTGAGTTACCACCAGGTCGTAAGTCTATAGGGTGTAGATGGATATATAAAATAAAATACAAATCCACTTGAGAAATTGAAAGATACAGAGCACGACTTGTAGCCAAGGGCTACAGTCAACGTGAACATCTTGACTACGAGGAAACTTTTTCTCTGGTAGTAAAGATGGTCACTGTGAGGTGTGTAATTGCACTTGTTGTTCAAAATCGGTGGCCATTGTACCAACTGGATGTAAATAACGCTTTTCTCTATGGAGACTTAGAAGAGGAAGTTTACATGAGTTTGCCACCGGGATATTTCTCACCCAATGACAAACGAGTTTGCAAGGTTGTGAAGTCCTTATATGGACTAAAACAAGCCCCTCGGCTGTGGTATGCCAAACTCTCTTCGTGTTTATATGAGCATGGTTTTGCTCAAAGTACCTGTGACTATTCATTGTTTACTAAATCTTCAAATAATTTTTTTATAGTTTTGCTGGTATATGTTGATGATATAGTTATAACTGGTAATTCAAAATCTGAGATTGGGTGTGTTAAAAGTCATTTGCAATCAAGTTTCAAAATAAAAGATTTGGGTTTTCTAAAATTCTTTTTAGGTATTGAGATTTTGGAAACTGACAAAGGTTTGTGTATGTCTCAAAGAAAGTATTGTTTGGAACTTTTGAGTGGATTTGGATACCTAGGTTGCAAGCCAATAAATACTTCAATGGACATGAATCTTGTAGTGACTGATTCTGTTGGATCAGAATCTAAAGATCCCCATTTAAAGGATTTTTCTGGGCATCAAAGATTGATTGGTAGACTTATTTATCTGTTAGCCACTCGTCCAGACATTGCTTTTGTTGTACACTATTTGAGCCAGTTCATGCACTCCCTTCGTTTATCTCATCTCAAACTAGCACTTAGAGTTCGGAGGTATTTGAAGGGTTCTCCTGGTAAGGGTATTTATTTCTCTGAGTGTTTATCCACTGATTTTAAACTTATTGCCTTTGTTGACGTTGACCGGGGGAAGTGTTTGTCAACTAGAAGGTCGGTAACTGGGTATTGTTTGTTTTTAGGAAATTGTATGGTTTCATGGAGGAGCAAGAAACAAACAGCGGTTTCTCGCTCTTCTGCTGAATCCGAGTATAGAGCAATGGTTGCTGCTCTATGTGAAATTATCTGGGTAGTTAGTATTTTGACTGATTTAAAAGTTGACAATTTGCTTCCAATAAGTTTAAATTGTGACAACAAATCAGCTATTCAAATTGCTAACAATCCGGTGTTTCACGAAAGGACCAAACATATTGAAATTGATGTTCACCAAGTAAGAAATAAAGTTTCAACTGGAATGATTAAAACTGTGAAAGTACCATCTACTGAAAATCCAGCTGATATCTTTACAAAGTCACTTGGTGTAAATCAACATAATTATCTTATATCAAAATTAAATATGTTGGATCTTTTCCGATGTCAAGATTGAGGGCTGATGTTAAAACATAAAGTCATTAATAACCAATCTTGTCGTCTCTTGGTTTAACTTATTTTAGTTTTAATGTTTTGTTATATTACGAGGACTATTCTTGACATAATTACAAAGTTGTGGATGGCGCTGCAACAGAAAAGAGAAGAAAGGGTAGCGGAGCAATAACTGAGGCTGGAGGGTGTATTCTGCAAAGGACTAGTTAGCAAATAATCGTTTGTATATATAGAATGCGATTTAGGGTTTTAGTTAATTCTTCAGTTTTGTGTTTCATTAGTTTTCCTCTCTCTCTCACACAGTATACGATTAGGGTTTCTGTAGATTAGATTTCTTCATATCTTCAAAGCTCTTGAAGATGTTATGAGTGACGAGTGTATTGTAGTGAGGTTTTCATTTGTAAGTTTTGTTTGTTAAATAAATGGTTTGATTAAGAGTTTTAATAGTACCCCGATAGGTGGTTAGTAGCTCGGTATACCATAATACATAAACTTCAAAAGCATGTCACAACACATGTGATCACACTAGATGCATAACAAAACATACTCATTACAAACAAATCAAAAGGGTATTTTAATGTACAAAAATATTGACTGCTCTCTTTAAAACTTTATAATTCCGAACACACTTTATTGGACAACTTTCAAATCGAAAAGGACTTTAAATAATATGAATGTGGTAAATCATTAACATAACTTTGTGTACGAACCTTTACAAAATATCTTAAAACAAAGACGTACGGCGAGTCAAATCTGAACGTAGACTAGGAATTTGACACTCACAACATTTCGAAATCAAGTCGGACTATTTTCAGCACTTTACACGCTTACAAATCCAATATTTCGTCATAATTCCAGTAAGTTTTATAAAACTATATCTAAACAGAAGTTTTACGTAAAAGTCTTGTGATTCCAAAGAATCAAGAATGAACTGAATCAGATTTAAAATGAATTATATACGAATTTTTGAAAACAGTCGCTCTGTTTTTGTCTAAAACGAGACCAGTTTCGGAAAACACAGATTTTAGACGCCTTAGCATAAAAATTACAGTTTCCTCATGTGACACTAAATCGTAGACGACGTCTCCAACTTTTCAAAAATATATTGTATGCCTTAATCCGATAAACGACTGAATTGTTATGATTTTAACAAATAACACGAATGTTTCAGGAAAAAAAATTCAGCATATCATATATAGAGTTTAATGTTTCTAAATATTCGGTTTTTGATTTATTATATGTTAAAACCGAAAGAATACACACCCGAGAATACACACGAACAAACAATCAACTAAATCGATACCAAATCGAATAGAACGAATCGAAAGAAAATACATTATTGATACCAAATCGAATAGAACGATTCGAAAGAAAAACGAAGAAACCATACACGTATTCAACGAATCAAACAAACGCATTTCGAAGAGAATTCGTACACATATATAATGGATCAAATTAAATAAACGAGGGAACATAGAGAATCCGTACCTTAACCAATGATTGATCCCTTAGATGGCTTCAACAAATACAAAGCCTTTAAAATCGCAATCCCGACTTCAAACACGAATCCAACTTCAAACCCCAAATATTAATGCTTGAAACTTCAAGAACTTCAACCTTAACTCTTGTTTTTCCTTTCTTTACTAAACCCTAGGCGATTTAATGGTATAAAACAAAAAGATTGATACAACTTAAAATACTAATTTTATTAATAAACTAATCGTCAAAACTTAAGAGATATCCAATTTTATTTTATTTTATTCCCTAAAATCCTAATTTGCATAAAACTACGGCACCAATTTTGATGAACCAAGAGGTTATCCCAAATTTTTTAAAGTTTCCTATATAATTCAACTTCTCAAATAATAGGATGAAAAATTAAAATCCTAATTTGACTATATATCTAATGGCGCCAATTTTCATTCAATAGGTGATCCAAGATTTCCAAGTTTTGCTTGTTGACAAAATAGTCCATCTAATTTCACAAGGTTCCAAACTTATACCAATATTTTGCATATTAATTTCTTAATAGAAAATGCGGGATATTACAATCTTATCGTTCACACGTTGGGCGATAAAGATGAAGCTACTCGTCGTGCGACAACTATGAATCTTCACTAGGCGATAACTTTGAATGTCGAACATAAAACTTTTCTAAGTCCAAAAATCTATCAAAAACCAATCAAATCAACTTCAATTGATCTAAAACTTTGCAGGAAGGTTCGCACAGTGATTCTGAACACTTTTAATGAACACAATATCACCAAAACTATCAAAATCAATGATTTTGATCCCAAAACAGTAGGTTACTGTTTTCGATCCAAAAAGTCCAAAGTTTGTCTGAATTCGATCCAAATCTGATCCTTTGATCAAATTGTTTGCACATAACACTTCAGCTATCAAGATCGAACAACTCTGTATCAATCTCTATTCGAAAAACATCATTAACCACCAAATTTGATTTCACAGCCGAAAACTTCCAAAAAACTCAAAATCCTAATTTTTTTTACTGAATTGGCAATCTTCTGCTTTGATTTGCTTGCTCTGATACCACTTGTGATCCCAGAAACAAGTATATACTAGTAAAGATCAATGAATGAACTTCATATCTATATTGAATATGTCACAAGATTACAAGTACAGAGAGAGTTCACTTCTATCACATATGGAATGCTTACACAAAATGAGTAGTTCTACGATATTTATACCTAGAGACTAAAGTTACATAAAAAGACCTTCAATTTGGATACAATATACAAAACTTGCACTAACAATTTCTTTTACTCTATTTAAAAAAAATTAATACTCTTATGGGTCTTCATGAAAATTGTCTTTCTACTCCTCTTGCGGCGGTGGATAATAAAAGTGGTTAGATCTACATACATCCACCCTGTTAATTTTTTTTGTCCTTGTCATATCAATTCGGTAGGTAATGTGACTTGGTAAGTGCTTACCCAGGTAAGTGTTTGGTAAACGGCCCTTAATGTGTGTGTTTAATTTGGTTTGGTTTATCTAAAATGGTTGGGCGGAAACAAAACAGTGAAACCATGAAAAGGAGATGCACTGTTGTTCTTCAGCTTGTACCCGACAGCCATCTCGGATGCAACCAGCCTCCACGGTGGTTGCCTTGTAATTGAAGGGGAGAAGTGGTTAGCAACCAAGTGGATCCACGTTGACTCGTTTGACAAGATTATTGGTGGCGGTGGGGATTGCAAAGACCAGAACGAAAATTGTGAGCGATGGGCGGAACTGGGAGAATGCACCAAGGATAAATAGTATATGGTTGGAACTCCTAATCTTCCTCGTTACTGCCGCAGGAGCTGCAAGCTGTGTTAATTAGCCTCATTTCCCACTGAATCTTGTAAGTTTTGCTAATATATATTTACATAACTTTTTGCTAATACTATAATCATTTTGTTATGATAAAATATGAGTTTTATATTCGAATCCTATCTTATATAACTTTGGTCTTATATATGAATCCTATTTTATAACTTTTTAAAGATCTTACTTATTGGTCGTGGGAGGTATTCTCATGGAGGATTGATACAAAAGACCGCAATTAAGAAAAAAAGGGATAAAGTTTGTGTTTTTATGTTGTACGGTGTACAAGTTGGGGCTCGTTTATGTTTTGCACAACCAGCTTAACGAGTTTAATGGTTCATCCAGTTTAGAGTGTCAAAATGCCACTGCAACAGGAGGACTGTTATGTTTTTTATTCTGTTTTGTGCATTTAGTGTTGGTGATTTTAGTGAAATCATCAGGTTCATTTTGTGTAATTGGATTCACAAAGATAATAATGGGGTTGTTAGCTAAGCTACAACATGAGTTAGGAGGTGTGGAGTGCACACTCGTGTAAGCTAACTAGAACCCGGGATTGTTGGACGGTTAAGATTGGCAAGGTACAAAGTGTTCGTATGAACTGGGCGTCGGGGCCAGTGCTGGCGCTAAGCTCTGGATTGTTGCCCGCGCTGATGGTGGCGCCAGTTGCCTGGCGCGGAGACTGGCGCCAGGCTCTGGAATGTTACCGGCGCTAATACTGGCGCCAGTTGACTGGCGCGGAGACTGGCGCCAGTGTCTGGAAGTTTTCTTCTTGTTTGTAACTGCCGACTTTAATGCACAATCAATCTCATTCAATGAGATATTATTATCAGTATCAATATGGTGTAGGTTACGATTCTTGAGGTGTTTAAATAGGTGTCGATTTCTGCCTAAATCGATAACTCAAAACTGAGAACCGGGCATATAGGGTCGAAATATCACTTACGGAAAGCGAGCTCTCACGTGATCTCTGTTCTTTATCCAAGTTATAATCGTCACTCTGTTTCTCTCTCTCGATATTGTTCCAAAATCCCCCAACAATCGTAAGTGATAGTTGTTCATCGTGAGAGAGATGGCGAGTGATCAGTCCGTGAGAGACATGACGACCAAGTTCACAAAACTTGAGAAGTTTGAAGGCGTTGATTTCCGTAGATGGTAGAAGAAGATGCACTTCTTGTTGACGACGTTGAAGGTCATGTACGTGCTAAGCACTCCGATACCGGAGGTGATGGAAAACAAGACGTTGGAGATGACCCGGCGTCATGGCAAATGGGAGAACGACGACTACATCTGCCGTGGCCACGTCTTAAACGGTATGTGTGACTCCCTCTTTGACATCTATCAAAACGTTGAATCTGCCAAAGAGCTATGGGACTCTCTTTAGTCCAAATACATGGCGGAGGATGCTTCTAGTAAGAAGTTCCTTGTTAGTAATTTTAATAATTACAAGATGGTGGACTCAAGGCCGATGATGGAGCAATATAATGAGCTCCTTCGCATTCTCGGCCAATATGCTCAACATGATATGAAGATAGACGAATCCATCTCCGTATCGAGCATTATTGATAAATTGCCCCCCTCTTGGAAAGACTTCAAACAAATGTTGAAACACAAGAAGGAAGAGTTGTCTCTTGTACAACTCGGTAGTCACTTGCGCATAGAGGAATCTCTTCGGGCGCAATAGACTGAGAAACCTAAGATAAAAAAGGTTTCTGCACCTTCGATGAACATGGTGGAAGAGGGAAAGTCCAACAACTTCAAGGGAAAACGTAAGTTCAACGAAGCCAAGAAAGGGCCCAATAAAAAGGTTAAATTGACCTGTTGGACCTGTGGGATGACCGGCCATCTCAAGCGGGATTGTCGGGTTGTCAAGAGTAAGAATAGAGCAAGCACTAGTGGTGGTGGGCAAGGATCCAAGGATCAAAACCCACGGCAAGGTCAGTTTCTTGACTTTGGTTTTAATTCGAATTTGAATTATGTACCACTAATATCCGAATCATTTTATGTGCAGGATGATGATGTAGCTTGGTGGATCGACTCGGGTGCTACAAGTCATGTGTGCAAGGATCGCCGTTGGTTCACCTCTTTGGAACCGGTTGAAGACGGATCAATGCTACGCATGGGGAACGAGTCGATTGCTCTCATTAGGGGTGCTCAAAAACCCGACCAACCCAATCCAACCCGACGTGAAATAACCCAACCCGAAGCAACCCGATGTCCAATCGAGTTGTAAAATCTTCAAACCGAATGTATTGGGTTGATATCGGGTTACGAGAATTTGAACCCAACCCAACCCGATAAACCCGATATATATGATACACAAGCTTAATCATATATGATTAAACACATGTTACATCGACAATACATAGATGTTTACTCATATATGATTAAACACACCCACAAGCCGTGTAATCATATATGATATCACACTTCTCGCGTTCTCGCATAATGTTTAACTTCTCACATGATCCTTCCTATATATATATATACATATTCAGTCTCTATATAACTCTTTCACACACACACACACATATATATATATATATATATAGTAAATGTTAACATATATATATATATGCAAATTGAGAAAAACGGTTGGTGGCGATATGTTTAAAATTTAATAAATATGCAAATTGGAACCGTCAAACGATTTGATCATATTTGGTTTAGACATTTTTATATGTAATATCTAAATATTGTATGAATTATCTGTTGTATTTTAAAGACATGCTTCCTTTATTTTTATGTTTCTAGTTTTGATTTTATCTTGTTTATACATAACCCGACCAACCCGATCAACCCGAACGGGTTGGGTTGGGTTGGGTTGAAATTTTTTCAAACCGTCAACATTGGGTTGATGTGTCGAAATGTCTTCAACCCGATCAACCCAACCCGTGAGCACCCCTAGTTATGAACAATAAGAATGTATATTAGTTTTCATATCCATATTATGTTTTTGATACACATACTCGTTTCATACGCGTTCAATTTTCTCACGTGTTCAACTTTCATTAACACAAACCATTTATTGTTTTTTAGTTGTTTCATACATGTTCAACGTATATCCGGGTTGAATGTTTAGAAGGTGAAAAGGTTTGATTGATAACAGGGGCAGGAAAGATTAATTAACAAGGGAATGTTTTTTACTATTGTTACCATAAGAATATAATTTGTTACCATAAGAATATAATTTGTTTCATACATGTTCAACATATTTGTTGTTCACGAATGTTCATAACACATGCATGACGACGATCATCACAAGAACACGTCTAACATTTTTTTAACGGAGTAGTTTAATATGAGTTTGTATGTTATGATTGTTTGTCCCACTAATTATTATGGAGTATATTTTTAATGGAATATTTTAATACAACATATCTACAAGTACCAAATCAAACATCTACAAGTAACCAAATTGTGCTAATTGGACAGACGTTTCATATTTTGTTAATGTTTTGTTCATGAATGTTCATGTGTGTTCTTTAATATGAAGGTAAGACCTTGATCTTCATGCATGTTCATGAACCTTTGTGTACGAACACATTTGTTCATTCATGGCATTAAAAATGTTTTGGTTCAATGACGAAACGAACAATCATGACCCTTGACTTTTCGGTTTGGTTAAATGAAGATAGGACCTTGACTTACCATACGAAAAAACAAAGTAGCATGCAAACACATACTAACCCAAAGTTACAGATTCAATAATAGCCCAAACACGATAACCTATTATTTTGCCGAACTAGAACGTGAACGTTTGTGTGTTATGAACATCCGTGAACAACAAATATGACTAGAAAACACGAACTTAGATGAACTTAGATCCATCTTCTTGCATACGAACACCCATCTATTTGCAAACACGAACTTAGATGAACGAGACCAAACTCAAAAAACTAGAAATTTTGAGTTTTTTTATGGAGACCTATATCAATATTGTAACTCCCCCATTAATTATTGATTTTTGTAACTCCCCACTTAAAAATCTTAGAAAAAAACTAAAAAAACTATTTATGAAATACCAACTTAACCCTTATCACAAGTGTTCCTTTGATTTTTTATGTTTTGACCAATATTGTAATAAATGTCACACCAAGATTTCATCACAACCATTCATATATTTGATCAACGGCTAAAAATAGGTTAACAAAGTTAATACCTTTTTTTTGGTTAACAAAATAACCTAACCCTATATATATATATATTTGTTATCTCGTTTTATAATATTATTAAAAGTTTTGGGTGTGAAGAAGTATCTGATATTAAACCACTCCTAATTACTAACCTATTAAATACACCAATTAATCATAGTCATTTTGTATTTAGATATTATAATCATTTAAAAGTAACCTATAGTAAATGCCATTGATGATTTGGACTAAAATAATATATAATTAATTTATTTAGAGCTAAAAGTAAGAAAAAACAATTCCAATGGACTAAACGTAAATGCAGGCCAATAGTTGGGGGTCATTTTTGTAATTTTATTTATTATAAGGATAGTTACCAACAAGTTGCCTGCAAATATACCACACAGTCCTCAAAAATCAAAATGGCGGAATCGGAGGCGTTTAATTTCACGGTCCGACGGCGTACACCAGAACTGATAACTCCGGAGGAACCGACGCCTCGAGAACTGAAGCTTCTCTCCGATATCGACGATCAGGAAGGGCTTCGGTTTCAGACACCGTTGATCCAATTTTATCGTCGTGATCCTAAAATGGCGAATAGGAATCCGGCGAGTGTTATCCGGGAGGCTTTGGCAAAGTTGCCGGTGTTTTATTATCCGTTAGCCGGCCGATTAAGGGAAAGTCAGGCGGGGAAGCTGGTGGTGGAGTGCACCGGTGAGGGTGTGTTGTTCATTGAGGCAGTGGCCGGCGTTAGAATTGAGCAGTTTGGGGAGGTAGTTCTACCGCCGTTCCCTTATTTGGAAGAGCTCCTGTATGACGTTCCCGGCTCCGGCGGGATCCTTCATTCGCCATTGATGCTTATTCAGGTGAGAAAAGAGAAAAGAAAATTTTTAATTATGATTTTGTTTTTATATTTAATTCAAATAAAATTCAAAAAGCATAATATTAGAAAATGGGAGGAAGAAAGTCTATTCCGGAAAGCTTTAATTTATGGATAAGTCTTTAGGTAGTGGGTGGTGTGCAAACATGATTGGACATGACATGATAGAATTGAACTGGGCAGGCTTGGACAGACAAGAATGGCCGACGATGATTGACAGTAGCTACCGGTGGCCGCCGCTAGTGGTAGCGGTGGTGATGGGTACTGGTGACCTTTAAGACTATTATGATTATATATCAAATGGCATTTGGGTGTTTTACTCTTTTTTATCTTTAATGTTTTCGTCTTTCATATATTTTGTCGTTTTTCTATTTTAAATTTTAATGAACAAATGCTTAAAGCCTTAAACCATATGTATAACCTATAGAAGTATTGATGCCACGCTACCCCAAAAGTTGGGCAAACCCTTGGTCGTATTCTCTGGTGAACCCTCCGATCATCTTCTCCGGTGAACCCCAAACAAAGAAACAAAAAAACCCCATAAAGAATACGAACAATCCATTACTTACTCCCAAATTCTAACTCACAGGCTTTGAGCAATATCTAAATAACGGTAAAGCTATCAAAAAGTGGGATAACTTTAGTTAACAAGCATCATATGTCATCATATGTCATATGTGTGTATAGGGTCGTTCGTGGGCAAAGACGAGCCAGACAATCATTCGGTTCCCAACCCTAATTTTTTTTATCAAACTATTCCGAAAAATATAAATACTAAGGTGGTGTGTTTTTTAAGAGGCGTTGAAGCTGAAGTCTTATTTCACTTTAGTGCTGAAGTCTAAAAACATGATCAATAAGACTGTTTGTTTATAAACTGATAAATGAATAAATGTTTATAACTTTCTATTTCCCCCCTCATAATAAAAATTATATTTTACTTATAAACAGATAAGAAAATTATTAAAAAAATACTATACTTATTTTGAAACAACAAAATTTTAAACCTCATTCATCTATTTCAATATATTTCTAATAATTTTGTATGTTTTTCCATAATTATTATGATAACCTATAATATGAAGATAACATAGTTTTAATAGGAAAAGTATCATTGTTGATTTATTAGTATATGAAAATATAAAAACAAAAAAAGGAAAATATAAAAACAAAAAAAGATCAAAAAGGTGATGGGAGAGGACAACGATGAGGCGATAAGGGATAGAGAAGCAGAGCGATACCGCTGGATGCGAGATAGCGAGTGGTTTGAATGACATTGAGTTTGGGAACAGTAAAATTGATTTATATTTTTTATTTTAAAACATTTATAGCCAATTACATATATTTTTTTGGGTTAAAATTATGTACGTAACCAATTTCTAAAACTTTGATGTTATATTTATTAAAAAGTTGTTCAAATAATTAATAATTCAAAACAAGAAATTTTAATAGTTTATTTATTCTAAAAAATTGAAAATTAATTCAAAATAGAAAATTTCGTTTTGTTTTTTCTGAATTTTTTTCCATGTTAAATAAATAACCCTCATGTTGAGTCAAGTATGGATCCTATACAAATTTATATCATTTAACACTTCAAATGACAACATCATGCATTAAACACAAAAGTTGAAGTTTGGATTTATTTGTATAAATATAAAATAATAATATATTATGTAACTGAATCGAATCGAATATGCCATCTAGTTAACTAAGGGGCCGTTTATCTAATCACTTACCCGGATAAGTGCTTACCGGTAAAAGTCAACATTATCGCTTACTTCCAGGGTAAGATTTTAGTTCACCAAAAGGCATCGTATGCAACAATTTAACCGGTAAGCGCTAACCGTGGTAAGAGTTGTCGCACTCACTTACCGGGTAAGACTCTTGGTCCTTGCTTTCGACTCTCGGTCCTTGCTTCCGCTCTTGTAGGGTAAGATTCTTGGTACTTGCCATATTCATCAGGTAAACTAATGTGACTTGGTAAACACTTACCCGGGTAAGCGTTTTGTAAACGGCCCCTAAATCGTTTAACCCAAAACTCATTTGGCTTAGATGGGTCGTTCAATTTCAGTTCTTTTTTTCTGTAAAAAAAATCTTAATACTGGGTGTAAAAGGTCGAATATTGTGACATTTTTTTGCTTAAATCCAATTTAGATTAACGATGTAAGAAAATAACCCTTAAAAGATTCAGTTGCGAACATATTTTCTGTTGCAAACAAGGAAATAAATAAAAATACATCTGCAAACAGGGAAATAAATAAAAGTACAACACATATGTCCTTATTTATCATGAATAATAGACTTGAATTTTTAACAACATTTATAACGAATATATCGTGAATGTTCAAGACCGATTAGAGACTCGTTTGTCCTCCGGTTCACAACGGAAGTGCAACCGAACAAATTCAAATAATATAACACTTGAAAAGACATCATCATTTAACACAAAAAATGAGGTTTGTTTGCTACACTATCTGAAAACTTTACATTACATGACCTCACTTTTCATATTCAGATCCATCATTGAACAAAAACTACACAAATTTTCCTCAGTAAAAACTTCCCCATAAATCTACCCGAGAAAATACACAAAATCATCCATCGATCGTTTCATGAGCGCCATCCCTAGTTGAATAAACGACGTCCGTCCATGTTTTTTTTTACCAAATATCCATTCGTAGAATCTGAGCCACTCGCATCATCGTCTGAACCATTATCAGGAAGAAGTTTAATTCTATTAGCGTTCTTAATCACCCAATTGGTGAATTCAGGCGTAGATGCCAACTCAGCAACCGATTCTCTAGTAGACTCTTCGGTGAATTCCTCCCATTCTTTCTTCGAGAACCTCTTTCTGTTAGGGGTCTTGTGAAATGTCGAGTAAAACTCATGTTGACTTCCTGTTGACTCTTCCTCCCCCACGTGTTCGCCTTTCCTTCATCAACCAAACATAGCCGAAAAGATAAATGAATTATTCATACACTTAACAATGTACGATATATATATTCATTATAAAAATTAATGAAAGTTTTTAATTAATTTTGAAAAAGAACGCATCAAAATGTAACAAAATTTGCCTTATTCCTATTACATGTACTAAACTTCCTATCATTTTACTTATTTGACCGTTAACCAATTGATCTTATAACATTTGATGATGTGGATATCAAGTTTACCATCCACCTCGTCATAAACACCAGGTATCCGCATCATCAAATATCACAAGATCAACAGGTTATCCATCAAACAAAAAGGGTAGATAACGATGGAACTCTACGTGAAATCATAGCACCATCTTTGTAAACAATTTTGTAACCTAATCTAAAAATAAAGCAGGATTCTAGTACAATCCATGGCAAGATTTGCAAATAAAATACGGAAATGATTGTATCGTTATGCCAAAAGTATAATGTAGACTAAAGCTACAAATGCAAAATAAACCTACGAGTTCTATACATGATAGGCCAAATGGCCTCTAAAGCAACTTATGATACTTTGTATTCATTAGTTTTTTTTCATTGAGCATAAAGTTGAAGATTTGAGGCTAGAAATACATTTGATGTTTGAAAAAAGGTACCCAGAATGAGAATATTGTGATATAGAAGAATTGGGGCTAGAAATACATCTGCTATTTGCATCAAAGGGAGTTACAGACAGAAAAATAAATAAAAAACGATATACAACTTACTCATAATCGTGCCACTCGATAGAAGTAATCGCGCAATATAATGCCAAGGAAGAACCAACTGCTGCCATCGCCAAAGGAGTGTCAATAGAGCTCTGAAAAGAAACCAAAAGCCTGATAAAGTCTGAGGCAACTAACTTCTTTTAACACACACACACACATGTATAGGGGTAGGTTCAAATCAGAACCGTAAACAGTTTGAGAACCTCGGAAGCAACCATTCATGATGAATATCATGATAGATATTCATGACGAATATCATGAATAATGAAAATCATGATATTCATGATGAATAACATTCATGAATTCTATAGGGTTATTCATCATGAACAATACATGAAATAGTTGGTTCCCATGTAACTAACACACACACACACACACATGTATAGGGGTAGGTTCAAATCAGAACCGTAAACAGTCTGAGAACCTAGGAAGCAACCATTCATGATGAATATCATGATGAATATCATGAATAATGAAAATCATGATATTCATGATGAATAACATTCATGATGAATAACATTCATGAATTCTATAGGGTTATAGGTTATTCATCATGAACAATACATGAAATAGTTGGTTCCCATGTAACTAACACACACACACACACACATGTATAGGGGTATGTTCAAATCAAAACCGTAAACAGTCTGAGAACCTAGGAAGCAACCATTCATGATGAATATCATGATAGATATTCATGATGAATATCATGAATAATGAAAATCATGATATTCATGATGAATAACATTCATGAATTCTATAGGGTTATAGGTTATTCATCATGAACAATACATGAAATAGTTGGTTCCTATGTAATTATGTCATGTATTGTTCAAGATGAATAACCCTAAGTAATCATGAATATAATGTATGTTCATAATTCATGATATCATGCATTCTTATGATTCATGATATTATTCATTTTTATTATGAATGTAATGTATTGTCATCAACTCATTATGAATAATTTTCATCATGAGTATCTATCACGACACTCGTGATGAATAAAAACATGAAGAACTGGTCAAGGGAAGGTTCATATGTGAATCATTGCACAAATCTATATGAAAATGCATATGTGAACCCATATGATAATTTTGTAATGTTGGTTCACATATGCATCTTCAAATAGATTTCTTTTTAGATTTTTACAATGATTCACATATGAACCTTCACTTAAACCCCCTTCTTACCTTCTCCCTGTTTTATTCTACTTATTTGAAACGGCTCCTATATATAGCACATCTTTCAACACCTTTTGGTAAATTCATCATTTTTACATAAGATTGCTTTCCATCACAGGAAAAGATGCATCAAACATCCATAACCATGATGGCAATTTTGATGCAAATACAAGCCAAGATGCAAACTTATGCAATATCCCGATCAAGTCACTTATGGAGCTTACCGTGTCTACATTGAGATCCCACCATCTACCCGTAGCTTGCCATAGTTTCTTTACATCCTCACAAGTGATGAGAGCATGATTGATCGATTGTACCACGTTACCACATCTCGGACATAGAATGGTGTCCAAGTCTATCCCCATTTTGTCAAAGCTACCCTTGTTGGAATTCTCCCTAATCTTGCCCTCCACCTAAATATACCCACTTTTTTCGGGATGCATTTGATCCATTTAGGGGCCGTTTACAAAACGCTTACCCGGGTAAGCGCTTACCAAGTCACATTACCTACCGGATGGATGTGGCAAAGACCAAAAATCTTACACGGTAAGAGCGAATGAAAGGACCGAGAGTCTTACCCCGGTAAGTGATGACGATGACTCTTGCCATGGTTAGCGCTTACCGGGTGAATTGTTGCATACGAAACCAAATTGGCGGACTAGAATCTTACCCGGTAACTAAGTGATAGTGTTAAGTTTGACCGGTAAGCGCTTACTCGGGTAAGCATTTGGTAAACGGCCCCTTAGTCTCCTCCACCCCACCACCTTCTCGAAGTCTTTTTTCTTCCTGCAAGATGCGTACTTTTTTAACCGAAAATCCACTATGTGGCTCCAAACTCCACACCACCCTATCCTTGATTTCCTCTTTCGGCGATATACCAAGTAACAAAATTTTCAAGTTTTCAAGCTCTCCTATCTCCCTCCCCCTCGGTTCCCGCCTCCAACCCCACTTCCATACCTATTGACCGTCAACCCATTCTCCTCTATCCTTAACCACTACCTCTTTGGACGACTCCAATTGGAATAGTCGTTTGAATTCTTCCTTGAGCCTGCGGTTTGATAGCCATCTTTCCTCCCAAAAGCGTGTCTCCGAGCCGTCCCCTATTTCTTTGACCATCGACCGAAAAGTGCACTCCTTCTTTATCTAACTCTCTCCCTATATTCAATATGTCCCTCTACACCGAACACCCCCCCACCCCCACGTGCTCCTATGACTTTCTTCTAACAAGCCCCCATCCCACCCGTATAGGCTTCGAATTACCCTCACCCAAAAAGACTCCTTCTCAACTTGAAATCTCCACCACCACTTGCTAAGAAGACTCCAATTTGCATCCTTTAGACTCCCAATGTTTAACCCTTAATCATTATTGTTTAAGACACTAACATAAACACACATATATATTATACATATTTGCCGTCTTAATCCATGCTTTGGAAAACGTCATGGCCTCGCCGTAACTTGTAAGGCTTGAGGCTTAACCTCGCCGCCATGCCACACCTCACGCCATTTAGAACCTTGCCAAAACAAAGGTTTACTTCGAATTCCAAATCTTATGTTGGATTCCACCTCCATCAAGTTCCATTCTATGAAACCGAACACAAAAGCAACTTATTTAAAAATTTGCTTGTAGAACAGGCTTCATGAGCAACGAACGTTGAATGTATATTTATTAGCGAATGACAAAGTTCAGCTCTCGCTGAAGTCTTTTACTTGAAACTTCGCGTGAAATGGACAAGTCTTGTCTGATATCCGCATCAGGTCACTAGTAGACTTAGTTACTTATTCTTTAGTTTGGTCTTCGATTTCAGCTTTGAACTCAGTTGTCGCGAATCTTGTCTTCAAGATCATAAGCAAACAATTACATGATGAACTTTCAGCGATCATCAGTGACTCTGAACATGCTCAGGGCTCACTGATGTACAGTGTTCGCTGAAGTATAATTTAAAGTGTGTTTTCCATCAGTGATACTAAACAGACTTAGTATATTTTCTTAGATGGTGAAACACTGATACATATTATTTACTTACAATTTTCACTAAGTGATTCTGAGAGTCATTATCAAATCACTGAAGGGTTTGGATCAACAACATACAAGTAAATTGAGATGTTTTTTTTGTAAGCACAAGTATATATCGTCTAGATTAACGACTACCAGGATGTTCTTTAGTTTTTCATTTTCTTTATGATTTTATTCTAAACCTGATCGTGTGTGTGTGTGTATATATATATATATAGAGAGAGAGAGAGACTTGAGATCATGAGACCAAGCCATTTCCGTGAGACCCGTGAGACCAAAAAAATAACACTAAATATTCCAGTAAAAGACTGTGAAGGTATTGTGAAGGTAAACCTTCACAGTGTTTTTGCTGTGAAGGTTCGCTATTTTTCTTACCTTTACGGTGAATCGTTGTGAAGTTTTAGTGTTATTTTGTGGTCTCACAGTCTCACGAAAACAGGTTGGTCTCAAGTAAACTCAACCATATATATATACATATATATATATATATATATATATATATATGTAGAGGCTCCTTCAAATGTAAACATTCTTTTTTATGTAAACAATGAAACCAAGGGTATTTAGGTCTTTTTCTCCAAATTCGTAATTTTAGGAATATCCATAATTTTAGCAACTAACAAACTTCCTTAATTTTCTCAATTATCTTCATCTCTCTCTCTTTCTCTCTCCGGCGACCTCCTCCTACTCCGGCGATCTCCAATCCGGCGACTTGCTCCCACTCCGGCGACCTCCCCCAAAATTCCGGCGAGTTTCATAATTTTTTCGAGTTTCATAACAGTTTTTTCATAAACAATTTTTTCATAAGTTCGATTTTTTTAAGTTTCATAAACCGTTTTTTCGAAATTTTCACATTTCATAGGAGAAAAACAATATGAAACCGGCGAGTTTCATAATTTTTTCACGTTTCATAGGAGACGTTTCATAGGAGAAAAAACATTTTTTTTTTCATAAACATTTTTTTAGTAGATGAAAAACGATATGAAACCCAGAATCATGAATTATAATGAAAAGCATAATCGATATGAAACCCAAAATAATGAAACCCATATGAAACGTCTCCTATGAAACGTCTCCCGCCCATGCTTGAACCGTTTCCCCAACCGCAGAAACAGCATCGCTTCTCGCAACGGCCGGAGTCCGTCTCGCCATGATTTGCAAACAAACGAAGTTGTCGGTAGGTTTGGGAGGCTGAAGTTGGCGGTGATCTTAGTCAACACGTCGTTAGGTAGCGCTGCGAAGTCACGGCGGTGCGAGGACGGAGATGATCAGAAGTGTCTGGTTTGGATCGACTTGGAAGTGTTGTGGTGTTTCCTGATCGGATTGTGTGGCCGGAATTTTGTGAGAGAAAGAGAGAGGGAGAGAGAGAGAGATTGGTGGCCGGAATTTTGTGAGAGAGAGAGAGGGAGAGAGAGAGAGAGATTGGTGGCCGGAATTTTGTGAGAGAGAGAGAGAGAGATTGAGATAATAACCATAATTAGATTAATTCAAATCAATTAATAGATTCCAAAATTAAATACCTAAAAACTATTCCCAAAATACCCTTTTCCTATTTTTTAAATTCAAAAATCCCTCAACCGTTGATCAAAAAATCAGATGGCCTAGATGGGTTTACAAGGTTTACATAAAAAAGAATGTTTACATTTGAAGCTCCTTCTATATATATATATGTATATATATATATGGTGCGTTTCATTTAGCTTTTCTTCAAAAAAAATACATCATGTGGATGTATTTACTTCTAGTATCAATATTTTTTTAAAGAAAAGGATATCATAATTTCTTCTTAAAAAGAAACAAATAATATTCTAAATTTGAAACAGTCGGCTCAGTCGGTTTTGGATTGGCATCCAAGAACCGACCGATCCAAACTGAATGTTAAAAATTTCAATCCGATTTGATCCAATTATAATTGGATATCCAATTGTGGTCGACCAGTTCTAATTAGATTGGCCAGTTTCTATTAAATCAGTTGTCTTTCTGCACATCCCTACATAAAAACCTATTTCTTTAATTATTACACATCTTCTATAATTCGTTTTTTAGTTAATTACTAGTCAAAAATGGGTGGAGTTGAATTATCGATATAAATGAACTTCGCCGACTTATCATCAATGACAGAGAGATATATTATTGACTTTTGAGGATCTCATTTATAATCTTAATTAGCAATCAAATTGGAAGGATTAGTTCTTAATATTGATGGGTTAGTTACAAATCTTGAATTTCTAGCCATTGCTTAATCATATCAATAACATTTAAATTAAGGGGTCGTTTACCAAATGTTTTTATCCAAGTAAATGTTTATTCGTAAAATTGAACCCTATCACTTGCTTATCAGGAAAGATTTTAGTCCATCAAAACGGTATCATATGCAACAATTCTCTCGGTAAGCTCTAACTGTTGTAAGAGTCTTTGTCATCACTTACCGGATAAGACTCAGTCCTTGTCTTAGCTCTTACTGGGTAAGATTCATGGTCCTTGCCGTATTCATCCGGTAAGGTAACGTGACTTGGTAAGTGCATACCAGGATAAACTTTTGGTAAACGACCCCTAAAATGTCATATTTTATGTACGATAACATGCACCAAACTCTATTATAGTTTGGGTTAAATGGTTTATAGTTAAACGGTTTGGTTAATCGAATAAAGATTCTTATTTGGTTCAGTTTTTGGTTAATTTATTCTAATTTCGTTAAATGGATTAATAACACATTCTACTAATATTATATATATTTCATTTTATAAAAATAAAAACCAAATACATATTTATACTAATGTTTTTTTACATATTTTATTGCTCTAAAATTTTTGTTGTTTGATATAATTTGTTGATTGAAGAAATAACGTCTTTTAGTAGATACTGGTTTTTGGTATTTTTATTTGATACAAATCAATTGTTGAGTATTGATATCTAATACAAGTATATAGAAGCAACGGACATTAAATTTGGGAAAGTTATCGAAATAAGTGTCTAAAGAAAAGTAAAAATTTCTTATTCGTTTAATCAGTTGTCAATCAAAATAATCCGAAAACTGAATAACTCAAAAGTCAAAACCGATTAAACGAGGCTTTATTTGGTTTAGTTATCGTTACTTTTAAGATAAGTTAGAAAACTGAATAACCCAAACAAAATTATAAACCAAAAACCGATCTAACGTTATCATCATGTGATTTAACATTATTAACATTCGCCAAAGAATTAAATAGAAACATTGTATTTTAAAAAACTTAAATAGAAAGCGTTTATATTATATATATGTATATATAATAGACTTGGGATCATATGAGATCAACATGTTTTCGTAAGACCGGTGAGACCAAGTTTTTACACTTGAAACTTCACAGCAAAATACTAGTGTTTTTGCTGTGAAGGTTCGTATCATTTTTTACCTTTACAGTATTTTACTGTGAAGTTTCAAGTGTAAAAACTTGGTCTCACCGGTCTCACTAAAATAGGCTGGTCTCACGTGAACCCAAACCATGTATAATATTAACAAAAGTTGAGGTAGCATTAATATTACATCAAAATTAGGCGACGGAGAATTTATATTTTAGGTCTAGAAACTCCATGGATTAATGGAACCAAACGTTATATAATTATAATATTATAAATATTAGAAAAAGGATATATCCTTAAATGGACTTCAACAATCCACTTATTTATATAAAGTTACCATTTTTGCACACATACTAAACACGGACTAAGTAAGAATGTTGCAATCCGAAACCTCTTTGAAGTTCATGGTGCGGAGACGTGCACCGGAGTTGATAGCTCCGGCTGCACCCACGCCTCGAGAACTAAAGCCTTTATCGGACCTTGATGATCAGCAAGCGCTTCGGTGCCAACTCCAAGGGATTCAGTTTTATCGCAAGGATCCAAAAATGGGAAATAAAAATCCAGCAAGCGTGATTAGGGACGCTTTAGCAAAGGTGTTGGTATTCTATTACCCTTTTGCAGGCCGGTTAAAGGAAGGCCCAACTAAGAAGCTGATGGTGGACTGTACCGGTGAGGGTGTGTTGTTTATTGAGGCGGAAGCAGATGTTACGTTAAAGCAGTTCGGGGAGTGGCTTCATCCCCCGTTCCCTTGTTTGGAAGAGCTCCTTTATGACGTTCCCGACACTAATGGTATCGTCGAATCGCCATTGCTACTAATTCAGGTAAAGTTTTAATATATATTATATTTCTTAATTTTTGGTCGCATACATCAACATCAAACCATCTCCTCCTTTTATATTTCTAATGCATGATTCTGACATAAAAGAGTTCATTTATTATCAATACCCACATTTATTTATTGACAGGTGACACGACTGTTATGTGGAGGTTTTATCTTCACTTATCGAATCAACCACACCATGAGTGACGGAGCAGGAGTGATACAGTTCTTGACGGCATTGGGTGAAATGGCACAGGGTGCACCAATGCCGTCAATATTGCCAGTGTGGCAAAGGGAGTTACTTTTCGCAAGGAAACCACCGTGTGTGACATTTGCTCACCACGAGTATGATGTAGTGGAAGAACCCAAAGTCATAAATGTCGCAACGGAAGACTTGATCCAAAAATCATTTTTCTTTGGACCTAACGAGGTATCAGCCCTTCGTAGGTTTGTTCCAGAAACCCTAAAAGGTTGTTCCACATTTGAGGTGATTGCAGCTTGTCTTTGGCGTTGTCGTACTATAGCTTTACAGTTTGATTCTAAAGACGAGATGCGTTTCTCTTTCCCATTCATCATACGTGGCAAGATCAACCCCCGTCTTCCTGTTGGGTATTATGGAAATAGTGCCGTCCTACCATGTGTTATTTCAACGGCAGGAGACCTATCGACTAAACCATTAAGCCATGCTCTAGAGTTGGTGATGAAAGCCAAATCTTTAGTCTCTGAAGAGTACGTTAGATCAACGATTGACCTAATGGTTATCAAAGGACGACCTATGTTGACACTTTTTCATAACTACATCATCTCGGATCTTACAAGACTCGGGTTTAGTGAGATAGAATTTGGGTGGGGGAAAGCGATATATGGAGGTCCGGCGACAGGAGGAATTGATGCCATCCCGGGAGTCTTTAACTTCTACATACCTTCTACAGACGACAAAGGTGAATCAGGAGTCATGGTACCCATATACTTGCCAAAGGTCGCGATTGAGATATTTGTTAAAGAGCTAAATAACATGTTGGGCGATACGGGCTCCGAGACTACTTCTAGACTTTAATTTCCACACACGACAACAAAATAGGTCCATTTAAGACGTATACGTGTCCTAATAAAGTACTAAGATACGTTTGTTATGCGGAGGCTTTATCTATGCTTGTCGAATCAACCAAATTTTTGCATTAAAATAATATCCGAACGCAAACGACATCAACCCAAAATTCGATCAATCCGAACCCGAAGCAATCCGAAATCTGAAACTTAAAGTTCAGGTCTTTATTTCCATATCCAAAATCCTATCGGGTTTTTATTTGCCAACCCAAATCCGTCCAACCCACCCGATACACACCCCTGATTTTAACTATATATTTATTTATTTGATATCTATTCAAGGTTCTCTCTTGATCTTTACCCTATATATATATATATATATATATATATAATATGAGAAAGGATCATGCGAGAAATTAAACATTATGCGAGAATTCGAGAAATGTGATATCATATATGAATGTGGATATGTTTAATCATATATTATTAAACGTCTATTTATTCTCAATGTAACATGTGTACAATCACATATGATTAAACTTGTGTATCATATATGATATCACACTTCTCGCATAAGGTTTAGCTTCTCGTTTGAACTTTTCCCTATATAATAATTATATTAACGTCATTATATATGATCCATAATAAATAGTATAAGTAATGGCTCAATAATAATAAAAAACATGTTTTTGATTTCATATAACACTACAATATAAAATATTTATCCCTCTTCAATCATTTTATAAATAAAAGTCTTAATATTCATGGTTTTTTATCTGCACACATCAAAAATGAAATTCACTGTCAATATCTCGTGATACTTACAAGAACCACCATTAATCACATATTTCATATTAATAATAACATTAATCAACAAGCTAAAATTGAGATCTTCATGCCACCCCTAAATTAGAAATCTAGTTGGCCCATGAACATGGTGATTTGTTCCACGTTTTTTCATGTACTTTAGTTTAAAGACATCAACTTCCTTTTTATCTCCAAAAAACAAATTGCTTGAGTTTGATGACGAAAGATGTTTTATCAAGTCACATGTATTGTTCATTATACTCCTAAAAATAAAACAGGCAACATGTTCAAATAGCCTAAATAAATAAAACAAGTCAAAAAGTCTAGAGATGCATCAAACAATTTCAAATAAATTTAAACCTAACTTAGCTAATCAAACAATTTGAAGTAAAGTTAAACCCAACTTAGCTAATCAAAAATTTTCAAACTTGAATAAAATGGAAAAACCTGTGATTTAGGGACGGTTGGAAGATTATTGATGATGTTGAAGTTAGAATCAGTGGGATTTCATTTAATCACCCCTGATTTGGTTGTTGCTCTTCCTCTTCCATTGAAGATGAGGGTTGTTTCAGGTTTGACAATAACCCAAATCAAAATCAAATCAACAACATTAAAAGTGTGTCTAATAATCAAATTCAAGAAACCAATAGATTAATAGAAGTGTGTTGTGTCTGTGTGTTGTCTGTTGTAGTGCTGTGTGCAAAGGCATAGTCGCATAGGAGAAAATTAGGGTAACCAAAAGTCCAAAACCAAGTCGAGAAGTTACCTGTTACCGGACTCCGTGAGATGAGAATATGAGATCGATGTGTGTCCATGTTAAATGTCGGAATTTGAACAAAGTCCCCAAAAATTTGGGGCCCAAATTAACATGTGTTTTGGGGCTTTCATCAACTTATGTAAAGACTTGTTTAAGTTCAAATTGTTTATTGTCTTGATTGTTCGTTCAACTAGGTTTACTGGTTTAGGTTAACATTGTGATTGTAAGAAGCTAAACCTTATGAGAGAATGCGAGAAGTGTGTAATCATATATGATACACAAGCTTAATCATATATGATTAATCATATATGATTAAGCATAGGTTACATTGGCAATACATAGACGTTTAATCATATATGATTAAACACACTCACATGCTGTGTAATCATATATATGATTAAACACTTCTCGCATTCTCACATAACGTTTAACTTCTCGCATGATCCTTCCTCTCTCTCTATATATATATATGTATAGGATAATAAATTGTAAACCTCTAAATGTGTTTATACTATGTAAACCATCCTAGCCATTGATTTTTAATCTAGATTAACATGGCATTAAGGGTAAATAAGTCTTTTAATCCTATTGTTTTAATTTCGGTAACTAGATAATGGAGAATAATCATCCTTTATTTTAGGAAGTGATATATTTATCTAGTTAATTTCGGTAACTAGATAATGGAGAATAATCATCTGAATTTCGGTTTTCAACATCGTCTTCTTCATCTTGCGGTTTTTCAACATCGTCTTCTTCACCATAACTGCTCTTATCCCAATCTTGTATTGATTTCAGATCAAATCCATATTGTTTCATAGGAAAAGTATGAAATATAAACTTTTTTCATAGGAAAGGCATGAAATCAATACTGTTTCATATGAAAGGTATGAAATCAATATTGTTTCATATGAAAGGTATGAAATCCCCTTTCAACTTTTCATCATCGAATTAGGGCTTTTTCATAGGAAAGTTAAACACCCTTTTCAACTTTTTCATAGGAAAGTTAAACACTAATTTTTAATTAGGGCTTTTTATACCTTTTGAACACAAAATCAAATTTTAACTTAAAATTATTATGCACATCGATTTTCATACAAGAACGTGAGGGGAACTGATTTTTGTTCATACGTTGTCTTCTCTGAGTTTCATCTCCCATGCGCTCCATATCCACATCAACAGGGTTGTCCGGAGTGTTTTTGAACTTCGAAAATGAGTTCAACAATCGTATTCTATCGCTTTTCTTCTTTGCTGTTAACCGTAATCATGTCAAAATCCACTTTCTACGAACAAAATCGAACACACCAACATTAATCGTAGGAAAAAAAAACTAACCTCTTACGCCTCTGTTCTGGTCCGCCATTGTTATGAAACGAATCGCACAAGAAGGATATTCAGAGGTTGTCGTTTGGATTTTTCGTAGATTTTCGTTTTGGTTTGATTGTAGTCGTTGTGGAATCTGGAAGGGATTGAGGTGGATCCCTGATTTCACAGTCTGTTCTAAAAATAGAACCTGATCCCAAATTAGAACCGGCTCCTAATTCCCTATTTTACTCTTTTCATAACCCGCCTGTGACCATTATACCCCGGATTTCATAGAAATTTACTAGATTGCCACTGCTACAATCTGATTCATTGATTTAAATGATCAATGGCTAGGATTAGGTTTCATAGTTTACACAAAATTTATAGTTTACAATTTAGTGAGCCTCTCTATATATATATATATATATCCCAAAGGGTGTTAACTTTACTAACCACTTTAGACGAATAGGATTTCACCTTTCTAGTTGGTTAGTGTCAACATTTTAATTAGTGTCAAAGGGTACATTTGGTATTTTGTAAAAGAGTTTTTTGGTGGACTTTTAAAATGGGAGTTACAAAAGCAAATATTAATTGCTCATTACATTGAGGAGTTATGAATTTGATATAGGTAATTTTAATTTTAAAAGAAAATAAGTTGTTGGTTTGAGGGAGCTCTCGTTCATCATAGTTCGGTTTGCATGAAAATGGATTTTCATCGTCATCAAGAATATGTTCAACCCGATATGTTGGACTAACTAATTCCGCAAAGTTTGACGTTGCCGTTGGAGTTTGTTGATTCATTTCTCACTTGATATTTTGTTAATGAGAGACGTTTTTGCAAAATCATTATTAACAGTTTGTGTAGAATTGATCTAATGGTCAACTGTGCACAGTTATGAACAATAAGAATGTATGTTAGTTTTCATATCCATATTATTTTTTTGATACAAATACTCGTTTCATACGTGTTCAACTTTCATTAACACAAACCATTTATTGCTTTTGAGTTGTTTCATACATGTTCAACGTATATCCGGGTTGAATGTTTTTTACTATTGTTACCATAAGAGTATAATTTGTTCATAATTGTGCACAGTTATGAATGAATAGGGGTGCTCAAAAACCCGACCAACCCGAATAACCCGATCAACCCAATCCAACCCGACGTGAAATAACCCAACCCGAAGCAACCCGATGTCCAATCGAGTTGTAAAATCTTCAAACCGAATGTATTGGGTTGATATCGGGTTACGAGAATTTGAACTCAACCCAACCCGGTAAACCCGATATATATATGATACACAAGCTTAATCATATATGATTAAACACATGTTACATCGACAATACATAGACGTTTACTCATATATGATTAAACACACCCACAAGCCGTATAATCATATATGATATCACACTTCTCGCGTTCTCGCATAATGTTTAACTTCTCGCATGATCCTTCCTATATATATATATATATACATATTCAGTCTCTATATAACTCTTTCACACACACACACACACACATATCTATACATATAATAAATAAGTAACTAGCATGCCACGTGTCGTCTTCTGGTGAGCCGACTTCAGTATTTTTCCGCCTAAACATGTATCTGGACGCAGTTTACATTATAAGTTCAATTAGCACACCCACATTCACTCTTCCTTAAATCTCTCCTTAATTCAATTTTTTTAAATTTATACGTTACATTTACTACCCTTATAATTAGGTATGTAGTTTACTTTTAATCCCTTACTTTTTTATTTTTCATTTTAGACTCTTATAATATAAACATAAATAATGTATATGAACTAAAATGCATTAAAAAAACATTTCTATTTTTTACAAATTATACCATTGTAATCGCTTCGTCAATACCTTCGAAATGAGCCCAATATTGAATATTTTTTGATTTAATTATATTATTAAATATCATAAATATATACGAATTAATGTGTCGTGATTAGTATGAGATTTGATACAAATAATCACTAAATTGTAGTGATTTTCTTTTTGCAATTTCATATCAATTTTTACTTCAAAGTCGAATTCCTTCGACGAATTACAATTCTATCAAATTCCATTCTATCAACGAAACACCCTTAGAATTATCATAAAAGATTTAATTACTTGAAAAAAAAGATATCACTTATCAACTGACTTTTGGATTATGAGTTCGAATCTTTTTAAAAAATATAAATATGCAAATATTTTAGTATAGTATATTTAATTATTTATACTTTCTTAATCATGTTTATATTATTTCCTCTAATTTTTTTTACCAATTAACCATATTGACCTTTAATTTTATACATCTGATATGCGATTTAAAAGCGTATAAATATGAACATGAAACAAAATTATTTTTTCGAATTCTCGGCTTTAGATTTGAGATACTTCGCGCTTCATCGCACGCAGGTACTTATCTAGTATATATATATATAGTAAATGTTAACATATATATGCAAATTGAGAAAAACGGTTGGTGGCGATATGTTTAAAATTTAATAAATATGCAAATTGGAGCCGTCAAACTATTTGATCATATTTGGTTTAGACATTTTTATATGTAGTATATAAATATTGTCTGAATTATCGGTTGTATTTTAAAGACATGCTTCCTTTATTTTTATGTTTCTAGTTTTGATTTTATCTTGTTTATACATAACCCGACCAACCCGATCAACCCGAACGGGTTGGGTTGGGTTGGGTTGGGTTGGACCTTTGTTTGGGTTGGGTTGGGATGAAATTTTTTCAAACCGTCAACATTGGGTTGATGTGTCGAAATGTCTTCAACCCGATCAACCCAACCCGTGAGCACCCCTAGCTCCCATTCTTGGACGTGGCTTAGTTAGGCTAGAGTTTAGTTCTGGCAAAATAGTTGAACTTTTAGACGTTTTGTTTGTACCACAAATTTGAAAGAATTTGGTTTCCGGTAGTATCTTGAATAAGTTAGGATATAGGCAAGTATATGAGTCCGACAAGTTTATCTTGTCAAAGGGTGGCTCTTTTGTTGGATTTGGTTATATGTTAAATAATATGTTTATGTTGAATTTGAATAAAAAGAATTTTGTTTCAAATTCTGTTTTTGTTGCAAATAGTAATTGTGTTGATTCTATTTTACGGCATGCAAGGCTTGGTCATGTTAATTTTAAGCGTATGGTTGAAATGTCAAAAGACGGTCTTATTCCGGCTTTTGATATTAAAACCGAGAAGTGTAAAACTTGCATGTTAACAAAGATCACTAGGCAACCTTTTCCTAACGTGAAAAGGGACTCGTCGGTGCTTGAATTAATTCATAGTGATCTTTGTGATTTGCATTCAACTCAGTCTTTTGGTAATAAAAAGTATGTTGTCACTTTTATTGACGACGCTTCACGGTTTTGCTATGTATATTTGTTACATTCAAAAGATGAAGCGTTGGTTAAATTTAAAATTTATAAAACAGAGGTTGAATTGCAAATGAATTGCCTTATAAAGTGTTTACGCACCGATCGTGGTGGGGAGTATTACGACCCCATGTTTTTCTAATCCGTAGGAATCATTCATGAGACTACGGCTCCTTATACACCACAGCAAAATGGTGTGGCGGAACGGAAAAATAGAATTCTCAAAGAAATGGTGAACTCTATGTTATCCTACTCGGGATTGAGTGATGGATTTTGGGGTGAAGCCATGCTAACGGCTTGTTATTTGCTGAATCGAGTTCCCAATAAAAGGAACAAGATTAACCCATATGAACTTTGGTTCAAGAAAAGGCCTAACTTGAGTTATATTCGAGTTTGGAGCTGTCGAGCGGTTGTTCGACTACCCGAACCCAAAAGGAAGACTTTAGGTGAGAAAGGTATTGACTGCATCTTTGTTGGATATGCCGAGCATTCCAAAGCTTATAGGTTCTATGTTATTGAACCTAATGATTCTATAGCAATTCACACCGTTATAGAATCGAGAGATGTAATTTTTGATGAGACTAGATTCTCTTCAATGCCTAAGCCAAATGACATAGTTCCAAGTACTAGTGAAACTAGTGAGGTTGAAGAACAAGCAATTGTTCCAACCGAATCTTCGATGCTTCGAAGGAGCAAAAGAGGAAGGATTGAAAAATCCTTTGGTCCCGATTTCCAAGTATACTTGGTAGAGGGGTCAAGAGATGAGATTGGATCCTAATTTCTTTACTGTTATAGTATTGAGGAGGATCCAAAATCATTTGAAGAGGCTATGAAGTCTCAAGACATTGCTTTCTGGAAATAAGCAATACATGATGAGATGGACTCCATCATGGGGAATAATACTTGGGTATTATCGGACTTGCCACCGGGTTGCAAACCTTTGGGATGCAAGTGGATCTTCAAAAGGAAGATGAAAGCGGATGGATCAATCGACAAGTTCAAAGCTCGATTAGTAATCCAAGGCTTTAGGCAACGGGAAGGCATCGATTATTTTGATACCTATGCCCCGGTAGCAAGGATCTCCACGATTAGATTGTTGATAGCCTTAGGAGCTATCCACAATTTAGTGATTCACCAAATGGATGTCAAAACGGCATTCTTGAATGGTGACTTGGAGGAAGAAGTTTACATGAAACAACCGTAAGGTTTTGTTATGCCCGGGATGGAGCATAAGGTGTGTAAACTTGTAAAATCATTGTATGGGCTGAAACAAGCACCCAAACAATGGCATCAAAAATTTGATGAGGTTATCTTGTCCAACGGTTTTTTGACAAACCAAGCGGACAAGTATGTATATAGCAAATTTGACACATCTGGTAATGGTGTAATCATTTGCTTATATGTTGACGACATGTTGATCTTTGGCACCGACCAAAATCAAGTTGGGAAAACCAAAGAGTTTTTGTCGTCGAGTTTCTCCATGAAAGATATGGGAGAGGCGGAGGTGATCCTTGGAATAAGGATCAAGCATGAGAACAAAGGGATTGCAATTACGCAATCTCATTACATTGAGAAAGTGTTAAAGAAATTTAATTGCTTTGATTGTTCTCCGGTGAGTACTCCATGGGACCCGAGTGTGAAACTTATGCCCAACTCGGGTGAAGCGGTGTCACAACTCGGGTACTCAAAGGCTGTTGGATGCTTGATGTATGCCATGAAAGGCACTAGGCCGGACATCGCTTTTGCCATAGGAAAGTTGAGTAGATTTACTAGTAATCCTAGTATTCATCATTGGCAAGCGATAAGACGAGTATTCAAATACTTGAAGAAAACCATTGATTATGGTTTGTCATATGTCGGGTTTCCTTCGATATTGGAGGGATATTCAGATGCAAGTTGGATTACCAATTTGGAAGATCACTCTTCTACGAGTGGTTGGGTGTACTTGCTTGGGGGAGGTACCATCTCATGGGCTTCCAAGAAGCAAACTTGCATCATGAGTTTGACTATGGAGTCGGAATTTGTGGCATTAGCTGCTGCCGGTAAAGAGGCGGAGTGGCTAAGGAATTTGGTCTATGAAATTCCATTATGGCCGAACCAATATCACCCATTTCTATCCGTTGTGATAGTGCGGCTACTTTGGCTAAAGCTTATAGTCAAGTATATAATGGCAAGTCTAGACACTTAGGTGTTAGACATAGCATGATTTGTGAGTTAATCACGAATGGGGTGATTTCGGTTGAATTTGTTCGGTCGCAACAAAATCTAGCGGACCACTTGACGAAGGGGTTAGCTAGGGACTTGGTTCACAAGTCGGTGATAGAGATGGGATTAAAGTCTATCTAAATCTCTAACAGTGAGATACCCAATTTCGTTCTAATACAACGTTAGAAGTTGAATTCAATGGGAAAGCTTATTCTAAGAGGTTGGAGCATAAGATGATCATCCCACGGTGTGTGCTCGGTACTGCAAGTGAAGGAGGTAATTGTTCTTTTGTAAAAATGCATGTGCAGGTGCATGAAGAAAAGAACTACCTATATGAGTGGGAAGTGTGGCCGCTTCAAGAAGCTTGGACTTGGCTTTGATGCACTCATTAATGGATAGGGACACATGGCCTGTATAGTGTCAAGTTATAAACTATTAGAGAATCATTTAAATTCATGTGTATGTTATTGTTAATGCCAAAAATCGCACCAAAGGGACAACTTAAGGTCGATGTAGACTTAAACAACTAAAGAAAGAATCTTTCGACGAGACGTGCGACGATAAATAAAATAAAGAAACAAGGGATTTGATGATGCAGGAAAAACCTCAATCGAGGAAAAAACATGTGGACGACAGTGGGTGTCGTCGCTGCACTATGGTCGCCAATCAGGGGCGATGTCCTTGGATACTGGTGTCGATCGTACAGTGATTACAATACAAATGAAGGAAATGCTTCGAAATGTAAAGTACAAGTGTTTGAATGTAAAAACAGGTGTTTGTCGTGTACGAAACAAAGTGTGAGCTGCTGGTCGAGGGCTGTTGTCGTGCGTCGAGAGTGATACTTAGAATAATGGTTCTTCACTTCAGGTGTTCTTGAATATTGCTTCGGTTGTTAATCGCCGGTTATTCGATGTGTTGAAATGTTGATTGAGCTTGATATTTATAGTCTTTGTGTCCTTAGCTTTATCCATGAATGCTCCTTTAATGGCCTTAACGGTTGGAAACGGTCGCCGGAGTAATGATCTTCGTCCGTTACGGTCGCCGGCTGTTTAATGATTGCGTCGGTTATAGTCATTGCTCCTTAATGACTTTTACTCCTGCATTAAACACTTAATAAACGGTCATGGTTAACGTTAGCTTGGGTCGAAGTCGCACGCCTTTGTATAATAGTCGCGCGGATCGGTCGACGCTATGGTCGAGCGTCGTGTTACCTTTTATGAAGGACGACGATGGTGCTCTGGGTCTTCGTCGAGACCTTATCTTAAAACAAGATATAGTCCTTAATCAAACGTCGTACCTGTTCTAGTCGCGGTCGAGCGACGTGATTTTTTGCCCAAACAGTTTGCCCCCAAAATTTGAAAATTGAATGTCAAATTTAAGTTTTAAATTTTTCTTGTCGAACGCTTAGGCTCGTGACCTGGGTTGAGGGACTTACCTGGTTGTCATGGAACTAGACCGGTTCGCCTTTAACTAAATGAGAAGTTGAAAAGTTGTGACGTCATACTGACGCACGATGATGCTTACCAGCTGTCGAAGATCCGGGCGGATATACGAAAGGACATGGACGCGTGTTGATCATCAAGGAATTCGGTTTGTTCGTATAAGTAAAAGATATGACGAATTCTTCCTTGTTTCGCCTTTGAAGGGTTTGTGCTGTGATTTCTTTGCCATTCTTCGCCGGATCCTTTCCAAACTTGTGAAATTCTTTGATTTGATTAGGTTCTCCGGGGTCTAGCGCGCCTATAAGTAAGGTACGATTTCTTTGACTCCTGTAAATTTTGTGTTTAGAAATGTCGAGGGATCCTGAGAGTTTTATTCAAGAGCTATCAGACCTCCGTGACTTTAGAAAGTTAGCAAAAATTCTTGCGTGGATCGAATTAATTCGTCCAGGTCAGATCCGCTCAAATGAATGTCCTGAGGGGTACATCGTGATCTACGAATACCCTTTTAAGATAGTCTTTGAATGGCCGTATTTGTCTTTAGCCAAAGCTTTTATGCTGGAGTTCGATTTAGCACCAGGCCAATTAATGCCCCAATTCTGGCGAGTTATTCAAGTGATTGAGCGTTTGTCGAGAGGATGGGGGAATCCTATGAGTGTACGTGATCTTCTTTTGGCTTATCAGGCCAAGAAGGATAGTTGTCATCGCTGTAGCTTACACTCTAGGCTCAAGGGTGATAGTATTCTGGTTCTAGGGACAGCTGTGAATGACCGTGGGTGGAAGACTCGATATGTATTCGTGCGTAAGTTGTCTCTTGACTCCAAGAGTGAGTGGATTAGGACGGGCTGGAATATGTCGGGTGAGTCTTGTTATTTCATTTTTCGTATGCTATATACGGTATGATTATTAACTTGTTTTCTGTATATTGACAGCAGTAAGATTTGAGGACGTTAAACCAGACGCTAATTCTCAAGCGAAGATCAATTCGTTTTTAGATTTTAGTGTTGCCGAAAGATCTTTCATCGTGCGACACTTGGTAGATAACGACGATTTAGAGTTTTCAGGAGAGAATCAGGGGGAGAAGTGTGAAGAGAAAGAAAAGGAAGAAGAAGAACGGAAGTCAAGAAGAAAGAAAGGGATGACGGGTAAGCTTACTTTCTTTGACTTTTTGTGTTGCTTCGAGTCTTTTTCCCTTGTATGTTCATAACATTCCTTTCCTTTGCGATTTCTAGGAGAGTCACGACCCAAAGTGTCGAGTGTTTATGCAAAAAGAGCTGTTGAATTGGAGCGTGCTCGTCAAGGCAGGGAGAAGAGATTACAGGCTATGTCTGCTGGTTCTGGAGTCTTGAAGAAGACGAGGACGACGATCTCGAGGGAGTCATTTGCAGGGGTTGATGACTCGTCAAGAGTTGCTTCAGCCGAGAAGGTAGGGGTCGGATCACCTAAGAAGGTGATTGCCGTGACACCTATTAATTTTGCGCCTCCGGCGAAAACGGTGAAGTCCCCGTCTGCCGCGTTGAATCCTTTGTCAGCCGACAAGGGCAAGGAACACTCGACGGGAGGGGAGAAGGTCACGACGGTCAACTTTACGCTGTCGTCGGACTTTATGACAGGAAATGTCCTAGACGGGACGAACCTGTTCCCTCACCTGGATAAATTCCTGCTTCCATCTTTCAGGGAGCGTTTTGAGGGGTTTCCTATCGAGGAGACGGGTGCCTATGTAGCCGGCTTGGTGTTCATGGTAAGTCTTTATTTCAAGACTTAGTTTGTCTAGGCCCAGACTTCGTTGTCGTTGTCGTTGTCCACTGATGATGTCTGTCTTTTATGATTTCACAGGCACTTCAAGCTTCCTTGGCTTTGCGGAGTGGAACGGCGAAGGTGAAAGATCTCTTGTCAGCTACACGCGAAAGGGAGAATACAGCATTGGATCGAGCAAACGATGCTACTGGTCGTACGGAGGATCTATCGAAGCGTCTTGCTGACGCTTTAAAACATATGGAGATCGTTAATCATGCGAAGGAGGATCTTAGCCATCGCTTGACGCAATCCTTGTCCATGACTGCCGAGCAAAGGGAGGAGATGGAAAAGATTAAGGAATCCTTGGCTGCTGTTTCGAAAGAGGCTGAGGATTAGAAGTCCAAGGTGGAGAGTTTGGAGAAAGAAGTGCGGGCTGCTAAAGACGAGGGTAAGTCTATTTTTGCCATAGCTCGTTTGACTGCTCGGGCTGCTATCATGCGGCGGCATTTGCTGGGAAAAGATCCTCTTGCTTCTGCAAAGGAGGAACTGGACATTTATTTGAATGGCGTCGGGACCGAGAGGGATCTGGACTCAGATGATGAGAAGGACGTCGATGAAGAGATGGAAGGTGAAGGTCTTCAAGATGAGACTTCAGGCAAGGATGCAGCGGATGTTCCTTCTTTAGTTTAAGAATTTTCTCTTTCTTTTTTATTTTACTGCTCGACCGTTGGTGGTCGAGCGCGTTTTTGACAATTTTTCTGATGAATGCACTTTTTTGGTTTGAACTTTATTGGTAAACAACTATCGCATCGATTGAACATAAGATACATAGAAATCATGCGACCAAGGCATTTATAAAATATGAGAACATACGATCAAAGCATCCATACAGGGTATAAGAAAGAAAAAATAAGGCATTCGTCTAGAATGTATGCTAATCAAACACCAATACATGCGACTAAGGTATTTATTCAAAACGCGAAGTTTTTCTAAGTTAAGAAGCTCAGGCTGCGAAGCCGTCTATGCGATCGTGCGATTAAGTAGTTCGATTAGCTGTAAGGTGTTATCAAGTCATGGACCTGATCGTATATGTCGTGTGATCCTGCGATAAAACGATGTCGAGAGTTGGTCGTTGGCTCACCAACGACCCTTCGATGCTTAAGTCAGTAGTTGTTTGTGAGAAAAATTTGTATGGAAAAGAGTTAGAAATCATACCTTTCTCCTTCATGGGGTATTGCCCCCCTGTCATTTATTATCCTATTCTTTTTGGAAAGAAAGATAGGTTTTAAATGACAGGACGACAGGACGATCCGATGAGATACTGTCTGTGATTGATCATGTCGTCGTACGACAGGGCACCATAGCGACGTTTCGACTCATTCTCGATCTTCAGGTTTCCAATGGCGTAGGGGATTTTAATTGATAACTTTTACATGCTCAGGAGTCGACGGTCGAAGGCTGTTAATAACGAGATTATCAATAATATCTTTGAGATTACCTTGTGGAACATGATATGCCAATTCCTTCTTGAGTGCGATACAATCATCTGTCGCATGACCATGGTCGACGTGGAAGTCGCACCACTTTGATTTATCCTTCTTAGCATCGTCCAAGTCAGACTTCTTCGGCCATCAGATGGTTGCTTGGGTGGTCTTTAGAGCTTCGACTAAGTCTTTAGCTGACCCTTTGAACCCATAAGAGGAGATCTTGGGGTACACGGGGAATTTAGTCGCGGTTTTAGCTTCTGCCTTCGTCTTGAAACGAATGTTTGAAATCTGACGCACTGGCTCTATTCTGGATATGGCTTTCGGCTTGAATTCTGGCTTCTTGACACCTAACGGCTTCTTGTCGTCAGTGTGTTTGCGACGAAAGGCTGCATCGTCTTCGACCCTCATATATGCTAAGGTTCGAGCTCGGACGTCTTCGAAAGTCTCTGGGGGATACTTGGTCAGATCGATATATAGACCTGAACTATCGTCTAGACCACGCTTATAAGCTTCGATCGCAGTTTTGATGTCACAATTGCGGATACTGATCATTTCGGCATTGAATCTATTTAAATAACTTCGAATAGACTCATTGGTCTTCTGCACGACATAGTATAGATCACTAGTCTGCTTTTCCATCTTACGACTGCTGGCGAATTGCCGGGAGAATTGGTTGACCAATTCGGCGAACGACCCGATAGATTTGGGTTTGAGATTAATCAACCACTGGAGAGCTGGACCAGTGAGAGTCGCCCCGAAACTCTTGCACATGCATACTTCCTGGTACATGTGTGGAATCGAGATTGTCCACATGAGCTGCTTATACTCCGCGACATGCTCGGTTGGATCGGTCACACCCGAATACTTGGGAGTGAAGGCATGAATGTTATACTTCTTTGGGACCTCGATGGTGGCGATCTCATCGATGAAGGGCGACGCCTGATACCCCGAGCGAGGCTCGACGTCGACAGGCACTGCTGCCCCAGGCAACTTGGCAAGCAAGGACAGGACGCTCTCATTTTGGTCTTCTAACATCTTCAAACGCTGGGCGACGGGATCGTTAAGATCAGGATTTGCCCCTGTCGAGGGATTGGTCCCTGGACTAGTGACATTACCATGCGACGAACCGTTGGTGTCCCCGTTGAACGGAACAAAATATGGCTGCGACCCATAGTGGAATTGCTGCGGTCCATTCTGAAACGATTGTGGTCCATGCTGAAATGGCTGCGATCTCTGCTGGAAAGATTGCGATCCTTGCTGGAAAGGTTGCGATCCTTGCTGGAAAGGTTGCGGACCACTTTGGAACGGCTGGGAAAACGGCTGGGAGCCACCTTGCAATGGTTGGGATCCATTGTTCAAGGGTGGTGGTCGGATGTGCTGAGGGGGAATCTGCCCAGACTGGGGATTCAGAATGAACGGACCCGGCTGTTGATTCTACATGAATGGACCTGGATGCTGATTCTGCGCGGACGGGCCTGGTCCCGGACCTGGATTCTGGATGAATGTGTTGGGAACTGAAGATATTTGCTAAGTATGGATAATACTGCCAGAACAAAGTTAGTACTGCCAGGGCATAATTACTACTGCAAGTGGAGATTACTACTGCAAGTCATGGTTACTACTGCAAGACAAGGTTAGTACTGCTGGTGCATAACGAAAATCTGTTAGTACTGCTTATGCAATGGTTACTACTGCAAGACAAAGTTAATACTGCTAGATCATTGTTAGTACTGCTAGTCAAGTTAATGCTGCTGGATCAAGATTAATGCTACTGGAACAAGTTAATGCTGCTGGAGATTATTAGTACTGCTCATGCTGAATGAAGATTAATACTGCTGATGTGATAAGTTTGGAATGAGAAGATTTTGGAGATAAAAGTGGAACGAATGAAGATATGCTTAAAGAAGATTCAGAAGATCAATTTATTTTTGATAGTTATCTTGTAATTATTGTGTATAAATAGATTTCAATAGATAGCTATTAAAGAAATATACGTATACGTGAGATACAGAATTCGATTTTGTTTAGAGAGAGAATTAACCTCAAGGTTTAGAACCCTATTTCTAGAGAAGTAGAAGTTGTCTTGATTGAGCCTGTTCATCAAGATTGAGGTTTGGTTGTAAGCTTGTGAGTCGATTTAGTGAATACAAACAACTGTGTGTTTTCTGATATATTATTCTTTGATTGTGGGAATTAAAGTTCTATTCCGCAGATTCTTTAATTCTGAATTCTAAGTATTGTTAATCTTGTTAAGAATCGATCCTGACAAGTGGTATCAGAGCTTGTGTTTCTTAGAATTCTACAATCATTATGGACAACTCTTTTGAATCAAACAGTACTTTTGATTGGAGTGATCAAGCAGAAGAGGCAATTCAGAATCTTGCTCTCATGGCAGAAGTCTCAGATATTCCTACTGAGGTAAAATCTAATCTCTGTTCTCAAGCTTGTATAGACACTGTTAAAAGGTATAGAGATCACAATCAGGGAATGTGTGATGACCTTAAGAGATTAGAAAAGGACAGAAAAGACTATGTAATAATTGTTGAGAAGTTTGAAGAACAGATTAGGGCTTTTCAAGCCAATGAACTTCAACACTCATATGATACAAATTACTGGAAGTGGTAAAAGGGTGGTCTGGAGTTCCAACTAAAAGAGTCTAGGGAAGAGTGTGAGAAACTAAAAGGAGAGCTTGAGAAAGTTAAACTTGATGTTGAAAAGTTTTCAAAAGCTTCTAAAGCTATGGACACCATAATAAATGCTCAAGTCCACAGTAAGAAGAAAACAGGCCTAGGGTACAATGCCACACCCCCACCCTACAACAACACTTACATCCTCCTAAATCAGACCAGTTAGAAATCATGGATAGTAAGGACTTATCTGAAGGAGCTACTAAAGTAGATCCATTAGATGAAGTTGTTGTTGAAGATAAGACTGAAAAAGAAGAGTCTAAGAAAAAGAACAAGACTGTCAGTGATGAGATCCCATTAGAAAATCACATCAAGACTAATGAGGATGGTGGAAGTCCTTGGGACAAGAACAATGAGATGAAAAGATCTGAAAAAGGAAAGGGAGTTCATTATACACAGACCACTGTTGTGAAATCCAATACCTGTGAACATTGTTCTTGCAAGTTGTCTCAAAAGACTAAGCCCCAAAAACATGATAATAAGAGGGGAAATCAAAGAAACTGGAATAATCAGTGGGCACAAAAGCAAGGAGTTGATCTGCAAAGGATTAACAGACCAAAGCCTTGTTTTATCTGTGGCAAATTGAATCATCTTGCCAAACACTGTTATTTCAATCCTATTAACCAAAAGAAAAGTTTTCAAAGAAGTTTTCAAAAATCTTCTGGTTATAGGAAGCCTTCAAGGAATAATGTGGCTAAGAAACAAGATAAATCTAAAAGCCACATGAGAAAACAGACTGAAAAAGAATGTGTCAATATCTGGGTCCCCAAAAGCACCATTGTTAGTACTGCTACCTCAGATAGTACTGCTGACAAGAATAATGCTGCTAGAAGCAATACTACTGCCAATACTGCTGCTAGCAGTGTTAGTGCTGCTAACTCAGTTAGTGCTGCTAACTCTGTTAGTGCTGCTAACTCTGTTAGTGCTGCTAACTCTGTTAGTGCTGCTAACTCTGTTAGTGCTGCTAACTCTGTTAGTGCTTCTTCTAAGGTTAATACTGCTTCTAGTGTTTGTGCTGCTAGACCTATCATATTGACAAAATACTCCAATTCTGCAGTACCTAAGTTTGAAAATCTCATCAAAACCAAGTGCAAGTACTTTGATGAGCAAGGGAGACCCAAGACCACTTCGGCTTGGGTTCCCAATAAAAACTAACTGATTTATCAGATGTGCAGGGCAACCAACAGCTCAAGGGGAAGAGCATCTGGCATGTTGATAGTGGTTGCTCCAGGCACATGACAGGTAACATGGCCTGCCCCAAGAATTTCAAAAGAATTGATGGAGGACATGTTGCTTTTGGAAATAATCCTGCAGGAGGTAAGATAAGTGGTAAAGGTGATGTCAGAAGGTAAGATGACATTTGAGGATTTGACAAGTGCTGCAAAGTGCAAGTATAGTTACTACTGCTAGTGCAGAGTTACTACTGCCAGTGCAGAGTTACTACTGCCAGTGCAGAGTTACTACTGCTAGTACATCTTTTAATACTGCTTAGTTATTAATACTGCTTAGTAGTTAATACTGCTTTGATTGTTAATACTGCTTAGTAGTTAATACTGCTTAGTAGTTAATACTGCTTAGTAGTTAATACTGCTTCGTAGTTAATACTGCTTAGTAGTTAATACTACTTCGTAGTTAATGCTGCTCAGTAGTTAATACTGCTTAGTAGTTAATACTGCGTAGTAGTTAATACTGCTTGTGTAGTTAATACTGCTGTGTAGTTAATACTGCTGTGTAGTTAATACTGCCTTGTAGTTAATACTCCTAAGGAGTTAATACTGCTTAGTCGTTAATACTGCTTTTAAAGAAAATCAGGGCTAATACTGCTATATATACTCGTTCAGCCCGCCAAAGTTCATAACGTCTTCTTGCATTCAATTTTTCTCTCTCTATTTCTAACCCTTTCTTCCAAGAATCTCTGTTTTTCTATCCAAATCCTCAGGAATAATGACGACAATGGAGTTTGTCGATGAACACAATGAGATTGCGATGCTTCAGAAGCCAAAGCAGGCCGCAGGATTTCATGAGATTGTGGATTTTCTCAAGACCTCACACATCTCTCATGCCCTAACAGTGTGCCCAACAATATACATCGAACATCAAAAGCAATTTTGGGAGAATGCCACTGTTGTATTTGAAGATGGGCAGAAGATCATTCGCACAAGGGTTTGTGACAAACCCTTGAAGGTCACAGAGGAGGTTATTCGCATTACTCTTCACTTTGATGATGCCTCAGGTATAACCTCTTTATCTAATGATGAACTCTACTCGACCTTACAAAGAATGGGGAATGAAGGTCCCATTGGAGTTTTTAAATTCTACAAGTCAAAATTTTACACCCAATGGCGATTTCTTGTTCATACTCTTATGCACTGTATTTCAAAGAAAACAACTGGATGGAGTGAGTTTAGCAGTCCCATTGCGTATGCCTTGGTCTGCTTATCCACTACCAGAAAGTACAATTTTTCAGCAATGATCTTTAATGATCTTGTGGCAAACCTAGAATCCAAAAAGAGATTTTACATGTATCCAAGGTTTGTCCAAGAAGTTATTAACCATGAATTGACGGATTTACCTCAATCTGCTGAGGTATATGTACCAAAACCCCCTAAAGGGAAGGTTTTCTCAAATATGAGAAGACTTCCTAGGGACTCGGAAGGAGTTGACACACCATTGTTCTCTACAATGATGGTTGTGTCCCACACCATTGAAGGTATGGCATCAGGGTCAAGGCCCACATTAGACACACCCACTGATGACCAATCCCAACCTTCCATCACAAAAGTAATCCCTCAGTCCATTCTTGTACGACCCACTCCCAAAATAACCAAAAAGTTTGAAAGAAGAAAGGTACACAAGGTTCCTTCCCTTGATGTATCTCCTAAGAGCCCGAAGCCTTTAAGCCCTCTAGTGGAGCATTCTCCATTAGAGAATATCGAAAGGGAAACCACAGAGGTGTCTCCCAACCCTAAGAAGGTGCTCACTAAGGAGAAGGTTGAGCATGTGAGTCGCAAGGCTGCCACTACTTCTGCTAGCAAAGAGAAGGCCAGTGGTAAAATAACTAAGACCTTCCTCACGGCAACTCAGGGTGAGAAATCATCCAGAGGTCCCAGGTGCCAAGAAACCAAGGGGGTAGGTAGTGCTTTTGCTAGGCAAGAGACACCTGCTAAAACTTCCAATGATCCTGAAAGGGAGGTAAACACTTCTAAATCAGGTGAGGATAGATATACTTATGAGGAATTGATGGAAACTATTGCAAATATCAACATTGAGGTCATGGATCAGCAGAAGGAGATTGATGAGCTTAAGAAGGTGGTTCTTCATCAAAACACCAAGATAGAAAAGAATAAGAAGCTGATCACCAAACTGCTACAAAGAAGGAAGAAAGCTCAGTATGTTTTGAGAAGGAGAGGAACAACCTCTGATGCTTCCAAAAAGGGGAGTTAGACTCTGATCTAAACATGGAGGATGCAAACATTGAGGGGGAGTATGAGTATAAGGTTGAGGGGGAGGCTGAGCAGGTTGTAGAAGTTACAAAGGAAGAAGAAACATAAAAAGCAGCAGAAACGGTTACTGCTGCTGATATTACAAAGGAAGCAGAAACAGAACCAACAGTAGAAACAGTTAATACTGCTGAGATTGAGAAAGAAGTAGAAACAGATAATGCTGCAGTGTCTGAGACTGAAGCAGCAGTAACTGAAATTTTGAAGAATCTTATTGATGCAGCAGTATCTGAAAGTGAGAAGGAAGCAGTACCTGCAACTAAATCCGAGATTGATGCAGAGATATTTTGGATTGTGAAGGATAGTGTTGAAGCAGCAGTATTAAAGGTTATAAAAGAAGCAGTAACAGCTATAGCAGTAGAAATGGTTACTGCTGCTGAAAAACAAAAGGCAGCAGAAACTGTTAGTGCTGCTGAGAGCCACAAAGAAGAAACAGCTGAAACCACTCCTGAAGCTGTTAAATCTTTCAAAAGAACAAAGATGATGTCAACCAAAAGGCCAAGAACAAAGTCCATAGCTTCAAAGAAGAAAGATGTAAAGAAGCCAAGGGTGGATCCAACTGTAGAAGAAGCCCAGGAGGAAGCAGTGAAAGAGAAATCTGATCCAAAAGTTGCTGAAGAAGAAGTGGCAACTCCATCAGGGCAATCAAGCAATGTACAATCACAGTCAAATGCTCAATGTGATATGTATATTACTGTGGTTGATACTAATCCAATTCAAGCTAAACCATTAGCTTCTATGGCTCCTGAAATCATATTTTGGGATACTTTGAAAGATCAGAGAAAGGAGTACATTAGAGTAAAAAGAGCAGATGGGAAGTTTGAGGTCAGTTCTACATGGGGAAAACTTTTAAGGATATGCTTTAGATCAGACTTGGAAGAGATGTTCAAGGTAGGAATGAAGCTTTATGGAAATATGCTGACTGAAAGTGGAATGTCCATCACCAAAATGGTACTTGAATACCTGTGCCAAATGTTCAAACCAGAAGCAGTTCAGAATAGGATAGAAAGAAATTTTCAAGTCATTACCAACTGGATGCTTATGGAAAACTGTGGAGTGTATGTCATCTCTCTTGACAATACATACCATGAGTATTATTTGGTGGATGTGGTGTACAAACATAGCAAGAAAAGATTGAATGGAATGCTACATACTAAGTTGACTTGCAGCAAGGATTCTGAAATGGGAAGATACTTGGTGAGAAGAATTCTCAATCAAAGTCTTGGAGTGAATCCTGATTTATGCGTTCATGATTAAGTTTTGGAAGCATCATTTGAAGAACTTGACTTCTCTTCCTGAAAAGTCAAGTTAGGGGGAGATTGTTGGGAACTGAAGATATTTGCTAAGTATGGATAATACTGCCAGAACAAAGTTAGTACTGCCAGGGCATAATTACTACTGCAAGTGGAGATTACTACTGCAAGTCATGGTTACTACTGCAAGACAAGGTTAGTACTGCTGGTGCATAACGAAAATCTGTTAGTACTGCTTATGCAATGGTTACTACTGCAAGACAAAGTTAATACTGCTAGATCATTGTTAGTACTGCTAGTCAAGTTAATGCTGTTGGATCAAGATTAATGCTGCTGGAACAAGTTAATGCTGCTGGAGATTATTAGTACTGCTCATGCTGAATGAAGATTAATACTGCTGATGTGATAAGTTTGGAATGAGAAGATTTTGGAGATAAAAGTGGAACGAATGAAGATATGCTTAAAGAAGATTCAGAAGATCAATTTATTTTTGATAGTTATCTTGTAATTATTGTGTATAAATAGATTTCAATAGATAGCTATTAAAGAAATATACGTATACGTGAGATACAGAATTCGATTTTGTTTAGAGAGAGAATTAACCTCAAGGTTTAGAACCCTATTTCTAGAGAAGTAGAAGTCGTCTTGATTGAGCCTGTTCATCAAGATTGAGGTTTGGTTGTAAGCTTGTGAGTCGATTTAGTGAATACAAACAACTGTGTGTTTTCTGATATATTATTCTTTGATTGTGGGAATTAAAATTCTATTCCGCAGATTCTTTAATTCTGAATTCTAAGTATTGTTAATCTTGTTAAGAATCGATCCTGACAGAATGGTCTAGGACCATTCTGGGGTCCAAAAGGATTCCTTAGCCGCGCGATCTCTTCAGCTGCTCTGCGATTCTGCTCTGCCATTGCATTGAGTTGATTCCTGGCAACCTCGAGCTCCTGATACATCTGAGCGACGGCTTGCTGTGGATTTCCAGGGGCTGCCATTTTCCTGCAACAGAAAATAGAAGAAACTCCAAGAAACTATTAGTAGAATGCACGTTCGTCGAGGATTTTCTCTAGATGTAGTCCCACGGATGGCGCCAAACTGTTAATGCCAAAAATCGCACCAAAGGGACAACTTAAGGTCGATGTGGACTTAAACAACTAAAGAAAGAATCTTTCGACGAGACTTGCGACGATAAATAAAATAAAGAAACAAGGGATTTGATGACACAAGAAAAACCTCAATCGAGGAAAAAACCTGCGGACGACAGTGGGTGTCGTCGCTGCACTATGGTCGCCAATCAGGGGCGATGTCCTTGGATACTGGTGTCGATCGTACAGTGATTACAATACAAATGAAGGAACTGCTTCGAAATGTAAAGTACAAGTGTTTGAATGTAAAAACAGGTGTTTGTCGTGTACGAAACAAAGTGTGAGCTGCTGGTCGAGGGCTGTTGTCGTGCGTCGAGAGCGATACTTAGAATAATGGTTCTTCACTTCAGGTGTTCTTGAATATTGCTTCGGCTGTTAATCGCCGGATATTCGATGTGTTGAAATGTTGATTGAGCTTGATATTTATAGTCTTTGTATCCTTAGCTTTATCCATGAATGCTCCTTTAATGGCCTTAACGGTTGGAAACGGTTGCCGGAGTAATGATCTTCGTCCGTTACGGTCGCCGGCTGTTTAATGATTGTGTCGGTTATAGTCGTTGCTCCTTAATGACTTTTACTCCTGCATTAAACACTTAATAAACGGTCATGGTTAACATTAGCTTGGGTCGAAGTCGCACGCCTTTGTATAATAGTCGTGCGGATCGGTCGACGCTATGGTCGAGCGTCGTGTTACCTTTTATGAGGGGCGACGATGGTGCTCTGGGTCTTCGTCGAGACCTTATCTTAATACAAGATATAGTCCTTAATCATACGTCTTATCTATTCTAGTCGCGGTCGAGCGACGTGATTTTTTGCCCAAACAGTTATCTTCTTGTACTCAAATGGGTTGAAGGGTTCAATCCATAGGACACCCGGATTCTCGAGTATTTGAAATGTGTAATGTACTAAGATGGAAATTCAATCTTTTAGATATTTTCATTTATGCATGAGTTTGTTTACCTGTATTGAATATTTCTTTTGTGAATCAAGGATTGCACTAAAATAGGGGAGGAATGTTGGTGATTTTAGTGAAATCAGCAGGTTCATTTTGTGTAATTGGATTCACAAAGATAATAATGGGGTTGTTAGCTAAGCTACAACATGAGTTAGGAGGTGTGGAGTGCACACTCGTGTAAGCTAACTAGAACCCGGGATTGTTGGACGGTTAAGATTGGCAAGTTACAAAGTGTTCGTATGAACTGGGCGTCGGGGCCAGTGCTGGCGCCAAGACTGGCACCAAGCTCTGGATTGTTGCCCGCGCTGATGGTGGCGTCAGTTGCCTGGCGCGGAGACTGGCGCCAGGCTCTGGAATGTTACCGGCGGTGATACTGGCGCTAGTTGACTGGCGCGGAGACTGGAGCCAGTGTCTGGAAGTTTTCTTCTTGTTTGTAACTGCCGACTTTAATGCACAATCAATCTCATTCAATGAGATATTATTATCAGTATCAATATGGTGTAGGTTACGATTCTTGAGGTGTTTAAATAGGTGTCGATTTCTGCCTAAATCGATAACTCAAAACTGAGAACCGAGAATATCCTCGAGTGAATTTCGTGATACCCGGGCAGATAGGGTCGAAATATCACTTACAGAAAGCGAGCTCTCACGCGATCTCTGTTCTTTATTCAAGTTATAATCGTCACTCTGTTTCTCTCTCTCGATATTGTTCCGAAATCCCACAACATTTAGGTGTCTCATTCAAGGTTGGGTTTCTTAGGAAATGGTAGCTACTAATATCATATATCTTTAATTCTTATCCCAAACAAAGATATACAAAATGGAAACGAAAGTGTGAAAACCGTTCTGAAAATTAAGAACGCCAGAGAAGATACACTCAGCGAGATAATTCTTGAGACACGCTTCTCATTGTCGGTCGATACTTTGGATTTGTGTGAATGCACGCCAGTGCTACATTATAAACACGAAGAAGCTCCTTTTGTATCCCGTGTTTGTCGGATAAGTAAGTCGTGCATCCAGTATATCTGCCAATGAAGTGCCACGATTGGTAGACATGTTTAACGACGACAGGAGCTCTCCAGGGTGCTTCCCTCCAATTGTTTCAAGTGCCACCACTCCAAAGCTATACACATCGCATTTTTCGGTCACAACCATGGTGTATGCAAGTTCTGCATGATTATAACGATGGGTTGTTACCCAAAATTCAGCTACTAATTAATTAATAGAGGTTATAAAATAAGCATCATACCTGGAGCAATGTATCCGAGAGTTCCAGCGATTACAATTTGGTTAGACGAATCATGTTGGGGGATTTTGGGAAATCGTAGGAGAGATAGAGTGATTGAACTTGGAAAAACGACAGAGATCGCGTGAGAGCTCGTTTTCCGTAAAAGATATTTCGACCCTATTCTGACAGGGTATCACGAAATTATCTCGAGGATAATCTCTATGTTTCGGTGTATCGATTAAGACAGAAATCGATTCATACTTATACACCTTAGGAATCGTAACCTTCACCATATTGATTTAATGAGATTGATTGCGGACTTAATGACGGCTGTTACAAACGTGAAAACCAGTCCAGACGCTGGCGCCAGTCTCTGCGCCAGTTCATAATCCAGTGCTTGGCGCCGGCATCAGCGCCAAAACACAATCCAGTGCTTGGCGCCAGTCTTGGTGCCAGCCAACTGGCGCCATCACTGGCCCCGACGACGCCAGTCTTGGTGCCAGCCAACTGGCGCCAGCACTGGCCCTGATGCCCAGTTCAGAAAACCTACTTTGTAACGTGCCAATCTTAACCTTCCAACAATCCCGGGTTCTAGTTAGCTTACACGAGTGTGCACTCCGCACCTCCTAACTCATGTTATAGCTTAGCTAACAATCCCATTATTACCTTTGTGAATCCAACTACACAAAATGAACATCATGATTTCACTAAAATCACCAACATTCCTCCCCCATTTTAGTGCAATCCTTGATTCACAAAATAAAATTCAATACAGGTAAACAAACTCATGCATAAATGAAAATATCTAAAAGATTGAATTTCCATCTTAGTACATTACACATTTCAAATACTCGAGAATCCGGGTGTCCTATGGATTGAACCCGTCAACCCATTTGAGTACCAAAAAATAACATACACATGAATTTAAATGACTCTCTAAAGTATAAACTTGACACTATACAGGTCATGTGTCCTTATCCATTCGTGAGTGCATCAAAGCCAAGTCCAAGCTTCTTGAAGCAGCCACACTTAACACTCATATAGGTAGTTCTTTTCTTCATGCACCTGCACATGTATTTTTATAAAAGAACAATTACCTCCTTCATTTGCAGTACCGAGCACACACCTTGGGATGATCATCTTGTGCTCCAATCTCTTAGAGTGAGCTTTCCCATTGAATTCAACTTCTAACGTTGTATTAGAAGGGAATTGGGTATCTTATTGTTAGAGATTTAGATGGACTTTAATCCCATCCCTATCACCGACTTGTGAACCAAGTCCCTAGCTAACCCCTTCATCAAGTAGTCCGCTAGATTTTGTTGCGACCGAACAAATTCAACCGAAATCACCCCATTCGTGATTAGCTCACGAATCATGCTATGTCTAACACCTAAGTGTATAGACTTGCCATTATACACTTGACTATAAGCTTTAACCAAAGTAGCCTCACTATCACAACGGATTGAAATGGGTGATATTGGTTTTGGTCATAATGGAATTTAATGGACCAAATTCCTTAGCCATTCCGACTCTTTACCGGCAGCGGCTAATGCCACAAATTTTGACTCCATAGTCGAACTCGTGATGAAAGTTTGCTTCTTGGAAGCACATGAAATGGCACCTCCCCCAAGCAAGTACACCCAACCACTCGTAGAAGAGTGATCTTCCAAATTGGTGATCTAACTTGCATCCGAATATCCTTCCAATATTGAAGGAAACCCGACATATGACAAACCATAATCAATGGTTTTCTTCAACTATTTGAATACTCGTCTTATCGCTTGCCAATGATGAATACTAGGATTACTAGTATACCTACTCAACTTTCCTATGGCAAAAGCGATATCCGGCCTAGTGCTTGTCATGGCATTCATCAAGCATCCAATAGCCTTTGAGTACTCGAGTTGTGACACCGCTTCACCCGAGTTAGGCATAAGCTTCACACTCGGATCCCATGGAGTACTCACCGGAGAACAATCAAAGCAATTAAATTTCTTTAATACTTTCTCAATGTAATGAGATTGCGTAATTGCAATCCCTTTGTTCTCACGCTTGATCCATAAACCAAGGATCACCTCCGCCTCTCCCATATCTTTCATGGAGAAACTCAACGATAAAAACTCTTTTAGGTCAAAATCCTCATAAACACTACCATAGCCACCGGTTCCAATGCAATATTTCAGGTCAAAATCCTCGGTTGCCTTGATGAAGTCTTCATATGCAATCGTTCCATCAAATTTCAATATGGATCCCACATCTCCATGTCTTCTTATTTCTATTTCTGGATGGCTTTTCTTTTTTGTAGCCATGTGACGATGGTAGCACACACAACCAAGCACTAAGAAGCAAAATCCAACCATGATTGGAAGAAAAATCTGTAAATAAAGGATAAGTTTGTTTGTATGCCTGTGAGTGAGATGATTTCGAGACAAATCAACTAAATTGTTCCTGCTAAGGTCCACGTACTCTAAATCAAAGAAACTACTTAGTTGACTTGGGATTTTTCCAGTCATTAGATTATTAGAGAGGTTTCGACGCACGAGATGACAGGGATTTGGAATCACTACATTTCCCGACAATTGGTTTGATGAAAAATCAAGATAGACAAGTGTCAATGACTTGCCAAGATTTGGAGGAATATCACCCACTAGGTGATTATAACTCAGGTCTAATTCTTGTAGGCTTTGCAAGTTACCTAGTTCCCAAGGGATGGATGAATTCAGTTGATTTCTTCTCAAGTCCAGAAAGGTGAGATTGAGCATGGAACCGAAAGATGAAGGGATTGGACCATCAAAGAGGTTTTGACTAAGATCCAGATGAACCAAATTCTTCAAACTCGTCATTTGAGAGGGGAGATTACCCATGAAAGCGTCATAAGAAAGATCGAGGTATTCTAATTGGGTGAGATTGGTGAAGGAAACAGGCAATCTGCTCAGGGATGACTCCTTGAAGAATGCAATTATCAAGCAAAAGGCTACCGAGGTTTAGATGTAAAGAAAAGTCAATCCATTTCAGCCCACATGTATAGTCATGGCAATAGTCTTCACAGTTAGCATCTATCTGCACAACACTTCCTTCCTGGTTGCAAATGATTCCAAACCATGTACAATTCATATTTTTGCAGGAATATCACCCACTAGGTGATTATGACTCAGGTCTAATTTTTGCAGGCTTTGCAAGTTACCTAGTTCCCAAGGGATGGATGAGTTCAATTGGTTTTCGCTCAAGTCAAGGAAGGTGAGATTGACCATGGAACCAAAAGATGTTGGGATTGGACCATCAAAGTAGTTTCCACTAAGATCCAGATGGACCAAATTCTTCAAATTCTCTATCTCAGATGGAAGAATACCACTGAGATTGTTATATGAAAGTACAAAGTGTTGTAATCGAATTAGACGTGTGAAGGAAACAGAGGGAGTATAATTTATATTATCAAGTTGGTTATGACTCAGGTTCAATGTTTGTAGCCTATTCAAATTACCTAGTTCCCAAGGGATGGATGAACTTAGTTGATTTTCGCTTAAGTCCAAAAAGTTGAGATTGACTATGAAACCAAAAGATGTAGGGATGGATGAACTTAGTTGATTTTTGCTCAAGTCCAAAAAGTTTAGATTGACCATGGAACCAAAAGATGTAGGGATGGATGAATTTAGTTGATTTCTGCTCAAGTACAGAAAGGTGAGATTGACCATGGAACCGAAAGATAAAGGGATTGGACCATCAAAGTAGTTTCCACTAAGATCCAGATGAACCAAATTCTTCAAACTCATCAGTTGAGAGGGGAGAATACCGGTGAAAGAGTTAAAAGAAAGATCAAGGTATTCTAATTGGGTGAGATTGGTCAAGGAAACAGGCAACTTTACCGCAAGATAATTCCCTCTGAGTGAAAGATGGCTCAGATTTGATAGCAAGCCAATCTGCTCTGTGACTCCATTAAGCATGCAATAATCAAGCAAAAGGCTCCTGAGGTTTGAAGTAAAGAAAAGTCTAGCCATTTCAGCTCACATGTATAATTCTTATAGCAATAGTCTTCACAGTTAACATCTATCTGCACAACACTTCATTCCTCGTTGCAAATGATTCCAATCCAAGTACAATGACTTGGATCATTGTCATTTGTCCACAAATCATTATGAGCTGCAAGGAGAGCTTCTGCTTCTAAAGATTTGTTAAAATTGTTAGCAGTTGATTGTGATAACATGAATAGCAGCCCCAAAATCACAAAGAGAGTTTTCATGGGAGACGTAAGAGTATGTGATAACATTTTTATGTTGTATAAGTTTCAAGCCGAGGGTATGTAAATGCATACCCAAAACCACACAAGTCCATGGAAGAAGAGGAGACTTTTAAGTCAATAAGTCATTGTTTCAATAGTTTCTATGTTGGTCCCGAAGGCCTATACAAGTTTGTAGAAGGGGGGGGGGGGTTGAATACAAACACACAGATTTTACTTTTCTAAATTGTTTATTGATAAATAATTAACAATTTACAGCTTGTTGCGGAAACAAGATTAAGGATAAACCTAAATCTAAACAAGTTGGAACACTAAGGTTTCTTGCACTAAGAGAGATAAGGAAATTACTAATAATAACCTATCTGAGATAAGAGATTTGAACTTGTCCAGAGTTAGCAAGTTACTTCAAAAGAAGTGAGTTCATCTCTTTATATACTGCATGCATTTAATGCAAGTCAGTATATACTTTACACGTGTCATCAGCTGGTTGGTTGCATGTCATTGACTTTTGATGACAACCTTAGTAGCCGTAAGGATGAACAGTGTAGTATCAGAGTGGTTGTACGATTTCATATTTTCGGAGGTTCTTTTCTGACATTTCGTACGGAGTCGTGCAAGGGAGGTTAAGACAAAGGTACTTTGTACGGAGGACTTCATGATCAGCTTTCGTTGATTTAGCGATCTATCATTTCATATCAGCGAATGATAGAGTTCAGCGATAGCTGAAGTCTTGTACTTGATACTTCACGTTGAGTGGACAAATCTGAGTCTTCGCTGATCCGCATCAGTTCATTAGGAGACTTGTCGCTGGTTCTTGAGCTTGATCTTCGACTTCAGCGTAGAACCTTTGTTGACGTGAAACTTGTCTTCAGGGATCATAAGTAAACAACTAACTTATCAGCGATCATCATAATGACTGAACAGACTCAGAGCATTAATGGTGAACAGTGTTCGCTGAATGTTTAATTTAAAGAGCGAGAGTTCCTATCAGCGGTACTGGAAGATCTTAGTACTTATCAGCGATAGTGAAACTCTGATACATATTGTTTACTTACAATTTTCACTAAGTATATAAGAGAGGGTCATTATCAAATCACTGAGGGTTTGGATCAACAATCTCCCCCTATTTGATTATGACATAGCAACAAAGAAAATTTCTATTTAATGAAAACATAAGGATAAAAAGAACTCATAAAATATTTGTCCCTTTTACTGTTTTCTAGGATCTTTTCAGTACTGATGGAGTAAAGTACATTCGCTGAAATCTTTCTTTAAAACTTTGAATAAGGTTACAATGAAGAATAGAAAGATTATAAGTACAAGCGAAATAAATTACAAGTACAGAAGGATAACTGATACAATAGAGAAATAGGAGATCATATCAATTTTCAAAAGGTTCTTCCTTAATGAGAAGTTCATCAAGGGTCGTCTTTTCAGTGGGGATCATCCAGTCAGGAACCGTTACGCCTTGTTTTCTTTTGTTCAGCGCTTCTTCAAAGATCAAGGGTTTTAGGTGTCGTGCCTGAATGTCTTTTCTGAAGTCACACCAGTAGATGAGATCTCTGAGCTGTTCGATTGGAGTGATTGGAAGCTCAGCGATCCGTTGAAAACATTTACGTCCGTCGTAGTCGAGAAAGAATATTCCATAAGGATTACTGATGACTTTACCAGGGACGAAAAGTTCACATGGTGGCAAAGAAATGTCAAGGGCAGATAGATCAGGGTCAGGACCAAGCACTTCAGCGCGAGAGAAACCAATTCCAGTTTCATTTCGTATGACAGGACCTGAGTTTGAATCTTGACGTTTCTTCTTTGGAGAGGCCCTTTTTCTTTTCAGCTTAAGATCGGGAAGAGGAGGAATGTCCACACAAGAAGATATCAAGTCGATCTGTCTGTTTATCAGCTTTTCGAAATGATCCTTGTACTTAGATTATGACGAATGTATAGCTAACCTCATCTCCAGCCATTCAGAGAGACCATACCTTTTTACACTGTCAGCGCGAAAGGCTTCAGATTGGCCATCTTCTCTGAAAAGTTTGATGTCAACAATAGATACTCCGATAGAGGTTCTTCCAGAGATGAATACCTTGTTGATCTTCGCTGGACGATATCTGAAGTGAAATTTCTCTTTACACCAGATCAGGGTGGTCTGAGAAACTTCAGTTTTCTTTTCCACGATCTTCTGGGCTTCTTCCCAAAGCTTTCGTTGGATTTGAATGGGAACACGTTTCAGCTTGGGGTCTTTGACAGATTCTTGAGTAAGCTTGATGGCGTATTCTCTGTCTTTTTCTTCAGCTTCCTTTCTTTCAGCGATTAGGCGTTCAACTCTGAGGTGTTCCTTGTATTCAGCTTTTGAGATTCTGAAATTTGGAGGAACTGAAGGAAGTTGATCACGCCTCAGAATGATTCGCTGATCCTCGAATCGCTTTATTATTTCCTCTCTTCTCTTTTGATTCTCTTCACTCAGCTTTTGAGGAGCTGAGGAAGGTCTGTTTCTGTGCGACAGAGGTTGTTCTTCTGGTTCATCAGTCTCAGAGATCAAATCTAAGACTGGGATTATTTCATCAGTAGCAGCTGGCTTTATTTGTGAAGTCGCAGTAGTAGAACCTTCAGCGACATCCTCAAACAGGGGAGAGGACTAGCTGAAACACAGCGATCTTACAAATAAGAACATGGGTAGAAGAACTTGGGTAGAAAGAGAAAGAGATATATGTTCAGGTGTAGGAAAGGGTAGTAGAACTTATAGAGGAGGGATGGAGTGAGATATGATTAGTGTACCTGACAAACCGGCTTTACAAGCAAGATTGCCTGATTTTCATCTTCAGCGACGCCTTTGCCTTTGCCTTTCTTAGCGCCAGAGGCTGAGGGCTTTGTCTTTGTCCGCTCCCCTGTTGGTTCATTTATTGAAATTCCCTTACGAGCTTTGATCATTGGGGCAGGTTTGACGACAAAGAAGTCATCGTCATCTTCGTCATCATCATCATCATTCCTTGGAGAGGAGGATGGCTCATTATCAGGGATGTCGATGTCTTCATCATCTTCTGCTTCGGATTCTTCAGCTTCGTCTTCGAGTTGCTCCCCCTCAGATACAGAGGCGAGCTTCTCGGTTCCCTCAGGGTTTTCATCTCCCTGAGGTCCAGCGATAAGATCTTCATTCTTCTCTCCCCTGATAGATTCATCATGGGAAAGGTCTTCAGCGCTCTTTTCAAGATCCTCAGCGCTCTTTTCAAGATCCTCAGCGCTCTTCTCCCCCTCTTTCTCATGATGACTGGGGGAGGAATGGGTAGACTCAGCATTTGTATTTTCTCTGTCTTCTTGGCCAGAGATTTTAACACAACTTTCAATCGCTGCTAATCTGTCTTCAAGGCCAGATATAGCAGGAGTGATCTTCTGCAGCTCTTTACGATCCGCCGCTGTGAAAGTTTCCAATACAGGGGCAGGGGCAGGAGTATTTTCCTTGTTGACCAGCGTCTCGATCATCGTCTTCATAGAACCAACGTCGGTTTTTACAGAACCCAAGTCGGTCTTGACAGCTGACATATCCCCCTCGAGATGTTCAACCGATGTTTTCAGCTTTGTAACTTCGCTGGACACGGTCGAAACTGAGTTTTTGAGGCTGGTGTAGTCAGTGTAGATGTTAGAGAGTACTTTGGCAAAATCGCTGAGCGTCTTATCAAGGCCCTTAATGTCATCTGTGGAAGCTTTCTTCTCCACCACCATAGTTAGCTTTGTCAAATTCTCTCCAGCGTTTGTTACAGCTGTAGAGTTGTTGGAGAGTGTGGTGGTGAGACCGGTCAGCTTTGTTTCCACGGACTTCAGAGACTCGTTGATGTCTCCCAGATTAGGACCTGTAACACATAAGTACTTGTGAACAAAGGAAAGCTCAGAAGTTTCAGGTTTAGTTACAGTGTATATGGGTTGATTTGTAGCTGCAGGAGGATTGATGAACTCGTCAAAGATGCGGGTTCCTGAATAATGTTCCATATCTTCCTCAAAAGTACGGTGAGGTATGGTGATCTCTGCAGGTCCTGTCTTCATCATTCTTTGAGAAGCGTCAGCGGTGGCTTCTGGAATGATGGCATCTCCAGTGTTCTTTGGAGGAGTGTCCAAGCGAGTGGAGGGAGAAGCGAAGGATAAGAATGGGGTTCGGGTACTGCGTTCAGCGTTGGAATCGCTGAGAATCACTTCATCAGTCTTTTGAGAGACTGAGGGAGGTTGGGTAGGTTCCAAGTTTCTAACCTCGGCGTTTGGAGACGCAGAAGTCTGGATTGGAGGGATGGCTTGCACGGGTGTGGCAGAGCGTACCACAGAACTTTCCTTCAGCTCTTCAGAATGAGCTGAGGAGTCTTCAGCATGGGATTGCTGGGGTTGCTCCTTGGTTTTCTTGATCCTTTTGGAATCAAGTTGGGTTGAAGAGTGTTTCCTTTTCTTAGAAGGAGAGGATTGTGTGGCCGGGGTATCAGCGATGGGTATTGTCGCTGAAGGAGCCACATAAGTCGAAGAATTAGGGTTAAGAAGAGAGAGAAGGGTAGAGAGACGTACCTCATTGTCGACAGGTTTGAAATCGAGCACCTTAGGGCCAACCTGAGAAAGTTTCAGGTCACCCTCTTGAGGATAGTTGTCCTTCAAGCCATATTGGAAGATGGCGCTGATGAAACGGGGGTAGGGAACCCATGCAGGTCTGTCAGCAGCAGAATCTACTCTTTGTACTAGGTCATCATAAATGATAGATGCCCAGTCAATATGTAGACCTTTCAGCAGTGCGTATCCCATAGCCTGCTGAGGTTGAGCGGCTTGATCAGAGGAGTCGGTCTTCGCTGTCATGCAGCTGATCAGGTGTGCGAAGATGAAATTCATCTCGCTGGGCATTTTGGACTTCTTTATCAGCGTCAGCTTCTTCTCGGGCTTCTTGTCCCTTCCAGTTTCCCAGATGTAACCCATTGCATCGAGGAAAGCAATGATTTCTTCTCTGTCAGCATGCTTCTTATGGTCAGGGAATGGAACAAACGGTTTTTCTTTGGTAGCATTGGGAAAGTTCAGGGCTTTTCGAATGATTGCGGGGGTTATCTTAATTGTGCCATACTCAGTATCTCTGAGTATGCAATCGATGGTTTTGGATGCATCTTTGGCGGAGGGTAGCTGAGTGTGTCTGGCAGAGTACCAGAACTGGGATTGTAGTAGCTGACTTGCAGGAGGTGTGATGGTCAGGGCTGTTGAAATGCAGCAGTTTTCAGGAAATTCACAGCATCATCCAGATGTGTGACTTGCTTTCGAGGAGGAAACTCGAGAAGCGCAGAGAGGTTGTTGACCTTTGTCCAATCTAGTTGATCCAGCTTGAATTTAACCTGAGGGGCTTTGATGATTTCCACTTCCTCAGACTCAGTGGAGATGGTCTCAGCGGTAACATTGATCTTTGAAGTTGCCATTTCTCTGTATTATCAGTTCAACCAAAGATGTTAACAAATAAGAATTGTCTTGATATGGAAAGAATTTCCATTAAGATGGTTCGAATTTTGTCCATTTCATTCAGACATAAATGTCTTAATGAAGATTAGGGTTTTTTTATGATTTTTGAAACGAAATGTAAAACCCCTAAAGTCTTGTATTCCAGTTTCTAAAAAAAAACTGGATACGAATGAAGAACAAGTTTAAGATTTTTGCATTTAAACTTGAAGAACAACCATGAAATGGTTGTGTTCATAAAACCATGAAAGAAATGATTTCATTTTACAAAGTTCTTTTGTTTGATCTTGTTAAAACAAAGAGAAGATCGGAAACAAGTTATACGCATTTGGTAATAAATAAGAACATATTAACCTTGATGTTTTGATGAAGAAGATGATGAACAGTTCTTTGAAGATTTGAGAGCACAAATGCAACAGTAATTCTTTTCTTGCGGAGGAAGATTGATCGCGTAAAAGATAAAATATAAACCAAGAGTTGTTTATATAAACCAGAGATTTTAGAGAGAGAAAACCTTGAGCGGGAAAAGGTTTTCATCATGACACGGACACGTGTTTTCATTTGATTGGAAGTTTGAACGAAACGTGCAAACGTGTGTCAGAAAGAAATCGTGCCCGGTTTTATCCGTTGCAATGACGTCACAACTGTCCTTTCACATTCTTTTAGGATGTCTCTGAGGTTTTGAAGGCTCAGGGACTCTTTTGAAAAACATGAAGCACTGAATAGAAAATATCAGTGAAGGTTTTAAGAAATTTCAAAAAGTCGCTGTTAAGGAAGAGATATTCAGCGATGCAATTTATTTTGAAATCTTGCATTTACATGCGATATGTCAGAGAGAGTAAACATACCTTGATATCAGCGAATCAAGTTTATTCAGAGAGAGAATGATAGAATGGGTTATACAAGTTGATTTTATCCTATCGCTGATCAATGTGAACCGCTGAAGGTTTTATCCTTCAAAGTTCAGCATTCCAAGCTCGCTGATGAGAAAGTTGAATCTTGTCTCATCAAGAGGTTTGGTAAATAAATCAGCTAACTGATAATCAGTTGGGATAAAATGAAGTTCTATATCACCATTCATCACATGATCTCTGATAAAATGATATCTGATTTCGATGTGTTTGGTCTTTGAATGTAGTACTGGATTATTTGCTATAGCGATGGCACTTGTGCTGTCGCAATAGATTGGAATTTTGGAGAGCTGAAGATCATAGTCTAGTAGCTGATTTCTCATCCACAAGACTTGAGAACAACAGCTTCCAGCAGCTACATATTCAGCTTCAGTTGTGGAAGTGGACACTGAATTTTGCTTTTTACTTGTCCAACTTACCAGCTTTCCACCCAGGAGCTGACATCCTCCTGTGGTGCTTTTCCTATCCATTTTGCAACCTGCAAAATCATTGTCTGAATAGGCGGTTAGATCGAATCCTGAGTCTTTGGGATACCAAAGGCCTAGATTCGCTGTACCCTTGAGATATCGAAATATTCGCTTTACAGCTTTCATATGAGATATCTTAGGTTCAGCTTGATATCGTGCACACAAGCATGTTGCAAACATAATATCGGGTCGGCTAGCTGTAAGATACAATAGTGAGCCGATCATCCTACGGTACAACGTAACATTGACAGGAACACCCTTTGTGTCCTTATCAAGTGTCAGCGGTGGTGCCATAGGGGTTTTCATAGCTGAACTTTCAGTTAAGTCGAATTTCTTCAGCATATCTTTAACATATTTTCCCTGATTTATAAAAGTTCCTTTTTCAGTTTGCTTAATCTGAAGACCAAGGAAATATGTTAGTTCACCCATCATGCTCATTTTATACTCATCTTTCATTCTATCAGCGAAACAAGTACAAAGCTCAGGGTTAGTAGAACCAAATATAATGTCATCAACATATATTTGAACTAGAATGATATGACCTTTCACTTTTCTAAAAAAAAAGTGTTTTGTCAATCTTACCTCGCTCAAATTTTTCAATATGGAGATAAGTAGAAAGAGTGTCATACCATGCACGTGGAGCTTACTTTAAGCCATAAAGTGCCTTGTCCAGTTTATAAACATAACCTGGACGCTTAGGATCTGAGAATCCTGGAGGTTGTTCCACATAAACTTCTTCATTCAGCTTTCCATTCACAAACGCTGACTTAACATCCATCTGATGTACAATGAAGTTTTTGTGTACCGCTAAGAAAAGACGAATAGATTCAAGTCTTGCTACTGGAGCAAATGTTTCGTCATAATCTATGCCTTCCTCTTATCTGTATCCCTGAGCAACAAGACGAGCTTTGTTGCGAGTTACAGTACCATGTTCGTCCAACTTGTTTCGATAGACCCATTTAGTGCCTATCACCGTTTTGTCAGTTGGTCTACGAACGAGTTTCCAAACTTTGTTTCTTTCGAATTCAGTCAGCTCTTCTTGCATAGCGCTGACCCAGTTTGGATCTCTGAGGGCATCATCTATTTTCTTTGGTTCAGTTAGAGAAATAAAGTTAACAAATAAACAAATATTACCTGCACTTCTACGAGTCTGAATACCAGCGTTTGGATCACCAAGAATTTGATCGATTGGGTGATTTACAGTCCATCGCTGAGCCGGAGCATACGTCGCTGACTCAGTCTGAACTGGAGAAACTGAAGATGAGGCTTCAGCTACTTCTGGATTATCAGCTAAGAGAGGAATGTTTGCATTTGTCACTTCATTCACTGATTGCTGAGAAATAGATGGAATGTCTGAGACATTTGGATCAACTGCAGGTATAGTGTTTATAGGAACAGCTGAGACCCATGATGTTTCAGCTTCACTATTCTGCATGTTTGGAATGATAGTGGGACTATCATCTTCTACTAGATGAGCATGAGGAGTGGGAATATCTTCTGAATCACCAAGATGAGAAAACATCCATTGATTCAGTTCTTCTGTATCAGCGTTCGGTTTAGAGTTCGCTGAACGGGATTCGTCAAACGTGACGTGAATAGTTTCTTCTACAGTTTGTCTTCTTCGATTGAAGACTCTGAAGGCTTTGGAAACTGAGGAGTATCCAAGAAAGATTCCATCATCAGCCTTAGGATCAAACTTTCCAAGGGCATCTCTGTTGTTCAGTATGAAACACTGACATCCAAAGATGTGAAGAAAGCTGATTGAAGGCTTTCTCCCATGAAAGAGTTCATAGGCTGTCTTTTTGAATCTTTTAACTATCAGCGACCTGTTTTGCGTAAAACAAGCAGTGTTGACAGCTTCTGCCCAAAACTGAGTAGGCAGGTGAGAATCGCTGAGCATTGAACGTGCGGCTTCAATAATTGTTCTATTTCTTCTTTCAGCGACTCCATTTTGTTGCGGTGTTCTCACTGACGAAAAGTTGTGAGAAATACCCTTACTCTCAAGGAAGGAATGAAGAGAACTGTTTTTGAATTCAGTCCCATGATCACTCCTTATTGAGCGAACAGTCATATTGTTCAGATTTTCCATCTTCCGAACAAAGGTGATGAGTTCTTCAGGGGTGTCACTCTTAGAACGGAGAAACATTACTCATGTGTAATGAGAGAATTCATCAACTATGACCAGCGTATATTTCTTTCCAGCGATGGATTGTTTGTTAACAGGGCCAAACAAATCCATATGGAGTAGTTGTAGAGGAGATGACACTGAGGAGACTTGCTTTGATTTAAAGCTTGCTTTGGTCTGCTTCCCTTTTTCACACGCTGAACATAATGACTCTTTGGCGTATGAATGCTGAGGTAGACCAGTGACTAACTCTTTGGAGGAAAGAGTGTTCAGTGTCTTGAAATTTAGATGAGAGAGCCTCTTGTGCCATAGCCAGTTAACATCAGAAGATGCATTTGAGAAGAAACAGGAGTTCTCAGTGGTTGTTGAGTCCATGTTTATTACATAAACATTTTCCAAACGATAACCGCTGAGAGCTATCTTCTCCTTTTTGTCAGAGACAAAGCAGGATTCCTTAGTAAAAATTACTTTGTTATCCATGTCGCAAAGCTGACTGATGCTTAGAAGATTATGCTTCAGCCCTTCAACATATGCGACTCTTCTGAAGGAGGTTGTACCATTTGAAAGTACACCATACCCTCGGGTGTGTCCTTTTCCATTTCCACCGAAAGTCACAGAGGGACCCTTCTCTTCCTTGTATTCAGCGAGCATGTTTTTCTTTCCAGTCATGTGTCTAGAGCATCCGCTATCGAGATACCAGATACCCTTCTTAACCTGCATTTACAAAGGAAGATTAGTTTTTCTTGGGTACCCACTTAACCATGTATACACGTTTGTCAGTGGTAGTAGTTGGAATGGAAGGTTCAGCGGTCTTCACAACATTTGAAGATTCAGCTTTGTCTTTCTTCACTTTGGTTAATTTCTTAACCTCAGTGGTAGAATTCACCTTGACCTGATTTGCACCAGGGTTGGTCTTCTTTGCCTTGGGGGCAATCTTCACCTTAGCTATCTTTTCAGCTTTGGTGGCTGTGGGGCACTTACTAGCAATATGATCAGTGAGTCCACAGTGATAACATTTCCTATAGCTAAAAGTAGTTCTAGGACCATTTGAATGCTGAGCTTTTAATTTTGAATTAGAAGTGCCAACACCAAGTAAACTATTGGCTTTAGAAATGGAACGAACATTCAGTTCTTCAGATTTCTTACCAAGGATATCCACTCTGAGTCTAGGAGTAGATCTCTGAATAGATCCAGAGATCAGCTTCTTTGATCCAGAGGGATGGGTCACTGAAGCTTTAGAAGCATTCAGCTTTGGTACTAAAGTACCCTTCTGAGGATTTTGATAAATAACAATTCCTTTACCTTTGTCTTTAGAGACAGAGGTAGATTTTGAATAAACCATTTTCTCCTTGCCTTTTGAGGAGGTAGGAGTTTCCTCAGGGATTGGTGTAATGGACGATGAGCACTGAGATGATGAAGTGTCAGCGACTGAGGATACGAACGTTCCAAATTTAAGCATTGAACGTTCAGTGGTTGGTTTTGGAGTATCATATTTTTAACCCAGACCACGTTTATCACTCAGAGGAATCTGAGCCTTAATTATCTCAGTGATCTTTGTTGAAGAATTACACCATCCTTCAACAGTAGCTTTTTCAGCCTCTAATGCAGCGATAGCTTCTGCTCGTTCGATTTTGACTAGCTGATTTAAATATACTTGATCTTTAAAATCTTCTTCAATTTTAGAAAGCTTTTCTATTTGAAGATGACAGTTTTTAAGCTTTTCAGCGAGATCAAGATTTTGGTTTTCAACCACAGTTTTGCCGTTCATGGCTTCGTATGAACTTCTAGTCAAGAGATCGATCTTACGGAGACTATCAGCTTCATCAATATTTTCAATATTGGTAAAGAAAGAAGGTGATACCTGAATAGCAGAGGTTGAAGTGGAGGGAATGTCTGAACTTTCTTCCTCTTCAATCTTGGCCATGAGACATTGATTTGCTTCATCATCTTCAGAATCAGATGATGATGCTTCTTCATCAGAAGCAGCCCAATCATAGTCAGCCATCAGGCCTTTGCCTTTCTTCTTAAAGCTTTTCAGCTTCGCATATTTGTCTTTCAGCTTTGAGTATTTGTCATCTTTATTCCTTGGAACAAAGGATTTCTTTGTAAAAGCTGAGGGTCTAGAAACTTTCTTAGACCTGCACTCGTTAGCAAAATGTCCTATCTTTTCGCAGTTAAAACAAGTAGCAGTAGCCTTATCAACAAAAACTGATGATTTAGGCTTGTCAGCTATGGAAAGAGGTTTGTTCTTTCTAAACATTTTCTTCTTGGAAAATCTCCTGAACTTTTTGGTTAGGAGAGCCAAGGATTCATCATCTAAAAAATCAGAATCTGATGAACTTTCAGAGTTACTCTCTAACTCAGTGATAGTGACCGAGGGTCGCTGAGTAGAAGGTTTCTCTGAGATTAAAGCAACAGGGGTGCTTTTGGAATCTTTTACAAGATTCTTCTTAAGATGGCTTGATTGCTCATGATTCAGCAACGTGCCATATAAGGTAGCAAGGGTCATTGATCTTAGATCCTTTGACAGCTTGAGACACATGGAATAATTGTCCCAGCTTTCAGGTAAACATTCTAGAAACTTTGTCAGCACTTCAAAGTTAGAATATTCCTTACCAAAAGTTTTCAGATCTATAATTAAACAATTAAAACGTTGGTGAACTTCAGAGAGAGTTTCATTCTTACCAGAAATGAAGCTTTCGTATTGTCTTACCAGGTTGATCTTTCTTGAGTCCTGGACTTCAGACGTTCCTTCATACTGAACACATATTGTGTCCCACATGGCTTTTGATGTTTTCAGATTCATGACGGAATGGTAGACTTCGTCAGGAAGAGCCATGGATAGTATGGATCTGGCTTTTGTATCTATAGCCACTTTCTTCTTATCTTCGTCAGTCCATTGATGGATTTCTTTAGGTACCAGCCTTTCTGGAATAGCAGGTCTATTCTCAGTGCCTGGAACTGTAGCATCAAATCTTACAGGGATGAATGGACCATTCTCAATATAGTAAGGCATAGTAGGGTCTACACCTTCTAAGAAGAGTGTCATCCTATTTTTCCATAAGTTGAAGTTATCTCTGGAAAATCTAGGGGGTTTTGCAAGAGAACCATTGTCTATATAATTTGTGTTTGTATTGGTGGCCATTTTCAGATAATAGCAAGGAAGAGAAATATCTTAGATTAGATCTTGTTTATGAGATTAAACAAATCTGCTCTGATACCACTTGTTGGTCCCGAAGGCCTATACAAGTTTGTAGAGGGGGGGGGGGTTGAATACAAACACACAGATTTTACTTTTCTAAATTGTTTATTGATAAATCATTAACAATTTACAGCTTGTTGCGGAAACAAGATTAAGGATAAACCTAAATCTAAACAAGTTGGAACACTAAGGTTTCTTGTACTAAGAGAGATAAGGAAATTACTAATAATAACCTATCTGAGATAAGAGATTTGAACTTGTCCAGAGTTAGCAAGTTACTTCAAAAGAAGTGAGTTCATCTCTTTATATACTACATGCATTTAATGCAAGTCAGTATATACTTTACACGTGTCATCAGCTGGTTGGTTGCATGTCATTGACTTTTGATGACAACCTTAGTAGCCGTAAGGATGAACAGTATAGTATCAGAGTGGTTGTACGATTTCATATTTTCGGAGGTTCTTTTCTGACATTTCGTACGGAGTCGTGCAAGGGAGGTTAAGACAAAAGTACTTTGTACGGAGGACTTCATGATCAGCTTTAGTTGATTCATCGATCTATCATTTCATATCAGCGAATGATAGAGTTCAGCGATAGCTGAAGTCTTGTACTTGATACTTCACGTTGAGTGGACAAATCTGAGTCTTCGCTGATCCGCATCAGTTCATTAGGAGACTTGTCGCTGGTTCTTGAGCTTGATCTTCGACTTCAGCGTAGAACCTTTGTTGACGTGAAACTTGTCTTCAGGGATCATAAGTAAACAACTAACTTATCAGCGATCATCATAATGACTGAACAGACTCAGAGCATTAATGGTGAACAGTGTTCGCTGAATGTTTAATTTAAAGAGCGAGAGTTCCTATCAGCGGTACTGGAAGATCTTAGTACTTATCAGCGATAGTGAAACTCTGATACATATTGTTTACTTACAATTTTCACTAAGTATATAAGAGAGGGTCATTATCAAATCACTGAGGGTCATTTCAGCTCACATGTATAATTCTTATAGCAATAGTCTTCACAGTTAGCATCTATCTGCACAACACTTCCTTCCTCGTTGCAAATGCTTCCAATCCAAGTACAATGACTTGGATCATTGTCATTTGTCCACAAATCATTATGAGCTGCAAGGAGAGCTTCTGCTTCTAAAGATTTGTTAAAATTGTTAGCAGTTGATTGTGATAACATGAATAGCAGCCCCAAAATCACAAAGAGAGTTTGCATGGGAGAAGTAAAGAGTATGTGATAACATTTTTATGTTGTATAAGTTTCAAGCCGAGGGTATGTAAATGCATACCCAAAACCACACAAGTCCATGGAAGAAGAGGAGACTTTTAAGTCAATAAGTCATTGTTTCCATAGTTTCTAACCCACAAGAAGGGTTTCATGATTGCATGCTTTCCAACTTTTAAGTCAATTATCCAACCGTATAAGATAATTTTTTTATATATAACTTGTAATAGGGGCAGATCCAGAAGTTTTTTCAAACAATGCTACTATTTGACTATAAAAAATAAATATAGAGATATTTTTCACAAAATCAATATTGGTCCGGCGGTTAGTTTCTTGTTTGAGGTCTCTTGTTTGAGTCTTCTTATTTCAACTTTTTTTCAAATATAATAAATTTGAAACTAAATGTTAAAAACTAGGAAAATGGTCTTGCAAATCAACTTTACCAACAAAAACTTGTGTCTTTATTGTAGTTCAATGGTGGCACTCAACAAATTAATACGGTTGCGCTTTTCACGAACCTAATTTTTTTTACCCTTCGATGGAAGAATAATACGGTGGCACCTAATACGGTGGCACCTAATACGGTGGCACCTAATACGGTGGCACCACACCACTACAGGTCCGCCCATGACATCTAACCATTTATAATCTAAAATACCAATCTGACGGTTTATAATCTGACGTGTTCATCAAATAGACTTTTCCAAACTTAGGTTGAGTGGATCGGATTGGGCAGAACATGATTCAAAACAAGATATAATGTTAAAGTGACTATATTATCCCTCAAGTAATGTTTAATATTCTTTTTTATCATATCAGTTTGGTAAAATTCAAAGAAATTTAAACAATAATATATTGTACAAATACGTTTTGACCAACTAAAATATATTAATAAGGCCAATCCACATGAACTACACACATGAGTTTTAATAGAGTTTTTATCCAACCATGGCTAAACAATCACTGAATTAAGCCCACGCATTACATTAAAGCTAGCCTTGTAATCCCCAAACTTTTGGTTTGATTTAGAACCAAAGTAGTAGCAATCTTCACCATCAAAACCAAATAACAGTTTCAATTAATTGTATGCACATGTGCATACTGTCCAAATAAAAGGTTAATAGGATGTTACTTATTTTTTCATTTTTTTTGGTTTTCCCCCAATCTCCCCACTCTCTGTATATGCCTACCTAAACCACATTTTTTAAGTCAAAAAGTCGTTGTTTCCAAATTTTCTTACCCATGAGAGGCGTTGGTGATTCAATGCTTTCCACACACAAAAATGAAGAAATTGCAAGGTAATTCCATCCAATTATCTAATTGTATAAGATAATTTTGTTATAAATCACATTTAATCATTTATAATCTAAAACATATCAATCTCACGGTTTATAATAGATGTGTTTTTTAAATCCGTGTTCCTGAAATAGACTTTTTCAAATTTCAAGTTAAGTGGACTGGTTCGGATGGAACTTAATACCAAACAAGATTGAATGTTAAAATGGCTATATTATCCCACGAGTATTGTTTGATATTCCTTTTTATGATATCACTTGTGTAAAATTCGAAGAAATTTAAACAATAATACAGAGTGAGAGAGTTTTTATATGTTTTTACGATATTTAGTCTTCTTATTTGAACCCATATGAATAATCTGTAACATCGATTCACATATGCATCTTCAAATAGATTTTGTTCGGATTTTTTAAATGACTCGCATATACTCTTGCAGTTTTAACATATCATCTACGTGACAATTATACCTTTCAATCAAAAAGGATGAAGATATATATGATATGTCCCTTACTTGGCTAACAGTTCATATTGGATCAGCAGTGACAATTATACCTTTCAAAATTGTAACATCATGAACCATGTCAAGGTCATGTGTCCTTGCCCAAGTAGGAATTACCCACTCCAAAGCTCGATACCACTCCAGGGGCAATGGAATGTTCCAAATTTAATAAATTTTCACGTTGTCGCAATCTTTTTAATGGAGACCCTGTTACATGCGTACCAAAACTATAGATTGTATGAAATCAGTAGCTAAAAAAATATACTATTTCATATCATTATAAGAATCTTACAAATTAAAACAAGAAATATGTTTATAATGACAAAGTGAGAAGAATATCAAAGAGTCATTTTTGTTTGTGATTGGCAAATTCTAAAATTAAATAGCAACATTTGATTTTGTAAAAATAGATACGTCTTTATTGATCGAGGTGGGTTCACACGCCCAAGCGCTAGTAACAAGCTGTTAAAAACCCAGAGTATATGGCAGGACCTCCGGAACTTCCTGGTTATTGCCACAGGAGCTGCAAGCATTGGCGGATGCACTTAGGAAGTTCTAGGGAGATGGGACCCCATTAAAAAGGAAAAAAATGAAAATTTTTAGGGTAAAAGTTTTCATTTTTTGGGTTTCTACCTTCCTCTCCCCCCCCCCCCGGCGGTAATTTCGGTCTAGGAACCCATCAATAAAAAAAGTGTCTTGAAGTCAATAAAAAACCAAAATTAACTCTCGAAATCGACTAAAAGACCAAAAAAGTTCATCTAAATCAACAAAAAGAAACCTAAAAATCCCTTAAAATCAACCAAAAAACATTAAAAAAAACTTGAAACGTTGGATTTAGGCTAAAAATACATCGGATAACTTTACGGGCATTTAAGCTACCTTAAAGGTGCCCCCACCATTGAAAACTCCTGGATCCGCCACTGACGGCAAGCTCTGTTAATTATCCTCATATATTTTCCCTAAATCTTGTATGTTTTGCCTTTGATTGCTAATATATATAAATTTTTCTGATACTATATATAATCATTCTATAACAAAATATGGGTTTTATATTCGAATCCTATGTTATATAACTTTGGTCTTATCTATGAATCCTATTTTATAACTTTGTGAAGATCTTACTTGTTGATTGTAAGATCTAAAATTTGTCTAGGGAAAAAGGTTGAATTTGTGTGTTTATGCTGTACGTTTACAAGCTAGGGCTTGTTTGTGTTCTGCAGAACTAGCTTAATGAGTTTAGTATCGAAATGCCACTGCAACAGTAGGAGTGTAGGACTATTATGGTTTAGATTCTGTTTTGTGCAGTTAGGTGTCTCATTCAGGGTTGGGTTGCTTAGGAAATGGTAGCTAATAAGTAATAACATCATATCTTTATTTCTTATCCCAAACAAAGATATACAAAACGGAAACGAAAGTGTGAAAACCGTTCTGAAAATGAAGAAAGCCAGAGAAGATACACTCAACGTGATAATTCTTGAGATACGCTTCTCATGGTCGGTCGATACTTTGGATCTGTGTGAATGCACGCTAGTGCTACATTATAAACACGAAGAAGCTCCTTTTGTATCCGCGCGTTTGTCGGATACGTAAGTCGTGCATCCAGTATATCTGCCAATGAAGTGTCAAGATTGGTAGATATGTTTATCGACGACAGAAGCTCTCCAGGGTGCTTCCCTCCAATTGTTTCAAGTGCCACCACTCCAAAGCTATACACGTCACATTTTTCGGTCACAACTATGGTATATGCAAGTTCTGCACGATAATAACTGTTAGAGTTATAATCGTATATATGTAAAGTACAAGGGTCCTTCTGTAATTATCTGTAACTTAGCTTGTATAAATAGGTTGCTTATCTTTCATTATTAGGTTAATCAACTATTGTAATCATTCTCTCAATTATATGAAAAGCTGTTGAAACCTTCGGCCACATCTCTCTCAATCGTCTCAATTATATGGATCCTAGCTCCTCTCAACCACAAGCTGAAGCACGATGCTCAGACCGGGTAAGACAAGTTCCTTCTCATCTTCGTCATTATCATTGTTATGCTACACTGTTGTCCAACCATGAACCCACTTCCTTCAAGGAAGCTGCTTCTAACCCTATTTGGAAGCAAGCTATGACTGAGGAACTTCAGGCCCTTGACAAAGCAAATACATGGGAGTTTTGTACCTCTCCCACCGGGCAAGTCACCTATTGGTTCCAAATGGATCTTCAAACTCAAAACAAAGTCTGATGGATCCATTGATCGATACAAAGCACGCCTTGTGGCAAAAGACTTCAATCAAGAATATGACATTGATTACGAGGAGACGTTTGCTCCTGTGGCTCGTGTCACCTCGGTTCGTAGTCTTCTCGCCATAGCTGCCACCAAAAGATGGCCACTTTACCAGATGGATGTCAAGAATGCTTTTCTAAATGGTGATCTCGAAGAGGAAGTCTACATGAGACCCCCTCCAGGTGTGATCTCTCATCAGGGTCATGTATGCCGACTTCGAAAAGCCCTCTATGGCCTCAAACAAGCTCCTCGTGCTTGGTTTGAAAAATTTAGCAATACTGTCATTTCATTGGGATTTTATCCGAGTAATTATGATTCTGGACTGTTTACTCAGACCACTGTTGCAGGTACTATCTTACTCCTATTGTATGTTGATGATATGATCATTACCAGAAGTGACTCTACATGTATCACACATCTCAAACAGTCTCTCAGCTCATGCTTTGAGATGAAAGATCTTGGTAAACTACACTACTTTCTTGGTCTTGAAGTTCTGCCAGACTCTTCCGGCATCTATCTCTGTCAAGCCAAGTACATTTCAGATCTGTTATCCAAAGCTGGGATTACAGACAACAAAGTCGCTTCTACGCCCATTGAGCAAAATCTGCATCTTGCTCCCAATGCCGGCACCCCGCTGCGGGACCCTACCCGGTACCGTGAACTAGTTGGATCTCTGATCTACCTGACTGTTACTCGACCGGATCTTGCATATGCAGTTCATATAGTCAGCCAGTTCATGGCTGCTCCGTGCTACGATCACTATGTCGCAGTTCTTCGTATCCTTCGGTATCTTAAAGGGACAATGTTTCATGGACTTCACTTCTCATCCACATCGTCCTTAACTCTTCGTGCATTCTCCGATGCTGACTGGGATGGAGACATAACAAACCGTCGCTCTACCACCGGATATTGTTTCTTCCCTGGAGACTCTCTTATTTCCTGGCGCAGCAAGAAACAATCTCTGACAACTCGATCTGGTACTGAAGCTGAGTATCGAGCTTTAGCTGACACTATGCAAGAACTTGTATGGCTACGCTGGTTACTAGTAATCTGATATGGGTGCTCATCAGATCTCTCCAACACCATTATGGTGTGATAACAATAGTTCTATTCAGATTGCTCACAATGATGTCTTTCATGAGCGTACAAAGCACATCGAGATTGACTGTCATTTCACCCGTCAACATGTTCTTCGCAAGACAGTTCGACTTCTCCCAATTTCAACCATTGATCAGACAGCGGACATCTTCCAGGGCGTTTTTGGGCTCTTGTTTCCAAACTCAATTTGGCTCATTCTTCCCCTACTTGAGTTTGAGGGGGTGTTAGAGTTATAATCGTATATATGTAAAGTACAAGGGTCCTTCTGTAATTATCTGTAAATTAGCTTGTATAAATAGGTTGCTTATCTTTCATTATTAGGTTAATCAACTATTGTAATCGTTCTCTCAATTATATGAAAAGCTGCTGAAACCTTCGGCCACATCTCTCTCAATCGTCTCATTCATTCATCAGTTGATTCCTACTTCAATTCTAACAATAACAAAGGATTGTTACCCAATTTTCAGCTGCTAATTAATAGAGGTAAAAGAAGCATCATACCTGGAGCAATGTATCCCAAAGTTCCAGCGATTACAGTTTGGTTAGACGAATCAGGGTCGAGCAATCTGGATGCTCCAAAGTCGGCAACAAATGCTTCCATTTCTGAGTTCAAGAGAATGTTGTTGCTTGATATGTCTCGATGAATGATACGTGGGTTGAAATCATGATGCATATATGCCAAAGCATGGGCTACGTCTTTCACAATTTTCACCCTCGTGTTCCAATCAAGTTTTACAGCTTCAACGTCTCTTAGCGCGCAAAATAGGCTCCCATTTTCCATGTATTCATATACAAGGAAGTTGCATTTGGTATGAAAACAAAAACCATAGAGTTTGACTATGTTTTTGTGCCTTAGGTTGGTTAACACTTGGACCTCATTCCTGAGACTTTTGTCCAATGTTGGTTGCTTTGCTTCGTACCTATGGAGTTTTTTTAGAGCAAATGTTTTACCGCTTGGCAACTTTGCTTCATAAACACTACCATAGCCACCAGTTCCAATGCAGTATTTGAGGTCAAAGTCTTCTGTTGCCTTGATGAAGTCTTCGTATGCAATTGTTCCATCATAATTCAATATCATGCCCACATCTCCATGTCTTTTGATTTCTGGCTGGATTTTCTTTTTGGTAGCCTTGTGACGGTGGTAACACACATAACCAAGCACTAAGAAGCAAAATCCAAAAATGATGGGAAGAAAAATTTCCAAATAGAGGACAATTTTGTTTCTTCGATGGCCCGGAGGACTTTCCGAAATAGTTTCAGTGAACAGATGATTCATAGATAGATTTACGAACATCAACTGATTTAACAAAATATCAGGTACTCCAACTAACTTGTTACTACTAAGGTCCAAGAACTCTAAAACAATGCAAAACCTAAGTTCCCTTGGGATAACTCCAGTCATTAGATTATTAGAGAGGTCTAGTTTCCGGAGGCGACATGGTCTTTGAATTGTTATGTTTCCCGATAGCTGGTTTGACGAAAAATCAAGGTAATAAAGGTTTGACAAATCAGGAGGAATTTCACCCACAAGGTCATTACGACTAAGGTTCAATTGTTCTAGCTTTTGCAAGTTACTTAGTTCTTTTGGTATGCGAGCATTCAGTTGATTTTGGCTCAAGTCGAGGACTGTGAGATTGACCATGGAACCAAGAGATGGTGGGATTGGACCTGTAAAGCTATTTTCACTAAGATCCAGATAAACCAAATGCTTCAAACTCCGTATCCGAGATGGCAGAATACCACTGAAATTGTTATGAGAAAGATCTAGCTGTTCTAATTGAGATAGATTGGCGTAGGAAAAAGATAACCTAGTGCCAAAGGAAATCTTACCATTAAGATGGTTATGGTTCAAGTATAATTTCTATAACTTTTGCAAGTTACCTAGTTCCCAAGGGATGGATGAATTCAATTGATTTCCGCTCAAGTCAAGGAAGGTGAGATTGATCATGGAACCAAAAGATGTAGGGAAGGATGAATTTAGTTGATTTACGCTCAAGTCCAAAAAGTTGAGATTGACCATGGAACCAAAAGATGTAGGGATGGATGATATAAGTGTATTTCCGCTCAGGTCAAGAAAGGTGGGAATGACAATGGAACCGAAAGATGAAGGGATGGATGAATTTAGTTGATTTATGCTCAAGTCCAGAAAGGCGAGATTGACCATGGAAGCGAAAGATGTAGGGATGGATGAATTCAGTTTATTTTCGCTCAAGTCGATATAGGTGAGATTGACCATGGAACCGAAAGATGAAAGGATTGGACCATCAAAGTGGTTTCCACCAAGATTTAGATGAACCAAATTCTTCAAACTCGTCAGTTGAGAGGGGAGAATACCGGTGAAAGAGTTATAAGAAAGATCAAGGTATTCTAATTGGGTGAGATTGACCATGGAACCGAAAGATGAAGGGATTGGACCATCAAAGAGGTTTTGACTAAGATCCAGATGAACCAAATTCTTCAAACTCGTCAGTTGAGAGGGGAGAATACCGATATGTGATGACATTTTTATGTTTTATAAGTTTCAAGCCGAGGGTATGTAAATGCATACTCAAACCACACAAGTCCATGGAAGAAAGAGGAGACTTTTAAATCATTGTTTCCAATGTTTCTAACCCACAAGAAGGGTTTCATGATTGCATGCTTTCCACACAAAGGAAAACGGAGAAATTGCTAGCCAGTTTCCAACTTTCCGTCACAACCATGGTGTATGCAAGTTCTGCACGATAATAACGAAGGATTGTTACCCAATTTTCAGCTGCTAATTAATAGAGGTAAAAGAAGCATCATACCTGGAGCAATGTATCCCAAAGTTCCAGCGATTACAGCTTGGATGCTCCAAAGTCGGCAACAAATGCTTCCATTTCTGAGTTCAAGAGAATGTTGTTGCTTGATATGTCTCGATGAATGATAGGTGGGTTGAAATCATGATGCATATATGCCAAAGCATGGGCTACGTCTTTCACAATTTTCACCCTCGTGTTCTAATCAAGTTTTACAGCTTCAACGTCTCTTAGCGCGCAAAATAGGCTCCCATTTTCCATGTATTCATATACAAGGAAGTTTCATTTGGTATGAAAACAAAAACCATAGAGTTTGACTATGTTTTTGTGCCTTAGGTTGGTTAACACTTGGACCTCATTCCTGAAACTTTTGTCCAATGTTGGTTGCTTTGCTTCGTACCTATGGAGTTTTTTTAGAGCAAATGTTTTACCGCTTGGCAACTTTGCTTCATAAACACTACCATAGCCACCAGTTCCAATGCAGTATTTGAGGTCAAAGTCTTCTGTTGCCTTACTGAAGTCTTTGTATGCAATTGTTCCATCATAATTCAATATCATGCCCACATCTCCATGTCTTTTGGGTGAGATTGACCATGGAACCAAAAGATGTTGGGATGGATGAACTTTGTTGATTTTCGCTCAAGTCCAAAAAGGTGAGATTGACCATGGAACCAAAAGATGAAGGGATGGATGATATAAGTGTATTTCCGCTCAGGTCAAGAAAGGTGAGAATGACCATGGAACCGAAAGATGAAGGGATGGATGAGTTATAAGAAAGATGAAGGTATTCTAATTGGGTGAGATTGGTGAAGGAAACAGGCAACTTACCCCCAATATAATTCCCTCTGAGTGAAAGATGGGTCAGATTTGATAGCAAGCCAATTTGCTCAGGGATGACTCCTTGAAGAATGCAATCATCAAACAAAAGGCTCCCCAAGGTTTGGAAGTAAAGAAAAGTCAGCCATTTTATCAGCCCACATGTAGAGTCATGGTAGTCGCAAAAGTCTCTACAATGACCATCTATTTGTACGACACTTCCTTTGTCGTTGCAAATGATTCCAATCCAAGTACAATGACTTGAATCAGTGTCACTTTTCCACCACAAATCATTATGAGCTGCAAGGAGGGCTTCTGCTTCTACAGATTTGTTAAAATTGTTAGCAGTTGATGATGATAACTTGAATAGGAACCCCAAAAGCACAAGGAGAGTTTGCATGGGAGAAGTAAGAGTATGTGATGACATTTTTATGTTTTATAAGTTTCAAGCCGAGGGTATGTAAATGCATACTCAAACCACACAAGTCCATGGAAGAAAGAGGAGACTTTTAAGTCATTGTTTCCAATGTTTCTAACCCACAAGAAGGGTTTCATGATTGCATGCTTTCCACACAAAGGAAAACGGAGAAATTGCTAGCGTTTCCAACTTTCCATTATGAAAAGGGAGAAATGTTTTCCAACTTTTAAGTCAATTATCCAACCGTATAAGATAATTTTTTTATATATAACTTGTAATAGGGGCATATCCAGAAGTTTTTTCAAACGGTGCTAGCATTTGACTATAAAAAATAAATATAGAGATATTTTTCACAAAATCAATATTGGTCCGGCGGTTACTTTCTTGTTTTTCAAATGTGAGGTCTCTTGTTTGAGTCTTGTTATTTCAACTTTTTTTCAAATATAATAAATTTGAAACTAAATGTTAAAAACTAGGAAAATGACTCTAACAAGACTCGGACCGGGTTTGAAGTGGAAGAAAAGTCTTGCAAATCAACTTTACCAACGAAAACTTGTGTCTTTATTGTAGTTCAATGGTGGCACTCAACAAATTAATACGGTTGCGCTTTTCACGAACCTAATTTTTTTGACCCTTCGATGGAAGAATAATACGGTGGCACCACTACAGGTCTGCCCATGACATCTAACCATTTATAATCTAAAATACCAATCTGACGGTTTATAATCTGACGTGTTCATCAAATAGACTTTTCCAAACTTAGGTTGAGTGGATCGGATTGGGCAGAACATGATTCAAAACAAGATATAATGTTAAAGTGACTATATTATCCCTCAAGTAATGTTTAATATTCTTTTTTATCATATCAGTTTGGTAAAATTCAAAGAAATTTAAACAATAATACATTGTACAAATACGTTTTGACCAACTAAAATATATTAATAAGGCCAATCCACATGAACTATACACATGAGTTTTAATAGAGTTTTTATCCAACCATGGCTAAACAATCACTGAATTAAGCCCACGCATTAAAGCTAGCCTTGTAATCCCCAAACTTTTGGTTTGATTTAGAACCAAAGTAGTAGCAGTCTTCACCATCAAAACCAAATAACAGTTTCAATTAATTGTATGCACATGTGCATACTGTCCAAATAAAAGGTTAATAGGATGTTCCTTAGTTTTTATTTTTTTGGTTTTTCCCCCAATCTCCCTACTCTCTGTATATGCATACCTAAACCACACGATTCCATGGAAAAGAGGAGACTTTTAAGTCAAAAAGTATTTGTTTCCAAATTTTCTTACCCATGAGAGGGGTTGGTGATTCAATGCTTTCCACACACAAAAAAGGAGAAATTGCAAGGTAATTCCATCCAATTATCCAATTGTAAAAGATAATTTTTTTTATAAATCACATTTAATCATTTATAATCTAAAACATATCAATCTCACTGTTTATAATTGATGTGTTTTTTAAATCCGTGTATTATCCAAACAAAATGTTAAACAACACATGGTTAGTGATTCTCGACCTTTTTGTAGTGCACATTTGATTATGCCCATGTATATAGAGTATATATAGAGGGAGAATCAAACGAGAAAAATGTCAAAATAAGAGGATACAAAAACAATCCAATCACATGTGATTTTTTACTGAAACCTAATTAATTACAGAACATAGTCGACGCAAGGGGTGTCCATGAAACACGTGATTTACACATCGAGTTTAGTATAAAATCACATGTGATTTGGCTGTTCTCATGTTCATTTATATGGTTACCGTTTTCATTTGAACGTGACTTTCTCTCTCTCTCTCTCTCTCTCTCTTTGTGTATATATATATATATATATTGAGAAAGATTTTTACGTTTTTACGATATTTAGTCTTCTTATTTGAACCCATATGAATAATCTGTAATGTCGGTTCACATATGCATATTTAAATAGATTTTGTTCGGATTTTTTCAATGACTCACATATGAACCTTCCACTAACCTTTCATACCTACCTTCTCACGATATTTAGTATTTTTTGAACCAACCACCAAAGCTTGCAATTTAACATATCATCTACGTTATAACGCACAATTGAAAAGGAAATTTTTACTCTCCCAAATTTCCATATATTGAATATTGTAATAATATAATTAAATAAGTTGAATATTTTTATAAATTGGAGTTGGATGCAAATTGTTTTTAGAGATTTTGATTTCTATGATCCCAGAAACAAGTATATACTAGTAAAGATCAATGAATGAACTCCATCTCTATATTGAATATGTCACAAGATTACAAGTACAGCGAGAGTTGACTTCTATCACATATGGAATGCTTACACAAAATGAGTAGTTCTAGGCTATTTATACATAGAGACTAAAGTTACATAAAAGGCCCTTCAACTTAGATACAATATACAAAACTTGCACTAACAGTCTCCCCCTTTGTATCCAAAGTTGAAAGAACAACAAATCAAAAACTAGTCTTGAGGAATGTACTTCTTGTGAATGCCGAAGATGATCTCGAATCTTCTTAAAGCATTTCTGTATTCCAGTCGTTTATCTATAGCTTCCAAGGCTCGGTTGATCAACAACTTCTCTTTGGGCAACAGAGGCACTAACTTCTTCTCATCAAGTCTGAGCTTCCCATTCAGTTGGATCTTAATAAGCTTGAAGGTTCCATCACTATATTTGTTTGCCTCAATGAAACGTAGGAACTTCTTCTTCTTCTTCTTCTTCTTCTTCTTCTTCTTCTTCTTCTTCTTCTTCTTCTTTCCATTAAAGTAGACTATTCCAAACTCAAGGTTTTCAAGAATCTTGTAAGTTGGAAACCCTTCAATGTTGGAAATTCTTTGATTGTGTTTCAAAATATTAACTCTAATTTGCCTTGCTTCCAATCCCATATGGAAATCAGTCAAGTACGAAAACTTTACAAAATTCTTCATGAACCGCTTCACTGACTGATAAGCCTCAGACCAATCTTTATTCTTGTTCGGAGTTCTGGATAGAATATCATACAACCTTGAAGAAGTCTTCACTGGTAAGGAATTTGAAATCTGCTTCCGTGAAAGACCATTCTTTACCATCAGTTCTGAACATGGTGAATTTTGGATACCAAATATTCAACAACTTCTGAGATTCTATCTTGACAATCTTTACAATCTCCTTCTCCGTTCTCACCCAATCCATATCTTGATCCTTTTTCTTCATTATGTGGAGAAACTCAACTCGGTGTAAGGACAAAATCTTTTCAATAGAGTATAATCTGACAAGATCAATCGGTTGAACCACTTTCACAAAAAGATCTATTCGGATATCTTTTTGGAAGGCGTCAATATTCAAATTTTGTGTCCTCTTCTCTCTAAATTGAGTTCTTGATCAATGAGCTGTTGAAACATACGTATTTCCACCTCAGAAACTTGATCTTTGATTACACCTTCTAGAAGTACACGAATATTTAACTCTGGAATACCAATAACTGGATCATCTCCCTTTGGCTCATCATCACTTGAATCATCTGGTTGTACATTCACTCCATCAAACGCATCATCTAGTTCTTCTTTAATTCTTACAACGGTTCTTTCTGGTTCATCTTCAGAATCAACATAGATGATGTCTTGAATCAAACTATCCACCAACTTTTCTTCTTCAGTCCTTTTATCACTTCCTTCAGGCTTTTCAATCGTTGAAATGATATCATCAAGAACATTTTCCACATTACCCCCGGTTTGTCTATCTCCTTTAATATTCAAAACTTGCTCTCTTTCAGCATCTCCAACATTAACTTCAGATCCACCAACTTTTCTTCTTCAGTCCTTTTATCACTTCCATCAGACTTTTCAACCGTCGAAATGATATCATCAAGAACACTTTCCACATTACCCCCGATTTGTATATCTCCTTCAATATTCAAAAACTTGCTCTCTTTCAGCATCTCCAACATTAACTCCAGATCCACTTGCCTAACCAACTTTATGTCTCTTACTACTCTCCCCCTCATGATGATCATGATCGGGATCTTGGTCATCATGTCTTCGTTTAGAACTTTGGGCTTGAGATTTGCAGGATTGTTCCAGAACTGCAATTCTTTCAGAAAGGGATTTAAAGCCAGAAGTCATGGCTTGGGTCATTTCTTGGATGGATTGTTATAAGGCTTGGAAATCTAAACTGGTAGGTAATCGGATTTGGATTTTAGTTTGTTTTCTTAAGAGGCCTATAAGTTCTACCTCTTCAGCATCATTGTTATCACCTTGAGCCAACAGCTGAGCTAATAATCTGGATTTAAGCTCATGTATGGGTAAGGTTTGTTCAGGTTGGGAGGATGGTGGTTTGGATTTAGGTTGAGATTCATGTTGAGGATTGGGTTGGATAGCCGGTGTTTCTATCACAGATTTTCCTTTAACGGAACGGTTCACCTCTTCAGACAATTTCGCCACAATTTTCCTCATCTCCTCCGTTTGATTCTTATAAGACGTATTCAAAGATACCAGAGCCACTTCCAATAACTTCACCGTCACATAATGTGGAGGGGGTCCCATCAAGGCTCTTATCGTTGTGCACGAACGAGACTAACACCCAGACCACTTAGGTTATTGGTTGACATGACAGTTGATGTAACTGCATGGCCTGTGTTCAACGATGGCATGGTGTTAATGTTGACAGGACTTCCACCCGGTCCTCATGTAGCACCAACGAATGACGGCAACACTCAGGGTGTTCCGATTGGAGCACAAAGTCCAATAGATTGTGTCACCAACGGTTGAGTGACTGGCGATTGTGTCCTAGGAAATGAAGTATATCTAAAGGGCTCTAGACTCAATGTGCGCCCAAACAAAGTCGATGGTGGGGGCAGAGGCCTATCTGTTTCAATACCAGCAAACACCGAGTGTGTTGTCGATAGACATTGTGCTTGACCCCCGTGAGAAAGTGAAACATTAACTTGTTGAGAAGTTAATGAGTGGCTTGGTGGGGATGTTCAATGCATAGCTGGGTCCACTATGTCTTTTTCAATGTCTAACGGCAATGAACGCATGTTGTGTAATGTCTCGGGTAGGTTCGTAATTTAATTTGGGTTTTGTTTTATTTATTTACTTTATTTTATAAGTTTAGGGGTGTTTATGTCATTTTGATTAAGATAAAACCCCTAATTGCAATTTTGGTCCTTTTATATATATTGATTCACCTCCTTAGATCATAAGTCGGTTATTTTTGTTCATTGTGTTTGGAGTCAAGAGAAGCAGAGAGAAAGAAGTGTCCGTTCGATTAGGGCCGAGAAGGATTTTCATTTGAGTCGTTTTGAGGTATAATTCCTTTTCAAATTATGTTCATGGTAGATAGTATTAGATTTCTATCGGTTTAGAATATCCAATTTTGATTCTTATTTGAGTTTCGATCGAGTTCTGGGTGTCGATCAGTTGTCCGGATTCTTTGGTTTCCGGATTCGACTTTTTCTGGATTCCTCGTGTTTTCTGGATGTTTATGTTACCCGAATAAAAGTTTCCGGATTCCAGATTTCGGATGCGGTTTCCAGATAGTTCCGGATTTGGTTTTCCGGATATAGTTTCTGGATAATTCTGGATTTGGTTTTCTGGATATAGTTTTTCGGACATGGTTTATGGACTGGTATCCAGATGAGTTATCTGGATAAGATGTTATAAAATTTTTCTAGGGGCGCTTCCCCCAGACCCCGCAAGGGCGTTGCCCCTTGAGGGACATTTGTGGATAAGGGTGTGATAGGCTTATTTAGGATTCTTAGCCTGTCATTGAGTTTTACTTGATAAGTAGCTATATGTATTTTGTATAATTCAGATTTCCTGAAGTCTGTGGAAAAGTAAGGTTCTTGCAATTTGTCAAGAGAAGGTGTTAATTGCGTATTTCTTTCAGGTGAGTTTTACTTAAACGTTTTCAAACTGGAATACATATATATGTGGAATAAATATTTGGTAGGTAATGTGATGATATGCTTATGATTGAAAATATGATATATTGAGATATATGTTGTATTTATATAAGCATTACACTACACGAGTGCACCTTGGCCGGACTGAGGGCCGACGGAGTATTGGCTGTACGGAGGGGCAGCGGATTTGGCTGTATGTTAGTGCAACGGAGTAAATTGATTAGTTGGTTAGCGCAACGAACTAATATGGCCATGTGAAAGAGTTGTACACAGTGCATACGAGTCATGCTTGGTATTCAAATACTTGTTTGTATATCTGTGTTTTTTACAATATAATTATTAAACTGACAGGGATTTCTCACTTAGACCAATTGGTCTAACCCTCATTTTGTTTTCAAAAATATGTATTCCAGGTCGTGGAGCGAGTAATAGCAAAGGAAAAGATAAACTGTGATTTTCTTTTGGAAGCCGTGTGTTTTGTATTATTAGTCTTGTTAGTTATGATGTAATTTTATCAGCAAATAGTTTGTACTGATATATGTATTGTAAACTTTTGGGACCAAGAGACCTATGTGAGATAATATGTATCTTTTGTTATTAAATGATGAGATGTAAATTATGTTATATGATGTATGTTTGGGATGGGTTGTTACATGTTGACAGTAGATGTGGCTACCCGGCTTGACACGGTTTGGGAAGGATCTGTATTTATTTCTTTTGTAGATCCTGTCTCACACTCATCATGTTTTTTTCTTTCCATCTCACTCAAGCTCGCATTAATTTATGTTTCAACTAAAACACCCTCAGCCAACCTTTTATCTCCTCGAGAACCGGCGTTCTCGGAATTCAAATAAATGGAGGCAACATCATCAACCTCAAATCCATCATCGGTATTTTCATCGTCATCATCAGAATCGTCATCATCTCCAACCTCATCATCTGCTTCAGTTTCTGAACTTGAAGTAGTGAACACATTTGTTGGGTCGTCAATATCCATAAGGATTTCATCTTTTTCAGAGTCAGAAGAACCAAGATTTTCTTCTTCTGCCTCGGACGCATGACCAGGAGAACCCCCATCTCCATCTCCCCTCACATATATATTTTCTCTCAACTCCACTTGTTCAGGAACCCTAGTATCCTGAACCTGCTCACCTAGATCTATAACCTCACTTCGCTCTCTTAATTGGTGTGCACCCTGGGTAGATCCCTCCGGATCTAGCCGGACCATGGGTGCATGTTCTTGTTTATACTCACTCACGATTGGGGACTCCTGGTCAGCGTAAGCAAGTACCGCATCTGGAATGACCATTATATGATCAAAGTTGACGTTATAAAGAACTCTGATATAATGCATCCATTGCTCTGGCCCATGGACTGCATCTGCTCGTCTCGGAATATTTGCATTAGAGTTCATGATGCTCCGAATGATAATTTGTAGAAAGCGTTGAAATGGTACGAACTTGCGAGCTTTTGAAGATAGAGCTCTGTAGGTTACCACCTCAATCAGATCATTCCAAATCAGGATGGCAAAATCTATCTTCCGGTCAAAGGCAATAGCATAAAATATTCGCAGGGTTGATATGCTACACTTGTCTAAGCCGGTATGTTTTGATGTCATACAACGGTTGATTATGCTGAACAGGGTGTACCATATGGAAGGTAGGTACTTTCTCTTGAAGTTAGAAGCTCTGGTCAGATCTCCACTACAGTGTCTTTGTAACCCAATGCCATAATGTCATGACATAACTCAGCTTCAGATATGATGTATTCAAAATTGTTTGATTGGGGCAATTCCAGAAAAGTTCTCAGTCTTTTGAGTGTCAGCTTCGTATCAAAGTGATCTATCTTCACTGTAAAATATTGATTGGACTCACTGACTGGACAGAAAGTCAGAGTCTTCCAACATTGTTGTAGATAGATTAATGGTACCAACTCTGTCTTCTCCCAGGCAGTTCTGAGTGGATGACCCTTAAGAATTTTCACTACATTCTGATGGTCCATCCGAACGGCCATATCAAAAGTGAAATTGTTGTGAGAAATCTTAAGATAGTCTTTTGGAAGAATCAACTCATCATCAGAATTTCTGGCATTGACAGAAGGATGAGAGGATCGGTGGGATGGCATAACAGTGTTTTCATCAGATGAGTTATCATCACCATGTTTCTGTAAACGTGCCATTGAAACTGTTCTGGAAGATGTTTGAGTTCTGGTGAAAAACTACCAAGTAACTGTTTTGAGAAAAAATTCTCAAAAATTTCCTATGTCTGGGAGTTATCGCACAACACACCAAAAGTTATCGCACAAAGAGGTTATCGCACACAACTTAGGCGATCAGAAAAGTTAACGCACAACGCTTATGCGATAAGATTGAATCTCTTTGTTAGGCGATAAGTTTGAAGTTTTGAATACAAGTGTTAGGCGATAACTTTGAGTTTTTGAAACTAACTTTAAAACTCAACCCAGATTTCTATGATTGCAATTAAAAGGCACAAACAAAGCATGGACCTAGTTTCGTTTGACTAAGAGTGAACCTATCTTATCATATTTTGGCATTTAACTAACACATAGAGTGAAAATCGACGTTGAATATGAACAGTCACATATGTCGACTGTAAACTCAAGAAACACATCAAATAATCGATCAATAAGAGTAACGGGTGAACGAATAGTGATCGATATACTGACCTAGAATGATTCTGAACAAAATCCATAAGAAAAACAGCAACAAATCACGATTTGCAAGTAATTCTTTGAGAGCACAGTGGGTTGCAATAGTGGTTATCGGAAAAAGTAAAACATTTGAATAACCGATATATATATATATATATATAGTGCTTAGGGTTTTTAGACACGTGGAAACAAATGAGTGGTCCAAACGGTTGACCTGCCACATGTCAACTTCTCGCCTGAAAGATGGGCGACAAGTTCATCTTCATCGCACGACACTTGGGCAATGAAGGGATGCATAGTACTGTTCACGTCAAGTTATCACACAACACTTAGGCGATAATTAATTCTTATCGACCAAAGGATGGGCGATAAGTATTGTTCACACATTCTTATCGCTCAACACGTAGGCGATAAGAAAAGTTCTCGACCAAGGCTTAGGCGATAAGAAATGTTATCGACCAAGGCTTGGGCGATAACTTGTACACTTAGTCATTTTTCCAAAATTTTCAACCTTTTCAAACTTTTATTATCCAAGTTAAAAGATGTCCAACTTTTAACTAGTAACCTTCAGATGACTTTGAAAAATCATTTTGCTCCCCCTAAAATGATGCATAGAATTTTCAAAATATGTTTTCATCATAAAGGGTTTGCACAAAAATTCAGATCAGAAGATTTACTCCCATCTTCAATGATATGTATGAACAACTGCACACAAACTCAGATATTTATATGAACAACACAAATATGTGAAATATCATGCTCCCCCTTTTTCCAATGATCAGTAACTTTTTACTGTCTCCCCCTAAACACAAGCAACACATTATTTTGCACAGAACCATGAAGAAAAGAAGAAAAGAAGAAATAGAAATAGGTAAACAACTGTAAAAATTGAAATAAACTTTGTAAAATACAGAAACATAGACTTTTGAAAGATTCAATTAGATGAAAATTAATATTTTTCAATCAAGATTATAAGCTTGAATGAAAATTAGAGATTTTCAACTGATTGAATGAATATTATAATTATTCAAACCTTCATGTTCAACATGCCTATCTTTGAGATTAAAATTTGAAACGCTTTTCATCTAAAGCTTTAGTGAAAAGATCAGCAAGTTGAAACTCTGTAGAAACAAAGTAAAGTTCAATAGTACCTTTCTTCACATGGTCCTTGATGAAATGATATTGAATATTAATGTGCTTCGTTTTTGTATGCTGGACAGGATTAACTGAAATGGCAATTGCAGACTTACTGTCACAATAAATTGGGATCTTGTCATACTTACATCCAAAGTCCATAAGTTGAGTCTTCATCCATAACAGTTGTGAGCAATAGCTCACGGCAACAACATACTCAGTTTCCGCGGTAGATGTTGACACACAGTTTTGTTTCTTTGAAGCCCAACTCACTAGCTTGTCTCCTAAAAATTGTACGTGACCAGTTGTGCTTTTCCTATCCATAAGGCTTCCACCGTGATTAGCATCAGAATAAGCAGTCAGTTCATAGCCCGTTCTCTTTGGGTACCACAAGCCAAGGTAGGGCGTGCCTTTCAAGTATCGGAAGATGCGTTTAACCGCTCCAAGATGGGATTCTTTGGGATTTGCCTGAAATCTCGCGCAAAGACATGTAGCAAGCATGATATCTGGACGACTAGAAGTTAAGTACATAAGTAAACTGATCATACATCTGTAATTCCGAAGATCTACTTTCTTACCATCGGGATTTGGACCGATTTTGGACCCTGGTTCCATCGGGGTTCCAATAGATGTACTATTATCCATCTTGAATTTATTCAAGATATAGAATATATATACTTCGATTGATTTATGAATATCCCCGTTGAAAACTGCTTTACTTGCAATCCGAGAAAGAAGTTAATATCTCCCATCATGCTCATTTGAAACCTGGTCACCATGAGGTTAGAAAACCATGTACACAATGCAAAATTAGTCGCACCAAAAATAATATCATCTACATAAATTTGCACAATAATAATGTCACCTTTGTCGCGCTTTATGAATAACGTCGTGTCGATCTTACCTTTATCGAAACTAGACTCAAGTAGAAAGGTGGATACGACCTCGTACCATGCTCGAGGGGCATGTTTTAAACCATATAGTGCTTTGTCTAGAATATATACGTGATTCGGGTGATCTTTGTTGACAAAGCCTTCGGGATGAGAAACATATACCTCTTCCTTAAGAATGCCATTCAAGAATGTTGTTTTTACGTCCATTTGATAGACCGTAAAATTCTTGTAAGCAGCGAATGCTAAAAAGACCCGAATGGCTTCAATTCTTGCTACTGGAGCATATGCTTCATTGTAGTCAATGCCCTATTGTTGACGGTAACCCTTTGCTACGAGTCTAGCTTTATTTCGCACGATTATTCCATCTTCATCCTTTTTGTTCTTGAAGACCCACTTTGTACCTATTACACTTTTGTCCTTGGGTCGAGGCACTAACCGCCAAACTTTTAAAGCTTCAAACTGATTCAACTCATCTTGCATTGCTAACACCCAATCTGGATCTTCCAAAGCTATAGATACGGTTAACAGTTCAATATTGCTTAAGAAAATCGCAAATAAACACTCATTCGCGATAGCTTTCAAAACTGATCTCGTTTTGACTGACGAAGACGGATCACCTATTATTTGATGAATAGGACGAGCTTTTGTCCATTTAGTCGAGTGTGGGTGTGGAACATATGATGACTGAACATTTTCAAGGTTTGCACGTATTTCTTCATCAACCAACGGTACAGGAATATGAACAGTTGGAGATTCTGGAGGATTATCAATCACAGGAATTGGTTCTCCAGAAGGTTCTAATGGTTGCTGAGGTTCTGTTGTAGCATTAACTGAAGATATATCTGTCTGTATTGGAATAGGAACATCCTCAGATATAGGAATAGAATCTTGTGTGACAGCGTTCGTTGTTGTGTCCGTAACAGGAATAGAATCTTCAACATTAGTAGTTTGAGATGCATCTGGTTATGTATTGTCATCTGCAGCGGAATCTGTTGTGGATGCATATTTCTTCCTATTAAGAACATTTGAAGAATGATTGTAAGTACCATAATACTCATCATAAAATTCTTCAAATAAAATATCAAGATCAAATAAGTGAGATTTAGAAGTAGAAGGTTGATCCTGATTTTTGTTTTGAACAGGTTCTGAGTTGATGTGTCCAGAAGCTAATATGCAGTAAGTGTGGGTTCTGAACTGTTATGATCAGAAGCCAATTCTTCAGTTTCATCAAATTCAACATTAACACTCTCAACGATTGTCTTTGATTGCTTCAAATAGATTCTGTATGATGCGGCAGAGAAAGAATATCCAACGAAAATACCCTATTCAGCTTTTAGACTGAACTTGTTGAGATTTTCCTTGTCTTTTAACACGAAACACTTACACCCATGAAGATGTTTTATGGTAGGTTTCTTGTTATTCATGATGTCATACAGAGTCTTGGCAAATCGACAATGAATAACCAAACGATTCTGAGTATAACATGCAGTTGCCACAACTTCTGCCCATAGGTACAAAGGTAGATTGGAATATGTCAGCATAGTACTCGCCGATTCCACTAAGGTTCTATTGCGTCGTTCAACTACGCCATTCTGTTCAGGTGTTCTGGCAGCAGAGAATTGTTGAGTAATCCCGTTAGATTCATAAAAATCTCCCAAGACACTGTTTTTAAACTCAGTGCCATTATCTGAACGAACAATCTTTACAGACATTTGCAGGTTGTTTTGTGCTGACTTGATGATGTTGATTAGATGGTCAGAAGTTTCGTATTTTGTGCGAAGAAACTTTACCTATGTGTATCTATAATAGTCATCAACAACCACCAGGATATATTTCTTGCCGTTAATACTTTGAGTCTTCATCGGTCCACATAAGTCAACATGTAACAACTCCAAGACACGTTTTGTTGTTGGTTCAGGCTTCGACTTATGAGGAACTCTTTTCATTTTCCCCCTCTCACAAGCATCACACAGATTATCCGCACCAAACTTCAACAAAGGAAGACCATAGGCTAACTCACGCTTTACCAATTTCTGCATATATCTGAAATTTAAGTGAGACAGTCTCCGTGCCACAGCCAACTTTGTTGAATAGAAGCTTTCGATAGAAGTCACACATCTGCTTCAGGTTTGACCACCGACAAGTTGATTTTGTAAATATTGGATTTTCTTGTGCCAACCAAAAGTTCTTTACCTTCTTTAGTTCTTACACAACATCGTTTCGCCTTGAAATTCACTTCCAGATCTTTATCACAAATTGTCCGATACTGAAGAGATTGTGTCCAAGACCTTCAACATAGCTAACCTTTTTTATTGTAAGATTGTCTTGCACAATGTCACCATAACCTAGAATAGGCGAGAACTGATTGTTGCCAAATCTGACTCGACCATTGTTTTTCTCTACATAATTCGATAGAATTTCTTTTCGACCGGTCATGTGGTTAGAACATCCTGAGTCTAAGTACCATAAATTAATGGTCTGCAATCAATCAGATCAAGCAGTTTTAGGTACCCATTTGAAAATGGGTCCTTCTTGGTTAGTTGTACTAGACACCTTTTTAGAAACAAGTTGTCTCTTTTTCTTCGAAAAACCATTTTTGATACGCGAATTAGGAATATAGTAAGAATTAAACTAACAGCATGAATCAGGTTTAGCAGAAAAATCACTCCGACCACAAGCAGAGCAAAACCATTCAACATTTGCAAAACTAATTAATTGCTTATTTGAATATTTCTTGTAATAATTTACAAGTTTTTGTTTGTTATTTGCAACTGATTTTAGTACAAATGGAAAAGAACCGTTTTTCTTAAAATGCTTGTCCGGTGGGGATGACTTTTGCTTCACACGCCATTCTTGTTTCATTCCTTTTGTTTTAACAAAATGATCTGAAAAACCAGAAAATTTAGAAGAATCAGGCGATTTAGAATTGTGAAAATTTTTCTTCTTTGAATTTCGATTCCTTCGTCTTTTCCGTGATGGGTTTTTAGAAGTAGAATTGTCATTCTTTGAATTTGAACACTCACCTTCACAGAAAACACTAGGAGGTTCTTCGTCTTTTACAATAAAGTCATTATGGTTCAGAAGCTTTTCAGAGAAATCAAAATCACAAGCTTTTCCTTTTTCACAAACCTCAGGTTTTGGTTTCTTCTCAACAACAAATTCAGTTTCTAATCCAACTTTAAAATTTTCATCAACATCAAATTCATATGATTCAAAATCAGCTTCATAAGAATCAAAACCGTCTTCAGAGTCAAATGAATGAACATCAAAGTCCTTTTCAGATGATATATCTTCAAAATTAGAGTCTCCCATAAATGCCTTGCATGAAGACGCATCCGAATCAGTTGATTCAGGTGTATCTACATGTTTGGTTTCAACTACTGCTTTGGTACAAGAGAAAACAGTTGAAATAACTTCTTTTTCGATGTCAAAAGATATTTCTTGATCAATAAGAGCTTCTTTAAAACAATTTGTAAAAATAGTTGAAAGAAAATCTTTTTCCATTTCAAACCTTATCTTTTGTTCAAGAATAGTATCCTCAAGTTCCATTATTTTGCATTCTAAGACTAAAGGTGGAACATATCGTTTGACTTCAAACGGTTGTTCACGTTTTGGTGCAATGGAATATATGTCAAAATAATCATTTGATAATGAAACTTTTGGATTCTTTTCATACTTTCTGTTTTCTTTTGAATAGCAAAACGGAAGTTGCATTTTTGTGGTGTTCTCTCTTTTTATCTTTTCAAGTTCATCAATTTCCTCTGAATTGATCCATTTTAAAGCACACTCTGGGTAATGTTTAACAATGTTTAAAAATTTAAAATCGTATAAAGTCGGAACATACAATTCACCTTTGCTAAATATCCAGGATATTTATATCCAATACCCCAATTTTTATTGAAAAAATTTACTTCCCTTGGTTTGTTCAAATGGATATCTAGTTTGATCAGACTGACCTCTGATGTAAAGCTTCTTTTCCAAGACTTTTATTTTGTCACAAAAATCTGCATTTAGAGTGTTGAGGTATTTCAATGAAATTTCACTCTCACTTTTCTTGTCTTCTAATTCTTTAACTCTTTTGGTCATTTCAGACAATTGATGATTAAAAATTTTCTTATCCTCATCAAACTTGTCTTTTTGACCTTCGAGATATTTGATTCGATCATTATTTGTGAGATCCCACATCGACTAGGAGGGAACGAAGTCCTCCTTATAAGGGTGGATGGATACCTTCCTTGCATGAGGCCTTTTGCCTGTCACATGGTGCGGTCTGGGTGCGTCCCGCGTATGCCTGTGCGGGCAGGAACAAAACCGTGAGCGGTGCCGGCATGCTGTTATGCAGATGGTATCCGCAAAACGGACAATATCGTGTACGATGGACTGGGGATGTTACAGAATGGAATCAGAGCCGGTCACCGGGTCGATGTGTCAGCGAGGACGCTGATCCCACTTAGGTGGGTGGACTGTGAGATCCCACATCGGCTAGGAGGGGAACGAAGTCCTCCTTATAAGGGTGGATGGATACCTTCCTTGCATGAGGCCTTTTGCCTGTCACAGGGTGCGGTCTGGGTGCGTCCTGCGTATGCCTGTGCGGGTAGGAACAAGACCGTGAGCGGTGTCGGCATGTTGTTATGCAGATGGTATCCGCAAAGCGGACAATATCGTGTACGGTGGACTGGGGATGTTACATAATGGTATCAGAGTCGGTCACCGGGTCGATGTGTCAGCGAAGACGCTGATCCCACTTAGGTGGGTGGATTGTGAGATCCCACATCGGCTAGGAGGGGAACGAAGTCCTCCTTATAAGGGTGGATGGATACCTTCCTTGCATAAGGCCTTTTGCGTGTCACTGGGTGCGTCCCGCGTATGCCTGTGCGGACAGGAACAAAACCGTGAGCGGTGTCGGCATGCTGTTATGCAGATGGTATCCGCAAAGCGGACAATATCGTGTACGGTGGACTGGGGATGTTACATTATTTTTGCCCCTCTCGAGGTTAATGTCAAGAAGAGTTTGATTTAGACTTGCATTTTCTTCTTTTGTGGTTTTTAGCTTATTTCTTAAACCGTGGAGTGCAAGTTTGATGGTGTTCATCTGATTCATAAAGTAGTTTGAAGAGTTAGAGCTTAACTCAGAATCGCAGTCAGAATTGCTCTCTTCATCAGAAACATCCTTATCTAGGCACATGTTGGTTTGTTCTTCGTTGTCGGCTTCATCATCGGTGCAATCCAACCAATATTCATCCTCCACCAACAACGCTATACCCGCTTCTTTTTGTTTGGCCAACATCAGCTTGGTCTTGTAGTAATCAGAATTACGAACCACTTTCTTCCGTCAATCTTTCGCAAAGTGACCAGGCGTGCCACAATTATAGCATTTTGGAGTTTCAGCAGGCTTTTTCTCTTCAAAGCGTTTCTTACCATCATCCCGGTTTCTCTCTTCAAACTTTCTATCATCATTCTTTTTATCCTCATACCTTTTCTCATCATTCCTCTTACCATCAAACCTGTTATATTTGTTCTTTCCATCATAATTCCTCGATCCAGACGAGTACCTCAGATTGTTTGAACTTGGTTTCCTATAACATTTCTTTTGAAAATTCCTTGTTAATAAGATCATCGCTTGTTCCAGTTTGGCACCATCATCTGAAATATTTCCCGTGTACTCAGCTTTCCCACTATCAGATACCTCATTCTGATAGCTTCTTTCATGCTTATCCACCATTAGAGCAACTGGATTTGGAATATACTTCTTCTTTTTCCTATTCTTTTTCTCTTTGATTTCACCAACCTCTTCCTCGCCTTGTTGTAGGGTCTCAAACAGTTCGTGTAACGGCATCGTAGATAACCTAGGATTCTGTTTCATTTGGCGACTCACACTTTTCCATTCGGGTTGAAGAATGCTTAAGAAGTTGACATTGTTTTCTATTACAGTCTTGTTGATCTTGTTTTTGCTCAACTCGTTCAACAATGTTACAAATCTATCATAGGTCTATGCCAAATTCTCATCATCCTTCGCTTTGAATTCCTAATATCTATTGATGCATATTGTCATTTTCATTTGGTTTCCTATCTGAGATCCTTGCATCATTTTCTCGAGTTGGTCCCACATCATTTTTGCATTCTCCTTGAAACTATCAATCTTGTTGTATATCTCATTTGGAATACCCATGATCAGATGCGACTTAGCCTTCTTATCAGCATCATACCGCAAAGTCTCTTCAGCCGTGTAATTGTCTATCGGTTTCCAATCTTCAAATTCGGCTATGCCTTGAATAGCAGGAACTATCCATCGGAGTCTTTGCATTAATTGGACCTTCTCTTAGAGATAACATGATGTTTGTTCCATTTGATTGTCGTTCTATGAATTCAATAAACCTATATCTCCACTGTTCATATTCTCCTTCGAATAGAACAGGAGGTCTGGTATCGGAACCAAGAGACATCATCATCTCGTTCTTAGACATTGTAACATCCCCAGTCCACCGCACACGATATTGTCTGCTTTGCGGATACCATCTGCATAACAGCATGCCGACACCGCTCACGGTTTTGTTCCTGTCCGCACAGGCATACGCGGGATGAACCCAGACCGCACCCAGTGACAGGCAAAAGGCCTCATGCAAGGAAGGTATCCATCCACCCTTATAAGGAGGACTTCGTTCCCCTCCTAGCCGATGTGGGATCTCACAGACATCTTTACAAAAATACTTGTTGGTGATCTTTAAACAAATCAAACAATGCAGAAAGAAATATATGCCACATAGTGTACAATCAAAAAGTTCTTGCACAAGGGTTGAGCGATTAGGATTAGTGAACAATAGTTCTCGATCAAAGATAGGCGATGAAAAAGTTCTCGAACAACAAAGTAGGCGATCAGGAAGATTATCGGTCAAAACTTGAGCGATCAGGAGAGTTTTCGGTCAAAGAGTGAGAGAGCAGGGAAAGTTTTCGACCAACACTTAAGCGATCAAGAAGGTTGTCGCCTAAGGCTTGGGCGATGAAGTCAAGTTCTCGCACAAAGCTTGTGCGATCAAAAACTGACAAATATCTTTGTAACACCCCCTTCCCGAGATGGAAAAGGAGGTTACATTCAAACCTAAAACAAACCGTCAACAAAAGCATACAGAGCACTATAAAACCATATTTAAAAATAAACACCATAAAATATAACAATTGCCTCGTACGATACATTTTCTTTCTTCCAAACTTGTTTTACAACATCAACCAAACTTACATTTTCTTACCAACATACCTCTTAGATATGAGAATACGTCGGCTCCCTTACTCCTTAGATTCATTTCGAATACCTGCCGCGAAGAAAGAAATGCGGTGCACAAATACAATAGATAACCAACGAATAATCGAACTAAGCACCGAATAATAATAAAAACAGGTTTCATGCAACGAACATACTCTAAAGACGAAACTCGAAGTTCTAAGTGTTCATCAAAACTAGATTAAGCATAAGACACACAAGATGTAGCTTCAACAACAACATATGGAAATACTCATAACCAAGAAACAAAATTAAAAGACGTTGGACCGAACATATTGATTTTAACATGTTTAATTGAACCGTAAACAAATGAATATTTACAAATTCGTTATTTCACAACAACAATTATCATAACAAACACATATCAGTATATTCCAAACGAATATAAGAAACTTAAATCAAAATCATACCAAATGATTGTATACCGAGCTCGAATAACGCATACACTTGCATATCAACCGACGTGACAAGTGTCAGACATCTGGCCACACAGGCCCGTACGTTGGGTAGCAAATCCACACATAAACTAGGGTCGACCCATACGCCTCCTGAATAATATCACCCATCACACCATGGCCAACTCTCACTAGAGCACAAAAATAAATCGAAAGGAGACGCCGTGGACTAATCACACCACCACGGTAGTGTCGCGCCATCGGTGCCACAATGGCATGCCTATGGTACCCCCATAGGTGGTTAGTAGCTCGGTATACCATAATACATAAACTTCAAAAGCATGTCACAACACATGTGATCACACTAGATGCATAACAAAACATACTCATTACAAACAAATCAAAAGGGTATTTTAATGTACAAAAATATTGACTGCTCTCTTTAAAACTTTATAATTCCGAACACACTTTATTGGACAACTTTCAAATCGAAAAGGACTTTAAATAATATGAATGTGGTAAATCATTAACATAACTTTGTGTACGAACCTTTACAAAATATCTTAAAACAAAGACGTACCTGCGAGTCAAATCTGAACGTAGAATAGGAATTTGACACTCACAACATTTCGAAATCAAGTCGGACTATTTTCAGCACTTTACACGCTTACAAATCCAATATTTCGTCATAATTCCAGTAAGTTTTATAAAACTATATCTAAACAAAAGTTTTACGTAAAAGTCTTGTGATTCCAAAGAATCAAGAATGAACTGAATCAGATTTAAAATGAATTATATACGAATTTTTGAAAACAGTCGCTCTGTTTTTGTCTAAAACGAGACCAGTTTCGGAAAACACAGATTTTAGACGCCTTAGCATAAAAATTACAGTTTCCTCATGTGACAGTAAATCGTAGACGACGTCTCCAGCTTTTCAAAAATATATTGTATGCCTTAATCCGATAAACGAGTGAATTGTTATGATTTTAACAAATAACACGAATTTTTCAGGAAAAAAAATCAGCTTATCATATATAGAGTTTAATGTTTCTAAATATTCGGATTTTGATTTATTATATGTTAAAACCGAAAGAATACACACCCGAGAATGCACACGAACAAACAATCAACTAAATCGATACCAAATCGAATAGAACGAATCGAAAGAAAATACATTATTGATACCAAATCGAATAGAACGATTCGAAAGAAAAACGAAGAAACCATACACGTATTTAACGAATCAAACAAACGCATTTCGAAGAGAATTTGTACACATATATAATGGATCAAATTAAATAAACGAGGGAACATAGAGAATCCGTACCTTAACCAATGATTGATCCCTTAGATGGCTTCAACAAATACAAAGCCTTTAAAATCGCAATCCCGACTTCAAACACGAATCCAACTTCAAACCCCAAATATTAATGCTTGAAACTCCAAGAACTTCAACCTTAACTCTTGTTTTTCCTTTCTTTACTAAACCCTAGGCGATTTTGATGAAACTACTGCACCCTAAAATCCTAATTTGCATAAAACTACTGCACCAATTTTGATGAACCAAGAGGTTATCCCAAATTTTTTAAAGTTTCCTATATAATTCAACTTCTCAAATAATAGGATGAAAAATTAAAATCCTAATTTGACTATATATCTAATGGCGCCAATTTTCATTCAATAGGTGATCCAAGATTTCCAAGTTTTGCTTGTTGACAAAATAGTCCATCTAATTTCACAAGGTTCCAAACTTATACCAATATTTTGCATATTAATTTCTTAATAGAAAATGCGGGATATTACAATCTACCCCCTTAATAAAATTCCGTCCTCGGAATTTAAGTAAATATTATTATCAAACAAACAACCAAATACCGGTCTTCAAGATTCAAGCACAAATGTAGACTACCTTACCTTGCGAGTTCTCAAAATTGAATCAAGATATCGGTCAATAGATACTTAGTTAACATATCTTAATCTTCAAATATGCAAGCGGTAAGGTTATTACAATCCACCCACTAAAAGAATTTCGTCTTCCAAGTTCATCACCCTAAGTCTCAAAATATCAACGTTCACAAGTCACAATTCAATCTTATACAAGAAATAAAAGACCAAAATTATTTCATAATGCTAGTTGACATCTCAACTAGAATAACTCGATTCTGTGGTGCTCTTCTTTGTGACGAATGGTAATGTTCTTCTTTCGTTATTCTACTAAATGAAGTTTTGAATCTCAGATTATTTTGTTTTTCTTCATTATCGTGTTGTGTTGAAAGTTTCTGTTAACGATCTTGTATCTTCTTCTGATTATTCTCTTTTGAATATGTTTTTCATCATAGTTCTTTTTCAACAAAACGTTTCTCTTCACTATTGGAAATACTAACAAGGAATCCTGTCTGTGTGCCCTTATATTTTCATCCCTGTGTGACTATCGTTTTTTTGCCTAAGTGTTCATTATGACTGGAGCTGCATCTCCCAAGTCTCCAGAGTCCTAATCTGTGTTTGGGAAGCTGGACTTTGGAGATCCTCTGTATCTCCATGCTAGTGACACTACAGGTGTGTCCATCTTAAATATGAAACTTAGTGGGATTGATAACTACAAGGTATGGTCATGTGCTATGACTCTTGCCTTGGAAACTAAAAATAAGTTTGACTTTGTTGATGGTTCTATTGTTCGTCCCAAAGATAACGATGTTCTTGCTAGACAATGGGACAAGTGTAACTCAGTTGTCTTATCCTGGATTTTAAATTCTATTTCTGAGGAACTGTATGTTAGTCAGGAATTTTCAAAAATAGCTTCACATGTTTGGACGGAATTAAAGGAAACATATGATAAAGTTGATGGATCTGTCACTTTTAATCTACATCATAAAATCAACTCTTTAAGTCAAAATGGAGCTTCTGTTTCTGACTATTATCACAAGTTAAATGCACTATGGAAGCAGTTTGATGCATTGGTCAAACTGCCTTCATGCACGTGAAATGCCTCTCATGATTTTTTGAAACATAACCAATTAATCAAGTTAATGCAGTTTTTGATGGGTCTGGATGATCATTATGTTCATATTCGAAGTAACATTTTGACTACAGACCCTCTTCCCTCTGTTAAAAGTGCCTTTTCCTTGGTATCTAGAGAAGAATCCCATAGAGGAGGGACTCGACCCTCTGATACCAAGGGACAACATTCTACCTTCTTTGGAAAAACAAATGGAAATAAGAAAAACTTTGGAAAAATATCACTTACTTGTAAGCATTGTGGGTTAAATGGACATACCATTGAAAGATGTTACAAGTTAATTGGTTTTCCAAAAGATTTTCAGTTTACCAAACCTAAAAATGGACAGTCATTTAAGTCTTCTGTTGGAAATGCTTGTTCTACTGAGAATCCTGTTCATAATCCAAGCACTTCTAATTTGTTAACAAAAGATCAGATTAATAAACTTCTGTCCTTGATAGATCACAAACAGTCCGAAGGAATAGCTGCTAACATGGCAGGGAATTTTTACACTAATATGGGAAATCTGTCTAATGTGTCTCATAAGCTATCTAGTTCTGGTTGGATAATTGATTCAGGTGCAAATCAGCATATGACCACCTCTTCTTCTCATCTTGAAAATCTTATGGATGTTTCAGATTTAAATCTTAAAGTAACACAACCAAATGGAGAAGAGGCAAAAATAAATCAAATTGGAAATTACATATTTAATAATAGGGTCATGTTGTATGATGTACATGTTATTCCTGATTTCCATGTGAATCTGTTATCTGTTCATAAAATTGCTAGAGATAGTAAAATCTTTGCATTGTTTGATGAATATAAATGCTACCTCCTCCATGACTTTCAGCCCAGGAAAATTATGGGGACCGGTGGTGAACAAGGAGGTTTATACTTCTTGGATAAACTATCCACGGGTGAGTCTTTTGACTCAAAGTCAAATCTGTCTATAATGTGTTGTGTCTCACGCCAGTTATGGCACAGTCGGTTGGGACATCAAGCTGATCTTGTCCTTAATGTACTAAAAGAAACACTTAATCTAGGAAGTGATCGACCATCACCCCCTTGTGATATTTGTCACATGGCCAAACAGGCCCGTGACAAATTCAGTTTGAGCAATCATACCACTACTGTGCTTGGTGAATTAATTCACCTGGACCTTTGGGGACCCTATCGCGTACCAAGTAAGGAAGGTTTTCGGTTCTTTTTTACTATTGTTGATGATTATTCTAGATGTGTTTGGGTATATTTGTTGAAAAGCAAAGATGAAGTGGTTGACAATATTGTTGCATTTCACATCATGTTTTTTACTCAGTTTGGCAAACGTGTTAAAACCTTCAGAAGTGATAATGGGACAGAGTTTGTGAATAATAAAGTAGTTGAGTTTTTTAGGACCAATGGAATAATACATCAAACTACCTTTGTTTATACACCCCAGCAAAATGGGGTGGCAGAACGTAAACATAGGCATTTACTTAATGTGGCTAGAGCATTAATGTTTCAAGGAAATATTCCATTGAATATGTGGATAAAGTGCATATTAACAGCTACTTACCTTATTAATCGCACTCCTTCCTCTGTATTACATGGAAAATGTCCTTATGAAATTGTTTTTGGTTTTACACCTGTATTGACTCATCTTCGGAATTTTGGATGTTTATGTTTTGCTGTCAAACCTAACGTCTCTGATAAGTTTTCTGCTAAATCTAAAAAATGTGTTCACTTGGGTTATTCTAATTCAAAAAAAGGTTATAGACTTTATAGTCTGGAATCAAAGCAGATTATTGTATCAAGAGATGTTAAGTTTTACGAAAACATTTTTCCTTTTAAGATGAGTACTAATTTTCATGAACATGAGTACAATGATATTAGTTCATTAAATTTCTTTGATTCTGTTTATTTTCAAACTAGTGACCCTACTTCTAGTAAGGGTTCAGTCTAATAATGATGAACATTTGGAGTCCCCTCCTGAGGGTAGTAGTTCTGACTCTATTATTACTTCTATTCGAAAATCTAATAGACCATCTAACTTACCTAAGAAATTTGATGACTATGTTGTTGAAGGTAAAGTTAAATATGGTATTGAAAAGGTAATCAATTATTCTAGACTTAGTACAAATAATTTTTGTTTTGTATCTACATTAAATAAGTCATTTGAACCTGATAGCTTCTTCGAAGCTAGTAAAGACCAGAACTGGGTAGATGCTATGAACACTGAGATGGAAGCCCTGTATAGAAATGGAACTTGGGTTCTAACTGAGTTACCACCAGGTCGTAAGTCTCTAGGGTGTAGATGGATACATAAAATAAAATACAAATCCACTGGAGAAATTGAAAGATACAGAGCACGACTTGTAGCCAAGGGCTACAGTCAACGTGAACATCTTGACTACGAGGAAACTTTTTCTCTGGTAGTAAAGATGGTCACTGTGAGGTGTGTAATTGCACTTGTTGTTCAAAATCGGTGGCCATTGTACCAACTGGATGTAAATAACGCTTTTCTCTATGGAGACTTAGAAGAGGAAGTTTACATGAGTTTGCCACCGGGATATTTCTCACCCAATGACAAACGAGTTTGCAAGGTTGTGAAGTCCTTATATGGACTAAAACAAGCCCCTCGGCAGTGGTATGCCAAACTCTCTTCGTGTTTATATGAGCATGGTTTTGCTCAAAGTACCTGTGACTATTCATTGTTTACTAAATCTTCAAATAATTTTTTTATAGTTTTGTTGGTATATGTTGATGATATAGTTATAACTGGTAATTCAAAATCTGAGATTGAGCGTGTTAAAAGTCATTTGCAATCAAGTTTCAAAATAAAAGATTTGGGTTTTCTAAAATTCTTTTTAGGTATTGAGATTTTGGAAACTGACAAAGGTTTGTGTATGTCTCAAAGAAAGTACTGTTTGGAACTTTTGAGTGATTTTGGATACCTAGGTTGCAAGCCAATAAATACTTCAATGGACATGAATCTTGTAGTGACTGATTCTGTTGGATCAGAATCTAAAGATCCCCCTTTAAAGGATTTTTCTAGGTATCAAGATTGATTGGTAGACTTATTTATCTGTTAGCCACTCGTCCAGACATTGCTTTTGCTGTACACTGTTTGAGCCAGTTCATGCACTCCCCTCGTTTATCTCATCTCAAACTAGCACTTAGAGTTCTGAGGTATTTGAAGGGTTCTCCTGGTAAGGGTATTTATTTCTCTGAGTGTTTATCCACTGATTTTAAACTTATTGCCTTTGTTGACGCTGACTGGGGGAAGTGTTTGTCAACTAGAAGGTCGGTAACTGGGTATTGTTTGTTTTTAGGAAATTGTATGGTTTCATGGAGGACCAAGAAACAAACAGCGGTTTCTCGCTCTTCTGCTGAATCCGAGTATAGAGTAATGGTTGCTGCTCTATGTGAAATTATCTGGGTAGTTAGTATTTTGACTGATTTAAAAGTTGACAATTTGCTTCCAATAAGTTTAAATTGTGACAACAAATCAGCTATTCAAATTGCTAACAATCCGGTGTTTCACGAAAGGACCAAACATATTGAAATTGATGTTCACCAAGTAAGAAATAAAGTTTCAACTGGAATGATTAAAACTGTGAAAGTACCATCTACTGAAAATCCAGCTGATATCTTTACAAAGTCACTTGGTGTAAATCAACATAATTATCTTATATCAAAATTAAATATGTTGGATCTTTTCCGATGTCAAGATTGAGGGCTGATGTTAAAACCTAAAGTCATTAATAACCAATCTTGTCATCTCTTGGTTTAACTTATTTTAGTTTTAATGTTTTGTTATATTACGAGGACTATTCTTGACATAATTACAAAGTTGTGGATGGCGCTGCAACAGAAAAGAGAAGAAAGGGTAGCGGAGCAATAACTGAGGCTGGAGGGTGTATTCTGCAAAGGACTAGTTAGCAAATAATCGTTTGTATATATAGAATGCGATTTAGGGTTTTAGTTAATTCTTCAGTTTTGTGTTTCATTAGTTTTCCTCTCTCTCTCACACAGTATACGATTAGGGTTTCTGTAGATTAGATTTCTTCATATCTTCAAAGCTCTTGAAGATGTTATGAGTGACGAGTGTATTGTAGTGAGGTTTTCATTTGTAAGTTTTGTTTGTTAAATAAATGGTTTGATTAAGAGTTTTAATAGTACCCCGATAGGTGGTTAGTAGCTCGGTATACCATAATACATAAACTTCAAAAGCATGTCACAACACATGTGATCACACTAGATGCATAACAAAACATACTCATTACAAACAAATCAAAAGGGTATTTTAATGTACAAAAATATTGACTGCTCTCTTTAAAACTTTATAATTCCGAACACACTTTATTGGACAACTTTCAAATCGAAAAGGACTTGAAATAATATGAATGTGGTAAATCATTAACATAACTTTGTGTACGAACCTTTACAAAATATCTTAAAACAAAGACGTACGGCGAGTCAAATCTGAACGTAGACTAGGAATTTGACACTCACAACATTTCGAAATCAAGTCGGACTATTTTCAGCACTTTACACGCTTACAAATCCAATATTTCGTCATAATTCCAGTAAGTTTTATAAAACTATATCTAAACAGAAGTTTTACGTAAAAGTCTTGTGATTCCAAAGAATCAAGAATGAACTGAATCAGATTTAAAATGAATTATATACGAATTTTTGAAAACAGTCGCTCTGTTTTTGTCTAAAACGAGACCAGTTTCGGAAAACACAGATTTTAGACGCCTTAGCATAAAAATTACAGTTTCCTCATGTGACAGTAAATCGTAGACGACGTCTCCAGCTTTTCAAAAATATATTGTATGCCTTAATCCGATAAACGAGTGAATTGTTATGATTTTAACAAATAACACGAATTTTTCAGGAAAAAAAAATCAGCATATCATATATAGAGTTTAATGTTTCTAAATATTCGGTTTTTGATTTATTATATGTTAAAACCGAAAGAATACACACCCGAGAATACACACGAACAAACAATCAACTAAATCGATACCAAATCGAATAGAACGAATCGAAAGAAAATACATTATTGATACCAAATCGAATAGAACGATTCGAAAGAAAAACGAAGAAACCATACACGTATTCAACGAATCAAACAAACGCATTTCGAAGAGAATTCGTACACATATATAATGGATCAAATTAAATAAACGAGGGAACATAGAGAATCCGTACCTTAACCAATGATTGATCCCTTAGATGGCTTCAACAAATACAAAGCCTTTAAAATCGCAATCCCGACTTCAAACACGAATCCAACTTCAAACCCCAAATATTAATGCTTGAAACTCCAAGAACTTCAACCTTAACTCTTGTTTTTCCTTTCTTTACTAAACCCTAGGCGATTTAATGGTATAAAACAAAAAGATTGATACAACTTAAAATACTAATTTTATTAATAAACAAATCGTCAAAACTTAAGAGATATCCAATTTTATTTTATTTTATTCCCTAAAATCCTAATTTGCATAAAACTACTGCACCAATTTTGATGAACCAAGAGGTTATCCCAAATTTTTTAAAGTTTCCTATATAATTCAACTTCTCAAATAATAGGATGAAAAATTAAAATCCTAATTTGACTATATATCTAATGGCGCCAATTTTCATTCAATAGGTGATCCAAGATTTCCAAGTTTTGCTTGTTGACAAAATAGTCCATCTAATTTCACAAGGTTCCAAACTTATACCAATATTTTGCATATTAATTTCTTAATAGAAAATGCGGGATATTACAATCTACCCCCTTAATAAAATTCTGTCATCGGAATTTAAGTAAATATTATTATCAAACAAACAACCAAATACCGGTCTTCAAGATTCAAGCACAAATGTAGACTACCTTACCTTGCGAGTTCTCAAAATTGAATCAAGATATCGGTCAATAGATACTTAGTTAACATATCTTAATCTTCAAATATGCAAGCGGTAAGGTTATTACAATCCACCCACTAAAAGAATTTCGTCTTCCAAGTTCATCACCCTAAGTCTCAAAATATCAACGTTCACAAGTCACAATTCAATCTTATACAAGAAATAAAAGACCAAAATTATTTCATAATGCTAGTTGACATCTCAACTAGAATAACTCTATAAAAATGTACCAAAATATCCACCAAAATCACGCATTTAAAAATACCATACATCTTAATTCTAGATACAAAATTGCACAAACTAATATTGCTTTAGAAATCAATTTTTAACTCTAATCATTTGACTTGAGCATTCAAGTATCTCCAAATAAACATCTTAAATTATAAAGATGGCAACCCATAATTCCGTCCCTGATCATATATAAAACTGATATCGGGAAACGTTAAGTATCTTATAACAATTTACCGAAAACCACATATTAGCGTCAATAATATGTCATCCAACATTTCAACTAATCCTTATAAGACCTTCTAGTTAACTTTCATATTTCTTAGAGAACACATAATTATTTCATCAATACTTTTACATTCTAAGTTTACCAAATCACAACTTTCCTTATGGATAATCAAAGTCGACAATTACAACTATATCATCCATTCGAAGGTCCTAAAACATAAACTCTTAAGACTATTGGCTTAACAAACTCATCCACTTAATTTATATAGTCTCCTAGAAAATTGGATCGCCTATTACATTACGGTAACATCCACGTATTTTAACCATGAACAAATCATGCAAAGACTTGAATAACACACCTTAAATTACATTTTTATCGACAAACTTCATCAATCTAACTAATAATCTCAAACAATAATTCATCAATCCTAGAGCCAACTAAGAAGACATTTAGGATAACAAAACTAATTCGAACCACCACGCTTCCGCTACACAACTTAGATATATTCACATAATCTACCCATACTAACACGTCAAACCTATTTGGTTTTCTACAAGATAGAACCTAGAGCTCTGATACCATTTGTAACACCCCCTTCCCGAGATGGAAAAGGAGGTTACATTCAAACCTAAAACAAACCGTCAACAAAAGCATACAAAGCACTATAAAACTATATTTAAAAATAAACACCATCAAATATAACAATTGCCTCGTACGATACATTTTCTTTCTTCCAAACTTGTTTTACAACATCAACCAAACTTACATTTTCTTACCAACATACCTCTTAGATCTGAGAATACGTCGGATCCCTTACTCCTTAGATTCCCTTACTCCTTAGATTCCCTTCGAATACCTGCCGCGAAGAAAGAAATGCGGCTGAGCCAAACGCTCAGTGCACAAATACAATAGATAACCAACGAATAATCGAACTAAGCACCGAATAATAATAAAAATCAGGTTTCAGGCAACGAACATACTCTAAAGACGACACTCGAAGTTCTAAGTGTTCATCAAAACTAGATTGAGCATAAGACACACAAGATGTAGCTTCAACGACAACATACGGAAATACTCATAACCAAGAAACAAAATTAAAAGACGTTGGACCGAACAAATTGATTTTAACATGTTTAATCAAACCGTAAACAAATGAATATTTACAAATTCGTTATTTCACAACAACAATTATCGTCAAAGATCAAAATTGTCAAATCATAACAAACACATATCAGTATATTCCAAACGAATATAAGAAACTTAAATCAAAATCATACCAAATGATTGTATACCGAGCTCGAATAACGCATACACTTGCATATCAACCGACGTGATAAGTGTCAGACATTTGGCCACACAGGCCCGTACGTTGGGTAGGAAATCCAGACATACTAAATGTGAGATGCGACATTGGGCATTACACCGACATCCACCCTACAACCATATCACATAAACTAGGGTCGACCCATACGCCTCCTGAATAATATCACCCATCACACCATGGCCAGCTCTCACCAGAGCACAAAAATAAATCGAAAGGAGACGTTGTGGACTAATCACACCACCACGGTAGTGTCGCGCCATCGGTGCCACAATGACGTGCCTATGGTATCTGTTAAAACATAAAGTTATTAATAACCAATCTTGTCATCTCTTGGTTTAACTTATTTTAGTTTTAATGTTTTGTTATATTACGAGGACTATTCTTGACATAATTACAAAGTTGTGGATGGCGCTGCAACAGAAAAGAGAAGAAAGGGTAGCGGAGCAATAACTGAGGCTGGAGGGTGTATTCTGCAAAGGACTAGTTAGCAAATAATCGTTCGTATATATAGAATGTGATTTAGGGTTTTAGTTAATTCTTCAGTTTTGTGTTTCATTAGTTTTCCTCTCTCTCTCACACAATATACGATTAGGGTTTATGTAGATTAGATTTCTTCATATCTTCAAAGCTCTTGAAGATGTTATGAGTGACGAGTGTATTGTAGTGAGGTTTTCATTTGTAAGTTTTGTTTGTTAAATAAATGGTTTGATTATGAGTTTTAATATGGTATCAGAGCACAATCGATTCTGTGGTGCTCTTCTTTGTGACGAATGATAATGTTCTTCTTTCGTTATTCTGCTAAATGAAGTTTTGAATCTCAGATTATTTTGTTTTTCTTCATTATCGTGTTGTGTTGAAAGTTTCTGTTAACGATCTTGTATCTTCTTCTGATTATTCTCTTTTGAATATGTTTTTCATCATAGTTCTTTTTCAACAAAACGTTTCTCTTCACTATTGGAAATACTAACAAGGAATCCTGTCTGTGTGCCCTTATATTTTCATCCCTGTGTGACTATCGTTTTTTTGCCTAAGTGTTCATTATGACTGGAGCTGCATCTCCCAAGTCTCCAGAGTCCTAATCTGTGATTGGGAAGCTGGACTTTGGAGATCCTCTGTATCTCCATGCTAGTGACACTACAGGTGTGTCCATCTTAAATATGAAACTTAGTGGGACTGATAACTACAAGGTATGGTCATGTGCTATGACTCTTGCCTTGGAAACTAAAAATAAGTTTGACTTTGTTGATGGTTCTATTGTTCGTCCCAAAGATAACGATGTTCTTGCTAGACAATGGGACAAGTGTAACTCAGTTGTCTTATCCTGGATTTTAAATTCTATTTCTGAGGAACTGTATGTTAGTCAGGTATTTTCAAAAATAGCTTCACATGTTTGGACGGAATTAAAGGAAACATATGATAAAGTTGATGGATCTGTCACTTTTAATCTACATCATAAAATCAACTCTTTAAGTCAAAATGGAGCTTCTGTTTCTGACTATTATCACAAGTTAAATGCACTATGGAAGCAGTTTGATGCATTGGTCAAACTGCTTTCATGCACGTGCAATGCCTCTCATGATTTTTTGAAACATAACCAATTAATCAAGTTAATGCAGTTTTTGATGGGTCTGGATGATCATTATGTTCATATTCGAAGTAACATTTTGACTACAGACCCTCTTCCCTCTGTTAAAAGTGCCTTTTCCTTGGTATCTAGAGAAGAATCCCATAAAGGAGGGACTCGACCCTCTGATACCAAGGGACAACATTCTACCTTCTTTGGAAAAACAAATGGAAATAAGAAAAACTTTGGAAAAATATCACTTACTTGTAAGCATTGTGGGTTAAATGGACATACCATTGAAAGATGTTACAAGTTAATTGGTTTTCCAAAAGATTTTCAGTTTACCAAACCTAAAAATGGACAGTCATTTAAGTCTTCTGTTGGAAATGCTTGTTCTACTGAGAATCCTGTTCATAATCCAAGCACTTCTAATCTGTTAACAAAAGATCAGATTAATAAACTTCTGTCCTTGATAGATCACAAACAGTCCGAAGGAATATCTGCTAACATGGCAGGTAATTTTTACTCTAATATGGGAAATCTGTCTAATGTGTCTCATAAGCTATCTAGTTCTGGTTGGATAATTGATTCAGGTGCAAATCAGCATATGACCACCTCTTCTTCTCATCTTGAAAATCTTATGGATGTTTCAGATTTAAATCTTAAAGTAACACAACCAAATGGAGAAGAGGCAAAAATAAATCAAATTGGAAATTACATATTTAATAATAGGGTCATGTTGTATGATGTACTTGTTATTCCTGATTTCCATGTGAATCTGTTATCTGTTCATAAAATTGCTAGAGATAGTAAAATCTTTGCATTGTTTGATGAATATAATTGCTACCTCCTCCAGGACTTTCAGCCCAGGAAAATTATGGGGACCGGTGGTGAACAAGGAGGTTTATACTTCTTGGATAAACTATCCATGGGTGAGTCTTTTGACTCAAAGTCAAATCTGTCTATAATGTGTTGTGCCTCACGCCAGTTATGGCACAGTCGGTTGGGACATCAAGCTGATCCTGTCCTTAATGTACTAAAAGAAACACTTAATCTAGGAAGTGATCGACCATCACCCCCTTGTGATATTTGTCACATGGCCAAACAGGCCCGTGACAAATTCAGTTTGAGCAATCATACCACTACTGTGCTTGGTGAATTAATTCACCTGGACCTTTGGGGACCCTATCGGGTACCAAGTAAGGAAGGTTTTCGGTTCTTTTTTACTATTGTTGATGATTATTCTAGATGTGTTTGGGTATATTTGTTGAAAAGCAAAGATGAAGTGGTTGACAATATTGTTGCATTTCACATCATGTTTTTTACTCAGTTTGGCAAACGTGTTAAAACCTTCAGAAGTGATAATGGGACAGAGTTTGTGAATAATAAAGTAGGTGAGTTTTTTAGGACCAATGGAATAATACATCAAACTACTACCTGTGTTTATACACCCCAGCAAAATGGGGTGGCAGAACGTAAACATAGGCATTTACTTAATGTGGCTAGAGCATTAATGTTTCAAGGAAATATTCCATTGAATATGTGGATAAAGTGCATATTAACAGCTACTTACCTTATTAATCGCACTCCTTCCTCTGTATTACATGGAAAATGTCCTTATGAAATTGTTTTTGGTTTTACACCTGTATTGACACATCTTCGGAATTTTGGATGTTTATGTTTTGCTGTCAAACCTAACGTCTCTGATAAGTTTTCTGCTAAATCTAAAAAATGTGTTCACTTGGGTTATTCTAATTCAAAAAAAGGTTATAGACTTTATAGTCTGGAATCAAAGCAGATTATTGTATCAAGAGATGTTAAGTTTTACGAAAACATTTTTCCTTTTAAGATGAGTACTAATTTTCATGAACATGAGTACAATGATATTAGTTCATTAAATTTCTTTGATTCTGTTTATTTTCAAACTAATGACCCTGCTTCTAGAAGGCCGATGATGAAATTAGGGTGAATTCTCCAAATGAGAGTGGTTTAAATCAGTCTGAACATAGAAGCAACCGTGAACCACTTGGAAGCCAAAATAGGGCTGTCGGGTCCAATGACCATGGTGGTACTAACGGTAGTAATGAGGCTGGTAGAGCCGTCGGGTCTAATGACCCTGGTAGTACTCAAGGTACCAGCGGTTCACAAGCTACTGGGACAATTAAGGGTTCAGTCTAATAATGATGAACATTTGGAGTCCCCTCCTGAGGGTAGTAGTTCTGACTCTATTATTACTTCTATTCGCAAATCTAATAGACCATCTAACTTACCTAAGAAATTTGATGACTATGTTGTTGAAGGTAAAGTTAAATATGGTATTGAAAAGGTAATCAATTATTCTAGACTTAGTACAAATAATTTTTGTTTTGTATCTACATTAAATAAGTCATTTGAACCTGATAGCTTCTTCGAAGCTAGTAAAGACCAGAACTGGGTAGATGCTATGAACACTGAGATGGAAGCCCTGTATAGAAATGGAACTTGGGTTCTAACTGAGTTACCACCAGGTCGTAAGTCTATAGGGTGTAGATGGATACATAAAATAAAATACAAATCCACTGGAGAAATTGAAAGATACAGAGCACGACTTGTAGCCAAGGGCTACAGTCAACGTGAACATCTTGACTACGAGGAAACTTTTTCTCTGGTAGTAAAGATGGTCACTGTGAGGTGTGTAATTGCACTTGTTGCTCAAAATCGGTGGCCATTGTACCAACTGGATGTAAATAACGCTTTTCTCTATGGAGACTTAGAAGAGGAAGTTTACATGAGTTTGCCACCGGGATATTTCTCACCCAATGACAAACGAGTTTGCAAGGTTGTGAAGTCCTTATATGGACTAAAACAAGCCCCTCGGCAGTGGTATGCCAAACTCTCTTCGTGTTTATATGAGCATGGTTTTGCTCAAAGTACCTGTGACTATTCATTGTTTACTAAATCTTCAAATAATTTTTTTATAGTTTTGTTGGTATATGTTGATGATATAGTTATAACTGGTAATTCAAAATCTGAGATTGAGCGTGTTAAAAGTCATTTGCAATCAAGTTTCAAAATAAAAGATTTGGGTTTTCTAAAATTCTTTTTAGGTATTGAGATTTTGGAAACTGACAAAGGTTTGTGTATGTCTCAAAGAAAGTACTGTTTGGAACTTTTGAGTGATTTTGGATACCTAGGTTGCAAGCCAATAAATACTTCAATGGACATGAATCTTGTAGTGACTGATTATGTTGGATCAGAATCTAAAGATCCCCCTTTAAAGGATTTTTCTAGGTATCAAGATTGATTGGTAGACTTATTTATCTGTTAGCCACTCGTCCAGACATTGCTTTTGCTGTACACTGTTTGAGCCAGTTCATGCACTCCCCTCGTTTATCTCATCTCAAACTAGCACTTAGAGTTCTGAGGTATTTGAAGGGTTCTCCTGGTAAGGGTATTTATTTCTCTGAGTGTTTATCCACTGATTTTAAACTTATTGCCTTTGTTGACGCTGACTGGGGGAAGTGTTTGTCAACTAGAAGGTCGGTAACTGGGTATTGTTTGTTTTTAGGAAATTGTATGGTTTCATGGAGGACCAAGAAACAAACAGCGGTTTCTCGCTCTTCTGCTGAATCCGAGTATAGAGCAATGGTTGCTGCTCTATGTGAAATTATCTGGGTAGTTAGTATTTTGACTGATTTAAAAGTTGACAATTTGCTTCCAATAAGTTTAAATTGTGACAACAAATCAGCTATTCAAATTGCTAACAATCCGGTGTTTCACGAAAGGACCAAACATATTGAAATTGATGTTCACCAAGTAAGAAATAAAGTTTCAACTGGAATGATTAAAACTGTGAAAGTACCATCTACTGAAAATCCAGCTGATATCTTTACAAAGTCACTTGGTGTAAATCAACATAATTATCTTATATCAAAATTAAATATGTTGGATCTTTTCCGATGTCAAGATTGAGGGCTGATGTTAAAACCTAAAGTCATTAATAACCAATCTTGTCATCTCTTGGTTTAACTTATTTTAGTTTTAATGTTTTGTTATATTACGAGGACTATTCTTGACATAATTACAAAGTTGTGGATGGCGCTGCAACAGAAAAGAGAAGAAAGGGTAGCGGAGCAATAACTGAGGCTGGAGGGTGTATTCTGCAAAGGACTAGTTAGCAAATAATCGTTTGTATATATAGAATGCGATTTAGGGTTTTAGTTAATTCTTCAGTTTTGTGTTTCATTAGTTTTCCTCTCTCTCTCACACAGTATACGATTAGGGTTTCTGTAGATTAGATTTCTTCATATCTTCAAAGCTCTTGAAGATGTTATGAGTGACGAGTGTATTGTAGTGAGGTTTTCATTTGTAAGTTTTGTTTGTTAAATAAATGGTTTGATTAAGAGTTTTAATAGTACCCCGATAGGTGGTTAGTAGCTCGGTATACCATAATACATAAACTTCAAAAGCATGTCACAACACATGTGATCACACTAGATGCATAACAAAACATACTCATTACAAACAAATCAAAAGGGTATTTTAATGTACAAAAATATTGACTGCTCTCTTTAAAACTTTATAATTCCGAACACACTTTATTGGACAACTTTCAAATCGAAAAGGACTTTAAATAATATGAATGTGGTAAATCATTAACATAACTTTGTGTACGAACCTTTACAAAATATCTTAAAACAAAGACGTACGGCGAGTCAAATCTGAACGTAGACTAGGAATTTGACACTCACAACATTTCGAAATCAAGTCGGACTATTTTCAGCACTTTACACGCTTACAAATCCAATATTTCGTCATAATTCCAGTAAGTTTTATAAAACTATATCTAAACAGAAGTTTTACGTAAAAGTCTTGTGATTCCAAAGAATCAAGAATGAACTGAATCAGATTTAAAATGAATTATATACGAATTTTTGAAAACAGTCGCTCTGTTTTTGTCTAAAACGAGACCAGTTTCGGAAAACACAGATTTTAGACGCCTTAGCATAAAAATTACAGTTTCCTCATGTGACAGTAAATCGTAGACGACGTCTCCAGCTTTTCAAAAATATATTGTATGCCTTAATCCGATAAACGACTGAATTGTTATGATTTTAACAAATAACACGAATTTTTCAGGAAAAAAAAATCAGCATATCATATATAGAGTTTAATGTTTCTAAATATTCGGTTTTTGATTTATTATATGTTAAAACCGAAAGAATACACACCCGAGAATACACACGAACAAACAATCAACTAAATCGATACCAAATCGAATAGAACGAATCGAAAGAAAATACATTATTGATACCAAATCGAATAGAACGATTCGAAAGAAAAACGAAGAAACCATACACGTATTCAACGAATCAAACAAACGCATTTCGAAGAGAATTCGTACACATATATAATGGATCAAATTAAATAAACGAGGGAACATAGAGAATCCGTACCTTAACCAATGATCGATCCCTTAGATGGCTTCAACAAATACAAAGCCTTTAAAATCGCAATCCCGACTTCAAACACGAATCCAACTTCAAACCCCAAATATTAATGCTTGAAACTCCAAGAACTTCAACCTTAACTCTTGTTTTTCCTTTCTTTACTAAACCCTAGGCGATTTAATGGTATAAAACAAAAAGATTCATACAACTTAAAATACTAATTTTATTAATAAACAAATCGTCAAAACTTAAGAGATATCCAATTTTATTTTATTTTATTCCCTAAAATCCTAATTTGCATAAAACTACTGCACCAATATTTCACAAGGTTCCAAACTTATACCAATATTTTGCATATTAATTTCTTAATAGAAAATGCGGGATATTACAATCTACCCCCTTAATAAAATTCCGTCATCGGAATTTAAGTAAATATTATTATCAAACAAACAACCAAATACCGGTCTTCAAGATTCAAGCACAAATGTAGACTACCTTACCTTGCGAGTTCTCAAAATTGAATCAAGATATCGGTCAATAGATACTTAGTTAACATATCTTAATCTTCAAATATGCAAGCGGTAAGGTTATTACAATCCACCCACTAAAAGAATTTCGTCTTCCAAGTTCATCACCCTAAGTCTCAAAATATCAACGTTCACAAGTCACAATTCAATCTTATACAAGAAATAAAAGACCAAAATTATTTCATAATGCTAGTTGACATCTCAACTAGAATAACTCTATAAAAATGTACCAAAATATCCACCAAAATCACGCATTTAAAAATACCATACATCTTAATTCTAGATACAAAATTGCACAAACTAATATTGCTTTAGAAATCAATTTTTAACTCTAATCATTTGACTTGAGCATTCAAGTATCTCCAAATAAACATCTTAAATTATAAAGATGGCAACCCATAATTCCGTCCCTGATCATATATAAAACTGATATCGGGAAACGTTAAGTATCTTATAACAATTTGCCGAAAACCACATATTAGCGTCAATCATATGTCATCCAACATTTCAACTAATCCTTATAAGACCTTCTAGTTAACTTTCATATTTCTTAGAGAACACATAATCATTTCATCAATACTTTTACATTCTAAGTTTACCAAATCACAACTTTCCTTATGGATAATCAAAGTCGACAATTACAACTATATCATCCATTCGAAGGTCCTAAAACATAAACTCTTAAGACTATTGGCTTAACAAACTCATCCACTTAATTTATATAGTCTCCTAGAAAATTGGATCGCCTATTACATTACGGTAACATCCACGTATTTTAACCATGAACAAATCATGCAAAGACTTGAATAACACACCTTAAATTACATTTTTATCGACAAACTTCATCAATCTAACTAATAATCTCAAACAATAATTCATCAATCCTAGAGCCAACTAAGAAGACATTTAGGATAACAAAACTAATTCGAACCACCACGCTTCCGCTACACAACTTAGATATATTCACATAATCTACCCATACTAACACGTCAAACCTATTTGGTTTTCTACAAGATAGAACCTAGAGCTCTGATACCATTTGTAACACCCCCTTCCCGAGATGGAAAAGGAGGTTACATTCAAACCTAAAACAAACCGTCAACAAAAGCATACAAAGCACTATAAAACTATATTTAAAAATAAACACCATCAAATATAACAATTGCCTCGTACGATACATTTTCTTTCTTCCAAACTTGTTTTACAACATCAACCAAACTTACATTTTCTTACCAACATACCTCTTAGATCTGAGAATACGTCGGATCCCTTACTCCTTAGATTCCCTTACTCCTTAGATTCCCTTCGAATACCTGCCGCGAAGAAAGAAATGCGGCTGAGCCAAACGCTCAGTGCACAAATACAATAGATAACCAACGAATAATCGAACTAAGCACCGAATAATAATAAAAATCAGGTTTCAGGCAACGAACATACTCTAAAGACGACACTCGAAGTTCTAAGTGTTCATCAAAACTAGATTGAGCATAAGACACACAAGATGTAGCTTCAACGACAACATACGGAATTACTCATAACCAAGAAACAAAATTAAAAGACGTTGGACCGAACAAATTGATTTTAACATGTTTAATCAAACCGTAAACAAATGAATATTTACAAATTCGTTATTTCACAACAACAATTATCGTCAAAGATCAAAATTGTCAAATCATAACAAACACATATCAGTATATTCCAAACGAATATAAGAAACTTAAATCAAAATCATACCAAATGATTGTATACCGAGCTCGAATAACGCATACACTTGCATATCAACCGACGTGATAAGTGTCATACATTTGGCCACACAGGCCCGTACGTTGGGTAGGAAATCCAGACATACTAAATGTGAGATGCGACATTGGGCATTACACCGACATCCACCCTACAACCATATCACATAAACTAGGGTCGACCCATACGCCTCCTGAATAATATCACCCATCACACCATGGCCAGCTCTCACCAGAGCACAAAAATAAATCGAAAGGAGACGTTGTGGACTAATCACACCACCACGGTAGTGTCGCGCCATTGGTGCCACAATGACGTGCCTATGGTACCTGTTAAAACATAAAGTCATTAATAACCAATCTTGTCATCTCTTGGTTTAACTTATTTTAGTTTTAATGTTTTGTTATATTACGAGGACTATTCTTGACATAATTACAAAGTTGTGGATGGCGCTGCAACAGAAAAGAGAAGAAAGGGTAGCGGAGCAATAACTGAGGCTGGAGGGTGTATTCTGCAAAGGACTAGTTAGCAAATAATCGTTCGTATATATAGAATGTGATTTAGGGTTTTAGTTAATTCTTCAGTTTTGTGTTTCATTAGTTTTCCTCTCTCTCTCACACAGTATACGATTAGGGTTTCTGTAGATTAGATTTCTTCATATCTTCAAAGCTCTTGAAGATGTTATGAGTGACGAGTGTATTGTAGTGAGGTTTTCATTTGTAAGTTTTGTTTGTTAAATAAATGGTTTGATTAAGAGTTTTAATATGGTATCAGAGCGCAATCGATTCTGTGGTGCTCTTCTTTGTGACGAATGGTAATGTTCTTCTTTCGTTATTCTGCTAAATGAAGTTTTGAATCTCAGATTATTTTGTTTTTCTTCATTATCGTGTTGTGTTGAAAGTTTCTGTTAACGATCTTGTATCTTCTTCTGATTATTCTCTTTTGAATATGTTTTTCATCATAGTTCTTTTTCAACAAAACGTTTCTCTTCACTATTGGAAATACTAACAAGTTCTTGAATAGTTCTTGCTATTGTCCATATTGTTTTTCCAAAAACAAAATAATTTGTTTGTCTTGCTTTCACTAGTTAACGGATCGTATTTCTGGATCTGTTGTCCATTAGATCCAGAACAGATCTCGTTCATCACCAGTACATATCTTTTGTTGCTATTGTTTATATTCTTTAAGACAAAATAATCTGTGTATTTTGTTATCATTAGTTCGTGTATCTTGTGTCTGGATCTATTGTTCATCTGATCCAGTACATATCTCGTTCATTACCTTGGATTGGATCATCTGTGTTAGATTCTTCTTCTTTATTGTTTCACTTCTCCTGGATCTAGATCTCCTTTTATTAGATCTGATCTGGATCCAGATATTGGTTGTGCATTTTTTTTCCTCCTTCATTCAGTTAAGTACATTTGTAATTGTCACTGAGCTGTGTGACCACGTTATTCCTTTTAAAACTACTTTTCACATTCTGCTCAGTCTTTATCCTTGCATATAAGATCTGAATCTTGTCTTATCATAGATCTGATTTAGATCCGTGTGTCTTGGATATTTGTTGCTCTTTTGCATACAAGATCTGAATCTTGTCTTGTCATAGATCTGATTCAGATCCGTGTGTCTTAGATATTCGTTGTTCTGTGCATTTAGTTTTCAGATCGTTGGTTTTTACTTCTTGACTAAAGTCTCAGTCAACACCCTGTGATTCGAGGAAGATCCTTGTGATCTGGTGAATCGAGGAGGAAGTCCTAGTAGCTGTTTTCCCTTTTTAAACATTAGCTAATCATAGAGGGGTTGCCCTTTCGTCCTATGACTCAAAGATCTGTTGAGTTATATCTCGGTATCGACGAGGATTAGACTGTGATTGTGTTATTTGTTCAGGAGTGATCTGGACCTATCTGGTACGTTCTTATTCTGGACTTATATTTGAAACTCCAGATTGCTCACCTTGTTCCATTGTGCTTCACTCATCCCTCACTGTAAGCGTATTCGTTTATTTCTTGTTGATTGGAATCACTGTAAGTCTTCTCTTACCCTTCTGTGTGGTACCTTGCTATTTTAGATATCTAAGTGGTGGACTTGACCTACCACCCATCGAGTGGCAAGGAATCCTGTCTGTGTGCCCTTATATTTTCATCCCTGTGTGACTATCGTTTTTTTGCCTAAGTGTTCATTATGACTGGAGCTGCATCTCCCAAGTCTCTAGAGTCCTAATCTGTGATTGGGAAGCTGGACTTTGGAGATCCTCTGTATCTCCATGCTAGTGACACTACAGGTGTGTCCATCTTAAATATGAAACTTAGTGGGACTGATAACTACAAGGTATGGTCATGTGCTATGACTCTTGCCTTGGAAACTAAAAATAAGTTTGACTTTGTTGATGGTTCTATTGTTCGTCCCAAAGATAACGATGTTCTTGCTAGACAATGGGACAAGTGTAACTCAGTTGTCTTATCCTGGATTTTAAATTCTATTTCTGAGGAACTGTATGTTAGTCAGGTATTTTCAAAAATAGCTTCACATGTTTGGACGGAGTTAAAGGAAACATATGATAAAGTTAATGGATCTGTCACTTTTAATCTACATCATAAAATCAACTCTTTAAGTCAAAATGGAGCTTCTGTTTCTGACTATTATCACAAGTTAAATGCACTATGGAAGCAGTTTGATGCATTGGTCAAACTGCCTTCATGCACGTGAAATGCCTCTCATGATTTTTTGAAACATAACCAATTAATCAAGTTAATGCAGTTTTTGATGGGTCTGGATGATCATTATGTTCATATTCGAAGTAACATTTTGACTACAGACCCTCTGCCCTCTGTTAAAAGTGCCTTTTCCTTGGTATCTAGAGAAGAATCCCATAAAGGAGGGACTCGACCCTCTGATACCAAGGGACAACATTCTACCTTCTTTGGAAAAAGAAATGGAAATAAGAAAAACTTTGGAAAAACATCACTTACTTGTAAGCATTGTGGGTTAAATGGACATACCATTGAAAGATGTTACAAGTTAATTGGTTTTCCAAAAGATTTTCAATTTACCAAACCTAAAAATGGACAATCATTTAAGTCTTCTGTTGGAAATGCTTGTTCTACTGAGAATCATGTTCATAATCCAAGCACTTCTAATCTGTTAACAAAAGATCAGATTAATAAACTTCTGTCCTTGATAGATCACAAACAGTCCGAAGGAATATCTGCTAACATGGCAGGTAATTTTGACTCTAATATGGGAAATCTGTCTAATGTGTCTCATAAGCTATCTAGTTCTGGTTGGATAATTGATTCAGGTGCAAATCAACATATGACCACCTCTTCTTCTCATCTTGAAAATCTTATGGATGTTTCAGATTAAAATCTTAAAGTAACCCAACCAAATGGAGAAGAGGAAAAAATAAATCAAATTGGAAATTACATATTTAATAATAGGGTCATGTTGTATGATGTACTTGTTATTCCTGATTTCCATGTGAATCTGTTATCTGTTCGTAAAATTGCTAGAGATAGTAAAATCTTTGCATTGTTTGATGAATATAAATGCTACCTCCTCCAGGACTTTCAGCCCAGGAAAATTATGGGAACCGGTAGTGAACAAGGAGGTTTATACTTCTTGGATAAACTATCCACAGGTGAGTCTTTTGACTCAAAGTCAAAGTTGTCTATAATGTGTTGTGTCTCACGCCAGTTATGGCACAGTCGGTTGGGACATCCAGCTGATCCTGTCCTTAATTTACTAAAAGAAACACTTAATCTAGGAAGTGATCGACCATCACCCCCTTGTGATATTTGTCACATGGCCAAACAGGCCCGTGACAAATTCAGTTTGAGCAATCATACCACTACTGTGCTTGGTGAATTAATTCACCTGGACCATTGGGGTCCCTATCGGGTACCAAGTAAGGAAGGTTTTCGGTTCTTTTTTACTATTGTTGATGATTATTCTAGATGTGTTTGGGTATATTTGTTGAAAAGCAAAGATGAAGTGGTTGACAATATTGTTGCATTTCACAGCATGTTTTTTACTCAGTTTGGCAAACGTGTTAAAACCTTCAGAAATGATAATGGGACAGAGTTTGTGAATAATAAAGTAGGTGAGTTTTTAGGACCAATGGAATAATACATCAAACTACCTGTTTTATACACCCCAGCAAAATGGGGTGGCAGAACGTAAACATAGGCATTTACTTAATGTGGCTAGAGCATTAATGTTTCAAGGAAATATTCCATTGAATATGTGGACAAAGTGCATATTAACAGCTACTTACCTTATTAATCGCACTCCTTCCTCTGTATTACATGGAAAATGTCCTTATGAAATTGTTTTTGGTTTTACACCTGTATTGACTCATCTTCAGAATTTTGGATGTTTATGTTTTGATGTCAAACCTAACGTCTCTGATAAGTTTTCTGCTAAATCTGAAAAATGTGTTCACTTGGGTTATTCTAACTCAAAAAAGGGTTATAGACTTTATAGTCTGGAATCAAAGCAGATTATTGTATCAAGAGATGTTAAGTTTTACGAAAACATTTTTCCTTTTAAGATGAGTACTAATTTTCATGAACATGAGTACAATGATATTAGTTCATTAAATTTCTTTGATTCTGTTTATTTTCAAACTAATGACCCTGCTTCTAGAATGCCCGATGATGAAATTAGGGAGAATTCTCCAAATGAGAGTGGTTTAAATCAGTCTGAACATAGAAGCAACCGTGAACCACTTGGAAGCCAAAACAGGGCTGCCGGGTCCAATGACCTTGGTGGTACTAATGGTAGTAATGAGGCTGCTAGAGCCGTCGGGTCTAATGACCCTGGTAGTACTCAAGGTACCAGTGGTTCACAGGCTGCTGGTGGGTTTCGACAATTAAGGGTTCAGTCTAATAATGATGAACATTTGGAGTCCCCTCCTGAGGGTAGTAGTTCTGACTCTATTATTACTTCTATTCGCAAATCTAATAGACCATCTAACTTACCTAAGAAATTTGATGACTATGTTGTTGAAGGTAAAGTTAAATATGGTATTGAAAAGGTAATCAATTATTCTAGACTTGGTACAAATAATTTTTGTTTTGTATCTACATTAAATAAGTCATTTGAACCTGATAGCTTCTTCGAAGCTAGTAAAGACCAAAACTGGGTAGATGCTATGAACACTGAGATGGAAGCCCTGTATAGAAATGGAACTTGGGTTCTAACTGAGTTACCACCAGGTCGTAAGTCTATAGGGTGTAGATGGATATAAAATAAAATACAAATCCACTTGAGAAATTGAAAGATACAGAGCATGACTTGTAGCCAAGGGCTACAGTCAACGTGAACATCTTGACTACGAGGAAACTTTTTCTCTGGTAGTAAAGATGGTCACTGTGAGGTGTGTAATTGCACTTGTTGTTCAAAATCGGTGGCCATTGTACCAACTGGATGTAAATAACGCTTTTCTCTATGGAGACTTAGAAGAGGAAGTTTACATGAGTTTGCCACCGGGATATTTCTCACCCAATGACAAACGAGTTTGCAAGGTTGTTAAGCCCTTATATGGACTCAAACAAGCCCCTCGACAGTGGTATGCCAAACTCTCTTCGTGTTTATATGAGCATGGTTTTGCTCAAAGTACCTGTGACTATTCATTGTTTACTAAATCTTCAAATAATTTTTTTATAGTTTTGCTGGTATATGTTGATGATATAGTTATAACTGGTAATTCAAAATCTGAGATTGAGAGTGTTAAAAGTCATTTGCAATCAAGTTTCAAAATAAAAGATTTGGGTTTTCTAAAATTCTTTTTAGGTATTGAGATTTTGGAAACTGACAAAGGTTTGTGTATGTCTCAAAGAAAGTACTGTTTGGAACTTTTGAGTGGATTTGGATACCTAGGTTGCAAGCCAATAAATACTTCAATGGACATGAATCTTGTAGTGACTGATTCTGTTGGATCAGAATCTAAAGATCCCCATTTAAAGGATTTTTCTGGGTATCAAAGATTGATTGGTAGACTTATTTATCTGTTAGCCACTCGTCCAGACATTGCTTTTGTTGTACACTGTTTGAGCCAGTTCATGCACTCCCCTCGTTTATCTCATCTCAAACTAGCACTTAGAGTTCGGAGGTATTTGAAGGGTTCTCCTGGTAAGGGTATTTATTTCTCTGAGTGTTTATCCACTGATTTTAAACTTACTGCCTTTGTTGACGCTGACTGGGGGAAGTGTTTGTCAACTAGAAGGTCGGTAACTGGGTATTGTTTGTTTTTAGGAAATTGTATGGTTTCATGGAGGAGCAAGAAACAAACAGCGGTTTCTCGCTCTTCTGCTGAATCCGAGTATAGAGCAATGGTTGCTGCTCTATGTGAAATTATCTGGGTAGTTAGTATTTTGACTGATTTAAAAGTTGACAATTTGCTTCCAATAAGTTTAAATTGTGACAACAAATCAGCTATTCAAATTGCTAACAATCCGGTGTTTCACGAAAGGACCAAACATATTGAAATTGATGTTCACCAAGTAAGAAATAAAGTTTCAACTGGAATGATTAAAACTGTGAAAGTACCATCTACTGAAAATCCAGCTGATATCTTTACAAAGTCACTTGGTGTAAATCAACATAATTATCTTATATCAAAATTAAATATGTTGGATCTTTTCCGATGTCAAGATTGAGGGCTGATGTTAAAACATAAAGTCATTAATAACCAATCTTGTCATCTCTTGGTTTAACTTATTTTAGTTTTAATGTTTTGTTATATTACGAGGACTATTCTTGACATAATTACAAAGTTGTGGATGGCGCTGCAACAGAAAAGAGAAGAAAGGGTAGCGGAGCAATAACTGAGGCTGGAGGGTGTATTCTGCAAAGGACTAGTTAGCAAATAATCGTTTGTATATATAGAATGCGATTTAGGGTTTTAGTTAATTCTTCAGTTTTGTGTTTCATTAGTTTTCCTCTCTCTCTCACACACAGTATACGATTAGGGTTTCTGTAGATTAGATTTCTTCATATCTTCAAAGCTCTTGAAGATGTTATGAGTGACGAGTGTATTGTAGTGAGGTTTTCATTTGTAAGTTTTGTTTGTTAAATAAATGGTTTGATTAAGAGTTTTAATAGTACCCCGATAGGTGGTTAGTAGCTCGGTATACCATAATACATAAACTTCAAAAGCATGTCACAACACATGTGATCACACTAGATGCATAACAAAACATACTCATTACAAACAAATCAAAAGGGTATTTTAATGTACAAAAATATTGACTGCTCTCTTTAAAACTTTATAATTCCGAACACACTTTATTGGACAACTTTCAAATCGAAAAGGACTTTAAATAATATGAATGTGGTAAATCATTAACATAACTTTGTGTACGAACCTTTACAAAATATCTTAAAACAAAGACGTACGGCGAGTCAAATCTGAACGTAGACTAAGAATTTGACACTCACAACATTTCGAAATCAAGTCGGACTATTTTCAGCACTTTACACGCTTACAAATCCAATATTTCGTCATAATTCCAGTAAGTTTTATAAAACTATATCTAAACAGAAGTTTTACGTAACAGTCTTGTGATTCCAAAGAATCAAGAATGAACTGAATCAGATTTAAAATGAATTATATACGAATTTTTGAAAACAGTCGCTCTGTTTTGGTCTAAAACAAGACCAGTTTCGGAAAACACAGATTTTAGACGCCTTAGCATAAAAATTACAGTTTCCTCATGTGACAGTAAATCGTAGACGACGTCTCCAGCTTTTCAAAAATATATTGTATGCCTTAATCCGATAAACGACTGAATTGTTATGATTTTAACAAATAACACGAATTTTTCAGGAAAAAAAAATCAGCATATCATATATAGAGTTTAATGTTTCTAAATATTCGGTTTTTGATTTATTATATGTTAAAACCGAAAGAATACACACCCGAGAATACACACGAACAAACAATCAACTAAATCGATACCAAATCGAATAGAACGAATCGAAAGAAAATACATTATTGATACCAAATCGAATAGAACGATTCGAAAGAAAAACGAAGAAACCATACACGTATTCAACGAATCAAACAAACGCATTTCGAAGAGAATTCGTACACATCTATAATGGATCAAATTAAATAAACGAGGGAACATAGAGAATCCGTACCTTAACCAATGATTGATCCCTTAGATGGCTTCAACAAATACAAAGCCTTTAAAATCGCAATCCCGACTTCAAACACGAATCCAACTTCAAACCCCAAATATTAATGCTTGAAACTCCAAGAACTTCAACCTTAACTCTGGTTTTTCCTTTCTTTACTAAACCCTAGGCGATTTAATGGTATAAAACAAAAAGATTGATACAACTTAAAATACTAATTTTATTAATAAACTAATCGTCAAAACTTAAGAGATATCCAATTTTATTTTATTTTATTCCCTAAAATCCTAATTTGCATAAAACTACTGCACCAATTTTGATGAACCAAGAGGTTATCCCAAATTTTTTAAAGTTTCCTATATAATTCAACTTCTCAAATAATAGGATGAAAAATTAAAATCCTAATTTGACTATATATCTAATGGCGCCAATTTTCATTCAATAGGTGATCCAAGATTTCCAAGTTTTGCTTGTTGACAAAATAGTCCATCTAATTTCACAAGGTTCCAAACTTATACCAATATTTTGCATATTAATTTCTTAATAGAAAATGCGGGATATTACAATCTTATCGTTCACACGTTGGGCGATAAAGATGAAGCTACTCGTCGTGCGACAACTATGAATCTTCACTAGGCGATAACTTTGAATGTCGAACATAAAACTTTTCTAAGTCCAAAAATCTATCAAAAACCAATCAAATCAACTTCAATTGATCTAAAACATTGCAGGAAGGTTCGCACAGTGATTCTGAACACTTTTAATGAACACAATATCACCAAAACTATCAAAATCAATGATTTTGATCCCAAAACAGTAGGTTACTGTTTTCGAACCAAAAAGTCCAAAGTTTGTCTGAATTCGATCCAAATCTGATCCTTTGATCAAATTGTTTGCACATAACACTTCAGCTATCAAGATCGAACAACTCTGTATCAATCTCTATTCGAAAAACATCATTAACCACCAAATTTGATTTCACAGCCGAAAACTTCCAAAAAACTCAAAATCCTAATTTTTTTTACTGAATTGGCAATCTTCTGCTTTGATTTGCTTGCTCTGATACCACTTGTGATCCCAGAAACAAGTATATACTAGTAAAGATCAATGAATGAACTTCATATCTATATTGAATATGTCACAAGATTACAAGTACAGAGAGAGTTCACTTCTATCACATATGGAATGCTTACACAAAATGAGTAGTTCTACGATATTTATACCTAGAGACTAAAGTTACATAAAAGGACCTTCAATTTGGATACAATATACAAAACTTGCACTAACAATTTCTTTTACTCTATTTTAAAAATAATTAATACTCTTATGGGTCTTCATGAAAATTGTCTTTCTACTCCTCCTGCGGTGGTGGATAATAAAAGTGGTTAGATCTACATACATCCACCCTGTTAATTTTTTTTGTCCTTGTCATATCAATTCGGTAGGTAATGTGACTTGGTAAGTGCTTACCCAGGTAAGTGTTTGGTAAACGGCCCTTAATGTGTGTGTTTAATTTGGTTTGGTTTATCTAAAATGGTTGGGCGGAAACAAAACAGTGAAACCATGAAAAGGAGATGCACTGTTGTTCTTCAGCTTGTACCCGACAGCCATCCCGGATGCAACCAGCCTCCACGGTGGTTGCCTTGTAATTGAAGGGGAGAAGTGGTCAGCAACCAAGTGGATCCACGTTGACTCGTTTGACAAGATTATTGGTGGCGGTGGGGATTGCAAAGACCAGAACGAAAATTGTGAGCGATGGGCGGAACTGGGAGAATGCACCAAGGATAAATAGTATATGGTTGGAACTCCTAATCTTCCTCGTTACTGCCGCAGGAGCTGCAAGTTGTGTTAATTAGCCTCATTTCCCACTGAATCTTGTAAGTTTTGCTAATATATATTTACATAACTTTTTGCTAATACTATAATCATTTTGTTATGATAAAATATGAGTTTTATATTCGAATCCTATCTTATATAACTTTGGTCTTATATATGAATCCTATTTTATAACTTTTTAAAGATCTTACTTATTGGTCGTGGGAGGTATTCTCATGGAGGATTGATACAAAAGACCGCAATTAAGAAAAAAAGGGATAAAGTTTGTGTTTTTATGCTGTACGGTGTACAAGTTGGGGCTCGTTTATGTTTTGCACAACCAGCTTAACGAGTTTAATGGTTCATCCAGTTTAGAGTGTCAAAATGCCACTACAACAGGAGGACTGTTATGTTTTTTATTCTGTTTTGTGCATTTAGTGTTGGTGATTTTAGTGAAATCATCAGGTTCATTTTGTGTAATTGGATTCACAAAGATAATAATGGGGTTGTTAGCTAAGCTACAACATGAGTTAGAAGGTGTGGAGTGCACACTCGTGTAAGCTAACTAGAACCCGGGATTGTTGGACGGTTAAGATTGGCAAGGTACAAAGTGTTCGTATGAACTGGGCGTCGGGGCCAGGCGCTAAGCTCTGGATTGTTGCCCGCGCTGATGGTGGCGCCAGTTGCCTGGCGCGGAGACTGGCGCCAGGCTCTGGAATGTTACCGGTGCTAATACTGGCGCCAGTTGACTGGCGCGGAGACTGGCGCCAGTGTCTGGAAGTTTTCTTCTTGTTTGTAACTGCCGACTTTAATGCACAATCAATCTCATTCAATGAGATATTATTATCAGTATCAATATGGTGTAGGTTACGATTCTTGAGGTGTTTAAATAGGTGTCGATTTCTGCCTAAATCGATAACTCAAAACTGAAAATCGAGTGAATTTCGTGATACCCGGGCATATAGGGTCGAAATATCACTTACGGAAAGCGAGCTCTCACGCGATCTCTGTTCTTTATCCAAGTTATAATCGTCACTCTGTTTCTCTCTCTCGATATTGTTCCAAAATCCCCCAACAATCGTAAGTGATAGTTGTTCATCGTGAGAGAGATGGCGAGTGATCAGTCCGTGAGAGACATGACGACCAAGTTCACAAAACTTGAGAAGTTTGAAGGCGTTGATTTCCGTAGATGGTAGAAGAAGATGCACTTCTTGTTGACGACGTTGAAGGTCATGTACGTGCTAAGCACTCCGATACCGGAGGTGATGGAAAACAAGACGTTGGAGATGACCCAGCGTCATGGCAAATGGGAGAACGACGACTACATCTGCCGTGGCCACGTCTTAAACGGTATGTGTGACTCCCTCTTTGACATCTATCAAAACGTTGAATCTGCCAAAGAGCTATGGGACTCTCTTTAGTCCAAATACATGGCGGAGGATGCTTCTAGTAAGAAGTTCCTTGTTAGTAATTTTAATAATTACAAGATGGTGGACTCAAGGCCGATGATGGAGCAATATAATGAGCTCCTTCGCATTCTCGGCCAATATGCTCAACATGATATGAAGATGGACGAATCCATCTCCGTATCGAGCATTATTGATAAATTGCCCCCCTCTTGGAAAGACTTCAAACAAATGTTGAAACACAAGAAGGAAGAGTTGTCTCTTGTACAACTCGGTAGTCACTTGCGCATAGAGGAATCTCTTCGGGCGCAAAAGACTGAGAAACCTACGATAAAAGAGGTTTCTGCACCTTCGGTGAACATGGTGGAAGAGGGAAAGTCCAACAACTTCAAGGGAAAACGTAAGTTCAACGAAGCCAAGAAAGGGCCCAATAAAAAGGTTAAATTGACCTGTTGGACCTGTGGGATGATCGGCCATCTCAAGCGGGATTGTCGGGTTGTCAAGAGTAAGAATGGAGCAAGCACTAGTGGTGGTGGGCAAGGATCCAAGGATCAAAACCCACGGCAATGTCAGTTTCTTGACTTTGGTTTTAATTCGAATTTGAATTATGTACCACTAATATCCGAATCATTTTACGTGCAGGATGATGATGTAGCTTGGTGGATCGACTCGGGTGCTACAAGTCATGTGTGCAAGGATCGCCGTTGGTTTACCTCTTTGGAACCGGTTGAAGACGGATCAATGCTACGCATGGGGAACGAGTCGATTGCTCTCATTAGGGGTGCTCAAAAACCCGACCAACCCAATCCAACCCGACGTGAAATAACCCAACCCGAAGCAACCCGATGTCCAATCGAGTTGTAAAATCTTCAAACCGAATGTATTGGGTTGATATCGGGTTACGAGAATTTGAACCCAACCCAACCCGATAAACCCGATATATATGATACACAAGCTTAATCATATATGATTAAACACATGTTACATCGACAATACGTAGATGTTTACTCATATATGATTAAACACACCCACAAGCCGTGTAATCATATATGATATCACACTTCTCGCGTTCTCGCATAATGTTTAACTTCTCACATGATCCTTCATATATATATATATATATATATATATATATATACATATTCAGTCTCTATATAACTCTTTCACACACACACACACACACACATATATATATATATATATAGTAAATGTTAACATATATATATGCAAATTGAGAAAAACGGTTGGTGGCGATATGTTTAAAATTTAATAAATATGCAAATTGGAACCGTCAAACTATTTGATCATATTTGGTTTAGACATTTTTATATGTAGTATCTAAATATTGTATGAATTATCGGTTGTATTTTAAAGACATGCTTCCTTTATTTTTATGTTTCTAGTTTTGATTTTATCTTGTTTATACATAACCCGACCAACCCGATCAACCCGAACGGGTTGGGTTGGACCTTTGTTTGGGTTGGGTTGGGTTGAAATTTTTTCAAACCGTCAACATTGGGTTGATGTGTCGAAATGTCTTCAACCCGTGAGCACCCCTAGTTATGAACAATAAGAATGTATATTAGTTTTCATATCCATATTATTTTTTTGATACACATACTCGTTTCATACGCGTTCAATTTTCTCACGTGTTCAACTTTCATTAACACAAACCATTTATTGTTTTTTAGTTGTTTCATACATGTTCAACGTATATCCGGGTTGAATGTTTAGAAGGTGAAAAGGTTTGATTGATAACAGGGGCAGGAAAGATTAATTAACAAGGGAATGTTTTTTACTATTGTTACCATAAGAATATAATTTGTTACCATAAGAATATAATTTGTTTCATACATGTTCAACATATTTGTTGTTCACGAATGTTCATAACACATGCATGACGACGATCATCACAAGAACACGTCTAACATTTTTTTAACGGAGTAGTTTAATATGAGTTTGTATGTTATGATTGTTTGTCCCACTAATTATTATGGAGTATATTTTTAATGGAATATTTTAATACAACATATCTACAAGTACCAAATCAAACATCTACAAGTAACCAAATTGTGCTAATTGGACAGACGTTTCATATTTTGTTAATGTTTTGTTCATGAATGTTCATGTGTGTTCTTTAATATGAAGGTAAGACCTTGATCTTCATGCATGTTCATGAACCTTTGTGTACGAACACATTTGTTCATTCATGGCATTAAAAATGTTTTGGTTCAATGACGAAACGAACAATCATGACCCTTGACTTTTCGGTTTGGTTAAATGAAGATAGGACCTTGACTTACCATACGAAAAAACAAAGTAGCATGCAAACACATACTAACCCAAAGTTACAGATTCAATAATAGCCCAAACACGATAACCTATTATTTTGCCGAACTAGAACGTGAACGTTTGTGTGTTATGAACATTCGTGAACAACAAATATGACTAGAAAACACGAACTTAGATGAACTTAGATCCATCTTCTTGCATACGAACACCCATCTATTTGCAAACACGAACTTAGATGAACGAGACCAAACTCAAAAAACTAGAAATTTTGAGTTTTTTTTATGGAGACCTATATCAATATTGTAACTCCCCCATTAATTATTGATTTTTGTAACTCCCCACTTAAAAATCTTAGAAAAAAACTAAAAAAACTATTTATGAAATACCAACTTAACCCTTATCACAAGTGTTCCTTTGATTTTTTATGTTTTGACCAATATTGTAATAAATGTCACACCAAGATTTCATCACAACCATTCATATATTTGATCAACGGCTAAAAATAGGTTAACAAAGTTAATACCTTTTTTTTTGTTAACAAAATAACCTAACCCTATATATATATATATATATATATATATATATTTGTTATCTCGTTTTATAATATTATTAAAAGTTTTGGGTGTGAAGAAGTATCTGATATTAAACCACTCCTAATTACTAACCTATTAAATACACCAATTAATCATAGTCATTTTGTATTTAGATATTATAATCATTTAAAAGTAACCTATGGTAAATGCCATTGATGATTTGGACTAAAATAATATTTAATTAATTTATTTAGAGCTAAAAGTAAGAAAAAACAGTTCCAATGGACTAAACGTAAATGCAGGCCAATAGTTGGGGGTCATTTTTGTAATTTTATTTATTATAAGGATAGTTACCAACAAGTTGCCTGCAAATATACCACACAGTCCTCAAAAATCAAAATGGCGGAATCGGAGGCGTTTAATTTCACGGTCCGACGGCGTACACTCTTAAGAAGTATTGAAAAGAAATTGTATTGAATTGATAAAAGATAATTGATTGATTACAATGAAGGAGAAGACACCAATATTTATACACGGATTGCAAGCCCTACAAAAAACGGAAATAAAAGGAATGGCTGGAAACAGGGGTGTAACATTGGGAAGAGATCCTCTATATTGGGAGAGGATGTAAATATTTGACAGATCCCACAAATATTTTTGATTAAAAACATTCCTTTTTTCTAACACTCCCCCTCAAGTTGAATAGTGGGATCTCCAAAATTCAACTTGTCCAAACAGTTGCTTAAAATTCTCCCACCAACAGCTTTTGTTAAAATGTCAGCAAGTTGGTCTTTAGATTGGACAAACGGTAGTTCAATGATCCTGCCTTCAAGGTTTTCTTTAATGAAATGTCTATCCACTTCTACATGCTTAGTTCGATCATGTTGTACCGGGTTCTCTGATATTTGAATTGCGGCTTCATTGTCACACATAATCCTGCTAGTTTCTTTTGGACGAAACCCAATCTCAGTCAGAAGCTTTCTTATCCATAATACCTCTGCCAATCCCTGTGCTATTCCTCTAAATTCAGCTTCAGCGCTTGAAAGAGCAACAACCTTCTGTTTTTTACTTCTCCATGTAACGAGATTTCCACCAACTAGAGTGAAGTAACCTGATGTTGATCGTCGATTTCCTTTGTCTCCTGCCCAGTCCGCATCAGTATACACCTGAGTTTTCAAATGACCATTTGGTTTAAATAGAACTCCATGACCAACGGTTCCTTTGAGATATCTGATAATTCTTACAGCTGCATTCATATGGGTAACTTGTGGCTGGTGCATGAATTGGCTAACTGCTCCAACTGCATATGCAATATCTGGACGGGTGTGTGATAGATATATTAGCTTCCCCACTATCCGCTGGTACGTGTCTCTGTCAGCAAACTCAACTCCATCCTCCATATAAAGCTTTTGATTGATGATCATAGGAGTTTCTGCTGGTTTGCAATCAATCATCCCGGTTTCTGCCAATAAATCCAAGACATATTTTTTCTGACAAATGAAGATCCCTTGTTTTGATCTTAGTACTTCAATTCCAAGGAAGTACTTAAGTTCTCCTAGGTCTTTCATCTCGAATTCGGTGAATAAGCTCTCCTTTAACTTTGTTATTTCTTGTTTATCGTTTCCTGTAATAATCATGTCATCGACATAGATTATTAAGCAGGTCACAAACTTTCCCTTTCGCTTAAGAAACAAGGTATGATCTGGGTTACTTTGTTTAAACCCATATTTCTTCATTGCTAGGGTGAATCTGCCGAACCAGGCTCTAGGGGATTGTTTCAACCCATACAGAGATTTCTTTAGACGACAAACTTCCCCGGGTTTAAAGTTATCTGAGAAACCAGGTGGGGCTTTCATATAAACCTCCTCCTTTAACTCTCCATGTAGGAAAGCATTTTTAATGTCAAACTGATGAAGTGGCCAACCTTCATTTGCTGCTATTGAGAAGAGAACCCTGATTGTGTTGATCTTTGCAACTGGAGAGAACGTCTCCGAATAATCGATCCCATATGTCTGAGTGTAGCCTTTAGCTACTAACCGGGCCTTATGCCTTTCGATCATGCCGTCTGGTTTATATTTAATTGTAAAGACCCAGCGGCATCCTACCGGTTTCTTTCCCTGCGGTAGAGCACATTTCTCCCATGTTCCGTTTTTTACCAATGCTTCCATTTCGGTTTCCATTGCACATTTCCAGTTTTTTGATTTCAAGGCCTGCTCTATATTAGTAGGGATTTCTTCGGAATAGAGACTTGCAACAAACGCCTTTGCTCCCTTGGATAAGTTTCCTTTAGCTATGTTGGCCATAGGATATTTTGAGCTTCTGGACTCCTTTTCTGGCGAGTATCGTTTCGGTGGAATTCCTCTGTTTGCTCTTGGTGGTAACACATACCTTCCCGATACTGCTTCTTGTACGGGTTCGGCATGTTCCTGTAATCCTTCTTCAACTGTCTGTTCTGTTTCTTCTTGACAAGTAGCATTAATATCATCGGTAAGCTCGATATGTTCAACAAAGTCAGAAGATTGAGGATCACTTACCTCAGACATCAGGTTGGGATCATCGGGGGCACTGATGTTTGGATTAGATTGCATTTCGGGTGATTTTTTATTGGTACTGTGATTGGTACAGCTTTCCTCTAACCAAAGGTCTTCCTCCTAATGTCTTCGTAGGACACGTGTCGAAGATGGGGCTTACAAAAGACTTAATTTAATAGCATGTTGTACTTATTGGTCATTATTATTATCTTAATAAATTTTCCTCTATATTCAGATTTTGTTTGTCCATTAGTTACGCTTTGAGCTCATAATGGCGTATGGACATTATTATAACGAAATTTGTCTTAGTCAATTGATCATTGCTTATTCAGTTTTAAATTTGAGTCATAGTTTGACTAGTGGGGGTCCTGAGTTGATATTCTTCTCTACGGCTGTACTTATTAGCTATGATTTCAGTTTAAAACAAAATGAGTATTATCCCGGCTGGACTTATTGGTACTCATAGATAAAAGATCGCTTGGTCAAGTGGGAGAATGTTGGAACCACCTTAAAAGTGACCGTCACTGATCGTTTATCATTCCTGATATGATAATTGACAATAACTGAAATCCCTATGTCTGGTAAATATATGATGGGCGTATTTACTATTATTGACATACTATAGGGTTTCCCATTAGGTGATTGGAACTATGGGGAATTATATGGCATATAATAAACACCAAGGGTTAAAAGTGTAAATACTCTTATTATAAATAGAGTACGCTAATCATACATTTAACCCTAATGACATATTACTCATAAACAGACGGGTGCCTCCCCACGATCGACTCTCTCAAGATCGATCATCATCCCATCATAATACGATCACCTCGTTCTGGGAACCCGTTAATCGATGGCAAACATGTTTAATGCTTTCACTGGATCCTCAGGATCATCGGGTATGTTTTCTTTTCATCTTATTATCTATCAAATACAAATCATGATTATTCCAACATGTGGTATCAGAGCCCCAGGTTCAAAATTGATTCATGATTTGTATTAGTTTTGATGGCTTTAATTTATCGGTTTACTTCGTGTTTATGTATGCCGCCGCAAACATCAAAACTGCATTGAATTGCAATTTTATCATCTGCGATTATAATGCTATTTTTCCATCGTATTAAACCCTAATTATGCCATGTTAATTGATCAATGTTATTCATCCCGAATTGATCAATGTATAGAATTTTTTTTTTCGGTTGAACCTTACTTTTCGCTACTGTACATAGCGAAAACCTTACTTTTCGCTACTGTACATAGCGAAAACCTTACTTTTCGCTACTGTACATAGCGAAAACCTTACTTTTCGCTTCTGTACATAGCGAAAACCTTACTTTTCGCTACTGTACATAGCGAAAACCTTACTTTTCGCTACTGTACATAGCGAAAACCTTACTCTTCGGTACTGTACATAGCGAAAACCTTACTTTTTGGTACTGTACATAGCGAAAACCTTACTTTTCGCTACTGTACATAGCGAAAACCTTACTTTTCGGTACTGTACATAGCGAAAACCTTACTTTTCGGTACTTTGGATACCGAATACTTTTCTTTTCGATGCTGTACATACCGAATTCCTCAATTTTTTTCGGTATGGATCATTCCTATTACTACCATACCGAAAACCCTTGCACTAATATATATGGTCTCATTATTTGTGCCCAAAGGTCAAATATGATTCTCATATTGCATTTTTCCTTTTGCATAATGAACACTGAGTATACTAATTCTGCCCAAAGGTGATTTAATATAACTGTGTGTCAAAAGGACTCTCTACATGCATAATTCACACGATGCTCTATTTTGTGCCCAAAGGTCAAAAGATAAGCATTGCGTTGCATAACCCTAACGCTCATGTTTGCTTAGATATTAGTTATTTCTGCCCAAAGGTGATGTAACATCTAAGTAGAGCCTTACTTTGACTTATTGTTTTGGTGTTTACAATAGGTATACTCATCACTAGCTTCATCACTAAAATGGTCATAGTTTCATTACTCTAAGGAATATTACTGTTAGGCCTGCTTACTTTAACATTACTTTGATTCCATTACTTTAAGAAACATTACTTTATCCGCCTTTTATAGCTAACTACGTCACTATGATAGTCTTCTATAACTTATATCCTCCTCCTTTCCTAATCAGTACCTAACTTTGGCATTGAGCCACTTACTGGTGCGAACTTTGCGTCATGGAAGGATCAATTACTTCTTACTCTGGGGATGCTAGACCTTGACCATGCTATTCGCCATGATGAACCCACTGCTATTACTGCTGCGTCCACTGCAGCTCAGAAAGCGGATTTTGAAAAGTGGGAAAGGGCAAATCGCTTGTCACTAATGATGGTCAAGAACTCCATTAACCTCAGTATCCGAGGAGCTATCCCTGACTCTGATAAAGTCAAAACTTACCTCAAATCTGTTGAGGATCACTTCAAGGGATTGTCTAAGGCTCATGCAAGTAGCTTAATGCTACAGATGCTCACTCTGAAATATGAAGGAAATAGCAGTGTCCGTGAACACATTATGAAAATGATTGATATGGCTCATAAGCTTAAGAATCTTGAGATGGAAGTCTCTGATAATTTTCTTGTGCATTTCATAATGACCTCTTTGCCTGCTCGGTTCGACACCTTCAAAGTTAACTACAACGCTATGAAGGATAAATGGTCGATAAGTGAACTGATTGCAATGTGTGTGCAAGAGGAGGATCGCCTAAAGCTGGTACAACCTGAAGCTGTTCACCTGACAACCACTACTAATTCTAAGAAAAGGAAGGGTAATCACGGTAATCAGACTGGAAATAAAGTCCAAAAGGATAATAATCATGGCGCCGTTGCCTCTGGCTCTAAATCCTTGTCTAACAAACCTAGCTGCAAATTCTGTCGTGCCAAAGGGCACGGACAGAAAGATTGCCCTAAGTTCAAGGAATGGCTAGCTAAGAAATGTAACATTCTTTATGTAATATTTGATTCCTTTACTACTGATGTCCCTATTAATACATGGTGGGGTGACTCTGGTTCTATGGTCCATGTGACAAACTCAATGCAGGGATTCCTTACAATCCAGAAGCTACCAAAGGGCCAAAGAAAACTTAGAGTTGGAAGTGGTGATCTCTTAGATGTCGAAGCCATGGGAACTTTAAATTTACATATGAGTACCGGAAAGTGTATTAGACTAGTGGATACCTTATATGTACCGAGAATTACTCGGAACCTTGTATCCATATCTAGACTAGACCTTGAAGGTTATGTAATAATTCATGGTTGCGGCAAGATTGCTATTACTCATAATAATGAATTACTTGGTCGAGGTTTCTTGGATGGATTACTGTATAAATTGGAACTAGATCATAATTTCTCACAGTCTTTGTTGTCACTTAATATTGATGACGTAACTAAAACAACAAAATCACCTAAACAATTAGAGAATTCCTCCATGTTGTGGCATAAACGTCTCGGCCACATCTCACGAGATCGAATGACTCGACTCGTAAAGGATGGAATCTTACATTCTCTTGATTTTAGTGATTTTAAAACATGTATTAAGTGCCTCAAAGGAAAAATGGCAAAAGGGAATAAGAAAGGAGCTACTAGAAGTTCCAACTTGTTGGAAATAATTCACACTGATATTAGTGGTCCTTATCCCGCATCAATCACAGGACATACATCATTTATTACATTTATTGACGATTATTCGCATTATATGCACCTATATCTGATTAAGGAAAAATCTGAATCCTTACAAACTTTTATTGATTTTAAAACTTTGGTTGAAAACCAACTTGATCATAAAATAAAAGTTGTGAGATCAGATAGAGGAGGTGAGTATTATGGTAGACATACTGATATTGGTCAAGCTCCTGGTCCTTTCTATAACTTTTTCAAGGAACATGGCATAATTAACCAATACACCATGCCTGGTTCTCCTCAACAAAATGGTGTTGCTGAAAGGAGAAACAGAACCTTAATGGACATGGTGAGAAGTATGCTTGCTAACACTAACTTACCTACTTTCCTATGGACCGAGGCATTAAAAACAGCCGTTCATATACTCAATAGGGTTCCATCAAAATCTGTCCCTAAAACTCCTTATGAAATCTGGATAGGTAGGAAACCGAGTCTAAAATATATGAAAGTATGGGGCTGTCCTGCCGAAGCAAAAGTCTATAACCCTAACTTAAAGAAACTGGATCCTAAAACCCTTACATGTTTCTTTATCGGTTATCCTGATAACTCAAAAGGTTATCGGTTTTACTGTCCTTCCCACACTACGAGCATCATTGACACGCAGCATGCCACATTTCTTGAGAACTCAAAGATCAGTGGGAGCACGACAAATCATGACTCAGATTTGCAAGAAGTACAAGAAGCGGGGGGAAACCATTCTTCCGGTATACTTATTCCTCCGATAATTCCTCTTGTACCCACCGCTGCTCCTAATATCACTGATCCTGCTCCTCCTAACCAAAATACCGAGGGAACATCATCATCGCTTCCGAACGCTGAACCTAATATCACTGATTCCACTCCTTCTGTTACTGAACCGGAAAATCAACTCAGGAGGTCATCTAGGGCACGCAGGGCCACAAATTTTGGTGATTTCGTAACCTTTTTATCTGAAGTTGAGGACATTGGAAAGCTTACTGATCCTACCTCTTATCGAGAAGCCATTAATAGTGATCAGGCCACTCAGTGGAATGAAGCAATGATTGAAGAGCTTAATTCCATGCAACACAATGATGTTTGGGACTTGGTTGAACTTCCTGAAGGATCCAAAACTATCGGTTGTAAATGGGTCTTCAAAACCAAATTAGACCCGAAAGGAAACATCGAACGCTATAAGGCCAGACTGGTTGCAAAAGGCTTTACTCAAAAGGAAGGAATCGATTATCAAGAGACCTTCTCTCCTGTCTCTCGTAAAGATTCTTTAAGGATTGTTATGGCACTTGTAGCTCATTATGATTTAGAGTTACATCAGATGGATGTCAAGACCGCATTCTTAAATGGAGACTTGCAAGAAGACGTATACATGCGACAACCTGAAGGATTCATTCCAGAAGGTAAAGAGCATATGGTCTGCAAGTTGAAGAAATCCATTTATGGGTTGAAGCAGGCATCACGACAATGGTACCTCAAGTTCCATAAAATCGTAAAAGGGCAAGGTTTTCTAAAGAATCAAGTGGATCAATGCACCTATCTCAAGATCAGTGGGAGTAACTTTATAATCCTTGTCTTGTACGTAGATGACATCCTACTAGCAAGTAACAACTTGGATATGCTGCATGAGTCGAAGCGGATGCTTTCGCAAAATTTCGACATGAAAGATCTCGGTGATGCCTCTTATGTCATTGGTATCGAAATACATCGAGATAGGCATAATGGTGTTTTGGGACTTTCTCAAAACGCATATATTGAGCGTATCTTAAAACGCTATAACATGCAGCACTGTACACCCACTGTAGCTCCAGTAGTTAAAGGGGACGTGTTTGGTTCTTTCCAAGCTCCGAGCACTGAGATTGAAAAGGAAGAAATGAGGATGATACCTTATTCGTCTGTAGTAGGGAGCATTATGTATGCTCAGGTCTGTACTCGTCCGGATATCGCTTATATCGCTGGTATGCTGGGACGTTACTTATCTAATCCGGGAATAGCAAACTGGAAAGCGGCTAAAAAGGTTCTATGATATCTGCAAGGGACCAAAGACTACAAATTAACTTATAGAAGAAGTGACAACTTAGAAGTAGTAGGATATTCTGATTCCGATTTTGCTAAATGCAAGGAAGATAAGAAATCTACTTCTGGGTACATATTTATGTTAGCTGGTGGACCTATCTCCTGGCGGAGTCATAAACAGAAGCTGACTACAACGTCCACCATGATGGCTGAATACGTTGCCGTTTATAATGCCTCTTGTCATGGGATGTTGTTAAGGAACCTGGTCAGTGGACTCAAAATCGTCAACTCCATTTCTAGACCATTGAAGCTTTACTGTGATAACTCAGCTGCCGTAACTTTCTCGAACAGTAACAGTTCAACTGGCGCTGGGCTGTATCTTGATACAAAGTATCTGTTCGTGCGCGAACGGGTTGAGGAAAATGTCCTTTGTATTGAGTACATAAGTACAAAGAATATGCTAGCGGATCCAATGACCAAAGGTCTTCCTCCTAATGTCTTCGTAGGACACGTGTCGAAGATGGGGCTTACAAAAGACTTAATTTAATAGCATGTTGTACTTATTGGTCATTATTATTATCTTAATAAATTTTCCTCTATATTCAGATTTTGTTTGTCCATTAGTTACGCTTTGAGCTCATAATGGCGTATGGACATTATTATAACGAAATTTGTCTTAGTCAATTGATCATTGCTTATTCAGTTTTAAATTTGAGTCATAGTTTGACTAGTGGGGGTCCTGAGTTGATATTCTTCTCTACGGCTGTACTTATTAGCTATGATTTCAGTTTAAAACAAAATGAGTATTATCCCGGCCGGACTTATTGGTACTCATAGATAAAAGATCGCTTGGTCAAGTGGGAGAATGTTGGAACCACCTTAAAAGTGACCGTCACTGATCGTTTATCATTCCTGATATGATAATTGACAATAACTGAAATCCCTATGTCTGGTAAATATATGATGGGCGTATTTACTATTATTGACATACTATAGGGTTTCCCATTAGGTGATTGGAACTATGGGGAATTATATGGCACATAATAAACACCAAGGGTTAAAAGTGTAAATACTCTTATTATAAATAGAGTACCCTAATCATACATTTAACCCTAATGACATATTACTCATAAACAGACGGGTGCCTCCCCACGATCGACTCTCTCAAGATCGATCATCATCCCATCATAATACGATCACCTCGTTCTGGGAACCCGTTAATCGATGGCAAACATGTTTAATGCTTTCACTGGATCCTCAGGATCATCGGGTATGTTTTCTTGTCATCTTATTATCTATCAAATACAAATCATGATTATTCCAACATTCCTCCCATTCTTTCTTCGAGAACCTCTTTCTGTTAGGGGTCTTGTGAAACGTCGAGTAAAACTCATGTTGACTTCCTGTTGACTCTTCCTCCCCCCACGTGTTCGCCTTTCCTTCATCAACCAAACATAGCCGAAAAGATAAATGAATTATTCATACACTTAACAATGTACGATATATATTCATTATAAAAATTAATGGAAAGTTTTTAATTAATTTTGAAAAAGAACGCATCAAAATGTAACAAAATTTGCCTTATTCCTATTACATGTACTAAACTTCCTATCATTTTACTTATTTGACCGTTAACCAATTGATCTTGTAACATTTGATGATGTGGATATCAAGTTTACCATCCACCTCGTCATAAACACCAGGTATCCGCATCATCAAATATCACAAGATTAGCAGGTTATCCATCAAACAAAAAGGGTAGATAACGATGGAACTCTACGTGAAATCATAGCACCATCTTTGTAAACAATTTTGTAACCTAATCTAAAAATTAAGCAGGATTCTAGTACAATCCATGGCAAGATTTGCAAATAAAATACGGAAATGATTGTATCGTTATGCCAAAAGTATAATGTAGACTAAAGCTACAAATGCAAAATAAACCTACGAGTTCTATACATGATAGGCCAAATGGCCTCTAAAGCAACTTATGATACTTTGTATTCATTAGTTTTTTTTCATTGAGCATAAAGTTGAAGATTTGAGGCTAGAAATACATTTGATGTTTGAAAAAAGGTACCCAGAATGAGAATATTGTGATATAGAAGAATTGGGGCTAGAAATACATCTGCTATTTGCATCAAAGGGAGTTACAGACAGAAAAATAAATAAAAAACGATATACAACTTACTCATAATCGTGCCACTCGATAGAAGTAATCGCGCAATATAATGCCATGGAAGAACCAACTGCTGCCATCGCCAAAGGAGTGTCAATAGAGCTCTGAAAAGAAACCAAAAGCCTGATAAAGTCTGAGGCAACTAACTTCTTTTAACACACACACACACACACATGTATAGGGGTAGGTTCAAATCAGAACCGTAAACAGTTTGAGAACCTCAGAAGCAACCATTCATGATGAATATCATGATAGATATTCATGACGAATATCATGAATAATGAAAATCATGATATTCATGATGAATAACATTCATGAATTCTATAGGGTTATAGGTTATTCATCATGAACAATACATGAAATAGTTGGTTCCCATGTAACTAACACACACACACACATGTATAGGGGTAGGTTCAAATCAAAACCGTAAACAGTCTGAGAACCTAGGAAGCAACCATTCATGATGAATATCATGATAGATATTCATGATGAATATCATGAATAATGAAAATCATGATATTCATGATGAATAACATTCATGAATTCTATAGGGTTATAGGTTATTCATCATGAACAATACATGAAATAGTTGGTTCCTATGTAATTATGTCATGTATTGTTCAAGATGAATAACCCTAAGTAATCATGAATATAATGTATGTTCATAATTCATGATATCATGCATTCTAATGATTCATGATATTATTCATTTTTATTATGAATGTAATGTATTGTCATCAACTCATTATGAATAATTTTCATCATGAGTATCTATCACGACACTCGTGATGAATAAAAACATGAAGAACTGGTCAAGGGAAGGTTCATATGTGAATCATTGCAAAAATCTATATGAAAATGCATATGTGAACCCATATGATAATTTTGTAATGTTGGTTCACATATGCATCTTCAAATAGATTTCTTTTTAGATTTTTACAATGATTCACATATGAACCTTCACTTAAACCCCCTTCTTACCTTCTCCCTATTTTATTCTACTTATTTGAAACGGCTCCTATATATAGCACATCTTTCAACACCTTTTGGTAAATTCATCATTTTTACATAAGATTGCTTTCCATCACAGGAAAAGACGCATCAAACATCCATAACCATGATGGAAATTTTGATGCAAATACAAGCCAAGATGCAAACTTATGCATTATCCCGATCAAGTCACTTATGGAGCTTACCGTGTCTACATTGAGATCCCACCATCTACCCGTAGCTTGCCATAGTTTCTTTACATCCTCACAAGTGATGAGAGCATGATTGATCGATTGTACCACGTTACCACATCTCGGACATAGAATGGTGTCCAAGTCTATCCCCATTTTGTCAAAGCTACCCTTGTTGGAATTCTCCCTAATCTTGCCCTCCACCTAAATATACCCACTTTTTTCGGGATGCATTTGATCCATTTAGGGGCCGTTTACAAAACGCTTACCCGGGTAAGCGCTTACCAAGTCACATTACCTACCGGATTGATGTGGCAAAGACCAAAAATCTTACACGGTAAGAGCGAATGAAAGGACCGAGAGTCTTACCCCGGTAAGTGATGACGATGACTCTTGCCATGGTTAGCGCTTACCGGGTGAATTGTTGCATACGAAACCAAATTGGCGGACTAGAATCTTACCCGGTAAGTAAGTGATAGTGTTAAGTTTGACCGGTAAGCGCTTACTCGGGTAAGCGCTTACTCGGGTAAGCGCTTACTCGGGTAAGCATTTGGTAAACAGCCCCTTAGTCTCCTCCACCCCACCACCTTCTCGAAGTCTTTTTTCTTCCTGAAAGATGCGTACTTTTTTAACCGAAAATCCACTATGTGGCTCCAAACTCCACACCACCCTATCCTTGATTTCCTCTTTCGGCGATATACCAAGTAACAAAATTTTCAAGTTTTCAAGCTCTCCTATCTCCCTCCCCCTCGGTTCCCGCCTCCAACCCCACTTCCATACCTATTGACCGTCAACCCATTCTCCTCTATCCTTAACCACTACCTCTTTGGACGACTCCAATTGGAATAGTCGTTTGAATTCTTCCTTGAGCCTGCGGTTTGATAGCCATCTTTCCTCCCAAAAGCGTGTCTCCGAGCCGTCCCCTATTTCTTTGACCATCGACCGAAAAGTGCACTCCTTCTTTATCTAACTCTCTCCCTATATTCAATATGTCCCTCTACACCGAACACCCCCCCCCACCCCCACGTGCTCCTATGACTTTCTTCTAACAAGCCCCCATCCCACCCGTATAGGCTTCGAATTACCCTCACCCAAAAAGACTCCTTCTCAACTTGAAATCTCCACCACCACTTGCTAAGAAGACTCCAATTTGCATCCTTTAGACTCCCAATGTTTAACCCTTAATCATTATTGTTTAAGACACTAACATAAACACACATACACACACATATATATTATACATATTTGTCGTCTTAATCCATGCTTTGGAAAACGTCATGGCCTCGCCGTAACTTGTAAGGCTTGAGGCTTAACCTCGCCGCCATGCCACACCTCACGCCATTTAGAACCTTGCCAAAACAAAGGTTTACTTCGAATTCCAAATCTTATGTTGGATTCCACCTCCATCAAGTTCCATTCTATGAAATCGAACACAAAAGCAACTTATTTAAAAATTTGCTTGTAGAACAGGCTTCATGATCAACGAACGTTGAATGTATATTTATTAGCGAATGACAAAGTTCAGCTCTCGCTGAAGTCTTCTACTTGAAACTTCGCGTGAAATGGACAAGTCTTGTCTGATATCCGCATCAGGTCACTAGTAGACTTAGTTACTTGTTCTTTAGTTTGGTCTTCGATTTCAGCTTTGAACTCAGTTGTCGCGAATCTTGTCTTCAAGATCATAAGCAAACAATTACATGATGAACTTTCAGCGATCATCAGTGACTCTGAACATGCTCAGGGCTCACTGATGTACAGTGTTCGCTGAAGTATAATTTAAAGTGTGTTTTCCATCAGTGATACTAAACAGACTTAGTATATTTTCTTAGATGGTGAAACACTGATACATATTATTTACTTACAATTTTCACTAAGTGATTCTGAGAGTCATTATCAAATCACTGAAGGGTTTGGATCAACAACATACAAGTAAATTGAGATGTTTTTTTGTAAGCACAAGTATATATCGTCTAGATTAACGACTACCAGGATGTTCTTTAGTTTTTCATTTTCTTTATGATTTTATTCTAAACCTGATCGTGTGTGTGTGTATATATATATATATATATATATATATATATATATATAGAGAGAGAGAGAGAGAGAGACTTGAGATCATGAGACCAAGCCATTTCCGTGAGACCCGTGAGACCAAAAAAATAACACTAAATATTCCAGTAAAAGACTGTGAAGGTATTGTGAAGGTAAACCTTCACAGTGTTTTTGCTGTGAAGGTTCGCTATTTTTCTTACCTTTACGGTGAATCGTTGTGAAGTTTTAGTGTTATTTTGTGGTCTCACAGTCTCACGAAAACAGGTTGGTCTCAAGTAAACTCAACCATATATATATATATGTATATATATGTAGAGGCTCCTTCAAATGTAAACATTATTTTTTATGTAAACAATGAAACCAAGGGTATTTAGGTCTTTTTCTCCAAATTCGTAATTTTAGGAATATCCATAATTTTAGCAACTAACAAACTTCCTTAATTTTCTCAATTATATTCATCTCTCTCTCTTTCTCTCTCCGGCGACCTCCTCCTACTCCGGCGATCTCCAATCCGGCGACTTGCTCCCACTCCGGCGACCTCCCCCAAAATTCCGGCGAGTTTCATAATTTTTTCGAGTTTCATAACAGTTTTTTCATAAACAATTTTTTCATAAGTTCGATTTTTTTAAGTTTCATAAACCGTTTTTTCGAAATTTTCACATTTCATAGGAGAAAAACAATATGAAACCGGCGAGTTTCATAATTTTTTCACGTTTCATAGGAGACGTTTCATAGGAGAAAAAACATTTTTTTTTCATAAACATTTTTTTAGTAGATGAAAAACGATATGAAACCCAGAATCATGAATTATAATGAAAAGCATAATCGATATGAAACCCAAAATAATGAAACCCATATGAAACGTCTCCTATGAAACGTCTCCCGCCCATGCTTGAACCGTTTCCCCAACCGCAGAAACAGCATCGCTTCTCGCAACGGCCGGAGTCCGTCTCGCCATGATTTGCAAACAAACGAAGTTGTCGGTAGGTTTGGGAGGCTGAAGTTGGCGGCGATCTTAGTCAACACGTCGTTAGGTAGCGCTGCGAAGTCACGGCGGTGCGAGGACGGAGATGATCAGAAGTGTCCGGTTTGGATCGACTTGGAAGTGTTGTGGTGTTTCCTGATCGGATTGTGTGGCCGGAATTTTGTGAGAGAAAGAGAGAGGGAGAGAGAGAGAGAGATTGGTGGCCGGAATTTTGTGAGAGAGAGAGAGAGAGAGAGAGAGAGATTGAGATAATAACCATAATTAGATTAATTCAAATCAATTAATAGATTCCAAAATTAAATACCTAAAAACTATTCCCAAAATACCCTTTTCCTATTTTTTTAAATTCAAAAATCCCTCAACCGTTGATCAAAAAATCAGATGGCCTAGATGGGTTTACAAGGTTTACATAAAAAAGAATGTTTACATTTGAAGCTCCTTCTATATATGTATATGTATATATATGGTGCGTTTCATTTAGCTTTTCTTCAAAAAAATACATCATGTGGATGTATTTACTTCTAGTATCAATATTTTTTTAAAGAAAAGGATATCATAATTTCTTCTTAAAAAGAAACAAATAATATTCTAAATTTGAAACAGTCGGCTCAGTCGGTTTTGGATTGGCATCCAAGAACCGACCGATCCAAACTGAATGTTAAAAATTTCAATCCGATTTGATCCAATTATAATTGGATATCCAATTGTGGTCGACCAGTTCTAATTAGATTGGCCAGTTTCTATTAAATCAGTTGTCTTTCTGCACATCCCTACATAAAAACCTATTTCTTTAATTATTACACATCTTCTATAATTCGTTTTTAGTTAATTACGAGTCAAAAATGGGTGGAGTTGAATTATCGATATAAATGAACTTCGCCGACTTATCATCAATGACAGAGAGATATATTATTGACTTTTGAGGATCTCATTTATAATCTTAATTAGCAATCAAATTGGAAGGATTAGTTCTTAATATTGATGGGTTAGTTACAAATCTTGAATTTCTAGCCATTGCTTAATCATATCAATAACATTTAAATTAAGGGGTCGTTTACCAAATGTTTTTATCCAAGTAAATGTTTATTCGTAAAATTGAACCCTATCACTTGCTTATCAGGAAAGATTTTAGTCCATCAAAACGGTATCATATGCAACAATTCTCTCGGTAAGCTCTAACTGTTGTAAGAGTCTTTGTCATCACTTACCGGATAAGACTCAGTCCTTGTCTTAGCTCTTACTGGGTAAGATTCATGGTCCTTGCCGTATTCATCCGGTAAGGTAACGTGACTTGGTAAGTGCATACCAGGATAAACTTTTGGTAAACGACCCCTAAAATGTCATATTTTATGTACGATAACATGCACCAAACTCTATTATAGTTTGGGTTAAATGGTTTATAGTTAAACGGTTTGGTTAATCGAATAAAGATTCTTATTTGGTTCAGTTTTTGGTTAATTTATTCTAATTTCGTTAAATGGATTAATAACACATTCTACTAATATTATATATGTTTCATTTTATAAAAATTAAAACCAAATACATATTTATACTAATGTTTTTTTACATATTTTATTGCTCTAAAATTTTTGTTGTTTGATATAATTTGTTGATTGAAGAAATAACGTCTTTTAGTAGATACTGGTTTTTGGTATTTTTATTTGATACAAATCAATTGTTGAGTATTGATATCTAATACAAGTATATAGAAGCAACGGACATTAAATTTGGGAAAGTTATCGAAATAAGTGTCTAAAGAAAAGTAAGAATTTCTTATTCGTTTAATCAGTTGTCAATCAAAATAATCCGAAAACTGAATAACTCAAAAGTCAAAACCGATTAAACGAGGCTTTATTTGGTTTAGTTATCGTTACTTTTAAGATAAGTTAGAAAACTGAATAACCCAAACAAAATTATAAACCAAAAGCCGATCTAACGTTATCATCATGTGATTTAACATTATTAACATTCGCCAAAGAATTAAATAGAAACATTGTATTTTAAAAAACTTAAATAGAAAGCGTTTATATTATATATATGTATATATAATAGACTTGGGATCATATGAGATCAACATGTTTTCGTAAGACCGGTGAGACCAAGTTTTTACACTTGAAACTTCACAGCAAAATACTAGTGTTTTTGCTGTGAAGGTTCGTATCATTTTTTACCTTTACAGTATTTTACTGTGAAGTTTCAAGTGTAAAAACTTGGTCTCACCGGTCTCACGAAAATAGGCTGGTCTCACGTGAACCCAAACCATGTATAATATTAACAAAAGTTGAGGTAGCATTAATATTACATCAAAATTAGGCGACGGAGAATTTATATTTTAGGTCTAGAAACTCCATGGATTAATGGAACCAAACGTTATATAATTATAATATTATAAATATTAGAAAAAGGATATATCCTTAAATGGACTTCAACAATCCACTTATTTATATAAAGTTACCATTTTTGCACACATACTAAACACGGACTAAGTAAGAATGTTGCAATCCGAAACCTCTTTGAAGTTCATGGTGCGGAGACGTGCACCGGAGTTGATAGCTCCGGCTGCACCCACGCCTCGAGAACTAAAGCCTTTATCGGACCTTGATGATCAGCAAGCGCTTCGGTGCCAACTCCAAGGGATTCAGTTTTATCGCAAGGATCCAAAAATGGGAAATAAAAATCCAGCAAGCGTGATTAGGGACGCTTTAGCAAAGGTGTTGGTATTCTATTACCCTTTTGCAGGCCGGTTAAAGGAAGGCCCAACTAAGAAGCTGATGGTGGACTGTACCGGTGAGGGTGTGTTGTTTATTGAGGCGGAAGCAGATGTTACGTTAAAGCAGTTCGGGGAGTGGCTTCATCCCCCGTTCCCTTGTTTGGAAGAGCTCCTTTATGACGTTCCCGACACTAATGGTATCGTCGAATCGCCATTGCTACTAATTCAGGTAAAGTTTTAATATATATTATATTTCTTAATTTTTGGTCGCATACATCAACATCAAACCATCTCCTCCTTTTATATTTCTAATGCATGATTCTGACATAAAAGAGTTCATTTATTATCAATACCCACATTTATTTATTGACAGGTGACACGACTGTTATGTGGAGGTTTTATCTTCACTTATCGAATCAACCACACCATGAGTGACGGAGCAGGAGTGATACAGTTCTTGACGGCATTGGGTGAAATGGCACAGGGTGCACCAATGCCGTCAATATTGCCAGTGTGGCAAAGGGAGTTACTTTTCGCAAGGAAACCACCGTGTGTGACATTTGCTCACCACGAGTATGATGTAGTGGAAGAACCTAAAGTCATAAATGTCGCAACGGAAGACTTGATCCAAAAATCATTTTTCTTTGGACCTAACGAGGTATCAGCCCTTCGTAGGTTTGTTCCAGAAACCCTAAAAGGTTGTTCCACATTTGAGGTGATAGCAGCTTGTCTTTGGCGTTGTCGTACTATAGCTTTACAGTTTGATTCTAAAGACGAGATGCGTTTCTCTTTCCCATTCATCATACGTGGCAAGATCAACCCCCGTCTTCCTGTTGGGTATTATGGAAATAGTGCCGTCCTACCATGTGTTATTTCAACGGCAGGAGACCTATCGACTAAACCATTAAGCCATGCTCTAGAGTTGGTGATGAAAGCCAAATCTTTAGTCTCTGAAGAGTACGTTAGATCAACGATTGACCTAATGGTTATCAAAGGACGACCTATGTTGACACTTTTTCATAACTACATCATCTCGGATCTTACAAGACTCGGGTTTAGTGAGATAGAATTTGGGTGGGGGAAAGCGATATATGGAGGTCCGGCGACAGGAGGAATTGATGCCATCCCGGGAGTCTTTAACTTCTACATACCTTCTACAGACGACAAAGGTGAATCAGGAGTCATGGTACCCATATACTTGCCAAAGGTCGCGATTGAGATATTTGTTAAAGAGCTAAATAACATGTTGGGCGATACGGGCTCCGAGACTACTTCTAGACTTTAATTTCCACACACGACAACAAAATAGGTCCATTTAAGACGTATACGTGTCCTAATAAAGTACTAAGATACGTTTGTTATGCGGAGGCTTTATCTATGCTTGTCGAATCAACCAAATTTTTGCATTAAAATAATATCCGAACGCAAACGACATCAACCCAAAATTCGATCAATCCGAACCCGAAGCAATCCGAAATCTGAAACTTAAAGTTCAGGTCTTTATTTCCATATCCAAAATCCTATCGGGTTTTTATTTGCCAACCCAAATCCGTCCAACCCACCCGATACACACCCCTGATTTTAACTATATATTTATTTATTTGATATCTATTCAAGGTTCTCTCTTGATCTTTACCCTATATATATATATATATATATATATATAATATGAGAAAGGATCATGCGAGAAATTAAACATTATGCGAGAATTCGAGAAATGTGATATCATATATGAATGTGGATATGTTTAATCATATATTATTAAACGTCTATTTATTCTCAATGTAACATGTGTACAATCACATATGATTAAACTTGTGTATCATATATGATATCACACTTCTCGCATAAGGTTTAGCTTCTCGTTTGAACTTTTCCCTATATAATAATTATATTAACGTCATTATATATGATCCATAATAAATAGTATAAGTAATGGCTCAATAATAATAAAAAACATGTTTTTGATTTCATATAACACTACAATATAAAATATTTATCCCTCTTCAATCATTTTATAAATAAAAGTCTTAATATTCATGGTTTTTTATCTGCACACATCAAAAATGAAATTCACTGTCAATATCTCGTGATACTTACAAGAACCACCATTAATCACATATTTCATATTAATAATAACATTAATCAACAAGCTAAAATTGAGATCTTCATGCCACCCCTAAATTAGAAATCTAGTTGGCCCATGAACATGGTGATTTGTTCCACGTTTTTTCATGTACTTTAGTTTAAAGACATCAACTTCCTTTTTATCTCCAAAAAACAAATTGCTTGAGTTTGATGACGAAAGATGTTTTATCAAGTCACATGTATTGTTCATTATACTCCTAAAAATAAAACAGGCAACATGTTCAAATAGCCTAAATAAATAAAACAAGTCAAAAAGTCTAGAGATGCATCAAACAATTTCAAATAAATTTAAACCTAACTTAGCTAATCAAACAATTTGAAGTAAAGTTAAACCCAACTTAGCTAATCAAAAATTTTCAAACTTGAATAAAATGGAAAAACCTGTGATTTAGGGACGGTTGGAAGATTATTGATGATGTTGAAGTTAGAATCAGTGGGATTTCATTTAATCACCCCTGATTTGGTTGTTGCTCTTCCTCTTCCATTGAAGATGAGGGTTGTTTCAGGTTTGACAATAACCCAAATCAAAATCAAATCAACAACATTAAAAGTGTGTCTAATAATCAAATTCAAGAAACCAATAGATTAATAGAAGTGTGTTGTGTCTGTGTGTTGTCTGTTGTAGTGCTGTGTGCAAAGGCATAGTCGCATAGGAGAAAATTAGGGTAACCAAAAGTCCAAAACCAAGTCGAGAAGTTACCTGTTACCGGACTCCGTGAGATGAGAATATGAGATCGATGTGTGTCCATGTTAAATGTCGGAATTTGAACAAAGTCCCCAAAAATTTGGGGCCCAAATTAACATGTGTTTTGGGGCTTTCATCAACTTATGTAAAGACTTGTTTAAGTTCAAATTGTTTATTGTCTTGATTGTTCGTTCAACTAGGTTTACTGGTTTAGGTTAACATTGTGATTGTAAGAAGCTAAACCTTATGAGAGAATGCGAGAAGTGTGTAATCATATATGATACACAAGCTTAATCATATATGATTAAGCATAGGTTACATTGGCAATACATAGACGTTTAATCATATATGATTAAACACACTCACATGCTGTGTAATCATATATATGATTAAACACTTCTCGCATTCTCGCATAACGTTTAACTTCTCGCATGATCCTTCCTCTCTCTATATATATATATATGTATAGGATAATAAATTGTAAACCTCTAAATGTGTTTATACTATGTAAACCATCCTAGCCATTGATTTTTAATCTAGATTAACATGGCATTAAGGGTAAATAAGTCTTTTAATCCTATTGTTTTAATTTCGGTAACTAGATAATGGAGAATAATCATCCTTTATTTTAGGAAGTGATATATTTATCTAGTTAATTTCGGTAACTAGATAATGGAGAATAATCATCTGAATTTCGGTTTTCAACATCGTCTTCTTCATCTTGCGGTTTTTCAACATCGTCTTCTTCACCATAACTGCTCTTATCCCAATCTTGTATTGATTTCAGATCAAATCAATATTGTTTCATAGGAAAAGTATGAAATATAAACTTTTTTCATAGGAAAGGCATGAAATCAATACTGTTTCATATGAAAGGTATGAAATCAATATTGTTTCATATGAAAGGTATGAAATCCCCTTTCAACTTTTCATCATCGAATTAGGGCTTTTTCATAGGAAAGTTAAACACCCTTTTCAACTTTTTCATAGGAAAGTTAAACACTAATTTTTAATTAGGGTTTTTTATACCTTTTGAACACAAAATCAAATTTTAACTTAAAATTATTATGCACATCGATTTTCATACAAGAACGTGAGGGGAACTGATTTTTGTTCATACGTTGTCTTCTCTGAGTTTCATCTCCCATGCGCTCCATATCCACATCAACAGGGTTGTCCGGAGTGTTTTTGAACTTCGAAAATGAGTTCAACAATCGTATTCTATCGCTTTTCTTCCTTGCTGTTAACCGTAATCATGTCAAAATCCACTTTCTACGAACAAAATCGAACACACCAACATTAATCGTAGGAAAAAAAACCTAACCTCTTACGCCTCTGTTCTGGTCCGCCATTGTTATGAAACGAATCGCACAAGAAGGATATTCAGAGGTTGTCGTTTGGATTTTTCGTAGATTTTCGTTTTGGTTTGATTGTAGTCGTTGTGGAATCTGGAAGGGATTGAGGTGGATCCCTGATTTCACAGTCTGTTCTAAAAATAGAACCTGATCCCAAATTAGAACCGGCTCCTAATTCCCTATTTTACTCTTTTCATAACCCGCCTGTGACCATTATACCCCGGATTTCATAGAAATTTACTAGATTGCCACCGCTACAATCTGATTCATTGATTTAAATGATCAATGGCTAGGATTAGGTTTCATAGTTTACACAAAATTTATAGTTTACAATTTAGTGAGCCTCTCTATATATATATATATATATATCCCAAAGGGTGTTAACTTTACTAACCACTTTAGACGAATAGGATTTCACCTTTCTAGTTGGTTAGTGTCAACATTTTAATTAGTGTCAAAGGGTACATTTGGTATTTTGTAAAAGAGTTTTTTGGTGGACTTTTAAAATGGGAGTTACAAAAGCAAATATTAATTGCTCATTACATTGAGGAGTTACGAATTTGATATAGGTAATTTTAATTTTAAAAGAAAATAAGTTGTTGGTTTGAGGGAGCTCTCGTTCATCATAGTTCGGTTTGCATGAAAATGGATTTTCATCGTCATCAAGAATATGTTCAACCCGATATGTTGGACTAACTAATTCCGCAAAGTTTGACGTTGCCGTTGGAGTTTGTTGATTCATTTCTCACTTGATATTTTGTTAATGAGAGACGTTTTTGCAAAATCATTATTAACAGTTTGTGTAGAATTGATCTAATGGTCAACTGTGCACAGTTATGAACAATAAGAATGTATGTTAGTTTTCATATCCATATTATTTTTTTGATACAAATACTCGTTTCATACGTGTTCAACTTTCATTAACACAAACCATTTATTGCTTTTGAGTTGTTTCATACATGTTCAACGTATATCCGGGTTGAATGTTTTTTACTATTGTTACCATAAGAGTATAATTTGTTCATAATTGTGCACAGTTATGAATGAATAGGGGTGCTCAAAAACCCGATCAACCCGAATAACCCGATCAACCCAATCCAACCCGACGTGAAATAACCCAACCCGAAGCAACCCGATGTCCAATCGAGTTGTAAAATCTTCAAACCGAATGTATTGGGTTGATATCGGGTTACGAGAATTTGAACTCAACCCAACCCGGTAAACCCGATATATATATGATACACAAGCTTAATCATATATGATTAAACACATGTTACATCGACAATACATAGACGTTTACTCATATATGATTAAACACACCCACAAGCCGTATAATCATATATGATATCACACTTCTCGCGTTCTCGCATAATGTTTAACTTCTCGCATGATCCTTCCTATATATATATATATATATATATATATATACATATTCAGTCTCTATATAACTCTTTCACACACACACACATATCTATACATATAATAAATAAGTAACTAGCATGCCACGTGTCGTCTTCTGGTGAGCCGACTTCAATATTTTCCCGCCTAAACATGTATATGGACGCAGTTTATATTATAAGTTCAATTAGCACACCCACATTCACTCCTCCTTAAATCTCTCCTTAATTCAATTTTTTTAAATTTATACGTTACATTTACTACCCTTATAATTAGGTATGTAGTTTACTTTTAATCCCTTACTTTTTTATTTTTCATTTTAGACTCTTATAATATAAACATAAATAATGTATATGAACTAAAATGCATTAAAAAACATTTCTATTTTTTACAAATTATATCATTGTAATCGCTTCGTCAATACCTTCGAAATGAGCCCAATATTGAATATTTTTTGATTTAATTATATTATTAAATATCATAAATATATACGAATTAATGTGTCGTGATTAGTATGAGATTTGTTGAAATTAGTATGAGATTTGATACAAATAATCTCTAAATTGTCGTGATTTTCTTTTTTCAATTTCATATCAATTTTACTTCAAAGTCGAATTCCTTCGACGAATTACAATTCTATCAAATTCCATTCTATCAACGAAACACCCTTAGAATTATCATAAAAGATTTAATTACTTGAAAAAAAAATATCACTTATCAACTGACTTTTGGATTATGAGTTCGAATCTTTTTCAAAAATATAAATATGCAAATATTTTAGTATAGTATATTTAATTATTTATACTTTCTTAATCATGTTTATATTATTTCCTCTAATTTTTTTGACCAATTAACCATATTGACCTTTAATTTTATACATCTGATATGCGATTTAAAATCGTATAAATATGAACATGAAACAAAATTATTTTTACGAATTCTCGGCTTTAGATTTGAGATACTTCACGCTGCATCGCGCGCATGTACTTATCTAGTATATATATATATATATATATATATATATATATATATATATATATATATATATATATATGTAATAACCCAAGTAATGTAGCATGATTTAAAATAAAAGTTAGGGATGGTAATTGTTTATTTCGCAAAGTTTGGGGGTAAAATGTAGAAATTTGGAAACCAACTCCCTTTTCTTAATGAGGCGCCGTTTTTGTTACTGCATCATAGGAAAAACCCATTTTCTTGCCTTTAGGGTTTTCATATGTTTCTTGGCTGCACTTCATGAGAAAGAAGAAGAAAGGAAAGAAACCAAGAGAGAGCTTCGTGAGAGAGAGAGAGACTGCGGGAGAGAGAGAGAGAGCAGCAAGAAAGAGAGAGAGACGCCGGCGAGAAGAGAGACGCCGGCGAGAGAGAGAGAGACGACGAGAAGAGAAGAGAGACGCCGACGAGAGAGAGAGAGAGAGACGACGAGAAGAGAGAGAGACGTCGGCGGGAGAGAAGGAGTCGAGAGTGAGGGAGAGACAACCGGAGAGAGAGAGAGATACAGCCGGAGAGAGAGAGCAGCGAGAGGGAGAGAGAGTCGTGTGAGGGAGAGATCATCGAGAGAGAGATGGAGCTGCATGAGGAAGAAGGAGACTGCGAGAGAGAGAGATAGACGATGAGAGAGAGAAGGTGGCGGGGTTCGCCGGCACCGGAGAAGATGGCCGGAGTGGCGGCTGTTGAGCGCCGGCAGTCGGCTGCCGGCGGTGGTCGTCGGCGGAGGCATGGCGGGTCGGTAACTTTCCGTCTCGTGAAGTTTTCGTGGGTAAGAAACCGTTCCCTTGCGTTTTCTCTTTATCAAGTAAGGTTAGATTGGTTAATTCCTATTGTGCTCGGTTATGTAAAGTGAGAAAGCAAGTAAAAGTGTTAATAGAGCTTTCCCAATTCATATTGTCTAGTTAAGAAATGTTATGGGAATACTTGGTTAGGGAGTCGTGTATCGGTAAATTAATAAAGAAGAGGTTGTCGCCAAATTTTGTGTAGAATTAGAATAATGACGAAGAATGTGGGTTTTTGTTTTGAACCGTGTGTATCGGAAGTCGGTATGTTCCGGGAGTTGGCCCGTAACTCAAGTTTGGGCCGAATTGGTTTATTGGGCCGATTTGGGTATTGGGCCGAATTGAGTGTTGGGCCGAGAGATGTATTAAGTCCTTTTGGGCTTAGTTATTTATTAAAGCCTATAATTATATAATAAGGGCGTGATGGGCTAATTATTAATTTGGGCCATATTATTATTAACGCGATCCGGTTTTGTTATTTAGAATCAAGTGTTATAATTTTATGTTGAGAACCTAGAGTCGGGTAAATTAATGGATCCGGTATAGTATGTCAATTGGTTGGGTAAGCGAAGACCATTAATTATGATTTTTGGACTAGAAGGTAATCTACCAATTTAGATAAGTTAGGGTTGAGTTCGGGATTTAACTCGAGTAATAATTGAACGGATTATGACGAACGCTATTAATATATAATAGGTGTTCCGCCTAGAGATCGGAAGTGTAAGTGAGGAGCTCTGGAGCAAGCTAGCCAGGTGAGTCTTTCTAACTAAAATACTTGATTTTACGTGTTTCCAAAGGAAAATGATTATATGAAAGCGCCCCGTTAATTTACATGAATTTTACGTAAATGAAAGCTTTATGTTTTACTGATCAGGGTATGTTTACGAGCATGATTTATTTACGAGCTTTTACGAATGTTTTCCATGAAAAGTGTTATTTTTGCTAATAAAGGAGGGTTGCCCTCAAGTACGTGAAATCGCATGTTTTGATTGAACTATCATTTGTGGAGTTGGGTTGCACTGTGGGGAGGGCTACTTGGTTTGCCGTGCCCGGCTTTGTAGGGTGTTGCCGTACCCGGCTTTGTAGGGTGTTGCCGTACCCGGCTTTGTAGGGTGTTTGCCATGGTCTTCTCCGCTGTGCATACCATTGTTGAGTACATGATTTGATACGTTACTGATATGAAATGAACGTTTTTCTTTAAATGATTCGCGAACATGTTTTAGGGGGAACTCAATAGACCTCATGGTCTAACCCTCGCTTTTCAAAACCAAAACCCTTTTCAGGTAAGCGCTTTATTGGAGGCTCCGACGAATGAGTAAGTAGCAAGATAGAGTACGGAAGCAGCTAGTGATAGTGCAGGTGCCTCTAGTAGAAGTTAGATTATTCTCAGTTGTGTATAGGTTGTTTCCGCCAACCTTAGTTTACGTATGATGTAACGAAAATTTTTTGGGACCCAGTTTTGTAAATTTATGCTTAAATGCTATGTTTGTTCTATTATTTTTTCTGGGTTGTTACAATATATATATATATGGTAAATGTTAACATATATATGCAAATTGAGAAAAAACGGTTGGTGGCGATATGTTTAAAATTTAATAAATATGCAAATTCGAGCTGTCAAACTATTTGATCATATTTGGTTTAGACATTTTTATATGTAGTATATAAATATTGTCTGAATTATCGGTTGTATTTTAAAGACATGCTTCCTTTATTTTTATGTTTCTAGTTTTGATTTTATCTTGTTTATACATAACCCGACCAACCTGATCAACCCGAACGGGTTGGGTTGGGTTGGGTTGAAATTTTTTCAAACCGCCAACATTGGGTTGATGTGTCGAATTGTCTTCAACCCGATCAACCCAACCCGTGAGCACCCCTAGCTCCCATTCTTGGACGTGGCTTAGTTAGGCTAGAGTTTAGTTCTGGCAAAATAGTTGAACTTTTAGACGTTCTGTTTGTACCACAAATTCGAAAGAATTTGGTTTCCGGTAGTATCTTGAATAAGTTAGGATATAGGCAAGTTTATGAGTCCGACAAGTTTATCTTGTCAAATGGTGGCTCTTTTGTTGGATTTGGTTATATGTTAAATAATATGTTTATGTTGAATTTGAATAAAAAGAATTTTGTTTCAAATTCTGTTTTTGTTGCAAATAGTAATTGTGTTGATTCTATTTTATGGCATGCAAGGCTTGGTCATGTTAATTTTAAGCGTATGGTTGAAATGTCAAAAGACGGTCTTATTCCGACTTTTGATATTAAAACCGAGAAGTGTAAAACTTGCATGTTAACAAAGATCACTAGGCAACCTTTTCCTAACGTGAAAAGGGACTCGTCGGTGCTTGAATTAATTCATAGTGATATTTGTGATTTGCATTCAACTCCGTCTTTTGGTAATAAAAAGTATGTTGTCACTTTTATTGACGACGCTTCACGGTTTTGCTATGTATATTTGTTACATTCAAAAGATGAAGCGTTGGTTAAATTTAAAATTTATAAAACAGAGGTTGAATTGCAAATGAATTGCCTTATAAAGTGTTTACGCACCGATCGTGGTGGGGAGTATTACGACCCCATGTTTTTCCAATCCGTAGGAATCATTCATGATACTACGGCGCCTTATACACCACAGCAAAATGGTGTGGCGGAACGGAAAAATAGAGTTCTCAAAGAAATGGTGAACTCTATGTTATCCTACTCGGGATTGAGTGATGGATTTTGGGGTGAAGCCATGCTAACGGCTTGTTATTTGCTGAATCGAGTTCCCAATAAAAGGAACAAGATTAACCCATATGAACTTTGGTTCAAGAAAAAGCCTAACTTGAGTTATATTCGAGTTTAGAGCTGTCGAGCGGTTGTTCGACTACCCGAACCTAAAAGGGAAACTTTGGGTGAGAAAGGTATTGACTGCATCTTTGTGGGATATGCCGAGCATTCCAAAGCTTATAGGTTCTATGTTATTGAACCTAATGATTCTATAGCAATTCACACCGTTATAGAATCGAGAGATGTAATTTTTGATGAGACTAGATTCTCTTCAATGCCTAGGCCAAAGGACATAGTTCCAAGTACTAGTGAAACTAGTGAGGTTGAAGAACAAGGAATTGTTCCAACCGAATCTCCGATGCTTCGAAGGAGCAAAAGAGGAAGGATTGAAAAATCCTTTGGTCCCGATTTCCATGTATACATGGTAGAGGGATCAAGAGATGAGATTGGATCCCAGTTTCTTTACTGTTATAGTATTGAGGAGCATCCAAAATCATTTGAAGAGGCTATGAAGTCTCATGACATTGCTTTCTGGAAAGAAGCAATACATTATGAGATGGACTCCATCATGGAGAATAATACTTGGGTATTATCGGACTTGCCACCGGGTTGAAAACCTTTGGGATGCAAGTGGATCTTCAAAAGGAAGATGAAAGCGGATGGATCAATCGACAAGTTCAAAGCTCGATTAGTAATCCAAGGCTTTAGGCAACGGGAAGGCATCGATTATTTTGATACCTATGCCCCGGTAGCAAGGATCTCCACGATTAGATTATTGATAGCCTTAGGAGCTATCCACAATTTAGTGATTCACCAAATGGATGTCAAAACGGCATTCTTGAATGGTGACTTGGAGGAGGAAGTTTACATTAAAAAAACAGTAAGGTTTTATTACGCCCGGGATGGAGCATAAGGTGTGTAAACTTGTAAAATCATTGTATGGGCTGAAACAAGCTCCCAAACAATGACATTAGAAATTTGATGAGGTTATCTTGTCCAACGGTTTTATGACAAACCAAGCGGACAAGTGTGTATATAGCAAATTTGACACATCCGGTAATGGTGTAATCATTTGCTTATATGTTGACGACATGTTGATCTTTGGCACCGACCAAAATTAAGTTGGGAAAACCAAAGAGTTTTTGTCGTCGAGTTTCTCCATGAAAGATATGGGAGAGGCGGAGGTGATCCTTGGAATAAGGATCAAGCGTGAGAACAAAGGGATTGCAATTACGCAATCTTATTACATTAAGAAAGTGTTAAAGAAATTTAATTGCTTTGATTGTTCTCCGGTGAGTACTCCATGGGACCCGAGTGTGAAACTTATGCCCAACTCGGGTGAAGCGGTGTCACAACTCGGGTACTCAATGGATGTTGGATGCTTGATGTATGCCATGACAAGCACTAGGCCGGACATCGCTTTTGCCATAGGAAAGTTGAGTAGATTTACTAGTAATCCTAGTATTCATCATTGGCAAGCGATAAGATGAGTATTCAAATACTTGAAGAAAACCATTGATTATGGTTTGTCATATGTCGGGTTTCCTTCGATATTGGAGGGATATTCGGATGCAAGTTGGATTACCAATTTAGAAGATCACTCTTCTACGAGTGGTTGGGTGTACTTGCTTGGGGGAGGTGCCATCTCATGGACTTCCAAGAAGCAAACTTGCATCACGAGTTCGACTATGGAGTCAGAATTTGTGGCATTAGCTGCTGCCGGTAAAGAGGCGGAGTGGCTAAGGAATTTGGTCCATGAAATTCCATTATGGCCGAACCAATATCACCTATTTCTATCCGTTGTGATAGTGCGGCTACTTTGGCTAAAGCTTATATTCAAGTATATAATGGCAAGTCTAGACACTTAGGTGTTAGACATAGCATGATTTGTGAGTTAATCACGAATTGGGTGATTTCGGTTGAATTTGTTCGGTCGCAACAAAATCTAGCGGACCACTTGACGAAGGGGTTAGCTAGGGACTTGGTTCACAAGTCGGTGATAGAGATGGGATTAAAGTCCATCTAAATCTCTAACAGTGAGATACCCAATTCCCTTCTAATACAACGTTAGAAGTTGAATTCAATGGGAAAGCACATTCTAAGAGATTGGAGCACATTCTAAGAGATTAAAAGCTCATTCAACGGTGTGTGCTCGGTACTGCAAGCGAAGGAGGTAATTGTTCGTTTGTAAAAATGCATGTGCAGGTGCATGAAGAAAAGAACTACCTATATGAGTGGGAAGTGTGGCCGCTTCAAGAAGCTTGGACTTGGCTTTGATGCAATCATGAATGGATAGGGACACATGGCCTGTATAGTGTCAAGTTTTAAACTATTAGAGAATCATTTAAATTCATGTGTATGCTATCTTCTTGTACTCAAATGGGTTGAAGGGTTCAATCCATAGGACACCCGGATTCTCGAGTATTTGAAATGTGTAATGTACTAAGATGGAAATTCAATCTTTTAGATATTTTCATTTATGCATGAGTTTGTTTACATGTATTGAATATTTCTTTTGTGAATCAAGGATTGCACTAAAATGGGGGAGGAATGTTGGTGATTTTAGTGAAATCATCAGGTTCATTTTGTGTAATTGGATTCACAAAGATAATAATGGGGTTGTTAGTTAAGCTTCAACATGAGTTAGGAGGTGTGGAGTGCACACTCGTGTAAGCTAACTAGAACCCGGGATTGTTGGACGGTTAAGATTGGCAAGTTACAAAGTGTTCGTATGAACTGGGCGTCGGGGCCAGTGCTGGCTCCAGTTGGCTGGAGCCAGTTGGCTAGCGCCAAGACTGGCGCCAAGCTCTGGATTGTTGCCCGCGCTGATGGTGGCGTCAGTTGCCTGGCGCGGAGACTGGCGCCAGTGCCTGGAAGTTTTCTTCTTGTTTGTAACTGCCGACTTTAATGCACAATCAATCTCATTCAATGAGATATTATTATCAGTATCAATATGGTGTAGGTTACGATTCTTGAGGTGTTTAAATAGGTGTCGATTTCTGCCTAAATCGATAACTCAAAACTGAGAACCGAGATTATCCTCGAGTGAATTTCGTGATACCCGGGCAGATAGGGTCAAAATATCACTTACAGAAAGCGAGCTCTCACACGATCTCTGTTCTTTATCCAAGTTATAATCGTCACTCTGTTTCTCTCTCTCAATATTGTTCCGAAATCCCCCAACATTTAGGTGTATCATTCAAGGTTGGGTTTCTTAGGAAATGGTAGCTACTAACATCATATATCTTTATTTCTTATCCCAAACAAAGATATACAAAATGGAAACGAAAGTGTGAAAACCGCTCTGAAAATTAAGAACGCCAGAGAAGATACACTCAGCGAGATAATTCTTGACACACGCTTCTCATTGTCGGTCGATACTTTGGATTTGTGTGAATGCACGCCAGTGCTACATTATAAACACGAAGAAGCTCCTTTTGTATCCCGTGTTTGTCGGATAAGTAAGTCGTGCATCCAGTATATCTGCCAATGAAGTGTCACGATTGGTAGACATGTTTAACGACGACAGGAGCTCTCCAGGGTGCTTCCCTCCAATTGTTTCAAGTGCCACCACTCCAAAGCTATACACGTCGCATTTTTCGGTCACAACCATGGTGTATGCAAGTTCTGCATGATTATAACAAAGGGTTGTTACCCAAAATTCAGCTGCTAATTAATTAATAGAGGTTATAAAATAAGCATCATACCTGGAGCAATGTGTCCGAGAGTTCCGGCGATTACAGTTTGGTTAGACGAATCATGTTGGGGGATTTCGGGAAATTGTGGGAGAGATAGAGTGATTGAACTTGGATAAACGACAGAGATCGCGTGAGAGCTCGCTTTCCGTAAGAGATATCTTGACCCTATTCTGCCAGGGTATTACGAAATTCTCTCGAGGATAATCTCTATGTTTCGGTGTATCGATTAAGGCAGAAATCGATTCATACTTATACACCTTAGGAATCGTAACCTTCACCATATTGATTCAGGAAATAATATCTCATTTAATGAGATTGATTGCGGACTTAATAACGGCAGTTACAAACGTGAAAACCAGTCCAGACGCTGGCGCCAGTCTCCGCGCCAGTTCACAATCTAGTGCTTGGCGCCGACATCAACGCCAAAACACAATCCAGTGCTTGGCGCCAGGCTTGGCGCCAGTCTTGGTGCCAGCCAACTGGCGCCAGCAAACTGGCGCCAGCAAACTGGCGCCAGCAAACTGGCGCCAGCAAACTGGCGCCAGCAAACTGGCGCCAGCAAACTGGCGCCAGCAAACTGGCGCCAGCAAACTGGCGCCAGCAAACTGGCGCCAGCAAACTGGCGCCAGCAAACTGGCGCCAGCACTGGCCCGACGCCCACCTCAGAAAACCCACTTTGTAACGTGCCAATCTTAACCGTCCAACAATCCCGGGTTCTAGTTAGCTTACAGGAGTGTGCACTCCACACCTCCTAACTTATGTTATAGCTTAGCTAACAACCCCATTATTACCTTTGTGAATCCAACTACACAAAATGAACATGATGATTTCACTAAAATCACCAACATTCCTCCCCCATTTTAGTGTAATCCTTGATTCACAAAATAAAATTCAATACAGGTAAACAAACTCATGCATAAATGAAAATATCTAAAAGATTGAATTTTCATCTTAGTACATTACACATTTCAAATACTCGAGAATCCGGGTGTCTTATGGATTGAACCCGTCAACCCATTTGAGTATCAAAAAATAACATACACATGAATTTAAATGACTCTCTAAAGAATAAACTTGACACTATACAGGCCATGTGTCCTTATCCATTCGTGAGTGCATCAAAGCCAAGTCCAAGCTTCTTGAAGCGGCCACACTTCACACTCATATAGGTAGTTCTTTTCTTCATGCACCTGCACATGTATTTTTACAAAAGAACAATTACCTCCTTCACTTGCAGTACCGAGCACACACCTTGGGATGATCATCTTGTGCTCCAATCTCTTAGAGTGAGCTTTCCCATTGAATTCAACTTCTAACGTTGTATTAGAAGGGAATTGGGTATCTCACTGTTAGAGATTTAGATGGACTTTAATCCCATCCCTATCACCGACTTGTGAACCAAGTCCCTAGCTAACCCCTTCGTCAAGTGGTCCGCTAGATTTTGTTGCGACCGAACAAATTCAACCGAAATCACCCCATTCGTGATTAGCTCACGAATCATGCTATGTCTAATACCTAAGTGTCTAGACTTGCCATTATACACTTGACTATAAGCTTTAGCCAAAGTCGCCTCACTATCACAACGGATAGAAATGGGTGATATTGGTTTTGGCCATAATGGAATTTAATGGACCAAATTCCTTAGCCGTTCCGCCTCTTTACCGGCAGCGGCTAATGCCACAAACTCCGACTCCATAGTGGAACTCGTGATGCAAGTTTGCTTCTTGGAAGCACATGAAATGGCACCTCCCCCAAGCAAGTACACCCAACCACTCGTAGAAGAGTGATCTTCCAAATTGGTGATCCAACTTGCATCTGAATATCCTTCCAATATTGAAGGAAACCCGACATATGACAAACCATAATCAATGGTTTTCTTCAAGTATTTGAATACTCGTCTTATCGCTTGCCAATGATGAATACTAGGATTACTAGTATACCTAGTCAACTTTCTTATGGAAAAAGCGATATCCGGCCTAGTGCTTGTCATGGCATACATCAAGCATCCAATAGCCTTTGAGTACTCGAGTTGTGACACCGCTTCACGGGCATAAGCTTCACACTCGGATCCTATGGAGTACTCACCGGAGAACAATCAAAGCAATTAAATTTCTTTAATACTTTCTTAATGTAATGAGATTGCGTAATTGCAATCCCTTTGTTCTCACGCTTGATCCATAAACCAAGGATCACCTCCGCCTCTCCCATATCTTTCATGGAGAAACTCAACGACAAAAACTCTTTGGTTTTCCCAACTTGATTTTGGTCGGTGCCAAATATCAACATGTCGTAAAGCCTTGGATTACTAATCGTGCTTTGAACTTGTCGATTGATCCATCCGCTTTCATCTATCTTTTGAAGATCCACTTGCATCCCAAAGGTTTGCAACCCGGTGGCAAGTCCGATAATACCCAAGTATTATTCCCCATGATGGAGTCCATCTCATCATGTATTGCTTCTTTACAGAAAGCAACATCTTGAGACTTTATAGCCTCATCAAATGATTTTGGATCCTCCTCAACACTCTAACAGTAAAGGAAATGGGATCCAATCTCATCTCTTGATCCCTCTACCAAGTATACTTGGAAATCGGGACCAAAGGATTTTCCAATCCTTCCTCTTTTTCTCCTTCGAAGCATCGGAGATTCGGTTGGAACAATTGCTTGATCTTTAACCTCGCTAGTTTCACTAGTACTTGGAACTATGTCCTTTGGCCTAAACATTGAAGAGAATCTAGTCTCATCAAAATTACATCTCTCGATTCTATGACGGTGTGAATCGCTATAGAATCATTAGGTTCAATAACATAGAACCTATAAGCTTTGGAATGCTCGGCATATCCAAAAAAGATGCATCACCCAAAGTCTTCCTTTTGGGTTCGGGTAATCGAACAACCGCTCGACAGCCCCAAACTTGAATAAAACTCAAGTTAGGCCTTTGAACCAAAGTTCATACGGGGTAATCTTGTTCCTTTTATTGGGAACTCGATTCAGCCAAAAACCAAGCCTAGCATGGCTTCACCCCAAAATCCATCAAGCAGTTACATTTGCAACATAAATCAGTTTATAACATAAAGCAATTCATAAAGCAACATAAACAGAATTTTAAACAAAAATTCATATGCAACATAAACAGAATTTTAAACAAAAATTCATATGCAACATAAACAGAATTTTAAACAAAAATTCATATGCAACATAAACAGAATTTTAAACAAAATTCATTTGCAACATAAACAGAATTTTAAACAAAAATTCATATGCAACATAAACATAATTTAAACAAAAATCCATTTGCAACATAAACAGAATTTTAAACAAAAATTCATATGCAACATAAACAGAATTTTAAACAAAATTCATATGCAAACATAAACAGGATTTTAAACAAAAATTCATATGCAACATAAACAGAATTTTAAACAAAATTCATTTGCAACATAAACAAAATTTTAAACAAAAATTCATATGCAACATAAACATAATATTAAACAAAAATCCATTTGCAACATAAACAGAATTTTAAACAAAAATTCATATGCAACATAAACAGAACTTTAAACAAAATTCATTTGCAACATAAACAGAAATTTAAACAAAACTCTTTTTATTCAAGTTTAACTTAAACATGTTATTCAACATAAAACCAAATCCTACAAAAGAGCCACCCTTTGACAAGATAAACTTGTCCGACTCATAAACTTGCCTATATCCTAACTTATTCAAGATGCTACCGGAAACCAAATTCTTTCGAATTCGTGGTACATACAAAACATCAAAAAATTCAACTATTTTGCCAGAACTAAATTCTAGCCTAACTAAGCCACGTCCAAGAATGGTAGCACTCGACTCGTTCCCCATGTGTAGCATTGATCCGTCTTCAACCGGTTCCATAGAGGCGAACCAACGGCGATCTTTGCACACATGACTTATAACACCCGAGTCGATCCACCGAGCAACATCATCATCCTGCACATAAAAGATTCGGATATTAGCGGTACATAATTCAAATTTGAATTAAAAGACAAAGTTAAGAAACTGACCTTGCCGTGGGTTTTGATCCTTGGATCCTTGCCCACCACCACTAGTGCTTGCTCCATTCTTATTCTTGACAACCCGACAATCCCGCTTGAGATGGCCGGTCATCCCACAGGTCAAACAGGTTAATTTAACCTTTTTATTGGGCCATTTCTTAGCTTCATTGAACTTAGGTTTTCCCTTGAAGTTGTTAGTCTTTCCCTCTTCCACCATGTTCACCGAAGGTGCATAAACCTCCTTTATCTTAGGTTTCTCAGCCTCTTGCGCCCGAAGAGATTCCTCTATGCGCAAGTGACTACCGAGTTGTACAAGAGACAACTCTTCCTTCTTGTGTTTCAACATATGTTTAAAGTCTTTCCAAGAGGGGGGCAGTTTATCAATAATACTCGATACGGAGATGGATTCGTCCATCTTCATATCATGTTGAGCATATTGGCCGAGAATGCGAAGGAGCTCATTGTATTGCTCCATCACCGGCCTTGAGTCTACCATTTTGTAATTATTAAAATTACTCACCAGGAACTTCTTACTAGAAGCATCCTCCGCCATGTATTTGGACTCAATAGAGTCCCATAGCTCTTTGGCAGATTCCACATTTTGATAGATATCGAAGAGGGAGTCACACATACCGTTCAAGACGTGGCCACGACAGATGTAGTCGTCATTCTCCCATTTGCCGCGACGCCGAGTCATCTCCAACGTCTCGTCTTCCATCACCTCCGGTATCGGGGTGCTAAGCATGTACACGACCTTCAATGTCATCAGCAAGAAATGCATCTTCTTCTGCCATCTATGGAAATCAACGCCTTCAAACTTCTCAAGTTTTGTGAACTTGGAAGTCATGTCTCTTACGATTGTTGGGGGATTTCGGGAAATCGTGGGAGAGATAGAGTGATTGAACTTGGATAAACGACAGAGATCGCGTGAGAGCTCGCTTTCCGTAAGAGATATTTCGACCCTATTCTGCCAGGGTATCACGAAATTCTCTCGAGGATAATCTCTATGTTTCGGTGTATCGATTAAGGCAGAAATCGATTCATACTTATACACCTTAGGAATCGTAACCTTCACCATATTGATTCAGGAAATAATATCTCATTTAATGAGATTGATTGCGGACTTAATGACGGCAGTTACAAACGTGAAAACCAGTCCAGACGCTGGCGCTAGTCTCCGCGCCAGTTCACTGGCGCCGACATCAGCGCCAAACACATTCCAGAGCCTGGCGCCAGTCTTGGCGCCGGCATCAGCGCCAAAACACAATCCAGTTCTTGGCGCCATGGCGCCAGCACACTGGCGCCAGCACACTGGCGCCAGCACTCTGGCGCCGACGCCCAGCTCAGAAAACACACTTTGTAACGTGCCAATCTTAACCGTCCAACAATCCCGGGTTCTAGTTAGCTTACACGAGTGTTCGCTCCACACCTCCTAACTCATGTTATAGCTTAGCTAACAACCCCATTATTACCTTTGTCAATCCAACTACACAAAATGAACATGATGATTTCACTAAAATCACCAACAAATCAGGGTCGAGCAATCTAGATGCTCCAAAGTCAGCAACAAATGCTTCCATTTCTGAGTTCAAGAGAATATTGTTGCTTGATATGTCTCGATGAATGATAGGTAGATTGCAATCATGATGCATATATGCCAATGCATGGGCTATGTCTTTCACAATTTTCACCCTCGTGTTCCAATCAAGTTTTACAGCTTCAACGTCTCTCAATGTGCAAAATAGGCTCCCATTTTCCATGTATTCATATACCAGGAAGTTGCATTTGGTATGAAAACAAAAACCATAGAGTTTGACTATGTTTTTGTGCCTTAGGTTGGTTAACACTTGGACCTGGGTCATTCATGAAACTTTTGTCCAATGCTGGTTGCTCGACTTCATACATATGAAGTTTCTTCAAAGCAAATGTTTTACCATTAGAGAGTTGTGCTTTATAAAAATTACCATAACCACCGGTTCCAATGCAGTATTTGAGGTCAAAATCCTCAGTTGCCTTGATGAAGTCTTCATATGCAATTTTTCCATCATAATTCATTATCATGCCCACATCTCCGTGTCTTTTGATTTCAGGATGGCTTTCCTTTTTGGTTGCTTTGTGACGATGGTAACACTCATAACCAAGCACTAAGAAGCATAATCCAACTATGAGGGGTAGAAAAATCTCTACATAGAGGATAAGTGTGTTAAAAAAATCAGGTGTTACTCCATCTAAATTGTTCCTGCTAAGGTCCACGCACACTAAATCAAAGTAACTACTTAGTTGACTTGGGATTTTTCCATTCATGAGATTATTAGAGAGGTATAGACGCACGAGATGACAGGGATTTGGAATCACCACATTTCTTGACAATTGGTTTGATGAAAAATCAAGATAGACAAGTGTAAATGACTTGCCAAGATTTTGAGGAATATCACCCACTAGGTGATTATGACTCAGGTCTAATTTTTGTAGGCTTTGCAAGTTACCTGGTTCCCAAGGGATGGAAGAGTTCAATTGGTTTTCGCTCAAGTCAAGGAAGTTGAGATTGACCATGGAACCAAAAGATGTTGGGATTGTACCATCAAAGTAGTTTCCACTAAGATCCAGATGAACCAAATTCTTCAAATTCTCTATCTCAGATGGAAGAATACCACTGAGATTGTTATATGAAAGTACAAGGTGTTGTAATCGAATTAGACGTGTGAAGGAAACAGAGGGAGTATAATTTATATTATCAAGTTGGTTATGACTCAGGTTCAATGTTTGTAGCCTATTCAAATTACCTAGTTCCCAAGGGATGGATGAACTTAGTTGATTTTCGCTTAAGTCCAAAAGGTTGAGATTGACTATGAAACCAAAAGATGTTGGGATGGATGAACTTAGTTGATTTTTGCTCAAGTCCAAAAAGTTTAGATTGACCATGGAACCAAAAGATGTAGGGATGGATGAATTTAGTTGATTTCTGCTCAAGTACAGAAAGGTGAGATTGACCATGGAACCGAAAGATGAAGGGATTGGAACATCAAAGTAGTTTCCACTAAGATCCAGATGAACCAAATTCTTCAAACTCGTCAGTTGAGAGGGGAGAATACCGGTGAAAGAGTTAAAAGAAAGATCAAGGTATTCTAATTGGGTGAGATTGGTCAAGGAAACAAGCAACTTTACCGCAAGATAATTCCCTCTGAGTGAAAGATGGCTCAGATTTGATAGCAAGCCAATCTGCTCTGTGACTCCATTAAGCATGCAATAATCAAGCAAAAGGCTCATGAGGTTTGGAAGTAAAGAAAAGTCTAGCCATTTCAGCTCACATGTATAATTCTTATAGCAATAGTCTTCACAGTTAGCATCTATCTGCACAACACTTCCTTCCTCGTTGCAAATGATTCCAATGTAAGTACAATGACTTGGATCATTGTCATTTGTCCACAAATCATTATGAGCTGCAAGGAGAGCTTCTGCTTCTAATGATTTGTTAAAATTGTTAGCAGTTGATTGTGATAACATGAATAGCAGCCCCAAAATCACAAAGAGAGTTTGCATGGGAGAAGTAAGAGTATTTGATAACATTTTTATGTTGTACTCTTTCAAGACGAGGGTATGTAAATGCATACCCAAAACCACACAAGTCCATGGAAGAAGATGAGACTTTTAAGTCAATAAGTCATTGTTTCCATAGTTTCTAACCCACAAGAAGGGTTTCATGATTGCATGCTTTCCAACTTTTAAGTCAATTATCCAACCGTATAAGATAATTTTTTTATATATAACTTGTAATAGGGGCAGATCCAGAAGTTTTTTCAAACAGTGCTACTATTTGACTATAAAAAATAAATATAGAGATATTTTTCACAAAATCAATATTGGTCCGGCAGTTAGTTTCTTGTTTGAGGTCTCTTGTTTGAGTCTTCTTATTTCAACTTTTTTTCAAATATAATAAGTTTGAAACTAAATGTTAAAAACTAGGAAAATGACTCTAACAAGACTCGAACCCGGGTTTGAAGTGGAAGAAAAGTCTTGCAAATCAACTTTACCAACGAAAACTTGTGTATTTATTGTAGTTCAATGGTGGCACTCAACAAATTAATACGGTTGCGCTTTTCACGAACCTAATTTTTTTTACCCTTCGATGGAATAAATAATACGGTGGCACCACTACGGTGGCACCCATGACATCTAACCATTTATAATCTAAAATACCAATCTGACGGTTTATAATCTGACGTCTTCATCAAATAGGCTTTTCTAAACTTAAGGTTAAGTGGATCGGATTGGACGGAACGTGATTCAAAACAAGATATAATGTTAAAGTGACTATATTATCCCTCAAGTAATGTTTAATATTCTTTTTTATCATATCAGTTTGGTAAAATTCAAAGAAATTTAAACAATAATACATAGTACAAATACATTTTGACCAACTAAAATATATTAAGGCCAATCCACATGAACTATACACATGAGTTTTAATAGAGTTTTTATCCAACCATGGCTAAACAATCACTGAATTAAGCCCACGCATTACATTAAAGCTAGCCTTGTAATCCCCAAACTTTTGGTTTGATTTAGAACCAAAGTAGTAGCAATCTTCACCATCAAAACCAAATAACAGTTTCAATTAATTGTATGCACATGTGCATACTGTCCAAATAAAAGGTTAATAGGATGTTACTTAATTTTTCATTTTTTTTGGTTTTCCCCCAATCTCCCCACTCTCTGTATATGCCTACCTAAACCACATTTTTTTAAGTCAAAAAGTTGTTGTTTCCAAATTTTCTTACCCATGAGAGGCGTTGGTGATTCAATGCTTTCCACACACAAAAATGAAGAAATTGCAAGGTAATTCCATCCAATTATCTAATTGTATAAGATAATTTTTTTATAAATCACATTTAATCATTTATAATCTAAAACATATCAATCTCACGTTTTATAATAGATGTGTTTTTTAAATCCGTGTTCCTGAAATAGACTTTTTCAAATTTCAAGTTAAGTGGACCGGTTCGGATGGAACTTAATACCAAACAAGATTGAATGTTAAAATGGCTATATTATCCCACGAGTATTGTTTGATATTCCTTTTTATGATATCACTTGTGTAAAATTCGAAGAAATTTAAACAATAATACAGAGTAAAAATACGTGTTGTCAAACTAAAACATATTATGCCCAATTCACAAGAACTATGCACATGAGTTTCAATTAGGGGTGGCAAAAAGTGACCCAACCCGCCAATCCAACCCGAGCCCAACCCAATAGTAGCAGGTTGGATTGAGATTTTCAACCCATTTAAGTTAAATGGGTCAACCCGCCTAAACCAATTAATAAATGGGTTTGGTTGGGTTGAAATTTTCGACCTGATTTCAACCCATTTACAACCCGATTTCAACCCATTTACAACTTATTTTTAATCCATTTACAACCTGTTTTCAACCCATTTACAACCAGTTTGTAACCCATTTATGATTTGTTTTTAATTTATTATCATTACTTATTTATAATTAATAATTAAAAAGTTAATAAAAAAGCTAAATATGATTCAACTAAAGTCTAAACAGAACTCCTTCGGTCCTTCCATTTCAATATTCCATCGTTCAAACTTTCAAAATCACATGTGATTTGGTTGTTCCCATGTTCTCTTATATGGTTACTGTTTTCATTGAACATGACATTTTTTCTTTCTCTATCTCTTCTCTCCTTATATATATATATAGTGAGAGAGTTTTTTTATATGTTTTTACGATATTTAGTCTTCTTATTTGAACCCATATGAATAATCTGTAACATCGATTCACATATGCATCTTCAAATAGATTTTGTTCGGATTTTTTAAATGACTCGCATATACTCTTGCAGTTTTAACATATCATCTACGTGACAATTATACCTTTCAATCAAAAAGGATGAAGATATATACGATATATCCCTTACTTGGCTAACAGTTCATATTGGATCAACAGTGACAATTATACCTTTCAAAATTGTAACATCATGAACCATGTCAATGTCATGTGTCCTTGCCCAAGTAGGCATTACCCACTCCAAAGCTCCATACCACTCCACGGGCAATGGAATGTTCCAAATTTAATAAATTTTTACGTTGTCGCAATCTTTTTAATGGAGACCCTGTTACATGCGTACTAAAACTATAGATTGTATGAAATCAGTAGTTAAAAAAAATATACTATTTCATATCATTATAAAAATCTTACAAATTAAAACAAGAAATATGTTTACAATGACAAAGTGAGAAGAATATCAAAGAGTCATTTTTGTTTGTGATTGGCAAATTCTAAAATTAAATAGCAACATTTGATTTTGTAAAAATAGATACGTCTTTATTGATCGAGGTGGGTTCACACGCCCAAGCGCTAGTAACAAGCTGTAAAAAACAAAGAGTATATGGCAGGACCTCCGGAACTTCCTGGTTATTGCCACAGGAGCTGCAAGCATTGGCGGATGCACTTAGGAAGTTATGGGGGGATGGGACCCCATTAAAAAGGAAAAAAATGAAAATTTTTAGGGTAAAAGTTTTGATTTTTTGGGTTTCTACCTCCCCCCCCCCCCCCCCGGGGTAATTTCGGTCTGGGAACCATCAATAAAAAAAGTGTCTTGAAGTCAATAAAAAACCAAAATTAACTCTCGAAATCGACTAAAAGACCAAAAAAGTTAATCTAAATCAACAAAAAGAAACCTAAAAATCCCTTAAAATCAACCAAAAAAACATTAAAAAAAACTTGAAACGTTGGATTTAGGCTAAAAATACATCGGACAACTTTACGGGCATTTAAGCTACCTTAAAGGTGCCCCCACCATTGAAAACTCCTGGATCCGCCACTACTCCTGGATCTGCCACTGACTGCAAGCTCTGTTAATTATCCTTGTATATTTTCCCTAAATCTTGTAAGTTTTGCCTTTGATTGCTAATATATATATATATATATATATATATATATATATATATATATATATATATATATATATATATATATATATATAGAGGCCCACTAAATTGTAACCAATGAAAAATGTGTAAACTATGAAATTAGATCTAGACCATTGATTGAAACAATCAATGGTCAATATGAAAACGGTGGCATAACTGTAATTAAGTATGAATTGGGTGGCATGATGGTCCGGATGAAAATATGATAAGGGCATAATGGGTATTATAGGTACGAAAACAAATTGGAAGGTTTATCAAAAGCGTGAAATCAGGGACCATTGCGATCCTGTTCCTGATTCCACGGCCACGAAATACAAAATTGGAAGCGATTATTCTATGAAACAAACATCGATTAAAGAAGATTTGAATATTCGTACCTTTTAAACGACTGAAAGCGATGGAAGAAGAACACAGGGGTTTAAGAGGTTAGGGTTCCAGGTTCGATTTTGTTTATATAGTTTTTGTTCAAATCGATTTTGTTCATATGATAATACGCCCGATTTTTTCATGTAGCAAGAAGGAAAAGTGAAAGAATAAACTTGTTGACATCGTTTTCCAATTTCACGAATACAAAAGACAACCCAGTGGACGTGGATATGGAAGGAATGTCGACTGCCCTGCAACTTGAAGGTATGAAAACTTCCATATCGATTGTGGAAGACAACTATTTTTCATAGGTTTTAGTGTTCTTGTTGGAAGTTTAATTATTCTCAAACTTTGAGGTGTATGAAAAACCCCAAAAAAAATGTGAACCATAACTTACAATCGGTTGTAAAGTGATAATGTGGAAACTGGAACATTTTTCTCACTTAAACACACCATCGGAAAAATCAGCTGTTAATCGTATGAAAACTAAATACAATAGTTAGTGTTGTGTATAATTTTATGTGAATGGAAAAACTGAAAACCTGAAAATATTTTCACAGACAGAATGTTGGGTAAAAGGGTATGAAGAACGTCAATGTTGTTAAACTGTGAAATAAAATTTATGTTGGGTATTTTCTTGTAAACATTTAGGGGAAAAAGGGTATGAACGATACTAACAAACGAATTGTTTATGTTGTTTATTTTTAGTATCAATAGTTTCAATTTATGGTTTGATAGCATGGCTCCTAATGAAAGTGAATTTGTAATTTGTATATAAGTTTTGTCTCATGAAATTACATGATTCCATGTACAAATGCACTAGTAATAAGGTGCATTGATATATAATGATGTTGTTCATGTCCAGTGTTGTGATTATTTAACAAATGATGTAACATACGTGCGTATTTAACGATTTTATTGAATTTCCGTAAGGAGCCAAAACAAGAAGTATGCCTGGGAAAAAAGACGTAACTGCAAAGCCACACGAAGAAGGTAAAATTGTTATATCCAATGGAACTAATTTTTTACAATAAATTGATGTACATGTATTAATGAAGTCTATATCTGGCAATTTACCAGAGCAACAAAACGACGGACCAAATGACGAGATTATTATGGTGGAGGGGCGTGGTAGGAAACGAGCAAAGATGACACGTATATAACTTTTATTGATATGGTGAAATCAACATACATTGATGTTTTTTCATTAAACTGTGTATGCCAACAACCATGTTATTCGATTACATAAGTCATTATATTCTTTATGATAAAAAAAATGAATTTACTTGTTTTCACGTAAGGCGCTGACCGGGAGGATGCGAAAAAGTCAAACGATAAAGCGAAAAAGGCAAAAGATAGGGGAAAAGGAAGGAAGATAACAAAAGGACCAGGTATGACAACATTTTAAAAACACATACATGCTTGTTATGAACTTATAATGTTATAATGTTAACAACTTCACATTAACACCTGTCAAATAAATATTAACAAATACTATAATGTTAGATCTTTCAAGGCCAAACCTGCGTGATGAGTCAACGGACGACGACGATTTCGTAGAGCGAGTACCTCTAACAAAGTCGGGTAAGAATCTTAAATGCTAAAATGTACGATAAAATGTGTTACAATTTGTAGTCGTTAACCAATTTTCACTTTCTTTTCATTCAGCTGTTGCTGCCATAAAATCATCGAGGGCATTAAAAGAGGAAAAAAAGGATGATAAAAAGAACAAAAGGGGGAGAAAGCCAACTAATGTTAATGGAATTAGAACTCGCACGTCACCGGTAATGTTACATCATACGTGCCTTCTTCTAAATGATGAGCAAAAGGCGGTTGTTAAGAAAATGGGGCTTGAGACAATGCTGCAATTGTCGGTTGATGGGATACCGTCAAAGCTTGGTTATTACGTGGTAGACAATTTAGATACAAATAGAATGGAACTGGAGTTAGAGATGGCAACTATCAGAATTAACGAGGAGACAGTTCACAAGATTTTAGGACTTAAAATGGGAGGAATCAACCTGGACACACTGGATGTGGACCCAAGAAGTTGTGATATGATAAAACGATGGGAGGCTACTTACAAGAAAGATAGGCCGAGACCAGTTGATGTGTCAAACGCAATACTTGATTCAAACGACTCAGGAGAGATGTTCCAGTTAAACTTCCTTGTACTTTTTGTGAATTCAATGGCAGAATGCAGCCCATCTGGAAACTGCCATAATCTTTTTTTGAAAAAGATTAGCAGCACTGATATGATACCGAATATAAATTGGTGCCGTTACATCATCGAGAGTCTTCACAGAAGCAAGTGGAAGTGGAAGCGTGACACGTACGACAGCTTCTACTCGGGGCCACTCACATTCCTGACGGTATATTTTTTTTTTGATTTCATGTTGTTTTGTTCTCTATTTTTATTAATACACACTAACTGTATGATTCGTTACACAGTTGCTTTATGTCCATATGACGTCGTGTCCATCAGTTGAAGTTGATCGGAGTATGCTACCGTTACACACTTGGACGATGGAAAAGCTTCGTGACAGAACGAAATACGGATTCAATAACGGGGGGTTGCATAAGTCCCAAATAGCAAGTCTTAAATCTGAAAAAAAGACGGTTTCCAAAGGTAGGAAGCGAAATGCTCCGGTTAAACATGTGGATACGAGTACTTCAACGCCAGAAACTGCTCATACGAGTACAAATAATAAGGTACAATGAGTTTATTACATTTTCATAATTTATAAACATAACTACAGTTATTGTATTTCATATTTATAAACGGCCGTTCTATTAAATATTGGCCTTTGTTTTTGTAACATACAAAAAATCAATTGAAACACAAAGCATTGTCGAGCCATATGAAAATGAAGCTGAAGGAGCCGATTTAAACGATATGGTAATGACTAACTAGCTAACTACCTGAGTAATTAAGTGTATTTAGTTTGATAAAGTAAATTACATAGAATTCTATTATTTAAGGTTGATGATCAATTTGAAAAACAACATGGAAGAGACGGCGAGACAAAAGATGCAGCGGCCACAAAATCTAGGGGGAAGGTATTGTCTCGAACTAAATGATTATAAGTATTGAAAGAAAGAATTTGTGAATATTTTATAAAAATTGATATTGATATGAGGGTTCATATGTATTTCATATTTACAAATTTTACGAATGTTCGTATGTTTTTTTTAACATAAAACATAATTATATTATTTAAGGGTGATGATCGATTTGCAAAACAACATGGAGGAAATGGCGAGACAAGAGATGCAGCGGCCACAAAATCTGGGGGGAAGGTATTGTCTCGGACTAAGTGATTATAAGGAATGTAGGAAACCATTTATGATGATTTTATAGAAATTGATATTGATATGAGGGTTCATATGTATTTCGTATGTACAAATTTACCAATGTTATTATGTTTTTTAACATACAAAATGATTCTGTTATTTTAGGGAGATAATCGATTGGCACAACAACATGTAGGAGATGTCGAAATAATGGATACTGCCACAGAATCTGGGGGAAAGGTTCGATCTCGGTTTAAGTGTTTTTAACTTTCGTAGGAAACAAAATATAATCATTTTATAAAAATGCATATTCATATGTGGGTTCTAGTGTTTCATATGTGCAAATTTACCCATTTTTGTATGTTAATTAAAATAAAAATTAATTCTGTTATTTTAGGGTGATGCTCGATTGGAACAACAACATGTAGGAGATAGCGATATAAGATATGCATACAATGAATCTGGGGGAGAGGTATTGTCCTTGTTTAAGTGATTATAGTTTTTGTAGGAAACAAATTATGATCATATTTCTCCAGTTCATGTTGATATGCGGTTTTAATTTTAAAAAGTAACTTGAATCCTCTCTAAAGTAGGTAAAAGAGTCATTGGTAATAGCTTCAAACAAAGGGGATGCGGATATAACTGGTAAATCAGATATGAAAGAAAAGGTATATTACTGTAACACAGTGATACTTGACATATCTCGATTTGTTAATAAAAAAATCCCATAAGTACGTAAAAATTAAATAAATACATGTGTTTAACTGCAGGAAACAGTTGGTGTTGACAATGATGGGGATGATGGGTTTGATGTACCAGATGAGGATATCGCAATTGCATTTGAAGCGATTGAAATGATGGTACATGCAATAAACAATTCAGAAAACGTTGAAGGTGGTGAACTCTGAACCAGATGGTGGGGTTGTGGATGATGATGACAATGGCGAAGATTTTGAGGACGAATATGAGCTACGAAAGGTACTAGCTTAACAATTTTCGTATAAAGAACATGTGTCGAAAAATGTTATAGATATCCGCAAATGTGTTGTAAGAAATGTTTATTCATATGTACAAAATTACCAATTTTCGTATCTTTTTCAAAAAATGAAACACATGTGAAAAGGGTGTTCTCATAAATCATTAAACATAGTCTCAAACGTACTTAAAATGTGTTTTCATATGTTTTTTTTAAATTGATTCATATGAAATCAAGTATTTTAATATAAAATTCTACATATTTCATAGGTTGAAGATTTGGTATTATGTCAATATAGCAGCTCAGAATAATAATTATTATCGTCTTATGTAAAACCTGGAGTACATGGCGAAAATCGAGGCACACTTGGAGTAGATATATTGCAGTAAGCATGACGTGAGCAAATTGATAAAGGAGGCAATGGAGTTGTTCCCAGAAGATGTGAACTTCGACGACTACCAAGAAACATTCGATACAATTTTCAGAAACGACTCGAAGACAGATAACGACAGTGAGACAGATAGTTATGGGGAGGAAAAGGGAAAGAATGATACCTATCAGGAGGTTACCCAATAAAGCTGGACTTTGAAGTTACACCAACACCACTTTCGCAGATATGGTGCACTCAGACATTCAATAAGATAGACGATGACGTACTACAAAGATCTGTGAATTCGTCATTAAAAGATGCAGTTTCAGCTTCAATACACTGTGATGAGTCAACTCCTAGCTCGTGTAATAACCAACTGGTTCGGTACACCGCAAAAGAAAAAGGGAAAGGGACTACGGTAGGTGATGTGATGCACCGTCGTGAAAGCAAACGAGAGACAAGACTTGGGGATCAGATGAGGTCACCGTACGTTAAGCGCTCAGTCGATGTTCGGATGGCATTGGCTGGATATGGTGGCCTAGAGTAAGGTACAATTACATTATTAATTTTTTAACTTTAACGCAATTTGAACGTAAACAATTATGGTCGCATATGAAATTTGCATGAATTATTTATATTGATAAAATGTATACTACTCTAGAAATGTAGTGACATGCTGTACTGGTCAAGTACGGATCAAAAAATCATACGGGCAGGAATGGAAAGCTTGGCTGCGAATGAGAATATAATCACCAACGTCATCGATGGGTGGGTGGACATATTGAACTACGAGGAGAAATACAGAAGCGTCTATTCCCCAAGACGGTTCTTCTTCAAAACATCGGTCCTGGTGAGTAGTGATATCAACTTTCAAACATTAACAATGAATTCATGTTTCCTATCCTAAGGCGTCTAAACTTTTTCAGGAGGGTGGGGTGTTATTGACCCACATATACAACTATAATAAGCGCTACGATTGGTTCTTGAGGAACATTGCAGATGCAACAAAGCACCAAGTTGAAAACGTCAACATGAAAAACGTCGATCTGGTATGAAAGAAAAATAATTCAGTTATATTGTTTTTGTATGTTTTAAGAGTGACCTATTTAATTAAGTAACTAATGAATTAAATATGATCAAATATTCTTTCCCATTATACAAGATCGACACTATTACTGTGTGGCGTTCAACATAAAAAGTAACTTGATTGAGATAATAGACAACAGACAGCAAGCATCTTTGGGAAGCGGTGTAGAAGATAAGTGCGAAAAGGATGTCAGTATGTTGGTAAGTATAATTTTTTCATATCACACAATCAACATTGATTTAATGGTGCAAATGAATAATATAAATCAATATTTGTAATGTCCAACAAACGATGATGTCGACCCACTTGAAAGACACACATCACCCGACTGCAAGAGTTATAGAAAGTTTCCCAAAAGTTAGGCTTGTTACGAGTTGGCAAACAAGGAATAATTTCGTGGATTGTGGTGTTTTCGTGATGAGGCATATGGAATGCTACATGGGTGGAGGAAGCAGAAGTTTAGTAACGAATCTGGAAAGGGAAGGCCCGGCACAAACGAGGCAATTGGAAGGAATGAGAAAAAAATACACTGCAAAGATACTCTTGAGCGAGTGGAACATGAGACGTGATTATGTGCAATCGGAGATAACACGGTTCTACAAGATGGACAATCGAACACAAACGCAGATTCTTGATCGTGCGAACACAACTCGGACGGTCAGACTTGCTAAGTAAGGATAAATTTGGTGGATTAACGTTGAAAACAGAATTAAAAATTGTTGGATGTTTGTTCCGTATTTGGATATTTGTTGCTGCTTTCGTATTTGGATATTTGTTAATACTTTGGTATTTGGGTATTTGTTACTGCTTTGGATTTTAAATATGTTTGTTTCATTTGGATATTATTGCTTTTTTGGTGTGTGAATAGTTTTTGATATAACAATTTTTTGACATAACAATTTTTTGACATTTCAAATCTTTTTGGGTATGTGTCCGATAATTTCAATGATATGTTCTTATGAAAACTTAAAACAATGTATAATGTTGATCAATTGTTTTTCGTTTTAAAAACATCAAATCATTAAACCAAAAAACTTTCTATAATGTTGATTAATTGTTTTTTGTTTTAAAAACATATCATCATTAAACACAACAATATTATTATTCATTAGTTTATTAACTATGTGATTGTCTAAACTATATTGCATATAAACTTTTCATACTATGAACTAAAAAATTACAGTACTCATCCACATTGCACTTGATTAAAATTTTCATACCAATATATAACATAAAGTCTATATTAGAGAACTTCAGGAACCATACAAAAGCACGTCGATATTACAAGTACATGAACTAACACCACACAAAAACAAGGAAGGTAATATCTCAGACGTGAAAACAAAAGCAACACACTACTAAACGAAAGACAGACATACAGATCATGCCCAAAAGACAAACCTACTCCGCCGGGGGAATGCACTTGCAGTTCCTCCTAAGAGCATCATACGAATCCCTAACAATATTTATGTCGGTGTAATACTTCCAAACCATCTCTTGAAGATCCACATTTTGAGCTTCAAGGTCTTCAACACGGTTGCACCGATCGTCGAGATGATTTTTAGCCCATTCCAAATGATGAACGATGTCTTCATGCTTCTCTTGCAAACGCTTTAACTCATCCCTAAGCGCTCGGTTCTCTCGAATTAACGCATCAATGACAACCACTTGGTTGGAATGAGATCCAATGGGATTAACACCATTTTGGTTTCCTTGGTTGTTTGCCATGACTAGTGAGAGGATATGTAGATATATTTCTTGCAAACTAAAAGAAAATTGATGCCTTAATATATAGAAGTAGAATGAAGATATGCTTTTTGGTACGTATCCATATGTGGTTTCAAAAAAGGTGGTTGTTTGGTCTTATTTGGAATCATGATACTAAACCCTATCTACAACACACCACCTTTCCCTATGCTAGATGACAAAATGTCATTATTTCTACAAACAAGGGGTATGATAATTTGCATGCATATTGCTTTTCATATATAGGTATAGGTAATCATGGGTCTCTATTTAATTAATGCCTACATACAACAACTACAACTCTTACAAAAAAAACCCCAACCAAACTAGGAAATCTGCTGTTGAAAATGTATGAATAACATTGAATACATAAAGAAACAAAACATGCACATTATACAATAAAAAGGCATGAATATACGTATAAAAAATTGAGAACACATTAAATAATAAAATCTTTGAAACACTAATAAATAAATTACGTCCAACAGAAACTAATAATTCGATTTGCATAACCAATATCTCAAGACCAACAAATAGTAGATTAAATATGCAAAACACATGAAAAAAAAATTCATCAGACCCTAACCATCATTTTTTCACGTAGGACAGTTCCTTGAATCATGTTCCCCGTAAGTTTTACACCTCCTACACAAACGTTTCTGCTTCTTGCACTTCTTGGCCGCTTTCTCCAACGCACCTACCAAACGTTTTCCTGTACCGCATCCTTTGTTCCGTATATTAGGTGGTAACACATTAACCTCCTTAGGAACGTCTACACCATAACATTCCCTAAGCGCTTCGGCTCTATCCGCAGAAGCAGATGGAATTATATTATCAACTTGGAACTCAGACTTCATGTTATCCAACATTTTGGTTAGCACGTTCAACTTGCTTTTATCGTTTCTAATACGACTAACCAACAAATCAAGCTTAGAATACAACCCGTTTATCAAACGCTCCTTCTCTACGTCAACCTCACCATACCGTGCGCGAGAGGCTTGAACTTCAACCGGGACAAGAGAACGAGTCCATCGACGAGATATAAGAACGTCGGGTATTGATACGAAATCATAGTTCAGCAAAATCTTGAAGATATGGCGACACGGGGTACCTTTACGTGGAAATAAATTACATTCACATTCCATCATGTCTGACGATGTGTTGTGAGAAACCTGGGAAACAAAGAAAAGAAAAATATTATAACTTACATATTTCATACAATATTAGTGTTCACAAAAAGGTAATCCGACAAGATTGCAAAAAAAACTATGAAACACGAATAACCGTACCTGATATGAATACTTGGTAATAGCCTTTATATTTTTATGTAAAACCCTATACTTTCGGATATCACCCTCTTCTCCAAGATACACGACACCACAATGATACGCGACTTTTTTATCTCTTTTTGGACTTCTTTAAATACAGTACGTGTATATATCTCCGAAGCATGCCTCTCAATCACCAACGGGGTAGCACATCGAGGGAAAGTGTTTCTTGTGATGAATTCGAGGATGCGATGCTTGTTCCTCTGCTTTTCGATAGCACCATCAAACGCATGTATAAACTTGACCAAATCATTTCGGTAATATGCATATATACGGAAAAAGGCGTGAGCACTCTCGGATCGTGATGTTGTCCTCATTAACCCGGAAAAGGGAACATCCCTATAATACGCAGATATCCATGATTGTCTAATCCGGTACATAACTCTTAACCAATCGTTGTCTTGCAGTTCATAATCATCAATAATACTACACCACTCCATCTCAAATTCCTCGGGACTCATATGGTCATTCCATACCAACTTGTTAAATCTTCTTTTGAAAGATACATTTTGGCATCAAGATCAGACGTTATCTACAACAGAGTAAATGTGATTAAAATGTTGAATGGCTATACCTATTATAGTTTTAAAAAGGTTACGCATGCAAGAACATAATTATATAACATATTTAAATAAAACGGAAAACATACCTTGCCGGGAAGTTTTTTCATAATGTGCCACATGCACAAATGATGTTTCGATTCTGTGAAAACGAAAGGAACTGCTTGTTCATAGCCGCGCATTGATCAGTTATAACAAAAGTAGGTTGCTTCTCATGTGCTCTCAAAAAGGCAGCCAACACCCACTTAAAATTCTCTATATTCTCGTGGCTTATCAACGCAGATCCAACAACGACTGACCGCTTATGGTTGTCGATAGCTATGAACGAGACAAAATTCATAGCATGACTGTGAAAAAAAAGAAATGATATAATTACTAAAAATATCATGAGCAATGAGGAAACATAAACTGGAACATAATATAATACATACCGATTCGTACGATACGTTGCATCAAATGATATAGTGTCACCGAACTCTTTATAGTTTAGTCTAGCAATCTCATCAGCCCAAAAAACAGCCGGTAACTCCCCATCAGTAACCAATATATCAAAGAAATATTCAGGAACAGCTGTTCTACGTTTACACAACAAATCAACCAACATTTGCGCGTCTTTCTTGCCAACAAATGTGCCCATAGCAGTCCTCGCATTTTGGTAGTCAACTTGAGTCTGACTAACATATTCGTACCCACCTTTGAGCGCAGCCTGGATATTATACGACTTTGCCCCACCAACACAAGATGATGATCCATTGTACACGTTCCTAAAATCGGTATATTGCAACCGTCGTTTCGAACGTTACATCGCCTTGTCAACGGAGTTGTACAGAGCATGGTTATGCCTTTCTTCAAACTTATAAACAACATATGTGCCAGTTTCCTTCCTAAGGCGAAACTTAATACATGCTCTACAGTTGGTACGTTTGACGTTTGAATTCCTAGTCATGCACTCGACGTCTCTACTCACATAGTAGGTAACGTGATATCACCTGATCAAACTTATTTTTTTTCTTGTTCGATTGACGAACATCAAATCCAGCTTCTTTAGCGTATTTCATATACGCAATGTCGGCAAGGTCAATAGACTTAAATTCATATCCAAGACCAATCTTTACAGTGTCATCAACATATGCTATCCAATATTTCGTACCCCCAGGTGAAACAAAAGTCTCGTGATGTACTAAGACAAACACATTAAAAATTTATTAAAATATTAGAAATATTATAAAGTGCAATCCCAAAACAAATATACACATAACAAACAGATAATAATGCATTAGTGATGTTTTTCATATTACACCCGGTAAGCCACCAGTTCCTTAAAAAACATATTGTATAGTTTTTCATATATGAAAATTAACAAATATATAATTTCATAGTAAATAATAACAAGTATATAATTTCATATTGTATAGTTCTTCATATAATTTCATATTAAATAATATCAAATATACAACAGGTAAACGACTCAATTAACGATTTCGTATTGCAAAAGGGGGGATATTGAATCTACAAAATCAATTTTTCATATGAAAACCATGTTACGTGTATGACTTGATAGAATTTAAACATAACCGTTTCCATGGCTAAACCGAAAGGTTAAGAAGACGTTAATGTTTAAACCCAGGAAAATGCGTAAAACATAAAAACAAATGTCGTTGTGAATTTTCTCAATTAGTTTCACATTTACTTTATGAAATATTGTAACAGGTTGTGGAATTTAATATAAAACTTACCTTTCTTTTTTGATGTACCGTCAATTGAATCATCAGCAACCTCTAGTAAACTTTCATCACATTCGTCGTCTGACCCAAGCGCAATCACAAAATCGGCAATATCATCGTACACCTCCATTGGATCAGTACCGGTTTCTTCTTCATTATTTGCTTGTTCGTTATTGAAATACATCTCTATGAACCACACCAAAAGTACTACAAACCGTATTTCTGAATAATTCCTTGGACGAATGCAGTTATGGATTTTTTCATAGACTAAAACGGTTTCTTGATGAAGATGATGGTATTCAAAAACGGATAGAATCAAAAAAAATAAAAATAAAAAATAAAACCAATCACTTCCTAAGTTAACGCTTGATATCTTTTATTATTAAAATTCCAAAAATAATAAACGTGATAAAATGACGTAATTACCCTTAAGTATAACTAAATCAGGATTAGCAATCAATGGTCTAGATTTGGTTTCATAGGTTACACACATTTAATGGTTACAATTTATTATCTCTCTCTCTCTCTATATATATATATATATAACTTTTTTCTGATACTATATATAATCATTCTATAACAAAATATGGGTTTTATATTCGAATCCTATGTTATATAACTTTGGTCTTATCTATGAATCCTATTTTATAACTTTTTGAAGTTCTTACTTGTTGATTGTAAGATCTAAAATTTGTCTAGGGAAAAAGGTTGAATTTGTGTGTTTATGTTATACGTTTACAAGCTAGGGCTTGTTTGTGTTATGCAGAACTAGCTTAATGAGTTTAGTATCGAAATGCCACTCCAACAGTAGGACTATTATGTTTTAGATTCTGTTTTGTGCAGTTAGGTGTCTCATTCAGGGTTGGGTTGCTTAGGAAATGGTAGCTAATAAGTAATAACATCATATCTTTATTCTTATCCCAAACAAAGATATACAAAACGGAAACGAAAGTGTGAAAACCGTTCTGAAAATGAAGAAAGCCAGAGAAGATACACTCAACGTGATAATTCTTGAGATACGCTTCTCATGGTCGGCCGATACTTTGGATCTATGTGAATGCACGCTAGTGCTACATTATAAACACGAAGAAGCTCCTTTTGTATCCGCGCGTTTGTCGGATACGTAAGTCGTGCATCCAGTATATCTACCAATGAAGTGTCAGGATTGGTAGATATGTTTATCGACGACAGAAGCTCTCCAGGGTGCTTCCCTCCAATTATTTCAAGTGCCACCACTCCAAAGCTATACACGTCACATTTTTCGGTCACAACTATGGTATATGCAAGTTCTGCACGATAATAACTGTTAGAGTTATAATCGTATATATGTAAAGTACAAGGGTCCTTCTGTAATTATCTGTAACTTAGCTTGTATAAATAGGTTGCTTATCTTTCATTATTAGGTTAATCAACTATTGTAATCGTTCTCTCAGTTATATGAAAAGCTGTTGAAACGTTCGGCCACATCTCTCTCAATCGTATCAATTATATGGATCCTAGCTCCTCTCAACCACAAGCTGAAGCACGACGCTCAGACCGGGTAAGACAAGTTCCTTCTCATCTTCGTGATTATCATTGTTATGCTACACTGTTGTCCAACTATGAACCCACTTCCTTCAAGGAAGCTGCTTTTAACCCTATTTGGATGCAAGCTATGACTGAGGAACTTCAGGCCCTTGACAAAGAAAATACATGGGAGTTTGTACCTCTCCCACCGGGCAAGTCACCTATTGGTTCCAAATGGGTCTTCAAAATCAAAACAAAGTCTGATGAATCCATTGATCGATACAAAGCACGCCTTGTGGCAAAAGGCTTCAATCAAGAATATGACATTGATTACGAGGAGACGTTTGTTCCTGTGGCTCGTGTCACCTCGGTTTCGTAGTCTTCTCACCATAGCTGCCACCAGAAGATGGCCACTTTACCATATGGATGTCAAGAATGCTTTTCTAAATGGTGATCTCGAAGAGGAAGTCTACATGAGACCCCCTCCAGGTGTGATCTCTCATCGGGGTCATGTATGCCGACTTCGAAAAGCCCTCTATGGCCTCAAACAAGCTCCTCGTGCTTGGTTTGAAAAAATTAGCAATACTGTCATTTCATTGGGATTTTCTCCGAGTAATTATGATTCTGGACTGTTTACTCAGACCACTGTTGCAAGTACTATCTTACTCCTATTGTATGTTGATGATATGATCATTACCGGCAGTGACTCTACAGGTATCACACATCTCAAACAGTCTCTCAGCTCATGCTTTGAGATGAAAGATCTTGGTAAACTACACTACTTTCTTGGTCTTGAAGTTCTGTCAGACTCTTCCGGCATCCATCTCTGTCAAGCCAAGTACATTTCAGATCTGTTATCCAAAGCTGGGATTACAGACAACAAAGTCGCTTCTACGCCCATTGAGCAAAATCTGCATCTTGCTCCCAATGTCGGCACCCCGCTGCGGGACCCTACACGGTACCATCAACTAGTTGGATCTCTGGTCTACCTGACTGTTACTCGACCGGATCTTGCATATGCAGTTCATATAGTCAGCCAGTTCATGGTTGCTCCGTGCTCCGATCACTATGCCGCAGTTCTTCGTATCCTTCGATATCTTAAAGGGACAATATTTCATGGACTTCACTTCTCATCCACATCGTCCTTAACTCTTCATGCATTCTACGATGCTGAATGGGATGGAGACATAACAAACCATCGCTCTACCACCGGATATTGTTTCTTCCTTGGAGACTTTCTTATTTCCTGGCGCAGCAAGAAACAATCTCTGACAACTCGATCTAGTACTGAAGCTGAGTATCAAGCTTTAGCTGACACTACGCAAGAACTTGTATGGCTACGCTGGTTACTATCTGATATGGGTGCTCATCAGATCTCTCCAACACCATTGTGGTGTGATAACAATAGTGCTATTCAGATTGCTCACAATGATGTCTTTCATGAGCGTACAAAGCACATCGAGATTGACTGTCATTTCACCCGTCAACATGTTCTTCGCAAGACCGTTCGACTTCTCCCAATTTCAACCATTGATCAGACAGTGGACATCTTCACCAAAGCTCATCTTCCGGGGCATTTTCGGGCTCTTGTTTCCAAACTCAATTTGGCTCATTCTTCCCCTACTTGAGTTTGAGGGGGGGGGGTGTTAGAGTTATAATCGTATATATGTAAAGTACAAGGGTCCTTCTGTAATTATCTGTAACTTAGCTTGTATAAATAGGTTGCTTATCTTTCATTATTAGGTTAATCAACTATTGTAATCGTTCTCTCAATTATATGAAAAGCTGTTGAAACCTTCGGCCACATCTCTCTCAATCGTCTCATTCATTCATCAGTTGATTCCTACTTCAATTCTAACAATAACAAAGGATTGTTACCCAATTTTCAGCTGCTAATTAATAGAGGTAAAAGAAGCATCATACCTGGAGCAATGTATCCCAAAGTTCCAGCGATTACAGTTTGGTTAGACGAATCAGGGTCGAGCAATCTGGATGCTCCAAAGTCGGCAACAAATGCTTCCATTTCTGAGTTCAAGAGAATGTTGTTGCTTGATATGTCTAGATGACTGATACGTGGGTTGAAATCATGATACATATATGCCAAAGTATGGGCTACGTCTTTCATAATTTTCACCCTCGTGTTCCAATCAAGTTTTACAGCTTCAACGTCTCTTAGCGCGCAAAATAGTCTCCCATTTTCCATGTATTCATATACAAGGAAGTTGCATTTGGTATGAAAACAAAAACCATAGAGTTTGACTATGTTTTTGTGCCTTAGGTTGGTTAACACTTGGACCTCATTCCTGAAACTTTTGTCGAATGCTGGTTGCTTTGCTTCGTACCTATGGAGTTTTTTTTGAGCAAATGTTTTACCGCTTGGCAACTTTGCTTCATAAACACTACCATAGCCACCAGTTCCAATGCAGTATTTGAGGTCAAAGTCTTATGTTGCCTTGATGAAGTCTTCGTATGCAATTGTTCCATCATAATTCAATATCATGCCCACATCTCCATGTCTTTTGATTTCTGGCTGGATTTTCATTTTGGTAGCCTTGTGACGGTGGTAACACACATAACCAAGCACTAAGAAGCAAAATCCAAAAATGATGGGAAGAAAAATTTCCAAATAGAGGACAAGTTTGTTTCTTCTATGGCCCAGAGGACTTTCCGAAATAGTTTCAGTGAACAGATGATTCATAGATAGATTTACGAACATCAACTAATTTAACAAAATATCATGTACTCCTACTAACTTGTTACTACTAAGGTCCAAGTACTCTAAAACAATGCAAAACCTAAGTTCCCTTGGGATAACTTCAGTCATTAGATTATTAGAGAGGTCTAGTTTCCGGAGGCGACATGGTCTTTGAATTGTTATGTTTCCCGATAGCTGGTTTGATGAAAAATCATGGTAATAAAGGTTTGACAAATCAGGAGGAATTTCACCCACAAGGTCATTACGACTAAGGTTCAATTGTTCTGACTTTTGCAAGTTACTTAGTTCTTTTGGTATGCGAGAATTCAGTTGATTTTGGCTCAACTTGAGGACGGTGAGATTGACCATGGAACCAAGAGATGGTGGGATTGGACCTGTAAAGCTATTTTCACTAAGATCCAGATAAACCAAATGCTTCAAACTCCGTATCCGAGATGGCAGAATACCACTGAAATTGTTATGAGAAAGATCTAGCTGTTCTAATTGAGATAGATTGGCGTAGAAAAAAGATAACTTAGTGCCAAAGGAAATCTTACCATTAAGATGGTTATGGTTCAGGTATAATTTCCATAGCTTTTGCAAGTTACCTAGTTCCCAAGGGATGGATGAATTTAGTTGATTTCTCCTCAAGTCCAGAAAGGTGAGATTGACCATGGAACCGAAAGATGTAGGGATGGATGAATTCAGTTTATTTTCCCTCAAGTCGAGATAGGTGAGATTGACCATGGAACCGAAAGAAGAAGGGATTGGACCATCAAAGTGGTTTCCATTAAGATTTAGATGAACCAAATTCTTCAAACTCGTCAGTTGAGAGGGGTGAATACCGGTGAAAGAGTTATAAGAAAGATCAAGGTATTCTAATTGGGTGAGATTGGTGAAGGAAACAGGCAACTTACCACCAATATAATTCCCTCTGAGTGAAAGATGGGTCAGATTTGATAGCAAGCCAATCTGCTCAGGGATGACTCCTTGAAGAATGCAATCATCAAGCAAAAGGCTCCCAAGGTTTGGATGTAAAGAAAAGTCGAGCCATTTTATCAGCCCACATGTAGAGTCATGGTAGTCGCAAAAGTCTCTACAATAAACATCTATTTGTACGACACTTCCTTCGTCGTTGCAAACGATTCCAATCCAAGTACAATGACTTGAATCAGCGTCACTTTTCCACCACAAAAGGAGGGCTTCTGCTTCTAAAGATTTGTTAAAATTATTAGCAGTTGATGATGATAACATGAATAGGAACCCCAAAAGCACAAGGAGAGTTTGCATGGGAAAAGTAAGAGTATGTGATGATATTTTTATGTTTTATAAGTTTCAAGCCGAGGGTATGTAAATGCATACTCAAACCACACAAGTCCATGGAAGAAGGGGAGACTAATAAGTCAATTAAGTCATTGTTTCCAAAGTTTCTAACCCACAAGAAGGGTTTCGTGATTGCCTGCTATCCACAAAAAAGAAAAAGGAAGAAATTGCTAGCCAGTTTCCATTCAATTATCCAACCGTGTATATATATATATAGGGAAATTAATTAAAATGCCACAAGTTTGACTCAATGTTACCGAAATGCCACAAAACTCTCCCATCTTACCGAAATGCCACAAAAGCCCGCGATGGGCCCCGCGATCGCGGGCCCCAGGCCCACGTGGCAAACTGTTTCGGCCAAATAGCCCGCGTTGGTCCCTCAAGAATGCCCGCGGCCCAGCTTTCCCCCTCAAGAATGCCCGTGTTGGCAGTTTTTGTCCCTGCCCGCGTTGTGCCCCCGCGATCGCGGGCTAACCCGCCACGTGTCGGCCCAGGGTTAACCCTAAATTTTTTTTGAAGACTCAAACCCTAATTTTTACACTTTTGGTCCCTGAAAAATTACACTTTCAGCCCCTGTACTTGTACGAATCTTGCATGCTTTTACTGTTTTTTTCCACAATTATTCTACTTTGAAGACCAATTTGTGGTTGAAATTCATTTGCATGTTTGAATCAATGTTAAATCAGTGTTTTTGGAATACCAGTTTGTGGATGAAATGAGAGATTGGTTGTCATCAATGTTGGTTGTTTCATTCATAAATAGATGTAAAATGCAATCCATAATCCACACACCGATTTCATACTTCTTTCTTGATTTCTTTCTGCAATATTTTGTGTTTGAGATACTACTGAAAAAATGAGTTCATCTGTTGCAAAAGCTAAGCTATTTTTCTGTTACGATGGTGAATGGGTGGAAGACAACAATGAGTGGAATTTTGTTTATAAATCTAAGCATGGTGTAAAATTACCAGTAAAATTTTCTTATCAGAAGTTTGTTGCATACGCCATGCAAAAATGTGCAATCGACCCTTCTGATGTTTGCAAGTTAGTGTTTAAAAATGGTGATGGGTCATTTGTGGATTTATCTAACGATGGGGATATCTCTGGTTTTCTGCACTTTGCAGTCGATTCAGAAAGCCCTCCATTACTTTTTGAGTATCCCGGCGTATCCGACGAAAACGACGACGACGGTGACGACGAAAACCTCCAAATAGAGCAGCCTGATTCTCAATTTCAGGCGTCCAACGCCCCAACGTTCCGGAGATGCAACAACAACAACCACAACCACACGAAGGGCGTACTGCTGGAGTTGCTGATGACGAAACCCACGTTTTCAGAACGGGTAATTCTGAAATAGACAGATCAGACACCGATAGTGATGATCAGACCCCTAGTAGAAAATCATGTAGTCAGATAGATGACTTTTTTGATATGCCCCCTATTCTTCCATACCCAGACACAAACCTACGAACCTACACCTTATATTCGCAGTGAAATGTTACATGTAGGTCAGATATTCGAGTCGAAGGATCTCTTGGCAAGTCAAGTCGGACTTAAGTTCTTGGAAGAGGGTTTCGAAAGGCGCACGTCGAAATCTGACAAAACTAGATACATAGTTGAATGTGCCAGAAAAACTGTGAGTGGAGGATGTACGCGATTGAAACGGGTGGCAAAGGAGGGGCGTTCATTATTAGAAAGTTGGACGACGTACACACTTGTACGAGGACGCAACTGAATCCCCACCACAAACAAGCCAGCAAAAAGACTTTGGGTGCGATACTGAAAAAAAAATTCTTGATGTTCGTAGGTCATTGCGTCCAAAGGACATCGTCCACGATGTTCACCAGCAGTTCGGCGTCACGATTGATTACCACCAAGCTTGGCGTGCGCGATGCCATGCACTGTTTATGGTGAGAGGCACGTTCGAGGAGTCGTATAAACGACTCCCGACATATTTATATAATTTGCAGCTGCAGAACCCTGGTACTGTCACGCAGCTACGGACCGATTCACATCGACGGTTTGAGATGTGCTTCGTGGCCCTTGGACCTGCGTTTTTGCAGATCCGCACATTTGTGGCAAATCTACGCCGTGTCCTGATAATAGACGCAGCCCATTTAAAGGGTTGTTACTTGGGTATGATGTTCCTGGCGGTTGCCATGGACGGGGATAACTCCATCGTTCCAGTAGCTTTCGGCGTAGGCAAGTCCGAAACCGGGGACAAGTGGACTTGGTTTCTGTCCATGTTGAGACAAGCTATCGGAGACCCGCAAGGGTTGGTGTTTATGTCCGACAGGGCTCCTTCCATAAGCGCCGAAATCTCTGCCATCTACCCAAACACCCCTCACGCCATATGCTATCGACATTTGGAGATGAACGCCAAATCCAAGGAAACGTATTACGACCAACAAGAATGTCTACTGGGCGGCATGCAGAGCATATACGGATCGGGAGTTTAACAAGTACATGAATATGCTACGACATAGTGTCGACGAAGCAGCCAAAGTCTTTGACGATGCTGGACCGGAGAGGTGGTCTGCGGCCCATTTTCCTGGACAACGGTATGAAATTCTGACCTCGAATAGTGCAGAGTCTGTGAATGCACTCTCCCGTTTTGCGCGTAGATGTCCGATTGTTAATCTTATGGACTACTTTAGGGCCTTTCAACAAGAGTGGTACCAAATTCGACGCCTAAAAGGAGCTGAGATTCAAAATGCACTCACACCAACGGCGGAGAAGATCGTTCAGTACAGGGCGCGTCGTGCGGCGACATGGCCGATAAAAACAATCGGGTATTGGAAGTACGAGGTGCATGATGACTATCTTCACGCGATTGTGAATATGGAAGACCACCTTTGTTCGTGTCGCGAATGGGATAAATCTGGGTTACCGTGCGGCCATGCCATCGTTGCAGCAAGACATACGGGTGGTAGAGATTGCAGCAACTTGGCTGTTTGTTTCTTCACGTCCGAATATTACCGGAGAACTTACGTGGAGGTAATAAACCCAGCTGGACCCCCTGCAGCATGGGTGTATCCACCCGACCCGCTTCCGCCATGCTATTCACCTTTAATCAATAAGAATAGAGCCGGGAGACCGAGAAAGAATGACCGACGTCCATCACGCGGTGAAAGTTCGATACAGCGAAGATGTACTCGGTGCCAATGCGTAGGACACACTCGTGGAGAGTGTCCAAATCCCGCCCCTTCAACCGTGCCAAGGAGACATTCAGTCAGTCACACCCCGGGCCCGTCACAGCTTGAACCATATGGAACAAACACATATGATATTGTTGATCTAAACGCTGATTTGTAAATGATATATATATTCATATTATATATATACACATACATATGCTTCTAAATGAACATTCATAACACAACTAGTTTGTAAATGATATATATATATATATATATATATTCATATTATATATATACACACATACATATGCTTCTAAATTAACATTGATAACACAGCTAGTTTGTAAATGATATATATATATATTCATATTATATATATACACATACATATGCTTCTAAATGAACATTGATAACACAGCTAGTTTGTAAATGATATATATATTCATATTATATATATACACATACATATGCTTCTAAATGAACATTGATAACACAGCTAGTTTGTAAATGATATATATATTCATATTATATATATACACATACATATGCTTCTAAATGAACATTGATAACACAGCTAGTTTGTATTCCATCCAACAGGCTCTTCATCTTCAATCTTTCTGACCCTTCTTCAACGGCTTCTGCTTTTGCAACCACGTATGGCCATTGTGTACTACAACCCGGACACACTTTAGCAAATGAGTTGAGGGTTGTCATATATTCTACAAGAGGAGTGGGCCCACGTGGATAGAGTACGGCTACCAAAATCTAGCATCATTAACAAAAAAAACCCCATGTTTGTTTATCCGAATTAGGTAACCTCTGACTTGACCTTGCATGATGTAAAAAAACAATAAAAAAATACAAAACAACACAGTAAAAAAAATACAAACAACAATACAGTAAAAAAAATACAAAACAAGAAAAAAAATACAAAACAAGAAAAAAAAAGTACAAAACAACTAAAACAACCACCACCTACTTAAAAATTGATTTAGTTTCATCAATTCAAGCTTGCTTTTCGTTTACCTTCGCTTGAATAATTGCGAAGTTTTGCAGAATATGGTGAATTGCTTCTTGTTCTCGACGAACACGAGCCTCCCTAGCTTTTATATCCCCTTTCATCCTTTTGATCTCCCTGTCTTCCTCTTCGATCTTTCTCAAATGGACTGCCTTCCTGTCCATAATTTTTTCCACTTTTATGTTAGTTCATCTATCTCATTTTCCTTTTTTGCTATGGCGACCTCGATTTGAGGTGGCATTTTTTCAGGAGTAGACTTAGGGTTTGATGACGATGCCATTTGTGGATGAAATGAGAGAAGAGAAATCAAGAGAGAAAACAATTCAAAGAAAGAAAGCAAGAGAGAAATCAAGAAAGAAAGCAAGAGGAAGTGTGAATTGTGAATTGCATCTTACTGGTATTTATGGATGAAATCTCAAACATGCAAATGAATTTCAACCACAAATTTGTCTTCAAAGTACAATAATTGTGGAAAAAACAGTAAAAGCATGCAAGATTCGTCCAAGTACAGGGGCTGAAAGTGTAATTTTTCAGGGACCAAAAGTGTAATATTTGGCCCATCGCGGGCCATCGCGGGCTGCGATCGCGGGCAGGGACTGAACTTGCCAACACGGGCAAAGTTGGGGGGCTCCGTGGAGCTTTTGGCCGAAACAGTTTGCCACGTGGGCCTGGGGCCCGCGATGGCCCCCTTTTGTGGCATTTCGGTAAGATGGGAGAGTTTTGTGGCATTTCGGTAACATTGGGTCAAACTTGTGGCATTTTAATTAATTTCCCATATATATATATATATATATATATATATATATATATAGGCCTGGGATCATGTGAGAAGTGTTATTTTTGGTGAGAAGTGTGAGAAGTACTTTTAAACCGTTGATCGTTTTTAATTAGATACCCTCCCATGAATTGCGGCGTAAGAGGGAATTGATTCGGTGCATATTATCTCGGTGTATCTCATCTTGTTGTTTGTCCATTTCTCAGTTGATAACCACTTCTCACGCTTCTTATCAAATTTGGCACTTCTCACCGGAACCCAACCCTATATATATCAAATACAAACCATGTATTTGTTGCATCCCTTACAAACCAATGTGCATATATGCATAATCTGAGATGAATATATGCATTATCTCATATGAATATATGTCCATTATATGATTCATGTATGTATATGCATATGTATATGTACATTGTTCACATATGCACACTCGTTGTTCATATATGCGCATTGTGGTTTGTAAGGTGTGCAACAAATGCGAGGTTTGCATTTTACAGAGCCTCTATATATAGGATACAAATCAAATATAAACCATTTATAATTTAAAAATACCAATCTAACGGTGTATATAGTTTGAAATGTTCATCAAAACTGTGTTCCTCAAATAGACTTTTTTCAAACTTAAGGTTAAGTGGATCAGATTTGAAATGTTCATCAAAACTGTGTTCCTCAAAATAGACTTTTTCAAACATAAGGTTAAGTGGATCAGATTGGACGGAACAAAATACAAAACAAGATAGAATGTTAAAGTGACTATATTATCCCTCGAGTAATGTTTAATATTTTTTTTATCGTATCAGTTTGGTAAAATTCAAAGAAATTTAAACAATAATACAGAATACAAATAGTTTTGACCAACTAAAACATGTTAAGGCCAATCCACATGAACTATATATACACATAGTTTCAATAGAGTTTTTATCCACTAGAGTTAGCTTGGTATTTTTAAATTATAAATGGTTTGTATCCTATATATAGAGGCCCTATAAAATGCAAACCTCGTATTTGTTGCACACCTTACAAAACAAATTTATATTTTATTAATTAATTTATTATTGTTGGTGATTTTAGTGAAATCATCATGTTCATTTAGTGTAGTTGGATTCACAAAGGTAATAATGGGGTTGTTAGCTAAGCTATAACATGAGTTAAGAGATGTGGAGTGCACACTCGTGTAAGCTAACTAGAACCTGGGATTGTTGGACGGTTGAAAATGGCACGTTACAAAGTGGGATTGTGAAATGAGAAATGGCGCCAGTACTGGCGCCAGTTGGCTAGCGCCAAACTGGCGCCAGGCTCTGGATTGTGCACGGATTTGTGCATGGCGCGCATTTCGGCGCCAGTTGTCTAGCGCCAAAACTGGCGCCGTGGTCTGTTTGCTATGTGGCGCTCATTTCGGCGCGAGTTTACTGGCGCGGAAAGTAGCGCCGGCGTCTGGAAGGCATTTCTCATTTGTAACTCCCATCTTTAATGCCACAATCAATCTCATTAATTGAGATATTATTACCTGATTCAATATTGGTCAGTTATGATTCTCTAAAGGTGTATAAGTAGGAATCGATCACTGCCTTGATCGATACACCGAAACATAGAGATTATCCCCTAGAGAATTTCGTGATACCCGGGCAGATAGGGTCGAAATATCTCTTACGGAAAGTGAGCTCTCACGCGATCTCTGGTAATATCCAAGTTCTTATAATCACCTCTTACTCTTCTCTTCAACGAATTTCCAACCGTATCCCCCAACAATCGTAAGAGATATTTCCGCTTCGTGAAGAGATATGGCGGGTGATCAATTCGTAAGAGACATGACTTCCAAGTTCACAAAACTTGAGAAGTTTGAGGGCGTGGATTTCCGTAGATGGCAAAAGAAGATGCATTTCTTGCTGACGACATTGAAGGTCGTGTATGTGCTTAGCACCCCAATACCAGAGCTGATGGAGAATGAGACGTTGGAGGTTACCCAGCGTCACGGCAAGTGGGAGAATGACGACTACATCTGTCGTGGCCACATCTTGAACGGTATGTGTGACTCCCTCTTCGATATCTATCAAAACGTTGAATCCTCCAAAGAGCTATGGGACTTTCTCGAGTCCAAATACATGGCCGAGGATGCTTCTAGTAAGAAGTTCCTGGTGAGTAATTTTAATAATTACAAAATGGTAGACTCAAGGCCGGTGATGGAGCAATACAATGAGCTCCTTCGTATTTTAGGCCAATATGCTCAACATAATATGAAGATGGACGAATCCATCTCCGTATCGAGCATAATTGATAAATTGCCTCCCTCTTGGAAAGACTTTAAACACATGTTGAAACACAAGAAGGAAGAGTTGTCTCTTGTGCAACTCGGTAGTCACTTGCGCATAGAGGAATCTCTTCGGGCGCAAGAGGCTGAGAAACCTAAAGTAAAGGAGGTTTCTGCACCTTCGGTGAACATGGTGGAAGAGGGTAAGACTAACAAGTTGAAGGGAAAAAGAAAATTCAACGAAGCCAAGAAAGGGCCCAACAAGAAAGTTAAATTAACCTGTTGGACATGTGGGATGAGCGGCCATCTCAAGCGGGATTGTCGGGTTGTCAAGAATAAGGGTGGAGCAAGCACGAGTGGTAGTGGGCAAGGATCCAAGGATCAAAACCCACGACAAGGTCAGTTTCTTGACTTTGGTTTTAATTCAAATTTGAATTATGTTCCACTAATATCCGAATCATTTTATGTGCAGGATGATGATGTTGCTTGGTGGATCGACTCGGGTGCGACAAGTCATGTGTGCAAAGATCGCCGTTGGTTCACTTCTTTGGAACCGGTTGAAGACGGATCAATGCTTCGCATGGGGAACGAGTCGATGGCTCCCATTCTTGGAAGAGGCTTAGTTAGGCTAGAATTTAGTTCTGGCAAAGTAGTTGAACTTTTTAATGTTTTGTTTGTACCGCGAATTCGAAAGAATTTGGTTTCCGGTAGTATCTTGAATAAGTTAGGGTATAGGCAAGTTTATGAGTCGGACAAGTTTATCTTGTCAAAAGGTGGCTCTTTTGTAGGATTTGGTTATTTGCTTAATAATATGTTTATGTTGAATTTGAATAAAATGAATGTTGTTTCAAATTCTGTCTTTATTGCAAATAGCGTTTGTGTTGATTCTAATTTATGGCATGCAAGACTTGGTCACGTTAATTTTAAACGGATGGTTGAAATGTCAAAAGACGGTCTTATTCCGGCATTTGATATTAAGACTGATAAGTGTAAAACTTGCATGTTAACAAAGATCACTAGACAACCTTTTCCTAACGTGAAAACGGACTTGTCGGTGCTTGAATTAATTCATAGTGATCTTTGTGATTTGCATTCAACTCCGTCTTTTGGTAATAAAAAGTATGTTGTCACTTTTATTGACGACGCTTCACATTTTTGCTATGTTTATTTGTTACATTCAAAAGATGAAGCGTTGGTTAAATTTAAAGTTTATAAAACGGAGGTTGAATTGCAAATGAATTGCCATATAAAATGTTTACGTACCGATCGTGGTGGGGAGTATTACGACCCCATGTTTTTCCAAACCGTAGGAATCATACATGAGACTACGGCCCCTTATACACCACAGCAAAATGGTGTGGCGGAACGGAAAAATAGAGTTCTCAAAGAAATGGTGAACTCTATGTTATCCTACTCGGGTTTGAGTGATGGATTTTGGGGTGAAGCCATGCTAACGGCTTGTTATTTGCTGAATCGAGTTCCCAATAAACGGAACAAGATTACCCCATATGAACTTTGGTTCAAGAAAAGGCCGAACTTGAGTTATATTCGAGTTTGGGGTTGTCGAGCGGTTGTTCGACTACCCGAACCCAAAAGAAAGACTTTGGGTGAGAAAGGCATTGACTGCATCTTTGTTGGATATGCAGAGCATTCCAAAGCATATATGTTCTATGTTATTGAACCTAATGATTCTATAGCGATTCACACCATTATAGAATCGAGAGATGTGATATTTGATGAGACTAGATTCTCTTCAATGCAGAGACCAAAGGACATAGTTCCAAGTACTAGTGAAACTAGTGAGGTTGAAGAACAAGCAATTGTTCCAACCGACTCTCCGATGCTTCGAAGGAGCAAAAGAGGAAGGATTGAAAAATCCTTTGGTCCCGATTTCCAAGTATACTTGGTAGAGGGATCAAGAGATGAGATTGGATCTCAATTTCTTTACTGTTATAGTGTTGAGAAGGATCCAAAGTCATTTGATGAGGCTATGAAGTCTCAAGATATTGCCTTTTGGAAAGAAGCAATACATGATGAGATGGACTCCATCATGGGGAATAATACTTGGGTATTATCGGACTTGCCAACGGGTTGCAAACCTTTTGGGTTGCAAGTGGATCTTCAAAAGGAAGATGAAAGCGGATGGGTCAATCGACAAGTTCAAAGCTCGATTAGTGATCCAAGGCTTTAGGCAACGGGAAGGCATCGATTATTTTGATACTTATGCCCCGGTTGCAAGAATCTCCACGATTAGATTGTTGATAGCCTTAGCCGCTATTCACAATTTGGTGATCCACCAAATGGATGTCAAAACGACATTCTTGAATGGTGACTTGGAGGAGGAAGTTTACATGAAACAACCGAAAGGTTTTGTTATGCCCGGAATGGAGCATAAGGTGTGTAAACTTGTAAAATCATTGTATGGGCTGAAACAAGCACCCAAACAATGGCATCAGAAATTTGATGAGGCTATCTTGTCCAACGACTTTATGATAAACCAAGCGGACAAGTGTGTATATAGAAAATTTGATTCATCCGGTAACGGTGTAATCATTTGCTTATATGTTGACGACATGTTGATATTTAGCACCAACCAAGATCAAGTTGGGAAAACCAAAGAGTTTTTGTCGTTAAGTTTCTCCATGAAAGACATGGGAGAGGCGGAGTGATTCTTGGGATAAGGATCAAGCGTGAGAACAAAGGGATTGCAATTACGCAATCTCATTACATTGAGAAAGTATTTAAGAAATTTAATAGCTTTGATTGTTCTCCGGTGAGTACCCCATGGGATCCGAGTGTAAAGCTTATGCCCAATTCGGGTGAAGCGGTGTCACAACTCGAGTACTCAAAGGCTATAGGATGCTTAATGTATGCCATGACAAGCACTAGGCCGGATATCGCATTTTCCATAGGAAAGTTGAGTAGATATACTAGTAATCCTAGTATTCATCATTGGCAAGCGATAAGACGAGTATTCAAATACTTGAAGAAAACCATTGATTATGGTTTGTCATATGTCGGATTTCCTTCGGTTTTGGAGGGATATTCGGATGCAAGTTGGATTACCAATTTGGAAGATCACTCTTCCACGAGTGATTGGGTATACTTGCTTGGGGGAGGTGCCATCTCTTGGGCTTCCAAGAAGCAAACTTGCATCACGAGTTCGACTATGGAGTCGGAATTTGTGGCATTAGCCGCTGTCGATAAAGAGGCGGAGTGGCTAAGGAATTTGGTCCATGAAATTCCATTATGGCCGAAACCAATATCACCCATTTCTATCCGTTGTGATAGTGAGGCTACTTTGGCTAAAGCTTATAGCCAAGTGTATAATGGCAAGTCTAGACACTTAGGTGTTAGACATAGCATGATTCGTGAGCTAATCACGAATGGGGTGATTTCGGTTGAATTTGTTCGGTCGCAACAAAATCTAGCGGACCACTTGACGAAGGGGTTAGCTAGGGACTTGGTTCACAAGTCGGTGATAGGGATGGGATTAAAGTCCATCTAAATCTCTAACGGTGAGATACCCAATTCCCTTCTAATACAACGTTAGAAGCTGAATTCAATGGGAAAGCTCACTTTAAGGGATTGGAGCACGAGATGATCATCCCACGGTTAGTGCTCGGTACTGCAAGTGAAGGAGGTAATTGTTCTATTGGAAAAGTGCATGTGCAGGTGCATGAGGAAAAGAACTACCTATATCAGTGGGAAGTGTGGCCGCTTCAAGAAGCTTGGACTTGGCTTTGATGCACTCACGAATGGATAAGGACACATGGCCTATATCAGATTGGGTGATATAAGGGTTCAACTTACCTGGAAAAAAGGTTCTTCAATTCAATGTGCAGGTAACCTCCAACAATTTTTTCACCTCTAACAATTTTTTTATCTCCTACAGATAATTATACATAACAACCATTGTAGTCGTAAACCCCTAGATTGCAACAAAAAAAAAACAATTTAAATGTCAAATTGATATGTAATACATTGTAAACGTAAACCCCTAGATTACAACAAAAAGACATTTTAAATATCAAATTGATATGTGATATCTGTATACAGAGTAACGTTATAACATCTCGCTCATCTATTAATTCTACTAATAATGAATCAATTGAATACATTTTTTGATTTTTTACCTTGACTTATTACCTAACTCTTCAGGTACATCACCAACAGTTATTTTTGTTTTATTATTTCTCATTAATGATGAAACTGATCTCACTGTTCTATCTAGTTGATCAATCAATGTTGCTACACGAACAACTGTATTGCAATCAGATGTAAACAACTGACACATCACATAAACAATTATAGCTTCTATTGTATACTGATCGAACACTAATAGCATTTTATGTTCTCCCTTTGATTTCAGTTTACTCATAAGAACATCCTTAGCACTGAGATCATAATCAGAAGGAATAAGCTTTTTATGAGAAGATTTATACACTGATTTACAATCAAAATTCATAGTTAAATCCTCTATCTGGAGAAACAAATTAGCGAAAAATCTCCAAAATGGTTACCGTTGAATACAAAAGCCGATCATTTCCAAGTGTACCAACAACATTATAGCAGTAAATAGAAACCCAGAAAATCTAAGCTACAAAAATCAGGGCAAAGGGTGTGATAAAAAAACAGACCTTGGGGGAGAAATTGCCTTTACAACCCAACCACCATAGAACTCCTAGAATATCTCCAGACACACCATGTCCATTCCCTTGTCCATCTTCTTGTGGAACCCAAAAATATGAATAATTTAAAATAAGCAAAGATAAAGACAATGTTATAAAAAGACTATCAAACAATAAAAGCCTTCCAACAAACAGAGCTTGCATGGTATTGTTAGGGAGCTTGTATTTGTGCACATTCATTGAAATATGATATAACAAAAGTTAGGAGAAAAACATATATTGAATCAAAAGAACGAATTGTTCCCTACTGTTAGAGAATATGAAAAACATTAGAATACAAAATCATCGATGGAAAACCACATAGCCAGGTTCTTCAGATATTAGAGTGAGGCAAGGTTTGGGAGTTTGTTTAGCAACTTTCGAAGGTTGAACATTACCTTAACCGTCGAGATGATGTCCGTAAAGCAAGAAGAATGTGAACCCTAACACTGCAAATCAAAACGTCGTTTAATCAAATCTCGATTTAGTAAAAACTCCAACAAACACACAATCACCTACACGGATACACTTGCAATTGAAATTGAAAATAAAAATGAAGCAACAAACCTAAGGAACTTAAAACCCAAGAAGAACATCTAAGACCAAACGATATAACAAATCCAGTTAATACGATTCATTGGTTTAAAAGTCCAGGGCTTTGATTCAAAATGTGTTTAACTATTACAAAACAACACAACTATAAACCAACCAAGGTCTCTTTTTACCATGGCCGACTCTTTTCTTCCTGTAAAAGATCCAATGAACTATATTGGCCTTGTGAATTGTCCGTCCATGTGCAGGACCTTCGTCACCTTGCTTGCTTAAGTGAGAGCCGGATTTGCCATCATCAGGTCTTCGTTTTATTAATGCCTCAAGGAGGACACGTTGATTTCACAAAATTATCTTGTTAGAACTTGTGATAATATTAGTTATTTGTATCATATGAATTGGCTATTTGGCTCCGTCACTTAAATTCAAACATTTTTGTTCGTATTTTGGATGATTATAATCTTTTCAGTTGTTAAGTACAGACCATTAAGACTTAATGGGACTCATAGTTTATTCTTATTCGATAGTTTATTCGGTATATCTTGATAATGGCTTAATGATATTAAAAGTGACTTAATTAATAAGCCTCTAGGATGAGCTTTATGAAGAAAGACAAGTTTTTTTTCCTTCCAAACTTGTCCTCCCAAGTCCCAAGTAAAAAAACATGGTCTTTCTTCATCAACATTTATCAATCTATACAACCAACTTTATCCATTCAGGACTTAATACAAACAACAAAACCTATCCTTCTTTTTGCACATAAACAATGCTTTATTCGTGAGAAAACAATGAAGACAATCTTTCATATTTGACTATAACTAACAACAAGATACAATAGCAACAGATCAAACAATATTTGACACAATTAGCAGGGGATATTGACAATCTGGTCCTTGTACTCATTCTAACCGGATGTACATGACCAAAATATAACCCCTTTTAAGCAAAACCGTGGAGAAAATCCACAAACAAAATGTTCATTGGAGGTTAAAAGACATGCATTAAGTCACGACAGGTACAATAGATCGAATCAATGCTCTGACCATATAAACTTAACCGAAAATAGAGATCATCCAATAACACATTTGAATACTTAAAGTCACGAAATACAACCTTCTCAAAATAGAGAACAAAGAAACATGAGTATATATATGGATTTCTCCTTCTAAGCTCTTGTTTGGCATGTACTCATAAACCCATAGATGAAAAGTTCAAAAATCGATGCGACCATGATCTGAAACCCAATAGAATCAGTGATATAAACCTTAGGCCAAAATCGATACATAAGCAAATCGATTAAAAAAACAATCAAAAGACCCATAAAGTTGAAGTTTACCTTGAAATAGATTAAGATCAATACAGCCACCATAAATCAATCAGAAGCAATAGTTGAAGCTTACCTTGAAGGCGTCATTATTTAGCAAGGGTTTTGAGTCAGCCACACGGGGTGCGGCCGATGGGTGGTCGCCATTTCATCGATGAGGGATCGAGATTCAAAGGGATGGGGAAATTAAAATCAGATTGGGTGATATAAGGGTTCAACTTAACCTGGAAAAAAGGTTCTTCAATTCAATGTGCAGGTAACCTCCAACAATTTTTTCACCTCTAACAATTTTTTTATCTCCTACAGATAATTATACATAACAACCATTGTAGTCGTAAACCCCTAGATTGCAACAAAAAAAAAACAATTTAAATGTCAAATTGATATGTAATACATTGTAAACGTAAACCCCTAGATTACAATAAAAAGACATTTTAAATATCAAATTGATATGTGATATCTGTATACAGAGTAACGTTATAACATCTCGCTCAGCTATTAATTCTACTAATAATGAATCAATTGAATACATTTTTTGATTTTTTACCTTGACTTATTACCTAACTCTTCAGGTACATCACCAACAGTTATTTTTGTTTTATTATTTCTCATTAATGATGAAACTGATCTCACTGTTCTATCTAGTTGATCAATCAATGTTGCTACACGAACAACTGTATTGCAATCAGATGTAAACAACTGACACATCACATAAACAATTATAGCTTCTATTGTATACTGATCGAACACTAATAGCATTTTATGTTCTCCCTTTGATTTCAGTTTACTCATAAGAACATCCTTAGCACTGAGATCATAATCAGAAGGAATAAGCTTTTTATGAGAAGATTTATACACTGATTTACAATCAAAATTCATAGTTAAATCCTCTATCTGGAGAAACAAATTAGCGAAAAATCTCCAAAATGGTTACCGTTGAATACAAAAGCCGATCATTTCCATGTGTACCAACAACATTATAGCAGTAAATAGAAACCCAGAAAATCTAAGCTACAAAAATCAGGGCAAAGGGTGTGATAAAAAAACAGACCTTGGGGGAGAAATTGCCTTTACAACCCAACCACCATAGAACTCCTAGAATATCTCCAGACACACCATGTCCATTCCCTTGTCCATCTTCTTGTGGAACCCAAAAATCTGAATAGTTTAAAATAAGCATACATTGAATCAAAAGAACGAATTCTTCCCTAATGTTAGAGAATATGAAAAACATTAGAATACAAAATCATCGATGGAAAACTACATAGCCAGGTTCTTCAGATATTAGAGTGAGGCAAGGTTTGGGAGTTTGTTTAGCAACTTTCGAAGGTTGAACGTTACCTTAACCGTCGAGATGATGTCCGTAAAGCAAGAAGAATGTGAACCCTAACACTGCAAATCAAAACGTCGTTTAATCAAATCTCGATTTAGTAAAAACTCCAACAAACACACAATCACCTACACGGATACACTTGCAATTGAAATTGAAAATAAAAATGAAGCAACAAACCTTTCAAGGCTTACTTCTTCTTCTTGGCAGCATCTCCAGCCTTGGTCTGCAAAAAGATATGAAAAGAAACATGATTTATTGCACATATTTATAGTGCCTGAAGTCCATCATCTAAAAATCCCATTGGGCGTTTTGTAAACCGCCAAAACGTTCAAATTCGACATAAATAATGTTCTTATTCAGGCATTTTTGTATCGATTTTGATTTTTGACAGATAACTTACTGATCATGTAACATTTGATGACATGGGTATTCGTTTACAAAAAGGTTTGAGAGACTTGATATCCACGTCATCAAATGTTACAAACAAGCATATTAACAGTCACACGGGTAACAAAAAAAACTTCAATAGATCACACTCACACACACAAAACACATAGAATGTACCTTTCAGGAAGTTTTACCACTTCTTCACATGTAAGAAGCTCTGAATATAACCCATGTGTGCTAATAAGTTCATCATGAGTACCCATCTCGACACAAAAGAAAGCCAGGGTCAGTGGTTGTTTGAAAACAGAAACTGGAATTGGAATTGAAATTGAAATTGGAACTGGGATTAGATTGGAATCAAGACAGATTTCATCTAAAAATTGAGAGTGACAGAGATTTGTTAAGACGGAGAGGTGAGACCGTGAGATACAAGAGTAGTCAGATGGTGAGGATGAGTAAACCAGGCGACTAAAGAAGCAGTTTCTTATTGAAATGGAAGGTTTTGACAGCAGAAGTAAACAAATTGTACTCATAGGTGACCTGCAGAACTTAAAATTTTCTCAAGTCTATCCATCTTATAACTTTCCGGACTTTCAGTCTTTTGCTATTGCAACTTGCAAAGCCGGTAATCTAAACTCAGGCATTAAAGAGAATGGAGCACACAAGATTGTTTTTTTTCTTGTTTGAGGCTGAGAATAAGTAATTTTTTACACTAATAAGTTGGGAACTGAAACTCAAGTATACAAATGTTGCAAACCATTGGCAATTTCCACATTCTTGCACAATATAAAATATAATTACAGAGAAAATTGAGATATGAAAAAATTTAATTCATCTATAAAGAAAAGTTAAATATGATTGCATACCTGACAGGTGTGAACGATAAACATGAGATTGCAAGAAAGTACAGGTTAGCCACCCGCCTGAACTGTCAGTCAAAAGCACGAATACTGTGTCGATACATAAGTGTAACGACCCATCCCAAATATACACCATATAATAGCATTTACCATCCAAAGATATATAACAAAAGATTCATGCATGTTATTCACATAAGGTCCGAACGTCTTAACGAAGTACATTACATAATGTGGTCCAAACTTTTCACTAGCATAATTTACAATACTATCCGTACAAAACATTTAAGGAAAACTTCTAAATCCCAAATAGCCTTCAAAAGCACGTCAATCTGTATCCTTGCCTTTATACCTTCCTTGACCTGGAATACATATATATGTGGATTGAGAATGTGATAAATAGTGTAATAATGTGCATATGTATGAAGTATGATATATTGAGTTGTATATTATATTTACATGAGCATTACACTACACGAGAGCACGTTGGCCGGGCTTAGGACTGGTGGAGTTTGGCTGTACGGAGGGACAGCGGAGTTGGCTGTATATTAGTGCAGCGGTGTAAAATGATTAGTTGGCTCGCAACCAACTAATATGGCCATGAGAATGATGACATGTACACAGTGCACGAGTCTTGCTTGGTATTTAAATACTTGTTGTATATTTGTGTTTTACAAAAGAATTATTAAACTGACAGGGATTATCTCACTAGATCGTTTGGTCTAACCCTCATTTTGTTTTCAAAAAAATATGTATTCCAGGTCAAGGAAGGTATAAAGGCAAGGATACAGATTGACGTGCTTTTGAAGGCTATTTGGGATTTAGAAGTTTTCCTTAAATGTTTTGTACGGATAGTATTGTAAATTATGCTAGTGAAAAGTTTGGACCACTTTATGTAATGTACTTCGTTAAGACGTTCGGACCTTATGTGAATAACATGAATCTTTTGTTATATATCTTTGGATGGTAAATGCTATTATATGGTGTATATTTGGGACGGGTCGTTACAATAAGATGCAAGGTTCATATGGCAAATTAGCTTCAATTACAAGTTAGGAAGGGAATTCTTCTAGGCATTACAAGTTTGCACACTACATGCAAGCAGATAACAGTAAGTTGTTAATGAATCTTATGAATACTGAAAAAAGTCCATTATAATATTATATGACCACTTCATACTTCTATATTGAATGTTTAAAATGATTTACCTGTTCGTACAACCTCTTTGGCAAAAAGGTAATAAGGTTGTACTTCGTTGTTGATACTGCATTTCCCTGATCATACCGTATGACATAACCATTACAATACAACTTACGGAAAGACCAAGTTGCTAACAAAAGTAGCTTAACTAAAAAATAATTCACATAAGCTATATGAACGAAAACCAGCCAGCCTCTCTTGGATTAATCTTAATAAGACCATTTTAAACTACATCTTATTATGATAAATGTCCGTTGTACCCTTTCTAAAACCCCAAGGATAATCTGCTAATGTTCTATCCATCATACTCCTCGCACCTTCTCTAGCATATAAAACTTTATTCATAAACTGCAATCATACCATCAAAATCATCAACACAAAAACCAATTGCCAATCAAGAACCATAATGAACATGGGTTATCACAAATTAGCCAATTTTGAGATTGTTATGATTCATTTTTGTTGGTTCCTGTTTTGCTTAACAATGATGATTATTTCAGTTAGTTCAGATAAGATTTGATGCGGAAGCGTATTTAAAGAACTGAAATAAATAATGAGGTAGAATAACACACAATATCAAATAAGTAATATGTAAATGACAGATAAATATCTCAAAGTTTTACTTTATTTGATATTAATAAGAACACCAAGAACACCGAAGGTTTAACAAGTAATCTGCTCTTAAAGGTGTGTGTTGTGCTTAGCTGCTTAATAGAAGAACTCAACATGAGTCTTCTATTTATACTAATCTCAAAAGGGACAAGCTCTAGACAATAAGGACAGAAAGGTACTAAAAACACTATTCTGGTACTGTTCATAGTACGACGTTAATTAAATGCGCCGGGTTCTACTAAGGCTATGACCTATCAGAGTTTGACACGGAGTTGTCAGGCCATGCCTTGTACGAAAGATCATGAAGATCTTCGTACAGCAGAAACTGTTGGAAGCACGTTTGTCCTTTGTATAGATCTTCTAATCTTTATACCACATAGGCTCTGTCAAGTATGACAGAGGCTCTGTGGCCTTGTCCGCTGAGAAGAGTCTTCTGGCGATTCTTGTCTTCTCGGTGATTCTTCGGTCTTCTTGGAGACTTGGCAGAGCCTCTGTCGAAGTCTGCACTTCGATCTTCTATCACTGCCTTGGCAGAACCTCTGTTAGATTTTTCTATACTTAGCCTATTTTTCAATACTTTTATAAACAGAAAGATTGGAGCTAACAATCTCCCCCTAAGTATTGAAAAATAAAAAATTGAAAGTGCAAGGTTTTCTAGGCTAAGTACATTACAAGAGGTGAAATAAAAAATTTGCTTTTCTTTCATTACAGAATTATGCCAGAGGCACTTACATTTGATTATATTATGAAAGGAAAGATTTGCAGAGGTTGGTAGAGGATATCAGACGTTGGCGTCTTTGAAGTCGTTGAAACTTCTGTTGTCGAGTCCTACTTCTTTAAGCTCATGATACCTGATGCAGAGGTTTCTGAAGTTGATTACTGAGTCGATGACCTCTATCAGTCTATCTGCTAGAGCTTGATTCATGTGCTCCATTCCTATATGCTCCACAAGGCTTGCTCTAAACTCTGTCAAAGTATTTGTTGCATACTTCTGACAGTCCATTTCCAGAAACAATCTTGACTTGCCTGCAGGATCTTGAAAGACGTACCCAACCTTTGGAGATGTAATGATCGAGTTTGGTACGGCAGAGGATGGGCAGTCATCTTCTGGTGGTCGAAGACTCAAGTTCCTTACTCCAAGATCTCGAGCTAGTTGAAAATCGACTAGGCAGTATAGCAGAAGTTTCTCGCGCATGGCCCTTTTGATCACTCTGTATGCCCTTCGAGCTTCATCAGTTGTGTAGTTCTTTTTCGTCCATTCCAGAAGATCAGGTAGGTCATAGGGACTTAGGTTTCTGAGATCGGCATCCGAGAATTGATTCTCGGTTCTGTCCACTCTTTTGACCTTATATATATTATAGTAGATCTTAGTGCTTCTGGTGCGAGAGAACTTACAGTATATGACCTTGTCGATTTTGGAGATCGAGTAGACTTGGTAGGCAGGCTTTGGTATTGTTCTGTTGAAGATGTTCTCGAGCTCAACACGGAAGTTGGGATCTTGAATGGATGGTGGCAGAGGATCTCTGGCAGATCTGTTGTACAAATATCTGTATACCACTTCTTCCATTTGTCGTAGAGGTGCACCAGGTGGAGGTATTGTTCTGCGCATAGCATCCATTTGTTTCTTGATTTGGGCCACTCGATCCTCTGTGAGTTTGGCCTTTGGATCCATAACTTGTATGATTGATAGAGGGGTAACACCAAAAACCCAGTCTTCTTCTTCAGGCTTTGGGGTGACATAGGCGTCGAAGGAGCTTTTCATCAATTTCTCTGTTGGTTGATGCTTTGGCTTCTTCTTCTTGGGTTCCTCTGTCATGATGGACTTTCACTTGTCTTTGGCCTTAGGCTCTTCTGCTAGTTGAGATGGGGTTGCCTCTGTAGGATTTGACTTTTGGGGTTCTGAGGGCTTGGCTGGAGATTTGGGTTTGGTTGTTTGTGCTTCTGATGGTTTTATGGGGGTTGCCTCTGTTGGTTTTGACACTTGTTTTTCTGAGGTCTTGGTTGGCGAGACTTCTGTGAGTTTGCTTACTGGCATTCCCATGGTTGAAGCAGCTCGGTGTGTAAAGGTGGATTCATGTCTTACATGTGCTCTGTATTCTTCTATTTGAGCCGTTTTTGCCTTTATCGTTTTCAGAATATCTTCAGCAGAGGGTTTGGTTTTTGTTGGGTACCTTCTTGGTTTGTGGGCGATGGATTTGATTCTTGGGGTGGTGGTTTTTGGTTCTTCAGCGGTGTTAGGTGTGGGAGATGGTAGGTTTTCTTTGGGTTTTGGTGTTGGTGTTGGTTGGTCTTCTTCAGAGGATGATAAGATTTGAATCTGTTCACGGATTTGCACATCTTCTCCGAATACAGAGGGTGTTTCCACAGAGGTGGGTGTTGCCTCTGTGGTCTGTTGTTGGGGGGTTCCTTCTTAGGTTTGAGTTGGAGGAGCTTGGGATATTGGTTCTGCTGATAATGGAGTTGGAGCAGGTAAACCTCTGTCAGCCGCTTTCTCCCTTGTCTTCTCCCCCTCAGGATTATCTGATGAATCGTCAGAGTCATCATCAGAGTCATCCTGACCCTTATATGTAGTACCCTCTGCTCTGCACGAATCTTCTGGCTTTTTAGGTGGTACTACACATGCGGCTATCATCTTAGCGCATAAATCATCACAGAGGCCAAGTAGGTTATGGACCTCTGCTTCTGTGTTGAAGCGCATTTTGCCGACGCTCTTCTTAAAGTCCTTGACATAGTTAGCGTTGGCAGCAGTGAAGGCTCTTATGAATTCTATGATCTGGTCGAGAACTCCTTGTCCTAGCTCTGTTAGTTGAGCTCTGGTCATGTAGTCGGAGGGCTTCATGGCCAAAGTGGCTTCTGTAGTATGCTCTTGAATTTTCTCTAGGGCCTTATTTAAGTCTTCAGGAGTAAGGCCCGTAGTGGTTGATTGCTCTTTCTTCAGTTTTTCAATCAAGTCTTTGACAGAGCGTTGGAAGGCAGAGGATGTGGCTTTCTTGAACTCAGCAGCAACAGATGTGGCAGAGGTTGTAGCAGTTGACTTCATCTGGGCTAAGGCATTTTGCACCTCTGTGGACAGGTCGTCCATTTTGGGGGTTAGATTTGTGAGAGCCCTGGATGTTGTATCCGTAAAAGAATCAAAAGAGTTTTTCAACTCTTTTAATGTGTTGTCCACAGAGGTGACAATGGTTTGGAACTCATCCCTTGATACATGTGGACTTGGTGTAACCTCTGGGGGAACACATTCGTCCCCAGAGTGAGTCCCTGTTCCTTGGACACCTTCTTTCGCCCTTGTTTATACGTTGGGGGCGGAAGGATTTCCTTCTGATCCCTGAGTAGAGGTTTCTAAGGCCTCATTCTCTACAGAAGTTCTGATAAGGACATTGTCTTGATCCACTCTTGAGGTGGGTACAAGAGTATCCCTATGTTGACTCAGAGACTTGTCTAGAGTCTCTCCGTCTTTGTGCACTCTAAGCTCATCTGAAGAGCGTTTTGGACTTATATGTGTGTGCGTGTCAGAGGAAACGAATTCCTCTGTAGGGATTTCTAATGTTATCAGGGGCGATGGATCACGAACTAAGGGCAAGTCCTTTTGGGAGGACTCCCCTGGAATGGTTTCCCCAGATAAGATTGGCACAGAGGTAGAAAGATTTGCCTCTGTCCAGTCAGTTTGGGGTAGGTTCGAGCTGTGCTGCTCTTTTTCAATATTACCTTCTACCACTAGACTGGTGGTAATAGAAGTGTAGGTTGCACTGGGAGTTGGTAGGGGTTGTGTGCCTCTTCCATCTGCGGCATCTTTTTGTGCTTCACCCTCTGTCACATATCCTAACCTTACTGTTTCGCTTCTGGCCTCTATGTCGTGAAAATTTCCCATATGCTCTGTGTCGTCTCCTTCCTCTGGACTCTTTCGTTATCCATCATATCCACGTTGGAGGAAGGGGTTCTGAAGTACTTCTGGGGTCTTTCCCTGAATGCTTTCTGGGGTTTGGTCATCCTCATCCAAGTCAGAAGAGATTCTGAAGTCTGGTTCTTCTGCTGATTGGTTGGAGAGGGCTTCTGCGTTCCAGCCAGTAGTATCTAGAGTATTGGCGAATTCGTGGTGTTCAAGGAAAGTGTTGAAGTCCCCCTGATCTTCTGCATATTGGATGGGTGAAGGAGATTGCAGAGGCTGTTCCTGGGTTTCTTCGAGCATATCTGTTTCTTCTGCAATGGTTTGCAGAGGAGTGTGAATTTTCTTGCTTTTCTTCTTGCTCCTTTTTGGTTTGGGGGCACCCTCCTCAGAAGACTTATGTTTTCTCTTCTTTTTATCTTTTGGAGGGGGAGGAGCAGAAGATCCGACTTCTGTGGCATGAGGAGAGGACTGTTGGGTTTGAACAACCCTAGTAGAGGTTCCCTCTATAGCTTTCCTTTTTCTGTGGTCTTTCTTCTTCTTGGGAGTGGTGGCAGAGGTTTTGATTTTAGTAGTAGGGGAGAGAATAGTATTTCTCAGAGCATGAAACTTCCCTTGTACCAGATCATGTTTAGCAAGTGCCTCCGCCCATTCCTCGTCTGTCATCCTATCTACTACTAGGGTTCCTATGGGGGCTCCTAGACGCGGGGGTGTCATAGGACTCGGTTCTGGAGTATTATGATCGCGTATGTACTCTAACTTAAGGGTTTTGTCGGTAGCATATGCCAGAAGTTTGGCTGGCAGAGGTCTGCAGAAAGGGTATCTGTCCTCGTGCTCTGTTGGGGTGTTTTTGGTCATTGGATACATTCTGGCCGTTGGTCCCTCCATTGGCCATTTATGTAATTGAAGCATAGGCTCAAGGAGGACACCCAAAATTCGCTGATATTGCAGAGGAGGTAGAGCTTCTTTTGATCGTCCTTTTGTTTTCTAGGAGGAGATTATGCGGTCAATGGTGTTAACCATTTCCTGTATCATTAGGGTGGCGTAGTCCAGAGGTAGGTCGTAGTATACCCCGTACATGATAGCCAAAATTTGGTGAGAAGATTGGTCTGGACTACCCACTTTCCCAGTAAGGCATCTGTTGAGAATGGAGAAAAGGGTATTTCATAGAGGGGGAAGTCGATTTCTTCTGAAATCATTCCTTTTCCTTAGGGTTATGTTGTACCCCAACATTTCAACAAATCTGCAAAGCTCAGTGTCTGTAGGTTCCTCTGCGTATCTCTTTATCCCTAGAAGACCTCTTGTGGGTAGACTGAACTCAAGTGAGAACATGGTTCTGTTGAACTTGAGTTCAAGGTGCTCAGATTTTTCTGGTTTTGAGATGTAGCCCTTTATTTGTCTCTCTTCTGGGTCAAATCTGTTGCTTTTCCAGAATTGATTTAGATATCTGGCAGGGATTTTGCTGACGGTTTTGGTTAACAGAGGGTTGAGAAAATGATTTTCCAGAATGTGGAGGAGAATGGCATGTTCTTCCCCAAATGCAGTTTCGGAGGGAACTAGGTAGTGGTTATTGGGTTTTAGAGGAAGAACACTTTCAAAGTGTTCATGGGCTATGAAGTTTAGAAAGTGGGTAGTCGGAGCAAAATCCGCTGTGTCGCCGGAGTTATCCTATTCTAGGTTTCCGGCCATATCTGGGTTTTGGGAGTGCTCATAATGAGATGGGGAGTTCACCGGAGTGTTGGATGTGGATGCCATTTGGATAATCTTCAGAGAAGAGTAGAATATAGAAGTTTGCAGGTGATTGCAAGATTCGCCGGAGAAGATGAAGAGAGTAAGTTCGTAAAAGTTTAGATGAAGTGGTAAGTCGGGTTTTATACTGAAGAGATAACCGAAGATGAAGAGGTAAATAGGTGAAAGTGAACAATATTTGGGGTCCGCAATCGAGTACATACGGCTGGGTTCAACTTTCCAGGAGAACGTGTGCCGTGTACGCCCAATCAAATTGTGCCACGTCATGCACGTCAGAGCACGATTAGATGGCGTGAGCGGCCCATTAATGCTTGGCGCATAGGCCTTTCTTCTTTCAGATGACAGTTACTCGCAGTAGAAATGACAGAAGCTCTGTTGTTTGAAACCTGCTTTTTATATCCTCTGATGCTTGCACCTTTACCAAAAACGTTTGAAAAATTCATTGGAGAGGATCGATAAATTTTAGTGTAGAGATTACGTTCCCAGAGGTTTTGGAGCTCTGTCAGAGCCAGCAGAAGCTCTATGAGTTGGAATTTCTCATAACTAAAAATTTATGAAACGTTTTGATCATCCAAGGTTTTCACTGTTTTATAAACTATTTTTAGGACATATTTGGAAATTTTTGTCCTAGAAAAACTGTTTTGGAGAAGGTTTTGTACGAGATACTCATTTTTGAGTGTTTAGGTTGGTCAACAGAGACTTTGATGGAGTGAGCTCTTCGAAAAAAAACTTTCGTCTAGTATCTTTGTGCGTGCTAATCCTTAAGGAAGACATTGAAGTTGATCGATAGAGTTCCCGTATGAATTTTGCAGTTGTAGAGGATCCGACTTACAGAAGCTCAGTTGAGCTCAGTAGAGGCTCTATGACCTTAAATTTCTCATAACGGAAGGCTCGAAAATCTTTTTGATCATTACTTGTTTGGAATGTCTTAATCAATGTTTCTAGGACGTATTTGGAAGTTGATGTCCTAGAAAATTGTTTTTCAGAAAGGATTTGTACGAGATACTTACCTTTTGGCTCTCTTTAGTTCGGCAATAATCTTTACTTCTGTTGGTTTGGTTGATGACATCTCTTCTTTGGCTCCCCCTTGAATAATCAACCTCTGTAGATCAGTTCAAGGTCTCCTTCTGCTCCCCCTTCACCTATGCTTGGATTAAATGAGATAAGTAGTGCATAGAACATAGGTCAAGCCTATCAGAGGTTCTGTGGAGATTGTCAGAAGCTCTGAGCAAACCCACAGAAGCTCTGTTGGTTACAGAACTTTTGATGATTAAGAATTTACATACAGAAGAGTTAAAATATATACATATTTACAATATCAAGGCTTACTTACAGAGGATTCAACTCATGTTAATCATTCCCAACTTACCCACCAAGAAAAGGAATCTTTTCTCATCAAGTGCCTTGGTGAATAAGTCTGCAAGCTGGTATTCAGTGGACACAAAGTGCATTTCGATTGTGCCATATTCAACATGATGCTTCAGAAAGTGGTAACGGATATCGATATGCTTTGTTTTCGAATTTTGTACTGGATTGGCAGAGATGGCCATGGCACTTTTTGAATCACAGAAGATGGGTATCTTGAATATGTTGTGGCCATAGTCCTTTAGCTGAGTTTTCATCCACAGAACTTGGGAGCAACAGCTAGCAGCAGCAACATATTCAGCTTCTGCTGTAGATGTGGACACACAGTTTTGCTTCTTTGAAGTCCAACTGACTAGTTTACCACCCAGGAATTGACAACTCCCAGAGGTACTTTTTCGATCAAGCTTACATCCTCCATAATCTGAATCTGTGTATGCCTTAAGACCAAAGCCAGAGTTCTTCCGATACCAGAGCCCAAGATTTTTGGTCCCTTTAAGGTATCTGAAGATCCTCTTTACAGCAATAAGGTGGGATTCCTTTGGGTTAGCTTGATATCTTGCACAGAGGCATGTGACATACATTATATCAGGTCTACTAGATGTTAAGTATAAAAGAGACCCGATCATGCCTCTGTAGAGCTTGCACTCTATAGATTGCCATCTGGATCTGAGAATAACTTATTTCCAGTGGCCATTGGGGTCTTCATTACAGAGGCATCAGAGAGACTAAATTTTGAAAGGATGTCAGAGACATATTTAGCTTGATTTATAAAGATTCCCTCTGATGATTGTTTTACTTGGAGTCCGAGGAAGAAGGTTAATTCTGCCATCATACTCATTTCAAACTCACTCTGCATGAGTTTTTCAAAATCTTTGCACTGTTGTGCATTTGAAGACCCAAAAATAATGTCATCCACATAAATCTGTACACGTAAAATCTCATCACCTTTTCTTTTGTAAAACAAAGTGGTATCTGTCGTACCTCTATCGAAATCATTGTTGAGAAGAAAGGTTGAAAGTCTTTCGTACCATGCTCTTGGAGCCTGTTTCAATTCATACAGAGCTTTGTCGAGATAATAGACATATTTTGGGTACTTGAAACTTTCAAATCCTGGTGGCTGCTGGACGTATACTTCTTCTTGGATTTCACCATTTAGAAAGGCAGATTTTACATCCATCTGAAAGGCTTAAAAACCTCTGTGGGCTGCGAAGGCTAAGAAGATTCTTATAGCTTCGAGCCGTGCGACAGGGGAAAAAGTTTCATCGTAATCAATGCCTTCTTCTTGGCGATATCCTTTGGCCACCAATCTTGCTTTGTTTCTAATGACCACCCCATCCTCGTCCTTCTTATTTCTGAAGACCCATTTAGTCCCTATTGCTTGTTTCCCTTTTGGCAGAGGAACAAGGGTCCAGACTTTGTTTCTCTCAAACTGTAGAAGTTCTTCTTGCATTGCATCTACCCAGTTTGGATCGTCTAGGGCTTCAGAGATTCTTTTTGGCTCGATCACACTGATGAAATTTGTAAAGAAACAAAAATTAGCAGTGGCTGATCTTGTTTTCACCTTTTCAGAAGGGTCGCGATTATAAGGCTTGGAGGATGGCTTTTCGTCCACTGTTGTTCTTGGAAGATGGTCATTTGAGTCATCCAGATAAACCTCTGGAGTTTCACTCTGTGGTTCTGGTGCAGCCTCTGTTGTAGATGGCACTTTTGGGATTGAGGTTGAAACCTGTTCCTCTGAGGAAGTAGAGACTGAGTCTTCGTTTTCCTCTGGTATTGATTCTTCTGTAGTCGCTGGAGTTGGTATTTTAGGAGCCTATGTGGTTGAGTCCTTAGTTGAATCATCTTCTGTTTGCTCCCCCTCAGCACGTGCATCTGTATGATTCACAGAAGAGAATGAAGTATTCAATGGACCAGTTAGAGAAATACCTGGTTCAGTCTGGTTAGTAGAAGATGGTTCTCCAGAGGCTCTGACATCTCCAGCTGAAGGATCAATATCATCATGGAACATATCTTCGAATAGAAGATTTAAGTCTTCTCTTATTTTTGAGATGCCAGAGGATTCCTTCTTTAGTCCGAGTTCTGAACTGATTTGTTCAGAAGTCTTCTGAAAGGAATCGTCAAAAGACACATTGATGCGTTCTACAATGGATCTAGACCGAAGAAGGTACACTCTGTAAGCTTTTGAAGTGGCAGAGTATCCTATGAACTTTCCTTCGTCGGCCTTTACCTCGAACTTTCCTCTAGCTTCTCGATCGTTCAAAACAAAACACTTGCATCCAAAAACATGAAAGAACTTGATGTTTGGTCGCCTTTTGTTGATCAAATGATACGGTGTCTTGATGTGCCTTTTTACAACGGTTGGTCGATTTTGGGTGTAGCAAGCGGTTGATACTGCTTCTGCCTTAAAAGACATTGGTAATTCAGATGCTGTTAGCATAGTTCTTGCAGCCTCCACAAGCGTGCGATTCTTTCGTTCAACCACGCCATTCTGTTGTGGGGTGCGTGCAGCAGAGAAGTTATGTGATATGCCTTCTTCAATAAGATAAGCTTCAATGACAGAGTTTTTGAATTATGTGCCATTGTCGCTTCTTAGTTTCTGAACCCTGCACTCATATAGAACTTGGATTCTTTTCATTAAATTTATCAGAATGTTTGGAACATCTGATTTCTTTTTGACAAATTCAACCCATGTAAATCTTGGATATTCATCGATCAAAACAAGTATGTATTTCTTTCCACCTAGGCTCTGTGTAGCAATTGGACCGCAGAGGTCAACATGAAGCATGTACAGAGGCCTAGAACAAGACACATCAGTTTTGCCTTTATGGGAAGCTCTTTTGAGTTTTCCCATTTCGCAGGCAGATCATAAATGATCTTTATTGAACTTGATATTTGGCAGACCTTTGACTAGATCAAGTTTCACAAGTTTATTTAGAGTATGAAAGTTAAGATGGCAGAACCTGTTATGCCATAACCAGGCTTCTTCGCTTTTACCGGCAACAAGGCGGAGCTTGTCTTCCTTGTTCTTGGCACAGAAGTTCATGAAGTAAAGATCGCCTTTTCGTTCGGCTCGCAGAAGTTCGACTCCTGTGTCCTCACCTTGTAGAGAACAGAAGGTTCTTTTGAACATTACATCGAAACCCGTATCGCAGAGTTGGCTAACACTGAGAAGATTGTGCTTAAGGCCATCCACATATGCAACTTTGCATACGGGTATGTTTTCCTTCTTGATGACTATGTAGCCTTTAATATACCCCTTTTTGTTGTCGCCAAAGGTCACAGATCCACCATCGAGTTTTTCTTTGTACGTGGATAGAAGACCTCTGTCGCCAGTCATGAGCCGCGAGCATCCGGAGTCTAGATACCAGATTGGCACATACTGCTTCTGCAAGACAATCAGAGAGTTTTAGGTACCCATATCCAAATGGGTCCAGCTTTGTTAGGGGTTTTTAAGTTTTCCTTAGCATTCTTGGTCTTGGTTTGAGCTTCTGTTGAAGAACCAGTTTGTTTCTTCTTACCCTTGAATTTAGCATTCCTTTTGGGTACAAATAGGAAACAGTGTGGACTTGAGAAATGTTTTCTTAATTTATGCATGAGATCAAAGCAATGACAATAATTAATGTGCGAAGAGATCTGCTTGAACTTTTCATTAAAAACATTAAATGGGGGCACAGAGGCATTACATTCTATCCTAACATTTGACTTCCTATTATAAGAATACTTATGTAGGCTAGATTGTTGTTTGCAAAATCCTCTGTTGAGAGTAGCCTTCTGTGGACCCCTTCTGTGGTGAACTTCTGCAGGTTTCACTGTCACAGAGAAAAAGATTTGTTATTTTCAGCCCATTTAGCCTTCTGTTGCCATGTTAATTTTTCTTTAATAGGCCTTAAGGGTTTTAAAATCTTTGAACTTGTAGGATTTTGAGAGGATATTTCCTTTTGTTGTTTGATCTTCTCAAGCTCAAGAGAGGTTTTGGCTTGTATACACATGTCCGAAAAGTCTGGATAGATGGGAACTCTTGTGATTTTCTCCTTGGGAGAAATAGTTCTGTTAAGAACTCCAGAGGGTAGTTTAAAATCCTCTGAGTCACAAGCTACTATCTCTGACTTAGAGTCAGTGTCAGATTCGTCAGAGGATGAATCGTCCTCATATACAGAGGTTGAGTCACTTAGTTCTCTTTCGACAGAGGCTGGACTTTCAGAGCATGTACCGTACTCGCTTTCTTCCTTTTCTATAGAACTATCTTCCAAGTCAACAGAAGTATCTGTTAAGATTTCATCAGAGAAATTTTGGTCGATAGAGGGTGTACAGAAGTTTTTGTAAAATTTGTGTTAACCGATTTCCAATAATTTCTTTTTCAGAAACATGAGTCAGTTTTTCTTCTGTTGAAGCAGGCAAGAACTCAGGTGCCTCTGCCGATAGTTTCTTCTCAGAATCTATAGTGCAGACAAAAGCAACCTGGGTTTGAGTCTCGGGTTCACCAAACTTAAAGATTCCTATCTGATCTTGTGTTTTCAGATATTTCTTAGGTTTGGAAGCTCTTTTGACAGAGGCTGATGATGGTAGATCTGTGTTTTCAAACCACACATTTACCATCTTCAGTGGTTTCCTTATGTGAGGTTCACCAGAGACTTTTCGCCTTTTGCTAACAGAGAGTAAATTTGGAAAACCGGGTTTTCTTGTACTTCCAATATGAAATAGTGAAGACAGAGATTTGTCTCTTTTGTTTCCGGTATATGGATCTATATCACAGAAGCCAATTCCCCGTCTCCCTATTTGTGTATTAACTTTCTCGTACACCTTCTGTGCATCTTGATATTTCTTAATTAAAAGATTTCTTCTGAGTAAATCTTGACAGAGTACTTCTCTTTCCTTTTGAAAATAATGTTTAAGAGCTAGGATATTCATTCTGTCGCACTCAACGTCCATAAGTTCTTTTGATTTTGCTTTTAAAGAAGAATTAAGTTCAGAAATCTTTTCATTCAAAGGTTTTAGGCGTTTGTTCCAGTTTGTTTCAATTTCTTCCTTTTCTTGAAATATTTTAGCCTTCTCTTGAGTGAGAAGACGAGCTTCTCTCTCAAAGAAGGTGAGCTTTTTCTAAACATTCTCGCATGTCTTTTTAAGTTCTGTGAATTCAATGTTTAGTTTGAGCAAATCAGCTTCTGCTTGATTAGAGTTAGAGTTAGAAGTGGATACCTCACTATCAGAGTCAGAGCTGACTTCTGCCATGCCACAGAACAGAGCGTTCTTCTTTTCTTCTTCGTCAGAGGATGTATCTGACTGCCAGTTCTCTTGATTCACCATGAGTGACTTCTGAGCATAATATTTTGCTTTCTTTTTGTAGAAAGCAGAATCCCTCTGAGGGCGGTTTAATTTGCTCCTGCACTCATTTGCGTAGTGACCTGGCTTTCCACAATTGAAGCATCCTTGGTTCTGTGGAGCGTTTCCTGCTCTGTCGTCTGACCTCTGTCGGTCACCACTTCTGTTAGTCCTGCATTCATTGGCGTAATGGCCTGGCTTACCACATTTGTAACATTCTTGGTTCTGTGGAGTGTTGCCAGTTTTGTCACCTGATCTCTGTCGATCACCACCTCTGTCAGTTCTGTCGTTTGACCTCTGTCGGTCACCACTTCTGTCAGTTCTGTCGCTTGACCCTTCTTTTCTACGATCATCTCTTCCGTAGCGTTCATTACCAAACTTCTTCTGATAACCTCTGCTGAATTCTCTTGTTAAGAGAGCTAATGATTTAGCTATCGAGGCCAGGTTTGTTTCTTCTTCTTCCACCACCTCCTCCTCTTCACTATCTACGACCAATACCTTTTTCTTCTTCTCCTTCTTTTCCTCCACAACTTTCTCATTCCTCGGCTTCTCTTTAGCTTCTGTAGCTTTACCAACAAGTGCAAGGGGTGCACTGATTTGAGCTTTTGCTTGTGTATTCTGAGGTTCTTGGGCTGCCAATGTTCCATAAAGATCTGACAGAGTCCAGCAGTCTAAGTCCTGATTAGTTTGCAGGGACATAGACAACTGGAGCCATTCTTCATTGAGGCTCTTCAGGAACATGACATTGTTTTCCTCAGAAGTTCTGTGGATCCCGAACTTCTTGCATTTGTTGATCAGAGAGTTGAACCGATCATATGTTGGATGTAGAGATTCTGTTGGCAGAGCTTTGAATGTGTAGTACTCGTTGATGCATTGGGCTCTGCGGTTCTTCTGAGTTTTGGCCCCACCCTCCGGTTGTTTTTCCAGTTCCTTCCATAGATCGTATGCAGATTCACAAGCATCTAGGGATTGGAAAAGGTCATTGGGTATGGCCATGATCAGAAGTCTCTTAGTCTTCTGAGCAACTTCATATTTTGCCCAATTAGGATCTGACCACTTGTCCTTGGTCTTTGGTTTCTCGTGCTCAGGGATTTCAGGAGTGTCGTCTGTGGCAGGTATACGAGGTACTGTAACCATGGGAATGAAAGGAGGATTACGGAGATAGTGTACGAGTTCTTTGTTAGTACCCTCGAAGAAGTGAATCATTCGTATCTTCCATTGAGGGTACTCGTCTCTAAGTAGAGTGGTGGCTTGGTTAAAGAACCAGATGTATAGAAGTTGTTTGTGTTTGTCATTTTGAGAGAGAGAAAAATCCAGAAAATAGAGTATGAAACTGCAAGCTTTGAGAAGATGAAGTGGATTCTTCGAACAGTGCACTAAAATGGAGTTTTAACCAAAGAAAAACAGGTTATATAAATTTACCAGAGTCGAATGTGTCAAAAATGGCAGAAAAAACAGAAGCTGTTTGAAAGATATGGAGTAGGTTAAAATCAGTCCAAGCTTCTACCAAAAATCATTGTTAGAGAGGATCACTTGATATTGAAAATCAAGGCAGGCTCTAATACCAATTATTGGTTCCTGTTTTGCTTAACAATGATGATTCTTTCAGTTAGTTCAGATAAGATTTGATGCGGAAACGTATTTAAAGAACTGAAAGAAATAATGAGGTAGAATAACACACAATATCAAATAAGTAATATGTAAATGACAGATAAATATCTCAAAGTTTTACTTTATTTGATATTAATAAGAACACCAAGAACACCGAAGGTTTAACAAGTAATCTGCTCTTAAAGGTGTGTGTGTTGTGCTTAGCTGCTTAATAGAAGAACTCAACATGAGTCTTCTATTTATACTAATCTCAAAAGGGACAAGCTCTAGACAATAAGGACAGAAAGGTACTAAAAACACTATTATGGTACTGTTCATAGTACGACGTTAATTAAATGCGTCGGCTTCTACTAAGGCTATGACCTATCAGAGTTTGACACGGAGTTGTCAGGCCATGCCTTGTATGAAAGATCATGAAGATCTTCATACATCAGAAACTGTTGGAAGCACGTTTGTCCTTTATATAGATCTTTTAATCTTTATACCACAGAGGCTCTGTGGCCTTGTCCGCTAAGAAGAGTCTTCTGGCGATTCTTGTCTTCTCGGTGATTCTTCGGTCTTCTTGGAGACTTGGCAGAGCCTCTGTCGAAGTCTGCAGTTCGATCTTCTATCACTGCCTTGGCAGAACCTCTGTTAGATTTTTCTATACTTAGCCTATTTTTCAATACTTTTATAAACAAAAAGATTGGAGCTAACAATTTTGATCCAAGATTTACTTTAATTTGAAAATAGAGAAATCATTTTGATGCTGACCTGGTTATAGAATTTCTCTGGATTCTCCTCCCTCAGATTATGAATATCAAGAGCAACCTTTGCATCACATCCAACCCCTGCAGTTATATGTTTCTAGAAACAATTAACACCCATTATCATAAAAAACAGAAAGGTTGCTTCCTTCTTACAAAGATAATTGTTCATAAATTTTGGGGGTCGAATCTGTCTTCCTTTTTGGTTTGCAATAGAAATCTTCCAACGATCAAGAACGGTGACTGCAGCATGTTCCAAGTGTTGCAGCAAAGTGTATAGACCCCCTTGTCTTTCTGCTGACCCCAAACCAAACCGGGTACCTAAATCGACCGTGAAGGTGAAATTGATGGAGATGTGCTAACCAAAACAAAAAATACAATAGAAACCCAAATCGAAAATCGTACCTGAAATGATCACATTCTTCTTTAGTCAGAAGCCAAGAGAACATTCAAGTTCTTCCCATGTTAAACATTTCTTGTTAGAATTCCACCAAAATCGGTAAATTTGAAAATAAAACGGTGAAACGAACAAAGATTACAAAACAAGGCTTTTAATAATCATTATAATTGAAACTCCATAACCATTTTCCTATTTTACAGGAAATAAAACTTCAAGAATCACAGAAATATATGGAAATAAATAAGAAAACCTCAAGAATGCACGTACATTCAAGAGAAATACAAGGTATAACACTAATTACATGGGGGAAAGTCACTCATAACTGATATAGCTCCTCCTATCAAACCATTAGTTCTTGAGCATAAAAGAACAGACTGCATTTTTAGACATCATTTTTTCCTTGACTATTAAAACTATCCAAAACTTGGCCTGTACTTCAATCATAATAAACCCTAACTACAAAATTTCTCCACAAGGAACCCACAAATCATACGCAAAGGGACAAAACCGGAACAAACCTGAAACCGACATCGAGGATCGAGAGGAGCACCTGTATGGAGCACCTGGAGTATTAGAGGCCTACATCTACCCATCTCGACCTCGTGAAGATTGAATCGGAATCCATGAACTGCTTCAAGAAGTGAGCACTTTCCATCAGACTGCCCAAAGAGGCTACAATCTCTGAAACAAAAAATAAAATCCAAATCGATGGTGAAATCTCATAGTCGATGGTTTATGAATCGATTTGAGAAAAACCGTACCTGATTTAAAGAAATTGAAAGGAAACAAAGGAACCTATCGATGGTGAAATCGTGAGTTCGTGACTGAGAAGATTTCGATGGTGAATGGAGAACAGTTGCATCCTCGATGGTGTATGAATCGTCTTGGAGGGTACCGAAAAGCCGTCTTGGACAAAGAGAGTCTGAATCGGCATTGAAAAAAGCTTCAAAACTTGGACGAAAAGTCGTCTTGGACGAAGAGAATGGAATGCATCAGTGTGTGAAACTTCTCTCTCTAAAATTGGGTGAGAAGCTTGAATCCCGGCTTATTACTGATTAGCATCTTCCATGGATCGATAATGTGTGCACAGATGAGAGGATCGTCCAGGACTCCTGATTTCTTGTTTTGGGGGAACGGAGAGGTAGCAAAAATATCAGGGAGAGGTAGCAAATATCAGGGAGAGAAATCAGGGGGTTTTGGGAGAAACTGAGCAAGGAGAAACTGGAGAAGGAGAGGGGTAATGAAGAAGGAGACGGTCGTGGGGAAGAGGAGAAGAAACTGAATTGAAAAAACCGCTCTTGACATACCGTTCTTGAATGGCTGAAAAAAACTGTCTCTTATTCTTTTAATAAGATAGAATAGATAAATATATTAAGAAGGTGAAAAAGTGGAGGGCCATAGCCCCCCATAGCTCTTAACCGAAGCCCATGACAAAATCAACAAAATTCTTTAAGAATTGATGCAAGTTAGAGTATCCATACATGTCTTGCAAGATGACATGGCATGCCATGTGTCTTGCAAGGCCTTGCAAGACCACCCCCATCTTGTTAAACTTGCAAAGCCTTTCAACAAATTAAATATATTAAACAAACACATTTTTTAATTTAATTAATATTATTAGTTTAAACATTAATTATTATTAATATGTTTATTAAATTAAATTTATTTATTAGTTTATTTGAATATAATTTTTTTAATATTTTTATAAAAATTTCTTACCCACGTTTTATTTTTAAAAAATTGATATTTTTATGCAATATTTTTTATTTAAACTGCTAAATTATATTTACACAAAATATAATAAAAGAAAACAAAAGTAAAATTTTAGTTATCTATATTTTATAATTAATTTATTAGTTATATTATAATTATCTATATTATTTATGTTATTTACATTATAATTTATTAGTTTAGAAAGGAGTTTGGTCTTGCATGTGTGTGGAAAGTGTTATTGCAAAGCTTATGTGACACTTGTGAAATGAGTAAAGTCTTGCAGGTGTTTGGATGGTCTTAGGGCAAAGCATCCCTTTTAAATCTATTGATTTCGTGTTTAGCTACATTGATTCACTTTTGTTAGAAGAAGTCGAATTTGTGTTTAGCTACATTGATTCACTTTTATTGGAAGAAGTCCGAGCCCTCAACAAAAAATTCCTTCATCCTGCAACAAAAAACTTAACAATTTTTTTTTTCTCAAACATTATTTTGTAATTTGATTAAAAAAACAACCAAGTTGATTGTGTGATAATGTAGCTATACGATCCTTAAACTTATCAAATAGAAACAAGATACTACTTAAATATTCAAATTGATAATAGAAAATAACAAACTTTATTAATAAAAACACAACTTTATTATTAACCAAGATTGCAACTTTATTTATAAAGAGAATAACTTTAGTATTGAAAACTGTTTAGAACAACTAATTGTGGGATTATCAAATGTAGTACAAAAATAAATAAAACCTAAAATGATTATATACTTCACGATAGATTCGTTAGAAGAAAAAGAGTAGAAGAAGACTGCTAACTTCTAGTGAATTAAGCCCACGCATTACATTAAAGCTAGCCTTGTAATCCCCAAACTTTTGGTTTGATTTAGAACCAAAGTAGTAGCAATCTTCACCATCAAAATCATCTTCAACTTGAAACATCTCCCATAACATTAATGCACTAGCACCACTGCACCAGGGTTGTCCTAAAAACAACACTTGCAAGTTATACTTTTTAGGCAACATTGAAATAACTATGGTGATCATCAAAGTAGAAGTGAAACAACACATGGTTAATGGTTATCACAGTAATTTCAACCCTTTTGTGGTGTTCATCCCCTTATATATAGATAGAGGAAAGTTCATTTGCAAACTCATTTTTAATTGTGAACATGAGAAGTGATCTCGACCATCCACCACTATTGATTCAACAACTCACATTAAATTGATTTTCTAATTAAAATTATTAATTAAGGTGATTGGGGATAAAAAAGAAGTTAATTTCAATCTCACATTTTATTTGACTTTTTATTGTATTTTTTAATTAAAAAATTGTACCATCTTAAATTTTAAAATAATTTATCTTAAAAATTACTAATATTTTAATCAAACAAACTACATCAAAAAAAGATAATTTCATGCTCTTCGATATGAGTTATGATATTCATCTCAATATAGTTTTTTTTTTCCGTTTTAAATGTATTACAATGCTTTTAGATATGACGTTTTATTTTTCGGTCCTATAAATCAAGTTTTATAAAATGGTCTATTATGACATTTTGAAACATTTGTCTTCTATAAATCCAATTTTGTTGTAGTGATGTAAAGTAAAATGATAAGCACTAACCGAGTAAGCGTTTAGTAAACCACCCCAAGTGTTCTTATTGATGGTTATAACACTTCAGTTTATATGACAACATATTTGTGTTTCCCATCTAGTAGTGTTACAAATAAGTTATATGACGATTTTGGACGTTGCTTTTAAAAAAACACTTTTCAATATCTAACATGCGTGAGTTCTTGTATTTAGTTGCTAGATTGTTTAACACTCTTTGGATACAATATAGGTTTTATATTAGCTCTTGTTTTTATCTATCTATTTATTTATTTATTTTTCCTGCTTTGCTCGGTTTTTTTTTCTTATCTTTTGCTAATTAAAAAGGACTTTTAACTAGTTGTAAACACTTAATCCTTCCCGTTTCAAACATACTGCTCAATGCTATCTCATTACTTGCTGCTTCTGGTTGCTAAAATATTAAAACCTTCAAATGTATTAACAAAACAAACTCTCTAATCTATTACAAACTATCTTCAACAGATATGAAGATTTATACTAAAGAAAGAGTAAACCTTAAATCTAGTGAGAGAGAAGAGAGAAATGAACTGTAAGCTAAATGGAAAAAATAATTCGTCTGATTTCTTAAGCCGAAGAAACATCCTTTATATACTCAGAATCAATAGTTTCATATTGCACCCTCCAACTTTGAACACGTACTCCACTACCCTCCATCTTTGGACAAAAGTGAGGCGCGCCCCTTTGTATCCTCAACTATTGCATCTTATCAACATCCACCCTTCTATTTACTGAAACGTTACAAACAGACCCAATAAATAATATGATGACAAGATTGGAAATAAGAATGTTACCTTTTAACACTCTCCCTCAATTTTGACATCTGAATAAACCCAACATATGTAACTTATCACAAAGATAATTATGTTGATTTTTCCTAAGAGATTTTGTGAAAATATCTGCTGGGTTTTCAGTGGAAGGAATTTTAACAGTTCTTAAACATACCAGATGCAACCTTTTCCCTCACTTGATGAACGTCTATTTCAATATGTTTTGTCCGTTCATGAAAAACAGGATTATTTGCAATCTGGATTGCAGACTTGTTATCACAATTTAGATTTACAGGCAGTAAGTCTACTAATTTTAAATCCTTCAAAACACTAACAACCCATATAATCTCACACAGAGCAGAAGCCATTGCTCTATATTCTGATTCCGTAGAAGAACGAGAAACAGTTGTCTGTTTCTTGCTCTTCCATGAAATCATACTATCACCTAAGAAATGGCAATAACCAGTAACAGACCTTCTCGTAGATAAACACTTGCCCCAATCGGCGTCAACAAAAACATTTAGTTTAAAATCAGAGGATACAGAAAAATTCACACCTTTTCCTAGAGATGCTTTTAGATAACGTAAAACTCTAAGAGCAAGCTTCAAATGTGATTGCCTTGGAGAATGCATGAACTAACTTAAACAATGAACAACAAAGGCTATATCTGGTCTAGTAGCTAACAAATAGATCAATTTTCCAATTAATTTTTGAAAACCGGTAAAATCCTTTATTAGGGGATCTTTGGAAGTAGAACCAAATGAATATGTGACAATTAAGTTCATATCCATTGGAGTACCAATTGGTTTAACTCCCAAATACCCAAATTCATTCAAGAGTTCAAGACAATACTTACGCTGGGACATACATATTCCCTGTTCAGATCTTAAGATTTCTATGCCTAAAAAGAACTTTAATTCACCAAGATCTTTTATTTTAAAATTTGATTGTAAATGTTGTTTTACCTTGTTTATTTCCGTTTTACAGTTTCTGTCAAAATTATATCATCAACATAAACTAACAGAATAAGAAAAGTAGAACCAATACTTTTGGTGAATAAATAATAGTCACCGGAGCTTTGACAGAACCCATTTTCTACTAAACAGGAGGACAACTTCTCATACCATTATCTAGGAGCTTGCTTTAAGCCATATAACGACTTAACTAATTTGCAAACTCTTTTTTCATTAGGAGAAAAACATCCGGGAGGTAAAGACATGTAAACTTCTTCAGTCAAGTCACCATAGAGAAAAACATTGTTTACATCTAACTGACATAGAGGCCAATTATACTGGACATCTAAAGCAATAACACGACAAACTGTAACCATTTTAACTACTGGTGAAAAAGTTTCTTCATAATCCAATCCCTCTCTTTGAGAGTACCCTTTAGCAACAAGCCTTGCTTTATATCTTTCAATTTCACCTGTGGATTTATATTTTATTTTATAAATCCACCTACAACATATATAGGCTTACGACCACGAGGTAATTCAGTTAACACCCAAGTTCTATTTCTATACAAAGCTTCCATTTCATCATTCATAGCAGTCACCTATTTCTGATTTTTAGACGCCTCAAAAAAACTACCAGGTTCGACTGCTTTATTTAATGTGGACACAAAACATAAATTATCTTTAGAGTAAATTACAAGATTGGTCATGTGGTTTACACAAAATTGCACTGTTAGTCCCTAAAATGAAATAACTACGTATTTGGTCCTGTGGTTTACATTTTCTCACCCCTTTGGTCCCTTTACTCTAACACCGTTAACATTCTTTTGTGGAACAAGTTAACTAGGAGGGTATTTTAGTCATTTCGTTTATTTTCGTATTTCTTTAAAAAACAAAAAAGAAATTAATATACCAATTTGGAGCACCCACGTGTAAACCACAGAGATCAAAGATGTGATTATTTCATTTATTATCTTGTATTTTTATGTTTATACAAATTGCAACAAATTGCAACGAGGTTTCTTCATCACTTCGGCAACCCTCAAGTCACCATCTCCGGTGAATACCTTCTCTTCCCCATATTCATCTCCATCTTACTTGTTACTATATCAATTAATAAAACACATTAAATGAATAAAATAGTATGATAAAAAAAATTCATCCAAAAACCTTATTAAGAACTCAATTTAGTTTCAACCCAGAAACAAAAAACACAAAATATACAAAGTGTACAATCTGAGAACCAGCTTCTCAAAGCTTGAAGATTTTAATGTGATGGATTAAGATTGATGGGTTAAGGGGGTGTTTGGGAGTGCTTATATTTTTAACTTATGTTTATTTGCTTATGTGGTGAGGAAAAGCAGTTTTTAAAAAGTGTTTGTTAAAACCACAAACAAGATCTTTTGTTCTGGTACGCTCTCTCTCTCTCTCTCTTTTCTATTAACCTAGCCGCCACCACCACCACCACCATCAGGCCCTAGTGAGTGACAGAGAGAGAGAGAGAGAGAGTCGTTGTTTCGACTGCCGCCGCTCCGACTGCTGCTCCGACTAACGCTGCCGCTGCGACTCCGCCGTCGCTGCTTCGCCGCCTCCGCTGCTACGCTCCCTTAGTGGCTCTAAATCCCGTTGTGGCTAAACCCCTTGTGGCTTCCTCCCATTACTGTGATACCATGGTCCTTCTCCCGGCCTTCTCTAACAAAATCCAAGATCTGTTTGTAGAAGCCTATGTTGATTTTGTCAAAGGTTCGGGAGAGTACTTGGTATCGTTAATGGTTAAAAGAATGTGGAAATATCAGAAACGACCGAAAGAATGTTTCCGTAATGTTCTCTGTATTCTTATTTTAGCCTCTGTTTCCAGGCATAAGCAGCTTTTAGGAAAACACAACCAAGTAGAGTGGATCATACCCACTTTCGTCAAGGAGAAAAGCTTCAAAGTGGCACCTTCCCACTTTTTCTCTTACCTTCCGGCTATGCTTATGCAAGAAAGTCAAGGAATCAATATTTTGATTGCCTTCAGTTGGAACTGTTGGGGACTTGTCCTTGCGGTGGAAAGACGAGCTTACGAAGCGGCTTATCTGAGTCACTTTCGTTTTTATCTTGTCATCAACTTTATGGTGTATTTCAGTCCTTTCATTTCGCTTTGTATTACTTTGTTATGTAACGTTTGTTTCTTTAATGATAGGATTGTTTCGTTCGGGTGACGGTTAGGCCGTTGCACGTTCGTGACGCAATCATTTCCATTCAAAAAAAAGTGTTTGTTAAAAATTGAGGGTAAAAAGGTAAGTTGGATAGATAAGGAAATAAGGAGAAGTAAATAAGTAGGTATGGAATGACTTATCAAAAACAACTTATTTGTGGTGAGGAGAAGCAAATAAGCACTTTTGATTTTTTCTATCCAAACACTCCAAATAGCTTATTTGCGGTGGGGAGAAACTATAAGCAAATAAGTCAAAAATATAAGCACTCCCAAACACCCCCTAAGAATGTTGTATAACAGATCTGGATGAACACATCGAGATAAAAAAATGTGGATGAACTGATCGAGATAACAACAACAAAACAATCGAAAACCATAAATCCATACAGTGATAAACTTGTGCAAATCTGTACAAAATTTATGTAAATCAAAAACCCTAAATATGAACTAAACAATCAAGAACTCTAAATCAAAAAAAAACCTACACTAGAAATTTCTTATCGATTTTCTCAGTTTCATTAATCCCCTTCCCTTCCCTTCTGCTCCATTTTCACGATCTGCTATTGTTGCTTTCGGTGGTGTAGGCGGAGGAAGGGGACGACGAAATAAGGGGACGGCGGGGGAAGGAGATGGTGTTTGGGGAATAAAGGGAGGTTGGAATTGAGGGTACACCGGAGTTAGAGAAAGGGATACCGGAGACGATGAAGTAAACCCAGACACACCCAGGTTACACCCACATCACCCTGCACTTCGTCGATTATAATCAACCATAGCAAGCAACCACTCCCAGGTCCTGATTTATTTACGCTTGTGTACGCAGTACAAGAGCAATTGCTTCTGCAAACCCACTCGCATTCTTCATGGTTCATGGTCAAATTAAACCTCGACCATTGAGTATCAGGAAACTTCAGATTCGTATACTTCTTGAACCCCTCCCTCTTTTTTCTCTGACGAGCATCACTACCCTGTACCTCCCTCTGCTCAGTGAGTTTTGCCTAAAAAACCTAAAACTCTAAAATAGACCTCGTTCTCTTCATCCCCAAACACCAACGACGTTTGAAGTTGTACAACAGCTTCATTTTCTTGTGTAAGATCACGATTCAGAACCTGCAAATGCATCAATCGGCACCGGTGGCTGTGAAAGGTGGTGACAGAACTGGTGGACGGTGGCTTATGGAGTTTGTCGGCGGTTACAAGAGATGCGTTGGAGGTGATGCATAAAATGGATCGGGGATTTAGGGTTATACATTTATTATATCAAAAGTTAAATATTAAAATCAAAATAATAATAATAATAATAATAATAAATATTATATATTTTTATATTTAATAATAAAATAAGGATTATGAGTAAAATGACAAATATGCCCCTCCATTTAACCTACTCTAACAAAATCATTTAACGGTGTTAGGACACACGGACCAAAGACGTGAGAAAATGTAAACCATAGGGACGCTTTTCATAATTATTTTGATTTAGGGACCAACAGTGCAATTTTGTGTAAACCATAGGACCAGTCATGTAATTTACTCTTATCTTTATTAAGAAAGAAATAGTTGACAACTTTTTCTAACCCATACTTGACTTTTCCTTCAATAACATAATCAGTAAAATGTTTAGGTAAATTTGAAGGACGATTTGACTTTCTAACAGAAGTAACATAAGGGTTACAAGAAGCACCCTCAGAAGGGGAACTCAAATGATCATCATTATTTTAAACACTTAAGGGACTAAAAACAGTATCACGATGATCATTGGCGACCAAATCAGTACTACCAGAACCTTGTGGTTCGGCAACTCTGTTAGAAGTGTTATTGTTGATAGTACTGCCAGGTGTTATACCGGTAGCTCTATTTGGGCTTCCCAGATGACCATGGTTACTGTTATTTTCAGAATTATTGAAAGTTGTCCCATTTTGAGTTTTCTCCCTATTCTCATCATAGGGTATTCCAGAAGAGAATTCATTAGTCTGCCCAAAAGTTGAATCAAAAAAGTTTAAAGTATTAATGTCACTAGAGTCTGAAGCATGCTTGGTTGTACTCATTTTGAAGGGAAATATTGTTTCATAAAATTTCACATCTCGAGAAATTATAATTTGTTTGGAATCTAGACTATAAAGTCTATACCCTTTTTTTGAAATCGAATAACCAAGTAAAACACCTTTTTTCAGCTCGAGCGGAAAACTTGTCTGAATTATTAGGCTTTATTGCAAAGCAAAGACATCCAAAATTTCTTAAGTGAGAAAGCACAGGAGCAAAACCAAACATAAGTTCGTAAGGAGACTTTCCATTTAAAACAGGTGAAGGAGTTCTATTGATAAGATATGTGGCAGTGAGAATACACTCATTCCACATGTTCAATGGAATTTCTCCTTGGAACATCAAGGCTCTAGCTACGTTCAACAAATGTCTATGCTTGCGCTCAACTACTCTATTTTATTGGGGAGTTTATACGCAAGATGTTTGATGAATAATACCATTGATTTTAAAAAAACTCACCTAATCTATTATTAACAAATTCAGATCCATTATCACTTCGGAACACCTTTACAGATTTTCCAAATTGGGTGAAGAGTAAACTGTGAAAAGCAACAACATTATCAAACACTTCATCCTTGTGTTTCAATAAGTAAACCCAAACAGAACGAGTGAAGTCATCAACTATAGTAAAAAAATACCTATACCCCTCCTTACTCGCAACCCTATATGGACCCCACAGATCAAGATGTATCAAATCACCCAGATTTTTGGTAGTATGTTCACTAAGTTTAAATTTATCTCTGGCTTGTTTCGCTTTATGACATATTTCACAAGGACCATTCAACTTATTTTTTAACACAAAAGAACTAGATCAGCAGGATGTCCTAATCCGCTATGCCACAGTTGATGAGACACATTACAATAGATGGACATATTTGACTTATCAGTAATAGTATCTGAATATTTAGAAATAAAGGACTCATTCTTAGTAACCTGATCAATGAAGTAAAGATCCCCTGTTCACTACCAGTCCGCACAACTTTCATTGCAGGAAAGTCCTGAATGAGAAAGCATTTAAATTCATTAAAACCCACAAAAATCTTACTGTCTCTAGCAATTTTATGCACAGAAAGCAAATTAACATGAAAATCTGGAATAACAAGAACATCAAAGAGAGTAACTTTGTTGTTAAGTTTCAAATTTCCAATTTTATTAATTACAGCTTCATCACCATTAGGTTGAGTTACTTTTAATTTTAAATCGGAAATATTAACCACATCGTCTAAACACGACACAGAAGATGTCATGTGCTGGTTAGCACCTGAATCTATGATCCATCCATATTTAGTTAATTTTGATGAAAAACCAGTAATACTAGACACATTAGTTGAAAACATACCGGCCATATTGCTAGAGATTCTCTCAGACTGTTTCTGATCAATTAAGGACAATAGCTTTGCGATTTGATCTTCAGTAAGCGATGATGGAGAAGACTGACCACGGCCAGAATTCTCTGTAATGCAGGCATTACTAGAAACAGTCTTAGGAAATTGATTAGATTTATTTTTGGTGAACTGAAAATCCTTAGGGAACCCAATTAGTTTAAAACACCTTTCAATGGTGTGTCCTGTAAGGCCACAATGTTTACACAAAAGAGGGGGTTTCCCAGATTGTTTCTTATTATTGGAAGTCTTTCCAAAAAAAGCAGAATTCTGAGTTTTGGTATCTGCAGAAGAACGAGTCACACCACGGTGTGACTCCTCTCTAGACACCAGAGAAAAAGCAGCTTTAACAGATGGAAGAGGATCCGTAGTCAAAATATTACTTCTTATATGCATATACATATCATCTAGACCCATCAAGAACTGCATTAGTTTTAACAAATGATTATGCTTAGAAAACTCATGTGCAACATTACAGGAGCAAGAGGGAAGTTTTATTAAGGCATCAAATTGTTTCCAAAGAGCATTCAATTTGTGATAATATTCAGACACTAGGGAACCATTCTGACTTATAGAATTGATTTTTTGATGCATGTTAAATGTGACAAACCCATCAATTTTATCATAAGTTTCCTTAAGTTCATCCCACACTTCAGAAGCAACTTTTGAAAATAGTTGACTAACAAACAAATCCTCAGAAATAGAACCTAGGATCCAGGACAGAACAACAGAATTACACCTATCCCATTGTCTTCCCAAAATATCATTATCAATAGGTCGAACAACAGATCCATTTACAAAGCCAAGCTTATTTTTGGTTTCTAAAGCAATTATCATAGCACAAGACCAAACCTTGTAATTCTCAGTGCCATTTAACTTCATACTCATAATAGACACACCAGACGTATCACTAGGATGCAGAAATAATGGATCTCCAAAGTCCAGTTTAGCAATTGGAGATTGCTCCACTGGCTCTTTGGAGGGATCTACACCAGCCATGATAACAGCCTGAGGAAAACAAACACAGTGAAAACTAAGAGACTAAACAACAGGATTCATTGCCACTCAGATGTGGTAGGTCAAGCCAATCTCTTAGTCACTAAAACAGAAAAAGAGTAGAGAAGGATGTTGGACAACCTAAGGGGGGGGGGGTAAGGTTGTAATTTAAATCTTTTACTTTCAAAAATTCTTTTATATATAAATACAGTACAGAAACAGTATAAATAAATCAGAGTATAGAAATAATAAATAAACAACAATTATATAAACAGATATAATTTAAATGCACAGCGGAAATGTAAATAGATAAGGGAAAGAGAATACTTGACAACGATATTTTTAAAGTGGTTCACCAAACACAAAGTTGGCTAGTCCACCTCGAGAAAATAACACTTCTCGGAGATCCAATACGAAAACGTGTTCTTTACGGTAGAAACACAAACCTTAGTACAACAAACGCGAATCACTCTACTTTGAGAGATTAATGTGGATCACTCACTCTTATTCAAACACTTACAAGAGGGTATAATTTTAATATGAATAATCACTCTTGAATAAGGTTTATCACTTGGATATTTTTAGAGAGTTTGATCACTTGAGTTGTGTTGCTGATTCAACTAATCAAGAGATTTTAATCTGCTATCAACTCAAGATTTCTTACTCAAAAACGAGTTTTATAATTTTAACAGTTTAAATATCAAGAGAAGATGCTGCAGAGTCTTTATCAAATGCAGAGGAGTTAATGTGAATTGGTAGCATTGAAAGCTGGTGGTTGCATGTATTTATACTGGATGAGCAACAGTCCTGAGGCTTTCGCGGTATACCGGCAATCCATCGCGGTATACCGCGCAGAAGAAAGTACACTGCAGAGGAGAAGGTCAACCCTGCAAAAAAAAAACGGTAATGGTACCCGCGGTATACCGCGTTGCACACGGCGGTATACCGCCTGACAGTCGTACAAAAAGGGTGGTCCAATCAATCAGCATGCCGCCGCGGTATACCGGCTTTCCATCGCGGTATACCGCCCAGATAAAAGGTGCAGGAAGAAGTACGCATCGCAGATTTCTTCTAGAAACAAATCCTTCTCAAAGACAGCAAGATGATAAGATGTCTGACTTGGTTTATTTTAAAAACACAGTATTAGAAAAATCCAAGTGGTATATTATTTTAGGGTGATTTATCATTTTAAAATAAAATGACGCAAATCTTCAGACTTGGATTCTTCAGATAAAAAATTTATCGAGATCATTTAATAACTGCACACTCAGATAAAATATTAGATAACAAATAATGCGGTGTGTTTTGTAATCATCAAAATAAATATGGAGATGTGATTTTATGTGTACCAAAAAATATATCTTAATATTAAAGCTGGGTACACTTGCACCAACAAAGGAGAAGCACACAGAGAAGATACAAGGAAAGAGGAAACTTACCACGGGGCTGCAATAATCTGCGCAAATAAGAGAAACTTATAGAGCAACTTATTTAAGTACAACGAAAGCAGGATCAACCGTCTCTACAAAGAGACCAGAACAAACACCTGAACAAGATATAAAACCAGAGGAAATCAAGGTCCAAATCAAGAGTGGAGGATGAACTCCAAACAAAACCACAACTGATTTGAGCCTTGATTAAGTCTGATGAAGATAACGCAAGCAAAAACACACCAAGGACAAGGAAAAAGAAAAAAAACACAGATCTGAAATCACCTAGAGGTTGCAAGAAACCACAGATCTATGACAAACAGAACAAGCAAAAAGAAGATCTCGATCTCAAGAACAAACAAAACTATAAAAGGTAGATTTTAAAAAATGTAAGAGCCGGGATCTCATAGATCTTAGGTATAAAAGGAAATCTCAATCTCGAAGAGATTCCAGTCCAGATCTACAAGGATCAGAACCAAAATCTAGGAGATCTCATGGATCCAAAAAAAGAAAAAAAGTTGTACAACAATATGTTCAGATCTACACGGAGAATAAGAACAAAGGCGAACCAGATCTCCAAGGAGAATAGGAACAGATGCAAAAACGAAGAAGTAAGTTCAGATCGACAAGCAAGATGAACATACAAGATGAAACCAGATCTCGACTTAGTAAAACTTAACATGACGTTCAGATCTATTAATCAATAGGAACAGGAGATTACGAAGAGCTCACAGATCTGAAAGGGTTTTTTAAAAGAAATGTTCAGATCTACAAGGAAATTAAGAACAGATGCACACTTAGTCAGATGAAAACAGATCTCGACTTCGTAAAACCCACGTGACGTTCAAATCTATTAGTAGATAGGAACAGAAGATTACGAAGAACTCACGGATCTGGAAATATGTTAAAAAAATGTTTAGATCTCCAAGGAAATTAAGAACAGATGCATAAAGCAACAGAGATATGTCCAGATCTACAACAACAGATAAGAACAGATGCACACTTAGACAAATGAAAACAGATCTCGACTTCGTAAAACTCATGCGACGTTCAAATCTATTAGTAGATAGGAACAGAAGATTACGAAGAACTCACGGATCTAGAAAGATGTTAAAAAAATGTTCAGATCTCCAAGGAAATTAAGAACAGATGCATAAAGCAACAGAGATATGTCCAGATCTACAACAACATATAAGAACAAGTAAACTAATCATACAACGATTTGGTTTCTCAGTCCAGATCTAAACTGTTAATGCCGAAAATCGTCCAAAAATACAATTTAAGGTTCATGTGGAGCTTAACAACTAAAGAATAAAAATATTATGACAAACTATGCGACAAAGACAAGAAAATAAAGGAAACAAGGGGAATTTGGTGACGCAGGAAAAACCTCAACGAGGAAAAAACCCGCGGACGACAGTGGTGGTCGTCGCTGTACTATGGTCGCCAATTAGGGGAGATATCCTTATGTTTCAAATGTCGAGAGTACAAGCGATTACAGTACAAATATCAAAAATAACTTAATTGTAAAATAAATAGGTGCGTCGTGTGTAAAAACAGGGTGTCGTGCGTTGTCTTTTCTAGAGAGAATTTTCCTTCGAATGTTCTTGCTTATGTCGTAGATGCTATTGAACTCAGATGTCCGCAAATGAGGCTGAGGTCTTCGTTTATATAGCCTTCATATCCTTAAATGATCCCATAAAAGCAGGGTAACAGTCGTAACGGTTTTTGGGAATCAATGCTCTTGATGACTTTTGTCGGTTATAGCCGTTTGGTCATTAATGGCGTTGATCCTGCATTAAACAGAGAAAACATAACAGTCATGTCGTACGTTAGTTAATCGTGTTTGTCAGGTATCCTGCGACAGTCGTGTGAGTTGGACGACGTCATGGTCGAATGTCGTGAGTAACCCTCGACCTGAACTTAGGTCTGACGATAGAGTTGTCGAGTGTGTATGATTTTATCTTAACATAAGATGTGTCGTGTAAGAAGTGTCTTTTCCTTTTTCGGTCGTGGTCGTGACTTGTAAGTTTTTGCCCAAACAGTTTGCCCCCAAAATTTAAAATGAAGAGGCAAATTCAAATTTTGAATTTTAATTTTTTGTCAGAAAAAATGTCTGGGGTCGTGATACGTGTCGAAAGTCGATTCAATTGCCTAGGAACCGAATCGGTTCAATTCCAACTAAGTTCATGACGTGGGGATTTGAAATCAGGGTAAATTTAAACCTGAAGTAAAAGGGTTTACACATCTAATATCCATAACATAAGCGTTCTTAACTAGTGAAAGTAATGATAAAAGTTAATTTACATCAACTAGTCTTCACCATAAACTCTTCACTCATCCCATTACTTCCCTGAGCTCATACCTGGTAAGAAAGTATAATTTGAAACGATGAGGCTAACGCCTAGTGAGAATATTCAGTTTCAAAATAATACTTTTAAATCAATGTAAACCAGGTTTATCAAACTTGACTTATTCTCGTTCTTACCATACTCGTACTCATCTCATAATCACAGAATCATACTCAATCCCATGAGTATAATTATCCTTCAAAAAGTCATAACATCATATTCAATAGCCTACTACGAATCATCACAGATTCTAGTTTATCGATTAAGCCTAAAGACTTACATTCAATCGCCATACCTTCTCCTTAGAATGGAAGCAGAAATAGCACTTATATATTGCCTATTTCTAATCCTTCGTAAACACAGGAAAACAACACTTCGTCTAATTCATATTTCCACATCTCAAATCCGAATAGCAACTATACTTTGCCTATTCACTATAGTCAATATAATAACCAATTATACTTTACATATTCCCTCATTTCTACATGAATAGTTATTCTATTTTACCTATTCAGTTATACAACATGAATAGCAATTCTACTTTGCCTATTCAATCATTCAACCTGAATAACAATTATACTTTGTCTATTCAATCATTTAACCTGAATAACAATTATACTTTGTCTATTCAATCATTTAACATGAATAACAATTATACTTTGTCTATTCAATCATTTCAAGGATACACGGGAATAACATTTGGTCTATTCCTCCCTTTCAAGGATACATGGGAATAACATTTGTCTATTCCTTCTTTTTCCAAGGATATACGGAAATAACATTTGGTCTATTCCTCCCTTTCAAGGATACATGGGAATCATTTTTCCAAGGATAGCAATTCTACTTTGCCTATCCAATAATATAAATAGCAATTCTACTTTGCCTATTCATTTCATTCCAATACAAATAGGAATAGAAATTATACTTTGCATGTCCTGCGTTATCAAATAAAACTAGTGTCTATGGATTCCTTCCACTTAATCGTATTCGTACAGAATAATGCTTAATATGAATTTCTCATATTATTTAATAAAAGCCAACCTCCTTTATAGATCCCTTATATTACTCATTATGAGCAAATCACATTTAATAAGTCAATTTCTCATAATATAAGTCTAACCATCAATATCATCACTTATGGGTCCTTTATATAATTTTATAAACACAATTTGCCCATTAACACAAATAGTTAAAGCTCGTACAATCGTCCATCCAAAACTAATTCAGGGAATACTTCTTTATAAAAATATACCTTACCGTAATTTAAATACGTTATAAAAGGGTAAGGTAAGAATGAACTCACCCGATAGCAGAAATGTCACTATTGCTTTACTTTCTCAAAGTTGTAAGAATTTATGTCTCCAACTTCACCAATATCTGAAATTCCCAAATACATATTATACTGGTATTAATTTACTGTTTAGGACCTTTAAAGACTAAAAATCCTAAATTCTCGACTTTTATCGCAACCCACTAACTGCGATAACCCTTGTTGCAATACACACTACTTGTCGCAACCCTCTGTTGCGACATCCTCTTCTTACCGCAATCAACTACTGCGATACATATCTTATCGCAACCAACTGTTGCGATACAATCTACTTGGCGCAACCAACTGTTGCGATATCATCGAGCTTGTCGCAACCCAAGGTTGCGACATTCATAACTATCGCAATATTCATAAGTGTCACAACTAACTGTCACAATACTCATAACTATCTCAACTAACTAAAATTTACATGTAACCCATAAATTTATAGTTTCAAGCTATGAGTGATTCTGTAAACATGCAGATATACTTAAGACTACCAACCGAATATAATCATAAACCCAGATTTCTCATTCCCTTCCAAAATCATCAAGATCCATTTCTAAACCATAGAAATTTTAGCTACAAAAGAGGAAGGACTATTGTGAGATGTTGCACTGTGGATGCCAGGTGTCGACGATCCGTCGAGTTTTCCATGAGGTGCGACGACATGGCGATCATCGACGACTTCGACCTGACATGATAGTTGGTACAAATAGAGATCCTTGGCCGATTCTTTCCATTTTACACTTTCTGAAAAACTCCTAGAGCGTATTTCTTTCTTTGATCCTTGTTTTCTTTCAGCGAATCCATTCCTAAACCTGCAAAATCTTGAATCGATTTAGTGTTTTCGAGGATTAGAGCGTCTATTTAAGGTACGACTCTTTCTTTCTTTTATGCGTCGCAAATCAATAGCTACGAAACCTAGTAGGAATTGGGATATCTTTGCTCTTTCTGACCTAAAAATTTGGCTCACGGGATTGGCAATGTCGACTGAGCCTGAAAGTTCTATTCGAGATCAGGACGATCTCGATTCTCTTCGAAAAATGGCACAGATTCCCGTGGGGATTAAGCTTAGCAGGGCTGGTCAGGTTCGACCAGACATGTGTCCAGACGGGTTCGTCTTTATATACGAATACCCATTCAAAATTGGGTTCAAATGGCCATATTCTCCCTTGGCTCAATCGTTCATGACGGAGTTCGATTTAGCACCGGGCGCATGTCGTCCAAGTTATCGAGCGTCTTACTAAAGATTGGGAGTCTCCCATGAACGTGAACTATCTCCTCTTGGCCTATCAGGTCAAGATAGACGGGTGTTGTCGCTACAACTTGTTTTCAAAGCATAAGGGCGACCGTACCTTGGTCCTGAAAACTGCGATCAATGACCGTAAGTGGAAGGCTAGGTACGCGTTTGTGCGCGTAGCGATGCTGGACCCTGAGAGCGACTGGATTAGGGTCGGCTGGAATATGTCGGGTGAGGTTTTATTTGTCGTACGTCATGTATTATATTTGTTAACTTGTTTTTTACTTACCTTCTCTTTTTTATCTGTTGACATATATCAAGTTTGAGGACGTGAAGCCCAACGCCGACTCCCAAGCCAAGATCGACAAGTTCTTAGAGTTCAGCGCTATCGAACGATCGTTCTTCATACGACACCTTGTGGACGAGGACGACGAGGACGTAGTTTACATCGATGAGACAAACCAAGAAGAAGAGAAGGAAGAGGAGGAAGAGGAAGAAAAAGAGTCAAGAGAAGATGATTGGTAAGTGTACCTCGATCTTCCTGCTCAATTTATTATTGCTTTAACGTCTGACGTTCCACTTTTTATTCTTCAAGAGAAGCGAGTGCGAAGTCATCATCTGTGGCTGCCAAGAGGGCGGCCCAAGCTGAGTTGGCCCGCAAGGGCAGAGAGAAGAGAAAGGGGACCTCGACCGCTGGGTCGGGGGTTTTAAAAAGGACAAAAATGACGGTCCCGAGGGAACCGTCTTCAAAGGCGGGCGACTCGTCGAGAGTCCTGACTTCTGAGAAGGTGAAGGCGTCGGTCGCATCTTCTGAGAGGACGAAGACGTCTTCTGATGCGATCGACGCGGTGCCAGTCAGTTCGGCGCCTCCAACGACAACGACGGTGCCCTCATCTGCCACGTCGACCCCTTCGTCAGCTGACAAGGGAAAGGGTCATATGGAGGAGAGAGCTGGAGTCACGACGGTCAACTTCACGTTGTCTTCGAACTTTATGGCGGATAATGTCCTGGACGGGACAAAAATATTTCCACATATGGGGAAGTATCAGCTCCCCTCTTTCAGGGAGCGTTTCCAGGGGGTGCCAGTTGAAGAGACGGGATCCCACGTCGCTGGACTCACGTTCATGGTAAGTATCCAGGACTCGTCCTTTGAATCTTTGTTATTTCGTCGGGTGTTTGCTAACCTTATGTCTTTTTGTGTTTTCAGGCGTTTCAATCCTCTCTCGCCTTGTATTCCGAAATGGAGAAGACAAGGCGTCTAGTGCCCGCAGCTCTCGAAAGAGAGAAGGCGGCACTGGAGAGGGAAAAGGCTGCTTTGGATCGTGTCGAGACCCTGCCCGTGCGGCTCGACGACGTTCAGAATGACCTGGAGGCCATTGAATGTGAGAAGAACAATGCGAATAATCGTCTTAAGCCGGCCCTAGACCTGATAGCCGATTCGAGGGCCGAGCTGGACAGGATCAAGGAATCTTTGGCTGTGAATGAAAAAAACCCAAAGATTCTATGTCTAGGGTGTCGGAGCTAGAGGGGGAGGTGAAGGAGCTATAGGACGAACTGAAGTCCGTCTTCGCTCTTGCTTGACTGACCGCTCGGGCTGCAATCATGTGACAACACCTGTCGGGCAAGAATCCTCTTGCTTCTGCGTCAGACGAGTTGGCCTTCTACTTGTCGAATGTTGGGTCTGAGAGGGACCTCAACTCTGATGATGAGAAGGAGATTGAGGAGGTAGAGGTGGATGAGACCTTACAGGGAGAGGCCTCTGGTGTGGTTGCGGCCGACGATCCTCCCCAGCCTTAGAAGATCTTTTATTTTGTCTTTTACTGATCGACCGTTGAGGGTCGAATCTTTTGATGTACTCGTGTATTGAACGGGAATGAAATTTCTCTTTTTTGAACTTATGCATTAATTCTCATTCATATTTGCAAGTAGATAACAAATACAATATCAATCACGAGATTCATCAAGTAAACATACATTGCATAAAATGATCATAAAGACTTGCGACATAGGCCTTCATTATAATACACTGATTATTCCAAGTTAGAACATAGATTGTAAGATCTTTAGACCTTCAAGTCGTGTAAAGCAAACACAGGTACGTGCGACTAAGGCCCTCACCCAAAACATGATAATTTTTCTAAGTTAAAAAACTTAGATCGTGAGGTCTTTGGACCTTATAATCGTATAATTAAGTCGTGTGACAGACTTGGGTCGTGCGTTAAAAATCGCTGTGGCAATAAAAAAATCGTATGAAAAAAAGGCTTAAAAGAAATACCTTTTCAGATGTGTTGCATTCCAGCTGCGTGGGATATCTCGATTGTCGAGGGTTTGGAGTTTATAAGCACCCTTGCCCACGACTCCTGAGATACGATAAGGACCTTCCCACTTAGTGGAAAGTTTACCTGCATTGAGGTCTTGAGTGCTCTGGAACACTCTTCGGAGGACGTAGTCGCCTTCTTGGAAGACTTTAGCCTTAACGTTCTTGTTGAAATGTCGCTCGACCGCTTGCCGTTGTGACGTCATTCTGATCAGTGTTGATTCTCTAAGTTCTTCAAGGGCGTCGAGGTCGTAACTTAGACCTCGACCGGCAAAACTGCTTCACAACAATAGACCAAAGAGAAAGGGGTTTGTCCCGTGGATGTGCGTGGCGTCGTGCGATTTGCCCACAGGACTGAAGGGAGTTCTTCGACCCACTTTCCTTTCGCAGCTTTTAACCTTTTCTTGATCGAAGCAATAATGGTTTTATTACTCGACTCTGCAAGTCCATTCGCCTGAGGGTACCTAGGTGGCGAGGTTGTCAGCTTAATATTGCGATCTTTACAGAACTGTCGAGTCCTGTTGCTTATGAACTGGGGTCCATTGTCGCAGACAATTTCGGATGGATTCCCGAACCTGCATATGATGTTAGTCTGGATAAAAGAGACGACCTCCTTGTCCTGGACTTGGGAAAAGGCAGCTGCTTCTATCCACTTAGAAAAATAATCTGTAAGTACGAGAAGAAATACCTTTTGCCCGGGGGCAGGTGGTAACTTTCCGACAATATCCATCCCCCATTTCATGAAGGGACATGGGATTAATGTCGAATGTAAAGGTTCTGAAGGTTTGTGGGACGTACCTGAATGTCGTTGACAAGGATCACAATTCTGGACATACCTGACGGCGTCTTGTCGTAGTGTCAACCAAAAGTAGCCTTGTCGAGAGATACGGTTGGCTAGACTGTGGCCTCCTGAGTGGTTGCCACACTCTCCATCATGCATTTCTTGAAGGATCCTTTGAACTTGACTTTTGCTGGTAACACATCTTAGGTTCAAGCCTGTCGATGATCGTCGATAGAGTCTATCTCCGATCACGACATACTTGGATGCCTTAAACCTGATCTTCCGAGCTTCCATCTTGTCTTCTGGGAGTTGGTCGTGCATAAGGAAATTTCTGATGTCGCATGGCCAATCATTTTCTTGGTCTTCGATTTGGATGACGTCGTCATTTTCGATGGATGGTGTCGCCAGGTGGATCATAGGAATGTTGTCGAATAAAGGTTTGCGGAGTGCAGATCCAAGGTTTGCTAAAGCGTCGGCTTGAGTATTTTGGTCATTTGGAATCTGTTCGATTGAGAATGGTTTAAAAACTTTAGATTTTGCTTTTGCTACCTTTAGGTACACTGTCATCTTTGAATCTTTGGCCGCGAATTCTCCATTCATCTGGTTTACGACCAGGAGAGAATCGCTTTTGACATGTATTGCGGTTGCCCCCAGGTCGTTTGCCATGTTCATTCCCACGATCAGGGCTTCGTATTCGGCCTCATTGTTGGTGGTTTTAAAGTCGCATTGTACGGAATACACCATCTTGCCCCCCTGTGGCGGCTTTAAGACGATGCCTAGTCCTGAACCCCTAATGTCGGATGACCCATCGACATGTAGCGTCCAGGGTGCATCGTCGTGAGTCGCCACAGTGAGCACCTCGAGCTCTGCTTCTTTTTCCAGCTCAGGACTAAAATCGGCGATGAAATCTGCCAACGCTTGCGATTTAATCGCTGTCCTGGGCTTGAAGTCGATGTCGTAACTACTGAGATATATGCTCCATTTCGCCAATCGACCTGTCAACTCAGGTTTCCTCAAGACAGACTTAAGAGGAAAGTTAGTCACGACAGTAATAGGGTGTGATTCAAAATAACGTCGCAATTTTTTTGCAGCTGTAACTAGCGACAAAAGTAATTTTTCCATAGAGGAATACCTGGTTTCGGCGTCCAAAAGAGATTTACTTACATAGTAGATCGGAAGTTGCTGCTTTTCGTCTTCTCGTGTCAGGCCGACACTTACCGCATTAGGACTGACGGCCAAATATATTGCAGGACCTCATTATCACGAGGTTTTGACAGCAGAGGTGGCGACATCATGTACTCCTTCAGTTTCTACAGTGCTTGCTCGTGATCGTCTGTCCAGTTGAAGCCTTTATTTTTCGTAGGACGTTGTAAAATAGATGGCATCTATTCGATGATCGAGAGATAAATCTGTTCAGGGCTACCACTCAACCAGTGAGCCTTTGGACTTCTTTAAAATTCCTTGGGGATTTGATCTCGATAATGGCCTTGATCTGATCTGGATTGGCCTCGATCCCTCATCGCGTGACCATATAGCCCAAGAACTTCCAAGCACTGACACCAAAAGAACACTTCGTCGGATTTAGCTTCATGCTATACTTTCGGAGGATGTCGAACGACTTCCTTAAATGCTCGACGTGGTCGACTGCTTGCTTTGACTTGACGAGCATATCGTCAATATATACCTCCATCGTGTCGCCAAGGTGATCTTTGAAGATCTTGTTCACCAGTCGTTGGTAGGTGGAACCTGCATTTTTTAAACCAAAGGGCATAACTTTATAGCAATAAATACCTCGATCTGTCATGAAGGCAGTTTTTTCCTGGTTCTCGACATGCATCAAGATTTGATTATATCCGGAGTAAGCATCCATGAACGTCAATAGTTCATGTCTTGTTGTTGCATCGACCATGGCACCGATATGTGGCAATGGAAAAGGGTCCTTTGGACAAGCTTTGTTGAGATCTGTGAAGTCGATACAAACTCTCCATTTGCCATTTTTCTTTTGCATGACCACGACGTTTGCAAGCCAGTCGGGGTACTTCACTTCTCGAATCTTTCCTGTCTTGAGGAGGTTGTCGACCTCGTCATTAATCACCTTATTCCGTGCAGGAGAAAATTTTCGTCGCTTTTGTTTGACAGGTTTGAAAGACGGGTCGATGTTGAGCTTATGAGAAATTACGTCGGGGTCTATGCCAACCATGTCTTCGTGTGACCAGGCAAAGCAGTCGGCATGTTCCTGCAAGAAAGATATTAGCTTTTCCTTAAGGCAAGGGTCAGAGGATGAACCTATAAAGACGGTCTAGTCAGGCTTGCTCTGGTCCAGGATGACTTCCTTCAGGTGATAGTCGTCGGCTGTCCCAGGAGCATCCTGGACCTGTAATTGCTAGATGGCATGCTTTTGCGGTTTCAGGGTCGTCTTGTAGCAGTCGCGGGCGACTTTCGGCTCACTTTTGATCTCCTAGACTCCCCATGGCGTAGGGAATTTCATGGTCTGATGATATGTTGAAGGAACGGCTTTCATGTCATGGATCCAAGGTCGACCTAAGATGACATTATAGGCCGACGAGAAATCGATGATGTTGAACTTTGTCGGCTAGTTGATCCCTCGGGCGTAGACAGGCAGAGTGATTTCTTCGAAGGTACTCTTCGCGTCTCCATTGAAACCTACCAAGGTTGTCGAGCGTCGGGTAATTTCTGATAGATCGATTCCCATGGCCTTGATGGTATCAAGAAAGATGACGTTCGCTGAGTTGCCCCCGTCGACCAAGACTCGTCGGGTCAGGCAATTACCAATCGTGAGTTGAATGATCAACCCGTCATGATGTTTTTGATGCGAGTCGTCGAGGTTGTCTTGGTCGAACGTAATCTTCATGGCTTCTAACTCCAGATCTCCTTTGGGTCTTGATGAGCGAGGGGTAGGTCTATCGTCAGGTGCTCGACTGGCATGACGTTTGGCTGCGGAATATGTCAAACCGCAGACGTCGAACCCACCAGTTATGCAATTGACGACCTTTGCATGGTCGGCAGATGGCGGCCGAACATCGTTAACTGGGGTAACGACGCCGTCGATGATATCCTTAAGATTTCCCTTCGGGACGTGGTATGCTAGCTCTTTTTTAAGGGCTATGCAATCATCCGTCATATGACCATGATCGACGTGGAAATCGCACCACTTCGATTTGTCCTTCTTATCTTCGTTTCTGTCGGTCTTCTTCGGCCACCGGATGGTCGCCTGGATGGTCTTCAAGGCCTCGACCAAATCCTTGGAAGTTCCCTTGAATCCGTAGGAGGATATCTTAGGATATTGAGGAAATTTGGTCGGGGTCGCGGTCTTCTTTTTCTCGAATCGGACATTCGAGATCTGTCGTGCGGGCTCCGATTTGGATACCGCCTTCGTCTTGAATTCTGACTTCTTTACACTCAGTGGTCTTTTATCGTCAGAATGCTTCCGACGGAAGGCATCGTCGTCTTCTACCCTCATGTAAGCTAGGGTTCTTGCTCGGACGTGTTTGAAATTTTCTGGAGGATACTTTATTAAATCAGTGTATAGACCCGAACTGTCGTCCAGACCACGTTTGTAGGCTTCGATCGTGGTCTTGACGTCGCAGTTACGGATACTGATCATTTCCGCATTGAATCTATTGAAATAACTCCGGATAGATTCACCTGCCTTCTGTACGACGTAATATAAGTCGCTAGTTTGATTTTCCATCTTACGACTGCTAGCGAACTGCTGGGAAAATTGATTGACTAACTCAGCGAAGGACCCAATGGATTTAGGCCTAAGGTTAATCAACCATTAGAGGGCGGCACCCGTGAGGGTCGCCCCAAAACCTTTGCACATACAAACTTCCTGGTATTGGTAAGGGATCGATACAATCCACATCAGTTGTTTATACTGAGCGACGTGTTCCGTGGGATCCAAAATATTTGGGTGTGAAGGTTGGGATACTATATTTCTTGGGGACGTCGACCAGAGCAATCTCGTCGATGAAAGGGGAGGCTTGAAACCCCGTGCGAGGCTCGACGTCGACGGGCACGGCTGCCCCCGGTAATTTTACGAGCAAGGACAGGACACGTTCGTTCTGGTCTTCCAACAACTTCAGTCGCTGAGCGACGGGATCCACACCTATTGGAGGGTTGATCCCTGAATTTGTGCCGTTTCCGTACGACGAACCATTGGTGTCCCCATTGAGATGGACGAAGTACGGCTGAAACCTGTTATGTAGAGGTGGTGGCCTCAGATGCTGAGGAGGAATTGGCCCGTACTGAGGATTGTGAACGAACGGTCCCTGCTGCGGATTCTAGACGAATGGTCCTTGCTGCAGATTCTGAACGAATGGTCCTGAACCTGGATTGCTGGCAAATGGTCCTGGACCGTTCTGCTGTCCGAATGATCCATTCGGATTCTGATTCCTCAGTCGCGCGATTTCTTCAGCTGCCCTTCGACTTTGCTTAGCAAGGGCATCGATGCGATTACGCGCAGCTTCCATCTCCCAATGCATCTGGGCGATGATCTACTCTTGATTTCCCTGACCTGCCATTTTCCTGAAAGAGAAAAAAGAGAAAACTCCAAGAAACTGTTAGTCGGACGCACGTTTGTCGAAGACTTTCTCTAGATGGGGCCCACGGTGGGCGCCAAACTGTTAATGCCGAAAATCGTCCAAAAATACAATTTAAGGTTGATGTGGAGCTTAACAACTAAAGAATAGAAATCTTACGACAAACTATGCGACAAAGACAAGAAATAAAGGAAACGAGGGGAATTTGGTGACGCGGGAAAAACCTCAACAAGGAAAAAACCCGCTGACGACAGTGGTGGTCGTCGCTGTACTATGGTCGCCAATCAGGGGCGATATCCTTATGTTTCAAATGTCGAGAGTACAAGCGATTATAGTACAAATATAAAAAATAACTTAATTGTAATATAAATAGGTGCGTCGTGTGTAAAAACAGGGTGTCGTGCGTTGTCTTTTCGAGAGAGAATTTTGCTTCTAATGTTCTTGCTTATGTCGTAGATGCTATTGAACTCAGATGTCCGCAAATGAGGCTGAGGTCTTCGTTTATATAGCCTTCGTAGCCTTAAATGATCCCATAAAAGCAGGGTAACGGTCGTAACGGTTTTTGGGAATCAATGCTCTTGATGACTTTTGTCGGTTATAGCCGTTTGGTCATTAATGGCGTTGATCCTGTATTAAACAGAGAAAACATAACAGTCATGTCATACGTTAATTAATCGTGTTTGTCAGGTATCCTGCGACGGTCGTGTGAGTTGGACGACGTCATGGTCGAATGTCGTGAGTAACCCTCGACCTGAACTTAGGTCTGACGATAGAGTTGTCGAGTGTGTACGATTTTATCTTAACATAAGATGTGTCGTGTAAGAAGTGTCTTTACCTTTTTCGGTCGTGGTCGTGACTTGTAAGTTTTTGCCCAAACATAATCAAATAAGAACCAAGATCAAATCGATTTTATGAGAACTAGAGATATGTCCAGATCTTACAACAACAGATAAGAACAAGTAAACTAATCATACACCGATTTGCTTTCTCAGTCCAGATCTAAACAGATAAGAACCAAGATCAAATCGATTTTATGAGAACAAGAATAAAACTACCAGAAGATTTAGAAAAATACAACGATTTTAAAAAATCTGAAATGATAATACGATTTTGAAAAGCGACGATATGAAGAAGATGAACAGAAGCAAAGGCTTACCAACACGAAGGTGAATAGAACAGAACCATAAGCTCTGATACCATATTAAAACCTTCAAATGTATCAACAAAACAAACTCTCTAATCGATTAGAAACTATCTTCAACAGATATGAAGATTAATACTAAAGAAAGAGTAAACCCTAAATCTAGTGAAAGATAAGAGAGAAATGAAGTGTAAGCTAAATGGAAAAAATAATTCGTTTGATTTCTTAAGCTGAAGAAACGTCCTTTATATACTCAGAATCAATAGTTTCATATTGCACCCTCCAACTTTGAACACATACTCCACTACCCTCCATCTTTAGACAAAAGTGAGTCGCGCCCCTTTGTATCCTCAACTATTGCATCTTATCAACATCAACCCTTCTATTTACTGAAACATTACATACAGACCCAATAAATAATATGATGACAAGATTGGAAATAAAAACGTTACCTTTTAACATAAAATGTTCTTCCTCTTTCTCTATTGACCATACTCATTTATATCCGTTTGCACTTGACGTAGGATCCAATCGTTTCTGACCTAGCAGATAAAATTGCAACTTGGACCTTCCTTCCAAAAGACATGTTTCATTACAGATGACACCTAAGCAAATCTCCATTGTTACTTGCATCAGTGGTTACCATAATATTTTGTTTGTTACGCATGTACATGATTATGAAACTATTTGTTCATGAACTGCCAAAAACTTCCTAAAAACTTCCTAAAAACTTATAATTTCATGTAATCTTAGAGCTTCATTTTTCTTATTCTTTTTTTTTTTAGAAAACGGAGAGGACATACAAGTATTAAGATATGAGCATGGCCAAAAATATGATCCACACTTTGATTACTTCACTGATGTTGTTAATGTTGCACATGGTGGACACCGCACATCAACTGTGCTGATGTATCTCAGTGTTGAAAAAGGTGGTGAGACAGTTTTCCCATCAGTAGAGGTTAGTCAAAAATTTCTTGTTACTTCTTATCTGTTACTGGATTTAATCTAATTAATGAAGTTTATGATGTTGATAGGAGGTATCTCGTCATAAAACATCAAAATCAGACGAAGATTTGTCTGAATGTGCAAAGAAAGGAATTGCAGGTGAGCAAATGACACAAAACGTATCTTTGCTTCTTTAAACTCGTTTATTGAATCAATGTTGAAGTATAAGCTAGTCGTGGAAGTTAATATTAATTAGTTATTATGGTTGACAGTTGTTGACAGTTAATTAACTGTCAACCCCTGAATAGTTGTGTCGCTTGGTAAAGGGTTGTAACCCTTGCTGTGTATATATATGTATTTGTATTGTAATCCAAATACTTACTGAATTCTTAATAAGATAATAGTTGTTTGGGTGCATCTCTTGACCCAACATTGTGGTATCAGAGCCACGGTCAAACATGGCTTCCACATCAAACAGTTTGATACACACACAACTCCCAAAATTAAACGGGAGAAACTACTATCACTGGAGTATTCAGATGAAAGTGTTGTTTGAATCTCAAGAATTATGGGATATCATCGAACAAGGTTTTGATGAACCTATCGAGATTGACGAATTAAATCAAGAACAAGAGGGTGAATTAAGAGATCTAAGGAAGAAAGATAAGAAGGCACTCTACACAATTTATCAAGCGGTCGATGAAATCATATTTGAGCGTATTTCCTCCACAAGTTCTTCCAAAGAAGCATGGGATATGCTGTATAGGACATATCGTGGGGAAGATAAGGTTAATGTGGTGAAGTTACAGACCCTAAGATGTGAATTTGATTCACTTAGGATGAAAGACTCAGAAACCATAGAGGAATTTTACAATAGTGCAATCTTAGTACTCAACCAATTGAGATTGAATGGAGAAATAATAGAGGATAGAAGGGTCGTTGAGAAGATCCTTAGAAGTTTGACAAGAAAATTTGAATATATAGTTGTGGCAATCGAAGAATCAAAGGATCTATCAGTACTTTCTCTAGAAGGATTGCTTGGAACCTTACAATCTCATGAATTAAGGATGAGGCAATTCGTCACCCTTTGAACAAGCCTTTCAAACAGAATCCTCCACTGCACAAGAAAGAAATAGAGGCCCAAATTAGCAGAGAGAACCAATAGGACCATTATAGAAAAAGCAAGGAGTATGATGAAAAGGAAAAGGCTAGACAACTGTTTTTGGGCAGAGGCTGTTGCTTGTGCCTGTTATTTGATGAACAGGACCTCTACTAAGAGTCTCTCCAATATGACACCCCAAGAGGCATGGAGTGGCTATAAACCCACTGTGGCTCACTTAAGGACGTTTGGCTGCATAGCTTATTCTCTTATACCAGAACAAAAGAGGAGCAAACTGGAAGATAAGTCCGAAAAGACTATCTTTGTGGGGTATAGTGAAAGATCTAAGGTATATAAGTTGTATAACCCTGTTACCAAAAAGACCATTATTAGCAGGGACGTGGTCTTTGAAGAAAACAAGGCCTGGGATGATGCAGCAAATTCACAAAGTTATGGTAATAATACTCAGATCATAAGTGATGCAGAACCTATAAAGATCACTGAAATCGACCAAGAAGATCATACAGTAACACCAAACAGCAGATCAGATGTTGGACACAATGATCAAGGGCAAACTTCATCACCAACAAACACTGAAAGCCCACCAAAAAGGGGCTATAGAAGTCTGAATGACATTTACAACAACACAAGAAGAATTAACTTGGATGAAGCAGCAGACTTTGCACTTTTCTCTGATGCAGATCCTATTTCTTATGAAGAAGCATGCCAAGATGAGAAATGGAAAGTTGCAATGGACAAAGAAATAGAGGCAATCATGAAGAACAATACTTGGGAGTTGGTTGATCTTCCGAAGAATCATAAAGCCATTGGAGTTAAGTGGATTTACAAAACTAAATTAAATGAAAGGGGAGAAGTGGATAGACACAAGGCAAGGTTAGTAGTGAAGGGATATAAACAGAAATATGGGATTGATTATCAAGAGGTTTTTGCTCCTGTTATCAGACTAGAAACAGTAAGGTTAGTACTTGCAATTGCCTCACAACATGACTGGAAAGTGCACCAAATGGATGTTAAATCAGCCTTCTTAAATGGAAGTCTTGAGGAAGATGTCTATATTGAGCAGCCTGAAGGATATGCAAAGAAGGGAGAGGAGCACAAGGTTTGCCATCTAAAGAAGGCTTTATATGGGCTTAAACAAGCTCCAAGGGCTTGGTATAGCAGAATTGAAGGATATTTCCTGTCAAATGGATTCAAGAAGTGTCCTCAAGAGCATACTCTTTTTACACAGAAGGCTGCAGGTATGATGCTTATAGTCTGTATATATGTAGATGATCTAATATTCACAAGAAATTCTCAAAGGATGATAGATGAGTTCAAAGACTCAATGAAGAGGGAATTTGATATGACTGACTTGGGTTTACTTCACTATTTTCTGGGAATTGAAGTAAAACAAGAGAATGGGCAGATTAAAATCTCACAACAAAGGTATGCTCAAAGTTTATTAGATAAATTCAATATGGGGCAATCTAATCCAATAAGTACCCCCATGGAATTTGGTTTGAAACTATCAAAAGATGACAAAAAGGGAAATGTAGATCCTAACCTGTATAGAAGCATGGTTGGCAGCCTCATGTACCTAACTGCAACCATACCTGACTTGGCTTTCTCAGTAAGCATTGTTAGCAGATTTATGGACTCACCCAAAACAAGCCACTGGGAGGCAGGCAAGAGGATCCTCAAGTATGTGAAAGGGACTTTAAATCATGGAATAGTTTATTCTAAAAACAAGGAGTTCAAGCTTATAGGATATAGTGACAGTGACTTTGGGGGCAATATGGATGATGGAAGAAGTACAGCAGGCTACATTTTCAGTATGGGATCAGGAGCTGTTTCTTGGCAATCCAAGAAACAAAGTGTGGTGGCACTGTCCTCTGCAGAAGCAGAATACATGTCCCTTTCAATAGCTGGGTGTCAAGCTCTATGGTTAAGATCAATATTGGAGGAATTGGAACATATACAAGGTAATCCTACTACTATTTACTGTGACAACAAGTCTGCAATCTCTCTTTTTAAGAATCCTGTGTTTCACGGGAAAAGCAAGCATATAAGGATCAAATTCCATTTTATTCGTGAATTGGTGAACAATGGTGAAGTAAAGGTGGAATTCTGTGGAACAAAGGATCAGATCGCAGACTATTTTACAAAGGCCCTGCAAGTTGGAAATTTCAAGGTTATGAAATAAAGATTGGGAGTTCTGCCATTACTAGCTTAAGGGGGTATGTTGAAGTATAAGCTAGTCGTAGAAGTTAATATTAATTAGTTATTATGGTTGACAGTTGTTGACAGTTAATTAACTGTCAACCCCTGAATAATTGTGTCGCTTGGTAAAGGGTTGTAACCCTTGCTGTGTATATATATGTATTTGTATTGTAATCCAAATACTTACTGAATTCTTAATAAGATAATAGTTGTTTGTGTGCATCTCTTGACCCAACAATCAATGCACACCCACATTTAAAATGCCAAAATGTGTTTGGGACATGAGACAAGATAGAACAAAAAGTTTTTTGTACAACATCTGCTAAATTACTAAACTACCGGTGCCAAACAGTGAAACCAAGAAAAGGAGATGCACTGCTGTTCTTCAGTCTGTACCCGACAGCAATCCCGGATGCAACCAGCCTCCACGGTGGTTGCCCTGTAATCGAAGGGGAGAAGTGGTCAGCAACCAAGTGGATCCACGTTGACTTGTTTGACAAGATTATTGGTGGCTGTGGGGATTGCAAAGACCAGAACGAAAACTGTGAGCGATGGCCGGCATTGGGAGAATGCACCAAGAATAAAGAGTATATGGTTGGAACTCCTGAACTTCCTGGTTACTGCCGCAGGAGCTGCAAGTTGTGTTAATTAGCCTCATTTTCCCATTGAATCTTGTAAGTTTTGCTTATATATAATTACATAACTTTTTGCTAATACTATAATCATTTGTTATGATAAAATTTGGGTTTTATATTCAAATCCTATGTTATATAACTTTGGTCTTATATATGAATCCTATTTTGTAACTGTGAAATATTATTTTATTCACCACACAATGAAAGAAGATACAAAGCTCTATAAATAATACAAGAGAGGTAGAAAAATAAGGAAATAGTTACAACAATATCCTATATACAAGGAAACCCAATAATATTTTATTCTTGAGAGATATCCTTTTTTGCTTGAGAGATATCCGTAATACCCCCCCTCAAGCGAGACGGCGGAGGACCAACACCCAAGTTGCGTCGAAAGAACTCAAAAAGAGGTCTAGGAAGACTCTTAGTAAAGATATCCGCCAGTTGAAGCTTGGATGGAACGTAGCGAGTATACAGCTTGCCGGAGGAGACGAGCTCACGAATAAAGTGATAATCGAGGTCAATGTGCTTGGCCCGTTTATGCGAGACAGGATTTTGGCTAAGAAAAAGAGCACTTCGATTATCACAAAGAATAGTTGGACGATCAGGAGGCAAGACATGAAGCTCCCGTAGAAGATGCGTGACCCATACTATTTCCGCAGCGGTGTTAGCCATTGCCCGATACTCAGATTCACAACTTGATCTTGATACCGTGGGTTGTTTCTTGGCACTCCATGAAACTAGATTACCGCCAAGAAAAATCGAATAACCATATGTAGAACGCCGAGTTTCAAGACAGCGAGCCCAATCAGCGTCTGAGTAACCTATTAACGATGGTTTGGATGAATGCCGAAAAGAGAGACCATGCGAAATTGTACCTTTCACGTACCGAAGTATACGTTTTACTACGTGAAAGTGATCAGTTGTCGGGGCATGAAGGAATTGACTCACTTGATTAACCGCATAAGACAAGTCTGGGCGAGTAATAGTGAGATACTGAAGGGCCCCAACTAGAGAACGATAAGAAGTGGGGTCGTGAAAGAGATTACCTTTACTGGAGAGAGCGATAGTAGCAGATAAGGGTGTGGCGACAGGTTTAGCATCAAGCATCTTGGCCCTTGTGAGGACATCATGAGCATATTTGGCTTGACTTAGGAATAAACCATGTTCGTTGTATGTAACCTCTAGACCAAGAAAGTAGCTGAGACGACCCAAATCTTTGATTGCAAACTCCTTATTAAGAGCAACAATCAAGCGTTGTATGGTTTTCGAATTTGTACCTGTAAGAATTAGATCATCAACATATGCCAATAAGTATATCGTACACGACCGATGTTGATAAACAAACAGAGACGTGTCTGCCTGACTGCATGCAAATCCCAAGCGCTGAAGAAAGGTGCTGAGCCTATGAAACCAGGCCCGCGGGGCCTGTTTTAAACCGTATAATGCCTTCTTTAACTGACAAACGTGATCAGGAAAGCGACAATCAATAAACCCCGGTGGTTGCTCCATAAAAACTGTTTCAGAAAGATGTCCATTTAGGAACGCATTTTTCACATCTAATTGATGTAACGACCATTTATTTAAGACAGCAAGGGATAGTATAATCCTGACGGTGGATGCTTTAACAACAGGACTAAAGGTGAGAGAATAGTCGAGACCCGGAATCTGAGTAAACCCTTGCGCAACTAGGCGAGCTTTCAACCGATCCACAGTGCCATCCGAAAGATATTTGGTACGAAAGACCCACTTCGATCCGACAACATTCACGGGTTTTGGGCGAGGAACTAAAACCCATGTTTTATTAGTTTGCAAGGCTTGCATTTCCTCTTGCATAGCCGCAACCCATTCAGGGTGTTTCAGAGCCGTCTTAACCCCTTTTGGTTCCTTACTCGCAAGAAGAGCCATATGAAGGGGATTATTTGTAATATGTGCAAGGTCAGCTATATGACGAGGTTTAAAAATACCAGCCTTAGAACGTGTAGTCATAGAGTGACCGGAAGGAGCCGGAGCAGCAGATGATGGTTCGGCTGGAATAGTGGGTTGCAAAGGGGGTTCCGGTTGCGGGTCTGGACCAATCGGGTCAGTTGGGCCAGGCGGTGGTGATGGTGGATCAGGTAGACTAACTGGGCTAGTAGGATTGGCCGAAGGGTTATGGTTTGTGGGTTGGGTAGGAACGCATATAGGGCAAGATATGGGAGGCTTGGGTGGAGGCTGTGATATAAGTTGGGTGTTTAAGGGTATGGGACTTGCAACAGAAGTAGAAGATGATGGTTCAGAATAACTTGAGAAAACCAAAGAAGCCAAATCAACTTTGTCCATGACACCCGTAAAGGGAAATGATGATTCATCAAATTGGGCATGCCTAGTGGTGTAAACCCGAGAAGTGGATAAATCCAAACATCGATAGCCTTTGTAATTGGTGTTATAACCAATAAAAACACATGAAATACTGCGAGGAGCAAGCTTGTGTGGAGCATAATCCCGGAGATAAGGAAAAACCCGACAGCCAAAAATTCGAAAGGTGTCATAGTTTGGTGAAGCACCAAACAACAATTCAAAAGGGCTTTTGTTTTGAAGAAGCTTCGATGGTAGACGATTAATGATGTATGTAGCAGAAGTAAAGGCATCTACCCAATACGAAGCCGAAGCATTAGCATTAAAAAGCATTGCAAGCCCAGTTTCGGTAATGTGCCGGTGTTTACGCTCGGCCCGCCCATTTTGTTGTGGCGTATAAGGGCATGAGATACGGTGATGAGTACCATTTTCCATAAAAAGAGACCGTATCCGAGTGTTAACAAATTCCGTGCCTCCATCACTTTGAAAGATTTTAACTTTGCATGAAAACTGAGTTTGAACAAATGTTAAAAATGCTGGCAACACAAGTGAAACATCCGATTTGGTCTTAAGTGGATAAAACCAGGTAAAGCGAGAATAGTCATCCACAAAGATAATGTAATATCGATAGCCATCGGTGGAAACTACCGGAGAAGGCCCCCACAAATCACAATGGATTAAATCTAACACATGCAAAGAACGTTTTGGATTGAATTCAAAAGGCAAGCGTTTACTCTTAGACAATTGACAAGAAGAACAAATATGAGGTTTCGGTAAAAGCGAAGTAACCGACAAACGACCTATCTTAGCCAAAAAGGAAATAATATCAAAAGAAACATGCCCTAATCTAGAGTGCCAAACTTCAAAGGAGGCTTTGAGTTTATTTGATGAAAGACTTGCCAAGAGTGCTTTTTGACCATGCTCGAGAATATAAAGCCCACGATCAACCCGTCCCCGAGCTAGGATAGTCTTGGTGAGACGATTCTGAATGGCAAAGTAAGAATCAGAAAATATAATATCAACAGGATGATCATTAGTCAACTTGCTTATGGAAAGAAGATTTTTTGTAAGGTGTGGAACAACAAGAACGTCAAGAAGATGAAGATCTTTAGAAAAAGATGAGGTGCCAACATGAGAAATAGGAAGAGATGTACCATTCCCAAAAGTGACATGATCAATACCTGAGTAAGATTTAGCTGAATCAAGATTGGAAGTGGACGGTGTCATGTGAGCAGTGGCACCTGAGTCAACGTACCAATCGGGAGAGTTGTCAGTAACATGGCAACGAGCATGGAAGGCAGTAGCAAGATTGGCATCAATAGATGGTATGCGTGTCGCAAAATTGGCGAGATCAGGACACTGATTCGCATAGTGTCCATCCTTGCGGCATAGCTGACAGTGGGGTGATCGACGGCCACGACCACGTCCACCCGAAAAACCACCACGACCACTCGAAAAACCACCACGACCAGTGGAGTGTCGGCCACGATTGCTAGGAGAGAATCTTCGACCAAAGGAATTTGAAGATCCACGGGGCTGTTCAGCAACAAAGGCAGCCTGAGGAGTCGATGAACCATGCATAGATTTTAGAAACAAATCATGACCTTCAGCTTGAGAGAGAAGGTCACGGAAAGATGGGCGCGGTTTAATTGCACGTTGAGCAGTAGAAAAGGTCTCAAACGATGGACCGAGGCCACACAAGAACCAATGGGATTTATCAAGATCGTCAACGGGATGGCCGATGGCAGCAAGCTGATCACAGAGAGACTTAAATTGTCGGCCATAATCAGAAACAGACATGGTACCTTTCTGCAATTGTCGAAGAGAATCTCGAAGATGTTGCATTCGTTCCACAGAGTCGTGACTATAAGCGTCTTCAAGAGCATGCCATACATCCCGAGCCGTGGCAAGACCAAGGGCTTCGGCCATGGCTTCTTCAGAAAGAGAAGACTGGATAATGATAAGAGCACGTTGATCATCTTCTTGCCAAGACAGAAACGCTGGATTAGGAGATGTTTTGTCATCGACGATGAGAGTACGGGGTGGTGGGATAAGAGATCCGTCAACATGACCAATCAACTGTTGATAAGTAAGCATAGGAAGAAGCTGATTTCGCCATAGCAAATAGTTGGAAGAAGAGAGTTTTATGGTGATTAAGTGAAGAAGGGTAGAAAGAGGGAGGGGGGATTCTTGTTTCTCACCGGCCATGGGGAAGCGAAGGTAGGGTAAGGAGAGGATCAGAGATTAGGCTGATACCATGTGAAATATTATTTTATTCACCACACAATGAAAGAAGATACAAAGCTCTATAAATAATACAAGAGAGGTAGAAAAATAAGGAAATAGTTACAACAATATCCTATATACAAGGAAACCCAATAATATTTTATTCTTGAGAGATATCCTTTTTTGCTTGAGAGATATCCGTAATAGTAACTTTTAAAGATCTCTAAAGTTTGTCCGAGGGAGGTATTCTCATGGAAGGATTTATACCAAAGACCACAATTAAGAAAAAAAGACTAATGTTTGTGTGCTTATGCTGTACGTTTGCAAGCTAGGGCTCGTTTTTGTTCTGCACAACCAGGTTAACGAGTTTAATGGTTCATCCAGTTTAGAGTGTCGAAATGCCACTGCAACAGGAGGACTGTTATGTTTTTTATTCTGTTTTGTGCATTTGGGTGTCTCATTCAGGGTTCGGTTTCATAGGAAATGGTAGCTAATAACATCATATCTTTATTTCTTATCCCAAACAAAGATATACAAGATGGAAACGAAAGTGTGAAAACCGCTCTGAAAATTAAGAACGCCAGAGAAGATACACTCAAGTTCTCAACGTGATAATTCTTGAGATACGCTTCTCATGGTCGGCCGATACTTTGGATCTGTGTGAATGCACGCCAGTGCTACATTATAAACACGAAGAAGCTCCTTTTGTATTCGCGTGTTTGTCGGATAAGTAAGTCGTGCATCCAGTATATCTGCCAATGAAGTGTCACGATTGGTAGATATGTTTAACGACGACAGGAGCTCTCCAGGGTGCTTCCCTCCAATCGTTTCAAGTGCCACCACTACAAAGCTATACACATCGCATTTTTCGGTCACAACCATGGTGTATGCAAGTTCTGCATGATTATAACAAAGGATTGTTACCCAAAATTCAGCTGCTAATTAATTAATAGAGGTTATAAAGAAGCATCATACCTGGAGCAATGTATCCGAGAGTTCCAGCGATTACAGTTTGGTTAGACGAATCAGGGTCGAGCAATCTCGATGCTCCAAAGTCGGCAACAAATGCTTCCATTTCTGAGTTCAAGAGAATGTTGTTGCTTGATATGTCTCGATGAAGGATAGGTGGGTTGCAATCATGATGCATATATGCCAAAGCATGGGCTACATCTTTCACAATTTTCACCCTCGTGTTCCAATCAAGTTTTACAGCTTCAACGTCTCTAAGTGTGCAAAAAAGGCTCCCATTTTCCATGTATTCATATACAAGGAAGTTGCATTTGGTATGAAAACAAAAACCATAGAGTTTGACTATGTTTTTGTGCCTGAGGTTGGTTAACACTTGGACCTCATTTCTGAAACTTTTGTCGAATGCTGGTTGGTTTGCTTCGTATCTATGGAGTTTTTTTAGAGCAAATGTTTTACCACTTGGCAATTTTGCTTCATAAACACTACCATATCCACCGGTTCCAATGCAGTATTTGAGGTCAAAGTCTTCTGTTGCCTTGATGAAGTCTTCGTATGCAATCGTTCCATCATAATTCAATATGGAACCCACATCTCCATGTCTTCTGATTTCTATTTCTGGCTGGCTTTTCTTTTTGGTAGCCTTGTGACGATGGTAACACACATAACCAAGCACTAAGAAGTAAAATCCAACCATGATGGGAAGAAAAATCTCCAAATAGATGATAAGTTTGTTTCTTCGCTGGTGAGTGAGATGATTTTGAGTCAAAAAGATAAGCTTGTTTCTTGGCTGGTGAGTGTATTGATTTTGAGACAGATTTAAGAACAAATTTGGGAATTTCGAAAAATCAGGTGTTACTCCAACTAAATTGTTACTGCTAAGGTCCAAGTAATTTAATGCAAAGCAACTACTAAGTTGACTTGGGATTTTTCCAGTCATTAGATTATTAGAGAGGTCTAGATGCGAGAGATAATAACAGGGATTTGGAATCACTACATTTCCCGACAATTGGTTTGATGAAAAATCAAGATAGACAAGTGTCAATGACTTGCCAAGATTTGGAGGAATATCACCCACTAGGTGATTATAACTCAGGTCTAATTCTCGTAGGCTTTGCAAGTTACCTAGTTCCCAAGGGATGGATGAATTCAGTTGATTTCCGCTCAAGTACAGAGAGGTGAGATTGACCATGGAACCGAAAGATGAAGGGATTGGACCATCATGGTAGTTTTGACTAAGATCCAGATGAACCAAATTCTTCAAACTCGTCATTTGAGAGGGGAGAATACCGGTGAAAGAGTTATAAGAAAGATCAAGGTATTCTAATTGGGTGAGATTGACCATGGAACCGAAAGATGAAGGGATTGGACCATCAAAGTGGTTTCGACTAAGATCTAGATGAACCAAATTCTTCAAACTCGTCATTTGAGAGGGGAGAATACCGGTGAAAGAGTTATAAGAAAGATCAAGGTATTCTAATTGGGTGAGATTGACCATGGAACCGAAAGATGAAGTGATTGGACCATCATGGTAGTTTTGACTAAGATCCAGATGAACCAAATTCTTCAAACTCGTCATTTGAGAGGGGAGAATACTTGTGAGATAGTTACGAGAAAGATCAAGGTATTCTAATTGGGTGAGATTGGTGAAGGAAACGGGCAACTGATGGTACAGATAGTTCCCTCTGAGTGAAAGATGGGTCAGACTTGATAGCAAGTCAATTTGCTCAGGGATGGCTACTTCAAGCATGCAATTATCAAGCAAAAGGCTCCCGAGGTTTGGAAGTAAAGAAAAGTCTAGCCATTTAATCCCACATGTATAGTCATGGTAGTTGCAAAATTCTCTACAATGACCATCTATTTGCACGACACTTCCTTCGTCGTTGCAAATGATTCCAATCCAAGTACAATGACTTGAATCAGTGTCATTTGTCCACAAATCATTATGAGCTGCAAGGAGAGCTTCTGCTTCTAATGATTTGTTAAAGTTGTTAGCAGTTGATGATGATAACATGAATAGGAACCCCAAAAGCACAAGGAGAGTTTTCATGGGAGAAGTAAGAGTATGTGATAGCATTCTTATGATTTATGAACATGATAAGTTTCAAGCACACGTATATATTCATACTATTAATTCCATGGAAGAAGAGGAGACTTCCAAGTCAATATGTCATTGTTTCCAAATTTTCTTACCCATGAGAGGGGTTGTTGATTTAATGCTTTATTTCCACACACACAAAAACGAGAAATTGCAAGCTAATTCCATCCAATTATCCAATTGTATAAGATAATTTTTTTATAAATCACATTTAATCATTTATAATATAAAAAATATCAATCTCACGGTTTAGAATTTGACGTGTTTTTTAAAACCGTGTTCCTAAAATAGACTTTTTCAAACTTCAAGTTAAGTGGACCGGATTGGACGGAACTTGATACCAAACAAGATTGAAAGTTAAAATGGCTATATTATCCCACGAGTATTGTTTGATATTCCTTTTTATGATATCACTTGTGTAAAATTCAAAGAAAGTTAAAAAAAAAAAATACAGAGTAATAATACATTTTGACAAACCAAAATATATTATGATAAACAACCAAAGAATTAAGCCCAGTCATTAAAGCCTTCAATTCTACTCCACAAACTTTTGGGTTGATTTAGAACCAAAGCACCAGCATCAAAATCATCTTCAACTAGAATTGAACATCTCCCATCAAATTAATCCAATAGCACTAGGGCTTGTCCTAAAAGAACAACACTTCCAAGTTATACTTTTGAGGCATCAATTAATGAAACAATTTTATATGTAAATTGCACTTTGTGATACTCACATAACCATGCACTTGACATCAAAGTAGGAGTGGAAATATGAAACAACATATGGTTAGTGATTCTCAACCTTTTTGTAGTGCTCATTTGATTATGCCCATGTATATATAGTATATATAGAGGAAGAATCAAACGAGAACAAGGTCAAAAGAATACAAGAACAATCCAATCGCATGTGATTTTGTACTAAAAACTGATTAATTATAGAACATAGTCGACGCAAGGGGTGTGCGGGCGACTTGGCCATGAAACACGTGATTTTACACGTGGGGTTTAGTGTAAAATCACATGTGATTTGGGTGTTCTCATGTTCTCTTATATGGTTATAGTTTTCATTTGAACCTGACTTTCTCTCTCTCTCTCTTATATATATATATATATATATATATATATATATATATATATATATATATATATGTATGTATGTATGTAGGAGAGAAAGTTAAGGATAGGCTTCCATGGCTATTTATCTATCAAAATAAAGTATCCATTGGATACGTGATATCCCTAGAAGTGATAAAGTTAGATAATCAAAGTGTCATAAATATTCTATTGATATGTAACCTGCTATATTAAAAACATAGGATTCATTCATGATAACACATATGCTGGTTATGTAAAAGTGTTTGCATTGGTGTTAACACGATATTTATTCATCAATTTAACACTAACATTATCTTTGCTGGTAGTACTCATGTTAGCATGCTTTTTCTTATTGTCATTTCTTATCAAAATCAACAAGTCATTTATCCAAACAAAATGGGGGAGGTTAAGGGGTCGTGTACCAAACGTTTTCTCGGGTAAGCGCTTACCAAGTCACATTACCTTACAGGATGAATATAGTAAGGACCAAGAATCTTACCCGGTAAGAGCGAGGCAAGGACCAAAAGTCTTACCCGGTTAGTAAGGGCGACGTCTCTTACCACGGTAAGCGCTTTTGGGTAAATTGTAGCACACGATGTCATTTTGGTGGACTAAAATCTTACCTGGTAGGTAAGTGATAGTGTTGAATTTTATCGGTAGGCACTTACCGGGTAAGTGTTTGATAAACGGCCCCTAAGATGGAACTCAATTACACACTCCGGTAAAGATTCATGATTGTGTGTTGCAAAGAAAATATTACTTCATTACTGGAATGTAGCACTGTTTTGGTTCCAATGATTTACTTTTATAGATATTAACATAACCATGTATATACATAGAAAAGATGCCTCTTACCCTCTACAAGAACAGTTATACACCTCCACATGATTTGTGTAAGTTAGTCAAACATATCTGCACATTTATAAATAAATGAACCTACCTTGAAGTGACAAGCTTAATGTGTTTGGCCATATAAAAAATATGTTCCTCAGATTCAATCACATTGGGAAAGCTAAAACAAAGAATTGTTGTGCTTCCTGTTACAAGTTTGATGGCATAAAAAAGTAAGTTCTCATGTCACAGTGAGAAAATTATAGAGCAAAAAAGTTCATTAAATCTAAGATGTTCTAACATGTATATGGTTATATATAGTAATGACGAAGGAATCACTAACCACGTCATTGTAATCCTTACGTTGATAAATTACCTTGATAAATGCTAATCATAAAATCCTTCTTAACCGAAAAATTCTCACAAAAATATTCACTGTTATGATCTGTATCAAAACCAACAACATCATAAATAAATTGATCAACAATTTTGTGTTAGATTAATCTCAATTATGTTTAAATAGTATGTAAATATACATATATATATATAGTTTATGTATAGGTAGTTATTTATGGAAAGGTGTGATTGTTCATAAAACAACACAACCCTTAGTGAACCATTGCGATGGTTCAAAGGCACCCGTTCGGTGTCTATAAATAGGTTTGATCATGTACATTTCAAAGCGTGATTTTTCTCAGAATTATCTATAAACTTTGGTTATTGTCATTGTCTTGATCCAACATTTGGTATCAGAGCATTTGGTTTATCAACCAAAGTTCTCATCATCTACCGATTATCACACAAAATCGAGAGAGATAGAGAGATAGAGATAGTCACCGAAACCACTAGAGATTAACGATTTATCACCATCACAGTGATCATTTGGGATAATCAGAATCTCAGGGAGAACACCCAGGGCGGCCGAAATCAGAAGGATTCTACCGCCTACTGGCATCAAATCGGTATCGGAACAACATCCGGCAAAATCATTTGGTCAGAAAGACCATCGATTTTTAAAGCAGAAAACGCAACAAGCGTCGCTTCATAGAACAATCGACAGGAGATCAATTGTTCAAATCGAATCCAGATCGGAAAGGAGTAACCACCGGTCATTACATACCAGAACAGGTTGCGATTTTACCAAAAAAATCGAAGAACATTATCGATTCAGAAGGAATCAAGAAAAACTCCATCGATTCACAAAGTGGAATCGAAATATCATCATCAATTCAGGACGAATCGATACCAGAGAAATCGGTGCAAAAATCGAATCGACACCAAGGGATCGGCCTAAAACCATTTAACCAATCACGAGGCCGAGGGATTAACAGATTTAGACCAGAAAGGAAAAACTGGGAATCTCAACAGAACAACTACAAGAAAGAACCGAACAGCACTACAAAGAAATTTACTCCTGATAAGAGTAAAGTACAGTGCTACAAATGCAAGAAATTTGGACATTATGCAACCAGATGTCCACAGAACGATGAAGAGAAAGAACAGTCTAATCTCATTGAAGAAGACTTAGAACCAACACTGCTTATGGCAACTGTTGAAGAAAACTAGAAGGTTCACTTGAACGAAGAGAATTTCGAACCAAGCAAGACAATTTCAAATGATGAAAGTCTATGGTATTTAGACAACGGTGCAAGCAATCACATGACAGGAGTCAAAGATCATTTCAAGGAAATTGACGAGAAGATTACTGGAGACGTAAAATTCAAGGAAGATGAAACATGGAATTGGACGGAATATACCAAAGATTTCAATCTAGATAGACCAGAATGGACTAATTTCATTATAGGGAATAATGAAACGCCTGGTACTCAATATATCTCGAACGAAAGTGAAGATTTCGAGAATAATGTTACACATGGTAACAATGATTCAGATGATGAAGTACCTACTACACCCAATTCCCAGATTTCCACTCATGAATATAGCCCACAGCAATCCACCATCAGTTCACCAGATTCAGAAGTTGATACACCTTCTACAAATGATTCAAGAATCGATCATACGCCTGTAAGAGGTTACAAGGCCTTAAGTGACATATATGTCAATATGGATGAATTATTACTGGTAGAAGACGAACCAAAAAACTACAAGGAAGCAGCAAAGGATGACAAGTGGATTGAAGCTATGAAAGCAGAAATTGACTCTATCAACAAGAACAATACTTGGAGGCTAACCACCTTGCCAAAGAATCACAAAGCAATTGGTTTAAAATGGGTATTCAAGACAAAAAGGGATGCTGAAGGAAGAATAGTGAAGCACAAGGCACGACTAGTAGCCAAAGGATATTTCAAGAACATGGCATAGACTTTGATGAAGTCTTTGCACCAGTAGCACGGATCGAGACAATACGACTGATATTGGCTCTAGCAGCATATAACAAATGGGAAGTACATCATCTAGATGTAAAGTCAGCATTTCTGCAAGGAGAATTGAAAGAAGAAGTTTATGTCTCACAGCCAGAAGGCTGTATTGTTGGTCCCGAAGGCCTATACAAGTTTGTAGAAGGGGGGGGTTGAATACAAACACACTATTTTACTTTTCTAAATTGTTTATTGATAAATCATTAACAATTTACAGCTTGTTGCGGAAACAAGATTAAGGATAAACCTAAATCTAAACAAGTTGGAACACTAAGGTTTCTTGCACTAAGAAAGATAAGGAGATTACTAATAAAATCCTATCTTGAGAGAGATTTGAACTTGTCCAGAGTTAGCAAGTTACTTCAAATGAAGTGAGTTCATCTCTTTATATACTGCATGCATTTAATGCAAGTCAGTATATACTTTACACGTGTCATCAGCTGGTTGGTTGCATGTCATTGACCTTGGTTGACAACCTTAGTAGCCGTAAGGATGAACAGTGTAGTATCAGAGTGGTTGTACGATTTCAGATATTCGGAGGTTCTTTTCTGACAATTCGTACGGAGGCGTGCAAGGATGGTTAAGACAAAAGTACTTTGTACGGAGGACTTCATGATCAGCTTTCGTTGATTCAGCGATTATCATTTACTATTCAGCAGATGATAAAGTTCAGCGATAGCTGAAGTCTTGTACTTGATACTTCACGTTGAGTGGACAAATCTGAGTCTTCGCTGATCCGCATCAGTTCATTATGAGACTTGTCGCTGGTTCTTGAGCTTGATCTTCGACTTCAGCGTAGAACCTTTGTTGACGTGAAACTTGTCTTCAGGGATCATAAGTAAACAACTAACTTATCAGCGATCACCATAAGGACTGAACAGGCTCAGAGCTTTATGGTGAACAGTTTCGCTGAATGTTTATTTTTAAAGAGCGAGAGTTCCTATCAGCGGTACTGTAAGATCTTAGTACTTATCAGCGATAGTGAAACTCTGATACATATTGTTTACTTACAATTTTCACTAAGTATTTAAGAGAGGGTCATTATCAAATCACTGAGGGTTTGGATCAACAATCTCCCCCTATTTGATTATGACATAGCAATAAAGAAAATTGCTATTTAATGAAAACATAAGGATAAAAAGAACTCATAAAATATTTGTCCCTTTTACTGTTTTCTGGGATCTTTTCAGTACTGATGGAGTAAAGTACTTTCGCTGAAATCTTTCTTTAAAATATTGAATCAGGTTACAATGAAAAACAGAAAGATTACAAGTACAAGCGAAATAATTTACAAGTACAGAAGGATAACTGATACAATAGAGAAAAAAGGAGATTATATCAGTTTTCAAAAGGTTCTTCCTTAATGAGAAGTTCATCAAGGGTCGTCTTTTCAGTGGGGATCATCCAGTCAGGGACATTTACTCCTTGATTTTTTAACTTCAAAGCAGCTTTAAAAATCAAGGGCTTCAGGTGTCTAGCTTTGATGTCGCGTCTGACTTCACACCAGTATACGAGATCTCTGAGTTGTTCAATGGGGGCGATTTGGAGCTCAGAGACACGTTGAAAGTGATGATTTCCATCATAGTCTAAGAAGAATATACCATATAGATCACTTACCACTGTGCCAGGGATGAAGGTTTCTCCAAGTGGTAGGGAGGTATCAAGCATTGAAAGATCAGCATCAGGGCCAAGAACTTCAGCACGAGAGAAACCAATACCTGTTTCATTTCGAATGATTGGTCCTGAATCAGAAACTTTCTTCTTCTTAGCAGAGGCTTTCTTCGGTTGAGGAAGAGTAGGAGGAATATGTACAGCAGATGAAAGCAAGTCGATCTGTTTGTTTAAGATCATCTCAACATGGCTTTTGAATTTTGAGCGTGATCCCTGAATGGCTAATTTCGTTTCTAACCATTCAGAGAGACCAAACTTTTCTAATGAGGCAGCATAGAAGGTTTGCTTGGTTTTGTCATCTCTGTAGACATCCACTTCAACAACAGGAACATCAACGAACATTTTTCCTCTAATGTTGGCTTTGATTATCTTGGATGGTCTTGATCGATAGGTCAGCATTTGATTAGCCCATTCCAAGGTTGTATCAGAGACCTTTGTCTTTTCTCTAACGATTTCTTGAGCATCATCCCAGAGCTGACGTTGAACATCAATGGGGACTCTTTTCAGCTTGGGGTCTTTGATTGATCGTTGAGTAAGCTTGATGGCGTATTCTCTGTCTTTCTCTTCAGCTTCCTTTCTTTCAGCGATGAGGCGTTCAGCTCTGAGGTGTTCCTGGTATTCAGCTTTTGAGATTCTGAATTTAGGAGGAACTGAAGGCAGTTGATCACGCCTTAGAATGATTCGCTGATCCTCGAATCGCTTTATTATTTCTTCTCTTCTCTTTTGATCCTCTTCACTCAGCTTTTGAGGAGCTGAGGAAGGTCTGTTTCTGTGCGAGAGAGGTTGTTCTTCTGGTTCATCAGTCTCAGAGATCAAATCCAAGACTGGGATTATGTCTTCAGCGGCAGCTGGAATTATTGGTGAAGTCGCAAATGTAGAGCCTTCAGCGATATCCTCAAACAGGGGAGAGGACTAGCTGAAACGCAGCGATCTTACAAATAAGAACTGGGTAGAAGAACTTGGGTAGAAAAGATAGAAAAAGAATGTGGATGTGTAGAGAGGTTGTTGAGTAGAGAACTGATTGTGTATTGAGACGTTCAGGGAAGGAAAAAGTAAAGTTTAGTGTACCTGACAAACCGGCTTTTCAAGCAAGATCGCCAGATTTTCATCTTCAGCGAGGCCTTTGCCTTTGCTTTTCTCAGCGCCAGAGGCTGAGGGCTTTGTCTTTGTCTTCTCCCCTGATGGTTCTTTTATTGAGATTCCCTTAAGAGCTTTGATCCTTGGAGCAGGTTTGACGATAAAGAAATCATCGTCATCTTCATCATCATCATCATCCTTCCTTGGAGAGGAGGATGGTTCATCTTCAGGGATGTCGATGTCTTCATCTTCTTCTGCTTCGGATTCCTCAGCATCTTCTTCGAGTTGCTCCCCCTCAGATACAGAGGCGAGCTTCTCGGTTCCCTCAGGGTTTTCATCTCCCTGAGGTCCAGCGTTCAGATCTTCATTCCTCTCTCCCCTGATAGATTCATCATGGGAAAGGTCTTCAGCGCTCTTGTTCAGATCTTCAGCGCTTTTGTTTAGATCTTCAGCGCTCTTGTCACCGGAATGTTCAGTGCTCTTCTCCCCCTCTTTTTCATGATGACTGGGGGAGGAATGGGAAGACTCAGCATTGGTGTTATCTCTGTCTTCTGGGCCAGAGATTTTCACACAACCTTCAAGCTTTGCTATTCTGTCTTCTAGGCCAGAAATAGCAGGCGTGATTTTCTTCAGCTCTGTGCGATCCGCCACTGTGAAAGATTCCAAAATAGGGGCAGGGGCAGGAGCAGGAGCTGGATTATCTGCCTTGTTTATCAGCGTCTCAATCATCGTCTTCATAGAACTAACGTCGGTCTTTACAGAACCTAAGTCAGTCTTGACTGCTGACATATCACCCTCTAATTTTCCAACCGATGTCTTCAGCGTTGATACTTCGCTGGACACGGTCGAAACTGAGGTGTTGAGGTTGGTGTAGTCAGTGTAGATGTCAGAGAGCACCTTGGCAAAATCGGCGAGAGTCTTATCAAGTCCCTTGATGTCTTCAGTGGAAGCTTTCTTCTCCACCACCGTTGTCAGCTTTGTCAAATTATCTCCAGCGTTTGTTACAGCTGTTGAGTTGTTGGAGAGTGTGGTGGTGAGACTGGTCAGCTTTGTTTCCACGGACTTCAGAGAAGCGTTGATGTCTCCCAAATTAGGACCTGTAACATATAAGTACTTGTGAACAAAGGAAAGCTCAGAAGTTTCAGGTTTAGTTACAGTGTTTAAGGTGGGATTTGTACCTGCAGGAGGATTGATGAACTCGTCAAAGTTGCAAGTTCCTGAATAATGTTCCATATCCTCTTCGAAAGTTCGGTGAGGAATGGTGATCTCTGCAGGTCCTTTCTTCATCATTTGTTGAGAAGCGTCAGCGGCGGCTTCTGGAATGATGGCATCTCCAGTGTTCTTTGGAGGAGTGTCCAAGTGAGTGGAGGGAGAAGCGAAGGTTAAGATTGGGGTTCGGGTTCTGAGTTCAGCGTTGGAATCGCTGACAATCACTTCATCAGTCTTTTGAGAGACTGAGGGAGGTTGGGTAGTTTCCAAGTTTCTAACCTCAGCGTTTAGAGACGCTGAAGCCTGGATTGGAGGGATGGCTTGCACGGGTGTGGCAGAGCGTACCATGGAACTTTCCTTCAGCTCTTCAGAATGAGCTGAGGAGTCTTCAGCATGGAATTGCTGGGGTTGCTCCTTGGTTTTCTTGATCCTTTTGGAATCAAGTTGGGTGTGAGAGGGTTTCCTTTTCCTAGAAGGAGAGGATTTTGTGGCCAGGGTATCAGCGATGGGTATTGTCGCTGAAGGAGCCACAGAAAGCGGAGAATTTAGAAGAGTGAGAAGAGTAGAGACGTACCTCATTGGCGACAGGCTTGAAGTCGAGAACCTTAGGGCCAATCTGAGAAAGTTTCAGATCACCCTCTTCAGGATAGCTGTCCTTCAGGCCATATTGAAAGATGGCGCTGATGAATCGTGGGTAAGGAACCCATGTTGGTCTGTCAGCGGCAGAATCGACACGTTGAATCAGGCCATCATAAATAATGGAGGCCCAGTCAATGTTTAGACCTTTCAGCAGTGCGTATCCCATGGACTGCTGAGGTTGGGCGGCTTGATCAGAAGATCCGGATTTCGCTGTCATGCAGCTGATCAGGTGAGCGAAGATGAAGTTCATCTCGCTGGGCATCTTGGATTTCTTTATCAGCGTCAGTTTCTTCTCAGGCTTCTTGTCCCTGCCAATTTCCCAGATGTAACCCATTGCATCGAGAAAAGCAATTATTTCTTCTCTGTCAGCATGCTTCTTATGGTCAGGGAATGGAACGAAGGGTTTTTCTTTGGTGGCATTTGGGAAGTTCAGGGATTTTCGGATTATGGCGGGTGTGATCTTTATGGTGCCATACTCAGTATCGCTGAGTATGCAGTCGAAGGTTTTGGATGGATCTTTGGCAGAGGGTAGCTCAGTGTGTCTGGCAGAGTACCATAACTGGGATAAGAGCCGCTGACTGGCAGGAGGTGTTATGGTCAGGGCTGTGTAGATGGGGCTGTTCTTTAGAAAACTCACAGCATCGTCCAGATGTGATACTTGCTTCCGAGGAGGAAACTCGAGAAGAGCTGAGAGGTTGTTGGCATTTGTCCAATCTAGTTGATCCAGCTCGAACTTAACCTGAGGGGCTTTGAAGATGTCCATTTCCTCAGAGTCAGCGGAGATGGACTCAGCGGTAACATTCAGCTTTGAAGTTGTCATTTCACTGTATTATCAGTTCAACCAAAGATGTTAACAAATAAGAATTATCTTAATGTGGAAATAATTTTCCATTAAGATTTTTCGAATTTTGTCCATTTCATTCAGACAAAAAATGTCTTAATGAAGATTAGGGTTTTTCTTGATTTTTGAAATGAAATGTAAAAACCCATAAAGTCTTGTATTCCAGTTTTTAAAAGAAAACTGGATACGAAAGAAGAACAAGTTTAAGATTTAGATTTAAAACTTGAAGAACAACCATGAAATGGTTGTGTTCATAAAACCATGAAAGAAAATGATTTTATTTTTGAGTTCTTTTGTTTGATCTTGTGTAAACAATGATAAGATCGAAAACAAGTTATACGCATTTGATAATAGATAATAACATATTAACCTTGATGTTTTGATGAAGAAAATGATGAACAGTTCTTGAGGTTTTTGAGAGCACAAATGCAACAGAGGATTCTTTCTTGCGGAGGAAGATTTGTTCGCGTAAAAGACAAATATAAACCAAGAGTTGTTTATATAGGGAGTTTTAGAGAGAGAAAACCTTGAGCGGGAAAAGGTTTTCATCATGACACGGACACGTGTTTGCATTTGATTGGAAGTTTGAACAAAACGTGCAAACGTGTGTCAGAAAGAAATCGTGCCTAGTGTTATCCGTTGCAATGACGTCACAACTGTCCTTTCACATTCTTTTAGGATGTCTCTGAGGTTTTGAAAGCTCAGGGACTCTTTTGAAAAACATGAAGCACTGAATAGAGAATATCAGTGTAGGTTTAAAGAACTTTCAAAATATCGCTGTTAAGGAAGAGATATTCAGCGATGTAATTTATTTTGAAATCTTGCATTTACATGCGATTGTCAGAGAGAGAAAACATACCTGGATATCAGTTTAACCAATTTTATTCAGAGAGAAGATGATGAAATGGATTATATGAGTTGATTTTATCCCGAAGGCTATACAAGTTTGTATAAACTTATCGCTGATCAAATGTGAACCGCTGAAGATTTTACCCTTCAAAGTTCAGCATTCCAAGCTCGCTGATGAGAAAGTTGAATCTTGTCTCATCAAGAGGTTTGGTAAATAAATCAGCTAACTGATAATCAGTTGGGATAAAATGAAGTTCTATATCACCATTCATCACATGATCTCTGATAAAATGATATCTGATTTCTATGTGTTTGGTCTTTGAATGTAGTACTGGATTGTTTGCTATAGCGATGGCACTTGTGCTGTCGCAATAGATTGGAATTTTGGAGAGCTGAAGATCATAGTCTAGTAGCTGATTTCTTATCCAAAAGACCTGAGAACAACAGCTTCCAGCGGCTACATATTCAGCTTCAGCTGTGGAAGTGGACACTGAGTTTTGCTTCTTACTTATCCAACTTACCAGCTTTCCACTTAGGAGCTGACATCCTCCTGTGGTGCTTTTTCTATCCATTTTGCAACCTGCAAAATCACTGTCTGAATAGGCGGTTAGATCGAATCCTGAGTCTTTGGGATACCAAAGACCTAGATTCGCTGTACCCTTAAGATATCGAAAGATTCGCTTTACAGCTTTCATATGAGATATCTTAGGTTCAGCTTGATATCGTGCACACAAGCATGTTGCAAACATAATATCGGGTCGGCTAGCTGTCAGATACAGTAGTGAGCCGATCATCCCACGGTACAGCGTGACATTGACATGAACACCCTTTGTGTCCTTATCAAGTGTCAGCGGTGGTGCCATAGGGGTTTTCATAGCTGAACTTTCAGTTAAGTCGAATTTCTTCAGCATATCTTTAACATATTTTCCCTGATTAATGAAAGTTCCTTTTTCAGTTTGCTTAATCTGAAGACCAAGGAAATATGTTAGTTCACCCATCATGCTCATTTTATACTCATCTTTCATTCTATCAGCGAAACGAGTACAAAGCTCAGGGTTAGTAGAACCAAATATAATGTCATCAACATATATTTGAACTAAAATGATATGACCTTTCACTTTTCTAAAAAATAAAGTTTTGTCAATCTTACCTCTCTCAAAATGTTCAATATGGAGATAAGTAGAGAGAGTATCATACCATGCACGAGGAGCTTGTTTTAATCCATAAAGTGCCTTGTCCAGTTTATAAACATAACCTGGACGCTTAGGATCTGAGAATCCTGGAGGTTGTTCCACATACACTTCTTCATTCAGCTTTCCATTTAGAAACGCTGACTTAACATCCATCTGATGTACAGTGAAGTTTTTGTGTACAACATATGCTAAGAAAAGACGAATAGATTCAAGTCTTGCTACAGGAGCAAAAGTTTCGTCATAATCTATGCCTTCCTCTTGTCTGTATCCCTGAGCAACAAGACGAGCTTTGTTGCGAGTTACAGTACCATGTCCGTCCAACTTGTTTCGATAAACCCATTTAGTGCCTATCACCGTTTTGTCAGTTGGTCTACGAACGAGTTTCCAAACTTTGTTTCTTTCGAATTCAGTCACCTCTTCTTGCATAGCGCTGACCCAGTTTGGATCTCTGAGGGCATCATCTATTTTCTTTGGTTCAGTTAGAGAAATAAAATTAACAAATAAACAAATATTACCTGCACTTCTACGAGTCTGAATACCAGCGTTGGGATCACCAAGAATTTGATCGATTGGGTGATTTACAGTCCATCGCTGAGCAGCAGCATACGTCGCTGACTCAGTCTGAACTGGAGAAACTGAAGATGAGGCTTCAGCTACTTCTGGATTATCAGCTAAGAGAGGAATGTTTGCATTTGTCACTTCATTCACTGATTGCTGAGAAATAGATGGAATTTCTGAGGCATTTGGATCAACTGCAGGTATAGTGTTTATAGGAACAGCTGAGACCCATGATGTTTCAGCTTCACTATTCTGCATGTTTGGGATGATAGTGGGACTATCATCTTCTACTGGATGAGCATGAGGAGTGGAAATATCTTCTGAATCACCAAGATGAGAAAACATCCACTGATTCAGTTCTTCTGTATCAGCGTTCGGTTTAGAGTTCGCTGAACGGGATTCGTCAAACGTGACGTGAATAGTTTCTTCTACAGTTTGTCTTCTACGGTTGAAGACTCTGAAGGCTTTGGAGACTGAGGAGTATCCAAGAAAGATTCCATCATCAGCCTTAGGATCAAACTTTCCAAGGGCATCTCTGTTGTTCAGTATGAAACACTGACATCCAAAGATGTGAAGAAAGCTGATTGAAGGCTTTCTCCCACGAAAGAGTTCATAGGCTGTCTTTTTGAATCTCTTAACTATCAGCGACCTGTTTTGCGTAAAACAAGCAGTGTTGACAGCTTCTGCCCAAAACTGAGTAGGCAGGTGAGAATCGCTGAGCATTGAACGTGCAGCTTCAATAATTGTTCTATTTCTTCTTTCAGCGACTCCATTTTGTTGCGGTGTTCTCACTGACGAAAAGTTGTGAGAAATACCCTTACTCTCAAGGAAGGAATCAAGAGAACTGTTTTTGAATTCAGTTCCATGATCACTCCTTATTGAGCGAACAGTCATATTGTTCAGAGTTTCCATCTTCCGAACAAAGGTGATGAGTTCTTCAGGGGTGTCACTCTTAGAACGGAGAAACATTACCCATGTGTAACGAGAGAATTCATCAACTATGACCAGCGTATATTTCTTTCCAACGATGAATTGTTTGTTAACAGGGCCAAACAAATCCATATGGAGTAGTTGTAGAGGAGATGACACTGAGGAAACTTTCTTTGACTTAAAGCTTGCCTTGGTCTGCTTCCCTTTTTCACACGCTGAACATAAAGACTCTTTGGCGTATGAATGTTGAGGTAGACCAGTGACTAACTCTTTGGAGGAAAGAGTATTCAACGTCTTGAAGTTGAGATGTGAGAGCCTTTTGTGCCATAGCCAGTTGACATCAGAAGATGCCTTTGAGAAGAAACAGGAGTTCTCAGTGGTTGTTGAGTCCATGTTTATTACATAAACATTTTCCAAACGATAACCGTTGAGAGCTATCTTCTCCTTTTTGTCAGAGACAAAGCAGGATTCCTTAGTGAAAATCACTTTGTTATCCATGTCGCAAAGCTGACTGATGCTCAGAAGATTATGCTTCAGCCCTTCAACATATGCGACTCTTCTGAAGGATGTTGTACCATTTGAAAGTACACCATACCCTCGGGTGTGTCCTTTTCCATTTCCACCGAAAGTCACAGAAGGACCCTTCTCTTCCTTGTACTCAGCGAGCAGGTTTTTCTTTCCAGTCATGTGTCTAGAGCATCCGCTATCGAGATACCAGATACCCTTCTTAACCTGCAATACAAAGGAAGATTAGTTTTGCTTGGGTACCCACTTCACCATGTATACGCGTTTGTCAGTGGAAGAAGTTGGAATGGATTCAGCAGTTGTAAAGCCCGTGTCCCGATATGGTTTTTAAAAATTCCTAATGTATTTATTTTATAGTCGTTTAAAGCGAGTATCTTTATCGGAAGTTGTCAAAGGGACCTCGAATGTGATGTATGGCAAACCTTACTCCCTTTTTACAATATTACGGAAATTCAGGGGCCATGAGTGTCAAAGTGATTGAGTTTAGGGGCCAAAGGTGGACAATGGATATTGTGTGCATATGGAACGGTTCCTCTTCACGTCGGTTTCCATGCACCACCATCAAACATTATTCTTTTTCTTGGTTTGTTTCATTTCACGTTTCCATGTGCCGAGAAGGAATCGTGAGTGTGAGAGCCGAGAGAGTTAGATAGTGAGAGAGAGAGTCCGTGAGATAGAGAGGGCCGGAGAAAAAGAGAGAGAGGGGAGTCGCCGGAGGGGTGTTCCATTCGCCGGAGGTCGCTGCCGCCGCCACCAATCGCCGGAGAAGTCGAGGGAAAGGAGCAACATCGCAAGGTAAGTCATTCCCTCGCTTCATCTTGTTTTGTTCGTTTTTCCGGCGAGGCAACCACCGCCGTGCGCCGCCACTGTGGTGGCTGGGTGTCGGGTGGTGGTGGTGGTGTGACTAAGTTATGTGCATGCGGTAAGGTGATCGAGAGAGTAGGGAGTTCGCGGTGGTTTGCGGCTCGTTTTAGTTATTTTGTCGAAGGACCGCCGCCGGCCGCCACCGGCGACCACCACTGCCGGAGGTGGCAGTGGGTGGTGCGTGGCTGTGTTCCGTTAATGCCCATAGAGCCCTGTAAGTCGTGACTTAATCGATTAAGTCGATTCGTTAAAACCGTCGTTTTCTTTATAATCGTCATTTCATGTGAATAATCGTGCAGTCACTGTTTTTGCGACGGTCATAACTTTCTGCTCGTAACTCCGATTGAGCCAAAATTGGTACCCACGATTCCAGTACGGGGTCGACCACGTTTTCCGTGTTTTAGCGGAAAACTGGTTCAGCCTCTAGCTAGGTGAAAAAGTGGTCGCAAGTTGGTGGTTTTGTCATTTTATGTGAAGGTCGATTTTCTGCCACTGTTTTGTCGTGGCCGTAACTTTTTACTCATAGCTCGGATTGAAATGAAATCGGTGGCCAAAATTCACTAATCGAGTCAGGAAAGTTTTTCGTGTTTTGCCGAAAGTCCGTTTAGGCCTGTAGCTGGGCCGTATGGGACTGTTTATACAGTCTGGTCCGAAAAACTTCCAGCTTTCTGTCCCTGTTTTGTTTTACGCATAACTGTTGCTTGGAATGTCGGTTTGGGATGGGACTGGTGCCAAAAGTTTCGTTTCGGAGTCTATTAAGTTTCCTCTGTTTTGTGGAAAGATCAATTCGGACCATATCTAGGGCGAAGTTGCCATGTTGTACTGAAAGGTCCGGGTGTTCGCTGTTCTGCGACGCGTTTTTGTAAAATCTATAGTAAATTATAGAAAAATCGTTAGGACGCATGCGATACGTCCCTGAAACCGTAAGACTTAGAACTTCGTAATTATGAATTTTAATTTCTGTATTTATCAGTTTTAAGGGGGTAAAATAGGTCCCGAACAGACCCGTAATTTCTAATAAAAAGCCGGAATTTTAGTCGTTTGAAAACTAGTAAACGTGTTATGGGTCGGGACTCTCCTTTGACTTTTATTACGTATTTAGGTGGGAGAAAGTGAAGAAGATTGCCGTGTTGGTGTTGCGTTTCGTGAGCACGTTGCTTAGCCTTGAGGTGAGTTCTCTCACCGCGTAGTTAGGAATTTCATGTATGTCGTTATTTTGTGTTACGTGTGATTACGTGTATTTATGTGCTTACGTGAACTAGATGGGATGTGATAACTGGTTGTGATTTATTAGATTCGTATGTGGAATATATATTTGCATGTGTACACCTCGGTGGGACTGAGGGGCTCGGTGGGACCGAGGGCTTGGTGGGACTAAGCTAGTACAACAATTTTTACTCGGTGGGACCGAGGGCTCGGTGGGACTGAGCTTGTATTAATTACTCGGTGGGACCGAGGGCTCGGTGGGACTGAGCTTGTATTAATGTATTTTGTGTACTCGGTGGGACCGAGGTTCGTGCTTATATAATAATCATTATGTGGTTTGATATTCGTGATGATGGTGATGTTGCCTACTTGCGAGTAGGGGCGATATGCGTGGGGTTGCTACCTACGTGCGTGATTGAATTCACTAAGCGTTTAGCTTACCCTTTCCCAATGTGTTGTTATTTCAGGTGCGGGCGGCAGTCGGGCGTGACAGTACACACATGGAGCGCGGAGTGTCAAATATTATTAAACTTTCACTTTTGAACCCTTGAATTTAGTTATGAAATTTTCCGCTGCATAAACCTTGTTGATGGTTTGAAGTAACGACGTTAATTTTATTTAAGACGTGAATTATTAAATCATGGTTGTTTTAATGAAATGTATGTTTTAAAATTTTTAAATTTCCTTGTAATTTTTGGGACGTTACAACTTGGTATCAGAGCACGGCTTGAGTGAATCAAACACATCTCGGTGTGTTTGGTCTCAAGTTGCGGCTAAGAGATCTTTAAATTCTTTTATTAAAATCTTTGTTTTAAATGAAAAGAGAAAACCCGTTTGGGAACGGTGATCGTGGGCGCAGTGTGTACAGTCAGCCGACGCCAGCTGGGAAGGTAAGGAACTTAGTGTACCTATTGCTTTCAGGTGTAGTGTATGCATGCTAGATTGCTTATGTGAACTGTATGGTACCGTATGCTGGTTTATCGCTTATAGGAACTCATGCTAGCTTTGATAGGTTGTTAAGCGAATGCACTCTAGGTTGTATGCAGTAGGAACTGAAGAGCCTTAGAATATTAGATTTAGTTCTATTGCGCAGCTCTTGTTTGAGTCCAACCGTTCTAGGATAGAATCTCTTATTCGAACGTCTATCTGGTTTTGATCTGTATACGAACGTGCATTCACGAGGCGACTTGTCAGGGTTAGTGGGGTTTCCGTGTTGGCAAGGGATAGGGGGTGATATGACCTTTCTAGGGAGTTAGAAAAGGTGTTTGTACGGGCTGGATTGGCTATATGTGTTTATTTGTGGTAATCGGCTACTTGAATGTCTCGGGACAGGACTCGAAACGAGTAAGGATAGGTGTGAAAGGTAGTAGTAGAGCTCCTACTATCTGAAGCACAGGATCCATGCTTGAGTCGGGGAGAGCCACGAGGGAGCCAAGGAGTGGAGTATGAGCGTGGTAGGGTGAGTTATATATGCTTATAGATCTCTGAATTTTCTCTTTCTAGAATGGTCAATACAAGAAGGAACAACGCGGCGACGCCGCGAGCCGGGTCGGGGATTACTGAGGAGCGTATTAGGGAACTGATTGCTACTGAGGTTTCCCACGCGATCGGGGAGGCGATCCCCGAGATCATCACTGCTATTCGAGAGGAGGTGGTGATCCTACTGGAGGAGCGTATTGCAGCTATTCCACTGCCTGCGGAGGGTCATCCCCGTAACCGAGAGTTCCAATACCGGGATCTCTCCGCCTGTTCCCCGCCAGAATTTAAGGGAGACCTGGATCCAATTACCAGTATGCGATGGGTATCTGACATGGAGTTCGCATTTTTGACCAGTGGTTGCCCGGACAACCTAAAGGTCCGTTTTGCAGTAAATCTACTTCGTGACGGCGCGAAGGATTGGTGCGCCTCGGCATTGACGGCTGCCGAACGCACTACCTTGACCTGGAACGAGTTTGTCACTCGTTTCCGTGCAGAGTATGTACCGCCGGTAGAGATGGAGAGAATCCCTAAGGAATTCCTAGAACTCACCCAGACAACAGAGACGGTAAAGGAGATGAACAGGAAATTCACCGAGATGGCATTATTTTGTCCCCAATATGCTGCCTCGGAAGAGATGAAGATGTCACGTTATAAAGATATGTTACGCACGGAGATCCGGGGGTTTGTTAGCACAGCACAGTATGCTTCATTATCTGCCATGATGGATGCCGATCGGAGGAGGGAGCTTGAGCTGGAGACCCAAGCTAAGAAGCGGAAGGCGGCACAGCCAGTGACGCCCATCTCGGCAGTGCCGAAGCGTTCGAGGTTCACAGATACGCGCGCGGGTTCTGGGAGTGGCGGGTTTAAGCCCCGAGATACCGGAGTGAGGAGAGTTGAGGGGTGTTTTAAGTGTGGCCAACCCGGTCACCTCAGCCGGGATTGTAAGGTTCCGTTAGTGGTTTGTTTCAACTGTAATCAGACGGGCCATGTAAGGGCCAACTGTCCTAGAGCAGGGGTAGCTATTGGGGGTGGAGCACAGAGGGCGCCTGGGAATGCCCCATTACGCATCACTGATGGTCGAACTGGTCAGCCGGGGGCAGAAGCGGCTCGAGGTAGAGTTCATCAGTTGACGGTGGATGAGGCGCAAGCGACGCCTAAAGTGGTTACAGGTATATCCCTTTTGCTTTTCTTCTTGTCTTTCCGTTCCATGTCATGTATTTATTTGTGGTTCAGTTATACGTTAGGAACATTCCTAGTTAACTCGGTGCCTGCGGTTGTGATGTTTGATAGCGAGGCTACTCACTCTTTTGTGTCTCGCACTTTTAGCGAGGGTTTAGGTCGAGTTGTAGGACGATTGAGTCATCCTCTTGTTATCGAGGTGGCTGATGTTAGGACCTTGACGGTCATAGACGTGTTTCGCGGGTGTACCCTAGAGATCTCAGGAGTGCGGTTTCCCATTGACCTGATCCCGATCGCTATGCGGAAACTTTGTGTGATTGTGGGCATGGACTGGATGGATAAATTTGACGCGGAGATTGTTTGTCGTCACAAACAAGTGCGAATTCGAACCCCAAGCGGGGGAGAACTGTTAGTTCAGGGAGATTCGTCTAGGCAGACTACGGCCATATGTTCGGCTGCGAGAGCTCGGAGGTACCTCCAGCATAGTGGACAGGGATACTTGGCTTATGTGGTGGACACGCGAGTTGGGGAAGCGAAAGAGGCTGAATAAGCTTACGGTAAAGGATCGTTATCCTTTGCCAAGGATTGACGATCTTCTCGACCAGTTGCAGGAACTTCTTGAAGAGGAGTTCATAAGTCCAAGTTCTCGATTCACCCGGGAGCTACAAAGAGGTACAGAGAATTGTGTGGAGGTTGCTGGTGGCCCGGCATGAAGCGGGATGTTGCTAGATGGGTGGAGGCATGTATGACCTTTCGGAAGGTCAAAGCGGAACATCAACGGCCTCATGGGAAATTGCAACCGTTGGAAGTCCCGGTTTGGAAATGGGAAGAGATTACCATGGACTTCATAACGAGACTCCCGAGGACTCCCCGTGGGAACGATGCTATTTGGGTGATCGTTGACCGTCTGACCAAGAGTGCACACTTCTTGGCCATCAGGGAGAGCTCCTCGGCGGAGAGGCTTGCGGAAGTGTGTGATGGATGAGTCTGCAGTAGTACCACTCGAAGATATTCAGATCGGTGAGCGGCCTAATTATGTGGAAAAGCCAGTTGCTATTCTTGACAGGAGGACGAGAACCTCGCGGAACAAGGTTGTTGGGTTGGTGAAGGTTCAATGGAGACACCGAAAGGGTTCCGAGTGGACTTGGGAACCTGAATCGGAAATGCGAGAGAATTATCCGGAGCTGTTTGCGGGTGTAGACTTCGGGGACGAAGTCTAATTCAAGCGGGGGAGAGTTGTAAAGCCCGTGTCCCGATATGGTTTTTAAAAATTCCTAATGTATTTATTTTATAGTCGTTTAAAGCGAGTCTCTTTATCGGAAGTTGTCAAAGGGACCTCGAATGTGATGTATGGCAAACCTTACTCCCTTTTTACAATATTACGGAAATTCAGGGGCCATGAGTGTCAAAGTGATTGAGTTTAGGGGCCAAAGGTGGACAATGGATATTGTGTGCATATGGAACGGTTCCTCTTCACGTCGGTTTCCATGCATCACCATCAAACATTATTCTTTTTCTTGGTTTGTTTCATTTCACGTTTCCATGTGCCGAGAAGGAATCGTGAGTGTGAGAGCCGAGAGAGTTAGATAGTGAGAGAGAGAGTCCGTGAGATAGAGAGGGTCGGAGAAGAAGAGAGAGAGGGGAGTCGCCGGAGGGTTGTTCCAGTCGCCGGAGGTCGCTGCCGCCGCCACCAATCGCCGGAGAAGTCGAGGGAAAGGAGCAACATCGCAAGGTAAGTCATTCCCTCGCTTCATCTTGTTTTGTTCGTTTTTCCGGCGAGGCAACCACCGCCGTGCGCCGCCACTGTGGTGGCTGGGTGTCGGGTGGTGGTGGTGGTGTGACTAAGTTATGTGCATGCGGTAAGGTGATCGAGAGAGTAGGGAGTTCGCGGTGGTTTGCGGCTCGTTTTAGTTATTTTGTCGAAGGGCCGCCGCCGGCGACCACCACTGCCGGAGGTGGCAGTGGGTGGTGCGTGGCTGTGTTCCGTTAATGCCCATAGAGCCCTGTAAGTCGTGACTTAATCGATTAAGTCGATTCGTTAAAACCGTCGTTTTCTTTATAATCGTCATTTCATGTGAATAATCGTGCAGTCACTGTTTTTGCGACGGTCATAACTTTCTGCTCGTAACTCCGATTGATCCAAAATTGGTACCCACGATTCCAGTACGGGGTCGACCACGTTTTCCGTGTTTTAGCGGAAAACTGGTTCAGCCTCTAGCTAGGTGAAAAAGTGGTCGCAAGTTGGTGGTTTTGTCATTTTATGTGAAGGTCGATTTTCTGCCACTGTTTTGTCGTGGCCGTAACTTTTTACTCATAGCTCGGATTGAAATGAAATCGGTGGCCAAAATTCACTAATCGAGTCAGGAAAGTTTTTCGTGTTTTGCCGAAAGTCCGTTTAGGCCTGTAGCTGGGCCGTATGGGACTGTTTATACAGCCTGGTCCGAAAAACTTCCAGCTTTCTGTCCCTGTTTTGTTTTACGCATAACTGTTGCTTGGAATGTCGGTTTGGGATGGGACTGGTGCCAAAAGTTTCGTTTCGGAGTCTATTAAGTTTCCTCTGTTTTGTGGAAAGATCAATTCGGACCATATCTAGGGCGAAGTTGCCATGTTGTACTGAAAGGTCCGGGTGTTCGCTGTTCTGCGACGCGTTTTTGTAAAATCTATAGTAAATTATAGAAAAATCGTTAGGACGCGTGCGATACGTCCCTGAAACCGTAAGACTTAGAACTTCGTAATTATGAATTTTAATTTCTGTATTTATCAGTTTTAAGGGGGTAAAACAGGTCCCGAACAGACCCGTAATTTCTAATAAAAAGCCGGAATTTTAGTCGTTTGAAAACTAGTAAACGTGTTATGGGTCGGGACTCTCCTTTGACTTTTATTACGTATTTAGGTGGGAGAAAGTGAAGAAGATTGCCGTGTTGGTGTTGCGTTTCGTGAGCACGTTGCTTAGCCTTGAGGTGAGTTCTCTCACCGCGTAGTTAGGAATTTCATGTATGTCGTTATTTTGTGTTACGTGTGATTACGTGTATTTATGTGCTTACGTGAACTAGATGGGATGTGATAACTGGTTGTGATTTATTAGATTCGTATGTGGAATATATATTTGCATGTGTACACCTCGGTGGGACTGAGGGGCTCGGTGGGACCGAGGGCTTGGTGGGACTAAGCTAGTACAACAATTTTTACTCGGTGGGACCGAGGGCTCGGTGGGACTGAGCTTGTATTAATTACTCGGTGGGACCGAGGGCTCGGTGGGACTGAGCTTGTATTAATGTATTTTGTGTACTCGGTGGGACCGAGGTTCGTGCTTATATAATAATCATTATGTGGTTTGATATTCGTGATGATGGTGATGTTGCCTACTTGCGAGTAGGGGCGATATGCGTGGGGTTGCTACCTACGTGCGTGATTGAATTCACTAAGCGTTTAGCTTACCCTTTCCCAATGTGTTGTTATTTCAGGTGCGGGCGGCAGTCGGGCGTGACAGTACACACATGGAGCGCGGAGTGTCAAATATTATTAAACTTTCACTTTTGAACCCTTGAATTTAGTTATGAAATTTTCCGCTGCATAAACCTTGTTGATGGTTTGAAGTAACGACGTTAATTGTATTTAAGACGTGAATTATTAAATCATGGTTGTTTTAATGAAATGTATGTTTTAAAAATTTTAAATTTCCTTGTAATTTTTGGGACGTTACAGCAGTCTTCGCAGCATTTGAAGATTCAGCTTTGTCTTTCTTCACTTTGGTCAATTTCTTGACCTCAGCGGTAGGAGTCACCTTGACCTGAATTGCAACTGGTTTGGTCTTCTTGGACTTGGGTGCTATCTTCACCTTAGCTATCTTATCAGCTTTGGTGGTTGTGGGGCACTTACTTGCAATATGATCGGTAAGTCCACAGTGATAACATTTCCTATAACTAAAATTAGTTCTAGGACCACTTGAGTGCTGAGCTTTCAATTTGGAATTAGAAGTACCAGCACCAAGTACACTATTGGTTTTTGAAATAGGACGAACATTTAGTTCTTCAGATTTCTTACCAAGGACATCTACTCTGAGTCTAGGAGTAGGTCGCTGAACTGATCCAGAGGTCTGATTTCTAGAACCAGATGAATGAATCACTAAGGCTTTGGAAGCATTCAGCTTAGGTACCAAGGTACCCTTCTGAGGATTTTGATAAATAACAATTCCTTTACCTTTGTCTTTTGAGACAGAGGTAGGTTTTGAATAAACCATTTTCTCCTTACCTTTTGAGGAGGTAGGAGTTTCCTCAGGGATTGGTGTAACCGACGAGGAGTACTGAGATGATGAAGTGTCAGCGACTGAGGATACGAACGTTCCAAATTTAAGCATTGAACGTTCAGTGGTTGGTTTTGGAGTATCATATTTATAACCCAAACCACGTTTATCACTCAGAGGAATCTGAGCCTTAATTATCTCAGTGATCTTTGTTGAAGAATTACACCATCCTTCAACAGTAGCTTGTTCAGCTTTTAATGCAGCGATAGCTTCTGCTCGTTCGATTTTGACTAGCTGATTTAAATAGACTTGATCTTTAAAATCATCTTCAATTTTAGAAAGCTTTTCTATTTGAAGGTGGCAGTTTTTAAGCTTTTCAGCGAGATCAAGATTTTGGTTTTCAACCACAGCTTTGCCGTTCATGGCTTCGTATAAACTTCTAGTCAGAAGATCGATTTTACGGAGACTATCAGCTTCATCAATATTTGCAATATTGGTAAAGAAAGAAGGTGATACCTGAATGGCAGATGTTGAAGTGGAGGGAATGTCTGAACTTTCTTCCTCTTCTTCAATCTTGGCCATGAGACATTGATTTGCTTCATCATCTTCAGAATCAGATGATGAGGTTTCTTCATCAGAAGCAGCCCAATCATAGTCAGCCATCAGGCCTTTTCCTTTCTTCTTAAAGCTTTTCAGCTTTGCATACTTCTCCTTCAGCTTTGAGTATTTGTCATCTTTATTCCTTGGAACAAATGATTTCTTTGTAAAAGCTGAAGGTCTTATGATTTTCTTTGACCTGCACTCATTAGCGAAATGACCTGTCTTTTCGCAGTTGAAACAAGTAGCAGTAGCCTTATCAACAAAAGCTGATGATTTAGGCTTGTCAATTATGGAAAGAGGTTGTTCTTTCTAAACATTTTCTTCTTGGCGAATCTCCTGAACTTTTTAGTTAGGAGAGCCAAGGATTCATCATCATCTGAAGAATCAGAATCTGATGATCTTTTAGAGTTACTTCCTAACTCAGTGATAGTGACCGAGGGTCGCTGAGTAGAAGGTTCCTCTGAGAGTAAAGCAACAGGAGTGCTTTTGGAATCTTTTACAAGATTCTTCTTAAGATGGCTAGATTGCTCATGATTCAGCAATGTACCATATAAGGTTGAAAGGGTCATTGATTTAAGATCCTTTGACAGCTTGAGACACATGGAATAATTGTCCCAGCTTTCAGGTAAACATTCTAGAAACTTTGTCAGCACTTCAAAGTTAGAATATTCCTTACCAACAGTTTTTAGATCTATAATTAAGCAATTAAAACGTTGGTGAACTTCAGAGAGAGTTTCATTCTTACCAGAAATGAAGCTTTCGTATTGTCTTACCAGGTTGATCTTTCTTGAGTCCTGGACTTCAGACGTTCCTTCATACTGAACACATATTGTGTCCCACATGGCTTTTGATGACTTCAGGTTCATGACGGAATGGTAGACTTCGTCAGGAAGGGCCATGGATAGTATGGATCTGGCTTTTGTATCTATAGCCACTTTCTTCTTATCTTCATCGGTCCACATGTGTATTTCCTTTGGAACCAGCCTTTCAGGAATAGAAGCTCTAGTTGCAGTGGCTGGAACTAAAGGATCAATTGTTACAGGGATGTGTGGGCCGTTTTCAAGATAGTAGGTCATAGTAGGGTCTACACCTTCTAAGAAGAGCATCATCCTATTTTTCCATAAGTTGAAGTTATCTCTGGAAAATCTAGGGGGTTTTGCAAGAGAACCATTGTCTATATAGTGTGTGTTTGTGTTGGCCATTTTCAGATAATAGCAAGGAAGAGAAATATCTTAGATTAGATCTTGTTTATGAGATTAAACAAATCCGCTCTGATACCACTTGTTGGTCCCGAAGGCCTATACAAGTTTGTAGAGGGGGGGGGGTTGAATACAAACACACTATTTTACTTTTCTAAATTGTTTATTGATAAATCATTAACAATTTACAGCTTGTTGCGGAAACAAGATTAAGGATAAACCTAAATCTAAACAAGTTGGAACACTAAGGTTTCTTGCACTAAGAAAGATAAGGAGATTACTAATAAAATCCTATCTTGAGAGAGATTTGAACTTGTCCAGAGTTAGCAAGTTACTTCAAATGAAGTGAGTTCATCTCTTTATATACTGCATGCATTTAATGCAAGTCAGTATATACTTTACACGTGTCATCAGCTGGTTGGTTGCATGTCATTGACCTTGGTTGACAACCTTAGTAGCCGTAAGGATGAACAGTGTAGTATCAGAGTGGTTGTACGATTTCAGATATTCGGAGGTTCTTTTCTGACAATTCGTACGGAGGCGTGCAAGGATGGTTAAGACAAAAGTACTTTGTACGGAGGACTTCATGATCAGTTTTCGTTGATTCAGCGATTATCATTTACTATTCAGCAGATGATAAAGTTCAGCGATAGCTGAAGTCTTGTACTTGATACTTCACGTTGAGTGGACAAATCTGAGTCTTCGCTGATCCGCATCAGTTCATTAGGAGACTTGTCGCTGGTTCTTGAGCTTGATCTTCGACTTCAGCGTAGAACCTTTGTTGACGTGAAACTTGTCTTCAGGGATCATAAGTAAACAACTAACTTATCAGCGATCACCATAAGGACTGAACAGGCTCAGAGCTTTATGGTGAACAGTTTCGCTGAATGTTTATTTTTAAAGAGCGAGAGTTCCTATCAGCGGTACTGTAAGATCTTAGTACTTATCAGCGATAGTGAAACTCTGATACATATTGTTTACTTACAATTTTCACTAAGTATTTAAGAGAGGGTCATTATCAAATCACTGAGGGTTTGGATCAACATGTATAAAGGAAGCCAACGAAGGAAAAGTTTATAGACTCATGAAAGCACTCTATGGACTAAGACAAGCTCCACGAGCATGGTACACCAAGTTAGATAACACGTTAAATACACTTGGTTTTAAGAAATGCGCATTAGAACAAGCAATCTATACAAGAATAAACAACACATCAACACTGTTGATCGGAGTATACGTTGATGACCTAATAGTTACCGGATCATCAAAGAAAGATATTGAAGCTTTCAAGGATCAAATGAAGAAGAAGTTTGACATGAGTGATCTAGGGTTACTTGCTTATTATCTTGGCATTGAGGTTACACAAAAAGAGGGCGAAATCTCAATAAAGCAAACCGGTTACGCAAACAAGATACTCACAGACACAGGGCTGTTAGATTGCAATGAAGCAAAGATACCTATGGAACCAGGTCTCAAACTTACAAAAGAAACTAAAGAAAAATCCGTAGACGCCACTGAATATCGAAGTCTAATTGGATGTTTGCGATATCTTCTACACACAAGACCCGACTTAAGTTTCTCAGTTGGATTACTAAGTTGCTTCATGCAAGAACCACAAGAACAGCACATGAAAGCAATCAAGCAAGTACTGCGTTATATCAAAGGTACAAAAGATTATGGTATAACTTATGGGCATGAAGGAGGAAACAAGATACAAGGCTACAGCGACAGCAGTTATGGTGTTAACACACAAGAAGGAAGAGGCACAACTGGAATAGTTTTCTACTATGGAAACTCACCTATTAGCTGGAGCACTCAGAAACAAGGAACAATAGCTTTATCATCATGCGAATCGGAGTTTATTGCAGCAACAGCAGCAGCAACACAAGCACTTTGGTTAAAAAGGCTTCTCAACAAAATTACAGATACAAAGGAAGAGAAGATCATGATCTATGTTGACAACAAATCAGCAATAGCTCTTATGAAGAATCCAGTGTTTCACGGAAGAAGCAAACACATTGATACAAAGTATCACTTTATACGAGAATGTGTCGAGAAAGAAGACTTAGCAGTAGAACACATCAGCGGAGAACTACAACGGGCTGACATCTTGACAAAGCCACTACCAAGGATGAGATTTGTCACTATGAGACAACTACTTGGAGTTAAAGACATCCTTCAACATAATCGAGATTAAGGGGGTGAATGTTAGATTAATCTCAATTATGTTTAAATAGTATGTAAATATACATATATATAGTTTATGTATAGGTAGTTATTTATGGAAAGGTGTGATTGTTCATAAAACAACACAACCCTTAGTGAACCATTGCGATGGTTCAAAGGCACCCGTTCGGTGTCTATAAATAGGTTTGATCATGTACATTTCAAAGCGTGATTTTTCTCAGAATTATCTATAAACTTTGGTTATTGTCATTGTCTTGATCCAACATTTTGACATCAATACGTCAATACTCAGTGAAAAGTTTCAATATTTCTCATGAAGTGGTATAAGTCATCAGTATGACATCGACCTTTTTAACTTTATACTCGGTGAAAAGGTTACATATTCTCATGAAATGGTACAAGATATAAGGTTTCATTTGGTTGGTTTTTCATTAAGTCGTGTATGGATAAAAAAATTTGTATGGGTTAACTTGATTGTATAGATTAGGAAGGTTTCTGTTTGGGAGTGTTTTTTTCATATATAGAAGTAAAGTGTTTTTTTCATATATAGAAGTAAAGTGTTTTTTAACTGGAAGGGGCAGGTTTAGAAAAACTTGGCTTTCTGTATAAAGTTGTCTCCTATAAGCTTACTGAATAAGTCACTTTCTATATCATTAAGCCACTACCAAACAGCCATGTATAGCTGACCGAATAAGTTGTGATCTTATTAAGCACATTGAGCTTATACAAACAGGTTCTAGCTCATGAGTATGAACATTGACCTTTTTAGGGAAGGTCGAGAACTCGGAGGCATAATTTCATCACAATAAACATGAGCACTGAGACATCTAATAGAAAATTACTAATTTGTTCAAACAAAGCATCCAAACTATCACTACACTCTACATATTATGTTTCTAGGTTTGAACCAAGCATGAAAACAAACAGATTAATGGGTGTTAATCACAAAATAAGAACATAATGGATGTAATTCGTATTCCCAAATGAACCCAATTTCCAATAGATGAACAAAAGGAACCACAGGGTTATTAGAAACATTGAGAAGGATATTGGGTGCAAAATAAAAATGGAGGAGAAATTTACAATTGTTAGTGGCAAGGATGGATATCCAAGAAACTAAACGGAAGTCGAAATTAGAACAAAACACCAAAATCAAAATCATCAAAATCAAGAACGCAAACCCTACTATATCGATCGGAAACATAACACCAAAATCAAAATCAAAATCAAGAACACCAACCTGCATCATAGCCAAGAAACTAAACGGAAGTCAAATTTAGACCTAATTTACAGGAAAGCGGTTGTACCTGATTAGTGACTATCGTTGGCTTCCTGGATATCAACGAAAAAAATAAATGCCATCTCCCTCTTGACTGCGGTGGACACGATCAAAATTATCTCTCAACCCAACTCTTGATATATATGTAGATGGCGTGGAAGAAGAAGAAAAGTACCGAAAGGTATGGTCGGTAGAAGATGGGTATGGCCGGAGATGGTGATGTCGTGAAGAAAGGATATGGCTTTAATGAAGAAAGGGTATGGCTCGGTCGTTCAAGAGTACAATGAACAGTAACAAGTTTTTTGATTTATCTAGCAATGCTTTGAAGGTTTGTACATCATGCACAAACACTTGTAATTAAGAGAGTTTTTTTTTACATTTTTACGATATTTAGTTTTCTTATTTGAACCCATATAATTAATCGTAACGTTGGTTCACATATGCATCTTCAAATAGATTTTTTTTTAAATTTTAATTCAATGACTCACATATGAACCTTCCACTAACCTTTCAAACCTACCTTCTCACGATATTTAGTCGTCTTCTTTAAACCAACCCCTATTCCTAATTAAGCACGCAGTCTTGCAATTAAGCACCAAGTCATGCAATTTTGACATATCATTTACGTGATAATCGCACAGTTCAATTGAAAAGGATGATACTTGGCTAACAGTCAATTTCGGATTATACCTTTCAAAATTGTAACATCATGAACCATGTCAAGAGGATATGTCCTTGCCCAAGAGCATTTGTCATTATTAGTTTTTCACGTTGTTGCAATCTTTTTGGTGGAGACCGAGTTACATGCGTGCTAAAACTATAGATCGTATGAAATCAGTAATTAAAAAACATACAATTTCATATAGTTATAAAAATCTTACAAATTAAAACAAGAGATATGTTTATAATGACAAAGTGAGAAGAATATCAAAGAGTCATTTTTTTAATTGGCAAATTCTAAAACTAAATAGCAGCTTTGGATTTTGTAAAATTAGATGCGTCTTTATTGATCGAGGTGGGTTTACACGCCCAAGCGCAAGTAAAATCTGTTAAAAAACCAAGATTTAACATCAACGTGTTGCCATGTTTTTTATTTTTCTTATCAAAACTCGTAAAGAGAAATAAATGATTGATAGTGTAGATTTTTTGCTTTTTAAACTCATTTTATTGAATCAATTCACAGCCACATCTAAATGCTAGTGCAATATTTAGTTAGTCTAGTGGTTTCTTACTTTCTCATATGAATTTAGGGGCGCGTTTTGTAAATTATTAAACTACACTATCAAAACCCTTAAACCTTGCACAATTCTTTCACTTACCAACCTCACTCTCGCCCCTCCAGCTCCGTCCCATCCCGTCCGTCCTATCTTACCCAATCCCGTTTGTGTATCAAATGCACCCTTTGTTGGAACTTAGTTGAGATGTGAGAAAACTAGTCCCACATAAGAGCCAAGGCAATGTCTACACCACTTAATAAACTCAAACAATTGAGCATTAAATGAATCATTTAATTGCTTGGCTTGGAGTGTGGTGTTCTTGGTGGACTCTCTTTGACATGAATATACATATTTAATGTCAAAGATTGGGCCTTGGGCCTTGGGTCTCGATGGGGTCGAGATTCAACGTTTGAAGAACGAGTGTGGTTGTGTGTGCAGTGGCTGGCGCGGATGACGGCGCGAGAAGTCGCGCAGAACACTGGAGGATTCGAGGAACAGTGCTCGGGGCGACTTGAGCCGTGCCAAGAGGCGCGCAGGCCTCTGTTGGATTTGGCATACAGTCCTGACCCGCGTCGGCGGCCGCGCGGCTGTCTGGCGGTTTCTTTCGGTTGGCAACAGAAATCTATAAATACCACACCATTCTCATTCGTTTTGGATCAGATTTTTACGATTTTTCTGGATATTTCCTGGGTTTCTCTCCTTCTCGTTCTTCGCCAAACATATGATGATTCGATAGATTCAAGTGTAAACTTGAATTCGATTGTTGTATCCTCGGGACAAACGCCAATACCACCGGCGAATTTTTGTCTTAGGACACTGCTTCGGTGCAGGCCTCAATCGACACGTTATCTTCGATTATCTACGGAATTCAAGTAAGGTTTACGTTTATTGTCGTTTTGGTATTGGAATTGTGATTGTAAAAGATTTGTTCTATACAAATTTCTGTCCATTTCTTTGTTATTGATATACAAAATCTATTATATGATTGATTACTCCTAACACCCTTAATGTCCTTGTGTTCTTCATTATATGTTATTTACTTCGAATTTTCTATACTCCATTTCTTTCTTCTTTTTTCGTAGGAACTCTTGGAGCTGCAAGCTGTATTAATAGCCTCATTTTCCCACTGAATCTTGTAAGCTTTGCATTTGATTTGCTAATATATATATATATATATATAGAGAGAGAGAGAGAGGCGGGTTCAAACGAGGAGCGTAACAATTTAAGAAAACGCGAGGAGCACCGCCCATGTACAAAATCACATGTGATTCACAGTACAAACCGCGGGACAAACCGCGTGGGTCCGAATTTTAATCACATATGATTTTGTATGTGAATCACATGTGATTTTGTACATGGGCGGTGCTCCTCGCGTTTCTCGTAAATTGTTACGCTCCTCGTTTGAACCTTTCTCTCTCTCTCTCTCTCTCTCTCTCTCTATATATATATATATATATATATATATATATATATATATATATATATATATAGGGGTGGGTTCAAATGAAAACTAATTTTCAATTGTGCACATGAGGACGGATCTTGGCTACCATTTCAATCTCACGCCTACCATATTTGACTTTTTATTTTATTTTATAATTAAATTTTTTTATTAAAAGTCTTGGGGTATTCTTGCTATTTGTATTTTGTTGAGGCGTTTTAATTGCCAATTTTCTATAAATAAGGGTTTGATTTGAAACTTGGGGTATAAAAAGTAAAAACCCACACCACCGCCTCATTTCTTTCCCATGTGATTTATCTTCCAAAATCTTCTTTGTTTTTGTGTGTGCTACGCGGGAGATTCTCCAGCAAAAGAGAATTGAATCTCAACAAGTTTTGGTGTGATTGTTGTTTCCTTTTCATTCTGCAGGTATAACCTTCTCCCTTTAATTCTTTCATCATAAATTTATCATCAAGTTTTTTTTTTTTTTTTGAAAGGGTGTCCTAGGCTATGCCTAATTGGTGATTATTATTTTGGTAAAAGTTTTAGATATGGTTTTTAAGATGGGATTACATTTTGGTTAGACGGTCGAGCAATCTGGATGCTCCAAAGTCGGCAACAAATTCTTCCATTTCTGAGTTCAAGAGAATGTTGCTGCTTGATATGTCTCGATGAATGATAGGTGGGTAGCAATCATGATGCATATATGCCAAAGCATGGGCTATGTCTTTCACAATTTTCACCCTCGTGTTCCAATCAAGTTTTACAGCTTCAACGTCTTTAAGTGCGCAACAGAGGCTCCCATTTTCCATGTATTCATATACAAGGAAGTTGAATTTGGTATGCAAACAAAACCATAGAGTTTAACTATGTCTTTGTGCCATAGGTTGGTTAACACTTGGATCTCATTCCTGAAACTTTTGTCCAATGTCGGTTGCTTGGCTTCATACCTATGGAGTTTGTTCAGAGCAAATATTTTTACACTCGACAGTTTTGCTTCATAAACACTACCATAACCACCGGTTCCAATGCAATATTTTAGGTCAAAATCCTACGTTGCCTCGATGAATTCTTGGTATGCAATTGCTCCATCATACTCCAATATCATGCCCACATCTCCATGTCTTTTGATTTTTTGTTGGCTTTTCTTTTTGGTAGTCTTGTGAAGATGGTAACACGCATAGCCAAGAACTAAGAAGCAAAATCCAAAAATGATGGGAAGAAAATTTTCCAAATAGAGGACGTACAAGTTTTTTTCTTCGATGGCCCGGAGGACTTTCCGAAATATATAGTTTCAGTGATCACATGGTTCACAGATAGATTTACGAACGTTGGACCTATGATTAACAGAAAAGCAGGTATTACTCCAACTAACTTGTTACTACTAAGGGCCAAGTACACTAAAGCAGAGCGAAACCTAAGTTCCCTTGGGATCCAGTCATTAGATTATTAGCTAGAGAGGTCTAGATTCGGGAGGCGACATGGTATTGGAATTATTATGTTTTCCGAAAGCTGGTTTGATGAAAAATCAAGGTAAGAAAGGCTTGAAAATTTTCCCAAATAAGGAGGAATTGCACCCATAAGGTCATTACACTACTAGATGGAAACCTTTTACCAAGTTCCCTGGGAAATCCGTCGCTAAAGGGTCACTTCCTCATAAATTCGTCACAAATAGTTGGTAGGTGAGGCGATGGTGGGTAATGCAAATTAGTGACGAATTACCCAAGGCCATGATTCGGCAACAGATTACCCAGGGCCTAATTTAAGGACGGATTACCTAGGGCCTAATTTAGAGATGGATTACGCAGGGCCTAATTTAGCAAAAAATTACATAGGTAAACTTTTGAAAATTTAAAAAAAAATAAAATGTAGTATTTTCCTGTATTTTAGTGCATGTCGAATAACAAAATTTACGAATTCTTTGTACACCAAAAAAGGTTTGTTCATTAGTATCAACTAGCTAGGAGGGGGAGGGGTAGTGAATTTTCGGGCAAAAGCCTCGAAATCCAACCGCAGCCGCTTCTCTGGAGCTATTCGTGCATCATGTTCCGCCTTCAACCGCGACTCAAGGTCGGCCTCTCGTGTTGCCCGCTCCCGATCTTGTGTCGCTCACTCCTTCCGTGCGAGTTGGTCCTCCTCCATTTTCTTTATTTTTTCTTGCAATTCAAGTGCCTGAAAAGTATTACACATTTGACATACATGTCAGCAATCATGTACAAGTATTTGATCTCTTTCTTAGCTAAACTTTTCAAACGGTTATAAATGTTTCATGTCTAACATCCCTTTCTCAAACCTTTGAAATATGCTTACATCAGTTGTGTATTCGTAAACTTCTCAAAGGATATTGACACTAAGGTTCTATCATTCTATCCTCATATCATGTGTGAATTCCTATACATTTTGAATGGCATGTAATGTAACCTATAAATCAAAATCACAATTCTGGTTGCATACAACTTTGGTCTCTCTTTTTGTTGACTGTAACTAATATGATACTAATATACTTGAAACACTTGCAATCAAACAAACAAACCAGTGGGATCCAAAATTCATTTTAAAACATAAATCTACTTAAAATAGGGTACCATAAACAACGAAATTAAATTTACAAAAACATACAAAATAATCAATTTAAGCGAAAATCCATATATACAATGAGTAAAGCATATGAGCTAATTTGCATGATTGAGATTCAGAATGGGAAAGATTCTCAATATTTTGAGAAATAGTGGAGCAGAAAACCTTTTGGAGATTCAAAAACCCTAGGCTTATTTCCCAGCGACACTGTGGAAGAGCTACCTAAGTGATTCATCCAAAATTAATCAAATTCAAATGTTCTTCACACCAAGTTATTGATTTCAAATAAGAGGAAAACATCAATTTAACTCGAATCAATTATTGCCCTAGATTATTGCTTCCTAAAACAAAGCATTGCATCAGATCAACATAATGAAACGAAGCCCTAAATCTTGCCTTATTGTGCATCAGGATGAGCGGAATGGCTACAACTAAGAGAAGCATTGAAGCAATTGCACAGATTAAAATCGAGAAGCTGAGTTAGCTAGGGGAAGAGAACCGTACCTGAGGTCGCCGGTTGTTGTGTGAGGCGGAGTACAGATCGGAGAATCAGGACGAAGGAGGGGTAACTAAAACGTTCTCTTATTAAAATACAGTAGGGCCTAGTTTTAGGGGTGTTTGGGATTGCTTATTTAAAACAACTTATGTTTCGTTTTATAAAAGTTTGTCAACTTATCACATGTCAAATTGGAGTTTTAGATAAAAAGTAAATTAAGTTTCAAAGCTAATAAGTTGTTTTCAATAAGTTAGAATCATTTGACTTATCAAAAAGTGTTTATCATCGGTTTGGCACCGCTATAAGCACTTTTCTTTTTCCCCATCCAAACACTCAAAAGTGCTTATCACCGGTATGACACCGGAATAAGTCAAAACACCCTTAAAATAAGCAATCCCAAACACCCCCTTAAACTAACCTCGACCCAATTTCAAAAGAGAAACATGGCTCTAACTTACATTAAATTAATTTCAGCCCAGTTTAGACGAGCCACTCGGTAATCCCTAGGTAATTACCTAGAGATTACCTACAATCCTTTGCTAAAACCTCATTTTTTAATGATATTTACCTAAATATTACTTACGAACCTTTAAAAACATTTGGATTTTGTCGGAACCATTGGTATTCTGTGGGTGATCCGTTGTTAATCACCAACGGAAATTCCCTGGGTGATTTTTCCTAGGTGAAATTCATTTGTTAATCAAATCCATGTCATCATCAAATCCTACCGGAAAAGGGGGGATCACGAGAAGTGGGGTAATTTATAGAGTTTTTCGACGGTTAACGGGCGACCTATTAATAATAAATAAAAATTATGAATTGAAAAGGATGTCGGAAAACCGTCGGTAACTAATATTATTTTCTAACGATTTTCCAACGACCTATTAAAAATAATCAAAATTTAAAAAATTAAAAGGAAACGGTCGAAAACCATCGGTAATTGATAAAATTTCCGACGGTTTTCCGACGAGCTATTAAAAATAAGTAAAAATATATAAAATAGAAATGGCCGCCGAAAACCGTCGAAATGGTCAAATTTTTCGACAGTTTACCGACGGCCTATTAAAAAAAATTACTATCCCGTCGATATGTCGTCGCTTAGCCATCAGTAACTACGCACCGCCTGTTTTGCAGTCGGTAAGAGCAGTCGGTAATGGCCAATATTCTAGTAGTGAAACAAATTTATCTGTAAAGTGCACTTTGTGATCCTCACATAACATCAAAGTAGGAGTGGAAATGTGAAACAACACATGGTTAGTGATTCTCGACCTTTTTGTAGTGCTCATTTGATTATGCCCATGTATATAAAGTATATATAAAGAGAGAATCAAACGAGAACAATGTCAAAATAAGAAAATACAAGAACAATCCAATCACATGTGATTTTGTACTGAAACCTGATTAATTACAGAACATAATCGACGCAAGGGGTGTGCGGGCGACTTGGCCGTGAATCGTGTGTAAAACACATGGGATTTAGTGTAAAATCACATGTGATCCGGCTGTTCTCATGTTGTCTTAGAAGTTACAGTTTTCATTTAAACCTGACTTTTTTTTCTCTCTCTCTCTCTTTATATATATCTATCTATATAAGGCCATCCGTACTCGAGCGGGCTCGGGCTCGGGTTCACGCCAGGTGGCTGGGCGGGTAGGCGGGTAAGGGGTACGGGAGGCGCGGGTTCAAGCGGGTTAGGCCAGCGGGTTCGGCCTTCGGGTTCCCCACCCCGCTCATACCCGAAGCTTTTTCCATTAGATGAGGTGGCATGTGGGTTCAAGAGGTTCAAAAGATTGGGGTACGGGATTTGTGGGTTCAAAAAGGTTCAAGAGGGTTCAAAGTGGAAAGCTGATGTGGCGCTGAGGGTTCAAAAGGTTTGAACCTGGGTACGGATGGCCTAATAGTATAAGAAATGAGGGTGTCCTTCTGTCCTTAGGTTGGCGCGTTAGACATCACGCAGGGCACGTGAGGGTAGCAGCATATAATGTTTAATTCCGGTATGTGCGCGTGCAACAGCTCCACCGCTATCCATCGACGAACCTGGTCGTCAGCATCCCTCTCCCTCGGATCTCACTTTACCCCCATCGAAGCACTTGCAGATGTTTCTTCAATCACTAATGTTCCTCTATTGTCTTCGATCACCACCATGGATATGTGTCTTTGATCCACCAACCCCCTCTGAATTACCCACCATGAACCGTCTTTGCTCCAGGTCCATCGAAGGTCTACTTCCACCAAAGAAGATTACATATTGAACATATATATCTCAAGGCATTAATTCATCAAAGATTGAGGGTTCCAGGTTTAATTCTTTTGGTTGAATCAGATGCAAGGTCATCTACAATCTCAAGGGCTTAATTTATAGCTCCATCTCTCAAAATGTGAGAATCTCTCCCATCCTGAATCTCAATCTCCCAAGGTTAGCTCATATTCTTTACTTATTTTCTGATTTTATATGGCTTTTTGATTAAATTGATTGTTTCAACTTTCAATGTTTTACCTGGGCTTTGTTCTTAAGATGAAAATTGATTAGGACAGGCTCTCTTCTCTGTTGCTTCCCTCCTTTTCATGTGCATGTGCGTCTTCTTTCTTGTAATTCTCTCTCTTTGCCCTAAATTCGATTTTGTGTTTTCTAATCTCTTCTTATAGTTATTTACCTTCTAAATTGTCAATTTGGTTGTTACAGTAGTCAGATTATGAATCTAATTGGTATTAGGAAAAGCTATACCAGATGATCATAAAATTGATCCCTGTCTTTTTCTTTCTAATTAACCAATGGGATACGTTCTGTGATTGGCATAACTGAAAAGGCGTATTAGCGGTTGGTAATCTTCATGTTAGGATCACAAAGTTCCAAATTAAGCACAATTTTACACAACCTGTAAGCGAAATTGTATCTTTTGAATTCTGTATCTTTTGATTGTGAGAAGTGTGTGTAAGTTTTGCGGTATATAATTATATACCGCAAAATGTGAGAGGGTTATTTCATTTTGAGGAAATTGATTTTGTGAGAAGTTAAGCTGCTTAAGGATTTAAGGCCAACTTTGCAATACTTACGATAACTGGTTTCCTATTTTCTTTTCAGCTTCTTGGTTACAATAGAAGGCTTAACGATTCCATGGAGTTTGACACTAGCAATGGTCGATGCATTCTCTGTTTTTGTAAAACGCCCATCTCGTCAAGTGCAAATAGTGTCTATCATAGTTATAGGAGACTGGATATGCTTTTACCTATTATATTTCCCGCTTACCTGTTATATTTTCTATCTTATTGCCCCTCTCTCTCTCTCTCTGATGCTAACTAATAAAATATGATGACAGGTTCTATCGTTCCTGTCACTAGCAGAAGCATGCTCGACGGCCAGTGTCGCTGATTTCATGATTACGGAAGCCGGTAATGTTTTCGCTATTGGCACTAGGTTAAAGTTTCCTTAATACATAATAGGAGTGAAAAATGATACGGGTATGATGAAAATTGAGACTTACTTTTAGCAAGTTGCGTTGTCTTTTATTCTTGACCATTGAAATCCATAAAACAAACGACTGACAGCACCCCGAAAGGAATACAAGGCAATTCATCTCCAAGAACGGCCCTGGCCCATGGCTATGATGGCAATGGCCATGGGCAGCAAGGGCCATGAGGGCATCATAAGCTTGAGTCTTCCTTAGGCCCAGGTACTAGGTTAAGTTGGGCTCCCCAAAAAAGCGAGGTGTAGAGTTCATCTGCCCTAAATCGATTTCAAGATCTCATCTCGCCTTTCATCAGTCATCAATTTGTCTCTCAGTCGATCTCGCCACTAGCAGGTTAGTCCTTAAAGTGATTTTCTCCTAGTTCAGTAATTCCTAAATCCTAAATCGAGCTGCTGGCTTGCCTTGCCCTAAAGCCCTACGTCAGTAAGTGCTTAATCGATTTGTCCATCTGTTCTTCGATCATGAATCGATCTACCCTAAGTCCCTAAGTCCCTAAGTCGATTTGTTCATCTGTTATACGATCGTAAATCGATCTTCCTTAAGGCCTTAAATCGATTTATTCATATGTAACATCTAATTTACATTTTAAGTCACTAAGCACTAAGTGTTCTCAGTTCATAATCACTTGTGAATCACTTCAATTCGTTTCTGGAACTTGAATATCATAAATACAAAATCTGCATCTATATTTTATGCTAGAATCGATTATCATACACTCTGTATCTTTATTGCTTAGATGATAATTGGTAAAAAGAAGTAGAAATATCAAATATCTAGAGAACTATGAATTAGAAATTACATTAATTATGTTTTATCATTCAAAAAGTTACTAATGGACGGATGAAATTCATTGGATCAACATTTGTCAATCCCCATCTTTAGCCTGCAAGGCTGCAAATAAGTGAACAGACATTGTGAATGTGGTGGTAGCTTAGTCATAAACAATCTCTTCACCAGTCTTTATCTTCACCTAAGCTAAGCTTTCTTGGCCATGAATTTTAAAATAGTTTAATTTATAGATACAATAACAATATTGAGGAAAGAAAGAAGGAATTAAACTCACTGTTTGCCTTCCAACGAAATTGTTTGTGGTGTAAAGGTATGGGTTATTACCCCCCCATCTGCTATCCTCAACTTCTACATTTTTTCTTCTAAATTAAATTGCTACGACGACTGCAACTAATTCAAGTTTTCAATAAATATTCATAGCACACATAGAGAGGCATATGCATAGTTGCACACTCTACAAAAATTAATAGTTACAATACATTGTTTGCGACTCGTATGTGGGTTGATCATGTTGCATGCCTTGGTGCTGTTCAAAAAAAATGTTGCATGCCTTGGGCGAGAACTGAGAAGGTAACTAACTGGCAAAGTCGCTTACTAGTTGGTTTTTTGTCCCCTTGTTGTATGATGTTTATTATATTTAATAAAAAATCGGCGTGAAGGTGAGCCGCCTAACTTGACCAGGTTCATAAAGGGGCATTTTTTTAGGTTCTTGCCATGGGCATCCGAAACCTCAGGACCGGCCCTGTTCATCTCTAGCAGCATATAACTGCTACAAGAAATAGGAGTTTTTAGAGATGGAAGCTTTAGAGAAGGATTTGGTGGTGTATCTAAAGATAGCCATTAGAGAAGTTATTGGTCCAAAAAGTGAAAAACGTATCTAAAGATATGACGACTTTCAGAGACGATTTCTAAGGCAATTATATGCTATCAAAACCTCTCTAAAGGTTTTAGAGACAGCTTTTTAAATAAGCTTCTGTAAAAGTCAAAACCAAGATTTAAGTTACGGTTTACCAAAGATTCTTTAAACGCGACAATTTTTTTTTCTATTTTAAAAATAAATAATGGGTTTTAGTTATGCTTTGAATATGTTTGCTTTGAGTAAACTATTGAATTATTAAGTCACATAACCAATCAGATTGCCAATCACTTGGTGGCTGTTGTAAAAAACATAACAAACATGCTACTCTCAAAGCCCACAATGTAAAGAATTATCTATGGGTATTTGTCAATGCACTCATTGACAATCCTGCTTTTGATTCACAAACAAAGGAGACTTTGACGATTAAACAAAGCAGTTTTGGGTCCACGTGTGAACTCACACCGGAATTCTTGAAGAAAGGTATGCATTCATTTTCAATGCCAGAATCAGGAAATTAATGCTTTTTATTTTGTCTAAGTGGGCTTTATGTACTTTGTTATTTGTTATGCAGTGGCTAAATCTGATGTGCTGAAAAGAATTGTCTCCTGGGTACAGTTTAAACAGCAGAATGACCTCAAGAAAACCGATGGTAACAAGAGGGGAAAACTCAACATTCCTAAACTTGAAGAGGCTAATTTTGCGGCTACAAGTAATTCCGATAATTGTACCTTGATACTGACAGGAGATTCAGCCAAAGCTCTTGCAGTAAGTTGGTCTTGTTTTTCATTAAGCACCCACATGCAAGCATGATCACTTTCATATGTATATTTGTTAGGAGAAAAACATTGTATAATATAAATGAAATTTGTTTGCAGATGTCTGGATTATCTGTTGTGGGGCAAGATTATTATGGTGTGTTTCCATTGACGGGTAAATTGCTGAATGTGAGGGAAGCCAGCCCTAAACAGTTGCAGGAGAATGCTGAAATTCAGAACATCAAGAAGATTCTTGGGCTCCGGCAGGCTAAAGTTTATGATAATGTGAAGTCCCTGAGATATGGGCATTTGATGATAATGGTTGATCAGGTGATGTACCATCCTTTCATTTTAATGTTAAATAATATCTGGTATTTCCATGTCATTCTGCTGATACAACATAATTTGTGGCTGTGTAGGATCATGATGGTTCACACATCAAAGGGTTATTGATTAACTTTCTTCACACATTTTGGCCGTCTTTGCTAAAAGTGCCAGACTTTGTGCTTGAGTTCATTAAGCCAATTGTTAAGGCTACTAACAAGAGGACTAAGGAAGTGTTATCGTTTTATACGATGCCTGAGTATGAGGCGTGGAAGGAAAATCTGGGGCACAGAGCAGAGAATACAAAATAAAGTACTATAAGGTTTGTTTATGAAAGTTATGAATAACAAATTTTCCCACATTTTTGCTATTTGCAACTAAAATTTCAATACTTCACAGGGGCTGTGAACAAGTAATGGTAAAGACGGGGCAGAATACTTTGCTGATCTTGATAAGCATAAGAAGGATTTTGTTTGGGCTGATGATGCAGATGGTGATGCAATTGAGCTGGCGTTTAGTAAGAAGAAAATTGAGGCTTCGGGCACTTCAGTTTTGTTTATATGTATTCGCCCAAAAATGGATAAAGCCTACATCCAGTGGACGCTACACAATGTCTTTTGTTAACGATAATCGCATTCATACATTTTGTATCCAATCATAACATTGTACTTTATGGGACCCGTGGGCAGAGGGACGTCTAAGGACGGCCGAGACCATGCCTAGTATATATATATATAATGAGAGATTTTTACGTTTTTACGATATCTAGTCTTCTTATTTGAACCCATATGAATAATCTGTAACATCGATTCACATATGCATCTTCAAATAGATTCTGTTCCGATTTTTTAAATGACTCACGTATGAACCTTCCACTAACCTTTCATACCTACCTTCTCACGATATTTAGTCTTCCTCATTGAACCAACCTCTATTCCTAATTAAGCACCAAGTCTTGCAATTTTAACATATCATCTATGTGATAACCGCAGTGTTCAATTGAAAAGGATGATACTTGGCTAACGGTCGATATTGGATCAGCAGTGACAATTATACCTTTCAAAATTGTAACATCATGAACCATGTCAAGAGCATGTGTCCTTGCCCAAGTAGGAATTACCCTCTCCAAAGCTCCTGGAATGTTCCAAATTTATTAGTTTTTCAGGTTGTCACAACCTTGTTACATGCATACTAAAACCGTAGATCGTATGAAATCCGTAATTAAAAAGACATACAAATTTATATCATTATAAAAATCCTACAAATTAAAACAAGAAATATGTTTATAATGACAAAGTGAGAATATTTAGTTAGTCTAGTGGTTTCTTACTTTCTCATATGTGAGACAGGATAGGACAAACAAAATTTATACTATGTTTTGTAAATTACTAAACCACCAGTGTCAAATAAAACTCTTAAACCTTGCATAATCCTTTCACTTACCAACCTCACTCTCGCCCCTCCAGCTCCGTTCCGTCCTGTCCTACCCAATCCCCTCTACGTATTCATTATACGTTATTTAATTCGACTTTTCTATACTCCATTTCTTTCTTTTTATTTCGTATCTCTTTCCATTCTATCAAGCTGATGCCAAACTTTAAGAACAATTTTTTAATCCACAAAATCATGTTCTTAAAACCTTGTTACAAGCCGGGGTCTTTGGAAACAAAAAGTTGTTATTTTTGTCAAATATTTTTAAGCCCTTTTTTCAAAAGCAAGAGTGACATATCAAAGATTTGTTTGGTTTGGTTAACGTTATGGGGGTCTTCATTGAAACTGTCTCTCTGTTCCTCCTGACAGAGGTGGTAAGGTCTGCATACATCCCACCTTTGTCCTGTGTGAGATTTACTGTGTGTGTTTAATTTGGTTTGGTTTATCTAAAATGGTCGTGTGGAAACAAAACAGTGAAACCAAGAAAAGGAGATGCACTGCTGTTCTTCAGTCTGTACCCGACAGCAATCCCGGATGCAACCAGCCTCCACGGTGGTTGCCCTGTAATCGAAGGGGAGAAGTGATCAGCAACCAAGTGGATCCACGTTGACTCGTTTGACAAGATTATTGGTGGCGGTGGGGATTGCAAAGACCAGAACGAAAACTGTGAGCGATGGGCGGCACTGGAGAATGCACCAAGAATAAAGAGTATATGGTTGGAACTCCTGAACTTCCTGGTTACTGCCGCAGGAGCTGCAAGCTGTGTTAATTAGCTTCATTTTCCCACTGGATCTTGTAAGTTTTGCTAATATATATTTACGTAACTTTTTGCTAATACTATAATCATTTGTTATGATAAAATATGGGTTTTATATTCGAATCCTATGTTATATAACTTTGGTATTAGATATGAATCCTATTTTATAACTTTTTAAAGATGTTACTTATTGATCGTAAGATCTAAAGTTTGTCCTAGGGAGGTATTCTCATGGAAGGATTGATACCAAAGACCACAATTAAGAAATAAAGGTTAAAGTTTGTGTTTTTATGCTGTATGGTGTCTCATTCAGGGTTGGGTTTCATAGGAAATGGTAGCTACTAACATCATATATCTTTATTTCTTATCCCAAACAAAGATATACAAAATGGAAATGAAAGTGTGAAAACCGCTCTGAAAATTAAGAACGCCAGAGAAGATACACTCAGCGAGATAATTCTTGAGACACGCTTCTCATTGTCGGTCGATACTTTGGATTTGTGTGAATGCACGCCAGTGCTACATTATAAACACGAAGAAGCTCCTTTTGTATCCGCATGTTTGTCGGATAAGTAAGTCGTGCATCCAGTATATCTGCCAATGAAGTGTCACGATTGGTAGACATGTTTAACGACGACAGGAGCTCTCCAGGGTGCTTCCCTCCAATTGTTTCAAGTGCCACCACTCCAAAGCTATACACGTCGCATTTTTCGGTCACAACCATGGTGTATGCAAGTTCTGCATGATTATAACAAAGGATTGTAACCCAAAATTCAGCTGCAAATTAATTAATAGAGGTTATAAAAAAGCATCATACCTGGAGCAATGTATCCGAGAGTTCCAGCGATTACAGTTTGGTTAGACGAATCAGGGTCGAGCAATCTGGATGCTCCAAAGTCAGCAACAAATGCTTCCATTTCTGAGTTCAAGAGAATGTTGTTGCTTGATATGTCTCGGTGAATGATAGGTGGGTTGCAATCATGATGCATATATGCCAAAGCATGGGCTACGTCTTTCACAATTTTCACCCTCGTGTTCCAATCAAGTTTTACAGCTTCAACGTCTCTTAGCGCGCAAAATAGGCTCCCATTTTCCATGTATTCATATACAAGGAAGTTGCATTTGGTATGAAAACAAAAACCATAGAGTTTGACTATGTTTTTGTGCCTTAGTTTGGTTAACACTTGGACCTCATTCCTGAAACTTTTGTCCAATGCCGGTTGCTTGGCTTCATATGCATGGAGTTTTTTCAGAGCAAATGTTTTACCACTCGAGAGTTTTGCTTCATAAACACTACCATAACCACCGGTTCCAATGCAGTATTTGAGGTCAAAATCCTCTGTTGCCTCGATGAATTCTTCGTATGCAATTGTTCCATCATAATTCAATATCATGCCCACATCTCCATGTCTTTTGGTTTTCGGTTGGCTTTTCGGTTGGCTTTTCTTTTTTGTAGCCTTGTGACGATGGTAACACACATAACCAAGCACTAAGAAGCAAAATCCAACCATCATGAAGCAAAATCCAACCATCATGGGAAGGAAAATGTACAAATGGAGGACAGGTTTGTGTCTTCGGTGGTGAGTGAGATGATTGTGAAACAGATTTATGAACATCAAAGATGGGATATTCGAAAAATCAGGTGTTACTCCAACTAAATTGTTACTACTAAGGTCCAAGTACTCTAAAACAAAGCAACTAGTAAGTTGACTTGGGATTTTTCCAGTCATTAGATTCTTAGAGAGGTCTAGATGCTTGAGATAACACTCACTTTGAATCACTACATTTCCCGACAACTGGTTTGATGAAAAATCAAGATAGCGAAGTCTAAACGACTTTCCCAGATTAGGAGGAATATCACCCACTAGGTCATTATGACTCAAGTTTAATGTATGTAGTATTTGCAACCTACCTAGTTCCCAAGGGATGGATGAATTTAGTTGATTTATGCTCAAGTCCAGAAACTTGAGATTGAACATGGAACCAAAAAATGGTGGGATTGGACCCGTAAATCTATTTCCACTAAGATCCAGATGAACCAAATTCCTCAAACTCTCTTTTTGATATGGCAGAATACCGCTGAAATTGTTACGAGAAAGATCAAGTATTGCTAATTGGGTGAGATTGGTGAAGGAAACAGATAACTTAGTGGTGCAGGAAATTATACCATTAAGATTGTTATAGCTCAGGTTTAATGTTCGTAGCCGCTGCAAGTTACCTAGTTCTGAAGGGATGGATGAATTCAGTTGATTTCCACTAAAGTCCACTGAGGTGAGATTGACCATGGAGCCAATAGATGTCGGGATTGGACCGGTAAATCTGTTGTGACTAAGATCCAGATCAGTCAAATTCTTCAAACTCGTCATTTGAGAAGGGAGAATACCAGTGAAAGAGTTGTAAGAAAGATCAAGTATTGCTAATTGGGTGAGATTGGTGAAGGAAACAGGCAACTTACCATTGAGATAACTCCTCCTTAGTGAAAGATGGATCAGATTTGATAGCAAGCCAATTTGCTCTGGGATTACTCCTCCAAGCATGCAATCAATGGTAAAAAGTCTCTGGAGGTTTGGAAATGAAGAAAAGTCAAGCCATCTCAACTCACATGGATAATCGCAAAATTGTGTACAGTTAGCACTTATCTGCATAACACTTCCTTCCTCGTTGCAAGTGATACCAGGCCAAGTACAATGATTCGTGGCATTGCCATATGTCCACCAATGAGCTGCAAGGAGAGCTTCTGCTTCCAAAGATTTGTTAAAGTTGTTAGCAGTTGATGGTGATAACATGAATAGGAACCCCAAAAGCACAAGAAGAGTTTGCATGGGAGAAGTGAGAGTATGTGATAACATTCTTATGATTTATGAACACGATGAAGTTTCAAGCAGAAGTATATATTCATACCCAAGCCGCACAGTTACATGGAAGAAGAGACTTTTGAGTCAACATGTCGTTGTCTCCAAATTTTCTTACCCGTAAGAGGGGTTCGTGATTGCATGCTTTCCACAAAAAAGGGGGAATTGCAAGCCAATTATATTCAATTATCCAATCGTATGAGATATTTTTTTAGTTACATAACACATGCATTTAACTGTTTATAATTTGACCTGTTTTTTGAAACCGTGTTTGCAAATTAGACTTTTTTCAAACTTTAGGTTAAGTGGACTAGATTAGACGGAACTTGATACAAAACAACATAGAATGTTAAAATGACTATATAAGTATTGTTTAATATTCTTTTTATCATATAAGTTGTGTAAAAATTTGAAGAAATTTAAACAATAATACCAAATAAAACACATAAATTGCTATATAAAAGAAATACTATTAACCAATTGGAAATAAAACAAGTGGCAACAATTGTTATGCTCATACTTCCTCTTCAAATTTAGCAGAGTTTTTATCCAACAATGGATAAAACAACAGCAGACTTAAGCCCAACCACTGAAGCTAGCCTTTTGGTTTGATTTAGAACAAAAGCAGTAGCAGCCTTCACCATCAATATCATTTTCAACTTGAAGTAAACATCTCCCATAAAATCTAATATCACGAGTAATGTCCTGAAAACACAACACTTAACAAGTTGTGCTTTTGAGGTAGCATTGAAACAATTTTATCGGTAAACTGCAGTTTGTGATCGTTGTATAACCTTGTACTTATCAACAAAGTAGGAGTGAAACACCGAAACAACACATGTTTGGTGGTTCTCAACCTTTTTGTACAACTCATTTGATTGTGTCCTTGTATATATACAGTGGCGGATCGATCCCGGATTTTTTTCCTACTAGGGTCCCCTTTAGATTAGCTTAAATGCTCGTAAAATTGTTCGATATATTTTTGTTAGTACACAAAATGTCCTAATTATAAGATAGTTTTGTAAAGGGGTATTAATTGTAATATGGGTTTGGGTTATGTTATAAGGGTTTGGGCTTAATAGTATAACAAGGGGGTATATAATGTTTAGTGTGTGTAATTAGGGTTTAGTGACCATTGCAATGTAGCCTCCAAGGTGTTTGTGTGTGTTCTAGAGAGAGATCCATTCTCTCTCTAGGTTGCTTTCATCTTCAATAAAACACCTATTCCATTATATTATCTCTTCTTGTTACCTATCTACACATTATATGAATCGTTGCTTGTTCAAATGGGACTAACAATTTTTAGCCTAAATCCAACGTTTAGAGTGCTTTTTAAAGTTTTTTGGTAGATTTTAATAGATTTTTAACTTTTTTTGTCGATTTCGAGGATTTTTTTTTACTTTTTAGTCGATTTCAAGGGATTTTTTTTTGTTTTTTAGTCGATTTCGAGAGTAGTTTCGAAACACTTTTTTTGTTGATTTCGAAACACTTTTTTTGTTGATGGGTCCGAACGAAAAATTACTGGGGGACATTAGGATAGAAAGTTGAAAAATATATATTTTTACCCTACATTTTCAAAAGAATTTCTTTTTAGTGGGGTCCCATCCCCCCTAACAATACACTACATCCGCCACTATATATATATATATATATATATATATATATATATATAGAGAGAGAGAGAGAGAGAGAGAGAGTATATATGGGTTGGGTTCCAGTGAAAAGGGAAGTTATGGTGAGAACCATAAGAAGAAATGTGGACCCTTGGATCGATTCTAATTAAAGATCAAAGGAGATGCATCGAGATGCACCAGATCAATTACCGTAAAAAGCGCAATTCATGCATGGGTGGGGTGAGATTAAAAGTAATCAAGGGTCCATATCATATCATCAACCTCTTTTCTCACACGAATGCGATCCTTCGGCTATATATATATATATATATATATATATTAGATACGTACCCGCGCGCGATGCTGCGCGAAGTATCTCGAATTGGTCAAAAAATTGAAAAATATTCGTTCGATTGTGGGGTCTTCAAACCCATAACATTTGTGCTCATTTTGAAGGTTTTGATGAACGGTTATAATGGTATAATTTATAAAAAAAGAAAACATATTTGTCTAATGTAATTTAGTTTATGTATGTTGATATGATAAGGATGTAAAATGAAAAATGAAAGAAGAAGAGATATAAAGTAAATTAAATAACTAATTATAATGTTGTAAAATGTAATTTAAAAATAAAAAATAATTTTATTTTTAATTATCATGTTGAACGTTGGAGTTTTAAAGGTTTTAAATTTGTACATGATGTATTGAGATTTGTACTTCTTAAAAATTCAAGAATAAACGTAAATGAAATTACTTTTAAATGAGTATAATAGATAAATACAAATAAGAGCGTAAAATGTACAAATTTAAAAAAAAAATCTCAGTACGTCATTCTTAAAAAATCTTGATACGTATTTATGATAATTCACAATATTATTAAGTTAAAAAAATATTCAATAATAAATTTATTTTGAAATTATTGACAAGAGTATTGTAATATTATAATTTGTAAAAAAATGTATTTATTAATATGTTTTAGTTAAACTATCATTATGTATTTTTAATATTATAAGGGTGTAAAATGAAAATGAATAATGTAAGAGATATAAAACAAATTAATTTGTACATGTTCATGATATTTAATAATATGATTAAATCCAAAAATATTCAATATTGGGCTCAATTCGAATATATTGACGAGACGATTACAATGATATAATTTGCAAAAAAAGAAATGTATTTTTAATGCATTCTTGTTCATATACGATTATTTATGTTAATATGATAAGTGTGTAAAATAAAAAATAAAAAATAAAAAAGTAAGGGATTAAAAGAAAATTGAATAACTAATTTCAAGGGTATAAAGTGTAACTTAATATTATAAAGGTGTAAAATGAAAATGATGAATGGAAGTGATATAAAATAAATTAATCAGTGTTCATGAATAATATGATTAAATCTAAAAATATTCAATACTGAGTTCATTTCGAAGTTATTGACGAGACGATTACAATAGTGTAATTTGTAAAAAAATAAATGTATTTTTTAATGCATTATTGTTCATATACGATTATTTTTGTTAATATGACAAGAGTGTAAAATAAAAATAATAAAAAGTAAGAGATTAAAAGTAATTGGATAACTAATTTTAAGGGTATAAAGTGTAACTTAATATCATAAGGGTGTAAAATTAAAATAAATAATGTAAGAGATATAAAACAAATTAGTTTGTACATGTTCATGATATTTAATAATATGATTATATCCAAAAATACTCAATATTGGGCTCATTTCGAAGGTATTGACGAGACGATTACAATGGTTTAATTTGAAAAAAAGAAATGTATTTTTTTTAATGCATTCTTGTTCATATACGATTATTTGTGTTAATATGATAAGAGTGTAAAATAAAAAATAAAAAAGTAAGGGATTAAAAGTAAATTAGATAATTAATTCTAATGGTATAAAGTGTAACTTAATATTATAAGAATGTAAAATTAAAATGAATAATGTAAGAGATATAAAACAAATTAATTTGTACATGTTCTTGATATTTAATAATATGATTAAATCCAAAAATATTCAATATTGGGTTCCTTTCGAAGGTATTAACGAGACGATTACAATGGTGTAATTTGTAAAAAAAATGTATTTTTTTTAATGCATTCTTGTTCATTTACGATTATTTATGTTAATATGAAAATGGTGTAAAATAAAAAATGAAAAAGTGAGGGATTAAAAGTAAATTGGATAACTAATTCTAAGGGTATAAAGTGTAACTTAGAAATTGAAAATTGTTTGATTTTTTTAGAGGAACGTGGGAGAGAGGGGATTTGTTAGTAGCTGTGAGAGTTGTACATATAACTTAAAAAGTGATATGACTTAAAATTCAACTTTAACTGCCTTTTCATGCTTATATATATAGTATAGATATATATATAGGGATGAGATCAAGAGAGAACCCTAGAAAATAAAAGAACCGAAGAACTCATCTAAACCGTTAGATTGTGATGATCAAAAGGATGGGATTAAAATGGTGGTTATAACCACTTTTTCCAAAATATAAAAACATTTCTTAATTTTTAAAACCGAAAATCAACGAAAATAACAAAAATTGGAGCGAAACAAATTACACCAAAAAAATGATGACATTATTATCTTTAACTTGACGTCCATTTTGATATATTTTTTCATCCGTTTTTTCTTGGTTCTCCGGTTCTTTTATTTTTCTATATATATATATATATATGAGGACCAGACCAATGGCGGATCCACTTAAGGACATACGGTGGCACGTGCCACTGTATCGTTCTTCCGACGAAGGGTAAAATTTTCTAGTCGTGTGAAAAGTGTAACCGTATCGTTTTTTATTAATTTTGAAACCTCAAGAGTTTGTCTGAAAACTGAAAAAAGAAAATAACTAACTAAATACCCAGCCCAATACTATCAATCCCAATTAATAACTAGATTGAAACCCATATACCCAAATAGTTAAGTAAATATCAAGCCCAAAATTTATAACCCAAATACCCAATTACCCCAAATCCCCAATTTACCCTCTTCCAATCGATCGGATGCCTTTTACACCAAATAAGAAGTTACCGCCTCCCTACTGTTTTACAGCGCCAAAAATCCAAAATCAAAATCGATTTTAAGTCTGGAAGAAGCGAGGAACAGAGGAAGTCAACTGTCGAGTTTCGAAGTGAAGAACTTAGTTTACTGATTTGATTTCACTGTGAGTCTTTGATTACAGATTATTGATTAGTTTACTTAGTTTTTAATTGATTTCATTACTTGAATACTTGATTACTTGATTTCATTAGTTGCTTACTTAGTTTTTAGTTGATTTCATTAGTTGATTACACTATTAAGCTGACTTTATTGATTAAGAATTTAAGACATTAAGCTGATTTTCTTGAATAAGTTGATTACTCATTTAGGGGTTGTTTGTTTACCTCTTAATGGTTCCATTAAGAGGCAACCTCTGAATCGTTCAGAGGTAAATCTTGTTTGGCAAAAAAAAATCTGCCTCTTAATGGTTCTAAAACCCTCTTAATGATTTAGCATCTTGGACCACCCTTAACCATTCAGCACCCTGATTTCATTCTAAACAAATACCAAACAACCATATTTCATTTTGCATTATATCATAAAAGCCTCTTAACCATTCTGACCTCTTAATCATTCTGCACCAAACCAATAAGCAACCGCCAAACATCACCTTAGTCATTTACTTAGTTTAACTGATTAAGACAATAAGACAATTTTCTTGATTAAGTTGATTACTCAGTTTACTACTTTACTTGATTAAGACATTATTACATTAAGTTGATTTTTTTTGTTTTATGACATTAAGTTAACAGAAAGTTGGTTAAGACTCAAATTTGTTGTTTTACAGTTGATTAGTTGTTATGGAAAAAAAATTAAACGGAAAGCTTCAACTTGAAGCTCAACCGGTGATGCTAATGCATCCATTCCACCCAAAAAAATCTTGAAATCAACCCAAAATCAAAAAAAAAACTTTTAAAATCAACTCAAAAAAAATCCGAAAAGTTCTCTCGATCTCGAAATCGATAAAAAAAATTAAAAATTCCTCAAAATCGAGAAAAAACTTAAAAATATCCCTCAAAGCAGTGGAACTATGCTAAAACAACATCGGGCAACGGTGGAAAATTTTTAGGTTCGTCAAAGGTGTCATCGTATGACAAATTTTCTGGGTCCGCCTATGTATCAGACGAGAACAATGTCGAAATAAAAGAATACGAGAACAACCGAATCACATGTGAGTTTGCACTGAAATCACATGGCAGACAACACATATTAACTGTGTTGATGTATTATCTCATTGATGTTGAAAACCGTGGCAAGGCGGTTTCCCTATCAGCAGAGATTAGTTGAGAATTTCTCATAACTTGTTATATGTTGCTAGATGTCATCTAATTAATGAAGTTTATAAGGTTGATAGGAGGCTTCTCGTCATAAAAAATCAAAATCAGACGATGATTTATCTGAATGTACAAAGAAAGGAATTGTAGGTGAGGGCATCACATAAAATGTATCTTTGCTTCTTTTAACCCGTCTATCGAATCACAACCAAACTAAAATGTATGTGTAATGTGAGTTTTTTTGTAAAAATGGGTCTATTTTAAAAAAAACCTTGTAAAAAGGGGTCCTTTTCCAAACCCTTTCTAAAAACAGTAATTAATCAAAATGCCCTAAGTTTACAAACCCCTTTACCCATTTGCCCTATTTCTCTCCCAATTTACCAAAATACCCTGAAAATCCGTGGGAATCCGTGGGCGTCCGTGGGTTTGAAAAAATTTCCGTGGGCATGAAGCAAATCCGTGGGCCGAGGACATTATTTCCGTGGGCCACGGACAAATTCCGTGGGCCGAGGACAAAAAGTCCGTGGACCTTGAGTAAAATCCGTGGGCAAGATTTTTGACCCAAAATCCGTGGGCCACGGGCTAGCCCACGGATTTTCAGGGTATTTGGGTAAATTGGGAGGGAGATAGGGCAAATGGGTAAAAGGGTTTGTGAACTTAGGGCATTATGATGAATTACTTGTAAAAAGGGGTCTCTTGAACCCAAAATATGTCGGAATTAGTTTTATAATTTTCACTTTCATTCCTTTTTCTTATAATACAATTTCTATTTCTATTTCTTTCTTTTTAAACTTTCAATTTATAATAATACAACTAAAATTAATTTATAACATTTAACAAATTATATAATTAGAAATGTCTCATAAATATCTTTGTTTAATATTTATCTTATTTAATATTTAGTATTTATTTATCATTTTTAATATTTAATATTCATTTATTATCTTTTATAGGATTAAAATGTATAAAATCACTACAATTTGAGAAGATAAATGATGAAAAGCTATAATAAAACAAAGTTGTCATATCTTTTTAGATAATCAAGGTTCTTTACTAAAAGGAACCATTGAGTGTAAAAAGTTTTGCATGGAATCTTATTTTTTTGCCTTAACCTTGTCTGTCATGTCTTATCTTTTCTTTGCATTGTCTTTTCTTTTCCATTTCTTCAATTCACGAGTGATTGTTTTGATCACTATAAAATGGTATTTACACACTTCATTTTTTCTTCACAAATTCACTACATTTTCAGTTTTCTTCACAAATACATCTCATACCCTCTTTCACAATATTTCAGCTCCAGTTTTATTTCATTACTCATATATAAGGTACACATTTAATTTTATGATTTATTGCAATATCTTTATATATTTAATATGTCATGTTTTACATAATGATTTATAAATTTTATTTTATGGTTTATTATAATATCTTGTGGAATGGTTTCATAATCCAAATAGCTCATCACATGTAGCGACATTCAAATATATTTTTTGGGCATTTGGACCAGCAATCGATGCATTTCATCTATGTCGATCTGTTATTTCTATTGATGGCACTCATTTGAAGGGTTCGTACAAGGGGAAATTGCTTGTCGCAGTTACACAAGATGCTAACAATAATATATTACCGGTTGCTTATGCCATTGTTGACGAGGAGACTGTGCATAGTTGGTGTTGGTTTATGAACCAATTCAGGTATTTTGTTGCTCAAGATAGACAATTATGTGTCATTTCAGACAGACACAAAGGGACAATTCATGCAATGACAAATCTAGAAGAATGAAAAGAGCCATTAGCTTATCAACGTTTTTGTCTCCGACATATTAGGAGTAACCTCATGAAAAAGTATTCGAACTTGAGCCTTAAAACACTTTGTTGGGCTATTGGCAGTACCACACAAAAAAGAAAATTTGTTAGATATATGAGAGAAATAAAAGCAATCAATCTTGAAGCTTGGCAATATTTAAAACAAATTGATAAAAGTCAATGGTGTCTTTTATTCGACGAAAATCATCGATGGGGTTGCTTAACGACAAATATATCTGAGAGTATGAACAATGCATTGCGAGGGGCAAGACAACTACCGATTAAGGCATGCATTGACCTTACATTCAACAAAGTTGTGCAACTTTTTAGAAAACACAATAACATTGCAATGAATTGCAGTACACCTCTACCATCACGTATGTGGCATATCTTTGTGAAACGTTACACCCATGCACAAAGTCATACTTTATCTGAGTTTGACTACATTGGAGGTGTTTACAGAATTGTTACCAAGTTGCAGATAAACGGAAGCGGTGGAAATACACATACTGTCCATTATTTTCAACAAATGTGTACATGTGGTAAGTGGCAAATGGAAAGATTTCCATGCTCACATGCTCTTGCCGTTTGTCGACATAGAGGTGATAACCCTTTTTCTGTCATGAATAATTGTTACCCCACCATGACATACAAACAACAATACCAGTCTAGTTTTGCACCACTTCCTCACGTTGATTATTGGTTGGATCCGGGTTGAAAGATACAAGAAGATATCTCAAAACTTTCCGGTAGTCGAGGTCGGAGGTGTGTAAACCGAATTCACAACGAGATAGACGTACGACATCCCGATGAACCTCGTAGATGTGCACTTTGCCACCAACCGGGTCATAATAGAAGAAATTGTCCAAATTCTCAACCAAGATTCAATCCTGTGTGAGATGTGTTTTCTTTTTTAATTTGTTGTGTAATTTCGTAAAAGTGTAATTCTAGGTTAATGTTTTATTTCATTTTCGTTAAAATTATGTTTTTTAATTGTAATTTTATGAATCATGCATTTATGTTTAATTTGTGTCCAATTTACTTGTTTTTAAATTTATTTAATATTGTGATAGTATTAAAAGTAAAATAAGAACTAAATATTAAATAAAATAAATATATTTATGAGACATTTCTAATTATATAATTTGTTAAATGTAATAAATTAATTTCAATTGTATTACTATAAGGGTATAAATTGATAGTTTAAAAAGGAGGAAATATAAATAGAAATTGTATCATAAGTAAAAGGGATAAAAGTGAAATTTAAAAAAATTATTCCGACATTCTTTGGTCAAAGTGGGTGTAAGAGACCCTTTTTTGCAAAGGGTTTGAAAAAGGACCACATTGTTTAGTTTAGTGGTTTCATAATTTCTTGAATGTATTTAATGTCTGTGCGAGAAAACGCAACATTGAAACCAAGAAAAGGAGATGCAATACTGTTATTTGCCCTATAATCGAAGGGCAGAAGTGATCAGCAACCAAGCCGGAATGGAAACTGTGAGCTATGGATCGCACTAGGAGAGTGCGCCAAGAATAAAGAGTATATGGCAGGACCTCTGGAACTTCCTGGTTATTGCCACAGGAGCTGCAAGCTCTGTTAGAGCATCTCCAACCTTGACACAAAAAAAAAACATCAAAAACATCAATTTTGATGGGTCCAACAACAAAAAAAAACCTCAACTCCAACCATCCTCTCAAAAAACATCAAATTTGTAGACCCCACCTTAAAATAACATATTTTATTTACTATTAACTATTTTCAATAACAATAATTACAATTTGTAAATATAATAATAAATAATCAGTAATTAATTTATTTGATGAAAATAGATAAAAATAAAAACAATAATTTTTTAATTGATAATACATTTAAATAAAATTACAGCAATTCAAATAACACAAATTAAAAGCATAATTAAATAATACTAAGAAAATTGATTTACATTTAATTTATTTAATCAAATTTTATTTCATCCACCAAATATCAAATTTATTTAATGAAGTTGGTTTTACAAATGCATTAATTAAATCAACTTAATTGAGTTAGTGGTGGGACCACCAAATATGGCGGTCAAGAATACACCGGCATATTTGCCGTTCATTTTCATCGACCGGCAAAACTAAAACCAAATTGGCGGTCGATTGGAACAACAATGGCCGCTATAAATGAGAATTGGCGGTCCGTTGGAGATGCTCTTAAGTATCCTCATATATTTTCCCTCTCAATCTTGTAAGTTTTTTTTTTGAAAGGCAGTAAACACACGCACCCTTTCGGGGGTATCCTGGGCTCCCACTGAAGGGTGCCACCCCGACTAATCTTGTAAGTTTTGCCTTTGATTGCTAATTTATATAACTTTTTGCTGATACTATACGTAATCATTCTATAACAAAAGATGGGTTTTATATTAGAATCCTATGTTATATAACTTTGGTCTTTACATATGGATCCTATTTGATAACTTTTTGAAGATCTAAAATTTGTCCATGGGAAAAAGGTTAAAGTTTGTGTGTTTATGCTGTACGTTCACAAACTAGGGCGCGTTTGTGTTCTCAGTATAGAGTGTCAAAATGCCACTGCAACAGTAGGACTATTATGTTTTAGATTCTGTTATATGCATTCAGAGTTTTATTTCTTAGGAAATGGTAGCTAATAACATCATATCTTTATCTCTTATCCCAAACGAAGATATACAAAATGGAAACGGAAGTGTGAAAACCGTTCTGAAAATGAGAAAAGCCGGAGAAGATACACTCAACGTGATAATTCTTGAGACACGCTTCTCATTGTCGGCCGATACTTTGGATCTGTGTGAATACACGCCAGTGCTACGTTATAAACACGAAGAAGTTCCTTTTGTATCCGCGGGTTTGTTGGATAAGTAAGTCGTGCATCCAGTATATCTGCCAATGAAGTGTCACGATTGGTAGACATGTTTAACGACGACAGGAGCTCTCCAGGGTGCTTCCCTCCAATTGTTTCAAGTGCCACCACTCCAAAGCTATACACGTCGCATTTTTCGGTTACAACCATGGTGTATGCAAGTTCTGCATGATTATAACCAAGGATTGTTACCCAAAATTCAGCTGCTAATTAATTAATAGAGGTTATAAAAAAGCATCATATACCTGGAGCAATGTATCCGAGAGTTCCAGCGATTACAGTTTGGTTAGACGAATCAGGGTCGAGCAGTCTGGATGCTCCAAAGTCGGCAACAAATGCTTCCATTTCTGAGTTCAAGAGAATGTTGTTGCTTGATATGTCTCGATGAATGATTGGTGGGTTGCAATCATGATGCATATATGCCAAAGCATGGGCTACGTCTTTCACAATTTTCACCCTCGTGTTCCAATCAAGTTTTACAGCTTCAACGTCTCTAAGTGCGCAAAAAAGGCTCCCATTTTCCATGTATTCATATACAAGGAAGTTGCATTTGGTATGCAAACAAAAACCATAGAGTTTGACTATGTTTTTGTGCCTGAGGTTGGATAACACTTGGACCTCATTTCTGAAACTTTTGTCGAATGCTGGTTGCTTTGCTTCGTATCTATGGAGTTTTTTTAGAGCAAATGTTTTACCACTTGGCAATTTTGCTTCATAAACACTACCATATCCACCGGTTCCAATGCAGTATTTGAGGTCAAAGTCTTCTGTTGCCTTGATGAAGTCTTCGTATGCAATCGTTCCATCATAATTCAATATGGAACCCACATCTCCATGTCTTCTGATTTCTATTTCTGGCTGGCTTTTCTTTTTGGTAGCCTTGTGACGATGGTAACACACATAACCAAGCACTAAGAAGTAAAATCCAACCATGATGGGAAGAAAAATCTCCAAATAGATGATAAGTTTGTTTCTTCGCTGGTGAGTGAGATGATTTTGAGTCAAAAAGATAAGCTTGTTTCTTGGCTGGTGAGTGTATTGATTTTGAGACAGATTTAAGAACAAATTTGGGAATTTCGAAAAATCAGGTGTTACTCCAACTAAATTGTTACTGCTAAGGTCCAAGTAATTTAATGCAAAGCAACTACTAAGTTGACTTGGGATTTTTCCAGTCATTAGATTATTAGAGAGGTCTAGATGCGAGAGATAATAACAGGGATTTGGAATCACTACATTTCCCGACAATTGGTTTGATGAAAAATCAAGATAGACGAGTGTCAATGACTTGCCAAGATTTGGAGGAATATCACCCACTAGGTGATTATAAC